>OX465285.1:23604171-26004171 GCA_949987705.1 Thereva unica | reverse complement strand
TCAATAAAATTTAGAATAAAAAGTCTTTCGTCGTGTATTTGCTAAGAGCCACTAACAATCTGCACCAATCGTCCTAGAGACATGATCCTTTAGCTAAACCGCTGCGCAAACGCGTTGTCCAATCCTACTTCTCCGAAGTTTACCTAGACTCTTGAAAAATTTCTTCAACCCATACCGAAGAAAAGTGAAAAGCAACGGCTCCAACTACCGCCCAATATAAATTGCTTCTACTCTCTACAAAACAATAGCTGCGTTTTATTGGGCTATCCGGAGTACATGGCCAATGGAACGCAATTTTTTATATCAAAAGTAAATACGAATAAAACGTAATAAGTGCAGAGGTAGTTGCGAATTCTCCGGAGTACTCGGGACTAGAAAATATCGCCCAATGGAACATAACTAATGTAGACTATAATCAACAAAAGGCTTATGGGGTACCTAGAGTCTAGCCAAACCCTAGATGAAAAACAATACCGCTTCAGACTAAAAAAGGTCAACGGAGTGCTCTTTGGTTTGTTTGACAGAACACCTCAACCAAAGTATGCCCCGATTTTGCTTCTCTAAATACTAAATAGACTTTTGATAGAGTTTAACACATTGTTCTGTTAGCTAAATTGCAAATTATTGGCATCATAACCCCAAAGTTAATATTATAATGCATAAAAAATAGGAGAAATGACACATCTTATTTCATAATTAATAAAATTTACCTTTCGCGGAATGTTTGCAGTTCTTCTTCTTTTTCATTCATTTTAGCGGTTAATGAATCATTTTTCTTCCTTTCTTCGTCAATTGTTGTATTTAGTTTGTCTATTTTCTGTTCCTGTTCCTTAAAATCACCCTGCATTAATAAAAACTGTAATCTCTCCTTTTCATATTCCGTTATCTTTAGTTGAAGCTCGTTAACTTGCTTCTTTAGTGCGTCATTGATATCATATTTAACATTCAATGCTTTTTCCAAATTTGTAAAATCTTGAAGCTCTTCCAATTGTTCCTCCATTAATTTACATCTAAAATATAAAATGTTAAAGGGTATTTGTTTTTTAAATATGAAAATTATTTACTTTTGATCTGGATCAAGCGTTGGAGTTGCCATAAGCATAGCATTATTCTGCTTAAATTGTTTAGGTGTTTTCAAATCAAAAATAGCATTTGAAGGTGGAAAAAATGGGCCCAAAAACTCTTCACAGTGTTCTCGAACTGTAATCAAAGGTGTAAAGAACTTTGGTGGCGTCTTATATTCTTCCACTTGATGGATATTGGTTTCTAGTTTCGGTTCAGGTGTACCACTGTAAGACGGACACCAAGTTTGCCTCCTTGATTTATGTTCCTTAGAAGGTTTTAAAGTCGAATGAAGAATTTTTAAAGTTTCGCCCTTGATTTGTTTTTCTAATTGTATAATTTTTATCTAAAATATCATCGTTATTTATATGTTTCTGTAGAAAAGCATATTAAATAAACTCACTTTACTATTTTTCTTCTTCTCCACCTCAAGCTCGCTCATTAACCGAGCGATTTCCTTTTCTAAACGCTTCATCATTGCAGCATCGGATAGAACTTCATTAACTTTTGGTTTATTTTTGATGGATTTAGCGCGCACAGCGAAACTGTAGTATAAAAAAAAGTATATTTAAATTGCTGTTCAATTAGTAATAAGATTGTGATACATACTTTAAAGTTGAGTTCGTTTCCTCCGCAGCAGTTGGATTAATATTGCAAATAATAGCTGCAAGCGCATTTCCGCCAAGGGATGCTTGTAATATTCTTGTTAATTTAGAATCACGATAATTAATATACGCAGAAGATTCATCTTCACTTAGCTTACTAATAACACAGCTTAAAGATAGTAAACTTTTATTTATATGACCGCCCTCTTTTAGGCGAGATCCAGTAGCACCTGTTTGATCGGCCCTTTCCGAACCAGCTAAATCTACTAAATTTAAAATACTTATTTGGAACGATTGATCATCGACATTTTTCTCATTTATTTCTCGTGACTCAATTATCTAGAAGAGTAGAAGGAAAATTATTTAAAATAATAATTAACACATTATTTTATTCATTTACTATGCGGAAAATAGCATGCGATCTGCTTGATCTTTCATTCATGTTTGTTTCGCCAATTCTACGGGATTTATTGCCATTTTGCACGAACTTCATCATATCCTCCACACTTGTTATAATCTGCTCCATGCAATTTACAGTTACGTCACCGTTTGGAGTCTCATGGATTTTTAAATCTTGATTTGTTTTATTTAAAAGATCGTAAATTTTTTCATTGTATATTTCTATATAACCAACTCTGTAACAAAATTTTTTTTTTCAAGTTAGAAATAGGCAAAGAAAAGCACAATGTATTAGAATATTATTACAAAAAAGGGAAATGGAAAGTGCTTATTAATAACAATATAGTAAACTCTTCTAACAGGGCAACAGGCCTCTAGAGCTGACTACATCGTACAGACCTATCAGCTTAACCTCTTTTCTTTTGAAAACGATGGAAAGGCTGCTAGACCTTCATATTCATAAAGGACACATGGATATCCTTAACAATATCCAAACATTTCCATTTGCCGCGTATCCGACCATATGGTTAGTGAACTGCGGCTCTAAAGGAAATTCAGGGCGATTAACCCGGATCGTTCTGAGTTGGAGGGACTTATTCTTCCTGGGGATCCAAAAGATCTCCACTGGTTTACTGACGGGTCAAATATGGAACATGGCACAGGGGCTGGGGTCGCAGGACCCAACTCAAAGGTCCCGATTGCAATGGGTAAGTGGCCCTCTGTTTACCAGACTGAAATACATGCCATTACGTCCTGCGCTAGGCTTAATCTTTAGAAAGGTCTGAATGACGCCAACATTAAAAGGTTTACTGACAGCCAAGCTGCCATCAAGGCATTCTCAACGTGGTCTCTTGGTCCCTTCTAAGTCCCTGGTAGAGGATTGGATTAAGAGGGGCGTCGGTAGCCTAGGAAATAAGGCGTCTGGCTACCACCCCAGATGTCCTGGGTTCGAATTCCGGCCAGCCCCACGGTCTTTCGTCTTTTCCACTTTATTTACTATCTACACAACTTTCCTTCTTTCTTCTTCCCTCTTTACATTCCTGATTCCTCTTGTCATAACTTTCCTTAGCCCATCCCCGCTCCACCAAAACGTATGTCATCGGTTGGTTGATGAGATTCAACTCGTTTCACGAAGCATAACACTCCAGCGAGTTGCTTCTCAATGCCCCGATGTCAAAGTCGCGACAGAAATGGTTGGGAGTAGCTGGACTATTATTATCGCGGGTAGGTTGTGGCAGTTCCTTCCTCCCCGACTAAAGCTGCTGTTCGACATTGCACTTTATACGAAGAAAATAGATTGGGCAGTATAAAGGGCCTTTCCTGAGACTCTAGTCTTTCACATCAAAAAAACCTAGCCTATTCGGAGTCAGTCCCAGGTCTTAGACAGGATAAAGATCGTATAAGACCCTTTGCCTTAAGGGGCACTATCACTTTAAACAGAGCGGACCTAAGGCTGCTGATGGGTTATCTAACTGTCCATGTAGGACTGCGGCATCACCTCCACAACCTAGAACTGCCTCAAGAGAGAATGTCGACTCTGGTCAATCAACTCGACAACAACTTGATACTGGTTAGAACTGCTTTAGGAGTTAGGAAAGAAGATGTAACATTATTATACCCACCACACTGAGATATATTAGTGAGAAGAGAAAAGACGAACAAAAAAAGAAAGGAAGTGATACCATTGACTAAGTTTATGGACGGTGTCGGTTCTCGCTCCCGACCGGGTCGGTCGCATCCTCCTGCGACTGGCCCCATTTATACCAAGTGCTCGTCTGATAACAGTATTCTAATATAACTGTGTCAATTTAGTTTTTATATGTAGCCATCGTGCTTTATAAGTGAAATTCATAGAAACTCATCGTGGTTTTTGATTAAACTTTTAGTTTTGTTCTATTTTGTCTCATGATGATATTATTTCTGTTTTCGAACAGATAAACGTGACATTTGAATTTCTAGTCTTAGTTTTTCTATTACTCAATATCTTGTGATATTTTCTTTTCAGTCAGAAAGAATTTTATTAAATCTGTGTTTTTAATCTTGCTATCTTAAAGATTTTATGACTTCTTAACGAAATTATGACTATACTATGTGCCTAAATTATCGGATCATCGTGATTTTTTAAGATTATAATACGGAAGCATGATTCTCAAAGGTGTCCGCCATTGTGGAAGCGGGCACATGGAACCGATCTTATTCTTCATTAACCTGACCAACGAATCAAAGGAGCGTTTACTTCTCGATCTAGCCTTCTAATCTACTCAACTTTAAACTATTCAGGAATTCTCAGCAGCTAAAATTACTTCATGGAGGAGCGATTGGATTTCACCGTTATTTTCTTACCTTGGACGAGTGCACATGCACGTTCTATCTTCCGCTATTGTGCACAACTCAATCATATTTTTTCTAAATTGGAGCTTGCGGTAAGCGGGTTTTTTGAAGGAAGGAATCAACGTGCCCCATACCCATTATGATTTATGTAACATAATCACCCTAACCATGGATTTGTTGTCACACTGAGTGGATATGTAACCAGTTAATCATCGCTTGTGTTATCGGTATCAGTAAGCATCTACATATGGACGCAGTTAGGTGGGAGGAGCTGATACTGATAATCCGCGGCTAGTTGAGGAGGGACAACATAGCCACAGCAGCTGGAAGCATTCATACTCAGATATTAATCTGAATAATTTGACATACCACATAATTGTTTTACCCATTTCTGCAACTTTCTTGTCACCACGGTTGACTAGTTGGTGTCTTCTGGTTCTGTACAACTAGTCAGTCGATGATCCTGAGGTAGCACGTGGAGATGGAGCTACCTTGCTGCCTCGGGAGGGGCTCTTTGTCGTTTCAAAAGTGATCTGATCTTATGGGGGCATAATGCTACACAACAGTCGTTAGGAGATTTCACCAATACACACGAGTTATCAATTCCTGCACTATGTGATTTGGACTTTCTGCGCCACGCTTGCAACACTTTCCCGTCGTACCCATTTGACATCGCAGATGACAGCTTTACTCCATCCCAGAGCTGAAAATTGAACTACGAACTACATTGATGTGACATTTCTCACATCCCTGAGCAGAGACGCCTGCCACGTTTCTGGCCTTAACCAGAACGCACCAATCAACTTTGTATCAGCGAAAGAGAATTAATTGATTTATTCCAGTAATTTGGTCTATATAGCCACGAGGCTGGACCAGTAAGCAACCCTGTGGTCAGGGTTCGCTAGCTTTATGCTAGTAAATTAATTAAACAACAACAAGTTTATGGAAGAGATGCGAGTGAACCACAGCGTCAAATGCTTTGGAGAAATCTAGAAGAACTAGTGCAATATCACCTCGGTCAAGGACGGAACGAAGATCAGTTGTTACCTTCAATATAGCAGTTTCGCAACTACAGGATTTACGGACACCAGATTGGAATTTAGAAAGGAACAACAATGGTATCAACAATTAGAAGGAAGAGATTCTTAAGAAAGCGAAGAGGAATTCTATCAAAGCCAACGCAATTGGACGAAATGGAAAGCAATGTTTCAAGAACTTCAAGTGAGTCAACACAACGAAAATTAAAAGAAAGGGAAGACAGTGAGGAATAAGGAGGAGATTGAATGAAAGATGCATTGAATGAGTTTATATCAACATCAAAAGAGTTTATCTCAGAGGTATGAATGTCTAGAAAACGAAGGTTAGACCAAAGTTGTTTAGTGTACAGAGCAGGATCAAGTTTACGGGAGTAAAATTCACGCTTGTAAAATGAAGGGGGAGAAAGAGAATATTGTGGTCAAGATAGCTGGGAGGGGAGATTTGGGTATGTTTTAACACTAAATTGGTGCAGGTCGCAGTGAGAATATCAAGGAGCGATGGATTATGGCAGTTCAAAAATGTGTGCAATTGATTTGGAATAAGCAAATCCAATAACCCCAAAAAGTATTTGAGTGTGTTCGCACGTTCATTATCCTTCAGTAGATCAACATTAAAATCACCAGCAATTATGTGCTCGTAATGTCGGTAAAGGCTAAATACGAGATCAAAGATGTTATCAGCAACATCGGGAGTTAATGTGGGCAGTAAACATTTGTCATAAAATGATTTTATTTCCATTGTTGTAAGCCAAACGCCAAACTACCTTTGAGGAGAGAGAAGAGGTGACATATATTGCAACACAACCACTCTTCCATTACAGCCCATACGATCATTCAGATGCATGCAAAAATCAGGCAAGGAAGCAAAGGAAGTTGGGTTATCTGGTTTCAGCCACGTCTCATTGACTATAATAACATGGAGTTTAGTTCATCCATTTTATTTCTCAGGCTTTTAGCATTCATGGTACATATATTCGTGAGGAGGAGAAGGAGCAGAGGATATTCAGTAGCATTCCTTCACTGTATACTCTATAGCAATAGAGCCACAGAAGCAGAAAGAAAATAAAGAAAGTAAAGAGAAAGGTGAAGAATTAGTGAGAGGAAAGCAAAATTGAAGAAGAATTATTACGGAACGAGCAACATTTGTGTTGCTCCGTATTTTAGAGTATTGGAGGTTGATTTGCTTTGGAATCGTATTTTGTCATAGCTTTCGCTGTGAGCGGCTCCAGAAGTGCACTATAAGTGGAATTATAAGGCACTTCTGGAGTTGCTTTGGTTTTGTAGCGGGGGATGTTATTCCATTTATTTATTATTTATTTATTATTATTAATAGACTAGGATTACAAATACATTTTTTTAACATCATTATTTTTACTATTATTTTTACTACATCCCCACTCAGTCAACGAAGCTGGTATGAGAGTTGGGGAGCCCTTATTCAACAGAAAATATCACAATTAAAACCTTAGAAGTGTTTATCACAAAAGAACAATAAAGAAAAAGAGAAAAAATAGAAAACTATAAAAGTTAGAAAGAAGTAAATAAAAATTAATAAGTAAAAGTTAAGTAGAGGTAAATAAAAATTAATAAATATAAATTATTAAATAAAAAAAAAGATAAAAAATTAATAAAGAACCATGACTCGAAAGCGGCTCACTCTAGTATTTTGGAGCTAAACCGCTTTTGCAGTGAACGACACATTTGTTTTGGGAAGCCAGGACCAGATCGCGGCTGTACAGCCTTTTAAAGAAGAAGAATCTATCACGAACGTGGAAAGAATCACCAATCAGATTAGCTCTGATCCTTCACCCGGAAAGAGCACAGGAATTGCGATGGCGGACTACGGACGGATCTACAAGCACTTGAAAAACTTATTTTTATCCATTCCAGTGCATTGCGTGAATGGTTTTATTACTGGACAATGCCCCTTAAGCCAGCACCTATGGACAATCTAATAGGCCTGTAAGCTTGGTCTATAACTCATTAAAGGAAAAAGATCCATCCACTCATAGCGGACATCGAAGACATAAAATTCACAATTTTTTTTACACCAGAAAACAACAACAAATTAAACAGGTCGCAATGCCCACTACGGCGCCCCTTAAAGAATGACTTAAAAAAGAAAGGCCAAGCATTTGAAAAAGACAGAACTTGTGGTCCTAAATAAATTCTCACAACCATTAGCCTACCTTAGTAAAAAATCTCTGTCAACGGCTGCTTCAATTTGATTAAAGATTTCCTTTGCAGCAAGATATATGACACCCGGGTTTACCTCATCCCCAAGCATTGTGTATGTTTTACCTAAAACGAAAATTGAAAAATATATAAAATATATTCAAAATAATTATATGTATGATAATGTTCACCTGATGACGTCTGCCCATATGCAAATATTGTGCCGTTGAATCCTTGGAGGGATGCAGCAACGATTGGTTTTGCCACGGTATCAAAAATGACATAGTTTGTCGCATCTTGATCGAAAATATGATCTGAAAAAAAAATTCTTTCATATTGTAATAGTTATTCTATAGGACTCAACACCATGTACGCCTGCTCAGATTTCTTAGCGCTTTTTTATAAATATTGATGAAATTTAACTTAATTTCTTGCAAGGGATTCTCTACATGTAAACATACAAGGCTAAGGAACGTGTTAATAGCTCTTATTTACTAAAAATTGCTTGCTCCAGATTGTATTTTGGTAACGGTCTGTGAACCGGTATACAAACACTACACCGGTGTATAAAACGTATATGTTGAATTTTGTTTTTACCTTATCCTCTCTGTCTAAATTATAACTACTGCGTTTAACAATTTAAATATTACAATATTATCTCTGTAGAGCTGAAATGTGAGTTCATTATCAAATTCCATATCCATAGGCCGATTCTACACGAGGATCCTATAGGGAAATCCCGTTAAAGCAAAACAATGATTCAAATTTAAACTGCGGCATCTTTAGAAACAAATGAACTACAATGACGACGTAATAATATTTAAAACTAATATAATCCTTACAAACCTTTAAGAACCTACCAAATCCCAATTTGAAAGTAAAGACTCACCAAAATAAAAAGGTTCCGCCAAACTGTCAATAGACTGAATTGAATTGTCGACAATTTTCCACTGCGAACATAATTTCGAGTCCCTTTCTCTTTTTAATAACGGCCTTGCCTTTATGGCCACTTTAATATTTGCTGCCGACATTGTTCTTCTATTTATTTATTATAAAAAATAAGCGTAGCTCAAAATCACAAAACGAACGGACAAATATACAAAACATGCCCAACGCACTACACTACACCAAATAACTGATTTTTTTCTTCAAATTACCGCTGATCGTATATTTTTGTTTTACGATATAAATTACATACTTTTTACGGTATAAATATTCGAAATTAAGTGTCAAGGCTGTTATTGTTTACACGTAGACAATTTTATGTCCAATAAAGCAGTGAAAAAAGTAAATAAATTTCTTTCCTAGAAAAAAACTAACAAAAATTAATTATAATGCTTAAAACTATTATTAATTAGTTTTTTTTAATGTTAATTTTAAAATTAAATGTACTTCACCAAAACAAATGGTGCGAAGTAAGCTGTGTCTCCTCTTCATTTATTTACAACGAAATGGCAACATGCAACATTTATAGAAAACGAAAACTTATATAAGAAATGTAATGCGTGGACTTTAAATTATGTATTTTGTTTTTATTGCAAGCCAAACTACAATTTAAGCAAATTTTTGAGATTATGGAAATTTCGCTTGGGTGTATAAAAAAGACGTGACGATATAAAAATGTGCTGTAGCTAATAGATATAACTCCATGCGAACAGGTGATAAGATAAATCCCAGTGTATACGTTTATATCGATAAGATATATTTCTAGGGGCCTGTGTGAATTCGATGACTAAAATTTAGTGTCGATAATACAGTATTTAGTCTTCTGGCGAGGAGACTAAATTGTTTGACAGTTGACTAAATTGAGGGTGAATTTATTTCAAAATAGTTCAATACAACGGAAAATAAAGTGAAGAACTAATAGCCTGTTGTCAATAGTGATATTTTCTACATCCATTTATTTAGGTGCTTACTGCATAAAAAGCATATGCTATAAATTATAAAAGTAAAAATTATTGTCAATTGAATTTAGTCATCAAACGAATTCACACAGCAATTTCCTACATTAACGACGAAAACTGCAAAATTTAGTTTAGTCATCAATTTAGTCCCAATTCACACAGGCCCTAGGTGTGTTTTTTTAATATGTTTTTTTGTTCTATTCTGTTCTGGAACAATAAAAAAACGACAAAGGAAATTTTCATTTGTACAACTTATAACTTTGGACGTTTTAATGTATTCTAAAACTGCATAAATATCGGTCTTATTTATCTCGCCTATTATTTTTCTTATTTTTCATTCTGTAAACAAAACAATTTATTTTATTTGTCAACTTAAAAAACGCATGAGAAAAAAGGGAAATTAAAATTTCCCTTTGTGCTGGATTCTTCTATTTCTTGTTGAGGGGCACTTTGGCGGGAACTGCGATCTATTTTGTTTGGTCTATTGTGCCATCCCTGTCTTTAAAAACCATCGAGGTTAAGGCTTCTAAAATAGCTGATTTAGGGTTCCTGTCCCAAACCGCCCTTGGAGTAGGGAAGTCGCGATGGAGGAGGCTCAATCTCTTCCTCGCTGTAGCCGCACAGAAAGTGCTCCACCGGGAGCCACAGCTACAGAAAGGTTCCGAACCGATAGGTGATGAATTTGTCCCAAGTGGTGCGGGTTGGCGTCACAAAAAATCACTAACTGACTATTCCTCCACAAGTCTCCTGAAATTTGACGGCGGTGGGGCAGGATCTTCTCCAGGGAGGTAGGCCGAGGCTATCACAAGCCTGGGCATTCTTACGTCTTTGGGCAGCACTACCTCCGTCGCTACCAGATCTCTGGATATGAAATGTGAAATAGAAAGGCAGATTAGTCTTCCCCATGAGCAGGGCTGCTTTAGGGCAGTCAGGCGCGGTAGAGTAGATCAGTCTGCCATCATTAGTACCTAGGCGACGTATTCTTCCTCGGTACACCCATGACTCTAGGATTAGGGCCACATCTAAATTGCCCGAGATAAACCTTTTCTGAAATATCTCAGAGGCAGCCTTGGGGTGGTGAGGGTTTACCTGGACAAGCTTCATATTGGAAGCTGTACTCATTTCCTGAAGGCATTTTTCTCCTCCCCTTTTTTAAAAGCCTTTCTGGGTTGGGGAGGTCTGTAGCGGCAATAGAGGAAGCCTCCCAGTTCCTCCCAGAGTTGCTTCTTTAGTGATTCCGCCAAAAGCACCAACCTCTCTGGAAGCTATATGGTTGTTTGTGTTGGATGGTGGGGAATTAGTCGTTGGCTCAGTTACCTGCAATATTGAGATGGTGGAGGGATTCATTACCTCGTTAGAGGCCCCCCATCCACCAGCCCAGAGAGTGCAGTGGTCACCATCCTCACATTAAATCTTACCTCTTCCATTCCCGGAGCAGGCTCCTGCGAGGCTTCAAATGGTAGCCTCGGGTGTCTGCTTCCTTGGTGTTAGGAGGGGAAATGGTCGCGGTTGCTCGCGAAGTGCTGGCGGTCGCTGAGGGGACATTGCGAGTTTGGCTGGGGGCAGCCTTGGGCAAAGGCTTTTCTGCCGCCTTTATCCTAAGCTGTGCCAAACCAAACTTGTAGCCAATTTGGCCGCCCGTCCGCCTCAACTCGTCAGTTGACCTTTGGTCCACAGAGAATCTCTGTGAATGGGGGACGGTGCACTTTGTGGAGTACACTCTATTTCTGCATCCTTAGAGTCCTGTATTGGACCCCTATCCACTTTAACATCAGATCAGGAGAGTCTTCTGGGAAGTACCAGACCACAACATGTCCACAACGACGAGACTAGCTCCTTCCCAGGGCTTAGGGCTGACCGTCACACCTCTTATCCTCGGAGCCGTGGCCGAGTCGGCGCAGGTGATGGCTAGTCACTCCGGGCATGAAGAAATACTGGAAACACCAGAAGTGGTTGGAGCGTTGAGAGGTGCTCATTTCTTTTACAGGAGAGGTCGCCTAGTATCCGGAGTCCATCGTTAGTACTACACTCACGCAGTGCCATTCATCCCTCCAGCACGATTGTTTATACCTTGGGATTTGGTGTATCTACCTTAGTGAGGGCACCCTTACCGGGCCGAAGCAACGGACATTTTCCGCATCTCCCAGTCAAACGGGTTAAAAATCAATTCGTGTGGTGCATATGGAAACGAACAAATATTACGATCAAAACAAAAGTACGCCTCTACCAAACGTTGATCCGTCCGATTCTTCTTTATGGATCTGAACCGTTGAGACCGCCAGTTAACGGATCAAAGAGGAAGAAGAAGAAATGCCGTTTGTGTTTTTTAAAAATGACAACTGTTAACTATTTTCGATATCTGGAAGCTTTTGCAAGAAATTACTCAAGCCAAAACCTTGTGTAAGGTCCTGCGCTAAGGTGAAGTGAATATGTATAGTGTAAACCGTGACATAAAAATTGCATAATAACAGCAACCTTTTATCTGGCAATACTATTTGATAAAGTAATGCTTCTTTTTCGATATCGAAACTTTGTCAATCCTCTGTGTTGGAGTTTGGTTAGATTTGTGTTGATTTGATTTCCATTTAAAACGTACCTTTAAAAAGTGTGCAGCGGAAAACAATAGTTTTTTATATAAATTTTAATTAAAGTAAGTTTCTCAAAACACAATAATGGCTGCCCTAATTCGCGTGAAAAGGAGAATCGACGAGGATCCCCTGAACGCATTAATCCTGAACTGCAAGCGACGAAAATTGGATAATAATGAAGTGACGGAAAATCTCTTCGACTCAAAGGACGAAGTTTCCACTATTCTAAAATTTGCCGGGACTGTTAGCACCCAGGTAATCTATCGCTGAAATATGTTTCTAATCGGAAAATTGCATTAGTAGCATTTTACAGGACGCGAATGTGTCGTCCCAGCTGAGAAAACTAACTAAAGATGAAGCAAAGGAACTGGTCCAGAAATCTCGCAAGCCAAACATTTCGGCCAGGAGTCGCCAGGAAATGAGGCAAAGCATACACGACAGCCGGTTCAAAGTAGTTAACTGCTTTAGAATGATTAAGGCCGATGAAGAGAACGAGGCTCCCAAGGAAATCACAGTTGTTGATATCGAGAAACAGACAAAGGACACACCTGGATGCAGTTCAACCACGCCGGTGCAGTCTACCAGCGAACAAACCGAAGATGAGAACTTTGTTTATGATTTGTATCTACCTGAGAATGAGCAGCAGGCGAACAATGTTGATTACAGCGATACTTTAAGGTTCGTTTATTATATTGATCACTACTATGTCACCATGCGATTCATTTAAGCTAATTTTTGTTCATTAATTTTAAGTATACAAACTTTCGAAAATAAAACTTGGTTAAAATAAAATGCTGCTTTATTACATCCTAAAAATACACCACCAGACTTTGTTGTAAGACTATTATTTTCCCTGTGTTTTTGCTCTGTTTGTTGCAGGTTTACAGATTAGGATCTGCGGGTTAATTTGATCATTTTTTAACCAGGTTTTATTTCATTGTTTTTTTCATTTATTTATTCATGGTAATGGCGCAATTGCTTTGTGAAACAAGTGAACGGGACGAGATTTTTGGCGGTTGTGTAATTGCGGGTCAAGGATGGAATTGAGTATTCTTAAAACCAATGTTCACTTCACAGTCGTGGGGATAGGAAATTAACCACATTGTTTATCTTGTTGTAGCTATCTTATTGTTTATCAAAATCGTGTTTTAAGTAGAAGAGTCTAAGCTTAGGTGTCACCCTTTATATTACCAATCCGTCATCTCGTTGACTTCATGGTACAATGTCTAGTAATAAGCTTAGCTCGAAGATAGAAAAACGATATATAGGTTAAGGATTGGCTGGAGGTTGCATGAGGAGTAGTCAGTGGGCCTTGCGTTTTAATTCTTGGATGTTGTATGAGTTAATTTTTTAGCAGCCGGCTGAGCCACACAGTTCCTGCTAACCCCGGAAACAGCCTCGTCGGAAGGTTATGCCTCCTGAAGAAGAGAATACCGCTAACCACCCGGCAAGGAATGTGATGCGGGCAGTACCAGATGAACAACGTGGTCCACCGTTCACTTGGTGAAGACATGATATAAACCGGTTATTCAGGATGAATTATTAGGCAAGATGATCAGAGCACTTCGAGGAAATTAGTCCAGTAGATAGCGGTAAAAATAGAGTATTACCTCTGAGTTCTTTCAGACAGCACAGATTTCTATGAAATATGGGCATTAAGCTTATCTTCTTCTTCTTTGTTCCGTCTTTGTGATGTCCCCGCAACGGATACGCTGCTGTCGGTGCGTATCCGTTGGGTCTCGAACTCCATTCACGATTCGTTTCCATACTAGACGATTTTTGGCGACGTATCGAGCCTCCATAACTGATAATTGTTGATCTTCTTTTGGCAGGTTTCCTTCGGTGCCGATCGCTGGATTCTCCAGTCTGCGGGACGGTCTTGCCGGAGAAATTTACGTGGCAAGCAGTTATCATCTATTCGCAAACATATCCAAACCACCGCAGTGTCCGAACCATAAAGAGAAATCGAAAGGATCAACGTTCGGTAAAGGCGTGCTTTCGTTTTGATGGTGATATTTGTTCGCTTCCATATGCACCACTTGAGCGAGGCGAATGTTGCTGTTGCCTGGCCGGAGCGCCTGCGAACTTCAGCTGCCGATGCCACTTTCTTTTTCTCAACCAACGATCCCAAATATTTCGATCTGGCCATTGTGAGCACTTTGGTCTTTTCCGCATTGATTTTTAATCCGTATGACTGGGCGATGCGGGAAATGTTGTATGAAATGTCCGTTGCTTCGACATCCGTGTCATCGTCGTCTGCGAACATCAAGTCGGTTACGAAGTTGTCGACATATTGAACTTCGCGTCGTCCATCGAATGCTTCACGCATAATCGCGTCTATCATATCGTTGAAGCGAAGTGGCGAAGCGACGTCTCCGTTTGAATCGGGAATTCCTCGGATAAGTCGCTTCGAACACGAACGCTGCTAGTTGAGCCATCGCACAACGGACGCTTGGAAAAGTTGGATGATATTTGTGTTCGGTTTCCAGGGCTCTCCACAAGCTATTTCAATCGCTGCAAGCGATGACAGTCCGTTTGCCGCAACGAATTTTTTCTTCCATTAGCTGACGGAGAGCGAATATTTGATCAATACATCCTCGATGTGCTCTAAATCCCTCTTGTTCTTTTCGGCTCGTTTGCTCTCGATGTTTCAGTAGCCTCGATTGTATGATTTTCGTAAATACGAAAATACGATCGAAAGAAGGATAATACCGCGGTAAATCTTGCAATCTCGACTGTCGTCTTTCTTCAAAATTGGTACAACGATTGCTTTCTTCCACGCTGACAGGACACGATCCGAATGTCATCTGTGTGTTATGAGGACATCGTTGTGATAAGCCCTCACCTCCGGCTTTGATCATCTCGGAGGTTACTTGACCTATTCCCGGCGCTTTTCCTTTTTCTGTTCGACAATCCGCGGTTCGGGCGCTGGACCTTGTGGCGGATCGTGATTACCGCTACAGGCGCCCATGCGAAGAGGTCACGAAAGTTCCATCTGATTTTTTTATGATGCCGTTTGTTGAAGTTTTGCCGCCTAACCGCCAGATTATCTGGTACAACGTCCGGTACACGTACCTCGACGCCGCTTCTATGTCGGCCGCAACGTTATTCCAGTATGCTTCCCGTTCAGATTTCATTTTCTTTCGAACTTCTTTGTTCAATTGCACAAAGTCGACTTGTTTCATTCGTTTCCACAACTCCATTGTACACCCCACAATAGACTCCGTCAATCGTCTTTATTCTACATCGATATCGTCCGGTATTGCGAACGCCTCGAATTTGTTGGATAATGTCATTTGATGCTCTCGCCCGATGGCTGGGTCCCATAGGCACGCCCAATTCTTCTTGGTTGGTGGTGGCGCCGTTTCTTCGCTCTTTGCAATCGCATCTGTAATTTTGCTCAAACAAGATAATGGTCCGATCCGCAAGCGGCCCCACGCATTGCACGTGCGTCTTTGAGCGTCGATCGGAATCTTGCGTTGATCAAAATGCAGTCTAACATCGCCGAGACGTTGCCGGATATATTTCGGCCAGGTGCGTTGGTTTTAAGTGGATGGCGGAAAATGTTGTTGCCAAAGATCAAATTGTTTGACGCTGCGAATGAAAGCAGGCGTAAGCCGTTAATTACTCCATGTCCGAATTTGTCCATGGTACCTTCCCAGCCGGTTCGATCTGCACCTGAATGTGCATTAAAGTCCCCCGCGAGTATGATCAATTCAGTTCGAGGTATCGTATCCAGCGTCTGTTAAAGCTGATCGTAAAATTCGTCAACGAAACGTCACTTTCTTCAACTCAAACGACTTGTCACGAATCACGACTCCACTTTCAGTACAGGGGACTTAATTTCGATGTTTGAAGTCTACAAATTTTTAGTATACAATTAACATTTCGTTTCCAAGTTTTCTCCAGGATTTGCTTTGAAGGCCCGCTGCTGGTTGGTTGGATCAACTTCCCCACATTTGTTTTTGACCAATATTACTTAATTTTGTCGCATTTAAAATATCTTAATATATAAAATTGTTTACAGCATAAGACCTTTTGACGATTTGGTCTATGAAGATGCAGTAGCAGATTTCGATGATCTCGATTCAGATGATTCAAACGATGAAAACAATTGGCGAAATGAATATCCAGATACCGAAGAAAATTCATCAATAAGTGAATCAGATATGAGGCTTGCAATGGAGGATTTGGACATTGGTATGCATTTTACAAGAAAAGTATTTTCAAAAAATTGATTTACTGTGCTATTGCAGATGATAAAATTGAACTTTCCAGTGATGATGATTATGGCGGATATAACGACGCTTATGTTTGTAGTATAGACACTGATGCTATTGATATTGAAGATGATATCGATTATTGTGATGTCGAAAGATACGGCTCAGCATACGCTAGATATAAGGCTAAAGTTATAAAAAAGCTGAATAACGAATCGGATGAAGCTTATAGTGATTTAGATGGCGATTTTGATGAATAATTGACTTTTTAAGCTTTCATTTTCCATTTTCCTTTGCTGTTCCTGTAATTTATTTTCTTTCACATTTTCACTTCCGTTTGCAGACTTGTATTTTTACTGGCCTTCCTTTGATTGATTACACTGATCTTTTATGCTTTCATTTTCTTTCACACTTTTTCAATGCTGCTACTTCCGTTTTAAACATGTTATTACATCTTTTTTTTTTTCATTTAATACATCATTAAAATGTAAGTTGAATTTTTCCAATACGTTACAGCTTTAATAAATAATGAATATTTTTTATATTTTAAACTGTATATGAAAATTTAAAGTTATTTTAATTAATGTACGTAAAGTCAAATTATCATTTGTAGTTGGTTCGTCCATCAGGAAGAATTTTAGTACGTCCACTACTCATCCACTAAAAGATGGATTTGTTAACAGACAGCGAATGGCCAACTCGATTTCTTCTCTTCCTGACACTACTACGACAATTTAATTTTGTTTATAGTATTAAATAGAATTAGCGATTTACGACCAACAATTTCTCTAATTATTTTGTATAATAACAACAACTACGATATCTTTAATTCAAATGAGAGCAGTGCTATTGGAGGGAAATATTTGATCATGATGAAGTTATATTCTTCTTCCAATGGCGCTAGACTCGAGCCTTGGCCTCCTCTAATCTCTCCCTCCAGCCTTCTCGATTTCTGGGCGAAGTTCTCCTGTTCGATGTGTAATGTCTCATCTACTACAACCGCATCCTTCCGACTTTTCCTCGGCCTGCCTACGAGTCTTTCTCCTTCGATGATGCCAGTGAAGGCCTTCTTTGCGGCTCTGTCTTCCGGCATGCGCTCGTAGTGTCCAATCGAAGTCTATTGAGTTTTATGAATATCACTAAGTCTATGTCGTCATAAATTTGATGTAACTCGCTGTTATATGAATCTGATTCACAAATCGGGCCATCAATGTTTCTCAAAATCTTCCTTTCAACAGAATTTAGCATGGATCGATTATGTGTCCGTCCATGTAGTATATAAAAGGCGAATTAGTGTCTTATAGTGTAAACTTCGGGTTTCGATCTATTGCTCAAAATTTCAGCAATTTGCGGTGTACGAAAAAAGTTTGGGCATTTTCATAAACGCAAGACTGCCGCAACATTGCAGAATTCAGCAATAGGAAGTCTGTAGCTGAATTCTGCAATGTTGCGGCAGTCTTGCGTTTATGAAAATGCCCTTTTATTTCCGAGTAGAATTCTCCTACTGATTTCTTCTACCTCTTCGTTTTTATTCGTCACGGCTGAGCCTAAGTATGTGAAATGGTCCACTACTTCTAACTTATGTTCATCTATCATTAGGTTGCTACCTATCGTTGCTCTGTTTGCTCGTGTTTGCAACATTACCTTGGTTTTATACTCATTGCTTCCCAGCCTACTTCTTTGGTGGCTTCATTAATCTCTGAGTAGCATTCCTTAAGTGCTCTGACTGACCTGCTGATGACCTGTGCGGATTTGTTAACCAGTGTGGAAGGTGTCAGTAAGAGTGTTCTGAACTCTGACCCCGTCATTTGTGTCGAGGTGGTGAGTTAAATGTATCAGACGTCCTAGTTTAGCTGGTACACCAAAATCAAGTAGGATCTGAAGTAGCTTCTTTATCTGGATGAAGTCGTATGCCTGCTTGAAGTCTACAAAGATCTGTTATACATTAACATTCCTGTCCCAGCATTTTAAAGGAGTTGTTTTAGGTGAAGAGGTGGTCGGTGGTTGACCTTCCTTTCTCCGTAAGCGCCGGCTTGGTATTCACCTAGTAAACTTTTTGAGATAAAGTTTCAGCTTGGTTTTTATGGAGGTTATGAATATTGTATATCCTATAGAAAGTAATGAGACCTTTCTCACAACGTCTTATGGATAGGGCAAATTATGGCTTCCTTCCTCCCGAGACTGAAGAAACGGCATCCTCTGCCCTGTACATAAAAACGGAGATATCACGACGTGCACTCATTATCACGGTATAACGTTGTTGAGTACCGCGTATAAACCGCGTCAAAACCGATACGCTAAAAATATTATAGGCCATTACTAGTGTGGCTTAAGCCCATGCAGATAAACAAACTGATCAGATTTTCACCATATGGAATGGTTATGGATAATGCCTAGAGCCTCAAAACTCAATTCAACATTCTTTATATATACTTGAAAGTCGCCTATGATAACATAGCCAAATTAGAACTCGAGCTGACAAGACGATGTAGGTTGACCATGACCAATGTGAGAAGCCAAGTAAAGGTATCCGGAACACTCCAGACCAATCAACATCTATAATGGACACCGACAAGGGGACTGTCTGCCCTGCTTCCTTTCCAACCTAGCGTTGGACACATCAAGGGGCACAATCCTCCACAAGTCAACCCAATTATTGGCTTATGTAGACTACAATGACATCATTGGAAGAACAACGATAACAGCTGTACTAGAAGCTTTCACCAAGATTGACCGGGCGGCAGGAAATATGGAACTGCACATTAACGAAAGTAAAACAAAGTACATGGTGGCCTCGTATGCAGAACTCCTAACATTGGTCCCACAATCAAGGTAGAGGGAAACAAATTACCTAATTTGGATGAATAGTAATAGCTGACAATACCATGGAACCAGAAATACCCGCACGGCTGCTAAAAGCCAACAAAGCCTACTATATTCGGCCAAACCTCTTTAAATCCAAGCGTCTAACCATAACGTCTAAACTTTTACTATATAAGACGATGGTCTCACCGGTACTCACATATGCATCTAAAACGTGGGTGCTTAGCAAAAAGCCCTGTTGTAAAGAAAATAAGGTTCGGTAGACTCCGGTCGGTAGGGCACCTAGCTCGTTTGAGTGCGGATAGTCCTCTGCGGTAAGACCTATGGGTTTCGACAGCGAGGGAGACCCAACATCTGCTGGTAGGATATCCGTAGACCAGGACGCTCAAAGTTTAGGGATGCCAAACTGAATGACATCCGCTCAGAATCGGGACCGGTGGAGAGAACAGTTGCGAGAGGCCAGACCGGATCCTGGTTGTAGAGCCGTTAAAGAAGAAGAAGGATCATTATACATATTTAGAAAACTCGGACGAAATGGAAGTGCTACAAGCTCATCATAAAGCATGTGATAAGGTCTCGGCGGACCCTCATTGATATTCTGGCGGGAGAGAGTAGGAACTTGTACTACCAGGAATAAATGATGGGTGAGCTCAAGGCAGTGCAACGGCCTTGAGAGGGCTGTGCTGGAAATAACGGTCAAGGCAGCTAACAACGGACAACAAGAATAAATAATGCCAGGACAGTCAGTAGGAATCTGATATTACTGCCTAAGAGCAGGCCCAATACGGTGTCTCCTTGGGCATGGATCTTACAAGCGGTTGAGCACACATTCCCCCTACTCCATTGATAATGGATTCTTACCATTCCCTTGTAAAAAAGTATTCGGCGCACAACTAAAGGGCATTTCTATTTTTATTAAGGGTATTCTTTTAATAGTTAAATTCTTTCTCTTCTTTCTATAAGTTGAGTTAAGCAAAAAAGATACGAAATATGAAATTCGATTAAAATTTCTAGCTCGTCAATTCCAATTCATGTTTCAATTTTCGATATAACCGAGTTACACATTGGCATGTAAAATTTGACTACTGTCAGATTTCAACTCCATAAATCGCAATGAAACGGCGCTCGGATAAATTTAACATAAACAATATAAAAAAATGGAAATGTAGCTAGAAATATTATTTCCGGTAATCCTAAGTGAATATAAATATTTATAAACAAGGAGCTTTCTGGTTGCTTAACTTCCAGTATTACCCATTTACTACTCACAACTTAGATAGGTTATTCATGCATTAATTCCGGATGCTACGGCGTTTTGAAGACGAGTGGAGAGTATCAAGCCTACTCTTCTAGTAAGCTAAGCAGTGACACCATTTGGATTGTAGCGCACTTGGTGCCTTAACGTACGTAAACAGTGTCCGAAGGTCGAGAATTCAAGAAATGAATTGCAATTTTCATATTCAAAAACAAAGATAACAATTTCATACTTTCCTCCTTGTAATCGTATTAATTAAAGATTAGTACAGCGGGAAACATTTGAAAGCTTAGAACTGAGTTAGGTGTAGGCAACTTTAAATATTGAGAAAGTTGTTTTTATTTATTACTATTGACCAGTGTTACTTAATCAAATCATAAAATCTGCACAAGTCGACTAGTTCCGTAAACATGGGTCAATTATCTGTGAATGAACAAAGGTAATCAGTCTATTCTTTATAGTACATATTTATTTGCAAGATGACGAGTTTCATTATATTCTAGTGTAAATATAATGAATGATAAAAGTATATTTCCACCACTGCCAAAAGGTCCATTGACCCCCTACAGGGAGAAGGCAACCTTCTGTTACAAAAGGATGAGGCTTATTTTAGAAGATGAAGATTACATTAAATTTCAGGTAAATAAATTTATATAATAAATACACTTACACCACCTTCATAGAAGTGCAGTGCAATTAACTTTCCCTCTCTGAAAAAAAAACCTGGTTTTGCACTTTCTACTTTCGATCGAAATTAGCAAATAGTGCTTAGATGCCGTAGGAGATTTTTTATTGAGAAAGAGTCGTGTTAAAACATGCTTTTCATGAAGATGATATTTAAATTTAAAAGGCAATTTATCAAATATCTTTAGCAAGAAAAATGATTACATTTTAGGGAAGAATTAAGTGCAATACAAAAACATTTAATGGGAACAAAGATCATATGAAATTACTTTGGTACTTTGGCCTCTTTTTATGTTAAAGTCGAAGCTTTCATGTCACGCTTTATATAGTACTAGTCCGTCATGCGGTTCGCGTCATGGTGTAATGTCTAGAAGTAAGCTTACCCCCCGAGGAATTTGGAGGGGGCGTGGTGGCATGGTTGTTATTGTCGGGTAAGGTAGAATTTGAGGTGAGCAGAGAGGCAATAGACATAGAGCGAATTAAATAACGTACGATATCTATGTATATAAATATAATTATGGAGTATCTGTTGGTGATTTCAAAATAATTGTTTTTCTAAGTTCATATGGTTATTTAGATGATATTAAAACAAAATAAAGTATTATTTTTAAAATTTTTGTCTGTATGTGTGTCTGTCTGCTTTTCGAGGTAATCGATTTCGATTGGGATGGGACTTCTACTGGAAGATTCAGTTTTTTTGCAGTTTAGTCTATTTTTATACGCTTTATATTAGCACCACATGTATGTATGTATGTAGACAAATCTTGCAACAAGATTTTAACACACTTCCATAAAACCGATGAACTTCAAATTTTGCGCATTATGTATAGTTCGCGTAACAAGGCAATCTGCAGGATGCGATGCCGATGTCGTCCCTTTAAGGGCAATTTTTTTTCGTTCGCTTTGCTCGCGGCAAAGTCAACCAAGTCATTTATTAGTACAGGGGCCGGTTCGTGTATGGCGAACGACGATAATCGAACGAAAAGAAATTGAAGTCGAACAATTTTGTCGACGAAAATTTTAGCGTTCGCATAGGTCGAAAGAAAATTGCTCGTGTCCTAATGCAAAAACTCGATAACCCAAGAGCTTTCGAGTGCCTTTCGTCGGCTTCAGACGAAAATTTTCAATTTTTTCCACTTACGCGAACCCGAGACGAAAAAAAATTTTCGTTTTCGACATACACGAACCGGCCCCAGTTTCTCTCTTACTTCAGAATCGACTTAAATGAATTAATTCATTTAATATTATTTCTTCGCCTTCGTATATCAGACCCGCGCTGACAAGCTGAAAACGGATGGCGATTTCTCTTACTACTTGCTGTGCCCATGCTTTTCGTTTCGGTGAAACTGCTCAGCCTTCTGCTCCGAAAACTGATTTGGTCCTGAAAGGGACCACTGCTGTTAATCGTTTCGTCATTCATTTATCATTTATCGATTAATCCCCTTTTTGGTCTTAAAAAGAACCATTTCGCGGTTTATAATTAGGGATTTACGTTGTAGTTGATAGATCAACTAGTCTGTCGTGCATGGCAGAAAAGCGATTTACAGCGTCGGCCTGCGTCATATTGTCGAGACAATCGTCTTCGATTGAAATTAACGGCAAATGTGACAGCTGGGCATCGTACATATTAGAACGAACTTACTTTTTACTTTATGCTCCTTTAATCTCTTATGGGACATGGGGCGGAAACAGTTGCCCTCCACCAGACTCTGTTTTGCGCGACAGCTCTGACCAGAATCTCCCAGTTGTTGCGGCCTCTGCTAGTAGGGTTCTCCTCCACCTTGTTCTAGAACTACCGACTCGATCAGATCTTTGCGGATTCCAGTCAAGGGCCTGTTTGGCTAGATTTTCGTTTTCGCGTCGCAAGGTCTGGCCAGTCCAATTCCATTTACTTCGCCTGATATTATTAGTACGAAGATAGTTTTTAATTAATTTCACTTTGGAGAAGCTTCGTTCGGCAGAAGCAGCTCCAACTGGAATTGTACATAATACGCGTAAGGCGATCACGAGATTGGACATCGACGCTTTGTGAAAACGACATTAATTTCTACGACGTTGAATTTGGGTTCACGTAAGTGGTAAGTCGACGAGTCGAATGCCGTTTTCGCAAAATAATGCAAAAGCTAATGGAACCGTTGCACTTTTCACATTATCCAAGTTGAAAATAATATTAAAACTTCAATTATGTGTGTAATTAAAATAATTAATTAAACTCGACTCTGAATTTATTTTTGTACATTGTGGCTTTTCTAACTCTTCTTGTAGTAGTTTTAATTTTTATTTTTGAACTAATAGTTTATCCTTTTCTATTGCATTTCGCTCGTTCAGAACTGCAAAAAGTTTTTTGTGAAATTATTTCTGCTCTTGCAATTCTTCAAGAATATTGTGTGCCTTCAGGAATGTTGATTTTTCTGTTCTTGCCTTATTGAAGTGTTACATATTCTTACATATTCTTTTTCTTTCGTTTTTACCCTCAGAAGTTGAATCTTTTAATCAAATTCGCTTCAACGTTATCTGACAAAATTTATTGTAAAGTCAGGCATTACTGCTGTCAGGTCCATATGATCTCGCATGTAGACGGCTTCCAAACCTGCTGTTGATATAACACTTTCTTCTCTTGGTGTTATATGAAGAACATCAACAATCCACAACCAACAACCAAGACTGACTTGGCAATTAAATTCTTATTTGCCATTAATTCTTTTTTGATTGTTTGTTTAATACCTCGCTATACCTAAAATATGTTTAATACAATAAATTGTAAATTTTTTACTTTATTTATTTGAGATACTTTTTGCCATCCATTAGAATTTCTTATCGGCAGTCCACTTGAATTTAATATTTCAGTTAATTGGCACCACAACTCATTTTTAACATAACAATAACTAAATTCTACGCCAAATCTGGCGTCGAGAAGATTAACGACACTTTTAAAACGAAAAACATAAACATCGACATGCGTGAACCCAAAACGACATGTAACGCGGCGTTTCCAGTCGACGTCGATTGATGCGATACAAGAATCCGAAACGCATTTCAACGGCTTTAAGTGTTTTAAACGATCATCGAAAGCAGTTATGGCGACGTCCAGCACGAAATAATAAAATTCGGTTTGAAAACTATAGGCCGGATCGATAATGGGCTCGTCGCGAACTTCATGCCTTATCTTTTTGCGGCTGTAGTCGCCCATTTAAATTGAGATGCCGCCTTTGCGTTTCCCTCGTTTCGCTCGCGGATTTCCCGCCCTTTTCAAGTGCCGCCTAGTGGAGTGCAAATGCACAGTCTGCACTGGCAGTCTGACCATTTTGTAAAAAAAATCAAGATTGTGGCCGCAATTGTGTTCCCCCCTTAAAACGCTCTCAGTATGGGTACGAAATAAAAGTGTATGATGAGTATAGTGCAGTAAACTGTGTGACGTCATTTTAAATATCGGTCACTACAAAACGGCGGAAGACATATAATAGACTTCAGATCAAAAATACCTATCCAACGACATATTACATATGCCTATTGGAGGTGGGTACCAAAATTTGCATTCCCTTTTGCCCGTGGAACAGGTGTGTGCACAGCTTATTTCTTGGCCATTTAAATCTTTTGATCACATTTGGCCGTCGTGAGGCCGTATGTGCTCCCATTAAAAATGAGGAAAAATTCTACGGCCGTCATATCCCCCTTAAAAAGACAAGCGGCCGTGATTCGCCCGCCATAAGCCCATTTTTTATTTTAACTTATTAAAAGACGATGCTACGCACGCGGGTTTTTCTAGTCACTTATATAATATCTTAATTATTTTACAGCACAAAGTATGGGATTTCATGAAAAATCATCCAGCATTTCAAAGACCACATGAAAATGTATCTGTAGATGAATGTCGCCGTATAGCCAACCAAAGGCAGTTTATCATGTGGCATGAGAAGTTATATACCTTAGAAAATGTATGGCAATAGCCGTTTCTACATTTTGAACTCCAGTTATAATTATTATCTTATACTTGCAGTTTTTTGAAAATCCAAAACTTTCTTTAGCCTTTTCACACGCGTTAATGTCCTATGATCCAAGTCTTTCTATTAAATATGGACTTTGTTTTGGAATGTTTCCAAGTGTCATAAGGTCCTTGGGAACAGATCGAGTGTACAAATACATTGAGAGAAATATAGAAGGAGAGGTTTTAGGTGCATTTGCACTTACTGAGATTTCACATGGCACCAATGCACGTGGAATGAAAACTAGAGCAACATACGATCCTAAAACTGAAGAGTTTGTTCTTCATTCACCCGATTTTGAGTCAGCTAAATGCTGGGTAGGAAATTTAGGTAAGTTATACAAAATTTCGTGCTTCACGTTGGTTTATTTAAATCTTATAGGTAAAACTTGTACTCATGCCGTCGTTTATGCTCAATTATATACCGCCGACAATCAGCACCATGGGTTAAATGCATTTTTAGTCCCCATACGAGATACAAAAACACTTGAAGCTCATCCAGGAGTAACAGTTGGAGATTTAGGTGAAAAAGTGGGTCTAAATGGAATTGATAATGGGTATGTACTTTGGGTGTGAATCAAATATTTTCTTACTTATTG
The DNA here is from genome assembly GCA_949987705.1 of Thereva unica. Lineage (NCBI taxonomy): Eukaryota > Metazoa > Arthropoda > Insecta > Diptera > Therevidae > Thereva > Thereva unica. Next base: position 25,978,507 of record OX465285.1, on the reverse strand, counting down.
ATCATGGATATGTTTAGTTTTGTGATGTTTAATAACTATCGTATACCAAGAGAGAATTTACTGTCAAAGACAGGCGATGTAAAGGCTGATGGTAGTTATGTTACTGCGATTAAAGATAGTAAAAAACGATTTGGAGCATCGTTGGGAGCTCTTTCTGCTGGACGTGTTAATATTTGTGGTGAGTATTACGTAAATTTATGACTAGCCATAAGTTAAAATCGAACAAAGCATTTGAGAGTGTATTAGATAAAACACCAAGTTTCTACTTAGATATAAATATTGTGTAAAATCTCTGCCTGTGTAGTATTCAATTTCAGTTAACTAGAAGCTGCTTAATCTTGTCTTTTGCTGTTCGTCTGCACACACTCTTTGACCTATTATATTTCTGCTATTCTTCTTCTTTCTTCTTTGATACGATAGCTGGCGGTCCGAGCGGGACGTCACAGCAACGGATGCGCTTCTGTTGGTGCCGCTGGGTCTCGAACTCCATTCACTATTCGTTTCTATTCTTGACGATTTTTGACGACGCCTCGATAATTGATAATCGTTGATGCTTTAAGTCGCCCTTGATATTCTTTAGCCAGGTTTTCTTCGGTGTTGCTCGCTGAATTCTCCAGTCTGCCGGACGGTCTCGCCAAAGAATTTTACGTGACAAGCGGTTATCATCCATTCGGCAAACGTGTCCAAACCACCGTAGTCGACGTTTTTATATTTCTTCTTCGATCAGTGTCTGTTGATCGCATCTTTCTCTAGCTGTCTCGTTTCTGAGGCGATCGTGGAAGGACACTTGGAGAATCTACCTCAAGCATCGCATTTGAAAGACCTCGAGCTTGTTGACGTCCGGCTTGAGCAGTGTCCATGTTTCCGATCCATAAAGAAGAATCGGAAGGATCAACGTTCGATGAAGCCGTACTTTCGTTTTGGTGGTAATATTTGTTCGTTTTCATATCCACCACTTGAGCGAGTCGAACTGTGATCGTCGGCCATCGATGCCACTTTCGTTTCCTCAACCAATGATCCCAAATATTTGAACAAGGGAGGGAACCTTTGCGTTTCATCACTGTGAACTGGTGAACACTGGCCCTTGATCCGTTCGTTGTGAGCAATTTGGTCTTTCCCGCATTGATTTTTAACTTGCATGACTGGGCGATTCAGGAAATGTCATATAAGATGTCCGTTGCTTCGGCATCTGTGTCGGCGAAGGAAGCGCTAAGGACGGCGAGCATCAAGTGGGTTACGAGGTTTTTGTCGACATTTCGAACTCCGCGTCGTACATCGAATGCTTCACACATAATCACGTCGATCACAACGATGAAGCGAAGTGGCGAAGCGACGTCTTCCTGTTGGACACCCGTTTGAATCGGGAATTTCTCGTATAAGTCGCTTCGAATACGAACGCTGGTGGTTGAGTCATCGTACGACGCTTGGAGAAGTTGGATGATTTTCAATGGGATGTGTTCGGTTTCCGGTTGGCCAGTTCCCGGTTGCGAGAGGCCAGGACCGAATCCCAGTTGTTGAGCCGTAAAAAACGAAGATGTGGTCGGTTTCCAAAACTCTCCACAAGATGTTCCAATCCATGCTGTCGAAAGCGGATTTGAAATCGATGAAAACGACGACAGTTCGTTTGCCGCATCGGATTCTTTCTTCCATTAGCTGACGGAGAGCGAATTTTTGATCAATACATCCTCGACTTGGTCTAAATCCAACTTGTTCTTTCCGGCTCGTTTCTCTCGATGTTTCTGTAGCCTCGATTGTATGATTTTCGTAAATACTTTGTCGACGATCGAAAGAAGGCTAATACCGCGATAATTCTTGCATTCCCGACTGTCGCCTTTCTTCAAAATTGGGGCAACGATAGCTTTCTTCTACGTCGAAGGGACACGATCCGAATGCCATATGTGTGTTACGAGGACATGTAGTCGTTGTGATAAGACATCACCTCCGGCTTTGATCATCTCGGCGGTTACTTGGTCTATTCCCGGCGCTTTTCCTTTTTCAGCGATTTTATTGCCATCTTCACCTTGATAATTGTCGGTTCGGTATCGAGCAACTGATTCGTCGGCTGTTTGATAATCGGCGGTTCGGATGCTGGACCTTGCGGCGGATCGTGGTTGTACAGCTGGTCGAAGAATTCGTTCCACCGCTGCGGCGTTCATGGGTTTTTTCCATCCGATTTTTTGATGTTGTCGTTTGTTGATGTTGTCTAATAATAATAATAAACTCATTATTTTATATTTGCCAGCTTTTGCTACAATCTATCATGTGAAAGCAATTTCAATAGCCACAAGATATTCTGCAGCCAGAAGACAATTTGGTCCTGAGGATTCCAACGAAGAGTATCCAGTATTGGAATATCAATTACAAGTAAGACCTGCATGTTGCCATTAATTACGAAATAATGAATTAACCATTTACTTTCTAAAGCAATATCGCCTAATACCGCATTTAGCGGCTGCTTATGCCATTAAAGTATTTTCAACGTGGTTAGGCCACATTAATCTAGACATGCAAGTAGATTTACTGTCAGGTAAAGACGTGTCAGGCATTGGCATGGAAATACATGCACTTTCATCTGCTGCAAAACCCATATGTTCTTGGGCTGCAAGAGATGCAATTCAAGAATGCCGAGAGTCATGCGGAGGACATGGTTACTTAAAAGTATCAAAAATTGGTGATTTAAGAAACGATAACGATGCCAACTGCACATACGAAGGTGAGAATAATGTGCTTGTTCAACAAGCTTCGAACTGGTTGATTGCTTTGAAGAAGCAAGGAAACAATGCGTTTAAAAGCGATTCGCCGCTGGAGTCAGTCAGCTTTTTATATCATTCTGATGCCTTGTTAAAACGAAGATTCACTTGGAGTAATTCAGAGGAAGCACTTAAGCCAGAAAGTAAGGTGTTTCAAACTAGCAATTGCGTCTTCTTTAAACTGTATATATTTTCAGATTTACTAACGGCCTTAAATTGGCTTTGTGCTTATCAGTTAGAAGTTAGTACTAAACTATGTGAAACATTAAAGAACCAAGGGCAAAACGCTTTTGATATACGAAATAATTCGCAAGTATTCAACGCACACACCTTGTCTATTATCTATGGTCAGGTATGTAGTTACTTTTCATCAAAAATTCAGAAACTATATCTATATATATTTTTACATTCTTAGAGGTGCATTTACTACGTATTTTATAACAAAGTCACTAGGCTCGAAAATTCTGCTGAGAAAAACGTTTTGCTAAAGCTTCTTTCATTTTATGGTGCTACATTAGTACTAAAACATTTGGGTATATTCTATCAGGTAAGAAAGCAAGCTAATTTCATGCTTGAAGGACCTTCCCACGATGTGCTCAACTAAAAAAACATTTTTAATAATAGGGAGGATTCTTTACAAACCCGAAACAGTCACAACTTTATCAACAAGGCATCCTTACCTTATTGCCGATATTGAAGGATGAATGCATATCTTTGATAGATGCCATTGCACCTGTTGATTTCATTTTAAATTCACCTTTAGGAATGAGTGACGGAAATGTAATTGAAATTTAATTTTTTCAAGGGTTTATTAGTTTACAACCATTTTTCTATTTAAAGGTGTATCAGCACTTACAGGGTGCAATTTTACAAAGTCCTGGATGCCTCGAGCGAGCTAGTTGGTGGCAAGATGTTGTGTACAAGCCATATTTGGCAAAATTATAAAATGATGGTGCAATATTGTTATTATTACATTTATAAGCTGGGGATTATTAAGGCAATAAAGATTTTTGTTATAATATACATAAGTTAATTTAATTTAGTGGGGGTCAAATTGTAGTAACGGCCTCAGGGTCATTTGGTGGAGCCGGTACACCAAAGAAAGAAGTACTGAGAAACGCCATCTGCGATTTAAAGCTGGCTTCACACGGTGCGCGATTTCGCGGACAGACGCGGAAGGCGCACCAAGCGAAGGCACGGACAAGATCCTACGCACCGCTACAGACATGCCTGAGCCTTCATGGACGACACTCTTCCTATGGGGGGCCGTTCGTGTCTGTCGTCAGCTTAAAGTCTACGCGATCTAAGATCTTCCGATATCCTGCTGAATCCTACCTCCACTTTCATGAAGATGTTGACTTCACATTGGTTGAGTAACAGACGGAGAAGGGTGCAAATCGAGTGCATCGCGCCTCAAAACGAAACAATTACCGGACTGGTTCTGCAGGTTTGGGGTTGAGACCTACTAAACTGAAAAGCAGCATAAGACTCTAGTTTGGGCCCCGAGCCAGACTAGAATTGACTGGTTCGATCCGGACTGTAGATCAGCAATAGAAGAAAGATACTAGAGCCACCGGGCCACAAGAGCAAGGATGGAACTCTTTAAGCTAAAAAAAGAACCTGCAGACAAGCTATGCAGAAATAAGAAGAGAGGGTATCTAAACAGGAACATCTTACAGATGAAGACTTAATGAAGGGAGAATTAGGAAAGCCTACCAAGGAATACGCCAGATCAGCAATAAGTTTCAGCCAAGAACGGTCATCTGCAGAGACGTACATGGGAATCTATTAGCAGACCTTGAACCGATTGATTCCTACTCTCAAACCAAACGAAAATCCACAGATAGAGGCATTTGTAATTCCTCAAGATAATATCGCAATAGAACCACCAACACTGGGGTAGGTACGTGAAGCTGTAAAAGGAGAAGCCAGGCGCCGATGGAATAGCAGCCGAGCTGCTAAAGGAAAGAGGACCGCAACTATTAGGAACCTTACACGAACTCATATGTAACATCTGGGAGGAAGAAGTTATACCACTTGACTGGAAGAAAGCGACTAAATGTCCAATCTACAAGAAAGGAGAAAAATTAACCTGCAACCTCACTCGACAGCACCAGCTACAAAACCTTCACAATCCTTGTGAAACAAAAACTAGAACCTATAGCGGAAACTCTTATAGGAGAATATCAAGCTGGTTTTAGGACAATCAGGTCAACATCGGACAAATTCTGGAGAAAACCTGGGAAAGAAATTTACATATATACCAGATATTTGTCGACTTTCAACAGGCATATGACTCGATCAACAGTTATAACAGTTCGAATTACGGCAAGAACTTAAACAAGGGGATGGGCTGGCCCCAATGCTCTTCAGCCTCACCTTAGGATGGGTTTTAAGGAAAACGTTAGTCCAGAGAAGTGCATCAATAACGACCCAGTCCCTACAATTACTTGGTTATGCGGGCGACGTGAATATCGTAGAAAGTCCTTTTTGACAGCAAAAGAAGATTGTGTTGAACTAAAAGAGGCGGCAAAGGACATAGGAATGAACATAAACGAGGCGAAAATAAAGGCGATGCAACAGTCCAGAGATTTAGAAAGGGAAGAAACCTAACTATCGACTAAAATAATCTAGAAACTCGGATTCGGTAGGAGTATTATGCGATTTTCCGTTGAAAAGATAAAAGCTCAAACTACCACTTGCCGATGGTAATTAATTAAAGAGAAGAGAAAATTGATATTTTCAGATGAGTGACTAAGTGGCAAATTGATTCATTTTATCACTTTAACCAGAGTGGAGCAGATGTTTTGCTTCTTAATAAGAAAAGGAAAGAGCCTTTTTATAAATTAAGAAAGAAATTTATTTCTCGAGATGTTAAAAAACAAAACAACTACCACCAAATTAACTTATAATTATTTTTAGAAAATTATAAAGCGAAAAAACAAATGGAAGTAAAAAATTGCATACCTTTAAGAATCTCATTTGCAAATCGTAGGTTAAAATGTACGTTTTCTGGTAATCGCACGGATCCTCTATCTAATGGATAAATTTACAATGCGAAGTTTTGCATATTTGTATGAGAAAACTTCAGCACTTCGCATTGTAATTTCTGACATATCATACAGGATCCCTGTGTATACTAGAAAACGTCAATTTTTTCGATTTAGTATTAGGAGCCTAAAACTATGCAATTTTTCACTTTCACGGTAATATGAGGCTGGAGATTTTGTTCATGTTTCCAAGGTTTTTCATGTGTTTTAAATACTGAAAATAAACAAAAACAAATTCTTTTTCGTATGAGTTTTATTAGAAATTCAAAAATACAATGATTTAAGTCTATGAGAACGTACATTTTAATTAATTAAACCCCATTTTGAGTTTTAGTGGCCGATAAGTTTATGGGGGATTCTTTTCGCCTTGCCCGGTGATTTGCTTGCGTTGGGCGTTGACGGTTGGATGAGTGACAGTGCTTGTTTCATCCCTAATTTATTGTAAGAAAAATTAAAGAAAATTAATTATTTTGGAGAGATATGCAAATCAACCGAAAATTACTACATTCGGCTCCTTTACTGTTAGCCACGATTTTGATTTCTAGAGTCACTGTCGCGCGTAGGAGCCAGGGGTTGTGGGTGGAGTGGCGATTACGATATTGGCTTTAATTTTAAATCGATAAGCAACTTCAACGGAAGACACTATTAGACTTCACTGTTAGAAAAATTACGGGGCACTCATAGAAAACATCAGACAGGGCCGTGGCAGGCACTTTGCCGCCGATGCCGCTCCCTTTAAGAACAACATTTTTGTCTTCGATTGAAATCGATAGTTTTTAATTAATTTCACATTAGGGAAGCTTTGTTCGGCAGAAGCAACTCCAACTGGGACTGTGCATAATACTCGCAAGGCGACCACGAGATTGGGAAATAGCTCTGTACACCCTGGTTGAACTCAGTAAATTTAAAAATTGGAGTGGATTTGGGAAGTGAGCATCTTTGTATTCATTTAACCAAGTGGATAAATACATACATGTGTTATCCTTTAGCTCATTGCCACTAATATCCGATACATTAGGGGCGGGATAGCGCAGCGTGGTGTGGCTCCCTATTTTAGAATATTGGAGGTTTATTTGCTTTGGAGTCACATTTTGTCGTATCTAGCTCCGGAAATTTGCAATTATAGTGTACTTCCGGGGTTGCTGTGGTTTTGTAGTGGGGGATGTGGCGGAATGTGACTCCAAAGCGGGTCAACCTCTAGTGTTTTGAAGTGTGGAGTTGTACTGCTTTTGCGAGAAGCCAGGACCAGATCCCGGTTGTAGAGCCCCTCTGTATCCATGTGCCGCAAGAGCTGGTTCATTAGTTACAACCCATGCGAGGGGGAAAGTACTCCTCCTTTCGGAGTGCCTCTATTAACGGCTGATCAAGCTGACCATCTCCTGCCAGTAAGCTTTTGGTGGAAAAGAAACACCAGCGATTCCTCGATCCCATATTCTGTCAAGGCCAGGGTAATAGCGTCCTGGAGTACGTTGTTAAATACTTTCTCTATGTCTAGTATGCCACTACAATGGTTGAAACCAATGAGTGAAGGGCAGTATCCGTAAATTCGCCCTTTCTACGGGCGTGTTACGTGCCAGAGTTTCGCGGTTAGTATGGTCTGCCTACAGCCCATTTAATTCTTGCTCTTCTTATGATAGATTTGACCCGCTTTAGTGAACCTGAAGGGTTTATCGTGATAGATGTCTCAGCCGTAGTACTACTCGAGAAGTAGTTGCCCATGGGTAGCGTCAGGGATTCTTTGCTTGAGTCAGTCCAATCGCCGTTTTTGCGCAAATAACTAAGCACTGTTGATATTTTATGTAGCTTAGAAGCTTCCGACGTGGACGCCATTTTGTATCTATTCAACTTCTACTTATAGCAGCCCCAGGAGGTTGAGCTGTTGCTGCCGTCTAGCTGAATTAAATTCCTTTCTACACTCTTTTCGGATCGTTTCCAGTTCGCAAGAGCACCATGGGGGTTTGGAAGCATCTTCATGCAGTCTGTTCGGACAAGCTTTATTGATGGCGTAAGTGCATTGTTCTGTGAAAATGTCCATAACGTTGTCGAGATGTTCCCGACTTTTGCGAATAGAGGGTGGCCTAGGAGCAAGGTTCTTTGCGATTAGCCTAGTATAGTAACCCCAATTTGTCCTTTTGAGGTTTCTGAGAGGTGGTTGGGGTAAAATTTTGCCTTGGAACTCTATAAATCTGTGGTGTGAGAAGAAGTGTTCCTTCAAAACCTTCCAGACTACAATACAGTCAGAGTGGCAGGCTGAGACATGGGTAATGTCCGGCATTTCTTCTCTGTTTTTGGTAACAAAAGTGGGATCATACCTTTGCTACAAATAGCAAGCTTGGTGTTCAATAGGTAGTTAAAAATATCTTCACCTCGATCATTGGTGTCCGTGCTGCCTCATTGTGTATGGTGTGTATTTGCATCAGCTTCCATAACCAGAACCGTGGTAGGATCGGTGTGTCTTACCAGGCTCTGAAAGACCGTAGGACGGAGAGGATCCTCATCATCGTCGGCGAGATAGAAATAGGTCATCCTGAGTTTCTTCTGTTTTAACTCTAGGTCGACCACAGCTTGCCACAACTCTAGGTCCGTCACTAAATTGAGGGAGAAGAAAGGTGATTATTTTATTTTTGATCAGAATACCCGTTCTGGGGACTTCGCCTGATGTCAGGTAAAACAGAAGCGATGTGGATGCTGCTTTACAAGTGCAGGTTTATCTGTATCACCTGCACCATTACCCGGATCATAACTGGCGGATAATGTGAGTACGATGGGTAGCACTACCCACCCGGAAAATTCCGAATGGGGAAAATACCCACCCGCAACTTGAGAATAAATGAGCGTGTGACATGAAGAATGCCTCTGGTTCCAGTCCATATTCGCCCAATCTCACACAATAAAAGAAAACGCACACTGCATTACCCTGGATACCTAGTCTTACCAATCACAGCACTGAGCTATCGTCTTTATCCTCCATTTTCACTCAAGGGATAACTATGAGGGTCCACCGACTCTTAACAGACCTTTTTTTTATGTGGTAAATACAAGCTTAGGAATCACCCTTTGTACTACATGTCTGTCATGTCGTTCCAGTCACGGTCAGTGTCTAGTAGTAAGCTTGATTTGAAGGATAGAGGAGAAAGGATAGGTTAGGGGTCTGGAGGGTGCGTGAGTAGATGTCGATGAACCTTGCGTTTGAACTCTAAGATGAGGAAACACCGACTGCGGAAGAGAGTTCCACAATCGAGTTGTTCTATTTATAAACGAACTACTAAAACGTAATGTGCGCGAAGAGGAGGGGTGTAGCGTATGGGGGTGAGCCGAGTTGGCTAGTCTTGTGTTGCGGGAAAAAATTTGCCGTGTAGGCAGGAGGTTTCTGATTTCAGTGGAACAGTCGCTATGGTAATAGCGGTAAAATTTGCTAAGGGCTGCTATATTCCTGCGATGGCTCAGTTGCCTTGCCATTACTTTACAGACTCGCAGGGCGTCATCTACCGCCGCACTGACTTTGTTTCTCCTCTAACATATTCTGGATCATAGAGACACAGGCCTTCTTTCGCCAGTATCTCTATGGGTATAATTTTCGCTATCACGAACGCCGCTTCGTTGGATATGGTCCTGTATGTGCAGCACCAACGAAGGATGATTAAGCTGGAAACAGATACATGCGTATGTTGGTGCGTGCGTTGATTGATATAATAGAAGTGTTTACATTCAAATGCAGACTGATATAGTTACGTAAACGAAACGCACGCAACGCAAAAGTTTATCTACTTCCAACTTTTCCTCATTGCCGCCTTCACCATAGTCTCAAATACCCCCAAACATAACATAACATAACATAAACAGTTTATTCATTTAAAACATAAGAGTTAATACAGAGCTTACAATTATTAAGAAAAAAATACTAGTCCATAGGACGACTGTAATGAAAGTAATAGTAGTAGTACTTAGATACTAAGTTAACATAATAAGTAGGAACAGCGGGGTTAGAATAGATGTATAAGCCGGAGCCAGGTGAATAGTCTGGCTCGAAAAATCTTAATTATGGTTATCACTTTTTTTTTTTTTTTTTTTTTTTTATTTTTATATTTTTTTTTTTTTTTTTTTTTTTTTTTTATTATTATTTTTTTTTTTTTTTTTTTTTTTTTTTTTTTTTTTTTTTTTTATACATACAAAATGGTTTAGCCTGATTATTCATGCTGGTTAAATAACAAACTGAAGTTCAGTCTTCGCTTGGTTAAATTAAATTTAAATTAATTTAATTGCACTTCGGGCTTAAGAATATAATACTTTACTTTTAGAAAAGAATAAAAAAAAAATAAATTAAAGTTGATAAATTAAAATAAAAATAACAATAAATTAAATTAAATTAAATTGCACTTCAGGTTGCATCTTTTAATATTGTTTGGGACTTAACTCTAGGTATCAAAAGGCTGTCAGCATGTCAGCGTTATATTAAAATTAACAGTTAAATTAGGAATTAACAGCTTCTTAATTTTAAAATTACTAAGGTTTACTTAGAATGTAAATTCAGGTAACATTGGGTCAGCGGTGATATCAGAACGAGAGTTATGGTAGGTTAAACTTCTTTTTTTTTTTACTTTACTTTAATGCACTCCGCACCCCTACCCCCTATTGTGGAGCGAGTCTCGGCCAGTGTAGAAGCCAGTGGGGGAGTCGGCGAAGTTGAGAGGTCCCAGGTAGTATGAGGTTGAAGGTGCTCTGTCGGACCAGCACTTTTTGACTAAAGGGTTCTCGTGGAATTGTAGCCTGGCTGATCGAGTTCTCCATTTCTCTTTTAGGTAGACCAGAAGCGGAGTTACGTTGGCCCTATCGTGCAGCTCAAGGTTGGAGAAATATCTATTTCTGGATTTATATCTAATGGAGCAGCATTGACGGAGGATCTTTCTTTCCAACTTTTCGAGGCAATTTGCCCAGGTAGGGGAAATTGTGTGCCAACAGGGGAATCCGTAGCTTATTACAGGCCTAATCAGCTGTTTATACAATAGCAGCTTTGACTTCATATTAAGCTTGCTATTGAATTTTAGAACCGGACTGAGTAGCCCCAGGATGGCCTTGACTTTAGAGATTGTTATTTTGGCGTGCTGATTGAACTTGAGCAAGTGGTTAAAGTTAATCCCCAGGTACTTAAGTGATTTATTTACTTTGATTTCAGTGTTATTGAGGTTAATTCTGAGGGTCCCACACTCGCTCGCTACACCCCTCCTTCCTCTACCCCAAGCATTTCGGAAGGCAATAAGTTTGGTTTTGTTGTGATTGAGATATAGTCCCCATGTGCTAAAGAAACGTTGGATAATTGAGATGTGCTTACAGAGCCATTCCATGCTCTTAAAGGTGCTGCGATCGGACGCATAGACTAGAGTGTCGTCTGCATATAGGATTGCTTTGGAGTTAGAATTGGGGACAGAGTGCGGCAGGTCATGGAGATAAATGTTGAAGAGTTTGGGCCCCAGTATGGAGCCCTGCGGAACACCTGACCTGACTGGCACCGGACCGGATAGAGAATCGTTGATTTGTACGGACAGGGTACGGTCGGCAAGAAAACTGTGGATTAGCTTGAGAATGTGGGTGGGGAAATTGAGCCGGGACATCTTATAAATGAGGCCGGTATGCCAGACTGAGTCGAATGCAGCTTTGATGTCCAGCGAGCAGGCGACAGTAGCGTTTCGTAGCCTAAGGCTGTTGGAGATGTCATTGTGGAAGACAAGCAGGGCATGCTCGGTGGAGTGAGAGGCTTTGAAGCCAAACTGTTCGTGTGGGATTAGGTTATGCTGAATGCAGTGGTGGTCCAGGTCAAGAGAGATGGCTCTTTCGAGGATTTTTCCAAGGTTGGAAAGGGAGGAGATGGGCCGGAAGCCCGAGGGGGAGGTCGGTCGCTCACCTTTTTTGGGGATAGGGATTAGCTTGGAGGCCTTCCAAGCCCTAGGGAAGTAGCAGTTGTTGATACAGTTGTTCAGAATTGTTAGGAGTGGGGAGGAGATAAAAGGGTAAAGTTTTTTGATAATATAGTTGGAGAAGTTGTCGAAACCGGCCGATTTTTTCCCGTTGAGGGAAAGGATGATGTTATCGAGTGTCTGGGGGGTGATGTGAGGGGCTGATAGGTTTTCGCTGCAGGAGTCGATTGAGGAGAAGTTAAAAGGGGGAATGTGTTGGTGTAGGCGAAGTGCTTCCACCGACCGGATGACAAGCTCCCTGTTTGAGGAGTTATAAACTGGCTGCCTAAGAGTGTACATGTCACCATAATAGGCGGCAAATGATTCGGCGACGTCGTTAGGGCAGGAAAGGGGGCCTGACATGAGGCCTACGAAAGGGGGCGGACGTTTGCGACCAACAATTCTATTGATATCTTTGTAAAGGGAAGGCCCAGGTTTCATTGCCCTGAGTTTATTTTGGAAGGAAGAGTTAAGAAAACTAGACACTCGAGCCTCGACTATACGATTTAACAGCTCGATTTCTTTTGAAAGTTCCAGGGATCGGGGTGTGTGGTGGAAGAGGTTCCTCTCCAGCATCCGTTTGAGGTTGCTTCTCCATTTCTTGCGGGTTCTGAATAGACTTTGTATGTCTGCAGGAAGTCTGTCGAGAAATCTGAGAGGCTTAGATGGAGCTTCCCTGTCAAGAAGGGAAAGGAAATTGGAATTTAGGAGCTGAATGGCAGAGTCAATGTCGTTATTGCTAAGGTTTGAGTTGGGGGAGAGAGAAGGGCTAAGAGAGTTTCGTAATTGGGTTCCCATTTGTTCCCAGTTTACATTGTCGAGGGAACGGAACATAGGCACCGTTGTGATGGCGGGCTGAAGGGCCGAGAACTCGAAGTCGAGGACTACTGCGTAATGATCGGAGAAGGAAGGAGAGGTGGAGCAGTCCTGGATAAGGATATTCCCGGAGAGTTTGTGAGATACCAAAAATAGATCGATACAGCTAGAGGAGCGAGGGAATGTGGGGCCGCCGGGGCCAATGATCTGGAAGAAATCCTGAAGGGGGTTCCTGGTACTCCAATCCCTGAGAAGCTTTCCATTTCTGTTAGTAATTAGGTTGCTCCAGTCCTGATGTTTGGCGTTGAGATCCCCTGCTAAGAGTATACCCTCGTAGTTGGCTTCGAGCCCGTTAAGGTGCTGCATCAGTGTGTTAAATTCCGGAGAGCTAACGTCCGTCGGAAGGTAAAGAGATATAATTAGGAAAACATTGGGCCTGGCAGCAGTATTGTAAAGCAGCAGCTCCACGGCCACGAAGGTTAGGGGGAGGGGGGGAAAGATTTGTCTTGTGATGAATTTATTGCGGCAGAGAAGGGCAGTACCCTGGAGGGAGTTGTTTCTGTAGATGTTGTAACCGGGTATGCTTAATTTGGCTTTTTCATGGAGATGAGTTTCCTGTAAACACAGGAAGTCGTATTGTTGATTTTGGATAAGGTCACGGAGGGACCATTTCCGACTAGAAGAAACCAGGGAACCGACGTTGAGGGAGGCGCATCTAATAGCCGTGGTATCCATCTCCGCAGAGGGTGAAATAGAACCCGATGATGACCAACCCCCTCTCCGCCTGGTCCCTTGCATTATGGTACAAAGGGATGTGGCTCCTGATTTTCTGAATTAAGATATTTAATGGGACTCCGATTATGGGCTCAGGGTTGAGGAAATCTTGGAGGCCGCTAGGGGCGTGGGCCGGCTGCCTTAGACAGTCGGCATAGGATTGGGAAGGGTTAGTTCCACTGTTACTGTGGCTAGAGCCATTCCTTGGGGGAGGGAAGTTTGCATTGTCCGCATTGGCGGGTGAGGTTTTGTAGTTGTTTAAAAGTTTTCTTTTATTTTCTTCGCGACGTAGGTATACTGGACATCCTCTGTAGTTGGCCGGGTGGCCAGAAGTTTTACAGTTAACGCAGTAAGGGACAGAGTCCGCCGGAAGGGGGCAGTGCTCTTTCCCTGGGGGGTGGGTTGTATCGCACTTTACGCAGCGAAAGTCTCGGTTGCAGTTTGAGGCGGCATGGCCGTGCATCTGGCAGTTTCGACATTGCACAGAGCCAGCCCTCTTGACCTTTTCCCAAGAGACTCTTTGGTGAAGGACCGTTTTAATTAGTGAGACCTTAGTCAGGTCGGTGTCCGGCGGGAATTGGACCAGGAACAGGTGTAGAGCGACTTTGTTTTTCCTCGAGTGTGGGGTAGAGTAGCGCTGAACACTGTGAACAGGGAGAGTTGGGTGAGTCTCTAGCAGGGACTTGAGTATTTCGTCGGGGGAAAAGGCCGAGTCGATGCCTCGAAGTACTAGGGTTTGAAACCTGTCTTCAGGAAGTGTGAAGGTGTGGGACGCGGCCTTCCTATCTTTAAGTTTTTGGAAAAACCCTTTGTGGTGGTCTTTGTTTTTAAAATAAACTTTGCAGGCGCCCCCCCTGGTTCTCGCCATTTTGAATTCAGCGTTAGGGTAGATGCTGAGTATCATTTGGGTTAGGTTTCGAACGTTAACGTCCTGGATAACAATAGGAGGGCAAAACTCTTTGCTCGTTCTGCTATCATCGCTAAATTTATGTTTGGCCTTAGGGTTGCTGAAATTGGAATTATAATCATGCTGGTTATTAGATTTCTTAAAATTATAATTAGTATCTTGGCGGTTAAAGTTGGAGTTGGTGTTTCCGTTAGTATAAGGAGGGTTAATGCTGTCGTCCAAGGTTGATTTATTGGCATTAAGAGTGTCCTCATTTGCCAGCGGCGAGAAACGATTTAGTCGATTGATGTCTTCTTTGGGGGCTGGCGGGGAAGCTGCCCTGCTTTTTTTTAAAACATGAATCCAGCCGTCATCCGAATCGCGGATTGCATTAGGTGGAGTGTGAGTGTCGGCATTAATGTTGTTAACATTGGGAGCTTCTTTGGCAGCTGGAGTGGAGGCTGCGCTGTCCATGTATGTGTGGTCGTGAGTGACACTGGCGTTATAGGCTGGGGGAGGTAGTGTTGGTGAAGGGACGCTACCTCCATTGACGCCGTTACCCGGCGGGCTTCGGTTAATGCGGCCGCATGTCGCATTTAATTGTTGGATTATATTAGCCTTAGAATTAGAAAGTGGCTTTTGTCCTACCTTATGGTGTTTGGTGGGGTCTTCCTTCGCCTCCGAAATTGTGGGGTTATGTAGATTTGGGGACGCCTCCTTTTCCCGCTCGTATAGTCTTGAGCATGAGCTGCTGCTGGCAGCCATTTCCTTATCAAGATTGGCTGCCATCTCCTTCATTAAGATGGTGTCGCCTTGTGGCCACTTCTCGGTGCTGTCGTTGAATCCATGGACGAGTTCTTTGTCCTTTGGAGGGTCTTTTAGGCTTGTAGTGGGTTTTTTTGTGGTCATCGTATATGCCCTTATTTTAGGTGGGTTACGTGGCGCCTTGGGGGGCTGGCGACTTTCGTCCACAGCCCCTCCGGGGCGGCCACGTGCTCCTTTCGGAGGAATCTTAGTAAGGATCACGGTTCACTATATGACTTTGGCCGTGCACAGCACAGCTTTTGTCAGTCTACGGAATGGCGTCCAATTGACGGCGAATATAAAGAGAACTTCACTTATAATTTTTAGTTTTTTTTTTTTTTAGTTTAGTTTGATTTAATTTTCAGCACAATAAAGCAAGATTTTTTTTTTTTTTTTTTTTACTACGTTGCACTTAGGATTTCACATATTTAAAATTTTTGATGCTCAAATTGCCAGAAAAATATGCACCAACAATCACCAGCAAGCGGGCGCTTCTCGGCACAATTTCCGTGCAAAATACAATTTTTTTAATTTTTTTAGTTAATTAATTTCCCTTTTATGGTTTCACTTTATAAGCAAAGCGATTAAAATCGGTTTTTAAAAGTAATTTTAATATTATTAGTTATTTGCGCAGTTTATGCGGCATCGGTCGCCATGGCGTCCTAAATCCAAAGCCTCACTTAAATCCGATTAATTCTTAACACGTCTAAAGCTGGAAGTACATAATTGCATTGCGTTGCATGAATGCGTTGACAGATCAAGTTTACACTGTATATTTCAATGACGGCAGATCTATTAATGCGGCTCTACCTTCAATGCAACGCAATGCAATGCAACAGTTGTTCAACTTTTAACTTTTACGCATACAACGCATTCAATACTCTGTCAAATTGGTCTTGTTTTTTTCTGCAAAATATTATTAGCTCGGATTAACTCAGTAATATATTAAAAATTGATTTTCTTGAGGGATGCAACACAAATGCAACATAAATTCAAATTTCAAAACGCATTTAAATGCCAACACGCAACGCATTAATGTGTCAAATACATATAATGTAACGCATTGCAGTGAAATCCAATCAAGTATTGCAATGCAATGCAACGCAATTATGTATTTCCAGCTTAAACTCCACGACGGCTACGACGCCAATCTACCCCCAAACACAAGCACATACAACAGACACATGCACTTGCTGCTTAGATTTTTTGTTATTTGTAAAGACTAGAAGGAACCCAAGCACGCAACAATAATCTGTCAGCGAAAATTCGCCGCATACACCGCAGGCACTATGTGCACGCACGAATCTGTTTCCAACTTTAGTTTTTCTGCTGTTAGCCCTCTTTCTTGCTGCTGCCCATAATGGGATTGCGTAAAGCTAGACTGAGTAAAATCACCCTCGCCGACAGGAGACGAAGGATTGGTTTGGGCCCCCACATTGGACAGCATTCTCGGATATGCCACACAAACAGCGGAAGCTTTATCCGCCAAAATCTCCAATTGTGTTTCAAATATAAGCCTGTGGACGATCATGTCTCCCAAGTACCTTAAGGCGAGCTGTGAGTGATTGATCTGTTAGCTTACCTTGATTCTTACGGATACTTGCTTTCCCAGGTTGCTGATCAGCGCAGTTCCAGCTTTGTGTTCAACAAATGGCAGACCAGCGTTTTCAGGCCACGCTTTAATAGTTCAGATAGTTTCGTTCGCGCATAACTCGATTCCTCAGCATATCATGATACATTGTGGTCCATCGGAGAGATCCTAGGACCCCACATGTTGTTCTGTACACCGTCGGCCCATCTTCCAATTCACTTTTTAGGAAAGGTTGTTACCAAATAACAGTTTCGGAGGAAGGGATGTGTTTGTCTGACTACCCACCCGGGGCCAACACGATCCGCCGGCACTGACCCGGATGTTTTGTTCGACGACAGTCACCTCCGCTTCTTTGGTGCTGGAGATGACTTCGCCGATGTCTGAACTTAGGAGTTGGGGCCCCATCTGGCCAGGTTACTTTGTAATAAAAATAACAAAATTTTATGGAAGAATCAATCTTTATTCAGCATAATCATTATCATTGTTCTTAAAAAATTCACATACCTTTGATACTAACTAAACAAATAATAAAAATCTTATAAACGAAAAAAATAAATCACATTAAACGTCTACGTTCAGTTCCGTTTCATATTTTACTTTTTTTAACTCGTAATGATTACATATTTTATGAAAATGAGCAAAACTTGATATGCGAAATGCAACGTTCAATCAAAGACATGTGTGTGTGTGTAAGTACATACTTATTGGATATATAAGGTACATGTGCTATACGACATTTAAATTTAAGTTATACTTCTTAATTAATATAAATTCTTTCTCATCCTCCAATATAAACATATATCGAGGCACAACACAGCCCAGTCTAAGTGGCTTTTAATTATTTTTTTTTATATATAAAGTTAAGAGATACATATTTTCTAATTATGTGGCACGTGGAGTAAAATAAAAATCTTAAGCGTTCTCTTTCTTAAATTTTGTTTTTTTTTTTTCATTTCTTTTGAGTAAAACCAAATGAAGTTGCTGTTAATTTAGACTAAGTTCAATTAACAGCAGCATAAATTTAAATATTTTTAGGTCAAATTTAAAAAATAATAATATTGGAAGCGTTGTTGCTGTTAAATGGGGTACAAAACACGTTCCGAGTTCATTTCTTTATTCCATGTGCCTCAATATTATGTGAAATTTATCTAAAGACGACCTTAGTAAACTTATCATTGTTTTTTTCTAGATTTAATTTTAATCTCCTAGTAAGAAATACTGCAGGCCAATTATTATAAAAATAAGTCTCAAAATAAATTATAAATATAATTAAAAAAAAAATGTGCATCACTTTGAGAACATATAAAATGCTTCATGGCAATACAAATTTTAACAGTCTAGAAAGGACTAAATTTAGGTACATAATATTGATGATTCCTCTCGCTCAGTGACCCTGTTGTTTCTATTATTCGAATAATTAGTAAGTATAATTTTTTTACATAATAATATAAAAGCTAAGCTTAGGAATTTCATTATATATTTTTTCGTGGTGCTTTGGAAGGATTTATCTTTTTTTAGGAGCGTTGATTGCGCGCGTGTGCCAAATTTTGCACTCTTTGATAAGAAAATTTGGATTCGTTCACGATTCCTTAATATTAATAAATAATAACAATTCAGTCGTCCTTGACTATGGTTCCATTGTTTGATTTAAATGTTTTTTTAGCCACATTGTATTCACGCAGTCTTGTTTGGGCGTAGTCCTGCAAAAGAAAAATTATCATTTATTAGTACATATTTTCCACAAGATTGTGTATAGCGGTGAAAATAGTGTATTACTCATGAATTCTTTCGGACCGATTTTTATGAAATTTGGGAATTAAGCTTATCTTACCCTCTCCTCTTCAAAAGTTATATGGTCTTGATGGGTGCTTTTCGTTTTTAGGGGGCGAAAACAACCATTTTAGAAAAAAAATTGAAAAACAATATATTTATGCAACATTTCGATTAAATCACGTTTAAATATGTATTATGGATCTCGTCGATCAGCGAAAGCGAATGAAACACGTCGACTTTGAGCAATACCGAAGATTGAACAAAGTAGTTCGACAGAAAATGAAATTGGAAAGAGAAGCGTACTGGAATAACGTTGCGGCCGACATGGGAAAAGCAGCTTTGAAGCACGAATACCGGACGCTGTACCAGGCAATCCGCCGGTTAGGCGGAAAAACAACATCAACAAACGATAACATCAAAAAATCATATGGAACTTTTGTGACTTCTCCCCAAGAACACCTGCAGCGGTGGAGAGAATTCTTCCACCAGCTGTACAACCACGATCCCCCGCAAGGACCAGCACCCGAACCGCCGACGAAACAGTTTTTCGATACCGAACCGAAAATTACCGAGGTGAAGACAACGATAAAAACGCTGAAAAATGAAAAAGCGCCGGGAATAGATCAAGTAACCGCCGAGATGATCAAAGACGGAGGTGATGTCTTATCCCAACAACTCTACGTCCTCATAACACACATATGACATTCGGATCGTATCCCATCGGCGTGAAAGAAAGCGATGGTTGTGCCAATTTTAAAGAAAGAAGACAGTCGCGAATTCAAGAATTATCGCGGATGCGCCTCCTTTCGATCGTCGGCAAAGTATTTACGAAATCATATAATCGAGGCTACAGAAACATCGAGAGCAAACGAGCCGGAAAGAACAAGCGGGATTTAGACCACATCGAGGATGTATTGATCAAATATTCGCACTCCGTCAGCTAATGGAAGAAAGAATTCGTTGCGGCAAATGAACTGTTGTTTTCATTGATTTCAAATCCATTTTCGATTGCATCGACTGGAACAGCTTGTGGAGTGCCGGACCGAACACGTGCCATTGAGAATCATCCAACTTCTCCAAGCGCCGTGCGATGACTCAACCAGCAGCGTTCGTATTCGAGGCGACTTATCCGAGGAGTTCCCGATTCAAACGGGTGTCCGACAGGGGGACGTCTCTTCGCCACTTCTCTTCAACGCCGTGATAGACGCGATTATGCGTGAAGCATTCGATGGACGACTCGGAGTTCGATACGGCAACAACTTCGTAATCGACTTAATATACCGTCGGCGAACTTCCGTCTTCGCCGACACGGATGCCGAAGCAACGGACATCTTATACGACATTCCCGCATCGCCCAATCATACGTGTTAAAAATCAATGCGGAAAAGACCAAAGTGCTCATAACGGACGGATCGAGGGCCAGTGTTCAACTCGATGGAACCCAAATCGAACAGGTTCCGAGGTTCAAATATTTGGGATCATTGGTTGAAGAAACGAAAGTGGTATCGACGGCCGACGTTCACAGCCGTATCGGCCAGGCAGCAGCAACATTCGCCTCGCTCAAGTGGTGCATATGGAAGCTAACAAATATTTCCATCAAAACAATAGTACGCCTTTACCGAACGTTGATCCTTCCGATTCTTCTTTATGGATCTGAAACGTGGAAACTGCTCGAACCGGATGTTAAGAAGCTCGAGGTTTTCCAAATGCGATGCTTGAGGCAGATCCGCGGTGTCTCACTCCGCGATCGCCTTCGAAACGAGACAGTTAGACAAAAATGCGATCGAAGAAATGCAAAAACGTCGACTATGGTGGTTTGGATATGTTTGCTCAATGGATGCTAACCGCTTGCCACGTAAACTTCTCTGGCGAGACCGTCCCGCAGACTGGAGAATTCAGCGATCGGCACCGAAGAAAACCTGGCTAAAGAATATCGAGGGTGACCTAAAGAATCAATGATTATCAGTTACCGATGCTCGAGACGTCACCAAAAATCATCGAGAATGGAAACGAATGGCGAAGGGAGTTCGAGGCCCAGCGGCACTGGCAGCAGCGTATCCCGCTTGGACTGCCAGCTAACGGATCAAAGAAAAAAGAAGAAGAAGTGGCCTCTATGCTGATTTGGGTGGCCAATACTGATTTGTGTGACCCATTCAATGAATTAAAAATTCAAATAATGAATTCAAATGATTTTTATTCCCAAAATATTTATTCGCTCGCTTCGGTTGCGAGGCCCTAACCGCGGGGGGCCCTGTGCAGTACCACACTCTGCACATATGGCAGCCACGGCACTGAGATTATTACAATTTACCTGATTCGATAATTTCATTGAAAAATGCCATTGATTTTTTACCGATAACTTTCTCATTTTTGAAGGTATCTATAATTCGCAGGAAATTTCAATGGCTACAAGGCCTGCATAGTTGAACTGTCTGGAACCCTTACTTTTTGAGATTTCAAAGTTTAAATTGCTCGAGAAAGGTAATCGTCGCACCCACATTCGAATCTACAACGAAGATATCTCAATTGCTTTTCATAACACAGAATCGAAAAAAAAACCCAAAATTTTCCTCAAGAAAGGCCCTTATCATTTTTTCCGTATCAGGGAAAAAGCTCACATCAGTACAATAAAACTTTTGTTTCTTGAGCTCTTACCTACTTACTGTCCAAATTTCGCGTCAATCGATGCTGTCCGAAAGAATTCAGAGCTATCCACTGGACTAATATGTGTATTTTCATTTCAACTTACCCAGTATCCAAATTCAATATTCTGATGTACATTTACAATCGACCATAATGTCCAGAATAAATGCGAGACCATTGTAAAGACAGTAACTTCATTGTCAAGTTCCTGGATATCTTCCTGTGTCGGTGTGTAGCTTTCATTATCAATTTGAGCTACCTTCTTCAGATATGATGAAATAAAATCATGCCTTTGTTGTTTAGTTGGGTATTGTGATGCTTTGTAGAAATAGTATGGGTATTGCTCATTTTTGTAGTCTATGGTCCATTCTACGAAATGATTTGCTAAGTCAAATCCTCTATAATTATAGGCACAATATTCATAGTCAATTATGAAAAGATCTGGATCACAGTCTTCTGAATTATTGCTAATAACTGAGTCTTGTGTACTGTCTGAGTCATTTAAACTGTCGGTTGAAGCTAGTGAACGTTTTCTGCAAATAAACAAATTAAAATATTCAAGTTAGTTAAAAGTTCGAACAATTATTACTTCAGATTATATATTATTGACATTTCAGATTGATAAAATAATAACGTTCGTCTTTAAATCGTATTTTTACGATCGTTTTTGTAGAGTTTTGATAGGTTTATTAGAGTAAAGCGTACTTGACTTGCTTATCAAATCAAAGAGGTGATTTCCTCCATTACAAAGGTTTAAACAAAGTTATTATTAACATTTTTATACAGTTTAATAAAAAAAACAAATCAATGATGGCAGAATCTATGCGAGGAGATATTCACTGGGCCACCCTATCGGATGGGGTTAATTCGCGGATTCGGTCCTCCTAGTAGTGGGGTTGGGCTAACTACAGCGCCCTGTGAAAACATATCAGTTAAGAAACCCAAAGCCAAGCCTCGAAATAGACAAAAAACGGCAACGATTAAGGCAACAAATTATTTTCGGAAGATGAAACACGCGAAGTATGTATGTACAGAACTGCAGCAGTTAAGTCACTATTAGACAAAGTGAGAAGAAATAAAATAAAATTACTCGGATTACAAGAGATCAGATGGATAGGAGACGGGAAAATGGACCTTGGTAACTACAGGATATTCTACAGCCGCGGAAGGGAGCATCACTGAGGGTAGGCTTCGTAGTTCACAAGTGAATTATAGATAATGTCAAAGAATTCAAGCCAATAGAACGACTATGTTCAACTCGATTCCGAACAAAATTCTTCATCCTTTCGATCATAAACGCACATGCGGAGACGGGGGAGAAAGCGGACACGACAAAAGGCACTTTATACTATAAGCATGAAGCTATAATCAAGAATTTACGATTTATACAAAGAGTGTAAACGTTCAACACATGCCAAGCTACTGCGTTTTACGTTGGGCCGGTCATGTCCAAAGAATGGATAACTCAAGGATACCAAAAAAGCCCTGTACATATTTACTACTAGATTGCAAAAGGCCAGTTGGCAAGCCACGGTCAAGGTGGGAAGACAATGTTAAGGCTGTAAAACTGCTTAATACAATAAATTGGAGACAAGCTGCGGAGTAGAGGGACGGCTAAAGGAAGAAGCTGATGGAGGCCAAGATTCGAATTGGGCTGTGAAACCATCGAAGAAGAAGAAGAAACTAAAAACTGTTGTCATTTTGCAGAGTTTTATTAACTTTTTCTCAGGAAACCAGTTTTTATCTTTGTGTTCCACGCCCCTTTTTTGTAAAGCAGTTAAAATGCATTTCTGTACATAGTCTATTAAATGCAGATGTAGGATATTTCGATGCTTTATTACCAGTATTTTTCAGTAATTTGTCTCATTATGAAAATCTGGTCTGCTGTTTTCTGTTCGATCTATCGATCTGAACTCATAGAAATTCTAATGGATCTAAGAATACCCTTAAAGCTGTCATATCAATATACAGTAGAAAGGACGACATGAGAAAATAAAGAAACTCACTCACTGGTGAATTTGACGTTACACACAGGGACCGGCTCGATATGAGCTGTAACGCAATAGGAAGAAAGTAAAGCTCACCCCAAGCTGCAAAGGTAAAAGATCTTGATGACTAATTACACAGGAATTTAGTCTCCTTTTATTATTGATAACAGAAAATGTTATTATTTAACACTTAGATATTGTACCTATAAAACTGCGACAAGTCCACTTGATATTACTATTCTTGCAAGCTATTTAAAGTAAAGAAAGTCTTCGAGTAGACAGACATCGTAATTCAGAACTTATAAACAATGACGACAAGTTAAGGCTAAATTCGTGGAAGTTGTCCGTCGCTAATCTTTGCGAAAAGCAAAATATTAAATATAATTTAAAAAAATAGTAAAAACCTAGACCAATTAAATGCGAACACCTTCAAGAATTAAACGCAACGACATGGTAACAACTGAGTTCATAAAACAAAATTGATAATTATTGAAAATATTAAATGGAACGTGCCGATAACCAATAAGTGTTAATTATGACTGAAATTTGAAAACTGTTTTGCGTCAAATGCAGAGAAATTTTGTATTTGTCACATATTTTGAGTGAATGCTTAGTAATTGCCAGAATACGTGGTTTCTTTTTACTTACTGTTTACTTACAGCACACGTCATTTCTAGTTTTCTGAACAAAATTAGAAATCACATAATAAGATTGGAATTTCCACCAATGTCATCTTTTAAGCTAGTAATTAAGTTTTGCAAAACCCCGGGAAACCTGTAACTAGTAAAACTTCGCCGAATTGACACTTATGTAATCGACTCATATTTATGCAGTAAGAAATTTTAACATCGACTGAAAGTCGTCAAATTGACAACAACAACCACAATAGGCCCCTGTATATCGAAAGAATGTAAAGTTATTAAATATTTATTTACAGTATCAGGAAGGCCTACCGCGAGGTCAAAACAATCATTAGTGACTTCAAACCAAGGACAACCCTATACAAGGATACTTTTGGCAACACTATAGTAGAACCCGCGGTAATCCCAGCAAGATGGATAGTATATTTTTAAGCTGGTACCTATCTCAGAAAGTTTACTAGGCGAATACCAAGCCAGCTTCCCGAGGGTCAATCCCCGACCCACTCTCCATACTAAAACAACTCAACTTGCAGACTTCAAGCAGGCATACGACTCAATCCAGAAAAAGAAGCTACTTCAGATCCTACTCGAATTAGGTGTACCAGCTGAACTAGTACATCTGATACAAAAAAAACTCACTTCGACACAAATGCCCGAGTAAGAGTTCAGAACACTCTTACAGATGCCTTGCAAGTTAATAAAGCGCTCAAACAGAGGGATGAACTGGCGCCTATGCTATTTAATCTAGTCTTGGAAGCAGTCATCAGAAAGACGTCAATTCAGCGAAACTACACGCTGGTAAACAAATCAACTCAGATGATCGGCTATGCCGATGACATCAACATAGTAGGCAGGTCAGTCAGAGCAGTGAAGGAATGATACTCGGAGATTAAAGAAGCAGCAAAAAGTGGGCTTCAGAATCAATGAGGATGAAACCAAGATAATGCTGCAGACACGAGCAAATAGAGCAATATAAGTTAGAAGTAGTAGACCTTTTCGCATACTTAAGGCCCAACTATAATTCACGTAAGAAACGCACGTCAATCGACGTGCGTAAATTTCGTCAAACGCAAAACCGACTAATTGGTTTGCGTATTAGGAGAGCCTTCAAAGTTTAAAATTATTAAAATACTTGAATATTATTCATTGACTATTAAAACTAGGCTATTAATATTTGCATATTTTTAATAATCGTGTTTATTTTCAATTATAATAAATTTCTCATCAAAATCGCTATCATGTATTTGAACCACAAAATTTTCCATACTCTTTTTTCTTTAAAAACCACAAAACAACAACAAAAAATTAGCTTTCATCGATGTAACTATAAATCATCTCACAAAACGTACGTAGTGCGCGGTTCTTTTCCCATTTTTACGTTTAACGAAACTTAACGAAATAAAATATGACTGACGTACGTCCAATATGGCCGAACACATTAATTTCCATGAGAGCGCCGAGATGACGTGCGTTTCTTACGTGCATTATAGTTGGGCCTTTAGGCTTAAGCGTGAGGTAGAAAAAATCAGTAGGAGAATTCTACTCGGAAATAAAACCTTTTTCATAAATTGCTGAGATCTCGAGCAATACATCGAGAGACTAAGTTTACACTATATAAGACACTAATTCGCCCGTTATATGCTACGGGAGTGAAACATGGACGCTCACACAGAGGATAGACGACATTCTAACTTCTTTTGAAAGATTTTGAGAATCATTATAGGCCCAGTTTGTGAGGAAGGAACATGGAGAATCAGATATAATAGCGAGTTATATCAAATCTATGACGACATAGACTTACTGACGTTCATAAAACTCAATAGTCTTCGCTGGGCTGGACACGTTGAGTGCATGCAGGAAGACAGAGCAGCAAAGAAGGTCATCGCTGGCATCATCGAAGGAGAAAGACCCGTAGGCAGGCCGAGGAAAAGATGGAAGGATGCGGTTGTAGCAGATGTGGAAACATAACTCCACACATCGAACTGGAGAACTTCAGTCAACCGAAGACTGAAGGAAAATATTAGAGGAGGCCAACCAAGATCGCGTTGGGCTGTAGCGCCTTTGGAGAAAGAAGGTTGGTAAGGAATAATATTATTACCACTACACTGGAAAGTTTTCGCTGCACGAAGAATCAACCTATCTACCTATCTCCGGGTTTAGTCATAAGAATATAAAGACGTCACCTGATGGCAGTTACAATAAGCAAATTCACCGTGTTCTAGTTAATACTAGACATGGTAGTAGCATAAGGAGTTACCGAGGAACGAATGTCGACAGCTTAAAGAAATATATGACGAAATAAATATAGTTGCATACAAAAAATTGAGCAGACTACGATAGCTCGGACACGTTTAATAAGCTTCGGAAACAACTATTCTAGTCCGGATCACAACAGATAATGTATAACTATGGAACATAGTACAAGATATTATTCAAAATCATATGCTAATCTCATATTTTAACTGCTAACTTGCTAATTATGTCTTAAGTGGAAATTATTACACCTATTAGTATTTAAATATACCGCGATAATGGAGTATTTACGAACACCTTTTCGGGGACGCTCATTAAAATTGCATTAATTATCTACTACTTCGTTAATATTCACTTCCATTTGTAATATATTAAAATACAATTACTTTTCAAGTATTACCGATTAAATATCAACAAAAATGCTTGGCGGGAGATAAACGATAAATTTCTTTCGCCAAGCATTCATGTTGATATTAAGATATAATGTTTGTTCTGGATAGCGTTCTATATGCTATTTTAGGATGATTATACTTTTTTTGGTATTGAGATATTATATAATATATAATAAAACGAAATTCATTTTAGATTTTATTTTTAAACTACCTGGTTTTCCTTTTAAAAGGATTGCACATATAAACGGGTTTTTTGCAGGCGGGTGTTTTTCTCTTTGTCTCTCGGCCTGTTTATGTTCCTCTGGAACAAACAAGAACAGAAAGTAACCCCACTGCGCCACATATCGTTCACACCAAACAGGACATAAATGACCCAATTGTAGGCCCCAGAACTGGTACAAAAGAGTACAACACCCCAGAGCTCTCTCTCTCGATCACCATCATCAAAAAAATTTCAACTCGCTTCCGAGTTCAACTAAGTTGAGTTTATCCCACTCTACACAAGAAAGAAGTCTTGTTGGCTGCATTAAAAACAACCAGAAAAAATCTTACCTGCATTTTCCATTTAAACTTGTTAGCATTCCTCCATTTAATTCTCTGGATGAATGTATTGCATTAAAATTAGGTCCATCAGTTGCTAGGTCATCAAAATCATCACTGCAATTATGAAAGAGAAAATTATATATGTTCAAAAATGTCTATACAATCAAATCCCCAAAAAACAAATGTGTGATATTATTTTTGTGTGTGTATTAAATTATTTCTATCTAAAAAGATTTTTTTCTAGCGGAATGATAAAAAAGAAACGAGATGAATATTGTTAAAAATTACTATTTGTTTGAATGGAATGAGACAATTGGTTGAATTTCTGCACAACATTAGAGAGGACAATCATGAAATGTCAATTTCAGCCAACCAAACAAATAAAACTTTTCAACTGGAATAGAAACAATTGCAAAATAATGTTAAATGAATTAAAACTGAAATAATTACCTGGCAGTTATAGCAGAGTTCTCTCTAGAAGATTCTCTAGAGGACATTTCTTTGAATAAAATATTACCCTCTTGTAGGTCATTGTGACAGAATACCACTTGATAGTCTGCATTTAAAATTATTGACTTTAGCCACGCCACCTCCTTCGATAGCTTAGTTTGTTTAACTTCTTCAATAATAGATTTATGTTCAGTTCTGTGTAGGACATTGAAAACAAAAACAAATTAATAATTTTTATAGCAACATTTTGAATAAAAGCAAAAATTGTGAATTATGCGAGGTAACTAAACTAAAAGTGAAAAAAGAGATATTTAATGTCCATGGCTAAAAAATGATGTATGTCTTACACCAGCTGATTAAATTAGTAATGAAAATTAATTGAAATTAGCTTTAATTAAAAAGAATCATTTCAGTTTTTACACTTACGCATCTTCAGCCAGTATAGCCTCAGCAGACTGTAACCATCTATCCATGCTTTTCCATAGCCAATCGGGTTCCTTTGAGACTGGAATATTTAGACTATGAATAGAAGCCATTTTTTCAGCAATTTTCATTGAAATTCTATAATCAGAGAGTTCTAATGTAGTCAACGGACGAGCCTATAAAAAATAATAAAAATAAATAACAATGAGTAAGAAATATGTAAAAAAATATGTATTGAAGAATGAGGAGTATAAGACTTACCGGAATATATTGTTCAATTCTTCCACCCGGAAAGATTCCATGTAGTTTAGGTCCTAAGTTGCGTTCACTTAATAATGTGAAAACTACAGATTCTGTTAACATTGTTTCTAGAGCGTGTTCACCATGAGTTTGTCCATAGATACGGAGTAAAATCTGTAAAGAAAAGTGTTTTTTTATAAAATTGTTTTGTTTATTGCTGTTGAAAAGCCGTTAAAATTATTACCAAGACTTATTAACAAACTAATTTTATTGCCTCGATCTAGTACGCAACAACCAAAGCAGATTTTAGTTGCGTTATATACGTTATACGGTGATGCCTTCGAAAAAGGATATATGGCTAAGAATACACTTGTCGAATCGGACTTGCCGAATAAAAGAATGCTTTACAGGCAATAGATTTCTAAATTCAGTGAAGCTATTTCATAATTTCCTACAGTGGCTGAAGCCGACATATTTTGTTTTATGGGAGTTAAAGGAGACAACATTCTTATGGCCCTAGTCATGAATCTAGTTCGAAGTATCATAAAAGAATTAGGCTGGCCGCACACTGGATACGAATTTGTATCGTACGTAAACTTAAGTTATTGGACGTCCGAACTATGCGCGCACACTAGTTGTTTGCCTAACTCCTTCCTTTTTGATTTTTGAATCTTGAGCCGTAAAACGCGGATTAAGTCGTAAACCATAAAATGAAATGATTGTGAATACAAAATCATTCACAGTAACGACTAAGTTCACTCCGTGTGCAGTCATAAATCAGGGCTCTACGAATTTGATTCGATATTTTTCTACTTTATATAGCCGGTTGTTTGATAGCTTGCGTTACAATGCCAGATGATACCCAGTTTAGGGTTTTTTTCATTGTTACATTTAAAAGCAACAAATTAATCCAAATAAATCGTTTCGAGATCCTAAAAAGCCCACCGTAATTACATGGCCAAAGAAACACACAAGCAATTGTTTCACATTAGATGAACAATTGATTTTATCAGATTTTGGTCTTTGGCTTTAAAACTGGTATAGAGATCCATCTTTCCTCTAATGGGAGGATTCTATTCTATTCTTGTTATGAGGCGGCTTGGCGGGAACTGCGACCTATTTTATTGTTCCAACCCCGTTTTAAAAACCATCTAGATTCAGGCTTTTAATAGAGCCTAAAATTGATTTAGGGTTCATATCTCAAATCTCCTTCGGAGTAGGGAAATCGCGATGCACCGCCGCACCGCCAGCTCTGTTATTATTGTTAGCTCCCACCACCTGAAATTTATAAGTTTGTCCGCTTTAACTTTGTCGTTTTGGATGAATCTTTTAGCTTGACTAGCCCCCTGGGTCCTTGTCTAGCTATGAAGAAACAGCTGGTCGACCCAATTTTTGATGACGTGGTAGCTTGCTAAGTTGCAGAAAGGTTCCGCACCGGCTAGTGATGAGTTTACTCTTACTCTCGCCAGGCCGTCGGCAACCTCATTACCAATGTGCCCTTAGTGAATCCACATCAGCGTAACATTGTTGTTCCTGCTGAGGGATTTCAGAGATAGGACACAGTCCAGGACATTCTTTGATGACACCCTGTGAGATTTACTGGCCAAGCTTGACTGTCCGAGAAAATAAATTTTTTAGAGCTATTTGGAGCTCTATTAATACAGGTCTGAGCGTACACCTGGATGGTGAGTACCTCAACCTGAAACACAGTGGGGATAGTACCCAGAGCCGTGGATATTTTGCTCCTTGTGTCATATATGCCCAGTCCTATCCCTTTATCGGTCGGAGCCGTCCGTATACCATAAGGACGTGCTTTCTCTAAAGCGGGGCCTGCTATGTTGCCATTTTGACCTATTTGGAATAATCACCGTAAACGGTTTGTCGAAGTCAAGAGTTGCAGGAATGGTGTCGACCAATGATATCATTGGCTACAGTCTACAGACTTAGCTTGAGAATCGATCATAATCATCGAGCCGTCATAGCCTTCTTCTTCACTGCTAGATGGAGCGGAGGAATGTTCAGTAGGGCCTCCACAGCCCCAGTGAGACAGTTGCTTTTAGCACCCGTGATACCAACACACGCTGGTCTTTGCACCCAGGCCAGCTTAGTCACAGCACCCCTTTGTTTGGTCTGGCCCTATCATGGGCCATCATCAACATCAATGGATGTAAACGTGACCAGGGGCCTTATGACCGTCGTATAAGACAAAATATTAACCTCGGTTTGAGACCCCAGGTTTTACCTACAAATTGATGACAGTTATGGAGAAATATAATTGCTTTGGCATTTACTCTCTCAGACTGGGGTTTTCAGGAGAGCTTTTTATCCAGAATTATGCCTAGATATTTAGCCTCCTTTGAGAAAACCATTTCTTTACCATCCAAGGAGGGAGCTTTTAAGTTTAGCTTCCTTCTATTCGTAAATGCTACAATGACAGGTTTTTGTGGGTTAATACCCAAGTTCTTTCTCCGACATCAGTTATGCACTCATATGACAGAGCGACTTGCATGAAGTATGAAATGTCATAATGACCGCCGCTATTCGTTATGACGATATCTGCTATGCTTTAAAGGCTAACTATTCAGGGCGGAAAGAAGTTCGTCGATTACTATTGACTATAAGATATAAGGGATGATAGGCGCCCCTTTGAGGACAGCCTTTAGCAGCCATTACCGTAATCTATTCGCCATTCATATCAGCAGTTATCAATCTGCTGCTGAGAAGAGATAATGATCCATGGGGGGTTGAATGCTTTTTTCTACTGTAAAGATATTAGCCACAGCTTTTAATAACGCTTCAACGTTATTAATAATGGCCCCTGTGCTGCAAGTCTAGTCGTGTTTCGTCACAAGTCGTTTGAGTTGAAGAAAGTGATGTTGCAGTCGAACTACGACAATAGCACAAGGGAATAGAATGGTAATGCTAAGTTGAGTTTAGGTCCTCGTAATACAAGTCGTGATTCGACTGAATCGTAACTTTCTTCAACTCAAACCACTTGTCGCGTCGTGACAGGCCGACGGTCACCACAGGGGCCAGTATTTCTTTCGACCAAAACGTTTTATTGGATGAGCCTAAATTTCCAAAAGTAGCAAAATTTCTTAAATAAAAATAAGAATGACCTTACAAAAATAATCAGGGCTAAAATTCATAATTTTTTAATAAGGCGAGCGCACTGGAATACGACATACAAAAGACACGGCAGGACCGACTACCTTTAAAAATTGGTTTATATTCTTAAATCATTTTGATATTCAAGAAGCTTGTAAAAGGATTAACAAAAAAACGAGACATAACCCACATCCGAACATTTACATATCATTACGAAGTAAAAATGAGATCACACAATGAGCAATCGGAAAATAAAATTGCGTGGACCGAACTTTTACATAAAGCATCATATCTTAATACGTCTACCTACTTATTCCACCCACTATTCCTTTTCACTTTAAATTAATAAATATACTACTTAAAAATTAAAAACTCACCTCTTTCGGCTCAGCAAAGCTTGGTCCACTATCCTTACGTACACGCTTAGTAACCGAGTTAGTCAACTGTTCTGTACTAGAAGATGATGCTAAAGGACTATCATATCCATCTGGCAAACTTACGTAAAAAAGAAAATTCGATAGTCCACCACTAAAAATTATCAAAAAAAAAAAAATCATTAATTGAAAGTGCCACTCAATAACAATCCAGCTATTACCTTATCCTCTTAAATTTAATTTCTTCAGTATTAATAGTTTTCCATGCTCCTGTAAGATAGTCCCGACAAATTCTAGCCGCAGTCTCTTTTAATTCTTCATTTGAAATCTGGAATTTTATTAAAAAACAAAAAAAATTATTAATTATTAAAAAAAATGAAATTTGTTATACCAATTGGGATTTCATGGTCTGTACATGTTTGCCTATACAATCATAACAGTTCAGTTTTTTAAAAATCCTCATTAGTAGAAGTGTTTTTATTTTTTTAATTATATTTTATTTTATTTAAAAACTATTTAAGATATTTATTGTAGTATACACTAGCAGCACGGGAAAGGTATGTATGTAATCCACCAAATAAATTTTATCAAGTACTTCAAAGTCTTCTCTACCTTGCACAAGAACTTCAATGACTGATGAGGAAAATCGATGGACAGAAAAACAACTGAAGCCAGCCACCACTTTATGATGAACTGCGCATGTGAATTGAAGAGAATATACTACGTAGTCTTTTCAGCTCGGGCTTAGATAACACGATGTTATATTGTACCAAGAGAATATTGTGGATTTCGTTTGGGACATAGCTAGTATGTTAAGTTCAGGTACCTATACTACCACTACACCTTTCTACTTTGCTGTGAAACCTTTCGCAAGATATTTTTGCAAGAAGAATTACGAGTGCCAAGTATTTTTTTTTTTATGATTTTTTTTAAATTTTTAATGAAGAATTTTAATGAAGAATTTTTAATTTGAAAACATTCGAGTATGTTTGTGTGTCGTCGTACTAACTAAAATGTTAACATTATTTATTAATGACAAGAGCAGCAAAGCCTCCCCAAAAAAAGATTATTTTAAAAATTCTTATCTGTTGCTATAATTTCTCAAAACATTCCTTCGCTGAGTTGTTTAAATAATCGAAAGTGGTATATTTAGAACAAAAATATACAAATCGATCTATCAAAAATGAAATATTTACACAAATTCGAAAGTGGTCTTTGGGAATCTAGTAAAGTTCTAAATTGATCCCTGCTCGATTCAAGGTTAAGACTTTCTGCGATGTAGTGATTATAGGAAACAAGTACGCAACGCACAAGTTTATCTTTTTTATATTTCTTGAATAAAGCCAAAAATATACATATTTAATACTGTCACGCATATTTTAGTTATTTATGAGAGATAACCTTGCCCTTTTGGTTAAGGCATAACGCAAATATTACATAAGTTCAATACAGGATACTCGAGCCTTTGAACGTTTTTGAATTTATACATTTTTGTTGTTTATAGTAAAACAATTTTTATTTACTACTTTTCCAACGTCTTATTACATTATATTGATTATGCTTTTACATAACAAATTCAATTCAAGGGAAATATTTACTTAACCGGTTATATTCCTTGAAATTTTTTCGATAAGAAAGTTCAGTTGAAATTGGATGATACATACATATAAACATGTGTATATGATTATTGTTTCTTTTTCTTTTCTCAATTATGAAGAAACTTTAAGGCAATGACCGAAGGCCAGACCAATCAACTGCTGAATATAATGTGCAATATTATATAAATAAAACAGACTTATGGGATGATTCAAGATAATAAGTATTGCTAATACAGTGCAATGTCTTTGATGGATCAGATGATGTATTAAGATTGAAAATGATGTTGTTGGAACACTTATCTAGAAGAGTAAGAAAATTTGAAACAGAAGAGTCTAAAGTGAATTGTCTCACTCTTTAATATTTCTCATCCAAACTATTTGAAAAACTCGCCTACGATAAGGTTTTGCCTTTAATCGACTCACACTTAGGTTAGGTTAGGTTGAAATTGCTGCTTCCCCACTAGGGAGCCCACTTAGGAACAACATTGGGCCCATTGTAATGCCATTTTAGTGTTGGGACAAAATTCGGGTCATTTCAAACCATTTGGAGCTTTTAATAAAACGGCAGAGGTCAGGAACACCAGTATTTTGAAGCTCACTCAATCTATCAAGGAAAGATAACCCGAGGAAGGTTCCTCTTTTCCTTGTGAGGGCCGGTCATATACAGACAAGATTGGAGATAATGTAGTTTCTTCCTCATCTTCATTATCAAAACTTCTGCATAAGTCGTTGTGGGGGAGTTCCAATCTTTCGGAGTGAGGGTAAAATGGACAGTGGCCAGTCAGCACCTTCACTACATAGCTCATCTCTTTCTTATTCAACTGAACAAGAGATTTTGAACGCGGCATACTGTTGCTGTGGTACGGCCGTCGCACATTGGGGCAGAAAGCACTTTTTTGGTTCAAAAGTTTCTAGAGACCACAATTTTTAACCAATTTAGATAATTTTTTTTATTTTGAAGGTAAGATGATTTGTAAAATATCTGTGGAAGCCGAATTTTGATTTTCCCTTCCAAATATGTTGTACCTAACCTCAAATGTAATTAATTTGTGGTAGATAACACTTTATGGTGTAAATACAATTGGGGCGACCGGCGAAACTAATTTCGCCGCGACTGTCAAACACGATAAGAATACACTGGTTCATATGAAGTTGCATATAATTCGGACCACAACCTCGGCTACGGCGCAAACCACAGCGATGAAATCAATCTATTTTCTAATTTGTGGTCGCCGCTCCAAGTTGGTCAACTGAGAAAAACACATTTGACACTTTTTCTTGACTGTTGACGTTGAAGTTTTAAATTTTGTTTACATTTTGTAATAAATTTAAAATTGGTGTTTTTTTGGTTGTTTTTTTTAAATTACATTTTTATTTATATATATAAATAAACCTGCGTTGTTGCAGCATTTAAGTTTTTGTTTATTTTTTTACAAAGTAACATATTAATATAGAAACATTTATTATTACTTTGTGTATGTTGCTATTTTTATAAAAAAATGCCAGAAAAAAATGCTCCGGGTCTTTTTATTTAAATTGTTTATATGAAACTTGGAAATATTCTTCTTGGTCTCTTGATCGATTCATTTCTCTTACGGCGGCCCATCTTCTATTTCTTTTATTCGAATGTTCTAAAACGTCATAAATTAAATGCACCATGTACAAAATTGATAAAATTTTTTGAATACAAATTATTTTTTGCACCGCCCTCATGATCTTAAAAAATTACTTTCAAGCAAAATCAAATTAAAAACATTTTATACCCGTTTAAAAAACAGAAATAATGTTGACAGGTAACAACACGAACAAAGTTGCTGCACCTGATATCATTTCGCTTCGCTCTAATTGTATTCATACGACGAATTTCGCCGCGAATATCGGTGTGGTTGTGTTCGTCGCTGTAGTTCTCGCCCCAATTGTATTTACACCATTACTATCAATAATAAGCTTTGATCTATGCGATAAAATGAGACAATTTGTTGTAATTAGAGCCCCAGGTGAGGTACAATGACTTTTTTTTGATTGATTATTAATTATTACAATCAAATTAACCCATTAATCCCCAAAGTTGCGTAAACGAAACATTTCACCAACAAAATTTTTACTAAAAATTTTTGTTTTCCGTAAATCCCAATCCGTTGCGTATACGAAACATTTTGTTATAAAAAAACACGAAAATGTTTAATTTTTTTAACTCCATAAATAGTTATTTAAACATATGTTTAGTTATAAAAAGCAATAAAAATATCTAATTAGTTTTATTTTCTACCCTTGGGAACTAATGGGTTAACTAGTTTTATAATTTAGACATGGGTGGCGTGCATAGGGTGCATATGAGGGGGGGGGGGGGGGCAAACTTTCAGGACCCTTTTTGACCCCCTTAGAGGCAAATGCGGATTTTTATATTATTTTATTATTGTTGTACGTTAAATTACGAAAATTTTAAGGGGTCTCCGAGCCTCCTACGATTTTTTTTGGGGCCGTGGGAGGTAATATTATAAAGTGCATAAGTGCATTTTACAATTCACAGACCTTAAGGTTGCGCACTGGCCCCTTTAGAGGCAAGGGCGGATTTTTTTGTTATTTTTTAATTATAGTAGGGACTGTTACGAACATTTTAAGGGGTCATAGTGCCCCCTACGACTTGTTTTGGGGCCGTGGGAGGCAAAAAAATGGCTAAAAACAAAAAAAAATTGAGGCCTATTTGGAAGGGAAAATCAAAATTCGGCTTCCACAGATATCTTACAAATCATCTTACCTTCAAAATAAAAAAAATTATCTAAATTGGTTAAAAATTGTGGTCTCTAGAAACTTTTGAACCAAAGAAGTGCTTTCTGCCCCAGTGTGCGTCGTCTGGTCCTAAGCCCAGGGTGTAAAAGGAGGAGGGTGGTCGACCCGCCGAATTGACCAGAATCGGGAAACCGAAAAAAGTAGGCAAGAAACCACGGCAGCGGCACCGCCATCTAACGGATCAAAGAAGAAGAAGGTGGTTAAGGGTATTCTCACCTGGGTTAAGTGGGGTGTCCTTTCTACTTCAGTTCCCTGTTTAGCAAGCTCATCTACTCTGTAGTTACCCCTAATCCCCCTGTGTCCAGGAACTCAACACAGAGTGGCAGTCTCACACAGAGACCTGCGGCAGTCGTAGATGTTGTAACCACAGAATTAAGAGCCTTGAGAGCCGCCTGGTTATCCGATAGAATAAATACCTTCGGCCATTCGAGAGCCTCCCAGATCGTAGTGACTTCTGCCTGGAAGACGCTGTAAAGGTCGGGTAGGCGAAGAGAAGCCTTGAATGCAAATTGCACTCAGTACTCGATTCCGCCTATAAATAATGATGTGAGTAAAATTAGTCGATCAAAAGTATCGAGTACCAAGTATAATCGAATGCCAAATACTCATATGAGTAAAGAATCGAGTACCGAGTCTGTATCCCTACTTATAGCCCCAATCACATTTAAGCTCCAGGCTCCGCAAAGCTATGTGGCGGGCCTGAAATGTTGCCGTGTTCACCAATAAGTTTGAGAGCGCGATTTTGCACCTTGACCAGCCAAGCTAAGGTGGTTCTTGGAGCACCGGCTAAGATATACGAGTTGTATTTGATACGGGGAGGAATGTAGGACTTATAGTCTTTGTGGACGGAGGAATTGGCACCTGAAAGAAGGAGGAATTGGTACCTTTAAAGGAACCCCAGACACTGTGATGCTTGTTGTTTAGCAATTTGGAATGGGCAAAAAACGGATAGACGGAACTCGAAAAACGTGTACTATGTGGCCCACGCTTAAGGTTCTTGTTGCCCACTGAATAGAAGACGAAGAAGTTCCCAACCAAGAATTAGTTCGATGTCCCTGTTGAACATGAGTTCACGATGATGCAGACAAGGTCTGGCGCATGCTTGTCTAACATTATCGAAGCCATATAGCGCGTTTCCATGACAGTTTGAAGCTTACTTGAAGCGTACTGCAAGTACAAATGTAACCGCAAGCAACTCGATTGGGGTCGATCAAACAGATTTTCCTGATCGGCTCGTGTCATGTAAACCGAGCCTGAAAGCTTGAGTGCTCGAAATTGTGAAAGTTAAGCTTGTGTCTAAAAGCAAGTTATGGAAGTAACTGAAGCTTCAAGTAGGCAGAGCATATAGGCGCTCGAGTCCTTGAGATTTTCAAGCTTTCGAACACTCAAGCTTCCATGCCAACTGGTAATAATAGAGTAAAACCCTTTTAACACAGAAGGCGCACTTCTCAGCTGGGCAAAGAAATATTTACCTACTCAGCACAATCAAGCGCTGAGATGAGTCTCACAATTGCTTAGTTAAACATAACATAAAATTAGTAAATTAAAAACATCCAAATTAATATGTAACCCACGCAAGCAACAGGAAACATAAGCAGTTCAGGTCAGGAATAACGTAGAATACTGTAATCAGCAAAGCTATGGAGTTAATTGGAGAGGATTGACAGCAGGTCGCGTAGATTTTTTGCCCACCTCTAATTGTTTAAACGTGAAAGCTACCGTTTTAGTTAGTCATTATTTTCTAACTAGTATTTCTTGGTGTCTATCCCCATATTTCTTTTATAGTTTGTTGAGTTCTAATACACTTAATCTTATACCCTCGACACACTAGCACACTTAATCCATTTTATTACCATATCTTTTACATGGGTCTACGTCATTTTGACGTCGTAATCCGGATTAAGGGTGGGAGTCTCTCGCCGGTTAGGCTGCTTTTCATTGCCTTTTGTAGGATGAATTGAGTTTGAAAAAACCACATTTTTACTAATTATATAGATTACAGTAAAGGCTTAACGTTAAGCTATGACTAATACAAAACTATGCGGTCTACACATTGTTTTAGATTTACAATATTATTGTGAACATTTACCTACACTAATACTTTATATCAGCAGTTGCAAACATCATATTTACTTTTGCTTTCACATTCTTGTCAATAATTTTATCAGTTTTATGAAAATTACCCTAAAGATAAAACCCCAAAGTAAAAAACACCGATAAAACGTAAGCTCATAGGATTTTACAATATTTTTGTAGATTTTATTTTTTAATTGCTGGAATTTTTTTTGTCTGGTAAATTTTTAAAATTTGCATTGCTTATTTCTTAAAAAATACGGGGAAAAAAACCTCATGTTGTTTACATCTTATGAATGTCAATTACAATATATTGAAATATTGCCACCGACGTAACCAAATCAGTTGATATACCTTGGCAACAACAACAAGTGTTTTTTACCTTAGGTTTATTATTCTGTATTCATACTTATGTGCAATAAATTAACCTTGCTGATTTGATTTCCAAGAATACCGTTTATCTTAAATATGTAGGTGGTAATGATATTAAGAGCTCAATTTTCCTGTAAATATTTGTGTTATGATTATTTTTTTAAATTTTATTGTTTTAATATTTTAAAAAAAAGGTACGCAATTGTTTTGAGAGGTGTGCAGGCTGTTCTGAAATCTTGAAATGTTTCTTGTTTTCTTTTTTTGAAGTAAACAACCTTGTTCTTTTGTAATTTACACATACATACATATTTTAAACGTATGTTTTGGTTGGATTACATGTATTTCAGCAGTATGTGTTCCCTTTTTCGATATAGGATGTTTCGAATTATGGTTTTGGGGAAAAAATGTAGTTTAATTATTGAGAATAAAAAGGTAATGAAACAACGGTCGATTTCCACAAACAGGAACTCTTTCCTACATATTGGACTGTGGAAATAATAAGGTCATTCAAAAGTTCTTAAGGAACGGTCGCTACTTAATTCCTAATAGCGTTTAAGTTACATATTGCAACCTAGAACCAAACAGGTCAATTTTTTGAAGTGCAATCTATTTTCGAGATCCCTGTGACCTGAGGCCCGGGGCTATTCATCCCAGTTGCCCCCCCCCCCCATCTTCCACTTCGATTTAGAAATTCGTTTATCACAAGAATATCTCGGCTGTGGAGCAACCTTCCTCTAACCTTTGCAAACCCTCTCTCTTTCCTTCAAGCTAAGCTTACTACCAGACATTGCACCATGACTTGTACGACAGGACGAACTGGCTGTTCTCCAGTTGCACTACTTTGTCAATCCTTTAAACGCCGTAAAGTTAAAAAACTTCTTTCGTTGCTAGCAATAATGGTCACAGCTAAGGTAGCTCCAATCTTCAGACAGTTAGCGACTTTCATAAAAGGTGTGATTAAAGATGAATATGTGTGTGCATTAGACGATCGACTGATATATATTGACGAAAAGATTGATTTGCACCAGTGCCGTCAAAGATATTCGGCGCCCGTGAACTACTAAAAAAATTGCGCACCCTCTTCATAACGAAATACACGCGATGTCCAGCGGGAGCAAGACCATCAGAGGAGAGGACGAAAGTAGTAATTGAGTTTCCTCTTTAATATACCAAATGATAGGAAAACTTTACAATGGTTACTGGAACTAACGCCCTACTTCGGAAGATTTATAGCACGGCTTTGCTTCAATTGCCTAGTGAAGCAAAGCCGTTCAGCGTATTGCTAACAAAGAAGGCCACATTTAAAATAGAAACCGAACAGCAAAATGAATTGAAAGCGTTAACAGAAATATTGGTAAAAGTACCAGTGTTGAAGTTATTTGAACCAAAGGGGCATACGGAGATTCATGGCGATACTAGTAAGGTCCGGATGCCGCCTTGCAACGGGATAATAACGATTAACAAACAAAATAACGATTAAACTCTACGCTTGGTTACGTCTGCATTTCTGCAACTTTGATGGTCCCTTGCAGCATGTCTACAGTTCCGAATATTAAGCCTCTGTTGTCCTCTTGGGTCTACCTACTGCTATATTTGTCGAAATTTCTGATGCCATAAGCCGTTTTGGTGTCCTCTATCCTCATTACGAGGCCGGCAAGTCTTAGTTCGCTGGCCTGGGAACCAAGGAGGAAAGGAAATAGGAAGCAATATAGTATACTTAATATATCGTTAGATCCATGGCGGCCGTCTCAAGATAGCGGATTACCA
Source organism: Thereva unica (assembly GCA_949987705.1). Lineage (NCBI taxonomy): Eukaryota > Metazoa > Arthropoda > Insecta > Diptera > Therevidae > Thereva > Thereva unica. Next base: position 25,938,457 of record OX465285.1, on the reverse strand, counting down.
CTTTCTACACAACCCGCTCGACATAGGTATCAAATGAAAGGGTATGATAAGTAGAATACAATAAGCAATGTAGTATACTCAATATACCGTTAGATCCATGGCGGCCGTTTTAAGACTTATGTACCCGTTCTTTCCCGATACTTCGCCCGTGTAAAATTCATATACTGATTTTCATATCTATTGGCTACTATTGGCTTATGGGTGCAGCGAGGCGTACCAGTACCCAGCTAGTGATATTATAAATGTTCTAGTCGAAATTTCTTCATAGAAAAGGCGTTTTAAGGGGGCTTATCCCCACTCCCTCTCCGATTAGAGTACAGCGTCATAGTCATATTTACATTTTTGTGGCGAAAATTAATTTGGCTATAATAGAATATTGCCATCTTCAGTGGTTTTGATGGCACGCTTAATTAGTAGTAGAAGAAGTAGAAGAAGTAGTAGAAGTAGTAGAAGTAGTTAGAAGTAGTTTTAATTATCTGTTTTGTGGCACTTCAATGCACTTGGGTTACCGACCGCTGAACTAGACCATAAATTTTATTGTTGACAACAAATTTGCAAAATACAATTAAGTTTGTGCTATTGCAAAATAAGATTAAGAAAAATAATTATTATTAAATTCTCAACGTGACCGCAAGCAAAATGAGGTGTTTTCGCGGGTAGTTTTCTGTATTACTTAGTTGCAGGAGAGCCCCAAAAAACACTGTAATTTTCACGTGGATTGAATAATAAAATATTGTTTCAACGAAATCGTGATGAATTTCAATTTTTTATCATTTCTTTTAAACAATAAATCAATTCAAGTAATCAGTGACTAATTTATTATGACCGGTACAATGAAAACCTCTTTACTTTTAGTAAATAATAAATTTGTTATTATCAAAGTACCTGCTCACGTACCCTGCACTTGCAAAAGAGGTTATGATTCAGCCGGTTTTATAGATAAATAAGTCCAAATCGTAATATCTAAAAGACAATACCGAATTTATTAAATATAATACTATGCCATCTTTCGACAACTTGTCTATATCAATTTTTTTGTCGTGACCGAAAAAAAATCGCTAAAAAATGGGCGGTCAATGGCCACTCCATTTTCATTCAATGTTTTTTCACGGTCTTTTCATAAAAAAACGACAATTTGCAATGTTCGTCCGTCCGCACGCACAGATAAGATAACTTTACATAAAAACGTGAATTCTTTTTTCGAAAAACAAAAAATAAAAAAATGTCTAAATAAACGTTCACATTATTATAATCAGCTGTGAGGAGAGAGATGGGTCAGTGAGTTATTTTCGTGCTAGAATTCAAAAATCTTGCTAAAAGCAGAAATTTTAACGATCCACAATAATTTATACAGAGGCGCTAACAAAGCGGAAAGATCGCTTCAATTCTATTATTAGAGAGAGAGAGAGTGTGTGTTTTTCGTAAAGTTTCATCTGCTGTAAAATCTGCAATTTGTCGTGCAGATGAAGCTCAAAGTCAAGAACAGGTAGACGACAGGATTAGATAACTTTTTTGAGAAAAATATAAAATTTAGAAACTGTTTTTGTTTTTGCATGCAGCTTCTGTGACATCATAGAAAACGTAAGTTGTTTCTTCTCGGGAATTCGAACTCCCAGCCAAAGCTCGCTAATTCAGAATAAATATTTATTTATCTAAAACGCAACCAGCACGCTTTTTGCTGCTCAAAGTTCATCTGCAAAACGAGAAAAATATGCAAAATATGTCGGCGAAATATGACGAGGATTTGTAAACAAAAACACAAAAACAGAGCTATATTATTTTCATGACAATGTATTACGCAGTTGAATGCAGTAAAAAGAGCAATTTCAAGCGAATTTTTGGGGTAAAAACGTGATAAATATTGTGGGGAATGTTTAGTTTAGAAATCCTTATATGTATATGTGGAAAATGATATGATTTTCATGTAAATCGTGCCAACTTTTACGAAGGCATAATATTACATTTTCAGAAATATTCGCGTTTTTTCATTAATTTTGGCTCAAATGTTGTGCTTCTTTAGGGTTCTTAGTTGCTTCTAGTTTTTTGCTGTAAGTTTTGATTTTTAGAAAAGAAGAGACTGGAGATGATAAAAGGCACGACCTTGTGGGAATCAGTTAATGTCACCATTTTTTTTAAATAAGGAATTTTGCACGCTTTAGTCCTATATTTTGGTGTGCTGTATCCTATATAGCAAAATTCGCCTCGCTCAAAGAAACGAACAAAACGAAACCCATCAAAACGAAAGTACGGCTTTAGCGAACGTTGATCCTTTCGATTCTTCTTTGTGGATCGGAAACATAGACACTGCTCAAACCGGACGTCAACAAGCTCGAGGTATTCAAAATGCGATGCTTGCGGCAGATTCTCGCTCGGTGTCTCACTCCGCGATCGGCTTTGTAACGAAACAATTAGGTCAAGAAGCGATTAACAGACCCTGATCGTAGAAGAAATACAAGATCGTCGACGGTGGTTTGGACATATTTAAAACCCGCACATACACTAGGCAAAACTGCGGCTCGCGAGCCACATGTGGCTCTTTGGCTCCCTAAGTGTAGCTCTTCCAAAAATACCATGTGCGGATGGCTTATGCACTGAAGTCGATTTTCGACCTGGGTGAGTCTAATTTGAAGAAGTGTCGTTAGATGGGGCGGTAAGTGAAATTGCCATTCTCTCGCGACTCAAACTACAGGTAGATACTCGTTGCCAGCCGCACGCTTTCGCTGCTTGTCGTAATATCTTCCAAAGTGAAGCATTGTGTAGTGAACGAAGATGTAGTTTCGTAAATTGTAAACTAAAAAGAGATAAGCCTGAACATAATATGACGTGCCATACCGTAATGGCGGCGCCAGATACAGCTTCAAAAATTCGAACACTTGTTTGATTGCTATGTGTGTCACGTGACTTTGAATATGTGTTCAAAATTTGAATAAAGAATTGTACTTTGCCATAAGGATCGGCAAAGCGTACATGAAAGTTTTCAAAGTTGAAATCTACCAGGATACTGTGGAGAAAAATATTTGCAAAACATGTCTGGCAGATTGCAACACTATGAGTTCAAATGTGTTTTCAAAACCTTGTAAAGTCTCCAAAGAAGTGTTTAAGTCTTTGAAGCTATATCTACCGCCATCTTAAGAAAACTGAACGAATTTGAGCTTAGTTACGGCATAAAAAGCTAACGTAAGCTAACGTTTTGTGCCCTTTTTACGGCAGTGTACGTAACATTCGAGAATTTAACAATTTAGGTCAGTGCCATATGAACACTCATGTTGTTAGGTTACGTGCGATTACGTTCAGTACGTTTGTCATATTAGGTTCAGGCTAGCCGAAACAAGTATACAAAACGAGTGTGGATGGGAAGAGTTGGAAGGGGTCGACCTCACTGAACATAACTCAATTAGAATGAGAGAGTTTTTAGCAAAGGCCAGCTTAAAAGTACCTTCATTAAGTCAATAACAACGTACCTACCAACGAGGGTAGTCTGATAATTTTTTGATCTCAACGTGAAGATGGCAGCATTTGTTAATAAAAGCTAGTGAATATAGTTGTGCACCTTTTGACAGTTATTAAGTTTCAGCCATTTTGGAGGCGCAGTTTGGCAATCGTTCGATGAACTTTCGGGACGCCCAAAAACTGCAACTACTGATTTTCACAAAAACACACTATTGAGTCGTTTTATTTCGAACGTCCCGAAAGTTCATCGTCTGAAGTGAAACATGGAGTACGCAACAAACATCACTGAGCGGGGAGTGAATATTATGGATGAGTACAATAAGGAATAAGCAACCTCCAGCGAAGAAAAGAAGCACTTTGTGTTATTGGTAGTTAAAGATCATAGGAAGAAATATCCTGAAAGGAAGAAATCAACATTGGTGAGGTCATCAAAACTTCTGACAACTATATTGTTCTGTTCACTTTCTTTTAACTTTACTTTTGCATGAAGACCGTGGGTTCTTCTATGATGCACCAGAAAGTCCGGTTTTTAAAAATTCAAAATGGCCGCCGAAATTCAAAATGGCCGCAGAAATATGGTTGAATTAGCCAGTTTTGTTCCGATTATAATGAAAGTGGGTATGTAGTATTTCCAAAGGTAGCATGAATTTATGATCAAAACTTAAATTAAAAATGGCCGCACTCATCAATTGTAGTCTGATACCCATGAAAATCGGTATATGGGAAATTGTAAGCCAGCAAATAACGAATTTATGATCGAAACTTATAAATTCAAAATTGCGGGGCCAATATGCGGACGAGTTTTGTAAAATAAGTGTCATTTTCCGGTTAGCTATATGTAGGTTGTTCAAGAGTTAGAAAATCGGAAAATTTTGGCTTCTTAGCTACAATGGAAAAACATTGAACATAGTATATCCTGAAGCTCTCCACGCAATCGGTTAAGAATTGATTAATAAAGTTTTTTTTGGAAAGATGGAAAGGAGAATCCGAAATGTGGGATGATTGAATTAAAGAAACCCTCCATCTCTGAAATTCTGCAATATGGGAAGAGGCTGGCATCTGGGTAAAGAAAGAAAGCCTGAGTCACTGACATTGCAGATGAGAACCCAGAGATCTAATTGTAAGGCTATTACCCCTTTATTTTGTTCCGATGGGTGCGGCGAGGCGCAACGGGTTCCAGCTAGTAAACAAATAAAAACAAATTTGTAAGCCAAAACTTTGATTGTAATTTTTGATAATTCCTTCCATTAAAACTTATTTAAAATTTGTATAGGTCGTATTCCATAATTTAATGGAGAACGGTGTAATATTTGGTTGCCGGTTTTTAGTGCTGGGTTTTTAATGAAAAGGAACAAAGTTACAGGTTGGGACTCTTAAAATTAAACAAAATATTGTTGTTCATATAATAAGGCGTACCCTAATCCTATATATTTACATATGTTTAAAAAACTTAAGAAGGGCCTACAGAAACATTTAATTCTATATTAAATCCTATATTTTCACAAAATTTAATTTTATATTTTACAATCATTAAAATTCCACTCCCTGCAAAACAAGCATTTCCATATTTCGACGGAGTTTGAATGCAATCTCAAAACAACCACGCATTTTATTTTATAAATTACGCATTTTCTAGACTCCATAAAGATTTCCAGATAACTATTTCCAAGAAAGATAACACTTGAGCATCTTTGTCACCCACTAAGATAACCATCAACAATTTGCAGTTTAAGTTAAGGGCCTAATACACTCAATCGAGCAATTATAGGGTATCGCGCGCCCGCGAATATTAAGAAAACTATCCAACCAAATGAAATAATTTAAATTAGGTATTTTTAAGAAAACATAAATCTAGCTATTCATGGTGGAAAATTTTAATATTTTTTATTAGTATATTAGTTATAATGGTTCAAAGTTCCGTACCTGCGCCCGGAAAATACTCCTATTTAGGTGGAAAAATTTTAAAATTTTTTTAATGTACGATAAACTTAAATCGATTATCTAGCTATTCATGGTGGAAAATTTTTGAATTTTAGCCTTCTTTCATGAGTAAATTATGTTTTAAAAATTGTCCACAAAATTTAAGAACGAAAATTCCCTAAAATTCTTCAGTTTTAATACATCAAATTTCCGCTCCAAGCAAATCTCTGCGCTAGTTGTATTCTGTATAAAAGCATTTGCGTAATCATACACGAGATGCGTTTGTATAAGTGAGAGCTTCTGCTTCGGGTTTTGCAGGGGAAATTTCAAACCTTTTTTGTTGCAGGCATGGATGGTGATCGTATTTTCGGGAAAAAATAAAATCTGAGGAAAAATCGGTTTGTTTGGCAAGAATTTTAATGACTTGCTTGATGGTGATTTCCTTGATTTGAGAATTTAGGGATTCTTGCCGGTGGTCAGGTAGTGATCAATCGGTGTTTATTATCTTGGCTTTATGAAAAACCCAAGAAAATATTTTAATGGCAAATACTACCTTCATGTAATAATTAAGTTTTATGACATCCTTGTTTTTCGTTATTGTCTTTTTAGCCGTAACAACTTCCCGGAACTAGATTCGCAAAAAAGGTGTATCCCTTGCACAGGTATTTTACAACATGAGTGTAGATAAATTTTGCGTAAATTCATTTTTTATGGTTTTTATTATTTTTGTATGTAAATATGGGCTTTGCTGGACCTCTGGGTTAATTTGGTAGGAGGTCCGGAAATTCGGAAAGTCGGGGGTGTTTTTCAGATTTTTTAGTAAAGGGGGTGGGAGCCAAACAAAAAAAACTAGTATCTAGCACTTGCTAAATTTCAAATCAGCAAAAGCAGCGATATCAAAATTTCACATGAATGAAAAATTTAAATATCAAACAAAAAAGATCTATTCCATATCCCATGACAGGAACAAGTTCGTAGAGTGCATTACTGCGACATTAATTCAATTTCCATTCATAATTATCTAACACTGGCTTCAATTTCTAGCCGGCGACACCGCAGAAGAGATTTCTTGAAAGTCGCCAGAAAATTTACCTCGGGCACGCACTCATAAAGTAGAGCCCAACAAGACATACGAATGCAGCCGAACCCCTTTATTGTGCAAAGATTTCCCCTCCGGCGGCCGTGTTGTGCACTGCAAGCAGTGCACAACAGGTAATTTTGACTGTGTTAGGATGTTTTTGAGATTGGGTTAGTTTAATTTTGTGACTGTATTTTTTTTTAAGCTTCCCTTAATATTTTGTTGTTGGAACTGAATTTCATGTTGGACTTCGTCGCTGAGTGTATTAGGGCCTTAAGAAAATATCAAAAAATTGAATATTCATAAACAAAATATCCGGTGTTTATTTGTTTATATAATTGGCATGCATAAGTGTATTACACATTATGTATTATTCATCGTATTTTTCTACCAAAATATTAGAATACAAACAAAATTCCACGTTGAATCAGAAAATTCCTGAGTAAATCAAAATATTAAAAAACGATAAAATCTAGTTTCTCGGGAAGAACCTATGTTTTTTTTTTCTAAATTCTCCAGATTAAGTATTTAATTCCGGTGGAATTTTTTAAAAATTTTGTTTTTCTCTTTTCACAATTTGCGAAAATTTTAATTTTTGTGATTAAAACTGTGCGATAAAAGTCATTGACTAGAGTATCTGAAGACAAAAGCAAACATTTAATTTACAACTGCTGATAAAAAGTAAGCAAATGTCCAAAGTGCAATCATAAAATCTAGGACAATTAAGACTTTTCGTTTTGTTTTATATAACAACAGTTTTAAGATTAGTCTCTACTTCTATGTACAATATTTCTTTTTAATATTTTAAACTTAATAAACATAATAAAGTGAAGTCTCTAAAATGTGAGACAAATTATTACTAAGTAAAGTTCGTTAATCAATTTTGATTACAAGTTTTCCATAATATAGATATAATAGTAGTAGTTAAGTGGTACTACTCTGTGCAAATCTCGTAGGTTCTCTTCTGTAGTCGGGGTTTAATGGGGCTTTATCAGGCAACTTTCTATTTGCATTTGTTTCTAGATTTTTTTTGTTTTTTTGCATGGTTACGAAAGCACTGACAGATCGCGTGATTTACAATAATAATAAGGGAAAATTGTATTTCGAACAGGTGGTAATTGTAGGAATGATTTATTAAAGGTTAAGGTTAGATAAAGGATGCATAAATATAAATAATATCGATTTTATTAGCATGCATGCTTCTAGATGACGTACAACATAAATTTGCTATTTCAAGAAGGTTTCAAATCAGGAAAGACGACCTTTATAAAAAAACTAAACTTATTTATTGAAATCCGAAGCAGATTGGAAATCACCGATAGCTTGGAAAATTGTGATACCATTAGCTTGAAATTTAGCCCGAAAAGCCCCAATCCGCAAGAAAAGGTACAGTCCCATCACGGAGAAGGACAAAACCAACAAAGCAAAATTTCAAGCAGTCGTTGAGGAGTGGAAAACGCACCAAAACACAAAGACAGCAGGAGCGGTAATCAGCGGAAAGGATCCCGGGAAGATAGCTCAACGCCTACAAATAATGGCCAAAAAAGAAGAAGCCTCAGCCATAGTCTGTAAGTTGGGAAGCCTCTGCTTCGGGAGCCCAACAATCAGGCTTAACGGGAACCTACCAGGCCAATGAGCGAAGTAGTAAAGGACAACATGCTAGTAGCACTAACCGATGCCATTCTAGAACCAGCACACTCGGACCTTCTCTGAGCCGACATCAAGGCCAAAATATCAGAGATGGTCATGGAGTTCATAATGGGGCAAATTGCTCAAGTATCTTCGGCGTCACAACAGGGACATCCCTAGGGACTACTGGAAGGTGCTCAAGGCCGAGGAACTCCAGCGAAATAGTAGGACCCTGGTACTGATAATCAACCACTATAAACTCCATTTTGAACTATGGCACGCATGGATAAAGGTTTTCAAAACGGCTTCACCTTATGAGGCTAACTCTGATGAAGAACTCGATGAGCTCTTGTGGATTAACTAACAGTCATCAAAGTTGAAAGGCAGGTGATCCCTACCAGAGAGGAATGGGAAGATTTCCAACCTGACAAAGACCATGACTACTGGTACACAGATGGATCCAAATCAGAGTCGAGAAGCTGGAGTGTTTTCCCCATCAATTATATTACAAAAAAAAAAAGCTTCGGCCTGTCTAATTTCGCCAGAGTTTTCCAGGAAGAACTTCTAGCAATATATCATGCCTGCCTAGTATGCAGTTAAATCCAAGGCCGGGAGCCAGATTAATTCTTTATCAGATAGTCAAGCGGCCATCAAGGCATTAGGCCCGGCCCGTATAACTTCTAAGCTGATCGGCAACTGTGGGTATCGGGTCCCAAGAACATCGAGGGCAACGAGAAGGCAAATGAATTGGTCAAACTGGGGTCAACTCTCATAGGCACACAGGTGGAGAATGTACAGAAGCCTCTGTGCGTACTAAAGAGAGACATATCCCTGTAATTTCTCTCAGTAGCTGGCTCAAGATGGAAAAGCCTATCATAATGTGACAAGTCTAGAAAGGCTTAACCTTGATATAACAAACAAAGATCTTTTGGTGATGCTGGGAAATAGCAGCTTTTGGGGGCCTTTGAGAGAGAGGTATAAACAAAAGGAAATGACTCTGCCTTAAGCAGACGGGTGACATGACCTTGTGGGGTCTGAGGCTAAATAAAATATAGTTGGGGCCCCCTTTAAGGTGATTGTAATTTCATTAAATCTATAACCGCGTGCTTAAAAAGGGTTCACCAAATATGGTTAGTATCCTTCTGCTTAGTACACTTTTCTCCTCGTCCGGATGGGGGAGGAGAGTGGTTTATACCTCCGTGTGAAGAGGACCAGTTCCGTTTTTACTGGGGTTAACTCCGGGGGTGGCGGTCCAGCTTGAGATAGTTTGTAACGCGCCGCATCCATGAGATCACAGAGAACTTGGACATTTTCCTTTTGTGACCATATCAAGGTCGTTTGCGTACGCCAGGACGTGATGCCCCTCTGCCTCCATAAATCGCAATAGCTGGTTCATAGTTTCAGCCCATAGGAGAAAGTACTCCTCCTTGCGAGATGCCTCTGGCCCTTGTGCTGAAACTCGAGTCGTGATTCGTGACAACTTTTTGGAGTTGAAGAAACTGACGTTTCGGTCGAATTGCGACTTCCAGCATAGGGGGGCTAAACTCGAACTTAAGCACTTAAAATCTAGGCCACTATGCGGAAAATCGTAGATCGATTGAAACTTACTTTCTTCAACTCCAAAAACTTGTCACGAATCACAAATCGACTTTCAGCACAGGGGCTTCTATTTACGGTCCTTCAGACCGAGCTGTCGCCCAAGATCGAACTCACCATTCTGCCAGTAAGCATTTGGTGGATGACACACCAGCGATGCCTCGATCTCATGTTCTGTCAAGGTCAGGGTAGTGGCGTCCGGGGGTACGTAATTAAACGCTCTCTCTATGTCTAGAAATGCTACTAATGTATACTCCTTGACCTCAAGGGATTTTTCAATGGTTGAAACCAATGAGTGAAGTGCAGTATGTGAAGTACATCTAGCTGAATTAAATTTCTTTCTACATACTTTTCGGAGTGTTTCAAGTTCGCGAGACCACCATGGGGGTTTGGAAGCCTCTTTATGCAGAATAAGTTCATTCATTCAGTGTCGTATGACTGCTTTTAGAATACGGGGGTAAGTTTCAACCATTTTTTTAACGTGTTGAACCGTCTGCAAACATGTGAGCAAAACACATTATACCTAAAAACTTTGAAAATGTCCCAATTGAAATGTTTTTGCAACTCCATATACTAAAAGATTTTACTTTCCCGTTTATTAGCAATACTTTTTACACTGCATAATCAAGAGTACAAAGTATATTATGAATCTCATACTCAATATTAAGTAGTCAAACACTTGTTCCTAGCAACAGCAATACATACACTATGTACTTATATACGAATGTAAAATAAGATAACCTCCCGCAAAAAGCCAGACAAAAACTACATTTAATATGTACATTCCTTCAAAATAAATATAAAAAAAACGTTCGGAATTGTTGAAAATTGAATTTTTCATTCAATATTTTCTTCTTCACATTTTTGAAGAAATAATAACGAAGAAAAAAAAACATTTCGTTAAGTTTAAGTTGAATCGCCTCTCGTGAATACAAATATGTCTGCGCACGCAGATAAGATTATTTTGCATAAAAACGTGAATTCCTGATTTCTTAAAGTTTTCTTTGCACAAATGTGTGTATGTATGTATTGTAATCAGTTGGAAGGCGATGAGGTGAGGTTAGAATGAGTTATTTTTACACGAGAATTTTAAATATTAAATCTTGCTAAAAGCAGAAATGTATAAGCGATATGCGATAATTTATTGAGAGGCGCTAAAAAACGGCGGAGAGATTAAAATCTATTAATAGACAGCGATATTTTTTAATGTATGCTCAAAGTCAAGAACATTATGGATTTGACTTCTTCAGGGCATGTGTAAGTAGAAGAGTTTTAAAAGGAAATTAGTTTTAAATGAAAAAGTGGTTTAAGTTGGAAGTGAAGTTGCAATTTACATTGTTATGGGCTTTCCAATATCGAACTGCATGTTGCACAATGTCGTACTCTTCTCCAACAGTACAAAACAAGTAAAAGCCTTTTTCATGCTATTGCAGCAATACGGCAGCAGAAAACACTTTTTTATAAAATAAAAAACAAACACTTCAATTATTTGAACAAAAAAGTCAATAAACGATGCAAAAATTACTTATTTTGTAAAACAGTGAGTTGGCTAACAGCTGTCGACCGTCGTCGTATTCGATTTTCTTTACAAATAATTAATTATACATGTGAGATCTAACGATCCATAAATGATCATTACCGATCCATAAGTGATCATTAACGATCATTACTATTGACACTAACTTCCACAAGTTATACATACATATATGAGATTGGTCAGTTCAACTATCCTAAATCGTTCAAAAAGAGCTTTCTCTTATCACGTGCTTTGGAATCTGTTTAGAGCGCAATTTATATAAAAAACAATGCGCCTAACGAACTAGCAAAATTAACACCCGTGGCAAAAATTGTTCTTTTCAAGTAAAATTAATCTAAAAATATAACAAAGAATTTGTTTGAAACAAGAACATGCCGCAGCACTAATAGCGCAGTATGTTATGTGTCATCAAAATCTTACCGTGTACTTCTAGCATTTCAATTTGAACAGGTGTTGTTTTAATATTTCGATATGGTAAAGAATTCAGTATGTGTATTTTAAACGCATATGTTTACCAATGCTACGTGGAGTTTTACTGCATATAAAAATACACCAGTACGTTTTAAATATAAGGATTAACCATAATTTCTTTCGAAGTAGTACTATGCGTAATCGTCGATGTTATCTATAAATAATAAATCCTTTATGCAAGATAAAATTCGCAAACAACGTCCACCTTCGTATCAGACATTCCAATTTGTTAGAAAGAAAGATACCTAGAATTACATTTAAACTTAAACTGGGAAAAAACCAAATGAGAATTGTAGAAAGTTAGATTGCTCTTCACACACGCTTTGGGGAAACACCGTGGATAACAACTGGAGAGAGTCACAATTCGATTTTAACATTAATTCAAACCTAGCTGTGTGTAGTCTGAGTAATGCCGTTCCTTCGTATTCACAAGCTCGGAGAATTGCTGAGAGGAGAAGGAAGGATAGCCCGTTGTCTATAGACAGTGAAACTTAGAAAATAGCAAACTCAAGTGTCAGATCAAGGGTTCTTTTTGGATACGCTTCAGGGTTAACCCGTAGGTTTAAGCTCCTCAACGGTACAGAAACCCACGGATTAACTAGAGGAAGTTCGGTCAGGTCCTGAGAACAAGCCTCTAGAGAGAGCCCACAGAAAAGGGATATACCTTATAGAGGCAATCGCAAATAATGTTAACACTATCGAAAATGCTATACACACGGAAACCCCTTTCGTCTCGAATCGCCACCCAAAATCACTTTTATCCCTAGCTCAATAAATTCAATCGTGTAATCACATTAATCCATTTCACAATGTCAATTATCTTGTTCGGCGAAATTACAAGTTGCGATTACAAAGAGCGAAGAAAACGGTGTCACCACCAGCCAAGAAGAATTGAGCGTGCCCACGGGACGCGACCATCGAGAGCGAAAGTTTCAAATCGCATTATCCAAAAAATTCGCCAATACCGGACGATATCGATGTAAAAGAAAGGCAATTATCGGAATCCATTGTGGGGTGTGAAATCGAGTTGTGTCCACCTATTCGTAAACCGACGTAGCCATAGTTCTCGGACAGCTGTCTGGGCCTTGTCGATCAGTGCAAACGAATGAAACACGTTGATTTCGAGCAATACCGAAGATTGAACAGAAGAATTAAAGAAGTTCGATAGAAAATGAAATTGGAACGAGAAGCGTACTGCAATAACGTTGCGGCCAATATGTGAGAAGCGGCATACATCAACATCAACAAACACATCAACAAACACATCAACAAACGACATCAAAAAATCGGATGAAACTTTCGTGACCTTTCCCCATGGGAGCCTGCGGCGGTGGAGAGAATTCTTCCACCAGCTGTACAACCACAATCCGTCACAAGGTCCAGCACCTGAACCGCCGATTATCGAACAGCCGATGATTCAGTTTTTCTATACCGAACCGATAATTATCCAGGTGAAGACGGCAATAAAATCGCTGAAAAATGGAAAAGCATCGGGAATAGATCAAGTAACTGCCGAGATGATGAAACAACGACTCCATGTCCTCATACACATATGGCATTCGGATCGGTCGGCGTAGAAGAAAGCAATCGTTGCCTCAATTTTGAAAAAACCAAAAAAAAAGGCGACAGTCGGGAATGCAAGAATTATCGCGGTATCAGCGTCCTTTCGATCGTCGGCGAAGAATTGATGAAAATCGTACGCCAGGTATCGATGGAATCGCAGAGCAGTTACTAAAGGAAGGGCAACCGCAACTCTTAAGAATCTTACACGAACTCATATGCAGCATCTGGGAGGAAAAAATTATACCAAGCCCAACGAAAAAGGATGGAATTTGGCGAAGGAAATTCAACAGCGAATTAGACGACCCAGAACTCTCAACTTTAACAAAAAGGCTAAGCCGGCCACGTAATCAGGATGAAGGACAAGCGCATCCCCAAACGGCTTGTGATAACAGAAATTTCGTGAAATAGAGCCGTAGGCAGGCCTAGGTAGAGGCCGATCGACTATGTGTCGGCTGACACAGAGGCAATGATCAACATTCGGAACTGGAGAACTGCTGCAAGGAGCCACCAAACTTGGAGTAACACCCCAGAAGAGGCCAAGCTCGACTTGGGCTATAGAGCCATTGAATGGATGGAAAAGTGTATATCTCGTATAAGACCATTTATTACGTCACACAAGACATATTCAATACAGAAAATAATTGCGAATATAACTTCCGCCCTACACCAACATTATCTGTAGTAGCTCCGACATTCCAGCTCGTTTATAATCTTAGACCTCTCAAATATTTTTTATTTTTTATATATTTCTTTAATATCACTGTAGATCCGATTAACTATTGTCCGCGATGTTTATTTATATTAAGATAATCAGGCCCCCTGCAGTACCGAATTCAAGGTAGTTCACGACTAACGACGTTCCAAATTCTTCTAATAATTCACGCGAATATATCTTTAAGTGATTAAGTAATCTCTCTTGGAGGCAAAACTTTAAAAAATTTCTGACCTGGCCCACTTCAATTAGGCCCACTTCTAGTTGGTGTAGTGTAGACGCCGGAGTGACGTATCATAGAGATAATCTCTCCATACTCCCAGGTTATCACACAGAAATGTCAATCAAGGATTGTTGTGACAAAGTCCATACGACGTAGTGGTTTTAGAGAATTAAAGATTGTGATTTCCACCCCGCTACAGGAATATAAATTAAATTGATAATAACAAACGAAACTCTTTAAACATGGTAACAAAACAGAATTTAATTGAAATTGATTATTAGTACGAAGTAATTAATTGATAAAATGGGGGGGAAACGTCACACAATAACATTTCCTTTTCAGGCGAAGAAATCACCGTGTCCAAGAGACTACGGTACTCTACTAATATAAAAATTCCTAAGATTAAGGATTAGATCATACAAGGGAGTATTTGCTGCTTATCGATTAAAAGAAATTCAGACGATGTGATTTGTAGTCATAACTTCCGCCTCTGTTATATTATTTTTCAGACAATATTATTTGTTTGTATAATTAATGAGAAAATGTCATTCATCCACACGAGGCATTTAATCCAGCTTTATCGTTAAAAATGCGCAAAAAAGTGGTTTCGTACAAACTTGTACAATTTGAGTGACATATTTGAGCGTAGAACCGGTTTCCATGTTTGGATTTGGAGGCTGGTTTGATGTTACAAATCAACAAAAACATCCCAACAACAAACAGATGAAAAATATTGACCTATACTCTCTGTTTATTAGTAATTTTATCTCTGTTGTTTAAAATTGACTTCAGTTTCTTATTCAATAGTTCATTGAGCTACTGAAAAAGAGACCAACAGCTATACAGGTACAAGCCTCCCTGTCCACTATCAATCGCAAAGGGCATGATAGTTAGCTATCAATGTGGTCTCGGCCTGAGTGGAACACATACAAAAGCTTGACAATAGCGATCCTACAGATCTAGCTAATCCCTCAAATGTAAAGAGAAACACCGGTGGGCCTAAGAACGATTAAATGGTCTGGTATTTGATAATCTCTGTTCAGGAGAACTTAGTTGCGTTAGGCGTAGGTACGAAATTTGGAGGGCATGAGCCAACGATTTTTTGGAAATTTAAGCACAATTTTGTAGCCGTTGAACAACCTTCTAAAGGTCAACATGAAATTCGAATGGAACAAGGAATGCAAGAGGGCATGCCGTACAGTACAAAAATTAATCCAGAAGGACGTTTGTCTGGCACATTACGACTCAAAATTACCATAAGTATTGGCAACAGATGCTAATCCGGTTGACGTTGGCGCCGTTTTGAGTCACATTTATCCAGATGGTTGAAAAGTGTCGTGAGATCTTTTCTAGGTTTGGCATTCCGGACATCTTGGTGAGCGACAATGGAAGTCAGTTCACATTAGATGAATTCCAGTATTTCATGAAGATGAACGGTCCTCCACAAGCGCAACGCTCTGTATCATCCAGTAACAAACGGTCAGGTTGAACGGAACGTTCAAACATTCAAAAAGAAGTTAAAAATAATCAACTGTCAACATTCTGAAATGAATAAAGTGCTGAACAACATTTTGCTGAACTAGTGACGTACAGAATACGCTTCTACGGGCGAATCACCTTCTGCATTGATGTTAAATCGGCAAATACATTCCCGAGTGGATTTCATGATTCCACAAGACAACAGCTAAAATAATACAATAAAATCGAACAATCTGAAGGTGCGAACAATACAATTAAACGACCTGCCGGTGGTTTGCTGTCTCCCGCCTTGTTCGGAATCGTACCTTTAAGAATTTTTTTCTTAACTGTCAAAGTTGGGTGCGACAAATTTTGGTTTTCGTCCCACGAAAATCGGATGAAGAAGGAAAAGACTTTATATAGTACGATCAAGGTTTACTTAGGCGAACCTAAATATTTCGATAGAGCACTTAGAGGTCTACAATTGGAATGATAAAAAATGCTCACTCGCTTTCCTTCGACTGAATCTTCCAGTGGAAGTCCATTGCAATCCGATTAGCTGTTTCCGAGATTAGCCCGGACAAACAGACAGACAAACATTTTAAATATTCTTGATTTTGTTTTAATATATTTTTTTTGTATGTGGAAGAACCTAAGCTTAGGTGTCACCCTTTATACTACCAATCCGTCATGTCGTTAACTTCATAAAAAGGGTAGTCTCATGAGCAGCCAGTGGGCCTTGCGTTGGATCTCTTGGATATTGTATGAGTTCAGTTTTTTAAGCAGCCGGCTGAGCCACCACAGTCGGGATTAGCAGGAGTCAGCCTCGTCGGAGTGTTATGCCTTCTGAAACAAGAGAACCCCGCTAACCAGCCGACAAAGGCTGTGACGCAGGAAGTACCAGACTAGCAGGTGAACAAAGAGGTGCACTGACCGCTAGGTGAAGATACGACCTAGCGGAACAATGCTACCCTGTTATTAAACGGCTTCTCCGGCGGGATTCCTTATTAACCCTTAGCTGGCCCACCTCGTTTTTGTAACATAGCTGGCCTATGGGGTGTCCACGCACCCCACGGAAAAAAACTATTTCCACGGAAAATATGCAATATCGACCTTTTTTAAAAATTCAGTGGAGTTCTTTGACGACCCCTTTTTATATTCCAATAGTTGAGAGACTTTTTTCTTACTACGACAGAAAAAAAATTAAGGTGCGATAAAACTTGAAAAATCGACATTTTGCTTCAAAAAATCAAAACTCCTATGTTTTTTGAATGTATGGACACCCGCAACGGCGTAAAAGCTCTGTACATAACACCATCTAACACAAGTGAAACTTACAACCTTCAAGGCACACTAGATGGTCCCACAAATATTGTTATTAGATTGATATCATGGAAAAAGGGTTTCTTTTAGGCCTGGGGTGTCCCTGCACCCCCAGGTCCAGCTAAGGGTTAAGGCTACCAGGGTTATCGCAACTGCCCACTATCAAGCGCAGGTACCTATCGAATTGGCTTTCGGTCCACTACAATTACAAGGTCCGAAGGTCCACTACAATTACAAACCACATTTCCGCGCACTATTTATAGATTTTAAGCCGGCTTATGACCCCGAAGGGTTAAATGATCTGGTCTGGGATAAAGTCTGTTCATGAGGACATAATTGCGTTAAGCGTCCGAAATTTGGAGGGCATTAGTTAGCAATTGAAAGGCATGGTAAGAAATGCTAGAGAAAGCCAAGGTCAGCAATAGGCTGTAGTGCTACAGATAACGATGGTATCAAGAATTTGAATAGATCAAACCATTTCCTTTATGAAAAAATTAAGCTGCAATTTGTTTCATTAAAACTAAACAGATCAAGCATAAAAAAATATGCATTTCATAATTGCAGTTCTAAAATGTCCCATTAAACAATACTCAAATACTGAATTGTGCCATCGTTATACAATACTGAAGTTACTGAATTGTGTCATTTATAAAAACAAATATTTATTCACTTTAGAAAACCCCGGATATATTTTCTACTAGTAAAAGTATTGGTAATGTTATATTTCCATGCTATAAATAATAAAAATTATATACAGCATATCTTAATCAATATTGTAATATTAAAAAAATACAAACAGAATTTTTACAAAGCTTCCACAACCTTCAAATCCAATACGATAAATTTATAAAATATCGAGTTTTTCCGTATGTTCAACTGTTTTCGCATGAAGATAAAAAAACAACAGCTTAGTGAAAACTGAGAATGAAAACCAGTTTTATCTACAATATTGATTTTTTTTTGTAATATTGATTGAGTGTTTTTTTATACAATAAATCTAAATATTCCAATTTGCCATTATCTAAATGTAAATACATGTTAAAAACTATGATGAAAATTTATATATATATATATGTATATAGAGCTAGAAAACGTTAACTTGAGAGAAGTAAATACTAGTTCCATGTAAACCAGTAATAATTATCATTTTGGGAGGGTAATGAAAATCAGTTTTTCAAGCATTAAATCAATTATTGATGGATTAGTCATCATAGCATATCACACGAATATTTGCTATAATCGCAAAAACCATTATCGATTAAAAAATGCTGTAATAAAATGTTTGAATATTTTAAAATAGGTCGATATTATAATATCGAATCCACAACACCACCACGAAAAAAAAATCTAGAAAATTCCAACAAACTGGATTAAATTCAAAAAAATTATGTTTTTATCTCTATGGAATTTTCCACTCTGACAAAAAGTACGTCAAAAAATATGGATTAAAAGACTCCTCTCCATCGAGATTACGAGCATTTTGCGATTAATCAAAACTTTAGTTTCCTAGTAAAATTCGACGACATAAAAATCGCGATTAACGAAAAATTTCTACGCACAGCAGAAATTGTTCGTTCTGTTTTTTTTTTTTTTTGCTTTTTGCGCATACGCGAACAGATGACTCAAATCGATTTTTTTTGCTAGAGAAATTCAACGAAAGATTGAAGCAAAAGATCAATCGATCGAATTATTGTGGTGCTAATAAATTTAAAAACAAATAAAAAAAAATGTTTAATATGGTCATAAGGCATACCTTTGTAAGCGACGTCATAATTGGCGATAATATTTACACCGGAATAATTAATTACAATAAAAAAAAATCCACAAAGTTGAGACAGAAGAGAAAAACGTTGCACTTTCCACAAGTTTGTCTTTCGCGAGTCGAGCTGAGTTGAGTCTTCTTCTGCAGTCAGTAACACTAAAGGCTATATCACACAATGTTGCAGCTGCGCCAGGTAAAAATCGAATGAATTGTTACACCTTGTTTTAGTTAATCTATATTTTTTTAATATTATACGTTGATAAAGCGTAGGGAACTTGTAACTGAACTTCTCCTTGTGGCAACCAATTTATAACTGGTTTCCGCTCTCCTAACAAATGGTTTTTAACCGACGAGATAGCAGCCTGACTCGTGACAGTGCTGGCAACTACAGGTAGTTGAGGATTAGAGTGGGGAAATTTTCCTATCAGGTACTTCAAAAAAGCGATTCGAATCAAATTTTTTTGTATTTATAATAAAAGCAAGAATATTTCAGATAAATTAAAAGTTTTAAAAAAATAACGATCAAAAATGTTCAATAATCATAAATTATTTTTCTTGTTTGAATTCTATAGCTAAAAACTTAAGTGAAAACAAAACACAAGGGATTTTTTTGTCATCCGCCATATTGTTGTCATGAAAATTTTTTTACGAAGAAAATTTCAAAATATTATGTAATAATACTTTACCCAATAGTTTTAAAGCCCTAAAAGAAAAAATATTGAATATTTTGTGATTTTATACACGTAACTTGTATATTCTTTTATTGCATTTTAATTTTATAGGTACATGATAAGCGTCCTTCGATATTCTTGGAAAAACATTTATGAAATGTCAAAATAGAACAAAGAAATATCTCTGAGTGTGAGTGATCAATCATATATGCTTTATTTTTGCACACTGATGCATACATATGTATATGCAAATTTACCTGCCCGCAAATTCATTCAGTCGAACTCAGTGAAATTTCATAATTAACATACTCATGTACAGTATTTGTTCACGATTAGTTTTTCACCAATTAAAGCAAGTAAGATATTTTTTTAAAGAAATTATTATTAATAATGATAAGGGTATATTTTTTTGTATTTGAATTGCCAAATTTGCAAATTTTACTTTAGTTTATGGGGCTTGTTTTTTTTTTTTTTTTATGTGAAAGACTAGAGTCTCAGGAAACGCCCTTTGTACTGTGTCGACAATCTATTTTCTTCATATAAAGTGCAATTTCGAACAGCAGCTCTAGTCGGGGAAGGAAGGTTTATGTTATTTGCGTATGTATTTTTGTGTGTATTAAAAGGAGAAAAGGAATGTTTTGGTTACTAAAGATTATATTTGGGGTCGATGCTTAAAGACATCCTGTAGAAGGATGAGGGAAAGTTAAGGGATATGAGGGTTCGGAGGTGTTGAAGAAGGTGGCGGTGAACCCTGCATTTAAACTCTTGTAGCTCGGAAATACCGACTGCGAAAGATTAGTCCACTGTCGAGTAGTTCTATTTAGAAATGAATTGCTATCCTGTTGAGTGCGCGAAAACACGGGTTGCATGCAAGTGGTGGGAGTCAGACAATTTTATCAGTGCTGATACATTCCTATGGTGGCTCAAAGGGACGATGGTGGAGCAAACGCGGTCGTCACCAATTAATTTAAGGGCCCTTTTTTGCACCTTATCTAACCATCCCAAGGTAGTTGCATTCGAGAAAACGCCGAATGCTTTACTTTACTTTATGCTCCTTTAATCGCTCTCACCCGGATCTCTCAGTTGTTGCGACCTCTGCTAGTAGGGTCCTCCTCTACGTTGTTCTAGGTATTCCGACTCGACGGGATCCTTGCGGATTCCAGTCAAGGACCTGTTTGGCTAGATTTTCGTTTTCGCGTCGCAAGGTGTAGACAAACCAATTCCATTTCCTTCGCTTGATTTATCCGTCTATCCTTTCTTGGCTGGCACGGCGGCATGCCGCGGCATAGTTCTTCATTTGAAATTCTATAGTTCTTCGATTTTTAGGATACGACGCAGGCATCTGTTGATAAAGACTCGTAGGCGCCCTGTGATGAATTGGGTGATTTCCCATGTTTCACAACCGTACAAAAGAACTGCCTTAACGTTGGTGTTGAACAGCCGCAATATGGTGTTGGTTGATATCCGTATGCAGAACAGGCATACGCTTCGTGCTTTAATTATTCTGGATCTGACGTCTTCTTCTGCCCCGCAATTTTCGGTAATAATACTACCGAGGTAGCAGAATTTGCCCGTCAAGGATGATTGCATTTATCCGCATTTCTTTGGTTTTGTTCGGATTTAGCCTAAGCCTGCTGAATTACTTTCTGTTGCCAAATTGCTTAACATGTTTTCGAGGTCCTGATGCCCGTGGGTATCATCCGTGTAGTAGAGATCCTTAAGGCGGTCTAGCAAACCCCATTGTATGCCGCCAGTTCTACTAACTAGAGCGCCAACAAGGATGTTGTTTATTACTATAAGAAATAGTAATGGCGAAAGTAGGCATCCTTGTTGTACTCCTGAACTCACCTCAAAACTGTCGGATAATTTTCCATTATGGAGAACTCTGCATTTGGAATTGTTATATAGGGCTATTAACAATTCTATTATTTTATCGGGCAGTCCACGTTTCCGTAGTGCCTGCCATATAAAGCCCCTATTAACCGAGTCGGTGTTAATATGATCTATACAAGAGCGGTCCTTTCTGAATCTGGCTTGCTGTCTTCTAAGCGTTCATTCGAATGTAGGATTTATAAATAATAGCACGGCCGGTGGCTGGAGGAGGAACTGGCACCTCTTAAGAAATCCCAGGCACTGGCACGCTTGTTTGGCGATTTGAACTATGTGGTCATTCCATTGCAAGTCTTTGGCTAATGTCACGCCTAAGATGTCCACCCACTGCCCCTGATGGAGAGTTGTTGCACTTTGCCGGGGTTGAATTCGACACGATTCTTACTTCCCTAGTCTAGAATGAGAATAATGTCGTTATTAATAGAGTTGGACATTAGTTCACGGTCATCAAGGCAGGATCTGGCATGTGCCTGTCTTGCATTGTCGAAGTCGTAAGAGTAACGCAGGGTACCGTCGTCAGCGAAGCTGAAAAGTGGGTTAGAGAGGATTGGAAGTAGATCATTTATAAAAATAAAAAATAGGGCGGGTGATAAAATTGACCACTGGCGGGCCCCCGCAGAGATCGGGTGGGATTCTGAGAGTCATGTGATGCAACATTCATGTAAATGTCATGTGAGTGATTCGACTCTCCGAATAAGCACCATTACCTTCTGTAGAAGTGAGTCGACTCCAATAGCCTTGAGTTTAGCTAACAGGGCTGAGTGTCAAACTCTATCAAAATCCTTAGAGATATCTAGAGCAACCAGACTAGACTCCCCAAATCCACGCAAACATCGGTTGAGGGTGTTCTGTAAGGCGAACTAAAAGATCGCCAGTGAATCTTTTTTGTCGAAAGCCATACTGTCTGTGGTTTATAAGAAGGTTAGATTCCAGATATCCCATAAGTTTTTGTTGATTATCGTCCCATATGCCCGCGATCCTAGGTTATAGAATATTCCTTGATCTTTACGTTGAATTTGTCCCCCTAAGAAGTAAATCCTTATCAGCTAAATCCAAACCTTGGTTCACTGCAGAAATTAAATCGCTTATTATTGAAAGGGAGTTCGTTTATCGTTGGTCCTTAAAAGTAAAAACTGCTACAACAAAAATATCTTTTTAACGCCTTCGTAATTTAATTGTAACAAAATTAAAGAAGCCAGCGCAATTTTTATTCCCGAAAGATTGACCCTTGAAAACTGTATGGAACAATCTACGCGTTTTGGGTGTCTACTCTAAAAATGGAGCTGCTGCTAACAACCTAAGCCGCGAGGGTCTTAATCAATACTTCAATTCCAACCAAGCAGCTGAGCAGGTTATTTTCTCTTTTATAACTTCATCTGATGGCTTCTGCTTTCGTTGCGTTGATTCTCTTGAAGTTATCACTGTTTTAAATTCTATCAAATCTACAGCCACTGGTAGAGATAATATTTCACCACGATTTCTAAAAATGATGATTCCATGTTTGCTGCCTATTCTTACACACATATTTAACTTTGTGGAAGCATGCATTAGTTACTCCCATACCAAAGTGCCCCTCTCCAGCTATTCTATCTGATTTTCGACCCATTGGTATTCCCTTCCTAACAAATGTTTTTTAAAAACTGATTGCAACTCAAATACTTGAGTACTGTGAACTTCTCCAATTTATAAATGAATGGCAATCTGACTCACAAATTATATTAGCAACTCTCTTGATGAACGCCACATTTGTTGTCTGTCGTTACTTGATTTTGCTTTTGCAAAAACTCTCCTCCCAAGTCTCTTTTTCTTCAACTGGTTAAACATTCGTTTAGCTTTTCAACAACCCATACGCAAAAAAGTAAACTCGGCGACTCTTGTTCCACCAATTCTTTACTTAACTCTGGAGTTCCTCAAGGTTCTATTCTTGGGCCACTTTTGTTTAGCGATTTTATTAATGATTTTCCTCTAGTAATAAAGCATTCTAAGGTTCATATGTAATGCAGATGATGTGCAGCTTTATTTCTCTACGCCAAAAGATCAAATCCATAATTGTGTTGAGAAAATAATTTGATTATTCCGCGTTTCCGCACTTTAATTGGACAACGTTATTTCTTTGTCCTCGCAGCTCTGTTATGGAACTCACTCCTAGTAGATTTGATGAGCGCATCATTACTGAATCCAGAACTTTTATAGAGTTACCTTTGAAAATTTTAATTCTACATCTTTGTGTAGGTTCAAAGTTCATTGTCTGGCGGACCTTCAGAAGCGCTAGCACTTCTGCTTGACAGATACTAGCTTGCACCGGGAGTTTCCATGGCAGTGAACTGTTACTTGCCACTAGATAAACCCATGCAACGACAATCTCTGACTTTGACTGACTTTGACTTTGAGCCGCTGGCGAATATCCGTATATCGAACTTCCTCAGAATGTCTTTCGCTGTTTTTTAGTGGAGAATCAACGGAAAAGTCCTTCCCAAAGAGAAAGGTAGTCCGGGGTTGTAGTGACCATACCCTGTAGCAGGTTCAAAATGTTGCTACGTCCGTAGAATTTTGAGGTCCAGGCCCCGGACTCCTTCAGTAAAAAGCAATACTCGAGGCTAGGTGTTTTACTTGAAGGTCGGAGGAGGGCCAGGTGCATGAGGATATCAAGGGTATTTGACATATTGCTCTCCTCTGGATCCTTTCCAATTTTATGACATTATGGGCCTGTTCAGTGGTGGCCATCATACACCAGAATTGGACCTACTGCGGCTGTATACATCCACAGGACCATCTTTGGATTGAGATCCCATCTCTTGCCAAGAGGATTTTTGCAGGCCTAGCAGGCTGTGCAGACTTTCTGTACTCTTCCCCTATTGTCCCCATAAAGGTTAGAAATTTAGCTAGAGGATAGAGTGAGGTCTGCCCCCTAACGGAGGTTAAAGGAGTTTTGGCTAAATCTGATATTCCTATAAATTATTTGGGATGTAGCAAAGACGTAAACACTGTTAATATGTTTATGTATTTTGTTAATAATAAAATCCAAAATTAAATTCAAATTAATTTTTTCAAAAATTTCCCTTCGTCCATCAAGTCATTTTGCTGTCAAGAACAAAAATATTTGTATTTTGCCAATATTTACATTCAGCACATTTTATCTCGCGTTGAGCAAATACGGAGTGGAGTGCTGAAGCAGACAAATAAATAATATTTTTATATTTTAATCTCATTTACAAATGAATTTGTGACCATAGAAACAGAAGTAAATGCCACTTTCGTTGGAGTGGATCCGGATAGAACCTAGATGAGTTGGTTCCAACCTATTTGAATAAATAACAATGCACTTAAGCAGAGCCCATGAACGGAAGAAGTCTTATTTGGCGACAATTATTTTATTTCACAAGGCCGTGAAGGTGCACTTAAGAATGTAATTGAAAATTGATTAGTATTATGAAATTACTTTATGATTTTTTTCACTTTGTACTTAGTTTAATCTGCTAACGACTACAATAAAAGAAAGTAAAGTCTTGGGGGGTTCAAAAGCTATAACTTGGTTGTAACATCTTCAAATTATATACATTATTGTAAGTCCGACAAATTTTTCAAGGCTGCTACATTGCTGCGGTTGTTCTATGGTCTATGTTACGCCTTGGGTCTGTGGTGAATGTTTCGCCTAAGATATTAAGAGATGGATTATTTCTGTCGCAGTGGTCCATTAAGCTATCATGCCGCGATAAGAACCACCACCAACAGTGATATTTTCACTATGAGAATATAAAAAAAACCTTTCAACTATTTCATTTGTGGGATAGAATGTCCTAAAATGGCCTGTTTGTCCTTCAACCGCGGATTTTCACCTTTGTACAGTATCGGCAGCTTTGCTTGTTAGGAGTCCGTCTGTGGGCTACGGTGCAAGAATCGTTGGTGGTACGAACCATATCCCTCGCTCCTGCACTGCACACTTTACAAATATTGAAACCGAGCCCATAGCTGGCGAATAATGTGGGTATCAGGTTCGCCACATCACCTTGCGGTGCCTGGGGCTAAAATATGTTTGGAGCCTTTTAAGGACTTTGCTAAAAAAATTGTGGTAACAATCAGTTCATTGAGAGCATTAAATATAGATACCGAACGGTCGGTTCTTTATTTGCGGATGAACCTAGATTTACAGAGTACAGCCTAGAAGGGAATAGACAGGCCGTTGTGCTTAGCTCTGGGGCTCTGTACTCATCTTTCTTTTGGCACAATTAATATCGAAGCCATCCCATAGTCTTAGCAGAGTTTAAAAGGTACGGGTATTAACAATTCGTCATCGGTTGTAATCCAAATGTTCATCACTCTATTTTCGGAATTACCGATGTAAACGAGAGAGGTGAGCATCTTCTAGAATTTCTTGTTATGAATAACATAGATTTTGAAAATACGGGAAACAATCCAACCTTTGTCACTAGCAGCCTACTCTCTGACAACAACCAGAACTGGTGGGCTCTGGATGAAGGCTTACTATCGGACCATCAGGTTCAACATTTATGGGGCCCACATATACGCGCCTCTTCCTGGTTCCTAAAAAACCAACTGGTCTAACTTTCAGGGACATGTGGCCTCGAAATCAGACCTGCTCACCTCTATCAGCTCAGTGGGTGAACTAAGCATGGCTGCAACGCAACTCACTGAGTTTCTGATCTCCTCTGACCATGACAGCAACGTTATTTCTTTCGCAGCCGTCGCGTAAAAAGTCGTGGTGGAACGACTGGCTGCACCTGCAATGTAACCTTAATAGGTTACAATAAAGAGTCGAGTCGTTCCAAAAGAGCTGTGAGAGCCTGCAGAGTCGACCACAGGCAACCAGCCTGCAAAATCTCCTTCAACGCAGTGCGGCTTCTCAATAAGGTCGTGCACCTTTAACCTCTCACCTCTCTGAATATTGATGTGCCTGCTGCGAGCACTTTTCAGGGTCAATTTTCCAGACAGTCAAAGAACCGTTCCAAACCGTTATTCTCGGAACCTTTCTGGGAACACCTTCGACCGGGACAAGGTTAAATGAGCAGTTACCTTTTTCAACGCGGAGAAGATGACATTTTCCAGAACTCCTTCAGAAGTTCCTTGATGTTATTCTCCACAATCTTGTCGGTCTCTTTAGAGCCAGCTTCAATTGGGGATGCATTCCAGCCTTAGGCTGTTGGTGGGATATTTGATCGGCCATGCATGGCTACGGTATCACCTCCACAACCTAGGAATGTCTCAGAACAGACAGAGTGTCGACTCTGCATAGAAGACGAAGACTTTCACACATGTGCTCTGTGAATGTCCTGCTCTGATCTGGCTGAGAAGAAGAACGTTTATCAGAGAACTTATGAGACGATTAGGACGCATTGATATGGGGTTTTCACTTTTGGAGTTTCAATCTATTCTCAGGCCCCCTCTGGAATGGGGCCTGGGCAGTCCGTCCCATTTTCCCCCTCCCCTTTGTGGCGGGCCTGGCTGAAATACCCACCCGCAGAGAGTCACGCCACATTGAGAAGGGTCCTTTTAAGGACAACTTCACTAGTTAGCAAGCTAAACACACTCCTATTGTTGTTAGTATTTATAAGCATGCGATTAACGGGTTCGAACATGCCATAATTGGTGTTAGAGGAATTAATGTGCAAGAGAGGTTCACCTCTCAGGTTGTAGTTATTCACTCTAAATGACGCGCGGCTTCTTAAGAAACCAGAGTCCACCTTGTCATCCATCAGTCGATGAACGAATATAACATCAGCGACCTCACGGCGCTTATGGAGAGAGCTTAAGTTGAGCAATTCAAGTCTGTTCTCATAAGGCGGAAGAGCAAGTGGGTCATCCCACGGGAGGTGGCTGAGTGCAAACCGGACGAACTTCCTTTGAACCGATTCGATTCTACTAACACGGGAGGAGTAGTAAGGAAACCATACCTGGGAAGCGTAGTCAAACAAAGGCCTAACCAAAGATACGTACAGGTGTTTAGTGATGAGGGGGTTGTTGAACTCTTTGGACCATCTTTTTATAAATCCCAGGACTGAATTGCCCTTGGAGGAGATATAATTGATGTGGGTGGAGAAATCCAACTTACTTTCTAACCTAACCCCAAGATCGATTACAGATTCAGTACGGGAGACCTTGTTGTCAAGGAAAGTATAGTCATAAGTTATAACACCACGTTTCCTACAAAAAGTCATGATCTCGCATTTACTAATATTAAGCACAAGATTGTTGTTGGAACACCAAGAATAGAAGGTGTTTAGATCTGCTTGCAGAAGTTTGCAATCCTCTATACTCCTTATGTGGCGATACAGTTTGATGTCATCAGCGTAAATAAGGATTTTACAGTGCCTTAGCTGGGTAACAATTTCGTCAATTGATAAAATAAAAAGGAGAGGGCCAAGATGACTACCTTGCGGGACTCCAGAGGACGCTTAGATGTTCTTAGATTTGACTCCGCGGAATAAAACCTGGTAGGTTCTATCGGCTAAGTACGACTGGAACCATACCACAAGGGCACGATATCGCGCGAACCAAATAAGATATCGACTTCGTTGAGATGTCGTTTGAAGCGTATTAACCGAAATATGATCTGAAAAGATCTGATTTTCATAAAATTCGGTCGAGCCGTTTTTTTGTTTAAGCGGCGTAAGTGATTTTTGTACCTGTACGATATAGCCCGAACAATGAAGGATATTGACGTGGTGCCGTTCGAAGCGTATTAGCGACAATATAATCTGAAAAGATTTTTATAATATTCGGTCGAGCGGTTTTTTGGTTTAAATGACATAAGTGATTTCTGTACCTGCAACTTGCAGGCTGCAAGATATCGCGCGAACTATAAAAGATATCGACTTAGTTGACGTGCCGTTCGAAGAGTATTAACCAAAATATGATCTGATAAGATTTTCATAATATTCGGTCGAACCGTTTTTTTTTTGTTTAACCGACGTTTATGATTTTTGTACCTGCACGATACTGCGCGAACTAAAAACTATATCGACTTCATTGAGGTGCCGAAAAAAGAATATTAACGAAGAAATGCTCTGAAAAAAATTTCATAATATTCGGTCGGGCCTTTTTTGTTTAAATAGAAAAACTTCGGCTAATTGTCAGAAAGACCTTAAATTGACAAGTTTTGCTAATAAACTCGATGGAATGAGACCCGTTTTAAACGAAGTGATCTTTGTTGGGTTCTGCGATAGCCTTCGAACAAAACATCACTTGTCAAAATCCAACAACCTTTCAAAATCGTGCAAAAATTTCGTTACCGTTTACAAACAGCGCGAATTTTTCAAACCTTGGATTAGCACTTTTTGACGGGGAATTGTTTTCTATGCGTGATACAGTTTCAGGAAATTGCGGTTTATCCCGGGATTTCCAGTAGTTACCGCAAAATTTGTTCTTTTTGGTCAAGTCTGACAAGTACTTAACAGTTACAGTTTTGCTAATATCTGCGGAAAGCTTTGGAATTTCCAAATGAAGTCATTCGCTTCTCAGTTTGTCAACGGCTCTTCAGCCCGCTCAATACGAATTTGAACACCCGCTTTAGTGCAGCGAACGAAATACGGAGGACATGTTTGTTTGCTAACGTTCAGGTATGTAAAACAAATTCCCTAGAAAAATCTTGTGGATTTACTACTATTATAGTTATTTGAACTAGATTCTCTCGGGATTGCTTTGTCATTAGTTCTGATACTAGCCAATTTTCCACTAGTGCTAAACATATAACTATTTTGTAAGAAGTCAGTTTATTTCATCTTCGTTCATCATACTGGGAAGTTAATCGTGTGGACCGAAGGGGTCAAACCCACATCCCAACTAGTTATATTTAAGAATTAGTTAAGAATCTCTTGCATTATAAAACCCTTGTAGAAATTAAGTTTCTGATTGATAAGGCATACATACATATATTGCTGTAGTAAAAGTTCGCTGCATCTGACGATGCTATAAAATACGGTACTCTCACAACTGCATTATCATTTCCTATGGCCATTTTGCTCTTGCCTGTGAACGCGGTATGTTCACAATAGGTCTGTTTATTAGTATTTAGACAGGACAGAGCAGAACAGCTTTGAAAACATCTATAAATGGGCCCATACACGGTCGAACAATTTGCGCAACCTAGCCCTTTGTGCAAACATTTTCCGCGTGTATGGAGCGGCTTGATGAGTTGCGCAACGGTTTACTGAAAATCAAACTTGTTTGAAAATTTTTGTGCAGCGAGTAGCGTTGCGCAAATTGATTTCTCGCATATGGAGATGTTGGTGTAGACATTGCAGACATGGTGCAGGTCTACAAACATTGAAATTTTAATTGCTTAAGTATTGTGCTCAAACTAAATGAAAAAATGGCAAAACTTGTAATTCTAATTGCCAAACACGTAGCCTCAGACATGTTTTCTCCACGAAAACTTAAACGTAAATGAAGTTTGCGCAACTCGTTGCGTAGTGTATGGACAATCTCATATTTTTTGGCAAACACAAATTTGCGCAAATTGTTCGATCGTGTATGGACTCATTCTTGAGTAGATATAATGCGGATGTTGCAAGGAACGTTTCATATATGTATCTTTCGAAAATGTGACTACAGTATCCATTCGCGTGGGTCCAATTTTGTGTTTATTTCCAATAGTTTGTCTGACTTGACTACCCACCCGGGTCCAACACGATCCGGCGGGACTGATCAAGCATGCTGGGTGGCGTGACACCACTACTACTCCCTCTAGCTACACCAATAATTCTAGACTACCATTAAAGTAGAGAAAAATAAGGTGCGTATTTTGTACAACAATTCTTTGTAATTCTGGTTTCATCACGCTGTGTAAAAAAAAATAAAAAGATAAGACAAAACACATTTATCTGATTCATCGTGGGGCTTCGTCAGATATTTTTTGTGCATGTGCTCCATCAACATCTGTTGTTTACTATGACGTCATTTAGTTTGTAATACTGACTGACTAATTAAAAATTAAGTAGTGTTTAATTTCACAAGCTTATATCTAATCGATATCTGTTTTTTAATAAAATTGTCCAAATAATATTCATTCTATTTGAGATGCAATGTGACGTGAAGGGCAACTTAGTTTCACCCAATAGCTTAATTTAAAAATTTATTTTTTAAAATGAATCCCATCTTTACATCTCCTGTTTACATTCGAGCTAAACATAAATTTTCCTAAATTTACGAAACAATTACATAACTATAACTACTAGAAATCGGAAAACTTCCTTAAAAATCGACAAAAATATCAAACTCACGCATAATTGAAACAGTTTCGAGCAAGTTTCAACTTCAAAATTTCCAATTACAACCATTTTTGTAACTTGTTGCAACTTCTTCTTTTCAAAAAAACTAAAGTTTAAAACTCCTTTTATTCAGTTCCAACCAAAAATATATTTTTCCCGTAAATAAAACTTAAAAGTTTAACGTTTTTCCCTTTTTTTTAGAATAGTCGAAACGTTGAACACACACGAGAGCGCACTTGACAATTCCCGTGGAGAAATAACTTTAGACTGAAGTTTAGCCTCGCCAATGGGGATTTATTTTTAGAAAAGATGATCGCCACCGAGACGCAAGCTGGTACTTAGAACCAGACCAGCACGTAATACTACACAAACAGATTGTTTATTGCGAATGGCAGGAATCGTCCAAGTTCGACCAAACAAACATATCTAAAATAAATTTTATGTTAAACTTTTTGGCCAATGTTGGATTCAGGGATGATCAAATGCTGCGAAAATTAAAATGGAAGGTAAAATTTCATGGCCTTTGTTTTAATAGAACTTAAATATTTTTTAATAGAGTTTAAGTTTTTAGTTCTTGATGTGTGAGTACATGAAAGCAACTAAAACCTTAGATAAAATAAATCACAAAACAATTTAAATTTAACAATTGAAATTATATAGGTTAGGTTAGGTTGAAATGATTGCTCCCACACTAGAGAGCCCACTTAGGCACACCATTAGGCTATGGTGATGCCATTCTAGTGTTGGGACAAAATTCAGGCCATTTCAAGCTATTTTGAGCTTTTGAAATAGCCACAGAGGTCAGGATCACCAATGTTTTGCAGCTCACTCAATCCATCAGGACATGTACAGAGAACATGGGACACAGTTGCTGCCTCATCTTCATTATTGCCGTTGTGGCGAAGTTGGGCCAAAAGGACAGTGACCGGTCAGTATTTTCACTTCAGAGCTTACCTCTTTCTTGTTCAACTGAACGAAAATTTTTCGTCCAAAGTCGGCCATATTGTGTGAAAAGTGCGACACACTGTTGCTGTGGTCCATGGCTGCGTTCGGAAACGTCATTTGCAGGGCAGTAGACGCAACTGATTCGTTCGGTATTGCAGTAAATTGTTCGGAATCATCAAATTTCAGCGCTTGCTTTTGTAAATCTAGTCACTTCTGCAAACTGCATCAGTCAATTTCGCAACCGACGCAGTTGATTGACGGTCATTTGACGATACCGAAAGCAGCCCATCTCAGCCCGGCTTGAGCTAAGCTGATATTTCTCACAGATAGTGGCTAAGGGTTAAGTGGTGTGTTCTTTTCCCTTCGGTTCCTTGACTAGCAAGCTCATCTGCCCTGCAGTTTCCTCTAATTCCCCTGTACCCAAGAAACCAACACAGAGTTATATGAAACTGAGTGGCAGTCTCACACAGAACTGCGGCAGTTTAGACCTGACGTGGATGCTGTAACCCCGAAATCAAAAGCCCTGACAGCCGTCTGACTAACCGATGATGACTATCCTATTCCTTAGGAATCCTAAGCGATATATTATTTATCTTCAGGCGCCCATGCTGTACACTTTCTGTTACCTCGCACTGGTGACCTAGGTAGTTAATTTTTACCTTTTTGACAAGAACAAAATTGGAACCTTGCTCAATATATTCCAATGTAGGGCTCGTGGATTAAATTTCTGTCACATCAACGCAAGAAGCCTGCGTAATAAAATCTACGAACTGCGGGATATCTTTCATGGGTCCGAAATTCACGTCTTACTGGTGTCTGAATCCGTATCACTGGATGGCTACAGTCTATTTAGAAACGATCGTAAGCATCACCCTGGCGGCGGAGTTGCTGTCTATGTTAAGAACGGTCTCCGATCTTTCAAGATAAAACAATCCATGCCAATGCCCTGGAATTCCTTAGCATTGAAATTATTTGCGTTGTTAGGAAATGCCTTGCGACCGTGGTTTACTTAATGTCCTCCTCTCGCATTCTCGTTATCTGAAGCCATTGAATTGGAAGTGTGGCTCTCCAAAGCGACCCACAATTATGATAACATCATCGTCGGAGGAGACTTTAACGTCAATATCTTAGCTCTCTGTGCAATATTTTTTTAACTTTTTCAAAACATTTGGCCTGAAGCCTGTCAATCAACTTCCAACGTACTGTAACACTTCTAATCCTCCTTGTTGGACATCTTTTTTGTGACGGATATAGGAAATGTTCTGTTTCATAACCAGATCAGCCCACCAAGTTATCTTGATCACGACATCCTATATCTTTCCCTGAACTTCACAATCGAAAGCAGCGTGAAAAAACTCACCTACCAGGACTATAAGGCCATTACCAGCTTCGAGTCAAGAACTTATGTATTTACTTGAACACACGATTAGCCTGCTGTGATCAAACCGATCATACCTTATCCAATATTTACAGTAACTTGCGCCGCCTATGGCTGTCCGCGTCCATTTTGCCTGCAGGTGCTCGGTCAAAGCTTATCAAAACCTTATTTCTACCTCACTTTACTTATGCTAGCAATTTTCTTATTTACAAGGGGAGGGAGAGGTGTTAACAGACAGAAAATCCAAGGCCAAGATATTAGCATTTCTATTCACCTGCCACTGCTATGCCAACCTCAAACCCAAATGATCCCATCACTCCATAGACGGGGGTTTCTTCTGAACTCGTGAGATATATACACAAGATAGATGCCTCACAAAGCTTGATGTTAACAGATCCATTGGCTCTGACAATGAATCCTCAATTGTCCTAATGGTATTCCCAACTTCTCCGTAGTTTATGTTATACAGACCCTTCAACCTATCCCGAAAAAATTCGACCCAAGAAATCCCTTCAATTACAGCTCAATAGCAGTTTCTTCTATTTTCTAAAAAAACATGGCGACGATTTTGAAAATAAGACTTATGACGTTGCTCGAGACTAGCCAAATCCTAAATAATAAACAGTACGGCTTTTTAGCCAAAATGGTCCACTGAGGCAGCGATTTGGTGCGTACGGTTTGATTGATCTAGATATCTCCAAATTTTGATCAAGTTTGGCAACATTCTCTATTATCTAAACTCCACTCAATTCGTATTAGCTCAATTCTAAAGAACTTAAAGAAGTTTCCTTTCCGGCCGTTCATTGAAGGTTGGATTGGGTGAAATATATACCAGAAATTGTCTCTGCCGTTGTCTCAGGGACCAATTTTATCTCTCTTTTCTTCTAATCTGCATAAATGATCTACTCTCTGCCGGTACACACCGTTAACTCATCCTGTATTGACGATTATACTCAAGTAATCGTCAGCCCCTGTGCTGAATGTCGAGTCGTGATTTGTGACAATTTTTTGAATTGAAGAAAATGGCGTTTCAGACGAATTGCGACTTTCATTATAGGGGCTAAACTCGCACTTAGCACTTCCACTCTAGGCCACTATGCTGAAAATCGTAATTCGACTAAAACCTCACTTTCTTCAACTCAAGAACATTGTCACAAATCACGACTCGACATTCAGCACAGGGGCCTTAATCACGGCAAACAGAAACAAGATAACGGGTCGTCCATTAATTACATGAGGTGATTTTTGCGTTTTTTCGACCCCCTTTCGCTTGGTAAGCCCACTAGGCGAGAAGACCATCCACGTGAGTCTAAAGCCGGCATAATGGCTGTATCAACTCTTAACATCCTAGGAGTAACTTGAAGGTTTCAAGTTGATGGAAATCAAAATATTCAGATAATTACATCAATCACCACCTTAGACGGTAGGTTTTCGCCAGTCATAGCAATAACTGTGGCAAAACTGACAGCAACACCTATAACCTAATAGACCCCTAACGGGGGATTTGCGAAGGAATGATCACATTTCTAAATCGCCAAACAAGCCCACCAATGCCTTCGATTTTTAAGGAGATTCGAGTTTTCCTCCAGCCAAAATTTTTCCCGTAACACAAGACTAGCCCGCTCGGCACACTCCCATGCAAACATCCCAACCCCCTCGGGCACTTTACGATCTAGAAGTTCGTTTATTAATAGAACTCGACTCCTACAGGCAGTATTTCCAAACTCGTGCAACATCTTAGAGCTCAAACGTAAGGTTCATTGACATTTCCTTGAACACTCCCAGACTCCCTCTAACCTTAGAGATAGAGTTACCTTTCCTGCCGTTCATTGAAGGTTGCAATGCGTAAAGGCCCCCATACACGGTCAAATTGGATGTACATCCAGATTTTTATCAAACCCATGAGCGCAACGAGTTTTGTTCAGCCGACAGTCTCACAATCGTTAGTTTTGGTTGTACATACGAACTTCGATGTACATCCCATTTGGCCGTGTATGGGCCCTTAAAATTAAACCCCAAACCATTTCTGCCGGTGTCGCAGCGATGAATTTTATCACGCGCTCTTTTTCTAATCTTCATAAATGATCCCTCTCTCTGCCCCTTCCAACCCAATTCACAGCTTTGTTGACTCAGCGTAACCCATCCTGTATTGACGATTCTCAAGGACTCAAGTATAGCCTTAATCATATGTCCAAACTTTAGTGAATCTTAAAGAGACCAAACACTAAACAACTCAATAGCTTCATTCCTAAAATTAAAACATATTTAAATGCTATGATGCTATCTAGTAACTTAAATGCGGTTTAACAGCAATAACCAAACAAACTTGGCATTTTACTGCACCAAGTTTCGCCGCTTGTGTATGAGGAGCCCCTTCAAGCTCATCTATAGCCGCTTCTATAAACGCCATAAGATGCATTAAGAGCTGTCAAATTTTCTTATGTCTAGTTAAGTCGCTGTCAAAACTTAAAGAATCTTAATCCTGGTTGTAATTACTTTAAGAAGTTTTTAACAGTTTAAAAAGTAAAGTTAAATACAATATCAAAGTGTATGCAAACAGGAGAAATGGATTTATCAGATAATTTTAATGCAAACCTTATTGAACTTGTAAGGAAGCGCACTTGCTTGTACAACAAACAAAACAAAAGTTATTTCGACAATAACTTTAAAAATGCCGCTTGGATGGAAATTGCCAACAAGTTAAATAGAAGCCGTGAGTTTGAAATTATGTTTTACTGATCCTTTTGCTAATGAAACTAATTTACTTCCAGCTGAAGAATGCAAAACTCGATGGAAGCACCTGCGGGAAACATTTGTGAAAAATAATAAGCGTAAGTTATCAGGGATCGGTACTAGAGAGGATACATGGCCTTACTTCCAAAGTATGAGCTTTTTAGCATCATTTGTACATCCAAGACGGTAAATTTCAGTTTAAAAAACCTGCAAGTATGCAAAGCTAATTAATTTTCATATTATCCTTCAGTACTAAAAGGAATAAAAGGATAATCACAAAGGGCAAGGTTCGGCCAACATATGACCCCGTGGAAGTACAAAAGGAGGAAACATCCCCATATGAGAGCGAAAGAGAACATTCCGTATCTTCTCCAACTCCTGAATCACCTCCGCCAAAACATAAACGTACACGACGGGAATCAACACTTAAAACGACTAATGATATTGTGGAGTATTTTAATATAGGACAGGATCAAGCCTCGAAAAACAATGATCACATCTATTCCTTTTTTAAAGCCATGGCTGATTCCGTCGTAAATTTGCCTCTTGAGCTTCAACTAAACGTAAAACAACAAATTTTCTCGGTTGTCGTTGATGCTGAATATGAAAATATTAAACCGAAGCCATCAACTTCATCCGAAAAACGTTCAGCATACGTTCGTAGTACATCACAACAACAACGCGCGGACACTTCAAGTAAGTATAATATTTTGTGTGAAAACTTACTCCAGGCAAGTGAGTGCATAGACAAAGAAGAAGAATGTATGTGAGAGTGAGATGATAAATGGGGTTTCTAATTTTATATCGGTTTTGTGCCGAAAGCCCAGTTTCTTGATTTCTATAAGATTCCGTTAGATTAAGTTGGGAAACGATAAAATGTGGGTAAATTCAAAAACTCATCACCTCCGCATCACTGCAGAAATCAGATAGAAGTATGTATGTAGCTGGATGCGGCATTGAGTTTTTGAATTTACCCTTTCCTGGGAGCGAATAAACATAAGATAGCGCAGTTTCAGGATTTCATAGTAATAACTTAAAATAATGTGTAATTAGTAGCTATAGACAAAGGGCTCAAGCCCCATTTATCATAAGGGTATGCAGCATGTAAGGTTATGCGCCGCAGGAAACACATTTTATTTGCTTCTTCTAAATCTCAAAATAAATGTAAATTTTCTTATAAATAAAGTAGATAAGTACCTGATTGTTACCATGCTCTTTTTTTTGGATATAATTATGTGTTGCTCTTTATAAATGTGTATTTTTATCATAAAATGTCCTGTATATTGAGGACATTCTGAAATAAGAATAAAATCAAACTTAGTATTGGATTCTACTAACTCAAATATTATTTTCTTACGGTTTCCTATCGCAACATTTTGCCCAATCACATAGTAAAGGCTAAACCCCAATGTACGCTTTGCTTGATTTGGTTGCTTTGATATACCAATTAAACCTTGGCTTTGTTATAAGGATTCGACCGCTGATTGACAGTTTTCAATGCCGCCATTTTTTCTTCAGAACAAGAAAACCTTTTTTATGTTAATAAAAAACTTCTCTTCGAATTTAGGAGAAAATAACTAATATAATAATTATCTTTTATTCTCGACGAGGAAGACAGTTACTTACTTTCGATTAACATATCGAACCCTATCGATATAAAGTTTATCGACAATCTTTATAGCAACGACTTACAACAGCTAATAAGCCATCCAAACTCAAATGGTTGGATTTAATCTTCACCAATCTCTATGACGATTTGATCGTACTTCCTGTTTCTGAAGAGTAGAATCTATCTACCTACCAATAACTAATTATCTCGCCTAGAAGAAATCCTACCTCACACCAATCTTTAAATCAGATGATAAGCATGCGGTGGACAGCTATAGGGGCATTGCTATTCTGGTAACCCAAGTAACAAAATTCGTCTCATAAGACTCTACTAGTGTCTTATGAGAGGATATTCGACTTTTTTAAGAGAGTATCACTCTCATAACTTACTCTTATAGAACACTACAAGTGCTTTATGAGTGCGTTGTGAGAATTAAATGGCACAATTATGAGAGTTATTTTTGTCTTATAAAAATACCTTAGCTCTCTTTGCAAGGGTAACTATAAGGGCGCTGTAAGAGCTATACTCTCCTTAACAGAACTGTTAGAAAGGGAGCAATATATGGAAAGGCGATGTTGTTTAGAATAAAATAATTTTTATGAGAGTTATTTGCTCTAAATAACTGTCATAAAAATCTATTCGAAAAATATAACATTTAAGAATTTAATATTTATTATGTATGATAATAAACTTTAGAATTCGATTTTTAACGAAAATATTAGTCGCAATTTTATTGCGATTGAAACTTTACCGATAATAACAACCATTCTACCTCGATAAAAATCAAAGCGCCTTAAAAATAATCAAACTTTAACATATTTTTTGAAATTTTATTTCTTAAGAAAAAAATAAAAGCTTTAGTATCGCTCAATAATTTATTTTAAATTGATTTATCATCTGAAAGAAATAACTTTGTATACTTTGCGCATATTCAATTAGGTAAATTAGCTTGATTTGTGGAATTTCGTTTCAGTATAAAATTCTATATTAAACGAAAGTATGGCCGCTCGATGGTTTACGTTTTTTTATAAGAACAAAATTCTGGTTATGAGATGGTAGTCTTTTTGCACTAATAAAAGTCTTCTTATAAATGTTTTAACATTTTTCGTCTCATAAGAGCATTTATATAAGAAGGGATATACTTGAAGTCTTGTAAGAACTTTCTTATAAGTGTCATAACACTCATAAGGACATTTTTTGACAGTTAAAGCCTTTGAGAGTAAAGCTTTACTAAAAAAGACACAATAAGAATAGAGGTTTTCTTGCACTCAATATAAGAGTATAAACATTATCTCATTATGAGAATGAAAGGCTTAGTAACTCTAGTAGACTTATTATCTCATAATAATACTACTATGAGTGTTAATTTAATTCTTATTACAAGAGCTATCTTCTTGAGGGTATCGAAGAGTGTTAAGAGAGTCTTATGAGATAATTTCACAATTTCCAAGAGTTTTTCTCTGGAGAGTTTGTTAGTTGGGAAGCCTCCACGAAAGAACTCAGGTGGCAAGATTTCAGAGATTCCTTTCAAAAGAAATCAATCAACTATGAACCAGTTTTTGCAACGTGTGGAGGCAAAGGGGCATCAAGTCCTGCCGGTTTACGTTTGCTATCCTCACAGAAGGTAAATTCACTCAAGTCCTCTGATCTCATGAAGGCGGCGTTACAAACCCTTTCAAGCTAGACTACCACCCGTGGACTCAGCGTTAACCCAGATAAAACGGAACTGGTCCTCTTCACAAGGAGGTATAAAACCTCACCTTTAACACCCCTCCGGTTTAACAATGTTAGGCTCAAATTTAGCAACAGTTCCAAATATCTAAGAGTAGTCCTGGACAAGAAACTCCCCTGGAATGACGATGATGGACGGATAAATTTAATTCGTATTAGGGGATACCATTTTCTTATTTCCGAATTTCATGACTTTCGCATAGCATTCCAGGATAACCCCCCAGAGCTTGGGATTGAAGTCTCCTTCCGACTACCCGATCACTGCAGTGTAGGCCAAGCGGAGGTTCTAGCCATTTATAAAGCTGCTCTACTAATCAGCCATCAAGGCGATAGGAATCGGACTGTCTGCAACTTCTCAGATAATCGAGCGGCTCTGAAATCCCTGCGTTCTATCACTAACAGCTCTAGAACCATCTCTGAATGCCGCATATCTCTTAACGAGATGGCTCAGCAGTTCAGGACCCTCCTCGAATGGGTGCCCGGTTACCGAAATATAGAGAAAGTGTAAAGCTGATAAACTGGCTAGGAAAGGCACGATCGGCACTCTCCTTCCAGGAAAGGATTGGTATGCCTTGGACCACTTTTAAATTCCGATGCAAGTAGGGGCCGTATTTGGTTTCTCGACACGATGGATCGACTCGACAAAAAAAGCTTCTCGACTGTCTCTAAGTTTCATATTTGGCATCACGAGCAAATCGACAGATAAGCGCGGCCATACAAAACCATCAAATTGTGGTATTACTCCAAGGGCAGCAAACCACGTATATTTAATTAAAATATAAATTGTTATAAGTTTATTGCATGCATAAATTGAGCTTTTTAATAATCGTCAAACGTCTTTATCGACACGTAAAGAGACGATATCGTGTCGCCAAATGCCAATTTTTGTTTATCGACGGAAGACAATGTCGACTCGAGAAACCAAATACGGCCCCAGCCCACAATGCTAGAAGCAAAGGATCTTAATAAATGCACCTTGACCAAAACAACCTGGGGCCTTATTCTCTATTACAATACTCAAATGCTTTTCACTCGAAACTGATATCCGAAACTAAAATGCTTCCGTATTCCCTATTACAATATTGCTTCCTCGGGTAGAAATGTCCTGCAAAGAAAAGAAAATGAGCGGAAGAGCTTTCAATTGTATCGCCCAGACCTAAAATTTTATAAATTGCTCGATTAACCTTGAGCTTTCGAGTAGAAATCTAACAATATTGTTACAGTTTCGAGTCAGTTTTGTAATACAGAATACCATTTTGGCAGTTTCGAGAAAAATTCTCACAATATTGTAATAGAGAATAAGGCCCCTGGTCCTTTTATGATGTCATGCAGATCATTTCACTACTCAAACTC
Source organism: Thereva unica (assembly GCA_949987705.1). NCBI lineage: Eukaryota > Metazoa > Arthropoda > Insecta > Diptera > Therevidae > Thereva > Thereva unica. The sequence continues at coordinate 25,898,201 of OX465285.1, read as the reverse complement.
GGGAGGTAAGACCTCCCTGCTTTGCCACAAACAGCCTATGCACGTGTACATATTTGTATGCTGCTGCCGCATTCTCATCCAGTAAGTCTGTTAAATATTAGTTTAATTAAATTTATCTTTACAAACCTTTTTGTCTTCTTTCATCACAGCCAAAATTGAATGCTGTAATCTTTTATCCGTACCACAATTTAATTACGCCGCCGCTGCCCACTTGGCAGCGCTCAAAATTCATTCATTTTAACAAAGGCTTCCATCAAATTGATTATGGCTCCTAGTATGATACTCATCAAACAGTCGAATTAATGTCAAATCGAAAAAGCAGTCGTACGATTCTCAGGCCCCTATTGCAAGTGTCGATACCTAATCAAAGGATGGAATAGCTATGAAGAGCAAAAGGAGGAACGACGAACCTTGCGTACCAAATAAAGTTTAGCATCAAAAAAAAAGGTTATGTAAAACTCTAAAAAAAATTCAAAAATTCACCTATCGGCTAATAAGGGCCCCTGTGCTGACAGTCGTAATTTTATTAAACGACTTGCCACGCCACCTACTCTCAGCACACCAACTAAAAAACGAGACGGAAAACGAAATATACATGCGATTGTCATATGACTCGACTTTCAGCACAGGGGCCAAGGTCCCTATTGCGAGTGTCGATTAACAATCAGAGAGACGAAGAGAGAGAATCTTTTTGGTATTGTGTAACCCAATCGAAAAATATTTGGACTATTTGATTTAGAAAAATATTTTGAGCAGTTTTTTGTTAAAATTCCTGGCAAATTTTGTCACGAGCAAAAAAGCAATCGATAAAAGTCGACTGTCAAACCGACAATTTTCGATTATTATCAACATCCGCAATATCAAACTAAATAATCGACAGTCTATGGCCCCTGTGCTGAATGTCGTGTCGTGATTTGTGACAAGTTTTTTGAGTTGAAGAAAGTGACGTTTTAATCGAATTACGATTTTCAGCATAGTGGCCTAGAGTGGAAGTGCTAAGTGCGAGTTTAGCCCCCTATGCTGAAAGTCGCAATTCGTCTGAAACGCCAGTTTCTTCAACTCAAAAAACTTGTCACAAATCACGACTCGACATTCAGCACAGGTGCCTATGGCTGCATTCGAAAATTCAGCCGGCTGCGCAGAATTGGCAGTATGGCCGGATTCATGTTTGCAGAACTGACTTTGATCTAAGTAGCAGCAAAGCGTTCATGAACATCGCAGTTAAATTGTCGAAGTCTACTAAGTCAGCAGAGATGTGCTGCCATTTCTGCGCAGTTGGCTGAGGCCCCTATTGCGAGTGTCGATGAACGATCGACTCGACTATAGTCGATTGCTTCAATTAATTTTCTTTTTGGCATTGTGTAACCCAATCGACAAATATTTGGACTACTCTGATTTAAAAAATTATTTTTGTTGTCAAAATTCCTAGCAAATTTTGTCGTGAGCAAAAAAGCAATCGATAAAAGTCGACTGTCAAATCGACAATTTTCGATTACAATCGACATTCGCAATATCAAACTAAATAATCGACAGTCTATGTATAATCGATAATTGTCGCTTGTCGATTAGGTATCGACACTCGCAATAGGGGCCTGAATTTTGGAATGCAGCCTATAATTCGATAAATGTCGCCACTCGCAATAGGGGCCAAGGCTCGCGCTTTGCATCATGGAAATCGTTTTCTGCGCGTCAAGTACGCGCAAACGTAGGGTGCATTCAGTAATGCATACTTGTATGTGCAAAATGTGCAAGATGGACCCGCATCCATTTGCGGAAAAATTATTTGCGCATGAATTCAAATATGCATTAGTGAACTTGTTTCGTCATAGTTAAATATGGCGCTGATTAATTGCTATTTGATGTTCTTTTAATATAACTTCTCATCCAGGGCGCTTTCAATAAAGCTGGAAGTACATAATTGCATTGCGTTGCATGAATGCGTTGACAGATCAAGTTTACACTGTACATTTCAATGATGGCAGATCTATTAATGCGGTACTACCTTTAATGCAACGCAATGCAATGCAACACGTGTTCAACTTTTAACTTTTACGCATACAACGCATTCAATAATCTGTCAAATTGGTCTTATTTTTTTCTGCAAAAATATTATTAGCTCAGATTAACTCAGTAATATATTAAAAATGGATTTTGATGAGGGATTCAACACAAATTCAACATGAATTCAAATTTCAAAACGCATTTAAGTGCCGACACGCAACGCATTAATGGGCCTGATCATGGTTGGCGCTTGAAGTGAGAAATGGCGCGGCGCCCGTAAAACGGAATCGTAGTTAGCGAAAAAACTGGCATTTGTCAGGAAAAACGCATTTTGGCGTATCGCAGTTGGCGTTTTGAGAGAGAAAATTACGTTTTTCGCGACTGTCAACTGACTATTTCAGGCGCTTGGTTATAGGACGTGACAAAATGCAATCTGAGAAAATGTAAGTATTTTTTATTGAATTATAATAATAATTTAATAAATATTATTTCTTAATAACCTTGGTACAAACCATATTTTTTGCAATTTTAGATTAAAAATAACGACGAAACGGCAGTTTCAAGAGATGGTGGAATTTATGGTTAAACACCCATTCTTAGCCAAAGGGTTGAAGTTCGCTGACATCAACTCTTCTAAAGAAGAATTTGGAAGAGAATGGGAGACATTAACCCAAAAAATAAATTCCTTGGGGCCACCATTAAGGAAAAGTGCAGAATGGCAAAAGGTGGTACAAAATGTTATTGTTAATGTTATTGTTTATTAATAATATGAAATTTTCAGGTTTGGTCCGACTACAAAGTTAAGCTGAAGAAAAAGCTGGGATACAATAAAAAGCAATTGACATCAACTGGTGGTGGTTCATTTAAAATGGCTTATGTCTCACCCTTGGAGGAACAAGTAATTAATTTACTATCTTTGAATGAAGTTGTTCCACTTCACTCCAAAGTTTTTGGCATACTAGCACAGGAGCAACAACATCCAGAGCAGCAACGAGAGCCAGAAAAGCAACAGGGGGCAGAACAGCATCAGGAGTCAGAACAACACCAGCAGGAGCCAGAACAACAGCAGCAGGACTTACAACAGAAACAGCAGCAGCAGCAAGAACATGTGGACATAAACCAACGAAAACGAAAAAGACAAGTCGATGAATTTAGAAAGGAGATGCTGGATAAACAAACAAAATCACTAAACAAAATAACCAACTATTTACAAACTGCAAACAAATATCTAAAAAGACTTTCCGATGCAGCGGAAAAAAAGGTCAAAATTTTTGAAGAGACACAAACACTAAAACAAAGTGCCATAAAATTAAAAGTAGAAATAATGGAAATACAGAAAAAAAGAATGGAGATGGATATTTCGTCCCAATGACAGTGTTTAGTATGATTTTAAGATATTTTAATAATTTAGAAGATAACATTCCAAAATATGAAAGATGTGAAGTGAATAATATTTAGTTCCAATTATTATTTATTTTATGAAGTTCCCATTATTATTAATTTTTTATTTTAATAAAAATGAAGTCTGAGTAATATTTTTTTATTTTATTTTTATAACAATATATATTCAGATACTTTTACTTTTACATATTATGCAAAATAGATGACATTAGATTTCTTCTTATGGTTGATGCATGTATATCATCGTCATTTTCAAGCAATTGGTGATCTGTTGTGTCAGATTCTTCTATTTCCACCACTTCATTATTATCCAAATTATGTTTAATTCGCAAGTTGTGGAGAGCACAGCACACATTTATAATTTTAATTGCTTTTTCCGGTTTATAGTGTAACTCTCTGGCGCCCAGTAAACAGCGAAATGTGTTTTTAAACACCCCAATTGTCCTTTCTACAATCACCCTGACTTTGGAGTGAACTTCATTAAATCTTCCTTCATCACTGTTGTCCCCTCTATCCCGAAGACTTCTAAATGGCGTAATCAAATAAGGTTTGAGAGGATATCCGGCATCACCTTTGGAAGTAATAAGTCATTAAATCATTTTCTACAGCTGAAATTGTTAACAAAAATTAAAGTCTTACCTAGAATCCAAGTATTTCCACCTCCTTCAGCACTTTCCTCTGACAGCATATTGTCTATAATGCTGCTGTTCCATATAAAGGAGTCATGCGAAGATCCTGGATTGTTGGCGTCAACAAAGCGAATCCTCATTTTATTGTCGCATACCTGTTGAAATAACAAATTAATGCTTTTACTTCAATTATGATATTTTTATTTATGAAACTTACCAGCATTACATTTAAGCTATGGTACCCTTTTCTATTATAATACAAATGTTGTACATTTTTTGCTGGAGAAATGATTTTTACGTGTGTGCCATCCACACATCCTATAATTCCAGGGAATCCGTACTTATTAAAAAAAATCCTTTTAATCTCCTTTCTTTCGTTTTCATCAGGGAAATGGATTAATGTGGGGCAAATTTCATTTTCAAAAATTTCAAGCACTTCCGATAAAATATTTGAAAAAGTCGACTGTGCTACACCAACATTGAAATCATTGGATGCACCTTTTTGATACGATCCTTCAGCAAAAAAACGCAATGCAGCAGCTAGCTTAACAATCGATGGAACAGAAAAACTTCTTTTGGCTGGATTGCATTTTAGCTCAAATTTATTTAATAAAAATATAAATCCTTCTTTTGATAGGCGAAAATATGCAACAAATCTGTGAAGAATAGCATCTTTTAATACAACTTTTTGGAATAACTTTACTTTAATTTACATTGTGTCAGGTAATTCTAAAGGATTAGAATCGTCTCTTATTTTTTGCCTTTTTATCCTTAAATTTTTCTGCTGATCATCGTCAGAGCTTTCATCCTCTGAATCGTCAAACCAAAACTCGAACGAACTCATATTTTGTCCCAAATTAATTGTATAATTGATTTTATTTATTTATATTATTTATATTTATTTTATTAATAAAATTAGTTTACAAAGTTATAAATATAACTTTAATGCCCACCACAATTTTATGTAAAAAATTTCTTTTTTATTGTTAAAAATATTCTAACACTTTCAAACGCCAACTATGATAACGTTTAGTCGAAAACTGGCGCGTCGTTGCATTCGCCAACTATGATACGAAAAATGATAACGACAAACGGCGCTGTCCTTTTTTCGCCGCGCCAACCATGATAAGCCCCAATGTGTCAAATACATATAATGTAACGCATTGCAGTTAAATCCAATCAAGTATTGCAATGCAATGCAACGCAATTATGTACTTCCAGCTTAATGCAGGATGCGTGCGCAAATGACTTATTCAGCAATTGAAAGTGTGAAGCTTTCAATGACTGAATAAGTCAATTGCGCACGCATCCTGCATTACTGAAAGCGCCCCCATTTTATGTTTTCAACCAATACTTTAACATTTAAGATCGAACCCAGTGGGAAATGGAGTGCTCTGAAGACAATGAAGGAACACTCCCACGGAAGCATGGAGTGCTCCCTTTCCGCTCCCTCTCCATATATTTTTTTAACATTAGATGTCCGCCTAGGCTAGCACTCCCTTTGAGCTCCCGTAGGAGCACTCCTGGGGCCGGTTCGTGTATGGCGAACGACGATAATCGTACGAAAAAAAATTGAAGTCGAAAAATTTTGTCGACGAAAATTTTAGCGTTCGCATAGATCGAAAGAAAATTGTTCGTGTCCTAATGCAAAAACTCGATAACCCAAGACCTTTCGAGTGCCTTTCGTCGGCGTCAGACAAAAATTTTCAAATTTTCGACCTACGCGAACCCGAGGCGACAAAAAATTTTCGTTTTCGACATACACGAACCGGCCCCTGCAACGATGTAGTTGGAGACAAAAAGGAGCATAGCTTTTTTAATTATCTACAGTAGAGGTCAACATTAAAGTACCATACAAAAAATTTAATATTTAAATCTAAGGAGCTTGTCGGCCTATTCAATCTACGACTATTTTATAAATATTGAGAGAAAGGTTCTAACGTTTGCTTTTAAAAACGATTGTGAATCGAGTTTTTATTTTGTTAATTTTCACTCTCTAATCAAAATTTGTGGCCTTTTTCATAATTGCATGGTTGCTTGTTTGCTTGCATGCATGCTTGCAAAAGAGCAACTGTCAGGTAAATCAGTTGCGCAATCTAGAAACTTTGCATTTTTGAATGAAAGCCATCAGCTGTTATTTTTCAGCGGTAAACAAACTCAGAAAATGAAGGAAAAAAACTCGACATCAAATTTGACATATATTTTTGACAGCTGATTGCTTTCATTCAAAAATGCAAAGTTTCTAGATTGCGCAACTGATTTACCTGACAGTTGCTCTTTTGCAAGCATGCAGGAAAGCAGGCAAGCAACCATGCAATTATGAAAAAGGCCTTCTTCATTATTTTCGCCATAGAATACATAACATTAATTTGAATAATAATTTAAATTAAAATAAAACACACCTAACAATATCGAAAAACTGAAAATCTTCTGCCAACATTTCACGTTTGACACTTTTCTTCTTCTTTAATCAGGGGCCTTATTCTCTATTACAATATTGTGAGAATTTCTCTCGAAACTGCCAAAATCGTATTCTCTATTACAAAACTGACTCGTAACTGTAACAATATTGTTAGAGTTTTACTCGAAAGCTAAGGGGACATTTTAGGTATGGGCGACACAATTGAAAGCTATTGCACTCATTTTCTTTTCTTTCGGGGACACTTCTCCTAGAAAAAGCAATATTGTAATAGGGAATACCAAAGCATTTTAGTTTCGGATAACAGTTTCGAGTAAAAAGCATTTGAGTATTGTAATAGATAATAGGGCCCCTGGGGCCGTATTTGGTTTCTCGAGTCGACATTGTCGTCTGTCGATAAATAAAAATTGGCATTTGGCGACACGATATCGTCTCTTTACGTGTCGATAACGACGTTTGACGATTATTAAAAAGCTCAATTTATGCATTCAATAAACTTGTTAACAATTTTTTTTTAATTAAATATACGTGATTTGCTGCCTTGTAGTAATACCACCCAATTTGATGGTTTTGTATGGCTGCGCTTAGCTATCGATTTGGTCGTGAAACCAAATATGAAACTTAAAGAAAATCGAGAAGCCTTTTTTGTCGAGTCGATCCATCGACTCGAGAAACCAAATACGGCCCCCAGATAAGCATGCGTACAAAAATAGTTGCAAGATTTGCGCAGACCTATCAAGCAGGTTGCAGTTTTGAACAAATGATGATTGCACATTTGCTTTTTTGAATACCATGCAAATGATCGATTTGCGCAACCATGCAATTATGAAAAGGGCCTGTGTATTTCAGTCAAACGCAATTTTTATGATCTGATGAAATTTTCCGTAATTTTACGTTTTCAGTATAATGGTGAGTCATCGCATCAATACAGGGGCCTTATTCTCTATTACAATACTCAAATGCTTTTCACTCGAAACTGTTATCCGAAACTACAATGCTTCCGTATTCCCTATTACAATATTGCTTCGTCTCGTAGAAATGTCCCCGAAAGAAACGAAAATGAGCGCAAGAGCTTTCAATTGTATCGCCCGTATCTAAAATTTTATAAATTGCTCGATTACCCTTGAGCTTTCGAGCAAAAATCTAACAATATTGTTACAGTTTCGAGTCAGTTTTGTAATACAGAATACCATTTTGCCCGTTTCGAGAAAAATTCTCACAATATTGTAATAGAGAATAAGGCCCCAGGCCCCTGTGCTAAACGTCGAGTCATATGACAGTCGCATGAAGATGTCGATGTCATCTCGTTTTTTAATTCATGTGATGAGAGTCGGGTGGCGTGACAAGTCGTTTGAGTTGAAAAAAGCGATGTTTCAGTCAAATTTATGATTTTCAGTGTAGCATCTTTCTCACTAGAGCACAACACGCTCACTAAAAGTTAAAATAAGGGCCCTATTGTGGAACGAGTCGATTTGACGACTTTGAGTCGACGTTAAAATTTCATACTGAGAAAGTCGATTTTTATCGATTAAAACATAAATATGAGTCGATTACATTTTTGGCGTCGACTTGACAATTATGTAATCGACTCATGATAATGCTTTTATCGACTAATTTCGACAAAAAACGACTTTCGCAGAAAGAAATTTTAACATCGACTCAAAGTCGTCAAATTGACGATATCCACAATAGGCCCCTAAAACTACGATAAACACGACTGTCATGATGTCATTCCGATTTTAAACGACACGGCAAGAATCGCCTATCAGCACACCACTCTACTAGCTCCACTTCATATGACACAAAACACGACTTTCACTTCACCACAGGGGCCACAATTTTAAGTTTGGCCTATTCAATTTCTTAAATATAACCAATAATGACCCCTTGGGAGTATCTTGAGAGCCCTCCAACTTCCCTCCCTTTGGGAGTGTCTTCTTTTCTGCTTTGAAACTTTGTACGCAAGGCTTTCGAAAAGCTTGCGCACATTTGCTTCGCATGTTTGCACTTATGAACTCTGTGCCAACGCATGTTTGCTCTAATGAAACTAATGCAAACGCAAACTGCATTACTGAAAGTACCCGTGCACCTAGTAAAGTGGTGCTGTGCAAGACTTGAAATAACCCAAACTACGTCTATGCGCCATCGCTAGATTGTAAATCATATAAATGGTGAATTGTAATAGGACCAATTATTACAAGTGATCCAAAAACCTAAGAACTTCAAGGATCCATAATAAACTAAAGGTAAAAAAGGACGAGCCGACTCTCAAAAAAAATAATAAAAATACAAGACATTTTGTACATCACTTTCTCATCTTTTCATTTTACACATTTTTTTTAATTCAATCTACATTTAATAAACACAGGCCAATGTATTCGGAAAATCAAGTTATTACAATATTAGTAAATGAAATTTTAAAAAAAAATAATAAACCAGAACAAATTTTCAATGCCCTTACTAAGAGGTAAAAAAAAGAACAAAAAAATATACAAAATTCAACACATTTGTTTACAGTCCAGGGGCAAACACCGGTTACTTTCTTTTTTGTTTTTGTTTTTTTATATAACTTGTTAGGAATGTACTTCTTACAACACTACTATAAAAAGATGTGAAAAGTCAAAAAACTAAAAAAAAACAGTTCATTTTTTTACTTTTTTGTTTCTTTTTTTTTTTTGTTTTTCAGTTAGACAAAAAATTAAGTAAATGCCATTTTGTAGTAAAATTTCTTTCGTTTTTATCATATGTATATAGTTTTAATAATGCAAAGGCAGTAAAATATTTTCAATTTTGGCGGACTTTATGCTGAATATCACCAAAAAAGTCCCTGTTATTAAAGTCATGTTTATCTTGACACAAAACGAATTTTTTTTGTAAAAATTATCTCGTATTTTCCACTTTTTCTTTTTATATGTATTACAGGTAAACGTATAAATTAAGAATATTTTACAATTCCTGAGAGATAACCTCACGAAAAAAGATCAAAATCAAAAGAAAAAAAATGGATTTTTACTTTTTTTTTACTTTTTAAATTTTTATGAAATATGTTATTTGTTTAATATTGTTTTTAGTTAGTACTTAAAACATAAATTACGATACTTAAAACAGGATCTATTTTCATAAAGAGGGGAAGAGAAAAATTCTAAAGGATGTCAGGACTCATGTTTGTTTTTTTTTTCTTAATATATAATTATAAAGGAATTGGCTTCGTTTCAAACTGGACATATTATAAAGGATTTTCTTAGGTAGGTAGAGGTATACAAGGTTCAGTTGGTGGTATAGGGATTATTGGAGGGAGGGGCGAGGGGGAAAATGGTGGGGAATATTTTGTTTTTTACATATATATAATTAAAATCATATATAATTAAAAAAAACTTTAAGCCGCTGCTTCAGTGGCTTCTGCACCATTGCTTTCGACTTCTTTCGTATCTTTTGTTTCATCCAATTTGGCTTTCTTTTCTGGTGTTGCGGCAGCGTCGTCGTCTTTTGCTTCCGCTTCAGCTGGTGCTACTTTCCTCTTGACTGCTTCAGCGGGAGCATCTGTTTTTATTAAAACAAAAAAATAACATTAAAAATTCATTATATTAATTTTTAAAGCCTAATTACAACTTCTTAACTCTTTTTCTTCTTGTTTTATTAACGATAAAACAAAAAAAAACGAATATCTTACCTGTGGAGTCACCGTTTGTTTCGTCATCGTCTTTCTTTTCCTCGCTGCTGTCGCCATTTGTTTCTTCTTCAGCAGAATCCTCGGATGGTTTGTCAGTGTCTCCGTTTTCTTTGGATTCTACTGCATCTGTACTACCATTTTCTGCTGGTTTATCGGCATCTAGCTTCTCAGCTTTATCTGCCTTCTCTCCTTTTTTGAGAGTCTCAACATCTTCAATTTCCTTCTCGACTGAAGTTTCTCTATTGAGTAAAAATAAAATAAAATGGCGGATTAAATCGATATTCAATTAAATCATCTATTTATATGTATATAAAAAAAAATAAGGACATCCGAAATTTATCACTGAAAAACCCACAGTCGACCATGTTAAAAAATTGGACATGAGGCGCGTCGTCTCATTAAGTCGACTCTACACGATGCGGTGAACGTTTCATTCGAATGTTGGCTTCCAGGATTGAGTCAGTATTGACAACAGCCCGTACGTGTCAAAACACGAATGTCGGACGCTTGACTCGCTCGAGCATCGGCTACACGATGCGTCCTACCATCAAGCGTCCAACGTTCGAAGGTGTTCATAGCATCGGGTAGAGCCGGCTTTACTGGGGTCGTATTTGGTTTCTCGAGTCGATGGATCGACTCGACAAAAAAGGCTTCTCGATTTTCTTTAAGTTTCATATTTGGTTTCACGACCAAATCCACAGCTAAGCGCAGCCATACAAAACCATCAAATTGGGTGATATTACTCCAAGGCAGCAAACGACGTATATTTAATTAAAATAGAAATTGTTAAAAGTTTATTGTATGGCAAAATTGAGCTTTTTAATAATCGTCAAACGTCTTTATCGACACGTAAAGAGACGATATCGTGTCGCCAAATGCCAATTTTTATTTATCGACAGACGACAATGTCTGCTCGAGAAACCAAATACGGCCCCTGGTTGGTGAGAGGGTTTTTCCCTCAAGGATCATCACAAGTCGATCCCTAAAGATGGGATTTCGCGAGCTCCCATCGAACAAAATAATTTATATATCGAATATCTTGTCCAAGACTTCCGACTGTCGTGTCAATCACACTTCTACTGTCGTTCTGAGTCGAATGCGTCATTCGTATGATTAATTCAGCCTTGCATATTGCTTACCTACATTTTTTACTTGTGAAAGCGTCTTATGGAGAATGATATGCAAGCAAACTTAATGATGAATCCTCCGATATGACGTTGCCCACCTCCCACTCACGATCTGCTACTGCGACCTTCAAGTGGAGACGCCGTTACTCTAAATGGGCCGGTTTAGTTGACCGCACTACAGACAAAAGGAACGAACGAACTGGGTATATGGAGAAAAGGGTGGGAGATAACGACAGGAAAGCGCACAAATAATGGACATTTTCAGCGGAAAGCGGAGCGAACATTTTGACAGTTGCTGTGTTATTGCTAGGATGAGAAGGCAAAAGAAAATTTGAAAAAGCAACAACAAAAGGCCAATTGGTTTTACTATTTCGTTTATTGAAGTTTCGCCGTGAAAATGCTCATGCGACTTTCCATAGGATTTCAAAAGAAATTAACGATAACAGCTAGGTTATGTCTGTTCAGTGGCCGATCGTGTAAATCCAGCGAATGGAAGAACCCTAAACGGAAAAGGGAAGAATAAATACAGTAGAGGGAGGCATCAAAGCTTAGATGTTAAGTTTTTGTGTCATTGGCTGCATCTAAGTGGAGTTTTTATGTTGTCGTTTAACAATCTTCTTTGGGCACCGACCACACCCAATTGCATAAGACCTTAACCTGATTTGAAAGCCAGCCTCTGACACGACACCCGAAGACGAAAATGAAGAAATATGACAACAAAATCTAGCGAAGGAAATGCAATTGGATTTGCCAAACCTTGTGTGTGAAAAGTAAGAACGTAGCCTTGACAGGATTGCGCAACGAGCCCGTCGAATTGGGAGTCCTAAAACAACGAAGAGAAGAACCTTATTAATGAAGGCCACAGCAATACCCTGGACGGAGGTGAGAGCTATCGTAAAAACCCAAATCTGCTGGAGAGGTAACAGTTTCCGCCCTATATCCCTCGAAGGATTAAAGGAGCACAAGAAGAAGGTGGAATTGAACAGTAAGTTTGAAAAGTTTATACATATACAATTTTACTACAATAATATATACAATTTTACTACAATCGAGTTAACTTGAGGGAAAAATCTTTCTGTTTACTCAACGAAAACTCTACCTGGGCTCATGAAAACACAGTACATGATGTTATGGGCCGCAACCAAACCGAAAGGAAATGCATGATCAATCCGTGTATCTCCACGACTATTCTTGTTGCCTGTGGCAAAACCAGTTTTCCACGTTTCTCTCGGTCTACACGGCAAGGAGTACACCATGTCTAACTTTCTTTTCTTTACAAGGAATTATGACAGTGAAAATTTTTGTTGAAGAAGTTATATCACTTTCCCCTCTTGCCGTCAATTAAAGTGCCGATTGCTCGCTCGGTGGGGGGGGGGGGGGGGGGGGGGTGTTGGAGTGAGTACTTTTTACTCGTTCAAAAGTATTCGATTCCTTGAGAAACGATGAGCACTTTTTTGACATTTCTGTGAACTGCCCCACATTCGTCTGCCCCACGAATATCCCCCGCTACACGCAAAAAATTCTAAAAATGCGCCCGTTAGAAGTAAACACGCCTCTCTTACAAATTAAAATGTATTCGCCAATGACCATTCTATACGCGTCTCATTTTCCAAGCGGTCCCCCAACTAAGTACTAATCACGTCCAATGCTGCTTGACCTGCGCAGTAGAACGAGAACCGGTTTACTGAATACGCTTAATGGCATCCTTTATTTTTTAAAAGCCCCAATTTTGCTCCCTTCAGTATAAAAAAGTGTGAGTATATCGTGCGTGTAGAGAAGTAGAATTTTTACTCAAGCATAGGTGTCATGCAGCCATTTTGACGTTGTGCGTGCGTGTTTCAGGTTAAGAACTGACCAGACCAATCTCAGGTTTACTCGGGATTGAATATAAATTCAAATCTATAAAAGCCCATTTACATCCCAAACGTATATTGGAGCTCTTTTATCGCACAGAAATTTGATTTGTATCTCTCTATTATTTCTCTCAGACCCCTGTGCTGAATGTCGAGTCGCGACAAATCGTTTGTTTGAAGAAAGGGACTGTTTAATCAAAATATAGCATAGGGGACTAAATCCAACTTAGCACTTCCACTCTTGTCCGCTGCGCTGAAAGTTCTAATTTGACTGAAACGTCCTTTTATCAACATAACTTGTCACGAATCACAACTCTACTTTCACCGCAGGGGCTTCAACCTGGTTCCACGTTCATGCTAGAAAAGCATACCAAATTTTTGCTATAAAAGTGCTCCAATTTTTGTACTCGATACTCTACCCTATAAGTACTGATAAGAGTAAAAGTACTTGGTCAAAAGTATCGAGTGCTGCCGTATCCCTTCTATCACTACGCATCGAACCAGCGATTTTGAAAGGCCCTTGCGCAGACGTGAAAGAACAATATGATTTTTCAAACAAAATAATTAGGTAAACAATAACAAAGATATGTTCTGTAAATTACTTCTATCAGAAAAATGTGTAAACTTTTTGGAAGCGATAGTTAGGAAAATTATATTACAAAAAAAAACAACATTACAGCCCTCATGGTGGAATTAAATTGTAGATAACTAGTTAAACCTACGACATCCCAGCGGGAAATTTTTCAAGTGCTGCCAAAAGTACAATAGCGCTTCCGATTCGTTTTTTATGGAAGATGTCTGGAAGCACGCACTCTATACTCCCATTTTTTGCCTTTTTCCTCAAGTGTAGTTGGGGAAATTTATGGTTTTGGTAAAATCGCGTCGGTTGTAAAATACTACTTCCGGTGAAAACAATAAATGCAATTTTATTATTGGATAATAAATGAAATTATTTTAATAAATGCTATCTGTGTAAAAATTAATTACTGAAACTGAAAAATTATTATGGATTACAGCAAAATATCGATAATATTGATAGTATGGCTAACGAAAGCTTCTTAAGAGCTTCAATAGCGCTTCTTCAACCGGGGTTTCCACTTAAGTGTGCCTGCCAGCGATTGTTGTATCTTCTGCTTGCTCCCACGACATTACCTGCATAGTGGTCAACCCTACGCCTCTTTTAACCAGCTCGAGAATAATCTGAAGTTTCCAAATCCCGGACGGCTGCCAGCTACTGGCTACAACGAACCAGCATTACAATCAGCGCTGATAGCCCCGCTTCAACAAAATATAAGCGCCTCGCTTTAATGACATGCCTGTGTTAACAAGGTAAGGAATTGGGATATGAAGAAAAAGCGCGTTGACATTCCTTTTCAGCGCTTCAGAATCTGTTCAAAAGCGCTTCCCGGCTGGGAGGCTATATTTTATGTTTGCCTGTTACTATATCCATATACAGGCAAGCGTTGTTATCAAAAAATATTAGTTCTATTTGCTTCGTTTTTATATTTAGTGATGTTTAAGCAAAATAACAAAAGCATTTTTCTCTTCGAGTTTGATTTGAAAAAATCATTTCATCAGCAAAAAAACATCAAAGCAAATTTACCTGTCTTAAGAATATAAACGAACGGCATTAGTGTGATGGTATCAACTTTCTACTTTTTATTTTTTTTCTTGTTTGATTTAATCACTGCCGGAATCGAGAGATGGCGAATTCAGAACTCATATTAGCAGAAAACAAAATATTCACACCCTGTGATCAAAAACTAGTGACTAAGAGAAAAAATTGCCACATGCTCAAAAAACAGCAGCAGCAGCTGGTTTTTTCCTGTGTGTTTAGCCCCTGAAAAATTCTTTCGCGCCGAATATAAAAGTTCATTGATTTACATTTGCATATATGTGCATTCGAAGCGATTTCGCCGGAGGATCTCATCGGACATTTGAATACAATTATAATAATAATAATATAAAGGCGAATCGTTCATTTTTTTTATTTTTCTAAAAACCGGGCATATTTTTTTTATTAATATTCAACTATTATTAACTCAATTTCTCCAAATGTTAAAATAAAAAAAGACGACTAGATCGGCGATTGCACATGTATTCAAGGTTTCCAGACGACGACGACGAATCACTTTACTAAAAATATGATCACTTGTGACTTGCTTTGCTGCTGCTGCTGTTGCTTGTGATCTCCCCGTTATTTAGGAGGCTCCTGCACTTTTCCGGATCAGCCAATCAATGCATGATCTTTTTTAAGCATGGCTGGCGGCCGGCAGAGGCTGTGCATAATCGAAATGTTTTTATAGATCGTGCAGTATTTATACATACGAATACTAAGCAGTTGCGGTATTATATAAATATATAAGTGCAACGGCACTTAAGTTTATGAATAATAATAGAATATTTGAGAATATATGAGATATTGTTTATATTTATTGCGTCATGTAAACGCAGTAAAAGGGTGACGCTTCCTGAGAGAATATAAACTTCAGTTTCAGAGAAATGTCCTTGCAGCAAACGTAAAGATAACATTTATCATTTTTTGTATCCCTTTCAAGTGGCCCCTAGACTATCAATAATATTGAGCAATGGGCCGGTGTAGACGGTTCGCTTGCAGGAACCTTCCTCACGAACTTTGTTGATGAAGGGGGAGGTGGGGATGATGAGATGTGCCACCCCACTTCTCCCCTCATCCACAAAGTTCGTGAGGAAAGCTCCTGGAAGAGAACCGTCTAAACAAGCCCATATATTGACGTTTCACATCTTTGCACCGGAAATCTTTCAATATCACTCACAGACCGCCAATAATACTACACAAACCAAAATATTGTACAATATTATTGATAATCAGAAAAGCTTTGCGATAGTACGTGATGAAAATTAAAAGTATAAAAATAAACCAAAATATATAACTTCGCCCTATAATTGCGTGTTAATGAAAACTTAAATTTACGTTGAAACGAAAAGGGGAAAGTTGAGGGAAACGAAAAAAAAAATCATATGCACGCAATTTCCAAATACGACGCTTCTGGAAGCGCACATTTCAGAAAATCGAGAGAATAGAGGGCGAGAGTACAGTACCTGAAAATACCAAAAAATTCTTAAGAATTTTTTAGCGGGTTTTTATTAGGTTTGACTGCAAAATGTATATACAACACATTCGCCGCTAGTATTAGCACCAAGCTTATCCAAGTTTTTCGTATTTCACAACATATTGCCTGTGCCGCCAGAGCCGCCAACGCGCGGAAATTTATTTTAATACAAGTATTGGGGTGGCATACACGGATCATAACGTCAAGACTAAAAAACCGGTTTCCTGGACAGAGGGGCAAAAGGAAGAGAGAAAGTTGTTGCAACTTTTTGAACAGAAATTTTGGGCGAGAAAACTAACACATGCACAAATGTTTCTTCTTATCTTCTTCTTCTTTGGGTCTGATATTGACATATCTCTTTGTTATTCGCGCTCGGGTTGTGCACACATAGATATTCCGTGTAGGGATAATAAAGTTACTCTCGGTAAAATAAATACCCATGTACGCCGAGAGTATCATAAAAAACCGGTTTTTTGGTGTTGATATTACGATCCGTGTATGCCAGCCCATTAACGGTTAACAACCTTGCAACTCCACTTCTTTCGGAAAGGTATACCCTCCCCTCTGCTTGTGTGTGTGGGAAAGAGGCAAATACATTATTCCTGGACACAAAAAAGAAATATATATATATATCTTTTATTTCAGAAACGCTTTTAATACAAAAACGTTTTTTTGCTGCTGTCTTCTCTTTTTTTTTCATTTTAAAAAACCGGAAAATTTCTCAAAAACAGAAGAAATCAGCAAAAGAAAACACGTAGAGCAGCAGCAAACATAGCAACAGACAGAGGCCTCGAGAAACCAAGCCAAACAACAACCACCGTTCACACACCGTATATATACAACTTCATCCAATTCCAAACCACCTTGTCCATTTCATCCCCACTCTCCCCCCTCCTTAGAAGCAACCCCTAAAAACCTTAATATCTTCTTCCTTAAACATTTTCTTTCTCTCTCCACCTTTTCTGTACTATCTCTTTCTAATACACATCATATAAACCATTTTAAATTTCTTTGATATTTTTTCCCAATTTTTTTTCACGTCCCTCCCCCCACCCCGCGCGCTTCTTTCTCAGGCAGCAGCAGCGGCTATGAACGCTTGTTCAAGCGGCGTGAGTTCACATCACACATACACATATACACACTCACACAACAAACAATCCCGCACATATCGTTATATTTATCTCTTTTCGCACCGCTTAATTTACTATACATCTATCCTTTTCTAGTGAGCGTCGATTTTGAAATTTCCTAACGGAATATAATTTTCCTTATTACAAAAAATTAAATTTCGATTTTTATCACTTAAAAAATAAACTCGCGATAAAAACTTTAATAATAATATTGCCGCGCTAGCACACAGAAAGTAACATTTAAAAAAAACCCAAACACAAAAGAAAACCGACGCCATATTGCCGCCAAAACGAAAATGGTTAACCGGAGGTTTTTTTTTGTACAGAAGAAAATTAACAAAGATATTTACTCACTTGTTCTCTACTGCTAAATCAGCCATTTTTAAAAGGTTTTCTTTGTTTTTATATTTTAAATATTAATTAAGAAAGATTAAAAATTAATTACAACTTTTTTTTCTTTTAAAGCTTTACACACGATCAGCACGCAAAAACGGACACGTCCACACTCTTTAACTGAACAACGCCGAATGAGATGGAGCTCTCCAATTTCGAAATTACCTCCGCGCGTTTTACCCCTACCATACGGTGTTGTTACACACCTGGCTGGTTGTGTGCCAGATAGATGGGCACAAACACATGTGAAATTTTCGATTCATACACATTTGGTCCAGTTTTTTACTATATACACTCTTATTTACTATTCTTACAATTTGTAGCATTTTAGGGTTTTTTTTCTTCAGATATTTCGGGCAAACCGCCAAAACATCAAAGAACGAACCTTTAGAAAAAAAAACACCGGTGTACGAACGGAATAGAGATTTGACCGGCTGAAGAAGTGTTGCCGCATTTGAATGATGGTGGGGAGAGAATATATATAATGTTGAATTTTCTAGAACAAAAAATTGTAAAATGTTAAAATGAGTGAATTTCGAATTGTTATAAACTATTGCGCTAGCCTGAACCAAAATGAGAGACGAGCACCAAGCACGGTATACAGAAATAGAAGGTAATGTAAAAGAGACGACAGCTTCGAATACCGTAAAAAATGGGCGCCTCGTGACGTCAGCCCTAATGCAGAAACAAGAACAGAAGCTTCGATTTTATATGGAAAGCGTGCCCCACGTGACGTTAGCACTAAAATACTGTATACGGTATACAGTCTTTTACATTATCTTGTTTCTGTGTACCGTGAGGACCAAGCTTGTGATGCTCATCAAAATACATTGAATTCTAGGACGTTTGAAACTCATTGAAAGATAAATTCATTGGAAACGGAAAAATGTCCTCCAAATCATAGCCGGCGGATAATGTGGGTATGGTGGGGAGTAGTACCCACGGGGAAAATTCCGGGTTGGGTAAAATACCCACCCGGAATTTGAGAGTAACTAAGCGCGTGACTTGACATCACACACTTGTGATTGTATTGTGACTTGTGACTGCTTATAGAAATCGGGGATAACCCTGCCAAGTTAACTTCCCCCATTGCCTGCAGTTCCGGAGTATATTCACCAAACCTTTTACAATAAACGAAGACGTGCGTTATATTATCCCAGATACCTGAGCATGCCGGGCACAGCGGTGATTCATCGTGGTCCAAACGAAGGAGGTATTTGTTATATTCTTCCATGCCCACTCAAGAACTGCGTGAGGTCGAAATTTTCTTTCCCACGCTCCCTTGTGACCAACCTCTTCTCTTTTGCGATATGTCTGTGGGTCCACCGACTTTTCCCACTTTGTCGTGATCGTGTATGCGGCCTTCCATTTTCTGCTATTAGCCGTCCTGAACAACGCTGCTGCTAGCACTGGCGCACCTACAGCAGAACTGAGCTAACCCGTCAAGTCTTCCAGTACGGACATTAGTTTTCTCGGCTCAAATAGCCGCTTTTAGGCCACGCTTTAATCTCCCAGATTGCTTTGTTGCTCCTTTTGGGAGGCGTGGCCCCAATACATCATTATACCTTATGATCCCCAGAAGAGGGTCCAGGACAGATCCCTGCGGAACTCCACGTGTTGTTCTGTATACCTTTGGTCCATCGTCCGTTTTACAATGAAGTGACTTAGCAACTTTCCATGTTAAGTAAAACACCAAATAACTGTTTGGGGAGGAGGCTGTTTTGGTCTAACTACCCACCCGGTCCCAACACGATCCGCCGGCACTGCTCCAAACGAACACGTAACTTCTTGCTTGTATATAAAGTGCATGCCAATTTCGTCATGTATACAAATCAACAAAACTTTGCTGAACCGCCAAAAAACCATTGACGGCCTTTATTCATACACGAAATTGAATATGGCAATACCATATATGTATTTATTTACTACGATACTATTCGCAAGAATTCATTTACTACATTTATGGCGTTCCCTTACCACCCCCGCTGGTAATAAAAAAAAGTCCTGCCAGTATCAAAAGTTATCGTTATCTTGTATGCAAATTATTATCATATTCCCAATTTGTTTATAGATGTCAATCTCGATGCTATAAATATCTACAAAATAACAGCATATGTGCTATAATAACGCATTTCATGAGGGCCCCGTTATCTCAACGCGTTAGCACTATCTACCTGGTATAGTACAATTCCAGTGTAAACCCATTTCCTTTGATATTTCCCAAATATTTCGGCGGGCAACTTTTATATACATTTAAAGAAGAAATGCAATAACTGGAGCATATCTTGACATATCTGTTATTATTATAAACTAAAAAGATTGCATTTCCTGGAATAAGGGAATAACAATGGACATCTAACAAAATATATATACATATATATACGTACATGCCTATTTTAGCCTGTAAAGATTTATTTTTACGCTTTCTTACTCATTTTCTCGCTATAAAAGAAATAATATAACGAAAAGAAGCAACTTCTGCGCACACTCCCGCCCATTTTAAATTTAAGCGCGCATCATCCACACCACACACATATATAAATTATATACATGCATACATATTCATTTATAAAATTCGTTTCGAACATTAAGGGGAAATTGAGAATATTTTCATTCATTTCATCCATTATATACATATATTGAACGTTTTTGGTGTTGCACTACGTAAGCAGAGAAGCTTTATTTTCGAAATATAAACATTTATATTTATTATTATTAATGTAGTAAAAATTTTAAAATAACACTTTTGATGACTAATTTTGATGGTGGCTGCCATTTTTTTTTGTTTATAATTATGAATATCATCGTGTAATGGATTTTTCTTTTTAAAGACAAAGAAATTTTATTATTAGTCATAATTGGTATAAGGCGTTTTTTTCCGGAAATTTAGACCAGTTTTTAAAGAGAAATATGTCAAGGGTATATATAAAATCAGCAAGAATTTAAGGTTATAATTGTTTAGAAAACATGATAGGTATGTGTAAATATTTCATTACAGTAATCCTATTTTATTTTATTAGATTAAGAATAATGTGAAAGTTCAATTTTGGACGAATTAACTTAAATCGCATTCGGAATTTGTTGGTTGAAAGCTCTGTTAAAGCTCGCTGTAGGCCTTCATTGTTTTTTTAAGTTCTATGTAAACGTGGGCTGCTCTTTCCGGTTTGGCGTTAATTTGTTTTTGTTTGAATTTTAGAAATAACTAGAAATTTTCGTAGAGCTGGCGCGAAAAGAATGGCCGAAGTATAGGGAATCTTACGCAAAGGTAAACTCAGATGGCGCCACCGAAATATAACGTAAACAAACAACAACAACATAACAGCAACAGCAACAAAAATATAATATTCATATACTGACCTGTCTTAAATGCTTTTTTAATATAACCTTCAGACTTAAAATGATCTGGACAAAATCTTGAATGTTTTGCACCCTTAAACTTTTTGCGACGCACAGCTATTTCCCAGCATGCCCGTACTTTTTGTTTTTTTGAAATAAATGAACCCGCAATATGTATTATTGCATCCAAATAAACCACACCGATGCATATTTATTAGAATGTAAGATTTTATCATTGAATAACCGAAAAATCAAACTAATCGAGAACTGTCTGAGGCGGAAGACAAATGTCACTTCATGTTTACGTTATAATACATTGGCGCCCCTAGCGGGAAAAATTTCCAGTAAGGTTCCCTATTGAAACTTTAGAATTTAGAACTACAGCAAAGGCCCCCGTGTATAAAATCCGTGCATTTTAGCTTAGTAAATCTGAAGTCAGACAACTGTCAAATTGGGTTAGTTGACTTCTTGTTTTCCCGCGCTCGGGTAGAATCCTTTTTTCGAAACGATTTTTGTTTTATAAAATTCCTCAAAACTAATTTAAAAAAAGAAAGTGAGTTTGAAGTGAAATAAAAGTTCTTAAAAGAGAGTTTTGGGTAAGGAAAAAAAAGAACAATAAAGTGTGCAGTTTGTGAATGTAGCAATAATACGGAATTTCCGCGAGGAGTCTTTCTTCAGGTAAATGCGCTAATTAAATACACATTACATATTAACATTAACAAATATGAGAATCACCGCGCTAAATACTCCATAGTATACATTTTTTTTGCTTGGATTACTTTGTTTACATTAACCGACCCACTCTCATAATAGTGGACAAACAACTGCCGAAGCGTGACTCCCACAGTAAGAATTTCACGAGGCTTTAAATCGGCGAGGGCCCTTCCTGTAGTTTTAAATTCGAAGGTTTAGACCTAAAACAACGCTGGCTAAACCGATTTAATAGACGTTGTCACGTCAATAAGGTGAATGAATGTATTTTTCCCGTGTAGAGGATAAATTAACGAAAATTTTGAGCCATTAACCACCCCCTTAACATGGGGGGCGGAGATATGATTTTTTTTGTGTGCGGGACATTGTGCGGGACATTTTTACACGCGCGTCCTATCTTAAACCGATTTAATAGACGTTGTCACGTCAAAAATTCACCAAATTCTTGTTTGCGCCTTCTTCTTGAACGGGAAAAAGCCCGATGAAAATGTCTTTGCCATTCTATTATCGTTTGACTGATAAGTAAGCCCCTTTTGTCACCGAACTCAAATTTTGTTAAATTTCGCGTTGTGAGCTTAGCGTATTCAGTCAGAAATAAAATCAGGTAGTACCAAACATGAAAAAAATGGAAACTGCACCGTTCTCCATTCTCTTAAATATTTGCACTTCACTTTCAATAAACTACTAACTAATAGTGTCGTTGATGGGTCACTTTTGCGTCGGACACAGTGAAACAACAGTGTCTCGCTTAAATGGAAAGCACTCATTTTTTCTTTGAATTGTCAGATAGGACCAGTCCACGATCAAAGCTTGAAGCTCCAGTTTACTTTTGGCTCGTCAGAGGTCTGCAGCTTGAAGCTGTGAACGGTCGAGCTGATCAAAATGTAACCTTCAGCTGCAAGATCCTATACTCCTAATTTTGGTAGTTTGTAGTTTACAGCTTGAAGCTCTCATTATGAATCAGAATATTTCCAACAAATAAGTGGGTATAATGCTCAGAATATCGTGGTCCTAAGACGTCTTAAGATTACTCGTCAAATTCTCTTAGGACTGGCTAATTTTCTAAAGCGTTTTTGACATATGTTTCTTTTCAACGCAAAACTTTATTTCAAATAATCTTTTTTATTATGGTGTCACTCAAACTTTAATAATGTCATGTATGTCATGTCAAAAACAAATGTCATTGTTAGGTTTGACTTCATTGACAGTAAAGTCATATGACAAGTCATATAATGTAAAGGTACCTTATTATGACATTTCATAGGAGCGTAAAAAATCTTAAGGTATCTTAAGACCATTATAGTTAGGGCTTTTAAGATTCTACGGTCTTGAGCGTAGCCTTAAGACTTAACGAAAGTTTGTGAAAGAGCATGGAAGACCGTCTTAAGGCCATTGTAGTTATTGTTTCTAGTTCCTATAGAAGCGTACACTTTTTTTAGACAACGTAAGACCATAAAGTCCCTATCAGAACCTCTTCAGCGCTACAATCCCAAGTGTAGGCCCTATCAGAAACTCTGCAATGACAAGCAAAGCAGCACCAGAGCGGCGTGCTGCATTTTCTCAATTTCGCTGCACATATAGGCAGCACTTTTGACACTTAATACGTGACAAGTGAATTTAAACAAAAAGCGAGAAATTTCGTCACAAGCAACAGGCAGGAACTTTTTTTAAAGCATTTAACAGGCCATGTAGAAAAACTTAATGGTACTAGTTTGAGGTTCAACTGTCAAATAAAAATTGCGCTGCATGGGTGAAACAACAGGGTCTGATACCGACTGCAGCATGTTGCTCTGGCGCTGACCCTGCGGGATCCCGAGATTTTTATTGATTAGTGGGAATACAAATATCAAAGTTAGAAAAGGCTTTCTGGAATTTGAATGAAATCAAAAAGACCATAGCCGAGAAATCACTGTCGTCTACAAAATAATGACATAAAACTATTGAAATTAATAAATTTTTTATGAAATTATTAAAAATCTTCTAGTAAGCACCAAATTAAGAACTTACTTTCATCACGTCGTAATCATTTTGGTTTGACATGGAGCGCGTTCAAAAACCTTACTATAGTAAACCACGAGGTAAGCTGTGGTTATGCTACATCACTTCACTTAACCACGAAAGTTTATGTTTAACCATGGAGGTTTTTGAACGCACCGTAGTTAACTACGTGGTAAAGAAAATTTAAAATTGTTTTCCATAAAATAGTGTCAGCTATTTGCTTCAATTATTTCCAATAATTATTTATTTAAAATAATCTCACAAATCCCACTTTGATTTGTTCATTATTAACATTAAAACAAATGTCAAAAAATTGTTTTTGTTCTTCTTCTTCTTAACTATCGCTAACCATGCTCCGGAGCATGGTTAAAATTTAACTACACCATGGTTAACCACGGGAGTTTTTGAACGCCAAAAAGTTATGCTTGTGGTTATGTTGTAGTTAACCACGGAGTTTTTGAACGACAAAAGTTTACCATAGTTAACCATGGTTAACCATAGTAAGGCTTGAAGCAGAACCAATCCGTTCCGTCCGCTCTGCACGTTTTTCCTTTGTTCTTTTTGACATTCCGTCCGCTTGATTGTGGCTACCGTTCCGTTCATCTCATGGAAAGTTTATGGAAATGTCAAATTTCCAACTTTTAAAAACGGACGGAACGAATTGGTTCTGCTTGAGCCTTAAGGTTTTTGAACGCGCTCATGATAAGTGACAGTTGCTTTTGACCACGGTATACAGAAACTGGTTCAGTACAGTTTCTGTATACCGTGCTTTTGACAATTCAAAGTCACTACAGAATTGGTTTGACAGCAAGCCACGGTCCACGGTATACAGAAACATAAGACGGTGATTAGACTGTTCGTTCCTACGCACGGTACACAGAAACATAAGGTAATGTAAAAGAGACGACAGCTTCGAATATGTCAGCTTCGTGGGCGCCCAGAGACGTCAGCCTTAATGCAGAACAACAACAACAGTTTCGATTTTATATGGAAGGCGGGCCCCACGTGACGTCAGCATTAAAATATCGTTTACGATATACAGTATTTTACATTACCTTGTTTCTGTATACCGTGGTTCCTACGTACGTTCCTCACGAGCTTTTAGATGAACGGGGAAGTGGGGATGAAGCCCTTCATCATCTCCACTCCCCCGTTCATCTAAAAAGCTCGTGAGGAACGTACGTAGGAACGAACAGTCTAATCACCGTCTAAGGTAATGTAAAAGAGACGACAGCTTCGAATATGTCAGCTTCGTGGGCGCTCAGAGACGTCAGCCCTAATGCAGAAACAACAACAACAGTTTCGATTTTATATGGAAAGCGGGCCGCACGTGACGTCAGCACTAACATATCGTTTACGATATACAGTCTTTTACATTACCTTGTTTCTGTATACCGTGGCCACGCCCAAAGTCTAGAAATTAACAAGTCTTTCATCTTCATATGGTTAATGAGTGAAAGGCGAACAGCTGCATGCACAAGTTTTTCAAATGACGATGTCAGGCTATCAGAGAGAGAATGCAACATTTTTATACGCGCTGGAATACAACCATAAGTCGGAAAATTTTATGGGGATGTATTGGTGCATATTTGCTCGTTTGTTTTGATTTATGAAAGAAAACAGCTGTTCCAATTTTCTTTCCTTTTCTGTTCTGCATACTTTATCGTAAAGAGAGAATCTGGCTTTGTCTCGCTGAGTTCACGAAGTATGCGTTGAATTTTGCTCAGCAGTGATGTTCATATATGCACGCACACAATCAACGGTCGGAAATTTTTGTATGAAGATGAAAGACTTGTTATTACTAGACTTTGGCCACGCCCGGCGGAACTCAAGTCCTCGGGAACTAACTTTCAAAAGGGGAAGCAAAAATTTCCTTCTTTTTCGATCCCTTGAAAGTAACAAAATACAGAATTTGCGATTCCATTTAGCGTAAGCGGCTTTTATTTCAATAATTTGTTTATCAAATGAAAATAATTAGTGTTCTTTGTTTTTTCTAAAAGTTTTATCAGGTTTTATCCACTAGGACTAGATTATTTATTTGAAATTTGGAGCTTGACAAGATGGCCGCCAAGGCCCATCCGTCTCATGGATTCACGCATAGAGACTATAGTCTCCCTCGATTCACGTTTGGCGTGGTCGGATAGATTATGGGCCCTTAAGATCTTTCACTTTACACTCCATCTATTCATTAATCTAAGATATAAAGCCTGTTCGTTTACTCCAAATGGGATCCCTCGGGATCCCATTTGCGCCAATTTCCTGTTCGCTTACTTTCTCGGGCTCGAAAAAGAGGGGAAATTTTCGCTTCCCCTCTTGCCAATTTGTGCCAGAGGTTTTGAGTCCCGGCGATTGTGGATTGCTGTTTGTAGTGTATTTGAATTGTCAAAAGGAATTGTCAATTATCATGTTAAACCAAAACGATTACGACGTGATGAAAATAAGTTCTTTATTTGGTGCCTAGTAACAAGATTTTAAATAATTTCATGCATAAATTATTAGTTTCAATACCTTTATTTCATTAATTTGAAGACCCAAGTGATTTCTAGGTTAGATTTGCCAAAAACAGCCCAGAAGGTGTTCGCTTACTTTCATATTTTTATCCCCACTCTTCAATTTTATTGTCAAAAATCTCGGGATCCCGAGGGATCCCATTTTAAGTAAGCGAACAGGCTTATAGTAATTCCTCATTTTTTTCTTTTCCCTCAAGTCCCGGGGTTAGGTGAAGCAGGGGTAGAAAACCTCAATTTTTTAACATAAGCATTTGTAATTGATGGAAACACATTTTAAAAAGGAAAAATCGAAACATAATTGCTCATATTTTTTTGGCAAAAATTTATATAGTTTGAGGTGGCAATGAAAATATTCTGATGAGCAGTCCCATGGAGACCCAGCAGCCTTCCTGAGCAGTCCATTCTACGTGTCAGTGGCTTGTCGAGTCATTTGGTTGGAGTTCAGAATTAGAGGCTCGCCCATGATCGAGTTTCGGGCCAGACAGCCTATTCCGGTCGAACTGCCATTTGTGAGTTTATTTGAACATTAATCTTAGCCTTAATTTTGGAAGCTTTTCTTGCCGGCCTGCAGTTTGGGTCAGAGATTGCCACATACATAGAATTCATTAGATAACTCTTCTTAAATGTCGTGACAATCCTTAAAAGACTACAAGTTCACAGAAATTATTTACCAGGTCCTTTGCATTACAAAACTGACATCACCTATACCCAGAAAATGGCAAGATTAAGAAAAGTTCAGATATTATATTTAGAATTTATTTTATTTACAAATTAATATCTAAGGATTCGCTATACTGCAACTCAGTTAAATATTGTAAGATCTTTAATTTCGCTATTGATCGCTTCCTCAGAGGAAGCCTTTGAAAATAGCCAACTAAAGACAGCGCAAAATGCTTGTCTTCTTCGTACTCGGAACTACCACCAGCCTGCTCCGCACTATATCCATCTTTGTCGTCTCCAAATTCAATTTTCAATCTTTTATTTTGTGCTTCCGCCTTCGTACTTGAAGATATCTTTCTCCTATCATTAAAACATTTCTCATCGTCGCTTGCTAACGAAGATGCACCTCTTTTGTTACTGTTACTGGGAACCTCCTTATCGGTAGTGTTTGAGGACGATATCACCCTTGCATCACACTCCAATTGAACTTCCTTGATATTTGACGATGGTTCTTTTGTTTTTTCATTATACGATTCTTGTTCATCCTCGGCATAATCTGCAATATAAGACTGATCCAGGGACTGATGCAAGCTGTCTTCAGCTTCTATTTGTTCTGACTCGGGCAATTCAATATCATACATCACTCTATAAGCGTCAATGACTTCTGTATCTGAACCATTTGATCCATTTTCTATATCTTCCGCTTTGCATGTGGTAGAAGGCGCCTCAATGTCCAGGCTGGAGAAATAACTAATTTAAGCTTATTCTAACTTTAATGCAACCACATATTACCTCTCGTCATTGTCGTCGTCGCTGCTGAGGTAAACACTGCCCTCATTTTCCAACTGGATGTCTAGGCATTCCTGTGAATTAATCTCGCTTAATTTGTCTGCACCATATTTATATGGTATTGCGTTTCTATGCAAGATTGTTCTGTTGAATTGCCTCCGCAGGAAACTAGGGTCAAAATGTTGTTCACAAAATTGTCGAGCTGAATTGGGGGAGATGTTCTTTAGCAGGGGATTGCCTGAGTTTTCTATCCATATGCTTCGTCGGTAGTCCTTAGGTAATGAGAAGAAAGTGAGTTTTGAACATGGCAGATATTTATTGTTGCACCCCTGATAAACACAATACTTTAACATTTTTATTTTGGCTGATTTAAAACATTGAAACTAAACAAACAAAACCTAGAGAAGGACGCTTGCAAGTTGACATTCGATTAGTGACAGCGGAGAAATTGTTTATATGGGGATTATTGACTTGAATTGACGTTCGGATTGGTAGATACTTCGGGCGGATACACAATAGAGTATTAATACACGAGTCAAGGTATTGATCAATTCGAAATGTCAATTGCGCGTTGATCAGTCATCGGAGAGGATCGAAGAGAAGTTTTTGCGGGATGAGCACCCTTATAGAACTACAGGAAAGCCCTCGCGTATAAAATCCATGTACTTGAACGCAGTGAAATCTGAGTTCAGTCTACTGTCAAATTGGGTCTGTTGACGTTCAAAATATTCAGACTTCTTCCTCTTTGGACTCCGACTTGGTCACACGTTAGTGGATAGGCTAGTCAGTGCTTTTCCTTTTTTTTCTTTTTAAAGTGTTTTTACAGTTCAGTGCTTTATAGACGAAGTGTTTCTTTTTAAAATTAATTTTGTTTTTTCTTTCTGGTTTTCATTATTTATTAATTATTTATTAATTATTTATTGATTTTGTTTGTTAATTAGTTGTAAAAGAATGTCGTTCAGTCAAGTGTTTTAAGTTTTTACATTCTCTTTTACATGTGCTTTTGTGATAAGCTTTTAAATTTTTTTTTTTTTTTTTTTTTTTTTTATTGCATACAAAATTTTTCTTTTTTAGGTGCTTTCTTTTTTTTCTTTTTTTTTAGATTTTCTAGTGTAAATTTTTGAGTTTCCTTTGCTATTTTCAAAGCACCTGGCCACCTTTACTGCCTTTTATGGAATTTTTTTTTTTTAGAATTTTTAGTGATCCATGTGGTTAGTGAGTCCCGCTATTTTGTTACCAATACATTGTTTGACAAAATTTAACATTACGGTGTAATTTACTGAATCCTGGTATAGCGGCATTCTTCAAATCCCGTTATTTTACCTAAGAATAGAAATTTTTTTCCATTGCTTGTTTTTTTTTTCCTTTCTTTTTTTTTTAGATATATGATGAAATTACCGTCTCACCTTGTGACATGTTAATGTTTTAGTGATTTTTAATTTTGTTAGACAGTGGCAGTTTCAGTTCGATATTAAATCGAAATTTAGCTTTAGTTTCATATAAAATTTCATAAATTCAATAGAATTCCGTTGGGTACTTCAATTTTTTTACTCTAACCAACCACTTGCCTCCAGTTTTGGGTCTTCAATCTTCACACCCATCCAACCGTTACTCCCTTTACTTTATTAAAAAGGATAAAAAAAATTCTCCTCTTATATCCGGGGAAGATCGAAAGGAAAAAATAAGTGTCACTAAAAGAACGTCAGCTAGGTTAATTAACAAAAAAGGCGCACCACCAAGCATAATTAAGGTAGTCCCTGAATTAAGACCTATGGTGCAGCCCAAAGCTGTAGTTCCTGTCAAAAAAAACCTAAAAGGAACAGAGAAGGTAGGCGCATCGTTGAAGTGTAAAAGTGATACTCTGGGCAAATCTCCAACCTTGTCCTCTCAAGACTCATCAGCTACGATAGGGATCACTCAACAAAATTTAGCTGAAGCTTCACGGATTTTACCAAACATTCCATCTATTTCTACCAATAATATCCCAATTGAATACAACAAAAACGATGTTGGTCCCTTCACAGTTATAGTCCGGCATATCAACCCTGATTCAAGGGAGAACAAAAGCCTGAACCCTCTTTCCTTGGGAAAATTCTTATTATCAACCACAAAGGGTGTACTTTCAATTCCCTATACTGCAAAACACAAATGTAAAGTCATCTTTGACTCTGCAGAAAATGCAAATAATTTCATTAATAAGTGCCCCGTAGACTCAACTTTCAGAGCATACATTCCGCTGGGTCTAGTAGCCACTCCCTTTATTGTTCATGGCGTGGATTTAGGACTGAGTGAAGAAGAACTGATTGAGGCTTTAAGATTATGCAATCCCTCAATCAATTTCAGAAGGTGCTTCAGATTAAAGTGGAAAACCTTTTCTGAAGGGAGGGTGGTCACTAAAGAGGTGAATAAAATAAAAATTTATGTAAGTGGAGACAAGATCCCAGAAAAAATTAAACTATATTACTCGAGTCTCAAAACGAACAAATTTGTCTCCCCCCCTGTAAGGTGTTTCAGATGTCAGAGGTTTGGCCACCTCAGCAAGGAATGCAGATCCAAATGGACGATCTGTGGTAAGTGCGGAACGCAAAATTGTGAAGAAAGAAGAAATTGCGTCAAAGCCGCTAAATGTGCAAATTGCAAAGGAAACCATGGAGCATTTGAGAAAGTGTGCCCCGTGTGGCTCAAAGAAAAGGAATTAGTTACAATAATGCGAAGGGGCAACTATGCAAGATCGGACGCGCTTAGAATCTACAAGGCAAAGAATAGACTTCTCAATGCTCAATATCGTAAGAAAGGGACTGTAAACGGTATAAGCCCTACACGTTCTGGGGAATTGCAAGCACGGGGTGTGGGTTTAGATATAAATAACCTGTTCCATGCTGAAGAAAACAAAGGTAAAAAATCTCCGAAGAGGCCTAAAACGTGGAAAAAAAGGCCTAAGAAGAAATCTTCAGTGGCTGATGTCGCAGGAAAGGGAAATATAGATCCTCTCATTGAGGACTCGGATTGTGAATCGATCAGTTCTAGGATCTCCTCAAGGATACTCCAAGATAATACTGGCCTCGAAAAATATAGGTCCTTACAACCTCCATTAATAAGGGAAACGAGTTCAGGTACAACCAATTATTGGTTCTCGACTCTAAAAAAGGATTAACACATCAGCCCTTTAGGTTTTCACTCCAAAGGACTCTCCTCTGAGTGAAGTCAATTCCAGCAAGAAGTCTTCTAATCTAAGTAAATAGATTGTCTATATTGATCTGTTTTCATATCTTACAGTTTCAAGTGTGTACGTCCAGTACAATCTACCTTCATATCTTAAGTGTCTATCTTTATTTTATCCCTGAACCTGAGTCGGTATGGGTGTCTACGTGTCACACCAACATCCCAATCAATGGAAAAAATTTTCTTTGTTTATCATTGTTCCAGCATTAGCTCGATATTCACTAGAATTTATCTTTCCTAGTCTGTTAGAGCTTCATAATCCATGTATCCTTTCATTAAACTATCTTTTTGTGTTCCACTGAATGATGAGGATTTAATCTACTAAATGGCAGTAAAGGTGACATCTTTAATATATCAAGGTTATATTTTATTATTGATTAATCCTTTAAAGCCTGATTAGACCTCATCTAACTTTGACTACACTGACAAACTATATCAACTGTTTTAAAAAAAAAACGTAATTCCCAGCTGCGTTTTGGCCACGTTGCTTGGGATAGTTAGTTAACAAAGAGGAAATTTAGGAGGCCAATTAAAGTTGTTTATATCATTGATTCGTGGTCGATGTAGCTTCAAGGCTGGGACCAGTAAGAGACCTTTGTGGTCCACTAGCCCTATGCTAGTAAAATTTAAAACAACAACAACAACAACAAATATTCAGACTTTGTTTACATTTACTAACCCAACATATTGTGATGATTATGCGCCATCTGTTTGTCGAGAGGATGAATCAACGATTTTCGGTTGTTGTCTGAACTAAGCATTTAAGTACTAAACTAAAATTGGAACGCGCGATAAGTGAAGACAACTTCAAGCTCCTGAACGAAAAGAATAGAACATACCACTAGGCTCGAGAAAAAGGACTCGAGAAGGTTCCAGAAAGTAGACAAAGGTAGAACTGCCTATATAAAAGCGCCTGTCAGCCGCTATCGAGTCAGTTTTGATTATAAAGGCGATACAAGTGTTTTAAAGTGAGAACAGTGAAAAGTAGTGAAATAAAAAGCGATAATTAGAATTGAATAGTGCGAAATATTAAATTTGCTAGTGATTATAGTGAACTCTAAGAATTGTGTTTATTTTTAAATTGTGTTTGGTTTGTGATAAATAAATTATTGTGTGGATAATTAAAAAGTGTATTCCTTAATTAATCCTACGAATCCGTTAAGCCGTAAAAACGTAACAATTGGTGTCAGAAGTGGGACTAATTAAGAGATAAGTGAAATAAGTGAACTTGAACAATAATTGTGATTGGAATTTAATTTTTGTGAGTACGAACTAAAGACATAATAATAAAATGGGTCGAAAATTAGTGGATTTGCGCATTGTGGAGTTGAAAAGAGAATTAAGTAAGCGCTCGTTATCAACGGTGGGGGCTAAAAATGCCCTAACCGCCCTGCTTCGAGAAGCTATGGTGAACGAAGGTAAGGATCCTGAAACCTACATGTTCGAAGGCGAAGAGGAGCCAGAAGAAACGACAGTGAGTATGGCAGAACTTTTCAAAACATTGATGGTGATGAAGGAAGCGCAAGAGCGGTCATCAGCAGCGCAAGAGCGGTCATCAGCAGCGCAAGAACGTGCATCGGCAGAGATGAAGGAAGCGCAAGAACGTGCATCGGCAGAGATGAGGGAAGCGCAAGAACGGTCATCAGCAGCGCAAGAACGTGCATCAGCAGAGATCAAGGCAGAAGTGTTGGCGCTAAAAGATGAACAGAAATTGGTAGCAGTAGTTCATGAACGCTCGTTAGCAGAGCTCAAAGAGTCGATGGAGGAACAGAGAAATCAGCTGGAGCAGAAACTCGAATTGATGTCTATTTCTGTCGACAAAAAGGTGGATGACAAAATAGAAAATGTAAGGACAGATCTGGAAAAACTCGAAAATTCCATTAGAGAAAACGAAGAAAAGGTAAAGATGGAATTGGAAAACGTCAGAGCCGACCTGGAAAGAGTAAAGATTCATCACCCAGCGACAGCATCTCACGAAGTCATCGGAGTTAGGAAACTACAACCTCCAACTTTCGACGGACAAAGCCCATGGCCTACTTACAAGCTTCAATTCGAAGCAGCAGCAGCAGGTAATTTCTGGACCGAGGAGGAAAAATCAATGGCCTTAACTTTGTCACTAAGGGGTACAGCAGCAGAAATATTGCAGTCAATACCAGCAGAACATCGCAACAGCTACGGGTTCTTAGTTCAAGCGCTGGAAATGCGTTACGGTGATCAGCACCTGCAAGAGGTTTATCGACTTCAACTTCGAAACAGACTTCAAAAGCCAGGAGAAACTTTACAACAACTATGCGCCGATATCGAGAGGTTAGTGCATCTGGCTTATCCTAGTTTCGGCCAAGATTACATCAACGAAGTAGCAAGAGAGGCCTTTCTTAACTCTTTTGCCGACCGAGATCTACAACAAGCAGCGAGATTGGCCGGAAAGAAGAATACCGCTGAAGTTCTGGCATATGCTCTGGCATACGAGGCAGCGAAGCAAGCATCAAGAAGTGCAGTCCGCCTCAGAGAGATCCACACAACAGAGGATATTTGCAACAGAATGAATGCAGCGGAAGTACGCGGTCGACTCCGATGCTGGAACTGTAGTGAACCGGGTCATTTGCAAAGGAATTGCAGAAAGCGAAGGAGAACAGAATCAACCGAAAATAGGAGTGGCGGAACTTGTTGTGAAAAATGCGGACATCGCCAGAAAAGCGACCAGAGGGAGGCCGAAAACAATGACTCCGTGTCTCCCCGCAGGCAGCAGCAGGGAAACGAATAAAGACTGACTCCATGGGGCAGGAGTCAGTCGGGGAAATCGAAGCCCCCGGTGTCATCATCACCACTATCAAACAACTGCAGCGTAGTGGCAACAGCCTTGTCATCGATGGAAAGATTGGAGCAGGAAAATGCACAATAACTGTAGATACTGGTGCTTCAAAATCTGTTATCCGCGCTGACATGGTCGGTAATAAATGGCTGAAAGACGCACGCCAATACAGACTGAAAACTGCAACAGGAGAGCCAGTACGATTACACGGGGAAATTATGTTGGATGTGGTTCTTGCTGACATTAGATTTTCACATTCGTTTCTGGTAGCTGATATTACAGACGAGTGTATTCTCGGTCTGGACTTTATGAAAGCACATAAAATTCTACTGGACATCGGAGAGGAAATACTGAGATATGACAACAAGGAGATCCCAATGGCGACAGGTTCCACTTGTTATTCGCAGCTGAAAGTCGTCGTTCGTGAAGATACCGTGCTTCCTCCGTGTGCTGAGAAATTGGTACGAGCGATAGTCGATGGTGATCCCGGGAGCTACCGATTTTACCTTATAGAACCAGAGAAAACGGAACAGGCCAAAAGTATAGCAATTGGAAAATGTCTGGTGAGCATCGATGCCAAAAGGGAGGTGTTCATGAGAGTGCTAAATACCAACGAGCGCGAAATACGATTGAAGAAGGACACGGTTTTGGGGAAAGGAGAACCGGCAGAACAGATTACATTAGTGGAGTGCGCTCACACGGAACCGGTGGCAAAACCAAAGCCAAAGGCCACGAAATTGGTAAACACAGTGCTCTCAAGTAGTTGTCTTGAACAAAACCAGTATCTCCAGGCAAGAACATTAGTGGAGGATTTTAGTGATATCTTCGCCATGAGAGATGATGATTTTGGAAAAACGAACATCGTCCAACATAGGATCGACACCAGAGATGCCCAGCCAATCAAGCAACCGCCGAGAAGACTACCACTAGCCAAGCGGGAAGAAGCAGCCAATATGATTGAGGACATGAGAAGACAAGGCCTTATAGAGGAGTCGAAAAGCCCTTGGATGTCTCCCGTGGTTCTAGTCAGAAAGAAAGATGGCAGCACAAGGTTTTGCGTGGATTATCGACGGTTAAATGACATCACTAAAAAGGATAGCTACCCATTACCTCGTATCGATGACACTCTGGATACTCTCTCTGGAGCTCAATGGTTTTCTACCCTGGACCTTAAGAGCGGCTATTGGCAAGTCGAGATTCATCCCGAGGACCGCGAAAAGACAGCCTTCTCTGTAGGACACGGCTTGTGGCAGTTTACAGTTATGCCGTTTGGACTGTGTAATGCTCCAGCAACATTCGAACGACTGATGGAATGCGTTTTGCGAGGATTGACATGGAAGACTTGTCTGGTTTATTTGGACGATATCATCGTCGTTGGAAAAAGTTTCGAGGAACATCTGGGCAATTTACGAGAGGTTTTCCAAAAGTTGAGAACTGCCCAACTGAAACTCAGCCCTAAAAAGTGCGTGCTGTTCAGTGACCAAGTCAACTATCTCGGACATGTGGTTTCATCCAATGGAGTTCAAACAGATCCGGAGAAAATAGCAGCAGTTAAGAATTGGCCCACACCGAAGGATAAACATGAACTTCGAAGCTTCTTGGGACTTGCCACCTATTATAGACGTTTTGTCAGGAACTTTGCCGACATAGCTAAGGAATTACATAAACTGACAGAAAAAGGAAGACCATTTATCTGGACAGAAAAATGCGAGGAAAGTTTCAAGACACTAAAGCAAGGACTTTGCCAAGCACCAATACTTACATATCCGAAGCCAGGGGAAAAATTCATATTGGACACAGATGCGAGTAATGTCGGAATTGGTGCAGTGCTATCACAAAACTTCGAAGGGCAGGAAAAGGTCATAGCTTACTACAGTAGAGCGCTGTCAAAATCGGAGCGGAATTACTGCGTCACAAGGAGAGAACTGTTGGCAATCGTGGACTCAACTAAGCACTTCCACAAGTATCTCTATGGGCAAAACTTCATCCTTCGAACGGATCATGCAGCATTAAAATGGCTGATGCAATTTAAAAATCCTGAAGGACAAGTGGCAAGATGGATCGAGAGACTTCAATCCTACGACTTTAATATAGGCCACAGAAAAGGAGGAAACCATGGAAATGCAGATGCACTCTCCCGGCGACCCTGCGTAAAAGATTGCAAACATTGTGGGCGTATTGAGGAAAAGTGTCAAAGGACAACCGTTGAGCCAACGTCAGGATGGGACGACCAGGGACTCCGAGACGCCCAACGCGACGACCCAGATATTTCTTCGATTCTGGCATGGAAGGAATACGAGGAGAAGCCTGAATGGAAGGATATTGCAGAAAGAAGCGAAACCCTGAAGAGCTATTGGGCCCAATGGGATTCATTGCACATCGAGCGAGGAGTGTTAAAGCGCAAATGGGAAACCGCTGACGGTACCTCTCACCGAATGCAGGTGTTAGTCCCTCGCAGTAGAATAAGAGATATTCTCGAGGAGTGTCATAATGGCGCGTCAGGAGGACATCTGGGAGTCAATAAAACTTTGGCAAAAATAAGAGATAGATTCTATTGGCTTCACATGCGAGACGATGTTGCAGACTGGTGCCGTAAATGCACAACTTGTGCCAGCAGCAAAGGCCCTCGAGTAAAAACAAAAGGAGAAATGCAGCAATACAACGTGGGAGCCCCATTTGAAAGAATTGCAATCGATGTGGCGGGACCTTTTCCAGCATCAGACCGAGGGAATCGTTACATTTTGGTGGTTATGGACTACTTCAGTAAGTGGCCCGAAGCATATGCCATTCCAAACCAGGAAGCAATCACTGTTGCAGAGGAATTAGTGAACAATTGGATCTGCAGATTTGGTGTTCCTCATGAGCTTCATTCTGACCAAGGGAGAAATTTCGAATCTCAAGTTTTTCAAGAAGTATGTAAGATACTCGGAATGAAGAAGACCAGGACGACGCCCCTTCATCCCCAATCCGATGGAATGGTAGAACGATTCAACAGGACAATGCTAGAGCACTTAAGGAAAGTCGTTAGCGAGCACCAGCGCGACTGGGACAGTTATATCCCTATTTTTCTAATGGCATACCGGACAGCAGTTCATAATTCCACAGGACAAACCCCTTCTAGTGTGATTTTTGGAAGACAAATCCGGCTGCCAAGCGATTTGAAATTTGGGACACCCGTGGAAAGCAACGAATCTACTGGCGGTTATACAGGTGAACTTCGTGATAGACTTGCAGATATCCACCAGCTCGCAAGGAGGAATCTCAAGATAGCCAGTGACAGGATGAAAACAAGGTACGACCTCCGAGCAAACTGTAGCGGATTCCAGGAAGGTGACCTCGTTTGGCTGTTCAACCCTCGAAGACGGAAAGGCAAGTCTCCGAAACTTCAGCGTCAGTGGGAGGGGCCCTATAAAATCCTAACACGGATCAACGACGTGGTCTACAGGATTCAACAAGGACCCAAAGCAAAGAAGAAGATTGTGCACATAGACAGGCTGTGCCCATATCATCAGCCGGATCCAGGATGGACAACTGTTCGGGACGAACAGTCCTAAGAAGGGGGCAATGTGATGATTATGCGCCATCTGTTTGTCGAGAGGATGAATCAACGATTTTCGGTTGTTGTCTGAACTAAGCATTTAAGTACTAAACTAAAATTGGAACGCGCGATAAGTGAAGACAACTTCAAGCTCCTGAACGAAAAGAATAGAACATACCACTAGGCTCGAGAAAAAGGACTCGAGAAGGTTCCAGAAAGTAGACAAAGGTAGAACTGCCTATATAAAAGCGCCTGTCAGCCGCTATCGAGTCAGTTTTGATTATAAAGGCGATACAAGTGTTTTAAAGTGAGAACAGTGAAAAGTAGTGAAATAAAAAGCGATAATTAGAATTGAATAGTGCGAAATATTAAATTTGCTAGTGATTATAGTGAACTCTAAGAATTGTGTTTATTTTTAAATTGTGTTTGGTTTGTGATAAATAAATTATTGTGTGGATAATTAAAAAGTGTATTCCTTAATTAATCCTACGAATCCGTTAAGCCGTAAAAACGTAACAATATGATCAGCTGATTGAAGTCGTAGTGACGGCGTGTAAAAAGTTCATTTTTCGGGGCAAGATTTTGTTTTAGATAACTGATAACTTTAACACGCTCTTGTCCCTTTTGAGGCGGAGGTTATGGCACGACGTGGAGCAACATCCCCACGGAAAGCTGAAGTTTTTTTTAATCTATTTTTTATTATATAATCCTATAATAAATAAAGTTTTATTCTATAGATTTTGGATCTATAGTAACTTAATTCTTAGTGAAGTTAAAGATTTATCAAAACTAGTTCAAGTTAAGTGCTTTTTTTCTTATACAGAAGGCACATGTTTATCGTACACAAGCGTATGCTCCGGTTGCTGCGGCGGACG
The DNA here is from genome assembly GCA_949987705.1 of Thereva unica. NCBI lineage: Eukaryota > Metazoa > Arthropoda > Insecta > Diptera > Therevidae > Thereva > Thereva unica. The sequence continues at coordinate 25,860,035 of OX465285.1, read as the reverse complement.
AGCCCCGCTCGTGATGCCTAGGCCCGGCACAGCACAGTAGAAAAAGCAGATTTAAGTAGAAGATCTCGCATTTTTAAAAAAAGCAGCAAAATTTCAACATTAATCCCCCATAAAGACAGAAGGAATTTGGTAAACGCATCCAATATGTCTAACAGTACAAATAAGGATGACAAAGTAATCTCTACGAGATCATCCCCAACTCCCTCCTTTATTTCACACACTGTTTCCGCATATAGTGGTCAAACAACTACCATAGCGTGGGCACTCACACAACAAAAATTTCACCACGCTAAAATTCGTCGGGGGCCCTCCTTATAGTTTTATATTCTAAGAAGGTACCCTCCCCTGACAAAATAAACTGGCAGTTCCGGTTCGAATTGATCAATCCATTGAATCGTGTATCATGAGCTTAAGGGCCGATTCACAATGAAAGTTTGAAGCTTCAGTTGACTTTTGCTTCATTCCAGGCGTGCAAGTTGAAGCTGTCAATGTGAATCAATGTACATAAACCTTATAATCTTATTTTTAAAGCATTCATTGTGAATCGGCCCTAAATGATAAAGGCTCAAACAGAAAGAATCCGTTCCGTCTGTCTTTAAAAGTTGGAAATTTGACGTTTCCATAAACTTTCCATGAGACGAACGGACGGAATGTCAAAAAGAACAAAGGAAAAGCGTGCGGAGCGGACGAAACGGATTGGTTCTGTTTGAGCCTTAATTGAATTTTTGGCATTATTATTTGCCATTTGTATAGTGTCAAACGTCTACAGATTTTTAAAGATTAAACATCTGTCACATGTTCAAACTACTGTGAGCACATTACCTCCTTCAGAAGCAGCAGTAAAATAGGGGATGTTCATGACGTCATGAATGTTCCTAGAGCACTGGGACAGGGCACTGTTCGGTGATAAAGGAACGACAAAATTACCACTGGTAGTATTGGCCCAGTGTTCCCAATATATTACAGAACACCTTTACATGACTTGTCAAACCTAACAATGACATTTGTTTTTGACATGCCATATGACTATCTGTCAAAAATTTGCTATGAATATTTCTGTTTTGACTTCATTTGTCATATGACTATACTGTCAAAACTACGAATTGATGTCCATCTTATTTCGTTTGTGTACACACTTAATTTTGACAAGTCAAAACAGAAATATTCAAAGCAAGTTTTGACAGATAGTCGTATGACATATCCAAAACAAATGTCATTTGACATTTTAAGTTGGGTTTGACTTCATTAGGATCCCTTCCACGATCAACCAAATGCTCGAATTTCTGGCCAGCATCGAAAAAATTGCAGGTGTGCAAGTTTGAAGAAAATATGTGTTAATATAATAGGGGTATTCATGATCTGTGTTATTCGTGTTATTTATACTAAATCGAAAATAAAACTCATAGTAAATGACATTTGTTTAACATGAATAACACAAATAACACAGATCATGAATACCCCTAATGTTTCTATTGGCTGAGGCTGCTAAAAAGACAAGCAAAGCAGCACCAGAGCAGCGTGCTGCATGTTCATCTCATATCCTAATTTGTTGCACACTGCCAATTTTGGAGTTCTGGTACGGCCTTTACTCCTTTTTAAAGTTTAAAACCTGAGCCAGGACCAATTCCGTCGTTCCGTCTGAGCTGTTCGTTTTTCTTTTCCAGTTGGGCAGATCCAATCCGATGCGTCCGTCCTTAGAATAGAGAACTACAGGAAAGGCCTTCGTGTGTATAATCCCTGTATGTGAGCGTAGTGAAATCTGGGGGTTAGTCAACTGTCAAATTGGGTTAGTTGCTGTTTGTGTTCCCGCGTTCGGTGGAATACTTTTTTAAGACGAGTTTTTTTATAAAGTTAAAGTTATCTCAAATCTTATTATCAAAATTAACTTAAAAAAAGAAAGAAAGTATAAAGAATAGTTTAAAGTATAATTAAAGTTCTATCGAGTGAGTTTCTGTGAAAAAAAGAACAATGAAAAGTGCAGTTTGTTAATGCAGGAATAAATGGAAATATGCACGAGAAAAATCGTTCTTCAGGTGAATGTGCTAAATAAAATAGTGCTTAAACACACATATTAGATATTTACATTAATAAATATGTGAATCACTGTGATAAATTGTCCAAATAATGTAAATGTTATTTGCTTGAATTTCTTTGTTTACATTAAATGACCCAACGCAAAATTCAAGGGGATCAGCTGATTAGATTTCGGAGTGACGCCGTGTAAAAAGTTCATTTGTGGGGGCAAGATTTTATTTTAGATTACTCATAATTTTAACTCGCTCTTGCCCCTCCTCTATTTTACTCGGTTTTTACACTTGTAGTGTACAAACAACTACCAAAGCGTGGGCACTCATACAAAACGAATTTCACTACGCTTTAATTGGGCGAGGGCCCTTCCTGTAGTTTTGTATTCTAAGCGTCCGTCCGTTTCTAATCAGCTGATCAATTGTCAAATGAAATTCTGTACAGTTTTCCATATAAAAAAGAAATATTAATATAAAATTATGGACAAATAGATTTCAGTAGTTAAATTTTGTATACTATAATTTAAAACAATGTTTAAAAATTTTCTGCTATAATTTTACAGCATTGCCACGCCAATTCAATTGAATTGAATCGCCACGCCAAAACGTAGAACAATTTCTCGTAGGTTCCGTATCCCAAATAAACTTTTCCAAGTGACTGTACAATATTAACAATGCTTACATTTTTTAATCCCGAACCGGCATTAACTTCGCATTGGTATTAATTCGCCCCTCTTAAAAATTAGAATGAATTGAATTTTGTTCGTCAAATGACAGATCGTCCCATTTTGGTATTAAAAAATTTAAATTTTTTAACTAGAAGTGATTTCCCACCGCCAGAATAACTATTTTTCCAAGGTAAAAAACATGTCATTGCTCTAGAAAGTTATAGTTCGCATCTTTTATTAATTGTGTCTCATTTCTCATTTTTAACAAGACCTTGCATTTCATAGTCGCAGTAGCAAGTCAAGTCGGTCCAAAAAGCCTTGCTGAGCGTGATCAATGTCACGTAAACTATAAACGCATTCAAATTTCAGCATCTAATATTTCAGATTTGCCAGAGGATTGTGCATAACAATAATAAATCCTGAGGTGTAAAGTATATCCAAAAATAGATACACGAAGTCATAATTATGTACATTTGTTTTGCTTCTTTGTTGTGGAGCAGCACTGTTGTCAGTTTGGTTGCACTTTTCTGCGATCTCCGATTTTCAGGCTTAACTTACTATTATCTTCAGATTGATTGATTGAAACGCATATAGCTCTGGCCAAATCATAAACTTATAGATGTCATTTCTCTCTTTGTAGGAAATCCAACTTGCAATAATTGTAGAACCTCCAAGGTGGGAAAATGTCCTTAAAACCAAAAGAAGTTAATTTTGACGAGGTATGGCAGGATTTGAAGGAGACAGTCAAGGGAGTTCTAACGCTAAGCTATGTGCAGAGATGTATTTGGAATAATCGATTCACGTAAACACATTCTTTGCTGTGACCTGTGGCATTAATGAAACAATTATTCTTTCAGTGATGTTTACTCGTTGTGCGTAGCATATCCGTCTCCACTAGCAGATAAATTGTATTATGAGACAAAGCAGTTTTTAGAGAACCATGTACTAAATATGCTTGCAACACAAGTAGCCCCACCAGGAACACAGAATGGTACCGGCGAAAAGGAAAAATGCAAATTACTACAGCGATATTATAATGCTTGGGCGGAATACAGCATGGGTATCGATTATCTAAATTACTTGTATTCGTAAGTATTTGATGGAAGTGTGTTTTTTAATTAGGATTTTGATTTGGTTGCAATTTGCAATATGAAGGCGAAACTGTTTTGTATTTAAAACAAACAAGCATAAACAGTTTCGTAGATAAACTTCTACTATGCTCTCTGTTGATATCTCGGCGGTGGCTGATCGCAAGGCTCAGCATTAATAGTAATGGGACACCGATAAGTCGGGGATTATTGCGCGAGACCAAAACATCCAAGTTAAGTTGGAAAGGTTTTTACCAAAGGTCAAAGATTCGGTAGTTCTAGCCAAAATCTTGAGTGAATCTTATCGTTGTGTGTACATATAACTCAGAAATTCCTGTAAATCCATAATCAACGAAGTCAAATTATCATTTGATAACTAGTGACGAGGTAAGCTTAATGCAACCGGTGGTAGCTAAAATTTCTAACGTCCATCAAGAAGAATTTTACAGCATATACTACGCCTTCCTTTATCTACAAGGCGGAGGCGATAACAGGCGAGCTGACGGGATTCTCCATGCTTTAGGAGCTATAATATTCCAGCAAGTAGCATCCCCTTAACCCCGACGGTGATGACAATTGCATTATTGCCGGTTGCAACTGATGCTTGCAATCTTGTGTACACGAAGCCACGATACAATAATTTTTGCATCGACTTTACCCGGGGGCTACACGATCAATTTTTCAATTGCAATATTGCATTGCAGTACTAAAATTGATCGTGTAGCCCCTGCTGCAATATTGCATTGCATATTGCAGCAGGGGCTACACGATCAATTTTACTACTGCAATGCAATATTGCAATTGAAAAAATTGACCTTGTAGCCCCCGGGTTACCAACATCCGTGGGCTTAAAACGAATTTCTATTCCTTGTTGTGCCATCTTATCTCCGAGTTTTTATCCTCTCATCCGGTCCGGAGTGCTAAATGGTTGTTGCGGGTGATTTCAACGCTCACAACGTAAATTGGCTGAATTACTCGAATGGCACAAGGGTTTCCTGCAGGGATCTCGAGCTCTTTGCTGAGACCAATAACCTGCGCCAAATGGTGAAACATCGTACGCGTGTTCCTGACGCTGCAGGACAAGGGACCCAAGTCCTTGATCTTTTTCTTATTTCTCACCCAATACGTTTCTTCGTTGATGTCGATTCGTCTATAGGCAATTCGGATCACTGTCTACTCAGCGCTTTTTTTTTATGTGACACACTAGAGACTTTAGGGAAGGCCCCTTTGTACTTGTCGACCATGTATTTATTTTGAAATGTCGAACAGCAGCTCTAGTCGGAAGATAGAGAGAGAAGTGAAGGAAAGAACTGTCACAACCTAGCTGCGGTATTTTTATTTCACCTACTCCCAACCATTTCGCGACTCTGACACCGGGGCATCGAGAACAACTCGCTGGAGTGTTATGCCTCCTGAAACGAGTTGAATCTCATCAACCAACCGATGACATGCGCTTGGTGGAGCGGGGAAGAGAACTAGTGAAGGCTATGGCAGGAGGAATCAGGAATGCAAAGAGGGAAGAAGAAAGAAGGAAAGTTATGTAGGCGGGAAATTGGGAAAGGCTAGGACCGTGGCACCGCCGGGAATCGAACCCGGGACCTCTGGGGATAGTAGTCAGGCGCCTTACCCCTAGACTACCGAGGCCCACGGCTTACTTCCCATATCTACCTCCAACCCCAACTACGCCAGCTCCTAGGAGAACTGTTTGGTATTATGGGAAAGCCAACTGGTGGGGGCTGATTCGGTTTTTCTAAGCTGCTGATTGGGTATCTGTGTGTCCAGAACCGCGATGTCGATTTTGCCGCCCTCTGTATTACCAAAATGATATTGGCTGGAATGCTTTATTCATACCTAATTCCTCCAAATCCATGAAGCAGTATGGATGGATTAATCGATAGTGCATGGATAGTTTTCTTCAAGACGCGTGAAGTGTATAGGTGCCTCAAAGAGCTTAACTCTAACACATCTACTGGCCCTGATAAAATTCCCCCTATTGTTCTTAAAAAATGTGCCACACCTTTGGCTAAAACTGCCAAACTTTTTGCACTTTCTTACATCTCCGGAGTTTATCCTTACTCTTGGAAACTGGCTCATATTCAGCTTTATCGAAACAAGGTGAAGCTAGTGACCCTGCTACCTACCGCTCAATAGCAATTACTTCTATTCTCTCCAAAATTATGGAGACAATAATAAATAGAAAGCTTATGGAATATCTTGAATAAAACCAAATATTGGACGACAAACAATACGGCTTTAGATCGAAAAGATCTACTGGCGATCTCCTTGTTTGCCTAAAGGAGCACATCAACCAAAGTATACACCGATTTGGTAAATCTGGCCTGGTTGCTAGGGATATCTTCAAGTATGGGTATGGCACCCCTCTCTGTTATCTAAACTTCAATATATTGGTATTGACTCTGTTCTAAAGAACTAGGTAGCATTAGATGACGTTAAATCCAACCCCCACACAATCTCTGCAGGTGTTCCCCAGGGCTCAATTCCTTGACCAGACCTTGTCTGCATCATCGCTAACTCTTGTCCAATTCAATCAACAGGGACATCGAACGAATTCTTTATTGGAGTCTCAAGAACCGTGTCGAATTTAATGCATTAAAAACGAAATACTCATCTCCAATAAAACTTGCACCGACCCTCTTTCTATTTTAGTGGGCAATGATATGGTAACGGCAGAACCGTCTCTAAACATCCTAGGCTTAACATTAGCCGAAGATCTGCGCTGGAATAATCACATCTTCTTCTTCTTCGATGGCTCTACAGCCCAATTTGAGTTGGCCTCCATCAGATTCTTCCACCAGACGTCTCTCTGCTCCGCAGATTGTCTCCAGTTTCTTGTGTTGAGCAGTTTTGCTGTATAAAGCTGTTTGCTTTACCTTAACATTGTCTTCCCAACTTGACCGTGGTTTGCCAACTGGTATTTTGCCATCTGGTAGTAGGTACAGGACTTTTTTTTGGTATCCTTGAGTCATCCATTCGTTGGATATGATCGGCCCAACGTAAACGCCCACTCGTCTCATTCCCTTCACCTGCAACTACCCTTTTCACGCACTCAACAAGACATGAATTCGTTTGTTAATAGAACAACTCGACTGTGGAATAATCTCTCGCAGTCAGTATTTCCGAGCTCCTACAACATCCAAGAGTTCAAACGCAGGGTTCATCACCACCTTCTTCAATACCCCCCGTACCTTTTAACCCTTAACCTATAACCCCCCCCCACCCCTCCCCCGTACTAAGCTTCCTGAGCTTAGCACTGCCACATAAAAAAAAAAAACGCAGTAGCTTGGCATGTGTCGAGGGTTTACACTCTTTGTATAGATCGTACAATCCGTTATTGTAGCGTATTCTCCATTGATTGGGCGGTATATCCTTCGGAGAATCTTCCTCTCGAATATATCCATCTTGTCTGCGGATTTCTGGGAGATTTTACATCCCCCTTTACATCCCTACGTAGCTACTGTACGTATGATGGTTTTGTAGACTCGTATTTTGGTTTTTCTGTGGACGTCTTTGGATTTCATTAGTAGCTGTAGTGAGAAGTATGTTCTGTTTGCGGAGTTTATTCTTCTATGTACGTCTATCGTTTCATCGTTGTCTTCACTGACTGTGGACTCCAGGTAGTTAAACTCGTTGACCCGTTCGAAGTTATATCCCCCCAGGTGGTGCTGTGATATCTTTTTCTTCCCCTTCTCGGAATAATAACATATGCATTTCAAATTGCTAAACAGGCATCTCAGTGCCTAGGATTCCTCAAAAGATGCAAAATCCTCCTTCAGCCGTCCGCCAGGGCTTTTATCACAATGACTGCCCCATTGAAATAAGTAACCTCATGCATCCACAGCAACATTTCTCGCGCAACACAAGACTAGCCCGCTCGGCTCACCTTCACAGTTTACATCTCTTATCTTCGCGCACATTCCGATCTAGAAATTAGTTATTGCAAGAACAACTGTGAAACAACCTTCCAAAGTCAGAATTCCCGAACTCATACAACATCCAAGAGTTCAAACGCAAGGTTCATTGCCTTTTCCTCCAACACCCCTCTGACCCCCCTAACCTATTCTATCCTTCTTTCTATCCTTCGAGTTAAGCCTATACGACATAACGTTAAGCTATACGACATAACGAATTAGTAGTACAAAGGGTGACACCTGAGCTTGGACTATCACATAAAAAAAGATGCTAGGAGAATCTCAAAAGGTGACTCCAACATTTCCTCCAATTTCCGCCTACCCTATGCGCTATCTATAGTCGAACCAAATCTTGAATGGCACGTTGTCCCACAGTATGTAATTTTAACAGCAGCTTCGCTGATAGTACTTTTCGTTACTCTAAAGTACACGATAAAGCAAGGAAAGCGCGTGCCAGACTACCCCTAAACTTGTTAGCCGTGACACAGGCGTGGCACCCACACACCAACTCTTTTGAGCCGTTCATAGTACTTAAAGAGTTGATTAATGTTAAAACAAGCGGCCGAGCTGTTGAAACTTATGTCTGCTTGCGTAAGTCTGAAGAAATTGGCCGCACATTTTGAATAAAACTATGTTCTGAACATACTTACCTGAGGATTATTGATTCTTTTAAACCGATGGCATTTTCTAGGTACCTTAATCAGCAGCACATTAAAAAGCAAAAAATTTCCGAGGCGGAAATAGTATATGGTAATGTTCCGGACACACAAGAACTTATGGAGATAGGGGAATTAGGTAAAGAAACGAACGCCTTTATCACGTCTCGAAATACTAATGTTCTAATCCTAGGTTTGGATATTTGGCGTGTATACATGATACAATCTTTAGGCGAAGAACTGGTAAAGCAAATTTTAGAAGGCATCAAAGTAGACCGAATGGGCGAATCGGACTTTAATTCAAATAATGTAAAAGTAATTCACGGTGTAATACAGAGTTTTGTACAAGTCCAAGATTACAAGAAGAAGGGAAATTTAAAATTGTATCAGGAGTTATTTGAAAATCCAATGTTGGTGGCAAGTGGTGAATATTACCGAACAGAAGCATCTAAACTACGCCAGAGGTGTACAGTTAGTGAATATATGGAAGAAGTTATAAAAATTCTCCAAGACGAAAATAAAAGGGCTCGAAAATTTCTACATTTTAGGTAACACAATTTTACATTCATTTATGAACTTAATTCATCAATATTATTATTGCAGTTCTATTTCAAAATTACGTAAAGAATGCGAAGAACGTTTTATAAATGATCATCTTGACTTTTTATATTCAGAATGTAAGGAAATGGTATCACAGGAGAAACGCAAAGACCTTAGTAATATGTACATAATTCTCAAGCCAATACCTGATCGTCTTAAGGGGCTACTAATACAGACATTTCTTGATCATATAAAAAATGAAGGAATAGAAACAATTTCTACATTGCAAGGAGATAATATTCATGTACAATTTGTAGAGAATATGCTCAAAGTTCATCAAAAATATCAAGAATTAATAAGTGTTGTTTTTGAGAATGATTCACTGTTTCTTAGCGCTTTAGATAAGGCCTGTGCAAGTGTCATCAATAAAAGAATTAATGAGAAGCAACCGTGCCGTAGTGCTGAGCTAGTTGCCAAATACTGTGATAGTTTACTAAAGAAGTCAAAAACAACAGAGAGTGAAATTGACGCTAAATTAACGAATAGTATAACTATTTTTAAATATATTGAGGATAAAGACGTGTATCAAAAATTTTACAGTCGAATGTTAGCTAAAAGGTTTGTTATAAGTTTATTTACTTATTTTCGTCGGCATTTTAATGTTAATTGTTTCAATGCAGGCTAATACACGAGCAATCTCAGAGTATGGATGCCGAGGAGGCTATGATTAATAGGCTTAAGGTGAGCTGTGTTTTGTTATTATTGATTTATAATTTATTTGCAGGCATTTCACTTTAATAATTAAATAGACAGCGGTACAAAAGGGCTTTTTGAGCATATCTCCATATAAAATAATGCAGGTCTCAAGTGTGTTCTACAGTAAAAAAAAGTTTCGTGCTTTATTTGTGGGCGTTTTCTCACGAACGTTGTTCTCGGCTCAATGATGAGACTCAGTTATCGATTCGCATGATTCGTTGAGCTGGTAATGTCCAAGTTATAATTTCTTGCCCATCGGTGGATTGTTATCTTAAATCGGCCTACTCTCAATATCTGCAAAGGCGCTGAGACAGATTTCCCGGTGGGGCCTCTCGATATCTTTCACTGGCACATGAACGGCAGTGTCTGTGAATCCGCCTGTCCGGTAGGCAAATTGCAGGTAGTGAAGTGGGTTCGCCGTAAGACTCTCTCTAATATGGCTGTCTAAAACCTTTTCCATCGTTTTCGGAGAAAGAAGGAGAGGTTGAAAGGTCGATAGGATTTTGCTTCCCTATACGATCTTCTCCCCTATTTAGGGATAAAGACTACCCTAGACTCTCTTCATCACCTTGGAATATGGGTCAGCAAAAATCTACCCCGAAATAATGTCAGCAGGATTGGTAAGGTCAATAGAGGTGTGGTCCTTTCCAGCAGCATTGAAAGGTTTGAAGGTGTCAATGGTCCATTCAATCTTACCCGCAGTAAAAATCCTGTTTTTCAGGCCTTTGTTCCTATTTTAGGGCTGGTGGGCAAGTACTACCTCCGATCCAGTGTTAGGTTCTAAGGCCAATCGTGTCAGTTACCTGAGAACACGGGAAATGAATGCTCATCAAGAGCTCCATGGTATCCCTGGTGTTCTCCGTAAAGGAACCTTCACGTCTTGAGGGAGATTGATCTTCTTTGCCTGCAGAGATCATTGTTCTACCACGCAACCCTGCAACCCTTCGGTTGGAAATTCGAGGTTTCGCAGGCCAACTTCTTTCAAAGGCTGTAATGATCGTTGCCTGCAGACTGGCAGAAACTAGGTCGATATCGGCTTCACTGATGGGATTATTACCAACGTGGCTGACGCGTCAGTGCAAACAAGTCACCTCTTGCCTAGTCACATTAGAAAAGGTAGGTTCGAGCCCCTTGTTCATAACCTGTAAATTGCAGGTAGAAGAGAAATCTAGGAGGTCTTCGCTCCTAGAATTAGTATTGGTGTTTTCGCATCCAATCACTAGCTGAATGTTCCTCCTAGCGAAGTCCTCCACGAGTCTCCTGACATAAGGCGGCGGTGGAGCATGCTCTTCGCAGGGGTGGGCCAAGGCTATGACAATCCTGGGTATTCCTACGTCTACTTCCCCACTACCAGAACTTTGAACTGTGAAAAAGGAAGGCAGGTTAGCCTTCTAACATAAGAAGTGCTGCTCTAGGGCAGTCATTCTCGGTGGAGTAGACCAGTCTGCTAGCATTAGGCCCAAGGCCAAAGAGGGCCACATCTAAATTGCCCTAGATAAACCTTTTTTCAGTTATTGCAGACGCGTGATGAAGGTTTATCTAGGCAAGCTTTATAGCGGAAGCAGTATTCATTTCCTGATGGGATTATTACCTTTCCCCCTTGGGGAGGTTTCTCCCTTGAGAATGGTGATTTTAGGGGCCCAGCCGAGCCTGTGGTGGCAATAGAGGAAGCATTTGTTCCCAGAGTTGCTTCCCGGCGATTCCGCCTCTAAGGAGGCTATGTGGTTATTTGTGTCGCATGGTAGAAAGTGCAGTGATCACCATCCTCAAATTTGAGCTTGACTCTTCAATCCCCGAACAGGCTCCTGCAATGCTTCAGATGGTAACCTCGTAGTTTTTGCTCCTTTGGTGATAGGAGCAGAACTGGTCGCGGTTGCTCGCGAAGTGCTGGCGGTCGCTGAGAGGACATTGCAAGTTTGGCGGTTGACAGCCTTGGTCATCGGCTTTTCTGCCGCCTTGATTCTAAGCTGTACTCAACCAAACTTGTAGCCAATTTGGCCGCCCGTCCGCTTCAGCTCGTCAATAGACCTTAGGTCCACAGAGAACCACATCTCTGTGAATGGTGGACGGTGCACTTTGTGGAGTACTCCACTCCTGCACTCTTAAAGTTCTGTTTTGGACCCCTATCTACTTTTACATAGTATGGGTGGAGTCTTCGGTTGCGACGAGACTAGCTCTTTCCAAGAGCTTAAAGCTAACCATCAAATCTCTCCGTCACGAGGCCGTGGCCGACTCGGCGCAGGTTACGCGCAGCAACACCTAGGAACTTCTGGCTGTTCTGAGCTCTATCTCAACTGGGCTATCGCATTCAGAAGATTTTTGCACGGCAATTAGTTGTTCCGTAGTCAGGAAAATCTCCGGATAGTCGCGAGCACACCCATTCTGACACTCTGACACTGCCATTTGGTAGAAGGTTGGCTTTGAAGCTTTTAGGCTTTATTATGGGTGAGTCGGACTTCTTTGGTGCTTTTCAGCTGGCTTTCCAGACCGTATGGCTAGAGCTTTCGCCCTTTTTGCAGGAGTATTGAGGCCTAGAGAGGATTCAGAGGATCTTCACGAGAGTTGCCAGCTTCCAGAAGTCGCCTAAATCGTCATTTGGCTGCGCTGCCCCGTTTTCTTTAAGTAGCTGCTTTTTCGGGTCGGGTTTCCGATTGAGCAGAAGGTGCTCTCGCTTCCGGAGGTGGGCCTCTAGGAAATCTTCCATTGAATGATTGATCTGAGCGTGCTCCATGGCGGTTTGCGAGCTCAGACTCCCTCATTGAAGAGGCGCCTTGGTGCATGGGTTCGAAAATGTCCAACAGGCTTTGTAGGTCGGACTGTTTGTGGGCTATGGAAGACCCAGAAGTGGTTGGAGCGTTGAGAGGTGCTCCATCTTCGTTAGATTTTTTGGAGTATCAATATTAATCCCACGAATTGCGCAAGAAAGCACGGGCGCCCATTGCAAAGCTCCGCATTACCATAGGAAGGCTAATTTAAATCGACGAAGGTCGCCTAGCATCCGGAGTCCAGGATGTTATGGCCGTTGGGTTTTGAGGTATATGCCCGGGATTCCCTCAGTTAAGGGCACTAACCAAGGGTTTGATGTGAAAGTCGGGAGGGAGCAGGTGCAAGAAAACATCAAGGACGTTCGTGGGTCATGGTCTGCGGCCCTAATTTTTGCCGTCCTCGGAACTTTTATGACAATATAGGACCTCCTCAGCTGTTTGGCCACCACATCAGCGAGTTGAACGAGAAGTTTGAACGTGCCAAGGCCGTTTCCTCCAAGCTCGGCTTTTTTTGCCTAGGTTGACTGCCAGACCGCAGACATTTTCCACCTCTCAAATTGATAAAAATCAATTTTCGCTACTAATTAACATTTTATATTCCTTACAGCAAGCATGCGGTTATGAATTCACTAACAAGCTTCATAGGATGTTCACCGACATCTCACTTTCGGCTGATTTGAATAATAAGTTTAATAGTTACTTAAAAAATGAGAATGTTGATTTAGGTAATTTCTTTACAATATTTCTTGGCAGTATTACAACAAAATTCTGTTCTTTACTTTTAGGAATTAATTTATCTATTAAAGTGCTGCAGGCTGGTGCATGGCCCCTTGGACCAACACAAGTTGTCATACCATTTGCCGTTCCACAGGAATTTGAAAAATCAATCAGAATGGTAGTTTTACTCATTTTGCTTTTAGTTATTTCTTTATTTAATGTAATTTTCTATGATAGTTCGAGAATTTCTATCACTCATCGTTCAGTGGTAGAAAACTTACATGGCTACATCATCTGTGCCATGGTGAGCTTAAGTTATCATATTTAAAGAAGTCATACATAATAACAATGCAAACCTACCAAATGGCAATGCTTCTGCTTTTTGAAACCTGCGATTCATACACATGCAAGGAAATACAGGAAACACTTCAAGTGAACAATGATACTTTCCAAAAGCACATGCAGTCGTTGATCGAATCAAAATTGCTCATCGCTAGTTCAGAAAATCTCGAAGCTGAAAGCACTATAAAACTTAATCTGGATTATTCAAACAAAAGGACGAAATTTAAGATTACAGCAGCTTTGCAGCGTGAAACACCGCAGGAGGTTGGTGTTTTTGTGATAAGAATTAACGATGCGAATATATTCGTAAATAATTTCTAGGTCGAGCATACAATGAGCGCTGTAGATGAGGACCGTAAGTTGTATATACAAGCAGCAATCGTACGAATAATGAAATCTCGCAAGATTTTAAGGCATAACGCTTTAATACAGGAGGTAATCCATTTTCAGTACATAATGACCCTTATTATAACGTATTCAACCTTACAGATCTTATCTCAATCGAAAGTCAGTTTTACTCCAAGCATTGCAATGATTAAGAAATGTATAGAATCCCTAATTGATAAACAATACATCGAAAGAACCCCAAATTCAGGAGATGAGTACAGCTACGTGGCGTAGTTTTACAATTTTGTTTTGTTCGGATTTTGTTTCCGCCCCTGCCGCCCCCCCCCCCCCCCCATTTATTATAATAGAGTAAAAATTTGTTTCGCTTCAAAAGAGAACCTCAGAAAATTTCGCCATTTTTTATTTATTTTTTTTCTCACATAAAACACGTGTGTACGAGACCGTTTTTTTCTCGTTTTTATAAATGAACAATTTTAAGGATATGTCCAACAATTTTCATTACTATGAAAACATTGTACAGAGGAGATTAAAGTTGCTGTAATTATTTTACAAATTTTTGATTTTGTTTAACGCGATTGCCATCTCTATCACGCAGTTCGTTAAGAATGGTAGTTACTTGCTGTATTAGTTAATTCATTGATTAATAAAAACAAAAAATTAATAAACAATGTTATAAATTATAAATTATGCTAGTTCTTTGCATAAAAATTATTTGAAATTGAATTTATAATTATTTTACAATCGTGAAAATAAAATTTATTAGAAGACGGATAAAAATCAAATTTGAAAAATTGCATTTTAAAAAAATTATATCTTCTTTATATATTTTTTGAGTTGTGCTAAACAAAATTTGAGTGAGATGTAGTGCTAGTACATACTATTTTGAACTAATTAACCAAGTAATCTTTGTTAAACGAATGTAACGTAGTGTTGTACGGCCTAGAAACAGTCGAATCAGAGGATGACTACTTTATATTGACCGAAGAAGTGAAATAGTTAAGAGGTAGAGTTCAGGTAATTGTTTCCATAATTCTTATTAAAATTATTTTATTTAAAAAATATTTTGTAAAATATTAAACTCCGACGAAGTAGTGGGAAGTTTATTGAAACATTTAGGAAAGAATACACCGTCAAGCATGCGCAAGTTTTTGAATGGATATGGCTTACTTAGACGGCTCAACAACCAGGATTCGGTCTTGGTTTCTCGCAACTTTTTTCTCCATCGGTCACGATTCTGAGCAGATTTAATCCAGTTTGGTACCCCTAAGCTCCTGGTCTGCGCCATTCTTCCAGCGGAGGTTGGTTCCCCTCGCTGTCGCACTCCATATAGTGTTGCCAATAGCTGAGCGCTTGGGCGTATCCATTACAACATAGAAAAAGTATCCAATCTTATCCAAAACCTTTCTGTACGTATCCATATGATACTAAATAAGCATATAATTGGTATATATTGGTGCAAATAGAAATTAAAAAGGATTTTTTTTTGTGTTAACAATTTTAATTCAATAATCGCAAATAGGGAATCCAATCCTGCGAATGCGGGATCCCGCACTATTTTTGCGGAATCAGGGCCTGTACTCCCGAAGACGAAACGAAACGAAAACGATACCGTTTTGTCAAAATGCTACCTGGTAAAACGATATCGTCTCGTTTTCGTCTAAACAAACGGTGACATATTTGTAATCGTCTTCGTTCAGACGTTATTGCTTGTTGTGTGTCAGCGGTTTTGAGGTTAAAATGTAAGTTGGGAATGCTAATTATTTTGATAGCTTTAATTTATTTTGCATAATACGACAAAAATAACAAACGCAAGGCAGTATGAGATTATCGTCTCCAGGAGTAGGAAATATATTTTCGTCTCGTCTCGTTATTACGTTTCGTTTCTTTATCATCTCGTCTTCGGGAGTACAGGCCCAGTAATGCGGGACTAGACGTGCGGGATCCGCAGGATTCGCGGAATTTGGGCAGTAGAAGCACCTCTTATAAAAACCGGGAAATAGTTCAAAGTAGGAAAGATTTAGGCCCTCCGAGCACGAGTCGACTGATTTGCCCGTATATGGAAGTGGGAATCCATACACGTGTCGGAAGAAACGATACCGATTTGAAACTTGTTTGAACTGCTCGCGGGCGACTGTTCTTGCTTGTCAGAAGCGATATCCGTTACGTGGTTGCACTTGATTTAAACTACTTGAAATTTTGCCAAAACCGGTAAAAACTATGTAGGAACAGAACACCGATTGATTCAAAGTCAGTTGTGCTCGTGTGTAGACAAAGGTTTAATTTTAGTTGCTAATTGGTTGTGCGCGTGTGATCATTTTGAAACCAGTTTGAAATAGGGATTTCTAATCAGTCGAATCGTGTGCCTAGGGCCTTAAGCCTCAATTATACTGGACGCAACAAAACGAGTTTCAATACAGAGAAATAATATTGGGGTGGTTATACTGGACCAACGGAACGGACCGGATGAAAGTTTCAAAAATTACTAAACTATAAATTTAAAGCATAAGTCCAAAATTTGGTAAAAGCTTGGCGAAAAATTAGAAAGTACAAATGATATTTGCATACGTTCAATTCCGTCAGTATAACCAGCAAAATCCCACTCCGTTCACTCTCAGCTTCTTTGCTTTCCGTTGCGTCCAGTATAATTGAGGCTTTACACTTCACAAAATATTTAAATTCGTTCATGCAGGGTTTATCCTGGGTTAACTCAGAGTAAGCGCCAATGGAAACGGGGGTTGGGTAAAGTTTCGTTGAACCCAAAAAATTCTACGAAGCACGTGGGCTTGAACCGGGTTTTGCATATGGGTTTGTTTAATTGCGTTTATTGCACATACATATATCAACGGAGACACTATGTAAAATTATTTATTTGTCACATCAACCCAGAAAGGTCATCGAGTAAACTTGAGGGGAAAAGCTTTCTGTAAACTCAGCGAATACTCTACTCTAGTTCATGGAAACACAGTAAATGTCAAGTTACTCTACAGAATCTATTTTTTTGCAGTCCCGCAAATCCCGCGGATCCGTTGTCCTCGATCCCGCAGGCTTGCGCGATTGAGATTTTGATGCGGGATTGGATTTCCTAATAACAAACAAAATACTGTTTTTAGTTTTTTCGAATTCCGCGTATTGCCCTACCCAGCTTCACCGGCCGAACTGCGCAAGTTCGAACAAATTGGTGTATTTCTGTATGAAATGGAGTTTATATGTTGTTGTTGTTGTTGTTTTAAGTTTTACTAGCATAGGGCTAGTGGACCACAAAGGTCTCTTACTGGTCCCAGCCGTGAGGCTATATAGACCACGAATCAATGCTATAAACAACTTAAAATGGCCTCATGATTTCTTTGTTTGTTAACTGTCCCGTAGCAGTGTGGCCAAAAAGCATCAGGGATTACGTTGTGGATCAAATGATATTAATTTTTAATGCAAACCATGATAGTTGAGGTCCAATCCAGGCTATATTGCCAATTATAGATTTTATTCCTCCAATGATTATTGAGGTCTATCAGGCTATACTGCCATTTTAGATTGTAACCTCATGATTCAATTGCACACAACAGATATTTTAATGACACAGTTATTTCCACGTGTAAGATCAATGCTGAGGAAATAGCGGTCACTTCAGGAATCGATGCTGCACTAAGATTATCTCGAAAATTCTTGATAATCCCTGTGTTAATTTCTTGGTTGATGATTAAAAATGATACTTTGCTTGGAACTTAACAGATCACTCTGCTGATTTTAACTATATTCGTCTGATTATAAAAATTTGATGAAACACGTTGATTCGTTCATTGTTCGAACATAAAGAATGATTCACAGGATTTAGAAAAACTAATTTGTTGGTTTATAAAAGTCACTTGATTCTGTTCGAAAACAGAATTAAATCGGAAACCACAAAGGTTTTTCTTTTTAGAACTCTGATTAACAGTAAGCTTGACACGATACTGTTATCTAATCACTAAGATTAGAAGTTGGGGGCCAGTCGCAAGAAGATGCGACCGACCCAGTCGGAAACGAAAACCGAACTGAATGGAGTTTATAGTCAACTCTTTCGATTGGCAGTGCCAGCGTTCTACTATGACGCCGGAGTTTCTCGGCCTTAACCACCTTCCAGTTGTCCATAGGCCAAGTGTAGTGGTGAGCATTTGCATCACAGCCGGTGACGAATTACCGGCTCGCCTTGCGACAGAACCCACTTCTACAGAAGTGGATTGAGAGTTTCCTTTCCGTCCGTTCAATCAAAGTAGTATTGGATGGCGTCAAATCCGCATCCCACCCGGGGCACTTTCGAGAATTCACCAGTGGTAGCTACCTTTTTGGTGACGGTACCATATTGGTAAGCTGATCAGGGTTAGTGTGGTTAGTTTTTACCGACTGATAGATGAGGTTAAGTGGTTAATTTTCGAAAGAAAATTTGACATTTGTGTTTTTTTTCATGTACAAGATTTTTTTTAAATATCTACAAATTTACTGCTCCATTTATATCACACATCATATAAAATACCCACTCTAAAAAAATCCGAAATCTAAAAACTATCGTAACGTCAAAAAAATACATATTTTTCAAACTACCACTTCAAGCATCACACGAATATGGTTCCTATGGTGAGACTGCGGTTACTTTACCGGCGAATATTCGAACATGGTGAGTGGTAACTTATGGTAAGTGATCAATATTCGAACATGGTAAATTAGCTGCTGGCTCGACCGGTGGCTACCATGGTGAATTCTCGAAAGTGCCCCCGATCTCTGCGGCGGTCCCCCAGGAGTCAATTTTATCACCGGCCCTATTTCTCATCTTTATAAATGACCTTCTTTCAATCCCCTCCAACCCACTTCTCAGCTTCGCTGACGACGGTACTCTACGTTACTCGTACAGCGTCGATACAAGGCAGACTCATGCCAGATCCTGTCTTGATGATCGCGAACTAATGTCCAACTCTATTAATAACGACATTGAACTCATTCTAGAGTGGGGAAAGAAGAATCGTGTTGAATTCAACTCCGACAAAACCAAATACTGTCCAAAAAGAAGCTCAACACCTCACCATCCTTGACAGTGGATGACGTTGAACTAAAGGCCGACCCATCCCTACACATCTTAGGTGTGACATTAGCCAAAGACTTGCGATGGAATGACCACATATTCCAAATCGCCAAACAAGGATCTCAGTGCTTGGGATTTCTTAAGAGGTGCAAGTTCCTCCTCCAGCCATCGGCCCGTGCTGTTATTTATAAATCCTACATTCGGCCTCTTCTCGAATACAACTCCCTCGTTTGGGGCGGCGCGTCGATAACCACCTTGGCATGGTTAGATAAGGTGCAAAAAGGGCACTTAAATTAATTGATGACGACACCGCCTGCTCCACCATCGACCCCTTGAGCCACCGTAGGAATGTAGCAGCACTAACAAAATTTTATCGCTACTATTATAGCGACTGTTTCTCCGAAATAAACGCTCTCCTGCCTCCACGGCAATCTTATAACCGCAACACCAGATTAGCCCACTCGTCTCATTCCCTTTACCTACAACTCCCCCTTTCACGCACTCAACAAGATATGAATTCGTTTGTAAATAGAACAACTCGACTGTGGAATAATCTCTCGCAGTCAGTATTTCCGAGCTCCTACAACATCCAAGAGTGCAAACGCGGGGTTCATCACCACCTTCTTCAGTACCCCCCCGTGCCTTTTAACCCTTAACCTAAAACCACCCCCCCCCCCCACCCTTCCCCCGTACTAAGCTTACTGCTAGACATTGCACCATGACGTGACAAATGACATGACGGACTAGTAGTACAAAGGCAGCGCGTTTATGTGCAGGACCGAACCGGTCTATTGGACCGATCCGGTCTTGAGTTTATGTGCGCATTCGAATATAACCTCACCCTTAGCTGTGACAACGAAGTCAAAATGAAACATTTTAGCAATCTTCTAAAAACATGATTTATTTGAACAATGTGTGAAGTAATTTTGCGAGCTAACATTTCTGTAAACCAATTTTATTAAAAATGTCGTTGCTTCGCATTTTCCCCATCCATTAGCGCGGTTATATTAAGCTTCGTGCACACGTCTGGAAGTGTTTTTATTACCTCTTCCTATGCGCAATGTTCACCTATTTCAATAATAATATTAAATTTCACTTATTTTAAACTTATTTCCACCCTTTTTTTTGATTTATTGGAATAAATAAGGTTATGGTTTGGTCCAAAACAGTTTATGTGTCGGTACCGAAACGGTTCGGTCCACTATGGTCCACCCGAAAATCAAGACCCAAAGGACCGAAAATGGTTCGGTCCCGTCCTCGTTTATGCGGGGTTTTTTGGGACCTTTTTTGGTACTTTGGACCGGTTCGGTCCTGCACATAAACGCGCTGGGGGTGACTCCTGAGCTTAACACTGCCACATAAAAAAAAATCAATTCTTGAACCTGAGGCACTATTGCTAGATCGCCGAAAAGTAGGCGGAGGACTATAGCTACTAGATCTCTAGAAATAAAGTTGGTAATGGAGAGATGAGTGACACGATTGTCAATTAAAAGGGCAGCATACTAGTTTACTTGAGCCGGTGGTAAGTCCTCCTCCAAAGCTCCTGCATAAGAGCAAGAGTAAGATGCCTCTCTACAGTCCTCGGTAGCACTAGAAGCATTGCGAGGTGCCATTTCAGACCTTATGGTCTGAGCGTCACGCGACGATCCCTGCCTGCTGTTTCGTTGGAGGATCTTTATCCTTAAAAATTAGCTTGGTGTAGGAGAATCGGCAGGCGATTTTGCCCTTCAGACTAATGCAACTTAGCCATGGAAGCGGTGTACACTACCTTTCCACTTGTCCTCGGGAACCGCCTTTTGTGAGGCGATAGGCGCCGGCACGTTCTCGTTGGTTAAGGTAGCACTCTGGGGGGAAGTGAGTCTGAGGCAACTTACCCTCTTACATCAGAGTGAAATCAAAAGCACTTTTGCTTTTAATGAAGGAGACGTTACTCCTCACGCATTTTGCTGTGCTAGGGTTTGAGCAGACTAATAACAGCCAGCCTCTTCTTTGGAAGTTCCTCTCGAAAGACTTCGCCGCCTGCTTTTTCAACGACATCAATCATCGCCTCCTGCAACTGTGCCTTTTGCTCAGGTATCAGGAGGCAGTTGACCATGTCAGTCGATATGAGACAAGTTGAACACTGCTTACCACCTGGCTAAAGGTGGGGCGAGTAGGTCCCTTGGCCATCTTGGCCCTCTTCTGTTCTGGAGGTTCCCGAGTTTCCTCCTCTGAGCGAGCCCTCTTCAGCTCAGTTTTTTTAGAGGGTTTTATTAAAGCTTTTTCCAGGATCGTATCCCTGGATAGGCCTTTTGCCAGTTCTTCTTGAAATAATCGAACACACACTGACCGAGCCTGCGCTGCAGACGGATTATTTTTTTTATATGAAAAAACCATGCTTATACTACCAGTCCGTCATGTCGTTCAGTTCGTGGTGCAATGTATAGTAGTAAGCTTGGTTTGAAGAATAGAGGAGATAGGAAAGTTTAGAGGGGGTCTGGAGGGTGTAGAAGAAAATGACGATGAACCTCCGTTTGAACTCTAAGGTGTTGTACGAGTTCGGAAATACTGACTGCGGGAGGTTATTCCACAGTGGAGTTGTTCTATTCATAAACGAACATCTAAACCGTGCTGTGCGTGAACGGGTGGCGGTGAGCCGAGCGGGCTAGTCTTGTGTTGCGGGAAAAATATTGCCATGCAGGCAGGAGGTCCTGAATTTCAGTGGAACAGTCGCCATGATAACAGCGATAAAGTATGGAGAGGGCTGCTACATTCCTACGGTGGCTTAAGGTTGTAACGGTCAGTTTTGCCTAAATATCTGCTTGACTAAAACTTACTGTGGGGAAGAAAATCGAGGAGTTGGTTGGGAACAAAAAGGTAGGCGGGGAGAAATGAAAAAAAACAGAAAATGAGAGTTCGAATTTTGACGTAGGAATTTTTGGTCCGGAAAAAGTTTTCGGAAAAATTGAAATTTAACTAAGAAATGAAAAAAATCAGTTTGAACACATACGACTGGCTGGGAGACGAAAAATAAATTTGGAAGTGAAAGGACAGTTTGAGTAAGAGTTCCTGTTTCTGGAGAAAAAGAAAAGTTTTTTTGTGAGATAGATTGGGGATCGCCGGAAGTTTTTCTGCAGTCCATTTAATAAATACTCACGAGGATTTGATGCAGATGTAATACGTGGTGCTGTTATTACATAAAAAAGTAGGAACAGATTTTGTTTGAAGAAGCAAAATACAAGAAGGGAAGAAGACCAGGCATATAGAACGCTTTTTTTTGGTTGGGAAGGAGCCACTATTCGCAGGAACACGAACGGCAACCTCAGCGACGATAAGAAAGGTCAGGTATTTTACAACCCAAAAATTCTCATACCCTTTTAGGCGGTTCGTGGTGGAGAAAAACCAATGATCTCCAGTGAAGTGTGCATACAAAGTGCCGTGGCGCATCTGGTCAACACATAGGCGCACTAGGCGTGTGTGTACGAGTATGAGGATTGCGGCCTCTGGAAGTGGTGGTTGTTTAACTTTTTAACTTTGTGGCAAAGAAGGGCAGTCTATTCGAAGGAAATTTTCCCAAAAGCTGTCTCGGTCGTTGAAGTTACCTAAATATAATTTTGCAAAAAGCCTGCAGCAGGGCTGTGGAAGAAATCGTTCTGACGTACTGCTGTGAATTTGTAGACAAAGGCGAGAAAATTAAGTCGCAGTTCTGCTACAAGAGAAAAAAAAACACACAAAAACTACACAAAATAAAATCACACAAAGTTTTGCTTTCATTTATTAAATTTAAATTTATTACTAAAATAATAATTTTAATGGTAGTAGTAGTAACGTTATAATCTTATTTATAATTATTTGTGAATTTGTTTTGCTCCTTGTCGGAACTAGTTTATTCTTTGTTGTTTTCTGTTCTCCATGTAAGAGAACCTGTTGTTTGTGATAACGGTTGTAAAAAAACGACGAGTACTGGCGCCAATACCACGCGTTTTTCTTTTTCTTCAGTTCTTCTTACAGATATACCCATGATAATTTAATTGTATATTAACTTTTTTTAATTGGAGCGTTGGAATTCGAGATCTGACAAGGCCGCGATTGTTGTCTTGAAATAGTGACGTGTCAGTTATCCATTGTATTGTTTGGTTGTGTTAACTGTTTTCCTGCAATAAGCAGGCATATTAAATGATTGTAACGAAAATGTCTGTGTATTAGATTTTTTCTTTGTGGAATGGTTGGGGCGGATTTCTTTTCTTTTTCAGGGTTCTTAAATAGTGCATTCTCCTGAAGCTGATAGTATTCTATACTAATAGCTGTCAGGGGAACGAACTGCCATGACGAGGCACAGGCGATGACCGGAGAATGATGGAGGCGGGATTCAAAGTTGCCTAGGCACAGGTAAGTGGTGAACCAACCGCGGTAAGCCCCGGCCACACACCCCACGACCCCTCCGGCGAGCTAGACAACTCCGTGTGGCCGGCGTAGGAGTTCCGGATTTTCTTTTTATTTCTTATGTATGGTGTTGGCTCCTTGGCCATGCTCTTCCGGGCTTGTGGCTAAGGGGGTAACACCTCGCATAAGTGGCGCCCACTATTTAGATCGCGCCATTATGCGGTTACATAAATGGCGCCCAACGCAGCTTTTAAAGCCCGTTGACTGTCCTACACGGACCTTGAAGTTTAAATTTTTTTTTGGTTTAGTACCACTTGTGCCTTCACGGACAACATTTGATTTTGTAGTTTATGGTTCACCACTTTTACCAAGCGCTCGCTGTGGGCTAAGGTAGTACCGCGAGGCCTTAGTCCTTGTCTGTTTTCGAATTTTTTTTCAGCGTTTGTCCAAATTCTATGTGAATTTTTATTTGTCTTCGCTTTTAGGCCTGTCCGTTCACTTACGCGGTAACTTCTTCGTTTTGGAGTAGCTTCGAACCATGCTGACCTGCACGGCTTGCTAACAAGCGGGTGTTCGCTTGGCTATGCGTGCAGGTGTAGTAGTGGTTCATCCCTGTCCTGTTTTTGGGGTCGGCGACTCTGGTATCAGGCGTGATACCGCCTGTCACTGCGTCGGTCCGTGAACAGGATCCTCTTTTAATTTTCCTGATGGACGTTGAAGTTGGTACAAGGGCTTAACCGTCTCTGGTATCAGGCGTGTTACCGCCTGCCACTGCGCCCCTTGTTCCTTCGGAAGGTCCATCCAGCTTTTTTAAATTCTATTTTTTTGTTTATGTCCTGAGTTTTTTTTTCGTCTGTTCCTCCCAACTGATTGATTTTCCGAAAGGTAGCTCGGTTGTGGTTGAACAGCGGATTCCCCAAATTTTTTTTATTTTTGAAGAAGTTTCCCTTTCGTGGCGATGCGATTTTGAGTTCCGGTTCCGTCCTTCTTTCGGTGCGGACCTGAAGCTGTGTCGGCGACCTTGATGACACTTGGTGATGACTATGCTTCATAGTTTTCACCAACTGCCATCGAGGACATCGACCATGCGGGAGCCCTGAGGGGAATTGTTATCCGTCTCAACCATTCCTCGCTTATACTGAATGAAAGCTAATTACTCACTCTTATACACTAATATATATAGACATTAATACACTTTGATTGTTTTACACACTAATCACTGTTGATTCTTTTTCGGGGGTTACACACAATATTATTAACTTCTAGTTGATTTGTTTAATGCAACCTTCTTCTTACTGGTTATCGGTTGTTTTTGTTTTGGTTTTCGTGGGGGATACATACTACCTCTTATAATTTTTTTTGTCATCCATTTGAATCCGTTTTCGCAACGAATTTTTTTTCGTCGACTCTTCCGGGAGAAGTTTTTGCTTGTGAATTTACATCAATTTATCTTGGGATTAGACTATGGAGCTCAGAAGTGGAAGGACTGCAGGTACCACTTCTGGTGGAGGCAATCTCCCTAACGGAACCGAAGCCGGCCAGGGGGACTCACCAACCTTCCCCAACCCTACTCCTTCGCTGGAGGAGCAAGTTGCCCAGTTGAGGCAGGTTTTAGATACCCTGCTAATGCAGCAGCGACCTGCTGAGGTCCCTATGAACCCTGGGGTACCCAGGGATCAGCAGTCCACCCCGGAGGCGTCCCCACCTGCGGTCGGCAGGTTAGATTTCTTGCCAGGGACCCAACATCGCAAGTCTCCAGTCACGTTCTGGAATTTAAAATTCTCCGGCGAGGACAAGTTGTTGTCGGCGGAGGAATTTCTGTTCCGGGTGGAGCTGAAGGCTCACGATGATGGAGTCCAACAATCAGAAGTCTGCCGACATTTTTCTTCTTTGTTGTCGGGGCGAGCCACCGACTGGTACTGGTCGCAGTTTCGGCGCCAATTCTTAGATCCTGACTGGGAAACAGTTAAAGCCCAGTTCATTCGCTATTTCCGAAGTCGAGAGTCGGATGAAGAACTTATACTTCAGATGATGGACACTAAACAACATCATCTTTCCTTTGATGAGTTCACCGCCCAACTGTTGTCGTTACACAACCGAATGATTCATCCTATGTCTGAAAGCGGTTTAATAGGAATAGTAGTCCGAAATCTAAATTTCGCTTTGGGGTCTGCAGTAATTGGACATAGTTTCACCAGTATGAATCAATTGCGTGAGACCTGTGTTCGCGTTGAACGCTGGCAGCAACAAAAAAAACTAGAACGTCGGGGCGATCGACAGATACACGAGGTGGATTATTTGGGAAATCATCCATCCTACCATGTACCCCCAATTGTAACAGCACCCGAAGTTGACGAAATGACGGCGCCGCGTCAGAACCAGACGAATCCACGACCTTTACGTTGTTGGAATTGTCAGCAACCGGGTCATCCATTTATGGACTGCCCGTCTGAAACTCGTGGCCTGTTTTGCTACAAGTGTGGCAAGCCAGGAGTCGTCACGCCAGTGTGCCCCACCTGCCAGGGAAACCGGAGCCGGGGTGTGAGACAGTACGGGAGTCCGCGCCCGAGCTAAGCTCGCCCGTTTTCCCTACACATTCTTCATATACACCAGATATGACTACCATCAGCGACTTTACGTCAACTGATGCTCTTCCTGTTTTTCCCTCAGAGGAGGTTAAACTTTCGTTCCTTTCCCGTTGGAAGAGATATATCTCCGCTCGTTCGCGCATATTCTCAGAGCCACCTTTTGTGGACTCCCTAACTTCCAAGCGCACCCCTCCCCAAATTAGGGTACGAGCTAAGGAGAAGCGACAATGTTTGCAGAAAATTGTTTCTGCCTTCATCTCGGATTCGTCAGATCCTCGTCTGTTTACGAAGGTCCTCGTAGCTAACGAGGAAGTGGTTGGGTTGTTGGACAGTGGTGCCACTGTTAGCTGTTTGGGAAGAGATGCCGAAGCGTTTCTAGCTAATCATCCCGAAGTGACAGTCTACACTTTGCACTCTGTAGTGCATACTGCTGACGGGGCTCCGCAGAGACTTTGCGGTTATATTCGAGTTCCAATCTCCTTTGGAGGAAGGACCCGTGATATAACCATCTATGTGGTGCCCAGTCTCAGCCAGAGACTGTACCTAGGGATGGATTTTTGGAATCTTTTCGGCCTAGCTCCCCAAATAGTCGGCGAGATAAACGCTCCATCCGTGTCTGCAAAAATGCACGACTTAACGTCTACGCAATGCGAACGGTTGGAACGCGTCAAGGCCAGATTTCCCTCTTTTGATGTCTTCGGACTGGGAAAGACTAACTTGGAGGAACACATCATTGACACTGGTGACTCAGTTCCTATTAAACAGAGGCATTATCCAGTCTCACCCGCTGTACAACAGCTGATGTATGGTGAGTTAGACAGGATGTTGTCGCTGGGGGTGATTGAGCCATCAAATAGTCCCTGGAATTCT
Source organism: Thereva unica (assembly GCA_949987705.1). Taxonomy (NCBI): domain Eukaryota; kingdom Metazoa; phylum Arthropoda; class Insecta; order Diptera; family Therevidae; genus Thereva; species Thereva unica. The sequence goes on along the minus strand of OX465285.1, from coordinate 25,833,332 downwards.
CCAGTGGTGTTGGTTCGTAAACCAGGTAAGGTCCGCCTGTGCCTTGACTCTCGCAAGGTGAACAGTGTCACGGTGAAAGACGCCTATCCACTTCCACATATTGATGGTCTTCTTGGTCGTCTTCAAGACACCAAGTTCATCACGAGCTTAGACCTGAAGGACGCCTTCTGGCAAATCCCTTTAGAGAAGAAGTCGCGAGAGCGGACAGCTTTCACTGTCCCTGGTCGTCCACTGTACCAGTTTACAGTAATGCCTTTCGGCTTATGTAATGCCCCACAGCGCATGTGTCGCTTGATGGATAAAGCCATCCCGGGCCATTTACGTGAAAACGTTTTTGTCTATCTGGACGACCTGCTCATTGTTTCACCTGACTTTGACTCCCACCTAAAGCTTTTGGACGAAGTGGCCAGCTGTCTCCGTCGTGCGGGGTTAACTATCAATTTATCTAAAAGCAAATTTTGCGTGACTGAAGTCAAGTATCTCGGCTTCATAATTGGTGATGGGACTCTGAAAACCGATCCTAACAAGGTGACGGCCATCATGGACTTCCCAACTCCGAAGTCTCATAAGCAGACCCGGAGGTTCTTGGGCATGACCGGATGGTATCAGCGTTTCATTCCCAATTATGCTAGCGTGGCTTCTCCAATCACGGATTGTTTGAAGTCTAAATCTTTTAGTTGGACTGATGATGCCCAGCAGGCGTTCGGGACTTTGAAAAAGCTGATGACGGAAGCTCCTCTTTTAGTCACTCCAGATTTTTCTAAACCTTTCTATATTCAGTGCGATGCCAGCAGGACTGGTGTAGGTAGTGTGCTTTTTCAGAAGGACATGGATGGAGGAGAACATCCGATTGCTTATATGTCCAAGAAATTGAACGGAGCACAACGGAACTACACCATTACTGAGCTCGAATGCTACGCAGCCGTGCTGAGTATAAAGAAGTTTAGAGCATATGTTGAGGGACAGACTTTCACGGTCATTACTGACCATGCAAGTCTAAAATGGCTCATGAGCCAGAAGGAGCTTAACGGTCGTTTAGCCCGGTGGAGTCTTAAGCTTCAGGGGTTCGACTTTACAATCGAACACCGTAAAGGCACCCACAATGTGGTTCCCGATGCCTTGTCACGCATGGATTGCGTTGACGAATTGTCCCTGTGCTTCGACGTGGACTTAAATGCCCCGTCTTTCAAATCCACTGATTATCTTCGTCTGGGTGATAGCCTCAGGCAAGCCTCACCGCAGCTACCAGACCTGCGAGTTGAAGATGGGTACGTTTTCATGCGTACATCACCACGTACTGGAAACCCGATTGCTGACGACCTGACATGGAAGTTGTGGATTCCAATGGAACTGACCGCGTCTCTCATAGAGTCGTCTCATTCGCCGCCACAAGCATCGCATGGTGGAGTAGGGAAGACACTAGCCAGATTGCGATGTAAGTACTTTTGGCCAGGTATGGCAAAACAAGTTCGGGAATTCATCGCCAAGTGTGAGGTCTGCAAGACCACCAAAGCCCCCAGTTCAGTACTTCGACCACCTATGGGAAACCCCATGGATGCGTCGAGGCCGTTCCAATTTTTATACGTCGATTTCTTGGGTCCTTATCCCAGGTCGAAGAAAGGACACACGGCAGTATTTGTTGTATTGGATGCTTTCACTAAGTTTGTCTTCCTGCACCCCGTGTCCGCTGAGACCACGGCGGTGTCCGTCAAGTTTCTCGAGCAAACTATCTTTCATACCTTTGGAGTTCCTGAAACGGTCTTCTCCGACAATGGTCGGCAATTCACCTCCAAAGAGTTTGCTAAATTGTTGACCGACTATGGCGTGCACCATGTGCGCACGGCTGTATATTCGCCTCACCCTAACGCTTCCGAGCGGGTGAATAGATCCATCCTAACCGCCATTAGGGCGTACTTAAAGGAGGATCATCGTGAGTGGGATAGACATCTGTCGTCCATTGAATGTGCTCTTCGTAGTACCCACCACGAGGCGATCGGCATGTCCCCGTATCAGGCCCTGTTTGGTAGCCATATGATCCTGCACGGATCAGCATATCCAGTCCTGAAGAAACTGAACGTTTTACAGGAGGGTGACATAGCTTTTCTACCATTGACGGACAAAATGCAGATGCTTCGTGAGCGGATTGCTGTTAATTTAGCCGCCGCACACATCAGACATAAAACCCAATACAACTTGCGGTGTCGTGTGGGCAGTTTTCGTCCCGGAGATGAGGTCTACCGGAGAACTTTCTGGGTGAGTAACCGAGCGGGTCGTTTTAGTGCCAAATTGGCACCCCGGTTTCTGAAAGCTCGGATACGTAAAAAAATTGGAACCAGCTTGTACGAGCTGGAGGATTTGGGAGGTAAGAGCATAGGGGTATATCACGGCAAGGACCTACGTCGGTGATTTCCTCAAGGTTCCATCTTCATTTTTTTCATTTTCGGTCAGTCTGGAGAAGGTCTCTCGGCGAACTGGGTGTCTGTCGTTTCACCGGGATGAGTCGAAGGCAATATGGCATTGCTGGAGGTTGTGCCGATGGAGCGAAAGCACCCTGGGTTTGGGTGAGAATGGTTGAAGACGTATAGATATCAGTAGGGGGACAATGTGGTATTGTCTTCCGCCTGATATTTGTACCTTCAGATATTCCTCCGGGAGGTTTTTCAGGCTGATCATCCCGAAAATACGGTTGTGACCGTACGTCCAACTTATCCTTTTTCACTCCGTATGGAGACGACTCTGATGAGAACCCGAACAGCCCGGCATCTCAGTCTGGAGAGCATGAGCCTCTTAATCTCAGGGGATGAGTCGAGACCCACGTTGATCTTACCCGAAGCTCACTACAGAGAAAAAACTGTCCGTTTTTTTCGGCTCCTCACTGCCTCGCGAGTCGGCCTCGTGGACCCGAGGGTATGTAACGGTCAGTTTTGCCTAAATATCTGCTTGACTAAAAATTACTGTGGGGAAGAAAATCGAGGAGTTGGTTGGGAACAAAAAGGTAGGCGGGGAGAAATGAAAAAAAAACAGAAAATGAGAGTTCGAATTTTGACGTAGGAATTTTTGGTCCGGAAAAAGTTTTCGGAAAAATTGAAATTTAACTAAGAAATGAAAAAAATCAGTTTGAACACATACGACTGGCTGGGAGACGAAAAATAAATTTGGAAGTGAAAGGACAGTTTGAGTAAGAGTTCCTGTTTCTGGAAAAAAGAAAAGTTTTTTTGTGAGATAGATTGGGGATCGCCGGAAGTTTTTCTGCAGTCCATTTAATAAATACTCACGAGGATTTGATGCAGATGTAATACGTGGTGCTGTTATTACATAAAAAAGTAGGAACAGATTTTGTTTGAAGAAGCAAAATACAAGAAGGGAAGAAGACCAGGCATATAGAACGCTTTTTTTTGGTTGGGAAGGAGCCACTATTCGCAGGAACACGAACGGCAACCTCAGCGACGATAAGAAAGGTCAGGTATTTTACAACCCAAAAATTCTCATACCCTTTTAGGCGGTTCGTGGTGGAGAAAAACCAATGATCTCCAGTGAAGTGTGCATACAAAGTGCCGTGGCGCATCTGGTCAACACATAGGCGCACTAGGCGTGTGTGTACGAGTATGAGGATTGCGGCCTCTGGAAGTGGTGGTTGTTTAACTTTTTAACTTTGTGGCAAAGAAGGGCAGTCTATTCGAAGGAAATTTTCCCAAAAGCTGTCTCGGTCGTTGAAGTTACCTAAATATAATTTTGCAAAAAGCCTGCAGCAGGGCTGTGGAAGAAATCGTTCTGACGTACTGCTGTGAATTTGTAGACAAAGGCGAGAAAATTAAGTCGCAGTTCTGCTACAAGAGAAAAAAAAACACACAAAAACTACACAAAATAAAATCACACAAAGTTTTGCTTTCATTTATTAAATTTAAATTTATTACTAAAATAATAATTTTAATGGTAGTAGTAGTAACGTTATAATCTTATTTATAATTATTTGTGAATTTGTTTTGCTCCTTGTCGGAACTAGTTTATTCTTTGTTGTTTTCTGTTCTCCATGTAAGAGAACCTGTTGTTTGTGATAACGGTTGTAAAAAAACGACGAGTACTGGCGCCAATACCACGCGTTTTTCTTTTTCTTCAGTTCTTCTTACAGATATACCCATGATAATTTAATTGTATATTAACTTTTTTTAATTGGAGCGTTGGAATTCGAGATCTGACAAGGCCGCGATTGTTGTCTTGAAATAGTGACGTGTCAGTTATCCATTGTATTGTTTGGTTGTGTTAACTGTTTTCCTGCAATAAGCAGGCATATTAAATGATTGTAACGAAAATGTCTGTGTATTAGATTTTTTCTTTGTGGAATGGTTGGGGCGGATTTCTTTTCTTTTTCAGGGTTCTTAAATAGTGCATTCTCCTGAAGCTGATAGTATTCTATACTAATAGCTGTCAGGGGAACGAACTGCCATGACGAGGCACAGGCGATGACCGGAGAATGATGGAGGCGGGATTCAAAGTTGCCTAGGCACAGGTAAGTGGTGAACCAACCGCGGTAAGCCCCGGCCACACACCCCACGACCCCTCCGGCGAGCTAGACAACTCCGTGTGGCCGGCGTAGGAGTTCCGGATTTTCTTTTTATTTCTTATGTATGGTGTTGGCTCCTTGGCCATGCTCTTCCGGGCTTGTGGCTAAGGGGGTAACACCTCGCATAAGTGGCGCCCACTATTTAGATCGCGCCATTATGCGGTTACAAGGTGTCTATGGAGGCGCGAAAGGGGCCATTACCAATGAGTTTGAGGGCGCGATTTTGCACCTTGTCGAGACAAGCCAAGGTGGTTTTTGGGGCACCTGCTCAGATATACGAGTTGTATTCAAGGCGCGGCCGAATGTAGGATTTGTATGTTGTAGCCAAGGCGGCTGGCTGGAGGAGGAACTTGCATCTCTTGAGAAATCCAAGACATTGGGAGGCTTGTTTGGGGATTTGGAATATGTGATCATTCTATCGCTCCGTTAAAGTTACCCCTAGGATGTTGAGAGTTAAGTCAACCGTTAGATTCTCTTTATCCACTGAGATAGGAGGAAGGTCGGTACAATTTTTGTTGGAGATCAGACAGTACTTCGTTTTCGTGGCCTTGAATTCGACGCGGTTCATTTTGCCCCAATGAAGAATCGATTCGATATCCCGGTTGATCGAAGTGGACATCAGTTGACGGTGGTAAAGACAAGGTCTGGCACGTGGTTGTCTTATAGTGTCGAAGGAGTAAGATAAATGCAAAATACCGTCATCAGCGAAACAGTGAAGTGGGTTGGAGGGGATTGAGAGCGATCATTAATGAAGATTAGAAAAATTGCGGGTGAGAGAATTGACCCCTGGGGAACTCCGGCCGAAATGACATGTGGGTTGGATTCGACGCCGTCCAATACTACCTTGATTGAACGGCCTGAAAGAAAGCTCTTAATCCAGTTCCCTAGAAATAAGTGTATACCAATAGCTTCTGCGTCTAAAGACTTATTTTCAGCGACCGCAAGTCCAGTGTGCTGGTCAAAGCAGTTGATTTCCAACTTCCGTGCTCATTGGCTCCGCTAGTTCCTCATTGGCTCCGCTAGTTGAGATGTGGCCATCATCACAATTGACGAGATTGATGTTGTCGGACTGTGGGAAGGCTAATTAAAACTAGAGGACGCCAGGTATCTAGAGTTTGGCTATTAGAGACCAAGCATATCCTTGGTGGTTTTATCAGTAGTGTTCTGGGGCCGGTTCGTGTATGGCGAACGACGATAACCGAACGAAAAGAAATTGAAGTCGAAAATTTTAGCGTTCGCATAGGTCGAAAGAAAATTGTTCGTGTCCTAATGCAAAAACTCGATAACCCAAGAGCTTTCGAGTGCCTTTCGCCGGCTTCAGACGAAAATTTTCAATTTTTTCGACTTACACGAACCCGAGACGAAAAAAATTTTTCGTTTTCGACATACACGAACCGGCCCCTGCTCTCCGCCCGACTACCATTAGCCAGCACTCCTGGTAGAGACATGGCCAGTTTCCAGTCGCCTCACGAGAAGGGGCACTTCCAGCAGTTTAGCACAATTCCGGTACGGATCAAAAGCAGCAGCGTGTTAGTCTGTGTAGGGGTATTTTCATAAACGCAGAACTGCCGCAGTACTGCAAAATTCAGCAATTGGTAGTCTGTAGCTGAATTCTGCAGTACTGCGGCAGTTCTGCGTTTATGAAAATACCCTAGGTCTTACCTAGCGACCCGAGTGCTTTTTACTAAGCTAAGATAATAACTTTTTACTAAGCTAAGATAATAACTAAGATTTTATCACTTCTCTCGTGTTCCTTTTCCTTGATGTTGGGACCAATGTTAATGTATAAATGCTGCTAAAAGAACTTAGGAAGGAGCGGAATGATGATCTGCTCTCAGGAAGGCAATTCACGAAGGAAAGGGTTCTAATATGGGAAAACACGACAGGCACCCTACGGTTGCTGACTGGGAACAAGTAATTGACAATTTTTTTTCTTTAAAACATATATTTTTAATTTTGTTTTGTTTTTTATACATCTACATACTTCTATCTCCACTGTGCCCTTAAATATCATGTGTAAGAATAAAGAACTCGGCTCTTAAACACATGCCGTCTCAGTGCTGCTACTACTGATTCTCTATTTATTCGAGATAAGCTGATGTCTTATATTTTCAATGACGCAAACAACAGTTCAAGTAAAAGAATAACTGCGCTCAAAATCATTCCAATCCCCAACAATGCAATGGCGGATAAAAAATGCTCTAGATCCACAGACACTTCCTGGTTGAGATTTTGATTGTTAAGGTTCGGCCTGTCAGACGCCCACAAGTTAGCGTGATATTTCAGAATGCCAGTTTCCTTGATCCGCAAAATTCCATGAGATAAGTGCTCCTTGAACGGAGATCCTTTTCGTACAGTCGTTGCTACGGAGAATGGTGTAAACATCGCCACTTCTTGCAACTCATTGAATTCAGTCTCGGATGATATTTCTACAAAATGGAAACATTGTAAAGAGGTTTAAAAACTTACATTTACCTTTCAAGATCCTGTAAGCAGCTGTTAACTGAACGTAAAATGCAAAATTTCCTCTCTTGATCCGAACAAGTCCTTCGTTCAATGGCAGAATGTTGTTCTGATTGTTCTTGTTAATTTTATTAGAGAAGAATTGTTTTGCCTTTTTATCTTTAGTTGTGTTGAAGAATTCATGATTGTAAGGAATGTCCTCCATTCCGATCTTCAGTTTGCTATTGTACAGGGCTGAAACGGTTGTAAGTGTTCTCGGCGATTCTGTTAGCAAAGATCCCAATATGAAGGCGGAATAGAACTGATAGAGGAGGATGGAAAATATAAAAATAGAGATTATGGCGATTCTTGACGAATCTACGTTGAATGAGCGCGTTATTCCTTGCAGGGATAACGCACTAAGTACAGCAAATATTGCGAAGCTAGGCGATGACTCCTGGTCGGATGTGACGTGGTCGCCGGTGATGTTTTCGTAGCTTAATATACTGATGAATAAGGCTGCGGCCAGAACTCCAACTGCTATGACCGCATACCACGAAGTACTGTGAAAGGGTTGAAGGAAGATGTTGCGAAAGTAGAGATTGCGTGGATGGCGAAAGAGAAAGCCAGTTCTGAAAAATAAAATTAAAAAAATGTAACTAATTCCGTTGGTATCCTTTATTTTGCGGAACAACACTAAATTTATAGCTTTATAAAAAACGGAGGATGGAAACACAAATAGCAAGTAGAAACAAATTGAGATTGAAGTGGGAATTGTAGTGGGAAGTGTAGAGGTAGTGAGAGAAATAGAAAGAGCTAGTGAGAAGAAGAAGATATAAAAAGAAATGCATGTCTTCTGAATGTTGTGGCTGTGCTTATTCCCTGAATGTGGTTTGGAAGATTCTGAGAGTATACACAAAGAAGGAACGACTACCAATTAGGGAAGTGTGAGCAGGAATCAGGAATTTAATGGATCGCAAGGATTGCAAACGAAAGAGGAAGTCACAAAGGTAGCAGGGGCTTTTGGTATAAAAAATCTTATGCAAGAGAAGTAAATTCATGTTCAGATCTTCTTGTATAAAAAAGAACCTAATGTAATCATTACATGCCACTTTAAGACGTTGTAGCAGGATGAGTCGAAGGAGATATGCACCAGCGAGTCGTAAAGGAACTGAGGAACAACAAGAGATTTCGTAAGTTTGGCTCGATTAGGTGAAGATAGCAGACTACCATGTAGTCCCAGTTTGCGAAGTGGGCCATAGATATTAGAGAGAAGCAATGCGACATGATTGCAGCGGGAGAGTTTGGAATTGACAACAATAGCCAATAGAACATTATTAAGTAAAAGAGGTGAAAACGACTAAGGAAAAGTACTGATTTAATTAGATTTAATTTAAATTAATTACTAGAATTCCATTCGTTTATTTGAGGCAAGGTGCTATTGAGTACAAACACACAATATTTGATTAAGAGGACAAGAGATATATAGTTGGATATCATCAGCATATAAATGAAAAGAGCAGTGACTTATAACAGAGGGAAGATCATTAATATGTATAGAGAGAGAACAGCAAGGGACCAAGAACCGAACCCTGAGGCACACCTGCAGGCACACTTAAGAAAGAGGATGTAACATTATTATGCCAAACACACTGAGCTCTATTAGAGAGAAGAAAAGAGAAAACACGAATAGAAAAAGAAGAAAAGTGATACCATTGACTAAGTTTATGGAATAGATGCTAGTTGGCTACAGATTCGAATGATTTGGAGAAGTCAATAAGAGCTAGTATTGCAATATCACCTCGGTCAAGGGCGAAAAGAAGATCAGTTGTTACCTTCAATATAGCAGGTTCGCAGCTGTGGGAATTACGGAAGCCAGATTGGAGTTTAGAAAGAAAATTAATTATAGGAAACAAGGTACCGCAAGACTTTAGCGAAGAATACGAATAGGGCGAAAGTCTGACAAATTATCGGGGGAGGACTTTTTAGGAATGGGAATCACTATGGTTTTTTTCCAGAGTAAAGGAACCTGGGAAGTTGTCAGGCAATAATTAAGAATATGCGCGATGGTTTCAACGATTAAAGGGGAGAGAATCTTAAGAAAGCGAGGAGAGATTCCATCATAGCCAACGCTATTGGACGAAATGGAAAGCAATATTCCAAGCACTTTAAGTGAGTCAATTCAACAAAAATTAAAACCATCAGAACATATAGATTTGGAAGAAGGGGAATCGGAAATGGAAGAGATTGGAGATTGATTGAAAGATGCATTGAGTAGTTTACATCAACACCAAATGATGCGAGCTCAGAAGTATGAATGCCTAGAAACCGAAAGTTAGACCAAAGTTGCTTACTGGACAAAGCAGGATCAAGTTTACGGCGGTAAAATTCACGCTTGGCCGATTAGACTTTGCTATAGATTAAGTTACAAAGATTTTTGTATTCACTGAGGTAGCTCGGGATCCTAGCTCTGCGATAGCGTCTGTACAAGAACTCACGCTTAACAATCAGTTTGGGAATTTTATAAGAAAACCAGGGGCAAGTTGGAGATTTACAAGTTGTTATTGTAACTAACACATTGATTAATAGTGAAACAATCAAGAAAAAAAGCAAATCTAATTTACGCTATACGCTCAGCTCCACGACGACAGCGGGCAGTTCAAGGTATTCCATGGAGAATTGAAGCTCATGCGAAAGAGCCGACAGCATCGTTTAAATCCAGGGCCAAGGTGATTCCGCGTGGTTGCTGATTACTATCTATCTGGCTGTCTCAGGCTGCAAAGGTGTGCCACTTCTATGTTGTGGGCGGAAAACATTTACATATGGGGAGAGATCATGTCCAATTGTGGAGGCAACATCGTTCAAAATCTGCCTGGGACTTTCACCATCGCTCGACGGGATTTCCCGCACGGCTACAGCTGGCTCTACACGATGCTATGAACACCCTCCAACGTTGGACGCTTGATTGTAGGACGCAACGTTGGCGTTTTTTTTTTTGTGGTAAGATGAAGCTTAGGAGTCACCCTTTGTACTACTAGTCCGTCATGTCTTACAAGTCATGGTGCAGCGTATAGTAGTAAGCTTGATCTGAAGGAAAGATAATAGGATAGGTTAGGGGTCTGGAGGGTGCATGAGTAGATGTCGATGAACCTTGCGTTTGAACTCTGAGATGTTATATGAGCTCGGAAACACCGACTGCGGAAGAGAATTCCACAATCGAGTTGTTATATTTATAAACGAACTACTAAACCGTAATGTGCGTGAAGGGGAGGACTGAAGGGTGAAGGGGTGAGCCGAGTTGGCTAGTCTTGTGTTGCGGGAAAAAAATTGCCGTGTAGGCAGGAGGTTTTTGATTTCAGTGGAGCAGTCGCTATGATAATAGCGGTAAAACTTGCTGAGCGCTGCTACATTCCTACGGTGGCTTAAAGAATCGATGCAAAGGGTGTTATCGCCAATGAGTTTGATGGCGCGGTTTTGCACCTTGTCTAGCCAAGCCAAGGTGGTTTTAGGGGCGCCTGCCCAGATATACGAGTTGTATTCAAGGCGTGGCCGAATGTAGGACTTGTATATTGTAGCCAAGGCAGCTGGATGAAGGAGAAACTTACATCTCTTAAGGAAGCCGAGGCATTGATACGCTTGCTTGGTGATTTGCAGTATGTGATTATTCCATCGCAGATCGTTGGATAGAGTCACGCCGAGGATGTTCAAATATGGATCAGCTGTTATAATATCCTCGCCCACTGAAATGGAGGGAAGGTTGGTGCAGGTTTTGTTGGAGAATAGACAGTACTTGGTTTTGGTTTCGTTGAACTCGACACGATTCTTGCGGCCTCAATCAAGAATGAGTTGGATATCCTCGTTAAGAGAGTTGGACATGAGCTCGCGTTCTAAGAGACAAGGTCTGGCATTTGCTTGTCCTGTGTTGTCGGAGGGGTATGAGTAACGCAAAGTACCGTCATCGGCAAAACTATGAAGTGGATTGGAGGGGATTGAGAGCAGATCATTAATAAATATAAGAAAGAGGGTAGGCGAGAGAATCGCCCCTTGGGGAACGCCGGCCGAAATGGAATGGGGGTTGGATTCGACGCCATCCAATACTACCTTGATTGAACGGCCAGAAAGAAAGCTCTCAATCCAGTTCCCTAGAACTGAATCAATACCAATAGCTTGGAGTTTCGACAGCAGAGCGGGATGCCATACTCTGTCAAAGGCCTTAGAGATATCCAGAGCAACCAGACCAGACTCACCGAAGCCATGAATGCTTTGATTGATGTGTTCAGTCAGGCACACAAGAAGGTCGCCAGTAGACCTTTTTGGTCTAAAGCCGTACTGCCTGTCGTGAATAATTTGGTTAGATTCTAGATATTTCATTAACCTTCTATTGATTATTGTCTCCATAACTTTGGAGAGAACAGAAGTTATTGCTATTGGGCGGTAGTTTAAAGGGTCGCTGGCTTCACCTTTTTTGGGAATGGGCTGAACATGAGCAAGTTTCCAAGAGTTGGGATAAACTCTGGAGAAATATGACATGGCGAAAAGTTTGCGCAGAGGTTTAGCCAAGGGTGAGGCACACTTTTTGAGAACCATAGGGGAATATTATCGGGGCCAGTGGATTTTTTGACGTCAAGATCTTTGAGACATTTATACACCTCTCGTGTCCTGAAGAAAATTCCGTCCATTGAATGGGCGTTGCGATCGAGGACCGGTGGTGACGTATCAGCTAAGGGTAACGAAGAATTTGAGGCGAACAGAGATGCCAGTAAATCGGCCTTGGGTTTGCTTTCTGTTATCACCTCCTTTCCATTAATGAATGGAGGGGTTGAGGAAGAGGTAAAATTCTTCTTGATGGAAGTTACCAAGGACCAGAAGTTTTTGCTGCCTACGTGTGTGTTGAGGATCTTACTTCTCAATTTGTTGTCAAATGATGCTTTGAGCTTCCTGATGATGGAATTACAGGAGTTTCTCGACTTGATATACTCACGCCGAAGTGACTCGTTGGGGGAATGTTTGTACGCTCTATAAGCGGCTTCCTTAGCTTGAATTGCGTTCTTACATTCTCCATTGAACCATCTATTTGGCCTAGGCTTTATAGATATGGTAGAATGAGGAATGAACAAACACATTCCTGCCTGTATTATTTTAGTAATACAGGAAGCGGCATAGTTCGCACTGGCACTGCGGAAACACAAATTCCAGTCTGTGGCTTGAAAAAAGCGTATAAGTCCCAACCAGTTGGCTTTCCCATAGTGCCAGACAGTTTTTTTAGGAACTGCGTTGGTTGGAGTAGAAGATGGATATGGGAAATTAGCGCTGACTAGTTTGTGATCCGAGTTACCAAGGGGCGAGCTAACTTCGACGGAGTATCGAGTTTGGACACGTTCGGGCTCTTGTCGGCATTGAATCAAACGTTGGAAGCCAATATTCGCATGAATGTTCGCCGCATCGTGTAGAGCCGGCTTAAGTAATGGAGTTTAGGCTGGCGACGAAAGTTCATTCGAGACTGTGGCTAGATCGTGTTGCACACCTCGTCGATTTGCGCCAACAGGTGAGACTCTCGTCAAAAGCAGCATATGTTCATCAAGCAAGCGATTGAGGCCTTCCATTAGCCTTTTTTCCAGGAGCTCAAAGCTATGATCAGGGGCAGCTAGAGATGTCGACCTGGGAGTTTTGCTGCTTCTGGTGTCGTTACGTCTGCTTGTAATACTGTCTCTCCTAAAAGAATTCGCCATTTTCTACAAACAGAATTCGAAGAATAGCAGAGCGCACTGACACAATATGTTCAAAGTTTGGGTTAGGACAGCAAGGAGAACGGACGTGTGCTGTTCCGGTCCCTAAAAACGCGCCGACTCAAAAAACAAAACACAAAACTGTTTAAAAAAGAGTGATAGTGTGAAATAGTGAAAAATTAAAATCAACAAAAAAGTGCACAAAAAACACTAAAAAAAACAGTGACAAAAAAAAAACAACGAGCGCAGTCTAACGCGAAGGCATCAATCACCCTTCACTAGACACGACCGGACCGACGAACGACGCAAGTAAGTACCCTTGCTCCCTACCCTCTCTCTCATCACGGTCCTGCAGGTGCCGCGGCTAAAATCTGTCGGTCGATGAAATTTGCCCCGTCTCAAAAGGCATAACACTTTGACGAGGACAAATTTTATTGACTCTGATGGTTGCGGCAAATGTAATGCCGGGAAATATTCCCGAGAACGTGGCGATTGAGCCCGCGCAACCGAAGTCCCGTTACGAGTCAAGTTTTGGTATTGACTTTTGTAACATTCGTGGACTTCAAGCGAATTTCTCTTTTGTTGAGTGCCACTTATCTAATTACAAACCCCCAATCTTCGCACTTAGTGAAACCCAAATATCACCCGATAATGATTTAGGTTATTACCAGGTGTCGGGGTACACTTTAGTGCACAATCTCTCCCCCCATAGGGGTATTGCCATTTATGTTAGGGACGACGTGGCTTATTGTGAAATACATTCAAGCACAACTTCAGATTTTAATTATCTTTGGATTAAAATCATTTTCCAAAGCCACGTCATATTCTTCTGCTTCCTATACAGAAGCCCTAACATAAGTAACGAAGCCTCCACTTTATCTTTTGATACTATTTCCGAACAAATCTCGGGATTTTTGTCGTCCAATCCTGAGTGTGAAATCATCGTTGCGGGTGATTTCAATGTTCACAACGTTAAATGGCTGACTTACTCAAATGGCACCAGTATTTCTGGCAAGGACGTCGAGCTCTTTGCAGACATCAATAACTTGCATCAAATTGTGGATCATCCCACAAGAGTCCCTGATGTTGCTGATCAAGGAAGATATCTCCTTGATCTTTTTCTAACTTCTCATCCAGCGCGTTACTCCGTCGAAGTTGATTCACCTCTCGGCAATTCAGACCACTGCCTAATCAGTGCTAACTTCCCATTCGAATTTCCCACCCCTCCCAAACCAGTTCGAAGAACTGTATGGCATTATGGGAAGGCCAATTGGCTGGGGCTTATTAATTTCTTCCAGTCTACAGACTGGAACCTGTGTTTCCGGAATAGAAACGCCAACTCTGCCGCTATCCGTATCACCCGGATCATACAGGCAGGAATGCATTTGTTCATTCCCCATTCTACCAAATCTATGAAGCCTAGGCCCAACAGATGGTTTAATCGGGAGTGTATGAATGCAATCAAAACTAAAGAAGCCGCCTTCCGAGCGTACAAGAGCTTCCCGAGTGAATCGCTCCGTTTAGAATACATACAACAAAGAAATTCTTGTAAAACCGCCATAAAAAAAGTCAAAACCTTATTTGACAACAAATTGAGAAGTAAACTCCTAAATGCAACCTCCGGTAGCAAAAACTTCTGGTCCTTGGTAAGTTCCATCAAGAAGAATTTCACTACAACTTCAACCCCTTCCTTTATTCACAATGAGAAGGTAATAGCAGACAGCAAATCCAAGGCCAATTTATTAGCATCTATGTTCGCTTCGAATTCTTCTTTACCCGAAACTGATGTGCTACCCCCTGTTTCCGAGCGTAACGCCCATACAATGGACAGGGTTTTTTTCAGGACTCGCGAGGTGTACAGGTGCCTCAAAGAGCTCGATGCCAACAAATCCACTGGACCCGATAATATACCCCCTATCGTCTTAAAACAATGCGCCTCACCTTTGGCTAAACCTCTGCGCAAATTATTTTCCCTGTCATATTTCTCCGGAGTTTATCCCGACTCTTGGAAACTTGCCCATGTTCAGCCCATACCGAAAAAAGGTGATTCCAGCGATCCCTCCAATTACCGCCCAATAGCAATTACTTCTATTCTCTCCAAAACCATGGAGACGATAATCAACAAAAAGCTTATGGGATATCTAGAATCCAACCTACTCATAAACGACAGACAGTATGGCTTCCGACAAAAAAGATCCACTGGCGATCTTTTAGTCTGTCTTACAGAACACCTCAGCCGTAGTCTGCATGAATCCGGTGAGTCTAGTCTGGTTGCTCTGGATATCTCCAAGGCTTTCGATAGAGTTTGGCACACAGCCCTGTTAGCTAAACTCAAAGCTATTGGAGTTGACTCACTTCTACAGAAGTGGTTTGAGAGTTTCCTTTTTGGCCGTTCAATCAAAGTAGTATTGGATGGCGTCAAATCCGCATCCCACCCGATCTCTGCGGGGGTCCCCCAGGGGTCAATTTTATCACCGGCCCTATTTCTCATATTTATAAATGACCTTCTTTCAATCCCCTCCAACCCACTCCTCAGCTTCGCTGACGATGGTACTCTACGTTACTCGTACAGCGTCGATACAAGACAGACTCATGCCAGATCCTGTCTTGATGATCGCGAACTAATGTCCAAGTCGATTATAAATGACATTAAGCTGATTCTAGAGTGGGGAAAGAAGAATCGTGTTGAATTCAACTCCGACAAAACCAAGTACTGTCTTATCTCCAAAAAGAAGTTCAACACCTCACCATCCTTGAAAGTGGATGACGTGGTACTAAAGGCCGACCCATCCCTACACATCTTAGGCGTGACTTTAGCCAAAGACTTGCGATGGAATGACCACATATTCCAAATCGCCAAACAAGGATCTCAGTGCTTGGGATTTCTTAAGAGGTGCAAGTTCCTCCTCCAGCCATCGGCCCGTGCTGTTATTTATAAATCCTACATTCGGCCTCTTCTCGAATATAACTCCCTCGTTTGGGGCGGCGCCCCAATAACCACCTTGGCATGGTTAGATAAGGTGCAAAAAAGGGCGCTCAAGTTAATTTATGGCGACACCGCCTGCTCCACCATCGACCCCCTGAGCCATCGTAGGAATGTAGCAGCACTGACAAAATTTTATCGCTACTACCACAGTGACTGTTCCTCCGAGTTAAACGCTCTCCTGCCTCCACGGCAATCTTATACCCGCAACACCAGATTAGCCCACTCGTCTCATTCCCTTCACCTGCAACTACCCTTTTCACGCACTCAACAGGACATGAATTCGTTTGTTAATAGAACAACTCGACTGTGGAATAACCTCTCGCAGTCAGTATTTCCGAACTCCTACAACATCCAAGAGTTCAAACGCAGGGTTCATCACCACCTTCTTCAATACCCCCCCGTACCTTTTAATCCTTAACCTATGCCCCCCCCCCTCATCCCTCCCCCGTACTAAGCTTACTGCTAGACATTGCACCATGACGTGACAAATGACATGACGGACTAGTAGTACAAAGGGTGACTCCTGAGCTTAGCACTGCCACATAAAAAAAAAAAAAAAAAAAAAAAAAAAAAAAAGGCTTCAAAATTGTTTTTGAGCGATCACTAAACTCTTCTTAGCGACGATGGTACTATATAAGTAGAGCATTTTAATTATTCAACAAAAAATAAAACTTACGTTTCGACATGAGATTCAGGAAGATAATAAATTTCTTTTACTCTTTCCAAAGTAAATCTAAGAGGCGTAATCGAGAACATCACTTCATTGCTTAGTAGAAATCCCACAACGCCATTCCAGCTGCCATTAACACACACCCCCCACTCCGTTGTAAGAACTGGCAACATTCTGTGAATACAATAAAATATTCTTAATTCTTATTGGTTAAATAAAAAAAAATCTTTTACCTGAAATGAAACATTTCTGCGACCATTTTCAAAATATGGTAATTCTTTCGATGCATTAAGTCTGAATGTCGGTAGCTAAAGGATTCTAGATAGTCCGAAAAGGAAACGTTTGACGGCTGTGCGGTTATCTAAAAGAAATGTTAAGAGCTTGTCCAAATTAAGTAAAGTGATTCTCTTACAACAATTGCAGCTTTCATTGTAATTTGTTGGAAATCGTGTCGATGTATTATGTTTAGTTGTTTAGAGTAAGAGGGCTTGAAATGAAACTTTGCTGCTGCAGTGTAGGTGCCTTTGTAGCTAGATATTGTAGGTGATCCACATAAATGGCAATCTTTGTATATGTCGTAGAGATGAAGGGAGCTGGAAGAAACGTTGCATATATGTATCTGTAAAATCCTTATTCTTTAAAATTAAACAAAGACAACATGATGTATGGATATATTGTATATTCTCCTATGAGTAGTAACTTACTAAGTACGACTAGCTACGCAGTATAAAATACTGTTTTATAATACTGGCAGGGCCATGGCCCAGGTCCCCCGTCTTGCAAAAAAAAATTCGACCGTGGGAAATCGAGGCCGTGAATTTTTCCTTAACCACTAAACAGGAAAGTGGAGAGACTTTCGTTTTAAAGGGTCGAGTAGTATCTTGCCTGGGGAAGTATTGAAGGAACTCATGCTAGCTAATGGGAATCTAAGAATTAGTTGGGTTTAACCGTTAAGATCAAAGAGATCTCACCTTGGAGATGTTAATCTGGGATAGTTCATAATTATAACTCCGGGCGTAGATAGAAGGGAGCTGACTAGAATCCGAACCTGTCATGTCATTAAATTTGAGAGGCCCTAAAAGAAGGCTCCAGTTCAATGCAACCGATGCCAAACTTTCGGATACGTAAGCGTAAACTGCGCTAAAATAAAAGATGCGTCAGGTTCGGACGTAATTTGCGAAGACAAATGCCTCAAACATGAGGACGCTGTCAGTAACGGCGTGAAGCCGTTCCAACTGTGAAGGCGAGCATCCTGTGAATTATGGAGACTGTCCAAACTTTCAAGCTTACCTAAAAAAGAGAAACGAACAAAAACCGTCTAAGTCAGTCCAGGGAATCCAGAAGGGTGCATATGGAAAATGCAGCTTGTATACCCGAGAAATCATATGCTTAAGTAGCGAGCGAAAACCAGGCGAACTACCTCGGAGAACTTAAGAACGAGTCGAACAGGCCTTTTGGTGCTCCGATGGGATTGGCAATGAAGAAGTTAAATGAATTCTGGCCAAAGTACCAATTAAAACAACTGGACGAAGTACTGTCAATTAAAATAACTCCGACTGGATGCCTACTTGCAATTTACCCGCGACCAGCAAGAGAAGAACTAAGGGTAATCTCAATCAATGTAAATTATTTCCGGGGTAATAATCGAGTACCCTAGTTGGAGCAATCGGAGTGCTCACGGAGCGGAATTTAACAATTCAGGAAATCGAAGTCTTCATCAAGAGCTTCAGAAAAGCGCTGAAATCCTGAAATGAAATTCCTGCGGACTCTTACACTTAAACTGTTCAGGTTAAGAAACTGGGTGTAAGCCCTAAAGAGGCATTTCCATAGGTCTGAAAACAGAATCTCCTTCAGCTATAGGGAACTTGGAGCCAGAATGTTATGCCTCAACACACTAATTCGCGAAAACGCAGTAGGTACAAGCAGAAGTTATTAAAAACAAAACATGGTCAACAAGCCTTTAAGGAAGTCTCTAGATTAATCGGTGCAAAGACCTCCAACATCTTTACCTAGCCCTGGTGATTATCGGAACAACAATTACAGATAATTCTGAGAAAGTGCTGGAACTGCGAAACTTCTTTGACAGGTTGCTTAAGAATAATAGTAGATCCAGCAACGAGAAACTAGAAGCCAACGTAGAGGAGAAGGTGATGTCCATGGTTGATTTGGAGGTTCCTCCTCTCAGTTTTCTCAATGCTTAACAGAGCGGAGAACCCGGTTGACAGAAGAGATTGCTTCACCTTTCTGTCAGAAATTGAAATGCTCATTGAGTCTTCTATTAACAGGAGATTTGCAGGAAATGACAAAATTTCAAACTTCCTCCTAAAAAAATGTGGGAGGACCGTATCCGACTACCTGTCGATTATTTTCAATAACTGCATGTGCAACTGCTATATTTCCAAGGACGTGGAAGGAGCATAAGATCGTTCCCATCCTTAAAGTTGGGAGAATCAATACATTCGATGATCTCAGGCCGATATCCCTCCTATCGAATGTGCAAAAACTGCTTAAAAGTATTTTCTTGAAGAAATGAAAGAGTTTCTGCTCGGATAATGAGGTTTTTTCCAAAGTTCCAATTTGGATTTGAAAGGCAGCATTCGACAGAGCACGCGCTGCTGCTTTTTCTGTAGGAAAGCACAATTAAATATTTAAGAATAAATAAATGTACGGTTATGTGCCCGCGCAGAGGTTTAATTTAACAGCCTGGACTACGCCTTCAGCATCTCCAAGATGATATATAGTTTCCTCATAAATAGAACCGCTTCTATCCCGCTTGGTGAGATCTTGTCCGAGCAATTCTCAATAAACTGTGGAGTTCCGCAGGGGTCCATACTGCAACCTAAACTTTTCAATATTTTTGTCTGCGACTTCTGTGCCGCTGTCTCTTGCATCCAATATGTAGAAGACACTCTAATCTGGGCAGCCAATGAGTCTTCTGTGCTTGTTGGTAGAACCCTACAGTTACAGGTGAACCGCATCACTAGCTACGAACGTACTCTAGTTTCAATTTCACTTCTATTAGTCCAGGCGCTAGAGCAGTGAAACCTATAACTTTTGGTTTTGGCGTGATGTAACGGACTTTTTTGGTGGAATCGGTCAGAAATGACATCCTCAACAATATTTAGGGGGTGCGCAAGCATGAAACTCCCTGGAAAACTTTTGGTAGCCCAAAAACTGAAAAGTTCACTAAAAATTCCCTGTTTTTTGGCCTTTCTTGTTAAATATCTCTTAACGAAGGCTTCTAGGCGAAAAATTTGTTGAGCATGTTTTGTTCGTTATTAGATTTGCTAAAACTTACCCTAAGGTGGATTTTTGAAATTTGAATTTTTGCATTGCAAAATAGCCGAAAACCGCGAAAAAAAGTACCTCACTTTAAAGTTAGCACAAAGAAAGGAGAGACCATTATCTTCCAATTTAATTTTGGAATTAAATAGTTAAAGGCATGATTAACTTATATCCAAAACCCGATCACGGTCGGTCAAATAGTTTTTGCATAATGAATTTTGCAATTAAGTGAATTTAAAAAGTTAAATTTGTTACTGCGCCAAAAGAAAAACTCCCATGTTGGTCCTGATTTTTTTACGTATGCTCTAAGACTCTCTTTACAATATCCAATCATTAAAATTCTGGTTTTTAAATTTTTTTTATGGTTTTTATTTTTTTAAGATTTTTGGCAAAAAACTGCAACTAAGGCGTTTTTTCCACAAAAATTGCTAACTCGGCGACGCCAGGAATACTAGGCGCGTTTCAAATTCGCTCGAAAAAGGACTCAGTTTCTATTGCACCAATTTAGCTGCTTTTTTTATATTTCAAAAAGGAATCAAAAAGGCTTAATTTTACTGGATGAATCGATATGGACAAATTTTGTTCAGACTAGTAGAGGCCAAGTAGTTGCTTAGAGCGTGGTGTTAGTACAATTGTACAATACAAGGATACAATTGTTAGTACAATTGTACAATACAAGGATGTCATTGTGAGTTTCTAGACTAATATTCATTCAGCAGCAGCAGGGCCGGTTCTTCAAGTTAATCCACACTGGTATTCTTTCATCGCGAGTAACTTCAGCGGGAAAACTAGCGAGGGGTTACTCTTGTAACCCAAGAATTCTTTAATGATTTGTGTAACGGCCTGCATGGTAATCGAAAAATTCTACTGGAAATTTAGGAAATTGGAAGTCTTTACCTTGTAATGGCTAGGTAAGCAACTAGCTAATGACTTGTGGAATATATTAGTTGGAGATGTAATGTGCTTTTATTATTCTTTGTCTTTGTTTTGCCGAAGCCTCTTTTCTTGAGTTTATTCCGTCCTCAAAATTCGTTCAGAGTGGATCGTGACAAAGGAAATGTTGTTGATTTTGATTTTGCGTCGTTATGCTTCATCTGCGGAGAAGATGCTTCGGATGAATCCATGCAGAAGGTATTGCGCTTTAGTGCACTCGACAGAAAAAAAAGGGAGATACGATTAGTAACAAATAATACAACTAGAGACACATTTATACAAAAATTGAAAAATGCTGCTGAAGCAGCTGACATAGTAATTTATAAAAGGCTGCTGACGGTTCCGGATTTAGTCTGTGCGGGAGGACGGTACCACAATAACTGTCGAAAATTGTTGTACAATAAGTTTAGAAACATTTCTGAACCGTCCGATACCTTAAGTTATTCTGCTGCAAAATTTATTGCCGAGTACGTCATAGCTAACAAAGATGAGTGCCAGTTTTCAATAAACATGATTCTTGAACAATTTCAGTCAATTACTCTTCCACATCTACGGTATTTAAAAATTGAATTGCATAAGATTTTTGGTAATTCTATTATAATACACCATACAGGAGATGGGCCAGTTCTTTCATTACTGAGTACTGGTAAAAAAAATTTGTCGGATCTTTGGTATAAAACTCGAAATAAAGATGAGAAAGAGGAGCGTACAAGAATAGTTCAGACTGCTGCAAAAATCATCGAAGAGGATATTCGAGCGCAATTTTATGATACTGATTATTATCCTGCACCGGACGATTTTCTAAACAGTATTAACGCTGTAGTTCCAGAGACTTTGAAGATTTTACTCCATGAAATCATATGGTCCAATAATGTGTCTTAAGATTTTTCTCCAAATTAGTTTGCGACTTTTTGAGGAGGTCATTGTCTACGTCTTCGAGTCACAACAAGCCTCAGGCCTTATAAGAGATTTGTAGAGTTCAAAGGACATCATTCACGTTCCATACATTTTTGGGCCAATTCTGAAAGTGCCGGCCAGAAAAAAAAAGCGTAATATTCGGATAGATCACAAAATTCCCACTATTTTTTACTATGAAACCAAACCTGTGCGCCCTATGGTTATGTTGTTATTATTATTATAAGGAATGAGGGGGCAACCCATATGGTGAACACTGCGGCCAAGTTAGGCCTATTGTCTACGTACCCCACTAGCGGAGCAGACTATCGTCCTTCCGAATGAAGGCAAGAAGGTCTTTAGTTGATGAAGACCGGACTTGGGCAGGGCTCAAGAACTCTCTGATAAACGTTCTTCTTCTAAGCCAGATCAGAGCAGGACATTCACAAAGAATATGTGTGGAAGTTTCGTCGCCTTCCAAGCAGTGTCGGCATTCTGTCTCTTGAGACAGTCCTAGGTTGTGGAGGTGGTACCGCAGTCCTATATGGCCATGGTTAGGTTGTTACATGCTTTTAAAATACAATGTGAAATAAAATGTTATTAAGATGTGTTATTTTAATACAATTGGACAAATATATTAAATATGAAAAAACAAGCAACAATACCAACAGCGCCTCATTTAGATTCAGTACCTACCTTTCAATTAGGTAAAAAAGAGCAAAATGAAAGAACACTCAATTGTATTAATTCTTTTATATTTGTCCTAATCTAACATATACATCATCTAATCCTATTGCAGGTGGTGTGAGGTATGGGTCATGTCTAGCATAACCCATGTACCCATGACTATGGTCATGGTATGAGAGCAGCATCCAATGGTCCTCTTGCCGATATTGCATGTACAGTAATAATGAGCTAATGCTCGACGACCATTTTCTGCCCGATCTATTGCAATGTACACATAGTATTTCTTGGCTTGGATGTGGCGGGATTGTATTCGTCCTCTTATAATCCACAAGTCTTCCCTTTCAAGTTCTCTGACTATTTCCAAAGGAATCAATGATGAAAATACTTAATACAGAATAGAATTCACTTTATTGCACATCAAAAGGACATACACAGTATGAATAATTAAATATCAAATGTATGAAAATAACAACATCATAATAACATTTTTATTGTATTTTAAAAGTATGTAACACCGTAACCAAAGGGCGCACAGATTTGGTGCCGTAGTCAAAAATGATAGGAATTGGGTGCTCTATCCGAATATTACACATTTTTATCCTGGCCGGCACTTTCAGTTTTTGGTCCAAAATGAATGATGTCCTTTAGTTTTCCTGTATAACAATCTTGATTGAAGTACTTTACGCAGTGAATAAAAACTTTGATTGCCCTGTTGTATTCTGCTTTTAACTTCCTCCAGCTCTTCGTTTGTTGACGACACTATTGTTCTAAGGTATTTAAAGCTCTTCCCTACCTCTATATTGGTCTTGAAGTCTTGTCTTCGGCTTGTACATTAAGCAAAACCAAGAATAAGACAACACTTAGCCATGCTCGCAAGACCAAGACCAAGGCTTAGCCGTGCTCGCAAGACTAAGGCCAAGACTATATTAGATTTGTCTTGTTCACTAGTTATGAAGAGTTTAATTTTGAAGGTTTGGATTAATTTTAAATGTTTTAACGTTCCGTGCAGTGAGCCGCACCGCGTCCGAGCTAGTAACAACAAAAAATTCAAACAAAATTTGGTAATTTTTCTAATTTGTTTAAGAAATTATGTTTAACAATATTTTATTGAAAGTTGTGCTCAATAGAAACTGAGTCCTTTTTCGAGCGAATTTGAAACGCGCCTAGTATTCCTGGCGTCGCCGAGTTAGCAATTTTTGTGGAAAAAACGCCTTAGTTGCAGTTTTTTGCCAAAAATCTTAAAAAAATAAAAACCATAAAAAAAATTTAAAAACCAGAATTTTAATGATTGGATATTGTAAAGAGAGTCTTAGAGCATACGTAAAAAAATCAGGACCAACATGGGAGTTTTTCTTTTGGCGCAGTAACAAATTTAACTTTTTAAATTCACTTAATTGCAAAATTCATTATGCAAAAACTATTTGACCGACCGTGATCGGGTTTTGGATATAAGTTAATCATGCCTTTAACTATTTAATTCCAAAATTAAATTGGAAGATAATGGTCTCTCCTTTCTTTGTGCTAACTTTAAAGTGAGGTACTTTTTTTCGCGGTTTTCGGCTATTTTGCAATGCAAAAATTCAAATTTCAAAAATCCACCTTAGGGTAAGTTTTAGCAAATCTAATAACGAACAAAACATGCTCAACAAATTTTTCGCCTAGAAGCCTTCGTTAAGAGATATTTAACAAGAAAGGCCAAAAAACAGGGAATTTTTAGTGAACTTTTCAGTTTTTGGGCTACCAAAAGTTTTCCAGGGAGTTTCATGCTTGCGCACCCCCTAAATATTGTTGAGGATGTCATTTCTGACCGATTCCACCAAAAAAGTCCGTTACATCACGCCAAAACCACGGGAAATGCTCCAGCGCCCGGACTATATTAGAAACTTTGCGTTTAGGAACGCATTGATGTACTAGTCCAGTCAATCGGTGTAAAAAGCGGCTGACAAAATTTCCTTCAAAATTCATTAGTTAACTTTGATTTCCTGACTTTCATATGGAAGCAAGATTTGCGGAAATCTGCTTGCGTCGAGTGGACGGGCCATTGGCCGCTGATCACATCAACGACCGCAGTACATCGTTCCCTCATACTAAGATCATCGTTCCATCAGTGCCACTCCTGCTTTGGCTGCACAGCAAATTTAAAAGCTTCCAGGAATTTCTGGATGGATTGGTTTTATGGAGGGGAAGTAACTTACCAAACAACATTCATAGACTGCCAACCCTTTATAAATACTCTTCTCGGGGAACACGACCCGATATTGAGCGCTTTCAAAGCGAAGAGGAAGTCGTCCTGGACTGTCTGCAGCGTACCTGTCTCGGCTTCAACTTATCATACAAGATTTCCTGTATCTGCTCCAACCCGATGGAGAAGTCAATGAATTTATCCCAGTTTTCTACGCCATTGGCCATTTTAAAAAACTTCTTGGTTGTCCGCAGAATACTACCTAAACATAAAAACTAGGTGCACTCTTAATTTACTTAAGGTCTTTTTTTTACGAATTAGTAACTTTCGAAGCCTGTGAACAGATCGAGCTGAACTGCAGCTAGCCTGCACCTACCTTTTCGCTCGAACAGCCAAAGTAATATACGAATCAACATTAACATTTGAAGTACTCAACATTTCCACAACTCCACTCGCATTACTGCCGACTAAAAACCAAACTTGTTTCAAACCAAATAGAGAATCCTCTGAAGCACTTTCGACGACTCTCCGCGATGCACTACAGTCCATATTCAAAAAAATTCCTGTTCTCGACGCTTCATTATGTACAGGTAAGCGGACGTCTTCAAACTCCGTTTTATCAACTCTAAAAATATTTAACCACAACGACTTAATCACGTTTGCTTCTTTTCGTATGGCGAGAATATCTTGCGAATCGCACACAATTATCAAGCTTTGGTCTACATTGTTCAACTCGAGAAAATCCTTACAAGCTGCGAACTGTAACGAGTGAATCTGAGACGCAGAAATAATCGCAAGTAGAATCACACACCGCATGTTGAAGGGTTTTTATGAACTATGTGAAGTATCCTTGTTTTG
Source organism: Thereva unica (assembly GCA_949987705.1). Classification (NCBI taxonomy): domain Eukaryota; kingdom Metazoa; phylum Arthropoda; class Insecta; order Diptera; family Therevidae; genus Thereva; species Thereva unica. Next base: position 25,808,108 of record OX465285.1, on the reverse strand, counting down.
GGGCTTTTATAGGATTCAGGATTCAGAGCAAAATTAAAAGTGGAGGACAATTTAGTTGTCACTTTATGGAAAATGAAAATTGGACCAATTATGAGATATTGTGAAAAACTGGACAATCTCTTGCGACAGGTCATTATTCATTGATAACGCAATTTAAAAGGATCCGATTTGAATTGCATTCTTTTATCACCCAACTCTAGAACCAGAGGCGGATTAAGCTTCTGCGGGGCCCTAGGCGATTGCAAATGTGGGGCCCCCTATTTTTACCCCCCCCCCCCCCCCCTTAAAAAATGAAAAAATAAAAATACTGCAAAATTATATGTACATATATTGTGTTTATTATATATTGCATGTAATGAATAACAGATAACGAGCAACATGGTAGTTGTCACGTAATAATCGCCACAGCGCAAAGCGCCGTGTCCCGGGGCACCGGTTTTTTTTTTGAGAAAACTAGAATTGTGAGAAATGAAAAGGCCGATTTGCTTTACATTCAAGAAAAGTCACCTTTATTAGGGGGCCCCTCATACCTTTTATTGGGAAAAATAACTTCAAATCCATCATTTTGTCCGAAGTTAATTTGACTTGAGTTATTTTTCCCAAAAGCAAGTAAAATCAGTCTAAACGTGACAAGGTTTTTTTTTGGGCTTTCGGCATCGGGGGCCCCTTTACCACCGGGGCCCCTAGGCACCTGCCTAGGTCTGCCTAATGGTTAATCCGCCACTGTCTAGAACGATAGTAGGCATTACATTAGTTAATCATTTTAAGGTTGCTGCAGCTGCCTAGGGAAATTTCCAGCAGCTGTAAGCCCAGTTGGTATTAAATATTAAAAGCTGGGCGAAAAAAGAAATCAAGTTATCCTTACTAATATTATAAATGCGAAAGTAACTCTGTCGACTGTCTGCCTGTCTCTCTGTTACTCTTTCACATCTAAACCGCTGAACCGAATTTAATGAAATTTATTACAGAGATAGATTAGACCTTGGAGAAGGACATAGGCTACTATTCGCTACTAGGGGTACCCCTTTGCATAATTTCCGGTTTTGGGAAATTTCTGGAGCGGCCCTCTTTTGAATGGGAAATTGTTAGGGACCTCCCTGGGGGTCTGTGTATTCAATCCCACACCGGGCTGACCAGTATTTTCCGAGATAATGGTCATTTCGCAACCCTCCTTTGGGAATCCACAAAAGAGGGCATAACTCCCGAACCCCTTGGAATTTTTTGACGAAATAAACTTCCTTGAACTCGGGGGAGCGAGCCCTTTCCAACGATACCCCATTCGTTCAAATCCAAGCATTTTCGTGAAATAGGCCAAAATTATCCCAAGGGACCTTTGCATAATGTCCGGGTTTGGGAAATTTCTGGAGCGGCCCTTTTTTGAATGGGAAATTGTTAGGGACTAGGGTACTAGAGAATGTTGAATATTGAGGAGTTAGGGGTAGTCAGAGAGATAATATACATAGCCAAGTCCAATTCAACACTGTTACCGAATAATACAATATCGCTCTAACCAAATGTGAAACTGACTTCGTTGAGGTGCCGATCGACTCGTATAATGATACAGTGGAAATCGGTTAACACGGGCCTACGCATTGCACGTGCGGTTTTGATCGTCGGTCGGAATCTTGCGTTGATCAAGCCCCCGCGTCTGCTGAAGCTGAAGCTCTTTCTAACGAGGCATCACTCGTCAAAATCTGGGTCACCCTTTTAAAAAAATTGAAAAAAAAAAGTGTGCAAAGGGGCCATCGATGAATTACGTCACGGGAGGGAGGGGGTCGACGAAGTGTCACATTGTGTGACAAGGGGTGGGAGGGGTTCTAAATTTCGTTACGTCACATTTAACAATCTAATCTATCTAAGTACAGTAATACCTCGCTTTACGCGAGGGAAACGTTCCGCAAAACTCGCGTTAAGTGAAATTTACGTACATAGGGAGTTGCGTTTGAGCACAGCCAAAAGCCAGTACAAAATGCAAATCCATACTCTACGCATTCGAAATATATTGTTGGTGGGCTTGGAAACACATTTTTCTAGACAAGTCGTTCTTATTTAATTATGTATACAGTTGTTATACAGGTTTTTATGCGCCCCATATTTTTATTTGTCTCTTAAAAGTCCAAGAATATTACTTAATCCGTTGACGTAGCGACACAAAGTGCCCCTTGGCACTTAAGGGTGGCCCTTGGTTAGGTTAGGTTAGATATGGCTGAGCTGCTGGTGTAGGGGAGAATAGGGTAATGGGAGCCTACTAAGGAAAACTTTAGATTAAAACCACATTTAATAAGAATCTTATAATTTTTTATTAGGGACTCTTACTTTGATTATTAAACTCTCATCTAATCACATCTTTAATCAATTTCAGTTTTGTATTAAGGTACAATATCGATTTTACAAAAAAAAGTCAGTCGCTCCCATTACCCGACACATATGTATGGGTAATGAGAGCCTATTTACGCTCATACTGGAAATGGGAGCCTAAATGATTATTTTTGTCCGCAAGTTAAACTAAACATACCAATGAAACATACTTTAAATTAAACAGTTAACAGTACAAAGCCTGTCTATAAAATAAACAAATAAAAAAACAACATATCAAACAAAACAAAGTTTTCAACTCTAGGCTCCCATTACCCACTGCCCACCATTTTGAAAAGTAAAAACAAAATCGTAATCCTACTTTCAATGACATTTTAACCAATTGAACTAGTTAGTCAATCAATCTAGGTATGTAATAAGCATAAACTAAATAAAATGAGAACACAACTTCGCACTTACCTTGGGGATCGAAATCGACAGTTTACTATAAGCTCGGAGCGAAAAACACACAACCGTTTCTTGTGACTCAACGCATGGCACTAAAAGGCGTGTGGCGCCTCAAGTGAAGTTGCCGATGGTCGGCGGAAGCAGCCAAGCTCACACGATCGCGCTAAAGTGCATGCGTTCCGTTCAATCACCATAGCTCCCATTACCCTACGGCTCTCAATGCCCCACGCTCCCCTACAGCCCAAAGTGTCGTTTCTTCGCTAAACCACCTTGAGGACGACGAATCTTCTTAGTTGCGAGATCCCAAAATTCGGGATTTCCGCAAGCGGGCTTAGGAAAGGTTCACCAAAAGTGGTAAGTTCCAGCTTTGGGCTGGAAAGTGACAGAGAAGATGTTTTAAACTTTTGTAATGATTGGAACAAGCTCTCCTTTAAATAAAACTTTATATTTATATAACGTATATTTTATTTTAAATATTGTTGTCAGCAATAGAGCGAAGAGCTAAAGCCCTTTGCGCGCCCTGTAGTTGCTGCTTGATGAACAATGACTGACTCCTATACAAAATTCCCTCGTATTTATAGTAGGGATTCTTATGTACTATTCTTATATACTATTATATACTATCCTGACTAGGCCTACTCACTTATATCTATATACAATGATTGCAATCTAGTTCTCTATATAAAATACCTTAAACTAGTATTATTACTGCAGTGTGAATCCGACTGTATCTATGAGGTTATGCGGGCACCTCACTTTCCTCTTCGTCTATATTCTGACAGCTTCTGCAGAAATCGTAAGTTTCGAGACCTAAGCGGGCCGAATGCGTCCCTATCAGACAGTGCGCGGTCAGCACTCCCACTGTAACTGAGAGGTCTCGTCTACCGAGGCTCAGCAGCAAGGTGGTCCGCCTGAGATCGTAAGAGGGCCAAGTCATTTTGGCCAAGGAACATTTGTTATGATCTCTCCAATGCTTTTCTGCTACTTTCATTGGGTGGTGTTTGCATCGGAGTTTAAGGGTGGCCCAAGGCATACCAACCCTTTCTTTTCCAGGAAGGAGAGTGACGGTCGTGCCTTTCCTAGCCAGTTCGTCAGCTTTACAGTTTCCCTTTATATTTCGGTGACCAGGCACCCATATGAAGATGGTCCTGAACTGCTGAGCCATCTCGTTAAGAGATCTGCGGCATTCAGAGATAGTTCTGGAGTTATTAGTGCAAGAGCGCAGGACCTTCAGAGCCGACTGACTATCTGAGAAGATGTAGACAGTTCGGTTCCTGTCGCCTTGCTGGTTGATTTGCAAAACATCCTCATGTATGGCTGAAACCTCCGCTTGGTATACATTGCAGTGATCAGGTAGTCAGAAGGAGACTTCAATCCCAAGTTCCGGCGAGAAGACTCCTCTTCCCACTCGACCCTCGAGCTTAGAGCCATCAATGAAGAAGTTTATGGCATCTTGAATACTATGTGGTCTATTATTCCATTCACCAGCCCCTTGGCATACGACATGAGAAAACAGAACGGCTACTATTTCACGATTTCTTACCAGACGTCAGAATCTCAAGAAGTCTATGTTTGTGTTCTAATTATTTTCTAGTTTTTGGTACAGCTTATGATATCAAATAAAACCATTTAACTTAAGGGGGGAACTCTATTTAGAACTTTTTTTTTTCGAAGAATTTTTTTTTGGCATTTATTCATAGTATTATCCTTGGAGAATATGCCTGTAAAATATCAAGGTGAAATTCGAAATTGTTTCCACGGCACAGTCGTTTGAACCCGACCACCCCCATTTTGCTAAAATACAATCGATATAGATTTTTGATGTTGAAAATTTTAGTCGATGTCGCTGCGTCTACATGGCAATGAAAGTATATAAGTACATAGTAGAAACCCTTTGACCTGCTTTTACTTTTTGTCTGCACCTGCTTCACCTGTTTAACCGGTTTCACCTGTTTTACCTGTTTCCTGATTACCTGGATTACCTGTTCTACCGTTTTTTGTAGCTTATTAATGGTGCTGTGGAAAACTCCACCTCACTCCTGTGATGGTTTTTGTCCTGTACGTTCTAAAATGTATCCGCAATGTAGTCGCATTTCTAGACGGCGTAAACGACAGTTTCGCGGGAATCAATTTTTAGAAAGGGACCATAGTTCTGATAATCCGGAACCCGGGCCTAGTGCTTCTGCCAGAAAATTAAGTACATCGAGTAGTGCGAATGTTTCAATAAATCCTTTGCATTACTACAGGATTATTGAATTTTTTACCGTTTTTGGTGCGTTGCAAGAGTTAGTAGTTTGTAAACAATGTAAAGGTAAAGTGAAATTCGAAGAAACCGGTGTGCGAGGTCTAGGATTTAAACTTGTGATGAAATGTGTAGTTGGTCGTAAAACAATAAATTCCGGGCCTTTAATTAATACGGGATATGAAATAAATCGAAGAATTGTTTTTGTTATGAGAATGCTAGGCCTCGGTAGACAAGGTGTAAACATATTCTGCGGTCTCATGGATATCGGACAAGGTCTTGCTTCGAGCACATATGAAATGATCCTGAAACATATACATAAAGCGGCTAAATCCACTTTTGAGTTTGTGTGCGAAAAAGCTGTTCAAGAGGAAACGTTAGCAAACGTGAATAATGGACAACCAGCACTAGATTTCAGAGTATCCAGAGATGGTACGTGGAAAAAACGTGGGTTTACTTCATTATTTGGTGTTGCAGTGCTTATAGCCTGGAATACACATGCCAGTAAACCGGGTAAGTAGCTTGCATACGTGAAGATGGAATATGCCAATAGATGGTACAGCGGCGATAAATTTTCACTTGCTAGATACAGACAAGATGATATTGCGGTAGGGAACTAGTAAGTGCAAATTTATCACCGTTGTATCATCTATTAGCATATTCCATTTTCACGCATGCAAGCTACTTACCCGTTTTACTGGCATGTGTATTCCCGGCTTATTGGACATTTCACTGGAAAAATAGTTGATATCGTGGTAAAAAGCAAATACTGTCATCAGGGTGCAATTTGGAACAGTAAAAAAGATAGTGTAGAGTATGATGTTTGGTTCGAAACACACCAAGAAGAGTGTCAAATCAACCATGAAGGTTCTGCAGGCAAGATGGAGGTAGATGCTATGAAAGAAATGTTTGCGTCTTCTCTTGAGAAATACGGAGTCAGATATGTGAATTACATTGGAGACGGGGATTCCAAAACATTCAAGAGCTTACTAGATCTAAATCCATATGGCGATGGCTGCACTATAATCAAAAGCGAATGTGTTGGACACGTGGAGAAGCGAATGGGCAGCCGACTACGAAATATCAAGAAGAAAGAAAAACTTGGAGGAAGAGGAAAACTGACTGATAGTGTTATAACCAAATTAACAAAAAATTATGGTTTAGCAATTATACAAAACAAAGATTCAGTTTTGGATATGAGGAAAGCCATATTAGCATCTCTTTATCATTATTGCTCGACTGATGACCATCCAAGACACGAATATTGCCCGACAGGAGCGGATAGTTGGCGGAAGCACGTGGACACCTGGACAATTACACTCATCCGCAACAACTTATTTCTTTCGAAATGGAAAAACACCTTCTCCCTGTTTACCAGGATCTTTCAAAGGACGATCTTCTAAACAGATGTTTAGGCGGATACACGCAAAACGCAAATGAAAGTTTCAATTCAACGCTCTGGCGTTTAGTTCCCAAACATCTGCATTGTGGCTCTAAAGTACTGGAAACCGCTTCTTTTCTGGCTGTTAGTATATTCAACGAAGGTTATAGTGCAGTCTTACGAACTATGGAATCGTTACAAATAACTATTGGTAACCAATGCAAAACTTTCTGCGACAGCTATGATGAAGATAGAAAAAAGAGGCAGAGTCATCGTACATGAGCAAGCAGAAAGGAGGCCCGAGCGGCACGTAGGATCGCCAATGCTGAACGAAATGAGTTCTACCAGCAAGAGGAAGGTCTACTGTATTCATCTGGAATAACGGATTAGCATGAACACGCTGTAAGTAGAAACTGCGCGTGGTGGTGACATTGAAACATGTATTTCTCCCTCAAAAATAAATTTAAAAAAAAAACAAAAATGTCTTTTTTGTCTTTAAACATCCGTTAATATACTGAAAAAGTTTTAAACAAATTGTATAATTTATTAGGTTAAAAAAATAATCATGAAAATAGCTTCGTTTTTCATGTTCTAAATAGAGTTCCCCCCTTAAAAGATTTTTTACCTATTGTTTTATTTTCTTATTTTTTAGTTTGATCTTTGGCTCGTACCATTATGCAAACTCCTCATCCTTCTTCAAACAGTTTGGGGCCCAAATAAACTACAGCATGGTCAACAGTACTACCCTGCATTTTATGGACAGTGGAGAGCCATGGCAAAATTATTGGCAACACCCTTCAATCGGCTGTTCCATAATTAAACTTTGCTGGAAATTGTATGGCTTGTTTGGCAATTTGAACAGATGATAGGTCTGTTTCATACATTTGCGTTCGACCAAACTAAGGCCATACAATCTCTGTGATGTAGCCGTTAGCGTCGTTCACCAACGCTTTCGAGACGTCAACGTTAGCACGTAATATAACTTTGGTTCAATCTTTCGCCACCACCAGATATCTGAGTTTGAATTGATTTGGTTACCATCGTAAATATTTCTCTTTGACCCGTATTCATAGCTCGTTGAGTGAATTGAAACTGGATTTCGTTCATGGACAAGTGAGGCACTTCTTCTTCTTTTTCTAACTCAATAGGTTCAACTTGTTCTCATATGTGGAAGGCGTATTAGTTAAAATTATTACCACAGATTCGTCATTTTTTACCCTAAAAACTTCCCGATACCGACTTTCAATGGATTCAGAAAACATTTGCAAAACCCATCCGCCATTTTAAATTTTCAAATTGTGACCACAGAATCGTCGTCTGTGGCCCTAAAAACCTCACGATGCCGATTTTCAATGGAATCGGAACCCGACAAAACTGTCACATTGCATTGTCACGGGAACTCAATGTGTGTGCAAAGTTTCATAAGAATCGGTTAAGCAGAAGTAGTTGACAACTTTTTCAACTCCAAAATTTGAACCAAAGAAACAAACAAACAAAGGTCAAGCTAAATAAAACCATTAAAAAATAATTTAAAGGGAAATGAATTTAATTTCAGAACTGCTGTTTTGATTTCATAATTTCTAGATGTCAAATTGCAAAATTTGTAACGTCACAGTAGGGGGGTTCGCACAAACGTGACTAGCTGTGACAAGGACGGGAGAGGGGTCAACAAATCATGAAATTCGTGTGACGTTTTTTTTTGTGATACGATGAAGCTTAGGAGTCACCCTTTGTACTACTAGTCCGTCATGTCGTTCGAGTCATGGTGCAATGTATAGTAGTAACCTTGTTCTGAAGGATAGAATAGAAAGGATAGGTTAGGGGTCTGGATGGTGCATGAATTGGTGTCGATGAACCTTGCGTTTGAACTCAGAGATGTTATATGAGCTCGGAAACACCGACTGCGGAAGACAGTTCCACAGTCGAGTTGTTCTATTTATAAACGAACTACTAAATCGTAATGTGCGCGAAGAGGAGGGCTGTAGTGTGTGGATGTGAGCCGAATTGGCTAGTCTCGTGTTGCGGGAAAAAAGTTGCCGTGTAGGCAGGAGGTTCTTTATTTCAGTGGAGCAATCGTGGCAATTTATAGATGGCCCCAAAGATGTGAGCAAATCAATCTTTTTTGTGTAACATTATTTCTACTAGAAATAGTTGATTTTAATTTACTAAATTAAATTAAAATTGAACATAAAATTAATAAATACAGTTGCAAATTGTTTCATATATTCAGTTATATTTTTTTCCTCATTAATAATAATTTCATCATTCGACATAATATTTACATGTTTTTTTATCAGTATTTTAGTATATACCGCCTTGTTTTTTTTTATTTAAATCAATTGTAATAATCATAATAATAATCATAATAATAATAATAATAATATTAATTAATAATAATCGTAACTTGTATAAGGTGTATTAAATGGCAATGTATATTTTCATTAAATTACTTTATATATATATTTATATAAATTAATTATATACTTACTTAATATTATTCACTATTTAACTTCACCTTCATAATTTTCTTTTTTATTTAACATTACATTATAGATTATACAATAATTATGCATTATTAATTTTACTATTTATTTATTTATGTATATAAAGGTTTTTGTTTTTCAACTTATTTTGAAAGGTTTACAATTAATCAATTTTGCTATAAACTATGTTCAGTTTTATTTATTTATTTATTTTGTTTGTTTATTCATTTATTTTATTTTTTATTTATTTATTAGCAATTTTTCTTTTATTTAATAGTAATAACTTCTATTTATATATGTATATATAATTTGTCTCACATTTTACGCTGCATATATAAAATATACTAAAAATTATTAATATTTTCTATTTTTCTTCTTCTTCTTTATTTCTTTCTTACAAGAACAATTATTTATTAGGTATTTTTTTTATTATTTATTTATATAGTTTTTTTTATTTATTTACTTTTAACTTTTCCTATATAAATTTAATAGTTTTACATTCCCGCTATCTTTACACCATATCCGGGGGATTGTTATATATATATTTTTGTGGGTGTAGGTGTGTGTGTGGGTGTTTGTGAATGCATACAGAGTCATATTTGGATAAAAATTAATGATAAATGTGAATTTTTTAATTTATTTAATTTTTTTTTAAATTAATTATAAATAATCGATTTTTATTTGTTAGTCCAAGAGCTCGTGACAGATTGCAAAGGGATTTTGCAGAGGATGGGCCTTTGCAAGTGCAACCAATTAAGACTAATCTCCAGTTCGATTCTACTTAAGTTTTAGTTTTTTGACCTTTTGAACTTGTCGATATTTTGACCATGAAAAAATGATATTGCAGAGGATCGGACTTGGTATTTAGGTTAATTGGGTTGCCCCCAATTCATATTCCGATTCCCATCTCGTTTGGAGGTTAAGTTCGATTTTTGGTATTTTTTTTAAGTGATAGTCTAAGCTTAGGTGTCACCCTTTGTACTACTAGTTCATTCCAGGGACGGCGCTTGGGTTTTAGCGCCCGGTGCAGTATGCCGGTATGCTCCTGATTTTTTTTTATCACAATAAAGGATAATAGAAAAATTGCGTCCCACTCATGCTGTGCCCGGTGCAAGGGCACCATTTGCCAATATGAAAGCGCCGCCCAATGACCTTCTTGTCGTATTGGAGAAAGCGGAGAATATTCATTGAATGTAAAAAATGTTTCTATAGCAGGTTGCAAACCCTCTTCTATCACGATCCTATCAACCCAATCTCTGTTCAACCTCGTTTTCATTTGATTTCAAGTAATCGCAATGCCTACCTGCGAAGAAGCTTCCTGGAGAGTGAACTTGCAACATGATTTTACTAGTTTCCTCCAGCTTTTGTGCCATCGTTCTCATTGTTTCATGAACTTTGAGACTTTACACGATATATTTCGCCGACCACGACACATTCTTTCTTTCATTTTTTTCTGGCCTTGTAGTTCTTCCAGGCAGATGAGTTGTCGCCCTTCATTACCTAATTTAAGAATTTTCTAATATCCCTCTTCTGCACTACCAGAGTGTATGATTGTGGTTCTGGCATAGGAGGCAGGGCAGGCTTGGTTTTTTGCGACCGGTGCAGTATACCATATTGCGCGTTCATTTTTTGGTCTTAGTGAAAGACAGTGGACAAAGGCACAAACGCTTAAATATTAATTTTATTAGATTCCACCGTAAATGCTCCGATAAAATTATATCGTGTAACTGCTTCCGGCCTATTCATATGAGTACGGGAACAGACACGTGCAGAATATTTTATCGATATAATAAAGTGGAAAAATAAATCGTGGTAATAAAAATGAATTCGTTTTTTTTTTCAAAGTTTCAATTTAATTTCTGAAATTGCGCCCCTGTCCAATTGCGCCCGGTACAAGTGCACCATTTGCACCTATGAAAGCACCGTCCCTGAGTCAGGCTGCATTCGGTATCGTCAAATGACCGTCAATCAACTGCGTCGGCTGCAAAATTGACTGATACAGTTTGCAGGAGTGACTAGTTTTACAAAAGCAAGCGAGCAAATTTGACGATTCCGAACACCTGACTGCAATACCGAACGAATGATTTGCGCCTACTGCGCTGCAAATGACGTTACCGAACGCAGCCTCAGTCATGTCTAACACGTTATGGTGCAATGTCTAATAGTAAGCTTAGCTCGATAGAGAGAAATATAGGATAGATTAGGGGGAGTCGGGTGGGTGTTGGAGGAGATGGCGGTGAACCTTGCGTTTAAACTCTTCGGTGTTGTATGAGTTCGGGAATACTAACTGTGGTAAGTTGTTCCACAGTCGCGTTGTTCTTGTAATAAACGAATTTCAAAATCGGAGTGTGCGCGAAGATAAGGGCTGTATACTATAGGGGTGAGCCGAGCGGGCAAGTCTTGTGTTGCGGGAGAAATGGTGCCGTGGAGGCATGAGGTTACTTATTTCAGTGGGGAGCAGTCCTTATGGTAAAAACGGTAAAATTTTGCAAGAGCTGCTACATTCCTACGGTGACTTAATGAATCTATTGAAGAGAAAATGGCGCTATCACCAATAAGTTTGAGAGCGCGGTTTTGCACCTCGTTCAGCCAAGCTAAGGTGGTTCTCGGTGCCCCAGCCCAAATATACGAGTTGTATTCGAGGCGGGGACGAATGTAGGAATTGTAGATTGTAGCCCTAGCCGACGGCTGAAGGAGGAATTTGCATCTTTTAAGGAATTCCAGGCACTGTGTTGCTTGTTTAGCACTTTGGAACATGTGGTTATTCCAGCGCAGATCTTCGGCTAGTGTTATGCCTCTGGTGATAGAATTGAGCCCTGAGGAGCACCTGCGGAGATGGTGTGGCGGTCGGATTCGACACCATCCAATACTACCTTGATTGAACGGCCAGAAAGGAAGCTCTTAATACAATTCTTTAGAGCGAAGTCAATACCAATAGCTTGGAGTTTAGTTAACAGAGCGAGTTTGTGCAGTTGTTTGCAGCCATCCAAGTGTATGTGCTCATCAATATGCATCGAACACGGCCCAAGCAGATAGCGCTGACACCAAGATCGATTGTGCATGGCCTAGGCCACATCCTGCTCGAGGTCATAGAACAGACTGAATACGGCGGATCTAAAGCAATCCCAATGTGTAAGTAATCGTGCTGAAGTGATGAATGGTACTGCATCAATTTAGTAGGTACTAATGATGGACTCCGGATACCAAGCGACTTTCGGTTCTAATTGAATACGGAGCTCTGCCATGGGCGACTGTCTTTTCTCGGGCAACTTGGGAGACCTTCAAAAAAACTTTCTCAACGCTGTAAACACTTCTGGGGCTTCCATAGTCTCCAATAGGACGATCTACTAGTAGCAGTAGGATACCGAATGTGGCCCAAATGAAGGGGAGTTTTCGGCACTCCTCTTCAAGGAGGGCAGTCTAAGCACGTAAGCCGCGATGGAGTACGCTGAGATCACTTCTTTTTTGGAAAAAGATATCCTTAGAGGCCCACCTGCGGGAGAGCGGGCACCCAATTGGGGAAGCGTCCTAAAAAAGCGAGTGTGAGAAGACGTGGTGGATCAGCCCGAAAACGTTTTAGGCGATTTCTGAAAGTTGGCTGCTCCCATGTAGAGTCTGCCAGGATCTGCGTGGCCCCCGAGGAAGAAAAGGCTACCTATTTGCTTAATAAGAAGAATGTTAGAGACCAGAGACTCTCCTCACCACTCCTGACTTCGTTCTTGACCACGAAACAACTAGTTACCGTGCTAAAAAGTTTACTGGAGGGGGTAGCCGAGTTGGCTCAGCGTTCAGGAGCCCAGGTTCCTGCAGATTGCTGACTTATTCATGAAAATATCTAAAAGGGTTCAAATAAATATCTAAACTTCTACCAAAAAAAAATCAAAACGCCTTTTTCACTGATACACCCTGTATAAAACTTGATTTTACGATTTTCCAACTTCAACTGGAGATGGCAAAGATTTCTACAATTGGAAATGAGATGGGCAAGCGGATTTGTATTGTAGATGTCGTAACGAACCTTAATATTCAAATCCCATCTCCTGCAAAATCACACACACACTTTGAGCCTGTCCACTTAGGGTGGTAGGCTTAGAAAGTCAGGCGGGTCATGTAGACTTCTCAGAGCAAAGAGGATAAACTTCTTCTGAATTGATTCCATCCTGCTGCTACTTAAAAAAAATATGGGATCCCAGATGGGACATGTATATTCCAGGCAGACTACAGAACAGAAGAGAGTTTTTGTGACCCAAATATTGTCGAATTTTTTAGCTCTTCTCTTTATAAAGCCAAGAAGTTTGTTGGCTCTGGCAGTAATATTATCATAGAGCAAATTGAAATTAAGCTTTTTGTCCAGGACGACACCTAGATCGACTTGATTCAACACCGTGTCATTGAGACGATAATAATACTGCTGTGTGTTATGTTTGCAAGAGAGAGTAATTGCTTTACATTTGTTGTAAGATGCAATTTTTTAGTGGTGCACCAGTCTTGTAATGTATTGAGATTCGACTGAATAAAGGATACGTCGGTTTGGGACTTAATAACACTATATATTTTGAGATCGTCCGCGTAAAAGAGATGCGGGATATTCTCTAGTTTCATGGACAGGTCAGAGATGAATATATTGAACAGAAGAGGGCCAAGATGACTGCCCTGAGGAACACCGGAAGTTATTTCGATTTCATTTGAAAGGAATCCTTGAAATCTGATAATCTGTGTTCTTTCGTTGAGATATGATCTTAACCATTCAAGTTATTCCAAATCTTGAGTTTAACAAGTAAAATATGATGGCCTACCTTATCAGAGGCCTTGCTGAGGTCAGTATAAATAGCATCGATTTGATGGCCCTTCTCCATAATACAGAGGAGTTCGGATATTAAGACCATGAGGTTTGAATTTGTCGAACGCCCTTTTCTGATGCCGTGTTGTTGTTCATTTAAGTGTGGATCGATTAAAGGGGAAATCTTGTTGAGAATGTGTTTTTCAAATAGTTTGGGAATTGTTGATAAAATAGCAATACCTCTGTAGTTATCCACTAAATGCTTATTAGACGAATGGGAGCAACCCAATTAACCTATATACCAAGTCCCATCCTCTGCAATATCATTTTTTCATGGTCAAAAAATCGACAAGTTCAAAAGCTAACTAAAACTTATGTAGACTCGAGCTGGCGATTAGTCTTAATCGGTTGCGCTTTAAGTAATCTAACATATATCAAAGGACCATCCTCTGCAAAATCACTTTGCAATTCTGTCACGAGCTCTTGGACTATGTGTGAAGTTTGTAATAAATAACTAACTTTTTTATTGTACTCCAACAAATGAAAACAAAAATGACTCACACGTATAAAAACTTTTCTTTGTAAATAAAATATTTGCGTAAAAATATTTTGTTTTAATTTTTAATTAAAATTTCCCAATTAATATTTTTGTATTTAATAAAATTTAACTAAGCGAGCGATTAACTTTTTAAATATGTTTTCGTTTTCTTTTTCAATATGTTTTTATTTTTAATTTTATTTTTTTATATTCCAAAAATTTTGAATTTTATTCATTTTAATAATTTATTTTTATTTTTTTTTGTTTTCATAACGATATGATGATGATTATGGTTAAATATGTGTAGATTGATTTTTTTTTTATTTTTTTTATTATGAACTTTTTTATTATGAAAATATTTAATTTTCGGTGGAAATTAAATAAATTTGTTTTTTATTGCATTATTTATTCAGTCCAGTAAATTCTCATTTATAAATTAGTTAATAACTATACGCTTTTATTGAGAGGATAAAGTGTATAATTTGTTTTTTGTTTTTTTTGGTTTGTTTTCTTTTATAAATTTGTGAACTTTTTGTTTTTGTAATAATCTTCACTTTCTTCTCATTTTATTTTAAATGGAATGTTTTGGAATTAGTGTATAATATTTAATGAATATCGCTGAGATTGGTGAAAATAATTTTAATGCAGAATAATGGTCCTAATATTATCGTAAGGTTTTCTCATGATGATTATCAGAGTTAATCATTGCGTTTGCGTTTTCTTTCTTTACGCATCTCTGGGGCGGGGTCTCAGATCGAGAATAATGTTTTGACTATGCACCACGAATTCATCTATTGCATGGTCGATCAAGACCGTGATTAACCTGGCCAAGGTTCAAGGATTGGCATGTCTCAGTATCACAATATTTAGAAGCACCTGCCCGACTGCTGTCCCCGCTCCACCTAGTAGAAAAGAAGGAGGCTCTGAGGTGGTGCTGCTTATACGGAGATATTCTTCTTAATCCGAGAGACCTAACCTCACCATACCTATCGATTCTTAAGGAACTAAACCTGGAGCCAATACCATTCCTGCCAGTCTAGAATTCGACAAACCATTTATGACGCAGAAGTCGGTCAGAATGGCAGAGCAGCAATCTCCTCTTTAACGAAAGCAGGGCCTTTTGGTATACAGATTGTTTCATGTCAAATAATGGGCCGCACCATAACCAAATCAACCATGTTCTAGTGAAAACTAGGAATGGAAGTAGCAAACTGTATGTAAGGAGTTTCCGAGGAGCGAACGTAGACACCGATCACTACCTAGTTGTTGGGAAATGGGTAAGAATAAACCTAGCGACAAGACATAGAAGAAACATTGATAGACCAAATGGAACATAGAAAAATTAAGAAACAGTATGAAAGAATGTTAACAGGAAAGCTAAAGGAAATAACAAGAATTTTGGAAATGGAACTGCTCTGAACTTGTTGTGGAACTCCATAAAAAAAATGTAGAAACAAACAACAGTGTATTAGGCACACAAAACCACAAAGAAGGCGGCATTGGTTTGATGATTCATCCAAGAAAAGCATTGAAATGAAAAACTAAGCAAGACAGGTGTATCTAGCAAGAATGACGAGAGAAAATCACGAAAAATATGTATCAGCACGTAGAGACACGAAAAAGTTATTAAGGAAGAAAATACGTGACTACTTCAGAAATAGAATAAGTGTGAAGAAGCAAAGCTACAGACGATAGAAGCTTTTACAAAGAAGTCATCATGATTAAGAAAGGATACAAACCCACCTGCACCATGGTAAGAAGAGCGGATAGCTTGAGCTAGAATGGAAACCTAACCAAGTGCAAACACTTGCACAAAGAAATTTCCGCCCAGTTCTATGCTACGGGTCTAAGGCTTGGAAATTAACCCAAAAAACAGAAAATCAGCTTAAAACCGTTGAGGGGGCGGCCCGCTCGGAGCCCTAGCTAACGGATCAAAGAAGAAGAAGAAAGTACTCGCCATTCTGGTATGCGCCCAGACTTGTTTTAATAGAGCTCTAATATCGTTATTTTCTCGAACAGTCAAGCAAGGTGTCATCAGACTGTCCTATCCTAACATCCGATGGTCTGAGAAAATAAAGGACAGACCTATAACTTATTGCCTTTGCAGGAATTCACTTTGGCTGCTTTCTTAGATATTAAAGGTTGAATCTTCTGCGGTCAGGGGCACACTCCAGCGTCTAGGTGTTGAGGAATGCTCCAGGTCTTTCATTGATCAGCTGCAGGGTCATAAAGTCTAGTCTGGGACTTCCGAAAGAAGTCAGGCCTATCCTGATGAAATTGTGCTGGCGGGGATCGGCAAATACATCTCAACAAACAAGATATAACGCAGGGAGCATGTCTAATTGAACCTTATTGCTTTGGACATACATGCGGAGCAAATGGCAGCCTGGACACCCGCCAGGACAAAAGCTTCTCTTGGATGAACTATGGTCATTCATCCATCTTTAGGAGGTTCGCCGCAGCAGCGGGCAGCCTAGACTACACTACACTTACCATGATTCAGGTCAGAAATGACTGGGCAGATGGTGCTATCCCGACTAGCTCATTATGCATCTACACAAATGGGTCAAAAACCGGGAACAACGTAGGGCGTGGTAACTTTTTCGAGCTATTGAATGTAGATACCTCTGTTCGCCTACTCGACCATTGCAGCGTCTTCCATGTGGAAGTCATATCGCATAAGAATATACATATGGATTCTATTGGATAGCTAGGTGGCCCTCAGAGCTCTTCATTATCTCATTACAACGTCCACGCCTGTTCTGAACTGCCGCAGGTGTCTGTGGGAGACTGCCACTCAGATTTAGGACAATACAGGGCAGATGACTTGCTAGATAGGAAACCGAAATGGAAAACCCAGACCCTTAGCCACCTCTAAACGCTTGAGATGAACCACAGCAACAGTGTGCCGCAGTCTTCGCACAATATGACCGACTCGTTCAAAATCTTTCTAATTTTCTAATTTTCCAGAGCTAGTCTCCTACAATTACTATTTATGGTCCAATTGTAAAATAACACTTCAGGAGAAGACATTTTAGTCGGAATCGGACGTCTGAATGTTGGAGGATAGTTAATTTAAGTAAATTAAGCTTAATGGAGACTACATAAAGGACTTCTTACTACTAACCACCATCTATCATTATAAGTTTTTTTGCACAAAGTCCAATGATACAAAAATATCTTACACTAATAACAAAACATCCCGTTTTTGTGCTTTTTATATTGTCATTTTTCTGTCTAAAATAAAAGAAAAAAAATTATTAATTATAAAATTATATAAAAATAATACTTGCCTTAAAATATATAGATGTACATTTTTGTATATCTAGAAATTAAACACAAATTTATAGTCTCTCATACTTTTTTACTCAAAATTAGTCAATCTTAGCTAAAATTAAGAGAAGTGTGAAAACAAATTGAAGCCCAATTCATAATATCAAGGCAAACTGAAAATAATCAACTCTAGCATTTAGTAACTCAAGTTTGATTTAACAAGAAATATCAAAGCACGTAAGCTGGAGCTGCGCATATTAATGTTCCTACAATCAAAGTAGAGGAGCATGATTTCAGAGTAGTGCTATTGTTCACGTATCTTGGATCAGTGCAACCTGGAAATATGAACATAAAACGCCTATTACACAGGGGAACAAAAAATATGGTTTTTTTTCGCGGCATAAGTTTATGGAGTCAATTTCGAAACATATGATTATGATGTACTCGATGGAACATAAATGAATTTTGTAATACTAAGTTATCGGGCATATTTTGGAACACAACTTGGACAACAAGACAAATATTGGGCCCCGATTACTGTGATGATGTAAAGTAAAAGCAGTAGTGAAAGTGAAATCGAAGGATGGAGTCCTACACTTCAAGATTTTTCGGGCGAGCTAAACGACTTCATTCGAGATTTCAATTTATCTAAGAAATCAGCGTAGCTTCTTGCGTCTAGACTTAAAGAGAAACATTGCCTTCAGCCTGGCTTATCAATAACATCTTATCGGACTAGAGAGCGCTAGTTTAACGAGACGAATGATACAATATACGATATCACTGTATTCCTACCTCCGCCTTCGTCTGGTGCCAAGCCCAGGATGTGAAAGGAGGAAGGTTATCAATGTGCCGAATTGAACAGAAAAACTAGGCAAGAAACCGCATGGACACAAGACCTAACTATTCACGAAATAATGCTACTGCATCCGGGCCACTGGTGACCGGGGATGCTGGCGAAAAATGGGTTACTGGCTGAACACCCAAATTAGTCACACCGAAAATGGAATTTAAATTCGGCGCGTGGAGTGTACAGACAGGACATCGCGTCGGTCAAAAGGAAATCATAGCAATGGAATTATTGAAATGCAAAATATCAGTTGCCGCGCTATCGGAACTACGGCTTACCGGATTCGGGACATTGACGCGTCCCGCCAACAATCGACGAAACGATGACGCTTTATAATTCCGGTGGTGAGAGACGAGTGGCCGGCATTGGCTTTATGGTCGATCGACGGGCTGCCAGCAGCGTTATAGCATTCCAACCGATATCCGAGCGTTTGGTGGTTATAACCATCAGTAGAACGATCAAGACTCATATCGTATCCGTTTTTGTGCCAACCGAGACCGGTACAGACACGAACAAGGACGAATTTTATGATCCGCTTCAACAGACGCTGGATATGATACCTTGAACCGAATTAATAATATCGCGGGAGACTTCAATACATGTTCAGGGGCAGATCGAACCGGCTGGGAACCATGGGTAAATTTGGACACGGAGTAATTAATGACAACGGCTTACGCCTGCTTTCATTCGCCAAACACCAACTCACTTGGCAAAATCCATCCGGCAACGACTCAGCGATTAACGCAACGATTAACGCAACGCAAGGTCCAGCACCCGAACCGCCGATTATCGAACAGCCGACAAATCAGTTTCTCGATACCGAACCGACAATTATCGAGGTGAAGACAGCAATAAAATCGCTGAAAAATGGAAAAGCGCCGGGAATAGAGCACGTGACCGCCGAGGTGATCAAAGCCGGAGGTGATGTCTTATCACAATGACTTCATGTCTTCATAACACACATATAGCATTCGGATCGTGTCCCTTCGGCGTGGAAGAAAGCGATCGTTGTCCCAATTTTGAAGAAAGGCGACAATCGGGAATGCAAGAATTATCGCGGTATTAGCCTCCCTTTGATCGTCGGCAAAGAATTTACGAAAATCATACAATCGAGGCTACAGAAACATCGAGAGCAAACGAGCCGGAAAGAACAAGCGGGATTTAGACCACATCGAGGATGTATTGATCAAATATTCGCACTCCGTCAGCTAATGGAAGAAAGAATTCCTTGCGGCAAACGAACTGTCGTCGTTTTCATCGACTTCAAATCCGCATCGATTGGAACAGCTTGTGGACAGTCTTGAAAATCGAACATGTGCAATTGACAATCATTCAACTTCTCCAAGCTTCGTACGATGGCTCAATCAGCAGCGTTCGTATTGGAAGCGACTTATCCGAGGAGTTCCCGATTCAAACGGGTGTCCGACAGGGAGACGTCGCGTTGCCACTTCTCTTCAACGTTGTGATCGAGGCGATTATGTGTGAAGCATTCGATGGACGGCTCGGAGTTCGATACAACGACAACTTCGTAACCAACTTAATGTTCACCGACGAAAGCACCGTCTTTGCCGACACGGATGCCGAAGCAACGGACATCTTATACGAGATTTCCTGCATCGCCCAGTCATACGGGTTAACAATCAATGCGGAAAAGACCAAAGTGCTCACAAAGGACGGATCGAGGCCCTGTGTTCACCTCGATGGAACCCAAATCGAACAGGTTCCGAGCTTCAAATATTTGGGATCATTGGTTGAGGAAGCGAACGTAGCATTGACGGCCGACGTTCACAGTCGCATCGGCCAGGCAACAGCAACATTCACCTCGCTCAACTGGTGCATATGGAAGCGAACAAATGTTTCCATCAAAACAAAAGTACGTTTTTCCCGAACGTTGATCCTTCCAATTCTTCTTTATGAATCGGAAACGTGGACACTGCTCAAACCGGACGCCTTCGAATCCCGTCTCGCTCGGACCGCCAACGGATCAAAGAAGAAGAAGAACTAGTTTGACCGTCGTGAGGCCGTATCTGCTACCATTGAAAATGGGTAAAACTTCTGCGGCCGTCATATCCTCCTTAAAAAGCCAAGTGGCCGTGATTCGCCCGCCATAAGCCCATTTTCTTTATTCGGGTTATCAACCAAAATATTATGCGTATTCAGCAAGCCAAAATTAACAAAAAATGACTAATAAACCCCATGCCGCAGAATCAGTGTTGCCCTGTGTTATCATGTCAAGGATCTTCAAATTCAATAATCTTCTCACAACATCGAAATTTCTGAACGCTGATCTTGCCGGTACTGACATGTGCCTGAGTATAATCCTTTCGACAAATAGTTATCTCAGTATCTCAGAAGGCATCTTCAAGTATGCAACTCATGTGCCAGATTATCACAAACACAGAATCGCCAGAAAGTAATCAAAAATATTTTCTATAAAGCCTTACTAAGAACAAGCAAATAATAATGGTATATCATGGGATATGGGGGCAGTAACTAACTACGTATTACGTATTAGCTTCAAGGCTTTTAATCAGAATTGTAAAATATTCTGTATTTATATAAAGGCAAAAACAAAAATTACAACAATAACAATAATAAAAAAACAATTTTAGTTGCAATATAACTGTCTCATTAATTTAATTTTTGTTTTTTTAAATAAATATAGAATAAAAATCCAAAAAAAATCTATATATAATTAAAATGTTTTACTAAATCAAACATAACAACAATGCTGCCATACATACTACTCAAAAACAAATCAAAAAATAAAATAAAATATACACATTTGGTAAAATAATAAAATTAGTGAAATAATAATAATATTAAATAAAATAAAAAACAATTTATTGAATGACTTAATCCAGAATCGCGATACATAGAACAGTATCGTGTTCTGTGTAAGATGTTCTCTCTCGTTTTTTTCTACTAACTTCATGGTTTTTTTGTTTTTAAATAACATTTTCATATTTCATTCGCATTATATATTATTATTATAGCTCATTCATCAAAACAGGAAAAATTAAATAATTATTTTAATAAGTAAATTAGAAGAGAAATGTACAATTGTGTTTCTTTTTTTACAATTTAACAAAAACATTCAACTTTCCTTAAAAAAATTGAAACTATAAATTCCTTAAGACCACTTAATTTATATATAATATATATTTCGGCAAAACACTCAAAACCAGCAAATATATTAAATCAGAACAAAAGTCTGACTGTCGTTATATTTATAAGTAATTAATTAATTAATTAATTTATATTATAAATTCAATTATTTTAACTATTAATGACCAGTGACGCGTTATCAGTTTTTTAAAACTAAAAAAAGAATGGAAAATTAAATACTTTGTTTTTTTTTGTTGAAAGATGGGAAATACTAGATTGTTTTCTTTGTTATTAAAAATTAAGGAATTATTTGTCATTATATATTGGTTTGTTTACTTTTTATTACTGCTTGTTTGTTTATTTGTTTTTTTTTTTGTATTTTGTAAGTTTTTCATTTTCATTTTTTGTATAAAAGTTGTGCTTAAGCTTTAGTCCCCATCAACCGAATCCACAAAAAAGCCTCTAGGATGCAAGTTGTCTGTGCACCACAGCTGACATCGAGCGCGCCGCCTCTTACTGTATTTGTTTTTTTTAAATGGGTATTTTTGGATGGAATATGGTTCCTTTCCTATTGCCCTTACTCATCGCTCAATGTCGAGAGGCTTGCGTTAGATCAAGACTTATTCATTTGCTCATTTTCTGGCCGTCTGTCTGTGGCAACTTGGAGAAGATTGGTGAATTCCATATCAAGAGTTTGCCTAGCCTGAAAATAATTGGAAGAAAAGAAATTATATTAGTTTTATTGATCAACAAAACAACTAAACTACAAAGACAATGCCCTGAGTTCTATATCCCTAAAATTCGAAAGCGTCTGTGATATAATAAACACCCCCACAGCGGTAGCAGTATCTGATGCGGCGCGCAGGTAGGGGAGCTGCTTCTTTCTGCACCCTGCTTCACTTCTGTTTCTCTTACGGAGAATGATACTGCTACTCAAAACTTCACAGCCTTGAATGACCCGGCCATAATGCTTGAAGATGGCCCTTTGGTGGAGGCTGCCTCTAGGCTGACTCTTTACCACCCGAAATCCAATTGAAAGCATCGTAAACGCCCTCCTTCTTATATTCATTAATGATCTGCTCTCAATCCCCTCTAACCCACTTCACAGTTTCGCCGATGACGGTACTCTGCGTTACTCCCACACTTTCAATAATATAAGACAAACACGTGCCAGACATTGTCTCGTAGACGACCAATTCTATTAATGGTGAGATTGAACTCATTCTTGCTTGGGGCCTCAAAAGTCGTGTCGAATTCAACACAACCAAAACAAAGTACTGTTTTATCTCTACAAAAACCTGCACCTCCCTCTATCTCAGTGGGAAAAAAGAATGTAATGGCTGAGCCCTCTCTTAACATCACAGGCGTAACCTTATCTTCAGATCTGCGATGGAATAATCACATATTCCAAATCACCAAACAAGCTTCCCAATGCCTGGAATTCCTCAAGAGATGCAAGTTCAGCCAACAGCCCTGACTACAATCTACAAGTCCTACATTCGGCCCGTCTTGAATACAACTCGAATATCTGGGCGGGCGCCCAAAAAACCACCTTGGCTTGGCTGGACAAGGTTCAAAACCGCGCCATCAAACTCATTGGCGTTAGCACCCTTTGCTCTTCCATCGACCCTTTAAGCCACCGTAGGAATGTAGCAAATTTTACTGATATTACCATAGCGACTGTTCCACTGAAATTAGAAACCTCCTGCCAACATGGCAACTTTTTTCCCGCAACACAAGACTAGTCAACTCGGCTCACCCCCCACACACTCCAGTCCTCCTCTTCGCGCACATTACGTTTTTGTAGTTCGTTTATAAATAGAACAACTCGATTGTGGAACTGTCTTCCGCAGTCGGTGTTTCCAAACTCAAATATCATCTTTGAGTTCAAACTCAAGGTTTATCGACATCTACTCACGCATCCTCCAGACCTCTAACCTATCCTTTCTCCTCTACTTCTAACCTATCCTTTCTCCTCTATCACTGACCATGACTTGAACAACATGACAGACTAGTAGTAGAAAGGGTGATTCCTAAGCTTGACGTTAACACATAAAAAAAAGTCACCATTACGGATGCTGTCACTGCAAGCCCCTCTACTAGTTCATCTTTCCCCGCCCTCTCACTACCAATGGGCTCAAACTACATCCCAGTACCGGATGCGGTATTAACCTCTTCTGTTAGTACATTGGACCCTCGGGCAGTGGGGATGCTGAGTCTTCGGTAACCGACGCCAATTTGATAATTTTCTTTTCGCGTTTCTTCCCTGAAACTACGTCCGACGCAATTAAAGAATACCTAAGGAGGAAGCTGTTAATCCTGCGACAGTCTCTTGTAGGAAGATCAGTTCCCACCCAAACCGGTTGCATCTTTTGTTCTGACTGCACTGACCAATATCGCTGAAAAGCTTTTGGACCCCATGTTCTGGCCTACTGGTGTCTTTCTTTTCAAAGTGTTTTATTCCCCGCACGCATGTGCATCGTGTTTCTGACACTCTCCAGGTTTCAAAAAAACTTAAGGCGCTCACTCTATATTACCGAAACTTGAGGGGAATCAGATCCAAAACCTATGATGGGTTTCTGCCTATTTCAGCCAGTGATTCGGATATAATCGCTTTCAAAAAAACATGGTTACACAGTGGGATCCTTAACGAGGAACTTTTCGATACTTCCTTCCAATTTTTTCGGAGGTATAGATTTATTGGCTCGGAGGTTCGTGGAGGTGGTGTATTTATTGTCTGTAGTAACCTTTTCAACTGTTGCTTAATAACGCTTTTCCAACTCCTTTACCTTTAACTTTAAAAAAGCCAACCTTGAAGTACTGTCATCCAATCTCACTTCGGTCGATTTCAATAGGTGGAGGTTCAATCTCTTCCTCGCTCGTTCCTGGTCAGCTTAAACACAGAACTCTTTTGTCTGGTATTGACCCACCATGCAATCGATGCGTACGTGACCATGGGCTTTATTACCGTCGTATATAGTCGAAACATTAACCTCTGTTTGGGACCCCAGGTTTTACCTACAAATTAACGACAGATATGGAAAGATGTATGTAATTGCCTTGGCAGTTAATCTCCCAATCTGGGGCTTCCAGAAGAGCTCTTGATACAGGATTATGCCTAGATATTTGCCTCCTTTGAGAAAACCATTTCCTTACCAGCCAAAGAGGGAGTTTTTAAATTTTAACTTCCTTCTATTAGTAAATGAAAACAATGGAAAGGCTGCTAGACCTTCATATTAGGTGCAAACTGGAGCTCTCCCTCCCTCTACATAGCTCCCAGTTCGCTTACTCTAAAGGTAAATCAACAGAGGTTGCTTTACACCACCTGGTCAGTAAAATCGAAAGGGCCTTCCTCGCTAAGGAAACTGCCTTATGCGCGTTCCTTGACATCGAAGGTGCTTTCGACAACACAGGCTATGATTCCATCTCTAGAGCACTGGCTCTCAGAAATCTGGATCCTCACACGATTGAGTGGATAAATGCCATGCTTGCAGATCGTGACATTTCTTCTACCCTAGGTGTCTCCACCATTAGTGTTAAGGCTATTAAGGGGTGCCCTCAAGGTGGAGTTTTATCCCCATTACTTTGGTCACTAGTTGTGGATGAACTTTTGACTAAACTATCTGAATCTGGTTTCGATGTCATCGGCTATGCAGATGATCTTGCCATCATTGTCTCTGGGAAATTCGATTTGACCATTACAGAGGTCATGAGAACAGCACTGCGAGAAGTTCAAAGATGGTGTACCAAGGAGGGCCTAGCAATTAACCCAAATAAAGCTGTCCTGGTACCTTTCTCCAAACGTTACAAATTGGACCTAGGTCCTATCTGTATTCGGGATACCACAGTTGAGTACTCAGACTCAGTCAAATATTTGGGAATAAAGCTAGACAAGAGACTGAACTGGAACGCTCAACTTGACTACGTCATCAGCAAAGCCACAAGGGCCATATGGGCCTGCAAAAGGCTTCTGGGTAGGACATGGGGTCTTACACCACAAATGATGTACTGGATGTACAATACGATCGTTAAACCTGTTGTCACTTATGCTGCTATAGTTTGGTGGCCCAAGACTAAACAGGTTACGTCGATCCTCAAGTGCAGCAAGCTGCAACGGCTTGCTTGCCTCTCCATTACCGGAGCTATGCGGACCTGCCCCACAGCTGCAATGGAAGCAATCATTGGATTGACCCCTTTGCATCTCTTCATATGGAAATCCGCCGCCATAAGTGCCTTGAGACTTCAGATCTCATCCAACTGGCCCCATACGGTCAAAGGACACATGGATATCCTTAAAAATATCCCAAGCATTTCCATCTGCCGCGTATCCGACCATATGGTTGGTCAACTACGATTCCAAAGGAAATTCAAAGCAATTATCCCGGATCGCTCTGAGTGGGAGGAAATTATTCTTCCTAGGGATCCAAACCATCTCCACTGGTTTACTGACGGGTCAAAGATGGAACATGGTACAGGGGCTGGTGTCGCAGGACCCAACTCCAAGGTCTCGATTGCAATGGGTAAGTGGCCCTCTGTTTTCCAGACTGAAATACATGCCATTGCGACCTGCGCTAGGCTCAACCTTGAGAAAGGTCTGAAAGGCGCCAACATTAAAATCTTTTCTGACAGCCAAGCTGCCATCAAGGCACTCTCAACGTGGAAGTTTTCTTCCAAAATAGTAGCAGGGTGTTTTGACGTACTCCAGAGCCTGACCAGAAGAAACGAGGTCTCGCTATGCTGGGTCCCCGGTCACTGTGGTATCGAGGGAAATGAGGCTGCAGACAGCCTCGCTAGGGAGGGGTCTGAGACGTTGTTCCAGGGCCCAGAACCCTTCTGTGGCATCTCTTGGTCCACCTCCAAGTCCTTGATAGAAGAGTGGATTAAGAAAATAAACCTAGCCTATTGGGAGTCAGTCCCAGGTCTTAGACAGGCTAAAGATCTTATAAGACCCTTTGCCTTAAGGGGCACTATTACTCTAAACAGAGCGGACCTAAGGCTGCTGGTGGGCTATCTCACTGGCCATGTAGGACTGCGGTACCACCTCCACAACCTAGGACTGTCTCAAGAGACAGAATGCCGACTCTGCTTGGAAGGCGATGAAACTTCCACACATATTCTTTGTGAATGTCCTGCTCTGATCTGGCTTAGAAGAAGAACGTTTATCAGAGAGTTCTTGAGCCCTGCCCAAGTCCGGTCTTCATCAACTAAAGACCTTCTTGCCTTCATTCGGAAGGCTGATAGTCTGTTCCGCTAGTGGGGTACGTACACAATAGGCCTACCTTGGCCGCAGTGTTCACCATATGGGTTGCCCCCACATTCCTTAATAATAATAATAATAATTAGTAAATGATACAATGACAGTTTTTGTGGGTTAATACCCAAGTTCTTGCTCCGGCACCAGCTATGCACATATGACAAAGCGACTTGCATGAGGTCTGAAACGATGCCATCATGACCGTCGCTAATCGTTATGACGATATCGTCTGCATAGGCCTGTGCTTTAAACCCCCGGCTATTCAGGTCGGCAAGAAGTTCGTAAATTAAAAGGGCCATAGGACCATAAAAGGGATTATAGACCGCCCCTTGAGGACAGCCATTACCGTAATTAATTCGCCATTCATCTCAGCAGTTATCAATCTGGTGCTGAGAAGCGACGTGATCCGTCTCGCAGTGAGGAGTTGAATGCATTTTTTTATTAAGGTAACGTTGGCAAACACACTCCTAATGCCTGCAAAGACGCAGAGAGAGATTACCTTGGTCCTCAGGGACTTCTCGATATCTCCTACTAGCACATAAATGGCAGTCTCCGTAAATCTGTCTGGCTGGTAGGCAAATTGCAGGCAGTGAAGTGCGTTCGCTGTAAGACCCTCTCTAATATTCCTGTTTTAAACCTTCTCCTTCGTTTACAGGAGTAAGAAGAAGATGCTGATAGGTCGCTGGGACTTTGTTTCCCTATACCATCTTCTCCCCGATTTAGGGATAAAGATTGCCCTAGCCTCTCTCTAGCGGCTTGGAATAAGGGCCAGCAAAAAGCTACCCCGAAATAATGGCAGCAAGATTGGTAAGATCTCTTCCAAGCCTCTCTGAAAGAGAGCCGGGAAGATGTGGCCCTTTCAAGCAGCCTGAAAAGGCTTGAACGTGCCAATGGCCAATTCAATGCAGTGAAAATCCTGCTTGCCAGGCATTTGTTCCAATTGTAGGACCGGTGAGCAAGTATTACTCCGGATTCAGTGTTAGGTTCTAAGGCCAATCCAATCAGTTACCTGAGAACCCGGGACATGACTGCTCATTAATAGCTGCATGGTATCCCTGGAGTTCTCCGTAAAGGACCTTTCAAAGACTGTAATGATCGTTTCCTGCAGATTGGCAGAAACAAGATCGAGATCGGCCTCAGTGATGGGATTACTATGTGGCTGACTTCTAACCTAAGGACTGTGCGATAGGCCTCCCAGTTAGTCTGGAATCCTAAATGCTTTCAAAGAAATTGCAAGAGCTCTCAAGTTAAACATTATATGTCTATGATCAGACATTGATGACTCACTTGAGACATGCCAGTTCAGCATTCTTGAACTGACGAATGTGCTTGTCTAGTCATATTAGAAAAGGTAGGCTCGTCCCTCTTGTTCATAACCTGTAAATTGTAGGTAGAAAAAAAATCAAATCGCCCCTAGAATTAGTATTGGTGCTTCCCCACGAAAGCTGGTACGCGTTGGCGTGCTAACCGATCACTAACTGAATGCTCCTCCTAGTCTCCTGACATCTGACGGCGGTGGGGCAGACTCTTCTCCAGGGAAGTAGGCCGAGGCTATGACAAGATGACAAGACTGACCATTCCTACACCTCCGGGCAGCACTACCTCTGCCGCCACCAGGTCCCTGGATACGAACTGCGAAAGAGGAACGCAGATTAGTCTTTTCCCCATGAGCAGTGCTGTTCTAGGGTAGTCATGCTCGCTGGAGTAGATCAGCCTGACAATATTAGTACCCAGGTCACATATTCTTCACATGGCTCTTGGATTAGGACCACATCTAGGTTGCCCGAAATAAACCTTTTATCAAATTGCAGTGATACAATGAATGCCATCACGTGCCAACACGGGGCAACTATTGTATAAAATAATATTATTGTTTATTTCGAAGGTATCTTAATTTATCCAAGTCAGTATCAATCGTTTTGAAAGTACCTTAACCCCTCTTCTACAGTTTAGAAGCAGTACTTAAGCACTTCTGGCTGTGTACTGTAGACATACATATGTACATATGTAGGTACTAAAAAAGATGTAAATCTTGTGTACAACTACCAAAATAAATTATTATTATTACTTGTCTTTATCAACATATTTAATGGTTTGCGTTTTAGATTACTCTTCATGACGAGTCTACAAATATTTACCTGTGTATTTTGGGTAGGAATTTGTAAAGCTAATGCCATTGCATTGGCATCAAAACTTTCATCTAATGCTAATAAAGCTCCATGAACACCAGATTCCAGCAAATTATTGCCATATTCCTTAAATAAATGTCCATATTTAGTAATTCGTATATCTTACAAAAATCACAATCATACTTTAAGACCCATACTCGATATCCATCGTATAACACGTTCATTACTCCACACTAATACATCACTTATCGCATTCTCACAAGCTTTCCGCCTCTCTTCTAAGGCAGTACGATCAAAATTGAGCCTTTTCAGGCAAGAAATACCATATTGTAAGCTAGTCCTATGAAAGCTATCAACCATCTTCAGTTGACCACGTAAGTCCTTCTTCGTCAGATGATCAAGCATACGTGCATCCACTAAACATTCCATAAATGTTGTTCTATACTGCGGTAAACCTAAGCTTGGAAGCCAATAATTTCCAATCCATTCGTGATTCATATCACCTGGAAAATTGTTCAAAATTGAAAATTAGAAACAAATTACGTAAAAATTTACCACCATTACCGAAGGCAAGTGTTGTGCGGGAAGTTTGTGGTGCTGACGGAGATGTTAAGGATACCATCTCCTGAATGGCAAGACGAAGTTTCAGTCTGTGAAGTGGATTACTAATACCTATTGGAAGTTGAGTAATGTGGTTAATTTTGTTTATTCCTTTTTAAAATGTTAGACTTACCAATTTCCCTTTGTATTTCCGTATCACTCAGAGCACTCATTATGGCGCCAGATTTAACATTTGCTCTACATGCTGCTACATACCAGGCTGGCATACCTACCCATAACTCCAGCCATGCCACTATCGTTGGTCCATTCCACAAAGCAAACGGTGTACCTGCTTTCATTGCTTCGCCGAGCAAGTCGTGTCGATAATCATGTTCCCTGTTTCAATTTAAAAAGTTACAATCCATAGAAATAGAAACATACAAATAAAAATATTCCACATACTTCTTTTTCTGCCGCCCATAATCAACAGATGATATTTTTCCAGGCATTGGGATTTTACCTCCTGATATGCTCATTGAATCATAATTTGAATCAATGTCACTCATGGCCACTGAAAGGTTACCAATAGACATCATACTAGCCGAGCCATCGGGCATTGCATCCTTCACGCCTTTGACTTTCTCCTTTTTACTAAAGAATCTCCCTAGACTCGACTTGATGCCCTTTTTCTTTTGTGCTGCTGCCACTACATCCCTGCTAACACTCGATGTCGGTGTCTGTAACATGCTCATTGAACCCATTGTACTTAAGTGCCGTAATGACTCTTGACTGCCGTGCCTTGAACTTAGTGGCGATGGTCCATAGTTTCCAACACCGACCCTGCTTGAAGATGAAAATTTGAAAAACATTAAACGGTTGTAGTGAATTAAGAGTTTTTTTTGTTGCTAGCTAATTAACACATAAGTAATATTTACATCAAATATAGCAGGTGAGAGTAGTATTACATAAACAAAAAACAAAATGTTTGTACAAAAACGTAGACCACCCACTTCTATTCTAAAAAGTTTCAAAACATTACAGGGTTCAACCTTTCTATATCTAAAATGTTCATAGTATTACCAAATATAAATATTAGAGGAAAGAACTTACATACTTCTATACTTTTGTGACCGGGAATTTTATAATGGACAATTCTTTGGAGATTTGGTGAATCAAGCAGCAGAGGGAAAAGAAACCGAGACGTGGTAGTTGACTAGACTCGTTCTGGTCATATTCAATGTCTATATACAAGATTCCCGGCGACCGATTCCCAAAATGTTAGGCTCAGTTCCTTAAGCCAGTCTTCTATTGGGGACTTGGAGGTGAACTATGAGATGCCACAGTAAGGTGTGGGTCTTGGACCAGCATTTCAGACTCTTCAATGGCATATATTTCAGTCTAGAACAGTGGTCTCCAAGCTTTTTTGACCGCATACCCTTAGGGCGAAAAAAGTCATAAATGGTAGCCATAATTATATGAGCGGCACCATTCGCACCTTATACGGATGCACGGGCATACATAGGGTACGGCCTAATTTTTGGAGAAAATACCTTTTATAAATGACACAGTCACACTTATAAAAGAATTCAAGTTTAGCATAAGCACGAACAGAAGTGAGAATAATGAGTGTTCATTAATTGGTATTGGATTTGCTTTCTGGTATCACCTCCTCATTATAAATGATAGAAGGTGTTGTGGAGTAGGTGATGAAATTCTTCTTGGTGGAAGTTACCAAGGACCCCGGGTGTAACGAAAGGAGTTTTTGGGGGTCAGCCTGCTTGTAACTTGGAAACTATCAACCCTTCCTAAATAACCTCGTTATTTCTCACAAATTCCTGAATTTAGGTTTATTTCTTCGACGAACCGTTCACGGTCAAGCACTAGTTGAAAATTGGCGTATTTCTGTTGTCTCTGCAATAATCCATTCCAAAACTCTATTTTATATTAAAAGTGATCTTAATGAAGACAAGTGGTGGTCTCGCTCATGACCGTAGATACACACAATGACAGCACTGCATAATGTGTACCAAGAGATTGAGCACTTTTTGGGAGTGGGGCTCGCAACGTCAGATTAATACGTTAACAGCAAAGGTGTTATGTAAAAGTTAGACAACTCTGACGTACAGGAGTTGTGAATTGGTTTCTCCGATACCAACGACGTAATGTCACTAAGTACAGGTGTTTCCGCAGATGAAAGGATCTACAGCCACTTGTGCAAGCTGATGGATTGAAAGGTATATAGTGCATTGTTGGTGCCGATTTCCAGGCTGTAAAATTCAAACGAAGTGAAAGGGTTCAGCCTCTTGCAATCTCGGTCTTATTTTGGCCTAGTCCCATGAATATGGGTGCTGTCAATAATGCACTTGCGTGCGCAATTGACTTCTTCAGCTACAGACTTCCAATTGCTGAAAAGTACAAAGTATATACAATCATGCGTTTTTGACTAAGCCCCATGTGACATTGGTAGGGGAAGATACCGACCTTTGGTGATTTTGATTGCGCCTGGGCCCCGATATTCTTCTTTTTGAAACCAGGAAAATTAAAAGTGTTTCAAAATGTGGAGAATCTCCATCTTGCTGCTGGGCGAAACCCTTTCAGACTACATGAGTAGTTGTGACACCATTTATGCTTAGTTTAATCAGGCTACAACCAGTCATTGATGTTGATGCAAGATTGGCAAAGCAGGAAACTTGTTTCCCACCGCTCTGTATGGCAAGGGCATGGGATTGAACGATTTGAGATAAAACCAATCTGTATCTTAATCGTACAAAAGTAAAACAAGCATTGCCCTGAACCTGAAACTGTTGCCAATTCAGTGCAAGTTTACTGTAGGTGCAGAAGAGGTTTTCCGGTCATACAAAAAACAAGGAGTGATCTCTTTGAACCCGGTGCCGGACTATATACGCTGGTACATTTATTGTAACTGTTAAAAGCCTTCATTGTTCCCTGATATGAACGTCCTGCGAAGGGTTGTGTGATAACGTCCAGCTCTGACCAAGATCTCTCAGTTGTTGTGGCCTCTGCTAGTAGGGTTCCTTCTCCTTGCAGATTCCAGCCAAAGGCAATGTTTTGCTCTAAAAATACTCATATTTTCAGTTGCCTCTTCGTGATCGTTTTCACTGGGCATGGCTAACTGGGTTAAGCTTTTGAAATGATGTTATGCTTATGACACTCATGTGTGTCATGGGTGCCATGATACCCCGGTATGCGCCATATCTTGGTATCGATACCTTGGTATCGATACTCTATGTGTGTAATAAGCATTAGTTAGTAGAGATTATTCTTATGATCAGATTCTCAAGTTTTTGCATTCGAAAATGAGATTGAGATCAGAGTTTTTGCTCATATTTTTGTGTACGAACCATTGAATACGATTTGCTCAGAGAAGTCGATATGAATAGTATTATTTCTAAATTTCCCAAAATTGAATCCAGAAAAGTTTATTTATAACAGTTTTGTTTTATTTAATACCATAAACCTGATAACCTAAAGCAAGCCAATAGATAGAATTTGATACAGCCCGGGCTGTATCAGATCTGGAACCGAGGCCACCCTAATGGATATATGCAGTGAAGTCAGATAAATGATACTGTGCAGCTATGGAACAGGCCGGAATAGTTACAGTAATGGAGAGACCTGCTAGCAGTTGTCGACTTCTCTAGCACTCACCGTGACTTGTTTGGCCTTGGGCCATTAGACTATAGCGGCATAAGTAGGTTTAACCATTGTGTTGTATATCCAGAACATCGTTTGTGGTGTAAGCTCATGTGCCCAAAGTCTTTTACAGGCCCATATAGTCCTAGTGGCTTTACTGATAACGACCGAGAGCAGGTTATTGAAGACATGATTTTCCGAGCTTACACAAACCGCATCTTTGTGGCTGTTCCAGAAAACAATCTCCTACATTTATAAACAATATAACTGTGAATCAATCTCTGCCAGCAGGACAGGTTCGCCGTCATTTCCAACAGATCTCTCCAACTCTCTTTTAAGTTTGCTTCCATGCATTGCACTGCCGCTTATCTATTTGGGATAGGAAAGTTACGACTCCAAAAGGAAGAATACTAGCTACTGTTTGCCAACGATTTTAGAGAATATTTTAGGATTTTATCATAAAAACTCTACAAAAATCTACACTAATCTGAAAAGACTAACGCTCATCTTCATTTAGACCAAACTTATTCCTATTTTAAAAATCAAAGTACAAATTTAGAACTAAAAAGGTCTACACTCTAGTTTAGCGCTAAAGCAACCTATAAAATAAAAAAGTGTATCTGTTCTATTCACAAAAAGGTGGCAATAGTGCAAAAGTTTTTCATTGTGCTAAATTCTTCACAAAAACAAAAATCGATTGAAGAATTGAAATGATTGATTGATTGATTGATTGAATTAACCTTAAATTATTGTTTCCTTGGCTAGGCGGCAATCCCATTGAGCGTCTGCGATTGAAGGAAGATTTATTTATTACATTCATTAAAAAGGAAGATTGTAGTTAACACAATGTGTTTTGTTCATTTGATTAGAGCTAAACAAAAACATGATATAATAAAGCGTATGTATATGTATAATGAAAACAATCCTTCCGAAAAGTTTTTATAGAAATGCAAAAGAGTATTTCCGTGAAGCCTTTAAGAGTTCCTTTTTTAGCTTCGTGTACTATATTTATTTTTGTTTTGTGCTCCTTATTCCTTAAAATGTTTTACCTTCGCAGCTCCTCTTGACTGTGAGCTAATGCTTGTGCCACTCTTTCAAGCCGCAAGGATCTTGCGGTAAGTG
The DNA here is from genome assembly GCA_949987705.1 of Thereva unica. Taxonomy (NCBI): domain Eukaryota; kingdom Metazoa; phylum Arthropoda; class Insecta; order Diptera; family Therevidae; genus Thereva; species Thereva unica. Next base: position 25,773,994 of record OX465285.1, on the reverse strand, counting down.
GCGATGCAGCACCTCCAGAACTTGAGTCACCTCCCAGCGTCATGCCATGTAGTTCATCTCGTGATACATCAGCTGACAGTGCAGGTAAATTAAGCTAGGGACAAAAGAAAGAAAAACAAAAAATTAATATAATTTCGTAAAAAAAAGAAAGTTTTCATTTCACTTTACAACGAATGCAATTTTTTTTTTTTTTTTCATAATTTTGTTTTGCTACAATTAATGCAAACGTTTAACACATACAAAAGAAAATCAGAACACAATTACAATTTCATGAAAAAAAATTTCAGCCATTAATATTTCATATGAGTTTTTGTTTTTTAATAATTTCTATTGAAAATAAAGCAAAATTAACCAAAGAGACGACACAATCGATACAATGGAGAATGCACTACTTAAATGGCGATCAAATAAAGCACATGCTGGCCTGTAAACCAGAATTAATATAGTGTTGTTAGAAGGTAGTAGGTTGTTCCATAATAGAAGGGATTTTTGTTGATCTTAGACTGAAGTCTGTAGTTTATTATTTTCAGCTTAAATTATTAAAATAGCGCCAGAAAAATAAATATTCGTCATGATGTTAAATGTAAAACTAAGCGAAACCATCATTGCTTTTAGTAATTGCGTTAACTTTAGTATTGATGAAGTATAAGGCAAAGTTTTAATGTTATGGATTATATTGTAGTCTTTAAAGCAGATAATTGTAATGTGTTTGTTTTAAAAATTCTATTTTTAGGTACTGTAATTGAATGTTTTACGAATTTAATATTACCTTCTTAAATTTAGTGAACTCTACAAGCGACCCGGAAAAACGTCATCTTAATTTGAACGATAATACACCTAATTACGTCGGGAGGTAAAGAGAGAAGTGTCCGCAGTGATAAAAGGTGGCAGATAAACAAGCTCGCAGAAAAAGCCAAAAACGCTGCAAGCATAGGCAGGCCCCTGTGCTGAAAGTCGAGTCATCACGACACGACAAATTAATTCAATTGAAAAAAGTGACGTTTCGGTCGAATCACGGCTTTCAGTACAGGGGGCTAATCTCGACATAGCATTTTCACTCTAGGCCTCCGTGCTGATAGCCCTAATTCGACTAAAACTTCACTTTCTTTATTTAACTCAAACGACTTGTCACGGATCACGACTCGACTTTCAGCCCTGGGTCCATAGGCAGTAGTAGGGTGTTGTACGAAATTACTAAACAGCTCTCGGCAAAGCACTATACAAAAATCATGTAGTAAATAGTACGAAGGAAGGCTGCTGGGCAGCGACGAGGAGCAACTAAAAAAATGGAGGGAGTGCACCGCTCTGAGTGGTTTTTTTTCACAGAAGCTTTAAGAAAACAGCAACAATGTACCGCCAAAAAGAATGATGACTCGTGGCCTATCCAACTCCTGAAAGATGGCATAATATAGCATAAGCGTTAAATCCAATTCTGGAAATAGCATTGAACACCGGTATCTTTCCGGAGGATTGAACGTCAGGTATCATAGTTAAAATACCCAAAAAAGGGACCTAACAATATGCGACAACTGAAAAAGCTTATACTGTGGGAAAAGTCTTGTTATACCGGAGACAGACTTGTGGTATAGCAATTGAGATCGGGATATTGCAATATTGCCATATTGCAATATAAAAATGTGAAGACACACTTGCATTAGTATACTGAGTTATTTGGTTGTCATTTATCTGTCAGATTTGCAAGTCGAAAAAAATTATTGTGCTGCAGTTAAATTGAAGTTAAATATGATTAGAAATATTGTGAAATTATTATTAATTTATATTAAAAATAAAAGTGAAATAGAAAATTTAGAATTAAAATGCTGTTCGAAATTATCATTTTGGGTTATGCCCAGACTATTCTTCGGTTTAAATCTAGGGTATACTGAGCTATACCACGAAGTTTTTCTCAATTGGGATATTGAGTTTCAATGTTGAGTATACTGAGTGTATACCGAGATTTTTTCTCAGTATATAGAGACACACCTGAAGTATATTGCAATATTGCTCATATTGTAATTACTATACCACAAGTGTGTCTCTGGTATTACACATTTTAGTATCTAGGATAACAGGGGCAGTAGATTGAACGCTTAGAAGACAGTAACTATGCGGATGATATCTGCTTGATGGCCCACAGACATGCGGACCTCAAAGATTATTAAGGAAGTGTACAAGATTTACATCTTTTAGAGTACAATATAACTACATAATAGATAGACTAACCTAAACTTAATAAACTATAAAAGGAGCGGGACAAGAAAGAAGGAAAAGTGTTGGAGTAAGGACCAAGAAGGGAAAAGAACATAAGGGAATAAGTGGACAGAGAAAAAGAAAATACTAAAGAGAAGAAGAGGAAGATAGAAAAAGGGATGCTTGCTTTCTGAAAGTCTTGGCTGTGCCTATTCTTTGAATATTGTTAGGAAGGTTATTCCAAAGTCTAAACGATTGCACAAGGCACAGTTGCCCATTAGGAAATACTGTGCAGGAGTGAGAAATTTAATAAAACGCATGGAGTGTAGAGGGTGGAGGAATTTTGAGAGGTAAAAAGGACTTTTCTTGTGGAGAACTTTATGCACTACGACATCAACAAAACAAAAGATGTCACAACCTAGTAGGGAGTTTGGAGCGAAAAATTAACCTTAAGTAATCATTAAATGAGAGACGTTGACGACAAGATTTATCAAGGAATATGTATTTATAGTCAAGGAAGCCATAGAGGAAGTGTAGAACAATAAGAGCTTTAACAAGCTTGAGCCGAATAGTCGCCGATAAAAGACTACCATAGAGCCTAAGTCTACGTAACGTGCCATGGATTTAGGAAAGCATGAATGAGACATGCATACACCGAGATAGTTTAGAATTAATGACTATACCAAGATTTTTAACACAACGGGAAGAAAAACATTATTAAGTCCTGCTGCTTTAGACCCTAATCCGAAGCGCCCAATCCCTCTAAGCCAGTTCATTCGACAGAACCAGGTCCCTCAACTGAACCCGTGCAGATACCCAGTACCTCTAAGGAGGCTAATAAAATTACCATGCCTTCTGGCTCTAAAAGTGAATAGCAAGCGCAACGCAGCGCCCTAAGAATACTTGCTCGATTCGAGGGATTTACGAAAGGTGAGATCACCGAGAAGCAACGAGCTTCAACAAAGTGGGCGACGCAGGCTGTCGGCGAGCACACTTCGCAAAGTGGCAACCCAGCACCAAAGCATCAGAGATCTTTTGAGGAACCGAATCAGCCTGAGGCTAATCGTAGAAGGCAAAGTAAAAATCTACTTTCACCTACAACTAAGGTTTATAGACAAGTGCTTAAAGGTCGGATCGTGATCGCCGTTATCGTGATCAGCTGCTGAAGTGCAGGGTCATGAAGTCTGGTCTGGGGCTTTCGGAAGAAGTCAGATGGGTTGGAAGAGGCAGACCGCAGGGTGGGGTCCTATCATCGCTCCTTTGGAATATAACAGTCAACGAAGTGTTGATAACCCTAAGGGGGCACCAGGGTGGCCTATGCTGATTTTGTGTTGGTTGTGGCCGGCAAGTTCATCTGAACAATAAGAGATATCACAAAGGGAGCATTTTACCTTCTTGTTCATTGGGCTACTATAAAGGCGTTAACTTAGCTATGACTGAAGTAGTGCTCTATCAAAGGAAGCATAGACTTAGTGATTTTACTTCTCTAAAACTCTACAATGAAGGACTGCAACTTAAGGAGGATGCGAAATTTCTGGATCTGATACTGGATAGGAAACTAAAGTGGAGGACGAATCTTTTAGAAAGAGCCAATAAGGCCAAAGCAGCTCTCTTCTTATGCCAAAGAACGATCGGAATGAATTGGGGTCTTAAACCCCGCATCGTCCACTGGTTGTATACAGTCGTAATCATACCTATACTTATGCATGGCATATTGGTATGGTGGACTGCATTACAAAAGGTTACGTATCATAAGATACTGGCAAAGGTCCAAAGAACAGCTGAGCTGTGAATTAGTGGTGCAATGAGAAGCACCCCAACAGCTGAATGCCTTATTACATCTTATTCCTTTGGACGTACATGCCCGTGAAATGGCCAGGCCAGGACAGAGGCTTCTCTAGGACGGACTTCATATTTATATGGTCATTCATCCATCCTTAGGAGGTTCGCCGCCGCTGCAGGCAACTAAGATTAGAGAAAGGTTTCAAGGGGAAACTGCAGGGCAGATGAGGTTGTTAGACAGGGAATCGAAGTGGAAAGGACACCTCACCTTACCTAGATGAGAATGCCCTTAGCCACCTATAAACTGGCTGTGAGAAAGATCAGCTTAACTCGAGCCGGGCTGATGTGGACCATAGCAACAATATGCCGCACTCTTGAGACAATGCGGCCGGCGTTTAAAATCTCTTATTCAGTTGAACAAAAAAGAGATAAACTATGTAGTGAAGGTGCTAACCGGTCACTGTCCCTTTGGCCCACACGCCGAAAGATTGGGACTCCCCCACAACGACTTATGAAGAAGATTAGGAAGAAACTGTCTCCCATCTCTGTACATGTCTGGCCCTCGCGAGGAAAAGAGGGGCCTTTCTCAGCTCACATTTTCTTGAAGGATTGAGTGAGCTCCAAATGGCTTGAAATGGCGTGAGTTTTATCCCAACACTAGAATGGCATCACAATGGGTCCAATGGTGTGCCTAACTGGGCTCCCTAGTGGGGGGCAGGTATTTCAAAGAGACTACTTGGGATAAACATATTAGGATTAAGTTTAGGGATATTGGAACAGCTCTATTCATAAGACATTATTAAGATCAAAAATACAGGATTCAATACGATTGGGAGGACAAGAAATATATAACTGTAGATCATCAGCATATAAATAAAAGGAGCAGCGATGGAAAATAGAGAGGAGATCATTGACATACAAAGAGAAAAGGCGAGTGCCAAGGATTGAACCTTGTGGAACACCCAAGGGTACAGGTAGGAATGATGATACAACAGAACTATGGGGAGCGCACTGGAGTCTATTAGAAAGAAAAGAAGAAACAAGACGTGCTGCACAAGAGGAAAAGTTGTCGAGCTGGCTAAGCATGGAAATCAGAAGCGAGTGAACCACAGAATCAAACGGTTTAGAGAAATCAAGAAAAACTAATAATGCCATGTTGCCGTCCCCGTCGAGAATAAAACGCAGATCAGTAGTTACCTTTAATACAGCAGGTTCCAGGCTGTGAAGTTCACGAAAGCCAGATTGGAATTTAGAGAGGAAATTATTAGAATCAAGATAACGAAGAAATTGAAATAATGACTTTCGCAAAAGCCTTGGCAAGGAAGGGGAAAATACGGATAGGGCGAAAATAGGATATGTCAGAGGGAGAGGATTTTTTAGGTAGTGGAATTACTATGGCTTGTTTCCAAAATTGAAGGAGGGAGATAATTTCATCAAAGCCAACGCTGTTAGAGGAGATGGACAACGATATTTTAAGAACTTCAAATGAGCACACATCGGAAGCTAACTAAGAGAATCAAAGGAAACGAAATTAGACCACCCATTTCATGGTTAAATTTGCTAAATTTGTGAGGGAAGTATCAATTCTGTTTACCAAGCTTCAATTTCACTAATTTTACTAAAAGAGTCTAGTATTAAAAGTTTAACTAATTTAAATTTGTTTACACTAATTTCACCAAGTTCACTAAACTGTTTGAAGAACACCAGCATACGTTACCAATGGCATTTAAGTGTAATAATTGTATATTTAGTAAAGGGTTTTGTTAATTTAATTTTTTGTAATTTATTTTGTTAATTTCTTTAAAGAAAACTCAAAAATGCTGTTTTGTTAGAGAGACTGTTTAGCTTTTGTTTTTGGTTAGTTTATAATCAAGTTTATTAATTAAAGCGTAGGTTTTTATTCATCTTTCCATATTTTAATAATATATTTATTACGATTAGTTTTATTATTATTAATTATTATTTTTATGCCCACACTTTACAAACAACGTATTGTGTATCAATATTGCTTTGCGTCGTTGCTTTTATAAGAAGTATTTATGTCCATAGAATATTTCTTCACAATTATTCAATCAATTTCAATAAAATATAATCCATTAATAAAAGCATTTATTTATTTTTTATTATAAAACGATCTTTGAAACAATGATGTAAACTTATATGTATGCAATGCGATTTCAATTACCTCCTGTCTACGAGGACAGTGGAAGGCCTTCTGCCGAAGATAACTCAATCGATCAAATACCTTAAATATTATCTAGAGACAAAAATGAAAAAAATACTAATTATGCAAAATGCTATTATTAATCATCTTGTAAGTCTTAATTGAACACAGAGAGAGCTGCACAAAGAGTAAGAAATTAAAAGACGATCGATCCACTAGCTTCGTTGAAAGTATGGAGTCTGTAAATTCAATGTAGTTATGATGGAAATTGGCAATGTATACAATAACTTCTTCGCGTTTTTTTCTAGAGTTTAAAACTTCCTTCTAGGAGCTGTGCTTTGAAAAATATTTCTGTGGAGGTAAGTAGGTAGTTTGATAGCCTCATTTCGTAAAAGTTTCAGATGCATTCAGGACTATTTCAGAGACTCATTAACTTATTTTTTTGATATGGCCAAATAGTTACAGTGAAAGCCAATGAATGAAAGAACGATTGAAGTATTTTAAAGAGTTGCTGGCTGTGAGATATTTCCGCGGTATTTATTATTTCAAACTTAAGAGAAGGTTATGCCTACGATAGCAAAAGATGAACTAGTTAAAGTTGCAGAATACCCCATGATTTATAAAATGGATTGCTACGATGATATTTGTATATATTCGGCACAAAATCGTTTCGGAAGACCGTAAAGTAAAGTTGCTTGAGATAAGGCCAAACCTAAATGGGAAGTGAAGTGGAGTAAGGTACCATTACATATGAATGTATGACAGTGACCAAAATGGAAGTAAGTGGAAGTTACATCTATTTCAGTGGAAGTAACGTTTACTTCACTTCTACGTTACTTTTAATTTAGGTTTGGCATATAGCTGACATCTTAAAGATATCAGAAGACACTGAAACATGGATCCATCACTACTTTCCCGAGTCAAATCCGCAGTCAGTTGAGTGAGCAGCAACCGTGAAAGCTGTCCAAAGCGAGCAAGCAACGCAAAATGGGAAAGTCAGATGGGAAAGTTATGGCGTCTGTATTTTGGGATTCTATCGTATTCATCGACTACCATGAAACGGGAAAAGCTATCAATAGTTTTTTTTATAGGAACAAGGGAAATATGTAGCATAACATACACGTTCCGCAACTGTTTCGGACTGATGGAAGTCACTGGTCACGGAGGCCACGAGTAACATGCCTCGAATACTGGGAAAAACGACGACGACCATGACAACGAAAAGGCAAAACGATTTAAGAACGGACGGATCATTGAACGTGCGAACTCTGTACAGAACTCGAGCTGCACAACATCTAGCCGATACCCTGTCGAAATATAAAGCTGACATTACCGGCATCCAGGAGATGCGATGAACAGGGAAGGGTGTCTTGCAAAAACGTGTATTGAGTGTATTACGAGGTAGGTTTTACGGTCAGCAAAAGAATGAAGCCTACCATTATCGGCTTTAAAGCAATAAACGAAAGGCTATGCACTCTTTGTGTGCGGGACGAATCTAAAAACATCAATCTCATAAACGTTCACGCACCTACAGAAGAGTCCTCGGACGATGAAAAAGAAGAATTCTTCGAAATAGTTGGGAGATCTGAACGCTAAAGTAGCCCGGAAGCCCGTATACAGGCAATATGTCGGCACCCACAGCTTGCATGAGAACACTAATGACAAGGGACAACAAGTTGTTGAGATGGCAAGTAAGAACTTGGTCGTTGCAAGTACTAAAGGTTGCAAGGAGATATCCAGTCCTGATGGAGCTACTCGCAACCAAATAGACCAAGTGTTGATAGATTGCCGCCAATTTTCGGGTCTGATGACGGTACGAACGTACCGCGTCAACTTCGACTTGGATCACTATCTTGTTGGTATGGTGCTCCGAGAGATATTACAACGCTGAAAGCTTTGTATCCGCTGATAAGGCTCCGATCAACACAGCTGCACTACGCAATGAACTGGGCAGAAACAGCTACGATCATGCGTTAGAATTTCCGCTCAGAAGAGTAAGTCCTGGGAATGAGGTGCCGGGCGTCGATGAGAGCTGGACCCGTCTTAAAAATACTGTCATTGGTACTACGGATTCCCTCTTAGACAGAAATCGTACAGATACATAGATGTTGTGAAGAAAATAAAGCTCGGTAGGCTCCGGTGGGCAGGGAATCTAGCTAGAACCAGGCCCGGTGGAGAGAACCAGGACTGGATTCCGGTTGTAGAGCCGTTAAAGAAGAAGAAGCTAAGCTCACCCTTTGTACTATCAGTCCGTTATGTTGTTTGTTACGTCATAGTGCAATATCCCGCCGCAAGCTTAGCTACGGGGGGAATATGTGAGGGATTATGAGGGTTCGGTGGGACGGGGAAGGTGGTGATGAATCCTGCGTTTGAACTCTTGGATGTTGTAGGAGCTCGAAAATACTGACTTCAAAAGGTTATTCCATAGTCGAATTGTTCTACTTAGAAGAGTTTATATTTTCTAGAGTGCGCGAAAGCGGCAGGTGGGGGAAGTGAGACGAGTGGGCTAATCTGGTGTTGCGAGTATAAGATTTCCATGAAGGCAGGAGAGCGTTCATTTCGATGGAGCAGTCACTATGATAGTAGCGATAAAATTTTGTCAGTGCTGCTACATTCATACTGGGGCTCAAGGGATCGATGGTGGAGCGAAGGAGCATTTTTAAGAGGATAGGGAGTATATTATCGAGTCCAGTGAATTTGTTGGTATCGAGCTCCTTGAGGCACCTGTACACCTTGCTAGTTCTGAAGATTACGCTGTCCATTGAATGAGCGTTGTGCTCGAGAACCGGAGGCAGCGTATCAGTTTCAGGTAAAGAAGAATTTGAGGCGGACGGAAGTGCTAATAAGGCCTGAGATTTGTTTTCTGTTATCACCTTCTCGTCGTGGATGAAAAAAGGAACTGTGGATGTAGTGATATTCTTCTTGATGAAACTTACCAGAAGTATTAGCTACCACCTCTTGCACTAATGAGCTTGCTTCTCAACTCAACGGTCTGGAACGGTTCTATGACTACATAGCATGTACCCAGCATCCCGGTAATAAGCGGTCTGGAAGATTGACCTTCGCTGAGTAGCGACCTCAAGGTTTAGAAAGGTGGAGAGGTGGAGAGGTTAGAGGTAGAGGTACAACCCTGCTTTTTGAAAAGGCCAACTTGGTTGAAGGAGTCTTTGGGGAGGAGATTTTGAAGTCTAGTTGCCTGTGGTAGAGCCTGCAAGCACTCACAATGAACGTATCAACTCCTTATCGTAGCCTGTTATAGTGAACCTGTATTCTACCTTTGGTCAGCAAGTTGCGTCCTATTGAACAATCTCCTAACTATCCTCCGCATGCAGTCAGTTTGTCGTTCCACCAAGGAACTTTACGCGACGACTGGAACGAACAAACAGTGTTGCTGTCATGGTAGGAGGAGATCAGCACCATAATGAGCCATCTTTAGTTCACACAACTGATAGAGGGAGCAGGTCTGATTTCGAGGCTACAAGTCCCTGAAAGTTAGACCAGTTGAGTTTTTTAGGAACCAGATGCGGGAGGCTGGCAATATATAACCTGATGTGCAAATGGTCCGATAATGAGGCCGCATCTAGAATACGCCAGTTTTGGATTCTATCAGAGAGTAGCCTACTAGTGAGGGTGAGGTGCAGCGCCTCCTCTCTACCACCAGTGGCAAAGGTGGGTTTGTATCGCGATCTATGTTATTCGTAACAAGAAATTCTACACTCACTTCTATCGTTTACATCGGTATTCCCCAAAATAGAGTGGTGAACATTTGTATCACAACCGTTGACGAATTGTCGGTTCATCTGGCGACAGAACGCTAACAGTTCTTGAACCTCCTTTGGGGCTTCTGAAGGAATTTGAAATTCTAAAAAATCTATTACTAAAAAAATATTTAATACTCGTACCTTTTAAACTCTTTGCTAAGAATAAGTTCGTTTATTTTATTTTAAAGCGCTGCATACTTGGGTTTCAGACCCTAGCTTCTGGATGTTCAGAAAGCAAGGATATGGGGGTTTTAACTTTTTGTGTTTCAATCTATTTTCGGGCCCTGCTTTGCTTTGGGGCCCGGGGTAATTCGCCCCAGTTGCCCGAATAACTTCTTCCTCTACCATATTATCCAAATTTAGTTCTCAGTGATTATTACGTGTTTTTAAATCTCAAAATAATGCTCACCAGAAAGAAATATGGCTCCAATGAAGAGGTGATCATCAAAACTGAAGATTTTTTTTGAAGATTTTGACAAATCATTCTACAAGAAATTCTTTTCAATAATTCCAGTTTTAAATATAAATGAGTTTTGAATGCTGCTATGCTATGCTGACCCTATTGCAAAAAATAACTAGAGCCACTAGAGATCTGCGCGAATTAACTAAGCCTTCAGTATGATGTCTTTAGGTGCTGCTAGCAGTGATAAAAATTGCCCGCGCAACTTAAAATAGTACTTATCCAATGAATTCATATGGAAGCGATAGGGTTATCACCAATATGCACTGAAGTAAGATCTATTCTACGCACAATTATTATTCTCATCCCAATGATCCACAACTTTGATTTAATTTAAATATGCTTTCTCAAATTTAATGTAAATATAACAGGCGCTTCAACGCTTGCGCAGAAACAAGCAAATTACGAATCAATATGTAGTAATAACGTAAAATAAAAACAGGCGCTTAAAATGTGGTTTTTGTTGCGTTTTTTGTTTTTGTAGATAAATCACAATTAAAGTTTAACACTTTCATAAATATAGAAAGAAATATGAGAAGATTTATAATATTTAAATATATAGAGTATGTATTTTTGTGTATCTGATTAAATACAATCGCAATCAATGAACGATACGCTAATAAATTTTTATGGTGAAGATGATTGTGAGAAATTACTATATTTTATTTATCACACGACTCTGAAAAAATGTTTTCTTTCATTTCTTTTTTTTTTAAATTCTTATTTACTAAACAATTATTAAAATGCGTATCAGAAAAGAATTATTATTATGTAATTAATGCTTTCCAATAAGAGGCAAATTTTTGTTAGCTAATAAACTACTAGCTGAACAACATTGTTACCTCCTTCCAATATAAATGATGATCTGCACCAACTTTTGGAACATAATCCAAGTCATATATTAGGTGCCAATTTAGCATTTCATCCGAAACGGACAAGGAGCTCGAGCTATGCCCCAGATTTCCTTGAGGGACTACAGGAACAGGGAGAGAAGTTAAGCCACAACTAAAACGCTAAATGCATATTTGGAAGACAAAAAATTTAAATCTAATTAAAATTTCTCTCTATTTTTTTGATAGAGGAATTAATTTTACTATCAAAATTAACAACAGAGATTTTGTTTTTATATATTATATATGCCAATGATTCTTATTTTTTTATAAATGGTGCCGTGATTATAATATTTTGTGTTTCCGGTGGTCTATAATTATAAATAATTCTTCGGATGTTAATAATTTATTTGATTTTGTATTTGAAAGTGGATTGAATTTCTAGTGAAAAAGAAAATATTACATATGAATATCAAATTTACGAGTAGTTTGTTTGTTTAAAAGCAAGATATAAATAGATATAGAGGTACTCGGAGGACATGCACAAAATAATAAATAAATAAACAAAAGGAAATAAATATAAATTTATGCAACTGAGACTCAATCATCTAAAAGCAGAAACGTCTTAAAGTTTCCCATCGACTTATTTATTTTTAATTTTTATTTTTTTTTGTTCGTAAGGTATTTAGATATAAGTTTGCACTCCTACTTTATAAGGATTTTACCAGCAGTATTTTTATGTTTTTTTGTTTAATGAAATGATTATTTTTTTTTTCAAATTGGTTGCCATCCTGATAAAGATATGATTTTTAACAATTAATTTCTACAGAACTCACTACGGACTGACTAAGTATTGTTAAGAATATTGTTAAGAATACCGAACAGTTTATTGTATTAAAACTTAACTTCAACCATAAACGCTTTCAGTACTTATGCGGTATTAATCATTGAGTCTAAGTTTTGTTCACTGTGGCGACTGCGTACAATTTTATTTACAAGTTTACGCAAGCCCAAACGAACAAAATTTTACACCAACCAAATATTTGCGAGTTTTAAATCTCTTCGGAAATTGCGGAAGTTGAAAATACAGCCGAGGTCCTTGTTGAAAACCAAACACAAATATCCTAAATAGAAGCAGTTCGAACTATCATGACAAGTTTATAACCTAGTGTCTGTCGACGTAACAATATGGAGAGAGTTCAATATCAGGGAGATCATGTGGAAATTCCTATGTAAAAGAGAAGGAGGATTTGCTAGAAGTAAGATCACGAAAAGTGTAATCAGTTATTTTAAAATTTAATTTTCTTAATAAAGTGCAAAAGTGTCTCTAATTCCGTTCGTCTCTAATGGTTTTCAGAAGATCCAAAGACCTAAAACGGCCAGACCCGGCAAAAGCAGAATGGCGCCTGGCCTTCGCCGCTTCGCTCAGGGAAGACCAAGTGTCCAAGGAGGATTTCACCAAAATCCAAGATGAAATTGCTTCGGCAAACTTCATCCCAAAGCTGTCCAGGGGAAACAAGCCTCTGAACGCCAACGATCTGTGGAGGAACAAAGCACCCACAGTCCAGTTCTAAAAAAGCGAAAACGCACGGAACCAAAGCGATATCCTTTTCAGTATATCCCAGGACCTACCCTCATGTCTTGATGCCGGATAGTATAAAGGCAGTAGTACTCAAACAACACTAGATCAGTAGAGATGTACAAAGCTGCGGTAGCTAGAGTCGGAGAGGCTTCCCCGGTGCCCGACTCAAAGCAGTAGAGGCATGTGTCATTCGGTCACGTCACGCATGGTTCCAGTGGCTCCATCGGAAATCCTCACAATGCTCAAAGCCTTCGACCCCCAGATCAAAACCTATAACTGCAAGGTTATTAAAACTGAGCACACTAACAGGGCCACAATGCAGGTTATTCTGCTTCTAAATAAAGAGTGAGCGAAGGAAAAATACGCCGTGAGCTATGGCTTCCAGAAGAGCTAAAGGTCTATAAAACAAACACGGAAGCCCTAGTAAACCAGGCGGCCTGCACCAAGGCCTCAGACGAAGAGGCCGAAGTCATGGAAACCGATGGTGAAGGCGCAGCTGAGAAAGAAGCTAGCGCACTGGCAGACTCCGAGCTGGGCAGAACCATCGATAACCACGATGAAGACTCCAGCGACAAAGAAGCCGAGGTGACTATCGTCGAGGTCAACAAGCAACAAAATGATGAAGGTGATACAGATAAGCATTGCGCTTTTGCTTTGCCCTAGTCCAAGACATATGGATCGTTGGTGACAGGATCTGTGTTTTAAGGACGCCTAAATTTAATTTCTTTTATACCATAGGTAAGGGAAAACTGGGGGTCAAACGGTAGCAACGGCCTCAAGGACCTTTGATGGTGCCGGTACATCCAAGAGGCAAATCCTGGGTAACGCCACCTGCGATCTAAGCTCTACCTGATCTAAGATTTTCCGATATGTTACCGAATCCTACCTCAACATCCACGAAGATGTAGATTTTACACCGGGTGTCCCCTGGATGCTCTTGTCTCTACAAGAGTAACAGACTGAGGAGGGTGAACGGACAGAGTTTCGCGCCTCAAAACGAGGCAATGCCGTGGTCCGCAGGTTGGGGGTTGGGCGGCAGGCTGACAACTTTCCATCGTAAAAACCCACCCGTCACGAAACCTCAAGGCAGGCCTCGGACAGGACGGACTTAACGGCAATGAGTCAGGCAACGGAATATGCTCAACATCCGGAACTGGAGACATGCTGCAAGGGATCGTCAAACTTGGAGAAATGCCCTAGAGGAGGCCAAGGCTCGATTTGGGCTGTATCTCCATTGGATGGATGGAAGGGAAAACTCATAACAGACATTCTGGTCAAAAACGATATTAACACCTTTCTTCTCCCTCCATTTAGTGACGAAGACCTTACTGTGGTCGACCTAGGGTTAAAACAGCAGAAACTCAGGATGGCGTCTTTCCATCTAGCCCACGAGGATTGGGCCCTCTAGCTCCTATGGACCTTCAAGACCTGATAAGGCTCACAGATGCTACCACGGTCCTGATTATGGGAGGTGATGCGGCGTTGCAAACCCTTTCAAACAGTTTTCAGGATGCCATACTTCTATACTGATGGCTCTAAGCTTGAGGGTCGACTGGAAGGAGGAGTCTTTTCACCAGAGCTTGGGATTGAAGTAGTCTTCCGACTACCCGATCACTGCATTATATTCCAAGTCGAAGTTTTAGCCATACATAAGGTTGTTCTGCTAATCAACCAGCAAGGCGACAGGAAACGAACTGCCTACATCTCGGACAGTCAGGTAACTCTGAATGCCCTGCGCTGTTGCACTAACAGATCTAGAGCTATCTATGAATGAGGCAGATCTCTTAACGATAAGGTTCTATAAGATAAGATAAGAGTCCAGGACCGTCCTCGTATGGGTGCGTGGTCACCGAAATATAGAGGGAAATTGTAAATCTGACGAATTGGCCATGAAAGGCACCTCCGCCACTCTCCTTCCTGGAAAGAAAAGAGCTGGTATACCTTCGGCCACCTTTAAACTCCGATGCAAACAGCACACAATGCAACAAGCAAAGATGCATCGGAGCGCTTTTAATAAATTCACCTTGGCCAAATTAACTTGACCCTCTTATGATCTCAGGCGTACTGACTCTCGGGGGACAAGACCTCTCAGCTGTAGTGAGAGTGCTGACCGGACATTGTCTGTATGTCTGTCTGTCTGATAGGGACGCATGCGACCCGCTTAGGTCTTGAGACCTACGAATTTTGCGTAAGCTGTAAGAATCCGGACGACGAGAAAAGTGTACTACATCTCACTGCCACTGCCCAGCCCTAAGCAGAAGGCGACTGACTAACCACATTTGGTGAACTCTTTCTAACCACGCTTGCGGAAATCTTGAAGATTGGGATCCCGCAACCTAGAGATGCTTTAGCGCAGAAACGACACTTTAACATCAGATTTAAAGTGGGATCATTATGGCATACAAAGGGCCTATCCTTCTGACCTAAATGTATGAGCTTAAACCATGAGCGACGGCTTCAAGACGTCAGAGAGTGTCGGAGCAGGGGTTTATCTAAAGACCATTTCACTGTGACCAGTTCACTGTGCTAGCACCTCCCGGTGTACACTAGTGTCTTTCAAGCTGAAGTGCTGGTGCTTTTGAAGGTCTGACAGACAATGAACTTAGAACCTACACAAGGATGTAGTATTGAAAGTTTTATAGACAGCCATAAAAGCTCTGGATTCAGTAATGCTGTTATTTTTGACTACCATTTACTGCTAGCCAGCCAAAAGTGGAGAGCATTGGAGACCCGCACTATCTCTAGGGCGGCTTGGCCGAATTATAATAAAGTAAAAAACAATGGGTATCTTAAACAGACCCCGACGAGATATTGCCAGAATCACGACAATCATCAAGGAACATTGGGCCATAGGTGACCAGCTTACTAAATTCTATGGCTTTAGGTATTCGTCACACCAGACCAAATAGCTCCTCCACAATCAAGGTCCACGGGTTGTGGCTCGCGCCAAGAGCTAATTGGGCCTCCGGTCGCACTGGAGGCAGCCCTTCACCTACCTGCCTACCTACCAAACATGTCCAGATATAAATGATTGCTTCTGCAAGAAATATAGATAATGGATAACCATCGCAAGTGACAAAAAACGGAATTTATCCAACTGTATTTTGCTGCATAGACGGAAAGCATATCCGAATAAAACGGGCTTGAAGTCCAGAATCAGAAGGCTATCCATAAAAATTAGAAAAAGAGCTGGTGACAAAGTTGACCCCTGAGGTACCCCTGCAGTTACCGTGTGTGGTTTGGATTTAATACCATCCAGTACTACTTTGATTGAAAGCCCGGAAAGGAAAGTATAAGACAAAAGAACTAATGTTTGAATTAATCATAAAAATGATTCTCAACCGACTTTATTGAGCGAATTTTTGGGTTCTGATATTAATTGAATAGTTAAAAATTGCTAGCTTAGGAATCTAGCAAAATAAGAATCCATATAAAAAATGGATTTATGGGAATTAAACGTACTACGAATATAATGTAAAATGAATAAAATAATACGACAATAACAGTCCACGAAATAAATATATATGCTTTCGTGAACATAAATATTAATACTTATAAAACTACTACTATCTTCATAAGTAAATGTTTTAATATAATTTTAATGGAATTTCCCTACATTTCTATTTTACTACTACCAAAAAAAAAACAGGACTCCAACTAGTACACTAAATGTATATTGTATACTTAAAATAATACAGAAAAATACGAATTAAAAATACTAAGTCTATAAGGATGGCAACCTTAAAGGATGAAATTTGGTATTTGTAGTGTTTTAGTTTTTAATTTTTGAATAATGTTTTATGAATAAATTTATGAATATGACTGTAAAAAAATATATGTGTGTATATATGTATGTATGGTATGTAAATGATGTATATTATGTAAATTCTTTTTTTCTTGCTTTATATTTTGTAATTTTGCACATGAAAGTACCTGACTAGAAGGAAGAGATTCAGATAATTGGCCTGGACTAAGCGAGGCTGCATATTGATGCAGATGGGCTGGTGACATTGAGGCTGGTGCCTGCAATTTGTATTTCGTATCGTTTTACTTTTTTTTCTCGAAATTTTAAACCTTAATTTTTTTATTCACAATTATTTCCAAATATTCTCTGATAAACTCTGATATATAACAGATTATGTGATAAGTTCACAAAAAATAATTTAGAACACAGAAAATTTTTTTAACATTAGAATTGACTTGGTTGTTTCTTAATCTTGAAACAAAGAAAACAAAATAAGGCAATTCCAATGTTGTAATGAAAATTTATATATAATAAAAAAAAGAATTTTCAAAATGCACCAATTTTCCAAAATATAACATATTCACAATTTTATCCACTTAGGTCATAGGCAAGCAGTTTCTTGTTTGGGTTAATTCACTTACCGTATGATACTTATGTAAATAATCTCTATTTGGGCTGTTAGGAGTACTTCGACCGCTTAACGGTGGGCTCTGTCTATCAATGGAACGTCCTCTTGCCAGCAGATTCATATGTTCTAGACTTCCAACGCGGGACTCTAGCTCCTCTGCCCGGGCTTCTGTTGATTGCTTCTCTTCTTGAATTAACCTACGAGCACCAAGATATATCGTTAATAATATATTTTACTATGTTTCCTGGCTATATGTGTATGTGATGAATTGCTATTCTTGTATGTCATAAAACTAAATAATTGGAAACACTATACTATAAAGTATCCTTCCACCCACAGCGTAAATAAGTTGCTGTTCAAGTATGATTGCACTATCAAATATGAAATTTTATGAGACGACTTTTGCGTTTTATGGGGAACATCTCTTAATATTTTACGATGTTTCACTTCATAAAAAGTAACAAATTGGCGGCCATCATCACTGGTCATGTAGGAACCAACTACCGATAATATACGAATCATTTTTTTTATGTAATACATTTTGAGTTTCTGCGATTACAGAGGATGCTGGTAAAAAAATGATTCAAATGTTTACATAGAATGATTTACGAAGGTAATTTGCGAAGAGTAAGAAAAGAGTGGGTGGTAGAATTTACCCTTTAGGAACACAAACCGCGAAGGTATGGCTCTTAGATTCGACTATCTTGATTGAACTGACAGAGCGAAAACTCTCAATCCAATTCTTAACTCAATCAATAGCGTGAAGTTCAAGTCAAGTTAGAGTAGGGTTACATATTCTGTCAACAGCCTTGGACATATCCTTAACAACCAGAAGAGACTCGCCAAAGCGATGGATGCTCTTTTCGGTCTAAAGACGTACTGCTTGTCGTTTGTTGAATTGAACAAATGTTGTAAGCTTTGTGATTTTGGAGAGAATAGAAGTAGTAATTACTCTTGAGCGGTAGTTCAAGGGATTATTGGATTCACTTTTTTCGAAATGGACGCGAATAATCTTTTGCTGAGAGAACTATACGATAACTGTCTAACCTGCACAGTTTATCGGAGCAAAAGAGGGTCCAGAAGTGCGGGTCTGAGGACTGAGTGGAAATAGTTCAAAATCGCAATAGTACGATTAGGTCGAAAGAAAATGATTTTGTGTGTGCATTAACAGTAGCAATCATCCGAATTCTTTACCTTTTCTTATTTAAATATGTTATATCCCTCCGCGTAGTCCCTTCGACATTTACAACAGACACGCTTAACATTACTGATCTGAATGAGAAATTAAAGGATAATAATTATCTCAATGTGCTTGGTGATTACAATATTCCTGGAATCCTCCTGGCGTGAGGAGGGCAACTTTTTGGTTCCTTTAAATGTTAAAACTGATATTGAAATTTGTTGCCGCCCCTTGGCTTTTTCCGCGGATTTAATAGTTTTTTAAATTCAATTGCCTGGCATGATATTTTGATTGGAAATCCGGGTATTGCGAATTTCTGCCTGGAGTATGGATAACTTAAACTTAAAACACAAAAAGGGGTCCGGTTCTCTAAACCAAGAAGGGAAGGGCTACGGCACTCACGAGCCCACCCAAACTAAGGGAAGCCAGAAGCTCCCCCTTCGACAAAAGGCCCCCCAAGCAACCATGTGTAACACTGCTCCTCCTCGCAGCAATGTCGCTGTGGACACGGCAGCTGCGGGGGATCAGGGGTGCCACTTGGCTAGCAGAATCCTTCGCAATTTGGCTACCAACCCGATCGGGGAAGACCAAGTGTCGAAGGAGGATTTCACTATAATCCAGGATGGCGTTGCTTGGGCTAAGCAGGTCATTCCAAACTTCACCCTATAGCTATTCAGGAGTAAACAATCCTCTAAATGGCATCGATCTGTGGAGGAGCAACCAAGCATCTACAGTCCAGTTCTGCGACTAAACGCACGCACAGAACTAAAGTGGCATTCTTTACAGAAGTTGCGAAGGACCGAAAAATAATAGGCGTCCTACCTAGACGAGTCGGGAAGATCCCTAAGCATCAATGGCGGTGGGTGCAAGTCGCCCTTGCTAGAGTTCCCATGGAGGTCCTGAGGGATAGCCCAGGACCTCCCCCTTTATGTCTTGATGCCGGATGGCATGTAGCGAAATGACCCTACTTTTGTTCTCAAAAATAGAGAGGAAGTGCTGGACTTACGCCTTAAACAAAGCTTATGCAAACAGACCGCACAAAGAAGCTTGCAAGCCTCCATGGGGGTGTCGCGAGCTTAAACACTCCGGAAAGAGTGTAGAAAGAAATTTAATTCAGCTAGACGTAGCAACAACGTAATCTCCTGGTAGTGCTATAAGTCGAAGCTGAATAGATACAAAATGGTAATAATGAAAGCCAAACGTACCTCCTGCGCTACCTCTTACAGCAATATAGGGCCCATGTCGGAAGCGTCAAGGCTACATAAAGAATAAGCGCCAGCAATGGTTACTTGGATCGCGATTGGACAGATTGAAGCAGAGAATCCCTGACACTACTTATGGACATCCACCTCCCGAGTAGTACTACGACCCTGGTTGCAAGCCATGTTTTTAGTTCCCCGCCGTCACCAACTCACCTGGGGAAATCCATTCGGCAACGACTCGGCGATGTTAGACTACGTTTTGATCAACATAAGATTCCGATCGAAGTGCGATGCGTGGGTCTGATTGCGGATCGAACCATTATCTTGTTCGAGCGAAATTACAGATGCGATTACAAAGAGCGAAAAAACGGTGCCAGCATCAGCCAAGACGAATTTGGTGTGCCTACGGGACACAGGAATTGGGCGAGAGTTTGAAATGGCAGTATCCAACAAATTCGCGGCGTTCGCAATACGGGACTATATCGATGTAAAAGAAAGCGATTATGGGAGTCCATTGCGGGGGTGTAATGGAGTTGCATCCACAAATCCGTAAACGGATGCAGCCATGGATATCGAACAGCTGTCTGGACCTCGTCGATCAGCGGAAACAAATGAAACACGTCGAGTTCGAGCCATACCGACGATTGAACAAAGAAGTTCGACAGAAAATGAAATCGGATCGCATACTGGAATAACGTTGCGGCTGACATGGAAGAAGCTGCGTCGAGGCACGAGTATCGGACGCTCTATCAGACAATCCAGCGGTTAGGCGGGGAAGCAACATCAAGAAACATTAGCATTGACAAATCGGAAGGAATTTTCATAGGCGCCTGCAGCGGTGGAGAGAATTCTTTCACTAGCTGTACAATCACGATCCACCACAAGGTTCAGCTCCCGAACCAGCGATTTATCGAACAACCGACAAATCAGTTTCCCAATACTGAACCGACAATAAAATCGCTGAAAAATGGAAAAGCGCCGGGAATAGATCAAGTAACCGCCGAGATGATCAAAGCCGGAGATGATGTCTTATCACAACAACTTCACGCCCTCATAACACACACATGGCATTCGGATCCTGTCTCGTCGGTGTGGAAGAAAAAGATCATTGTGCCAATTTTGAAGAAAGGCGACTGTCGGGAATGCAAGAATTATCGCGGTATTAGCCTCCTTTCAATCGTCGGCAAAGTATTTACGAAAATCATACAATCGAGGCTACAGACACATTAAGAGCAAACGAGCCGGAAGGAACAAGCGGGATTTAGACCACATCGAGGATGCTGCAATTCTGCTTTCGATTGCATTGATTGGAGCAACTTGTGGAGAGCCTTGGAAACCGAACACATGCCAATGAAAATCATCCAACTTCTCCAAGCGTTCGTAACATGGCTCAACCAGCAGCGTTCGTATTCGAAGCGACTTATCCGAGGAGCTCCCGATTCAAACGGGTGTCCGACAGGGAGACGTCGCTTCGCCCCTTTTCTTCAAAGTTGTAATCGACGCGATTATGCGTGAAGCATTCGATGGATGACGCGGAGTTCGATACGACGACAACGACTTCGTAACCAACTCTATGTTCGCCGTCGATAACGCTAACGTTAAAAATCAATACAGAAGAGACCAAAGTGCTCACAACGGAGGGATCGAAAGCCAGTGTCCACCTCGATGGAACCCAAATCGAACAGGTTCCGATGTTCAAATATTTGAATCATTGGTTGAGGAAAGGAAAGTGACGTTCATAGGCGCATCGGCCACGAACAGCAACATTCGTCTCGCTCGAGTGGTGCGTTTACTAAACGTTGATCCTTCCGATTCTTCTTTATGCTCGAGGTATTCCAAATACGATGCTTGAGGCAGATTCTCGGTGTCTCACTTCGCGATCGTCTTCGAAACGAGACAGTTAGAGAAAGATGCGATCAACAGACACTGATCGAAGAAGAAATACAAAAACGGCAGCAACGATACCACCGTATCCGTTGCGGGAATGTTCCGCTCGGACCGCCAGCTAAGAAACGGATCAAATACGAACAGGGAGAGACATATATAAAAAACGCATTCAATCTTAATATTCGAAAGCAACAATCGTCCCGCAATTTACATACCTAATTTCATTATTTATAGCATCTAATTGTTCCTGTAACATCATTGCTAAAGTTTGAGCATCTGTATGTCCAGATGGAGACATTATTTCCGCTGTATTGAATAGAGCATCAGTTTCATCTCCTTCTGGACCACTCGACACATCGAATGCTTGCTGTGCATTGGCTAAAGCATGTGCCTGTTGTATTTTGCCCCATTCCTGCAAGAAAAAATGATCGCATTTAAGTAAGATTCGCACAAAAATTCTAATTTAAAAAAATCGTTATACTTGTTCGGCTAAGCTTCTAGCATATTGGTCCGACTCTTCTAGCCGAGCTTTACTTCTCCTTAACGAATGTGTATCGAAACTAGTATGTGATGTACTTCGCGAGAATGCAGTGCCATCTACAACACTGCTTGGTGAAAGGCTACGTGTGAGAGCTTCTGTCTGTTGAATATTGTAGGCAATCTCCTGCTGCAGTAGCTGACGCTTGAAATTTTCAATCTCTAATCTAGTCTTAGATAGCTCCTTCATAATATCGCTCTTCTCCTGATGAAGCTCCTCTGCCAGCTTCCTGGCCTTCTCCAGCTCCTGTGTTAGTGTGTTCTTTTCGTCTAATGCATGCATTCTTTCCTTCAGGTGAACCTGCAGCCTATCATTGGATTCTGATAGCAGTTTGTCTACCGTCGAAGAAAGCCGTTGATTGTGCTCCTCGTTCATTTTAAGTCTTTGGTTAAGGCGTAGAACTTCTGCATTCTTCTCCTCTAGATTAGCTTCTAGCCTTTGGATCCTGTCCTCAGCCGAACCGTGGCGTTCTTGTGCCTGTATAAGATTACAAAAAAGGAAAAGGGAAATTGTTTTAGTAATCAAGCAAATTCAAGGTAGATCTTTCCATTCAAGCACAAGGCACCTAGTAAATATACAAACAAACAGCAAAAACTTGCAGCATATCACACACACAAATACAGGAAGGCAATGAAGTGCGAATTTAGATGTGTTTTTTAATGTTTTGGTTTTTGGTTTTAATTGGGGAAATCACATCACATATTTTGCATGCAACACTCTTTCAAGCAATCATTGGTTTTTCTTCTCAAATCATAAAAACTGAGTAGTGCAGGTGTCAAAAAAGATGTTTCCTATTTTAACTTTATTTTTTTTTAAATAGTTTTCAATACAAAATTTAGTCTTTTCTGTATTTTAAAGTGTTTGTTGTAAAACAGTCTTTGGTGCATTATTTAAAAAACAAATTATAAAAATGCTGTTCTTTTCTGAATTATATCTCGAGTGCTCGATTTTTACACAGAGGCTGAGAATTGAATTTGTATTGAAAATATATTTGCATGATTTATTTTTAAAAATAACTTTTAACAATAACTTTATTTATTACTACTTCGGTTGATTGAGGTGGGTGATTAATGTAAACAACGCTACTAAATGGCGACCTAATGTAATAATATCGTTTTGTACTAGCGCCAAGGCGTAAGAACAACGCAGAGTACAACTGTCATTAGCACAGAAGTGAACTGGGTGGGAAGAGTTTGAGAGTAGGCCATTTATAATGATTAGAAATAGAGCAGGTGACAGAATTGACTCCTGAGGGACTACAGCAGAGACAGCGCCGGGTTTAGATTTGACAAAAGGCAGTATTTCCTTTATTGAACGACTGAAAACACTCAATTCAGTTCTGCAGAACTGAGTCAACGTCAATAGATTGGAGTTTAGTTTAAAAAAACTGTCGAAAGTCTTTTAATTATCTAAAGCGTAGGGTGCGACGCCAATGCGAGCCATACGATTTCGGAAAGCAACGGGAATAACGAAAAGGGGGTGCCTCTATTCGATTATATCATTAATTCAAACCTAGCCGTGTGTAACCGAGTCAACACCTTCATATTCCAAGCACGGAGAGTTTCCAAGGTTGGGAGGAAGTGTTGGACATCACGCTGTCCATGGACACGGAAATACTTAAAGTAGAAAATTGGAGGATATCAGAACAAGTTTCCTTCTCGGACCACCGATAGATACGCTTCATGGTAAACCTGTAGATTGGAGCTCTTCCATCGCACAGAAACCCAAGAAGGACTAACTGGAAGAAGTTCGGTCAGGTCCTGAGAGTTAAACTCTCTAGAGAGTGCGAAAGTATAGATATTATAGAGGAAATCGAAGATAGGGTCAATACTTTTGAAAACACTGTCCACTCGGGCTATTAGGTATCCTGCCCAATAAGGCGGAGCAAAAAAACTTTCCCCTGTGGTGGAATGAAGGTCTATCGAAACTGAGGAAGTGACCAAGAGAAAATTTTAATAGCTAATACAAACAAGGCCTTTGCAGCCCTGCCAAGACTATCTAAAATTGTACAAGAAAGCCATTGCCTCAGCCAAGAGAGATACCAGGCAGGGGTATTGCCAATAGAGAGTTAAGGAGACGCTGCCAGATTATGCAAAATCCTGTCCAAAGAACACTCCAGTCCGTTATTTAAAAATAAGGCGAACGGCGCTTGGACAGAATCGCATGCTGAGTCTACAGAGCTTTTAATGACCACATACTTTTCCGGTTGCAAGGACGAAAACGAGGTCGAAGCATCAGGGAACACACAGAGAAATCCCTGGGAGTAGATTTCCGTTATTATTACGAAGGAAAAGACCCTCTGAGTAGCTTCTCCCCCTTCAAAGTACCCGTCCCGAATGGCATACTACCAATTATGCTACAGAAACTACCTGAGGTGCTCAGATATGTACCTATGAGTTGGAGATGGGCAAGGGTCGTCTTCGTCCCAAAGATAGGGGGAAGAGAATGAAGATGACAAATCCGCGAAGGACTATAGGCCGATTAGTCTAATATCCTTCGTGTTTAAGACAAAGGGTCATCGACTTCCACATCCGCCAATCAGTAGATGTTACTTTACTGTCACCAGATCAAAATGCCTATTTCAGTGGTAGATACACGAGATAGTGTGCGCTATCAAAAAGACCCTGTATTATAAACAATATACTTTGACAGCCATCTTAGATAAAGAATGCGCCTTTAACAACGTGCATACTGAATCGATTCGAGAAGCTGTCATAGACGCATAAGCAAGTCTCAGGTATTGGCTAGCAGCTATGCTGAGCTCGAGAATAATCCAAGCGGATTTGAGAATCAAGTCGGTAATCAAATACGCCAACAACTTGCCATGGCAGTATTAACGCGAACTCTGAATGACATAACAGTCAATTCAAGTAGTACACAGTTAAGGGGTTGCTACGAAATCAACCTTTAAACGATCCACAGAACATTCGACGCAATAATTGAACTGGATCAGCAAATTTGGGAGGAAGTGGTGGATGTGCCACTAGATTACACTCGAGAAATATATGACAGTCTCTACGATTTGGTACAGGAAACCCTCGTACACTTACACGAAAAGCTAGAAACCAGGGAAGCCACCACACCAAATGGGCAGCCGCCTCAAATCAAACTACCAAGTGTTACATTGCCAGCCTGTAATGAAGACTACAAAAAAAGGACTCAATTCCATGACCTGTTTGTGCAAATGATAAGAGTCAAACCCAATTAACAAAAAAGAAAAGATTATCTACCTTACAGCTAATTTGAGTGGTGAAGCAAAGGAACTACCGAACCATCTTCCTATATCAGATGCGAACAAGGCCAAGGGCCAAGCAGCAAATTCAATCAAACATCTCCATGATGTGACCAGTGAGTGCATACTCGCTTTAGAAAACAGAAAGCTTTCCACCACAAACTGCTCCAATGCTAATACAGCTTCTTCTCAAAAAGCTGGATAAGAACACACACGCTCTTTTTGAAGCTTCATTTGATTCCCCAAGAAATATGGGACCTGCTAAATTTCCTAGAGAAACGATTTCAGTCCTTAGAAGCTCTTGGTAAAGAATCTTCAGGCAATTCTTCAGGGCGAGACCAAGGCTCTGCGAGGAAAGGAAACAGTACAGCCCAGTGCATAGTATGCCGAGAATTGTGCACAACCAATTGCAAGCCGTCATCAAACCATCAAGCAGCACAATTTGTGGCATGAACTGCTTAAATGATGGACATAAGGCAGTAGAATGCAAACTTAGAAGCTGCCCCAAGTGCTCTGAAGGACACAACTCCTTACTACACTTGCCCTCAAATCAGTCCATGTTGAGCAAGGGAACACCAAACAACCTCAGCCTTCAACTTCAACACAGTTCCCAAACTTCAATCCAGGAAGTTCAAGGCAAACTCAACCACCAACTTCATCTATTGATATTGCTACGCCGAATCCAACGACACTAACAACCAACGCTAGAAATAATATGCGTAGATATATGAGATGCTAATTACAGTAGTCGAAAAAGTCAGCTGTGGCCAGGGACAATGAGTGCGATGTCGGGCAGTCCTCGATTCTGGATCCCAAATCAGCTTTATTACTGAGAATTTGGCAAGACGACTAAGAGCTTTCCGTATGTCTGAAACAATGTATATGCACGGCATAGGAAAGGACCGACAAAAATTAAACCATAGGGCCAATGTACAGGTACACTACACAATCAATAACTACTTTACTCAACTAGAAGCTTTCGTAATTCGCGACATCACAGAAAGGCAACCAGGCCACAGATTGAAAGGGCAACCTGGCCCAGTGGCGTAGCGTGGGGGGTGCCGAGGGGGCCATTGCCCCGGGCGGCGTAGATGTTGGGGGCGGCGGCCAAACTGGATCGAGCTAGAGATGCTGCTGGTAACATCAGGCTCTAACCATTGCCACATCCAGCACGATGTCTTGGCTGATGGTGTCTATAGGCCAAACCTAAATGGGAAGGGAAGTGAAGTGATGTGAAGTTAGGTACCATTCCATATAAATGTATGAGAGCAAGGACAGCGCTTTCATTAGTGAAAATGGTGCACTTGCACCGGGCGCAATTTCAGAAATTAAGATTTAAAAAAAAATTGAAAAAGTGATCCCATTGTCATATATTACACGAAATGAACCTTCTGCGCGTTTTACTATTGCCTTCTGCAAGGTGTGGCCAATGCAATTTCATTTAGTTCGCCTGATTTTGTCGTCTTTCCTTTCTTGGCTGGCACGGTGCTATAGGTCATGATTTGTTTGAATTACAAATTATTTGAATTATAAGTCGTACTATTACAGATTACTACTTCGGCGAGAAACACCTGGATCGCCTCTGTTCTTAAGTTTTTGAAAGCGGCTTCTATGCCCAGTAAGGCTGTTAAGTAGACTGCTTTGTTATGCAAGACTCTACCGTAGAAACCAATATATGAAGTGCAGTGACCACCTATTATCCTTCGAAATATAAAGGATTGGAGAACGACTTCGTTATGGAGATTCCAGTTTGTAGCATTATTAGTGCTGGAAATAGTTAAGGAAGTGCAGCTTACAATGAAAATCATCGGAGAGCATTAATCAGCATTAGCGGGAGAGTTTTGTGAATTTAAAGCGTAAGTAAACTCAGCACAAAAGCGAGATCGCGAAGCAATTCCTGATTGGACAAAGGCAAGGGCGCGCTTTCATAGGTGCAACTGGTGTATTTGCACTGGGCGCAATTGGACAGGGCGCAATTTCAAAAAAGTGAAAGAATAATTCCGTGCCTTCATTTAAAATGAGTGTTTGTGCCTTCTTTCATTTCCCTTTACTGCCATTAAAAAATGAGCAAAAATGAAGGGGGCGCAATATGTATATGCACCGGGCGCAAAAAATCCAAACGCCGGCTTATTATGAGAGTGACCCATATGGTAGTAAGTGGATGTTACATCTACTTCAGTGGAAGTTACGTCTACTTTACTTCTGCGTTACTTTTCATTTAGGTTTGGTCTTATTTCTGGACTATAAAGTTGATGCATCAAAATTATCCAACCAAACTCTCCTATTTGACGGATTATCAAAAAAGCGTACGCCTGTGATGGAAGACAACCCCTTTTCTATTAGTAAATTATTTGGCGTAATTCTTTCGATTATTTGCAGGGCATAATTTCATCTTATTAATTGGAAATACAGAATGCAGACAAACAAATCTATTGAAATTTGGACAGGACAATGACTGTCGAGTCAGCTAACTGAAAATATAAATGAGCATCTTGTATGAGACTCTCAATGCCCATGGAAACAGCGATTTTAAGATTCCCTTCTTTTATGACGCGGGCTGTAAATGCTGAAGTTTGAGAAGGGCTCCAACAGCTGCCGCATTTGTCCTTAAAATTCCGTTTAACAGTATTGGGCTACGATGATGGGAAATAAAACCTCCAGATATTGGACAGAGAAGTGTTTAAGCTTAAGCTCGGGCGTCTACGAGGCTTTCTATCTAAAGACAGACTGAAATAAATTACAGAGAGAAATTACTGATTCAAGCTCTCTAGGTTTGTTAAAGTTTATAATTCAGCCCAATCTTGAAGCACCAATATAGCCTGCGCCAAAACAATTGGAAATCTCAAAATCGATTTTTTTTATGCGCAGTGAAAGTCTCAAATCTTCACCACGAAAGAAGCTTCGAAAAGAAAAGTGCACCTCGTCATTCCGTTCGTTTAAAACCCCAAATCACCCGCTCATTTATATTTTCAATCAAAAATTCAATCCGTCTCACTACGACTCTTGTCCTGGTCAGATGCTATGGTGGAGTGTTGTTCCCGGTAAACGAGTTTCAAAACGGAAATTAATATTCATATGCGCTTGAGTTTTATCCATACACGGAATGTTAATGTATGTGGGAGTTGTCATTTCCTCGCCTGCGCGTAAAATTCCCATTTATTTTGTCGCGCACTATACCGAACATTAGTTACATATGATTCATTGCGTTTACATGATGCCTTGAATTCTTGGATTGAAAATTACTTGAAATTCAAGTTGGGTTTTGATTCATTGATTAAAAGAATCAATTCGAAAGTAGGGGGCAGCAAATTTATGGTTCGCCCCGGGTGGCACAAATCCACGCTACGCCACTGACCTGGCCCATTCCAAATAACGTACATTTAGCGGATCCAACTTCGACATACCCAGCACCATCGACATGTTAATCGGAGCAGAAATATACTTCGACTTGCTATTAGTCGGACAGATCAAGCTCGTTGATGGATTGCCAAGACTCCAGAATTTGGTTTGACGATAGCTGGACCAGTTCGCCATGAAAGCACATCCTACGCTGTTTGCGGCATCTGAGGTGAAGATGATAAACTTAAAAAGAAATCAGAAAATGTTGGAGACTGGAAGAAGTCGCGTCATTAGACGAAATCAGTACATTGACCATAGTAGAACAAAGGTGCGTGGACCACTTCAATCAACATGTAAAAAGAGAGCGCAAAGTTTGCGTGGAGGTTTAGTCAAAAGCGAGGCACATTTGTTGGCATCGATATCCTTGAGGCATATCTACATACCTTGAAAGTTCTGAAGAAGACCCTATCCATTGAGTGAGGGGAATACTTGAAGGCCGGCGATGGCATAGAAGAGACGAGCCAAGAATAATTTGAAGCGAGCAGGGATGCTTAGCCTTGAACTTGCTGTCTGTTATCATCTGCCCCTTTTAAATAAAGGAATGGGTTGCGAATGTAGCCAACTGGTTTGGTTGGCGCAGATTCGAAGTTTATTCGAACTTATTAACAGTAGCCATGGGTTGATTCTTTCCTAAGCTTCTAGCATGAATTTTAATAAACTCATCAAGGTGATTATAAAAATCTATCAGCCTATTATTCACTGTCTCGATTGATTCATCCATTAACAAAAATGAATCAGAATGCCCAACAAAGCTTTTACTTGGTTTAATTTAATTATCATAATCAAGTTTTGCAATTACATAAGAAAAACACTAAATGAACTTTCTCGTTGAACTTTTGTGAACAATCTCACCAAGAGAAATTTATAACCTTGAGATAACAACAACAATTCCTGAAGGATATTTCAATAATTGAAAAAAAGCCTTTTGCCAATTCAAGACTTCTGCAAATTATTATTATTACAATTCGATTCTTGAAAATTTATTTGTTGATTTATTGATTAGAGAATATGAAGATAATTTATATAAAAATGTTTAATATGAATTTTCATTTTCAAAAATTAATTTTTTTCTACATACCGAAGAAGAATTATAAAGGACGTTGCCACTGGAAAAATTCCTTTTATGAATTTAAGAAATTCACATGATTACTTGATAATAATTTATTCTAAACAAAACAAAACTTCTAAATCAATTTTCTAATCAAAAAAACAAAATGTTTATCACATTTTTTTCTTCCAATGATTTTAAAACGAAAAGCACTTTAAATAAATAAAACTAAAATTTAAAATTGTTTGCAATTTTAAGTTTAAAAAAATGAAATGATCTTTTTTTTGCTCGAGACCATTCAGAGTAAAACAGCTAAAACCAATGCGATCTAAGAAGTTTTCACTTTTAATTAAAGAAAATATTTAAAAGAAAAACTTATGGACATAAAATATGCTATTTTTGAACAATTTCGATGTAATTTTTCTTGTAATATATTTTAGTTAGCAGGTATACTGGGAGATATTATGTACATGTTTTAAATAATGTTAGTTATATACATACATATGTATGAAGCTTGGACTTGGAATCAATGCAAGGTAATTAGCTTTTAGGTGACTTTATTATTAAATCATATGTAAAAAATAAAAAATAAATTCTCAGACATTCTCAATGTATTAAATATGAGGTATGATAAAGTTCCTACTAAGGATAGCTTGTACCGAGGGGCCCACCTAACAATCCAAGAAATAAGAATTAACTTAAGCGATAGAGCCAAAATCCGTTTCTTAGCTATGCATTATAGACGATGTCAGAATATATAAAATCAAGAAATTCCTATGGACCTATCATCGACAAATTTAGTTCATCAACGATTCTGTTGACAGTAAACATTTCTAGTAACAGATTACAGATAGCAAATTTAAGCGTATTTTACTAGACTTCACGAAATGAACCTGCCCTTATCAAAAAAGATTCTAAGGCAGATATCTAAGGCAGTTTTGTCTCCACACCTTGGCCCTGCCATCGCTTCCAAATATGTTGAACTTGGACTCGTAGAAAAAACAAAACTGCCTTAGATATGAAGAATTTGGTATCAACCGTAAAGCATGGAGGTGGCAGCGTAATGGTTTGGGGCGCTGTTGCTGCATCTGGAGTTGGGAGAATTGCTTTTGTTGAAGGTAATATGGATCGTTATCAATACAAATCCATTTTGGAAGAAAATCTGAAGGCTTCGGTGGACACTTTGGAGCTTGGTCCAGGTTGGATCTTTCAACAAGATAACGATCCAAAGCATACAGCTCGGTTGGTTAAGGATTGGCTTCTGTATTACGCACCAAGACAGTTAAAAAATCCACCTCAAAGCCCGGATTTGAACATTATCGAGCACGTCTGGGAAATTCTAGAACGCAAAATTAGAAAGGAGCAGGTTTCCAGCGCTGCAGTCCTCAGAGAACGCATATTAGAGGCTTGGAACACTATTACATCTGCTGAGTTAACAAATTTGGTTATTTCTATGCCAAGACGACTCCAAGCAGTGATTGATGCTAAGGGTGGACCAACAAAATATTAATTCAAACCAAACGAAAAAAAAAACTCTCTATTTAAAGAAACTGTGACCGTTAAACAAGAAGTTCTTGTACTGTATGTAGACTTTTGTCACTATGAATTTTATATTTTTTTTATATAATTTTATTAATTCGCACTAGGGATATGAATGTTTTGAGTTTATTATGAATAAAAAATGATTTCAAACAAAATTACATCTTTACTTTTTACCAACATGTTTTTGGACTTTCAAACGATCAGAAATGAGGGGTGTATGTAGACTTTAGTCCGCCACTGTACATATGTACATGTTTTAAATAATGTTAGTTATATGTAGCTTGGACTTGGAATCAATGCACGGTTATTAGCTTTTAGTTAACTTTAATATTAAATCATATATAAAAATAAAAAAAATTCTCAGACATTCTCAATTTCTTATTTCCATTTTCTCAAAAGAGCAATACCACCTATATTCATAAAAAAAGTTCTCATTATTTTTCGATTATATGTTTGACAATGAGATTTAAAGATGAGGTATGACAAAGATCCTATTAAGGATAGCATGTACCGAGGAAAACACTTATACGACAGTATAGAAGCATTAAATTTTACCCGAATCCAGAAGGAGATGAATCTGATGTTATCTGAATTAGTATTAGGTCAAATTACACCCTAAGAATAAAATAATTCCCCGAGTAAAAATAAAAGATTGCCTTACAACGGGCGAACACCGGCCGTGTTTGAAACGTAGTCCTCGGCCATGTGCCGGGCATCAGCAGGATATTTGTGGGACTATACGGCCGTATATGACGCCACTCAAGTTTCTGTTTTTTGTAAATACCCTGTATGTTACTGGATAGTGGAGATAGCTCCCTCAATAGAACATTTTTGTTCTCCAAATATATCGAGGAATCACCTCTGAAGGGTTAAAATGAATATGTCCCTTGAGATTCGCAAGCTGCGATTGGGTGCAGAGATATACAAATAGCATAAAAGAAGATCTGCAAACCCTAGGTATAAGAAATTGGAGGCTTCAACCTAGAGACCGAGAGTTCTGGAGGATGAAACCAAGACCAGTAACAGGCTGTGGAGCTATTTATGACGTTTGGGTGCACACGTTCATACCAAGAGTAGTAGGACATTTTTGAAGTGGGACATTCGAAAAAATTGAGCAGCCACTACAATTTACCGTTGTGTAAGGGACAAATGTGCTGCTCCGCATTGCCTGTTAATCGAAAAGCTCACAAGGCTATTGTAGCTATATGTAGGTTCTAAAATGAGTTTCCTATTAAGCCGCTTTTATTCAAAATTCAACTATTTCAGATACTTGATTTAATAACATTTCAAACTAAGCACACAGCTACAATTTAAAAATTGGGTGGCATTTTGTCAAAGTGGAACAATTACCAGACTGGTCCTCCAGATTGGGTGTTGGGTGGCAGGCTGACAACCTTCCATCGTAACAGCCCACCCGTCACAAATCCCCAAGGCAGGCCTTGGGCAGGATGGACCCAACGGCAACGAAATATGATTTTGGAACGTCAGAACGCTCAACAGGATGCGCTCTACGTTCGCTTTTATTATTATACTACTACTATACCACACGAAACTTGCCAGTGGTTCATCGAATCAAAGAAGAAGAGAGTTCGGAGTTGAAAAGAAAATGAAATCACTGGTTCTGGACTTCAAGCTAGTAAGTGATAGAAGGTGTACGCGTCGCATTAACACAAGACTATAACATTAGTCTCATAAACGTCCATGCGCCCACAGACGACAAGACGGATGAATGGAAAGAGGAATTGTACAAGGAGCTAACAATCGTCACCAGATTAATACAATCAAACAATATTAAAATAGTGCTTGGAGACATGAACGCCAAAGCAGGAGAAAAGGAGTTCATAGAATTCATAGGAAAGCACAGCCTAGATAACGCTTGCAATGACAATGGTAGTAGCTTGATCGATCTCGCTAGCTCAAGCTCAATGGTAGTAAGTTCAACAATGTCCCCGCACAAAAATATTCATAAGATGACGTGGCACCGGGAGTACATCACAAGGCCCACAAGAGCAAGGCTGTTAGCCCCTTAAGCTAAAAAGAAGAACTGTAGACAAGCTGGGCAGAAAAAAGAAGAGAGTATCTTAACAGGAAGATCTTGCAGTCTTCAATGAAGGAGAAATTAGGCAAGCCTACCAAAGAACACGCAGCAATAAATTTCAGCCAATAACGGACATCTGCCGAGACATAGAAGGGTACCTATTGGCAGACCCTGATAGGGTAAAAGAAAGGGGGAGAGAATATTTTCAAAACTTATAGAACCCAACCCCAATAATAAACGAAGACCCACGGTCGGTAGCATCGGTAGCAATTGTAATCCTTGAAAAGGTAAAAAAGCAACAAATCCCCATGCATCGATAGCATCGCAGCTGAGCTACTAAAGGAAGGAGGGCCGCAACTCTTAATTTAAAAACATGAGTTTAGTGAAAGTGTAGGTTGAGCCATGAGGCGGAGAGGGAAGATTTAAGGCTTATAGCAAGAAAAATAACAATAATCAAATCCTTTGGAGCTGCCTGTTTAATTTTCACATTTCATTTTTTCTTAACTATTATTTCTGGGGAAATCCACGCCCTAAATATTTCAAATTCACCTGATAACTCGGCTAATCGGTCGCTGGTGACGAAGGAATGTGGACGAGGGGCCGTGTCTAAGCAAAGCTTTTCATACGAAAATTAATTACAATTATATTAGAGCTGTTAAGACCTTATAACTGTATAGTCTTAACTTTTTAAACTCCACCAGACTAGTATTGAAAAGGGGAATTGCCTCAGGGGCATGGCGAAAGACGGATTTCCCCGTAAGTTTCTCATGTAAACCACAAGTAGCAAATGAGGGACATGCCGAAAGAGTTTCCTCATGAACACCACTCAAAAAACAAAAAAATCAGCGATGCTGAAGTGAGGGATGCCTTCTCAGTTTTTCATAATGGCCCTAGTAGGCAAATCTTATATAAAATGTAATGATGCAATGTCTGCCTTACGTACTCGGAAAGCTTTTTGAAAAGCTTTAAAGAAATGCCCTAATACCCCGGCTTCGCCAACCGAACTGCACAAGTTCGAGCAAGTTGGCGAACTGAATTTTAAAATAATTTCCACATATTCAACTGCGGAAAAACAAACCTCCGTTTCTCAACTGGTCTCGAACCAAAATTAAACAACTCGCTCAAAAGAGAACTGCAATAGTGGAATGACATTCCAGTGGGCTTTTGCATTTCTGACTTCTGGCGAAAAAGCAACAAAGTTTCAAGCATGAACTGAACATGAGGTGGACTTTAGCCGGTGAGGTTGGCGAAGCTGGGGCATTAAGTTTTAGTTTAACTCAAAACTTTAGTTTTTGCTCTTTTTGTTTCATATATTTCAGGTAATTATTTTGGTGACGGTGAAGGGTATAGGATACTCAATATACCGATTTTCGTTCGAGTACAGAGGCTAAGCAGCATTGGACGTAATTAATACTCAGTTGAGAGAGCGTATTTGTAAAGCAACACTTGCGTCGTTTAAAAATATAAAATTTTCGACACCGGCGCAGTTATAACCCACATATCCACGGTGAAATCCTCAAATTTTTCGCCCTCGCTTTTCCACTCGAAATCGAGGAGTAATGATTTCTCCTCACGGCCAAATGGGGCATCCCTTATGACGAGGCGCGAATAAGGTAACGCGTTAGATCCTCTATGTGGGCCTTATAGGGCAATTCACAATGGATCCACATGAGGCGGTCGGACTAGGCTGCACCTCCTGCCAAAATGCTAGTCGGGAATAATCCCATAACCAAAGATTTTAAAACTCATCAGACAGCTGGTATTTCAATTGACCGATTAACTTTTTACATTTTAACGGTTACCTGTTCGCCCTTGATTGTAAAGGTATCGCCGGCCTTAAGTGACCGAACCAAAATTCGTATATTTGCTATGAATTATAGACGATGTCAGAATATATCCAATCAAGAAGATCCTATCGACAAATTTAATTCATCCAAGATTCTGTTGGCAGTATACATTTCTAGTCACATATTACATATAGCAAATC
Organism: Thereva unica; assembly: GCA_949987705.1. Classification (NCBI taxonomy): domain Eukaryota; kingdom Metazoa; phylum Arthropoda; class Insecta; order Diptera; family Therevidae; genus Thereva; species Thereva unica. The sequence goes on along the minus strand of OX465285.1, from coordinate 25,738,799 downwards.
TAAGCGTATTTTACTACCAAACTATTTTACTATCTCTTATATAAGAGCACAACTTCTACTGGCTTCAGGAAATGGACCTGCCCTTATCAAAAAAGATTATATCGACAGCCTCTTCAACTAGAGCACAAAAGCAATTACATACTTCTTTTCTCTACAAAACTATGTAGACAGAAAAATAAAAACTATAGAATACCTACAATATAACCTAACTTTAAATGATAACTAATATCTCAAGATTCAGGTGAAAAGATAAGCTTATAGTAAGCACCCGGTTCTGTTGTTCATTGTTCAATTCAATTGTTGGTTTTGATTTAATTCAAAAAACTATTCAATCATCTTTTTTTCTCATTTTTATAAGCTATCATCCACTCTTAGGCTTTCGAAAATGTATAAGTCAAGCAAATAGCCTAACTTGTTTCCATTATCATAAACTTCTATCGAAGGTCAATCATCAACAGAGACTAACTCTTAATTGAATCGTGTCGAATTCCAAATATCAATTGCAATAGACGGTATAACTAATTGCTGAGTTTTAACATGCAACAAACAGAGCCTGGTATCAGGCGAGAGATATAAATTCCTCCTTCAGACAGAGGATATGCTTGGGTAGTTATTTGAAAATTCAATATATTCGAACTAATCTCGAATATAAGTTGCTCATATGAATCGATGGGTTTAGTGCTATTTGGACCTAATGGAGTGGGGCAATGTGCAAAACTCTATCCGAATGCATCGGGGCTATGGTGTCTTTTGCTTCACCATGGATTTATTAAACCACTGAGGTAATGTAGCTATTTGTAAAGCGCTATTTCTATTACTAACTAAGTTCTGCTGGTTTGAGAGTTAAATTAATTAAAATCTCTCATACAGAAGAAGACTTGTTAGTTTTGTTCAAAATCTAAATAAGGTAAAGCTGTGGAACACAAACCTAAAATCAAATTGATTGGAAATGAGCATTGGGGCATCAGTATTGCAAAATTACAAAGGTATACTGCTAAGAGAGCATAATCTATTTACTTTTAAACCAATTGTTAGCACCCATAATCCATCTACAAAGTTCACCTGATTTAAAAATGAAAAAACAACTTAAAAATTAAAAGCATTACATCTATATGACATAAGTATGCACAAACACTTAAAGCGTAATCGAAATTGTTCAAAATAACACGAATTAATTAAGAAAATAAAGAAAATCTACTGAGCGTTCAAAATTATCTCTTTAATCATCTTAGCATAAAGAACCAATTAAATTTCACGTCTAGCTCGGATTTATTATTTTTTTTTACAATAATCGTAAAAAGTAATCAAAAAAATTTATTCCTGATATACGGAATAAAACATCTTATTTGACGACCCATCCTACCTGCGTTCCTACCTGGGTTAGCGCTTCCATACGAGCCTTCAGTTGTTCTTCCATCTCTGGAAGTTTGGCCTGTTGCGCCAACTTCTGCTCGGACAGCTCCAATTTCTCCATAATCGCCGAAATCTTCTCTTCATGCAGCTGGAATTCAATTTTTTTTTATTTATAAATAAAATCAATAGTTGCCTACACTCTTGTTTATTGGCATTCCTTTAAAGGATATGAAAAAAGGCAAAAATAAAATCGTATTAAGGACTAAGGAATATACAGGACATCAACAGACCCCGGGTTAGCGGGAGGTGGAGCACAGAACATTGTCGCCACACAATAATCAGTACAGTTAGTGCTGACATGGTTTCGAGTCCACCAGGACTCGACAATTCAATTCCCTTAAAGGATGCGATGCTGGCAAAAAGGCCAGGAGAAGTATTTAAGGATATGTGTGTCAAGAAGTGTTCTCCTCTTCCTACCTCTCCCCGGCTTTGCTATTATAGAAATGGGAGCAAAAGGCGGGATATATGCGATATAACCAATGCCAGGGTGGACATGAAGGCAACAACGGATATAGGATTTATTCCCTCAGATACTGGCCTTCTTTTTGGGTTGTAATAAATTTGTTGTCTAAGAGGTAATTGTACTTTCTGACATCTAGTGGGGCCACTTGACCGAGGAAGTGCTAAGGATACGGGGGGGGATACATGTTCAAAGGAATGGAAGGTATTTAAGTCAGGCACCTTCAATTGAGCTTCTTTATGACGCAGCTCTTGTTCCAGTTTCTCATTTAGATCATGCAATGATGTCGACTCTCTTTGAGCATTGAGATACCTCTTCTCGAGGGTGGCTATCCTCTCCTCCTGTCATTATTTGAATAATATGAAAACGAGAAAGAATGTTTAGTTTAGGTTACTTGAAATATTTCAATAGTGTATTTATTGCATTTTACCTGATCCTCTTTCTGGGCAACATTCTCCCGTAAGTCACGCTGCAGCTTGGAACATTGCTCCTGGGATTTAGCGAGCTCCTTCTGAACTTTCGATAGATTCTCTTCCAGTTCATTAATTTTGTTATTTAAGTCGGAAACTCGCCGTTGCCATTGAGATAATTCTGCAGTCTGCAAGTTTTAAAATAAAAAATTTAAATTCGATTTATTTTTACTTAAAAAAAAAGAAATAATGTTGATTGCATTTTTAAATTGTTCAAAAATAAATTAAATTTGTATAAAGGGTCTAGAGCGAACTGAAAAACGATTTGAAAAATTCTTATATGCAGTGGCGGATACAAGAGGGGAAAATGAGGGACATCCACCCCCAAGAGCTCTATTATGTTTAAAAAACATGTAGCTTTGTACTTAATTTGAAATATGAAATATCTGATCAAAATTGGTCTGTATCTGACATTTTTAATTTTGAAAAACGTGCCTTTACAAAACTCATTTTAAAAGCTCCTTGAGCTATTTGAATAATACATTCCCTACGATTAGAGCTGAGCACAATTTTTTCCAGGCAGTACATTTGTCCCTTACACGACTGTAAATCGTACTGAGGCCTCAGGATATTGTAGGGGCCTCGGTAGTCTAGGGGTAAGGCGCCTGACTACTATCCCAAGAGGTCCCGGGTTCGAATCCCGGTGGTGCCACGGTCCTAGCCTTTCCCAATTTCCCGCCTACATAACTTTCCTTCTTTCTTCTTCCCTCTTTACATTCCTGACTCCTCCTGTCTTAGCCTTCACTAGTTCTCTTCCACGCTCCACCAAGCGCATGCCATCGGTTGGTTGAAGAGATTTAACTCGTTTCAGGAGGCATAACACTCCAGCGAGTTGTTCTCGATGCCCCGATGTCAGAGTCGCGAAATGGTTGAGAGTTGGTGGAATAAAAATATCGCAGTCAGGTTGTGACAGTTCCTTCCTCTCTTCTTTCTCTCTCTCTTCTCTCTATCTTCCGGCTAGAGCTGCTGTTCGACGGTGTATATGGAAAAAAATTGATTGTCGACAGTACAAAGGGACTTTCCCTAAGCCTCTAGTCTGCCACATAAAAAAAAAAAAAAAAAAAATTTTCCCGTACGAATTACATATGATATATCGCCGTTTCGAAGATTTAAAATGCTTATATGTTCTCAGAGCTAAACCTAATACGGTGTGACGATCGAGCTTTGCATTGGAATTCAATTTCATGACATTCCGTCTATGCAACGCGAAACAGAGCTTACAGCGCTTTATGCACGAGATCCTGAGAGGTCGAAAGTACATTTTCTCTTACAACGATGATATATGCATCGAACTCACCTCCCTGAGGTATTCTCAATTTTTCACAAACATGGCTTGACCATAAATGTGACGAAGTGTCAGTTGGGCAAGGAAGAAGTAAGGTTTTTGGGCCATGCAGTGAATAACGAGACGGTATACGACCACTGGACGAAAAGATGCTTACTGTCAAAAACTATGAGCTCCCAAAAGTGGCAAAGGATCTAAAGAGGTTCTTGGCTTTAATTACGTTGCAGTGGCCCTTCGTAAAATGATAGTGGTAAGCAAGAAAAATGACACCACAAAAATAGAGTGGACATCGGAAGCCATGGCGGCTTTTGAAGCCTGCAAGAAAGATTTAGCGGAAGCTACGTTATTGGCGTATCCTGCTCCTGAAGCCGAACTGGCTCTACACGTCGACCCGTCAGAAAAGGCCGTAGGAGCAGCCTTGCAGAATATCAGCGGAAACTGTCTCAGTCTACCGGCGTTCTTGTCAAAGAAACTCTCAACCGCAGAACAGAAGTATAGTACTTACGACAGGGGGTTGTTGGCCGTCTATCAAGCAATCAGATAGTTTCGAAATCTGTTGGAGAGAAGAACATTCTATATAATGACCGACCACAAGCCATTGATCTTCGCATTCCGGCAGACCGCGGACATCAATTCACGTCGGCGGACTTGACAATTTTATATAAGCCAGTTCACGACCGATATTCGACATGTAGCGGGTAAGGAATTTTCACTCACCGTGGCTGACACATTGTCACGCGTTGAAGCTTCTGACTAAATCAGAAGGATTATCGACAGCAAGCGAAACAACAGACATTGGATCAGAGCCTTCAAGGGATCACAATAATCCCAGAAATGTCATCCATGGACATCAAACACTTAGCATTCCCGGACCATGGCGAGCTGTGTATGGCGACGTATCGCAAGGTCGCGTACATCCTTGCATACCGGAGGGAATATGACTGCACGTCTTACGAACAATGCACGACCTGTCGCATCCAGGCGTTTTAGGCACGACGAAGTAAATCAGCGAGAGATTCGCCTGGTTAAGTCTTCGGAAGGATTGTGCAGCATTCGTTAAGGCCTACATCCACTGCAGAAGTCCAAGATCCAACGACACACAAAAACGCCAGTAAATCGGAACGTGCCACCAGCCTAGCGATTTGCCCATATCAATATAGACAATATCGGCCCATTGCCCCCGCCAAGAGGATACCGACTCTGCCTAAGTTGAATCGACCGCTTCACTCGATGGCCTCAGGCCAAACCAATGTCGGACATAACGGCTGAGACAGTGGCACGCTACTTCCTGGAGGGTTGGATGACGAAGTACGACTTACCTGTAAGAGTAAAGACAGTTTTGAAGAAGCAATTTGAGTCATTGTTGTTCCTTGAGCTGAAATCCTGGTGAGAGGCCAACCATTTAAGAACAACCCTTTTTTTTATCTCCAAGCTGATGGAGCAATGGCATCGGGCCTTGAAAGCGGCGATAATGTATCTGAGGGAAAGCAGCTAGACAGACATCCTGCACACAACCCTTTTAGGATTAGGATCTACCTTCAAACCAGATCTCCAGGCAACGCCTGCCGGCACTACACGGAGAATTTCTCGCGGAACCATCCAAGACATACGTCCAGTCAGAGTTCGTAAGGGAACACCGCTGAACGATGCACAGCGTTAAACCGACCACCACTGTGCACCACGCAGACACCCCCGTTTTCATCTCGGGAGAGTTGCACAAATGTACACACGTATTCATGAGGAATGACGCGGTGTGACCCCCTCTGCTGCTACCATTCGACGGACCCTATAGGATGATCCAGCGCAGTATTTTCAAGTGGAAGCAAAAGGAAGACGGGTCAAGATTTCATTAAATAGAGTCAAACCAGCGTTTTCGACAGCGGAGAACCCACTGGACAAGTCAGAATCGAGACATCTAGAGCAGAACCAAGGGATAGATCAGCCAGCTTAGAAAGAAGTGACAGCGCGATATGGAAGGAGCGTTCGGTTCACGACGAAGACTGTACACAATTCAGCACACCCGGAGTCACGTCGGCACAACATAGTTCGGCAATTTCGCGAGTCCCGCCTAGACGGGCTAAATTATGACACTTGAAACCCGAGACACGTGCAAGAAGTTGTACGCGCACACCCCCATTAGTGCTAAGATAGAAGTATCAACACCCTTATGATAAATGGCTGACGTCTTTCTCTTATGTAAACTAGAACAGTACAGAGAGCGACGGCCGCACAGGCGCGGGAGTTCTACTGAAGATTCCGCAGTATGACGCAAGTATCTCACCACGATAGATAGATAGATGTACTTTACTTTTGGTGAAATTGCACAATTTGAAAACAAGAGTATGCTGAAAGTGGAGTCGTCTTTTGAGTTGAAGAAAGCGGCGTTTTAGTCGAATCGCGACTCTCAGTACAAGGGACTAAACTCAGCTTAGCATTTCCACTCTAGGCTCCTGTGCTCGGTAGGCTCCGGTGGGCAACGCATCTAGCTCGTATGAGTGAAGATGAGCCTGCTCAGAAAGTTTTCTACGGTAAGCCCTATGGGATGCGTCAGCGAGGGAGACCCAATCTCCGCTGGAAGGATGGCGTTGACGCTCAGAACTTCGGCATGCCAAACTGGGTGACATCGGCTCAGAATCGGGACCGGTGGAAAGAACAGTTGCGAGAGGCCAGGACCTGGTCCCGTTAATAATAAAGAAAAAGGATTCAATAAGTTTTGAAAATATTCTCTCCACCTTTTTTTCCCTATCAGGGTCTGCTAATGGTTCCCAGATGTCCGTTCTTGGACGAAACTTATTGCGGATCTGGCAAGTTCCTTTGTACGCTTGTCTAATTTTTCCCTCTTTAAAGTCTTTCCCTATCCACCTGTTTAGATATTTTCTCTTCTTCTTTCCGCAAAGATTGTCTGCGATTTTTCTTTTTGCGTGAAGACTTTCATCCTTGTTCTTGTTGGTCTTGCGATGTACTCTCGGTAGCTCTGCTTTCTTTCTTCAATTGCAGCTCTACAGTCCCGATCAAACCAGGAAATGTCCCTCATTATAAATGGTCTAAAGCGAACTGATTTTTAAAAAATTTGAAAATTTCTTCTATATGTGGTGGGATAAAGAAATTAGTTTTCATAAAACCACTTCGCTTCCTTTGCTTTGGCATAAGGAAAAATTAATCAAAGTATAAAATCCCCGAACAGAAATTCTAACAACAAAAATTGTTCGGCATAATCCACAATAATCGCATCTTGATTGATAACAACACAACAAGATTCGTCTGTTTCCAATATCGAAAAGTGTGAGGGAATGATAAAAAATTTAGGAAATGTCCAGAAGACTTAACATTGAAGAAGTTCGGGCTTATTAAGGCTAATCAGAAAAATAAAGTAGGCTCGAATCTGATATCAATTGAAAAACTTATTTATAGACTCTTTTAATCCTCCCTGGAACACATTGACTGTGGCAAATTCACTTAAAGTTGAGAGAATTATCAATAATTAATTATGAGATCTGAGAAATAAACAAGGAGGCTGCGAGCTAATATCGATTCTCGAGTTTAGTCTTACAGCACGGTAGTGGTAACAAAAGTAAGCTTTGATACTGTGACAAAAACGAATATTGACGGATAAAATACAATCTTCTCTTAAAATTTGCATATTATAATTGTGAGACTTAAGTCGGATTTGTCCGAATTTAAATTTGTCATGCAGCCTGGGTTTCATTTCTAGAAGGACAAGCACTTGACTCGAATATCTACTGCTGGACGAGATATTAAATCATTTCAATTTCTGCAAGTGGTTAATGGTCTCATGGTACCAATTTGTTTGGTAAAATATTTGGTATGCCGCAGAAATTCTCCAATTCATTAAATTTGCTTGGTTTTTTTGTTTTAGTGTTCGTGCTTTGTAACCTTGCGAAGCTGCACACATAAAATTTAGCAAACCACGAAGGCTTGAACATGTTGTACAAGCATCGGAAGAAAGAATTCTAACCAGGATATTCAATGTTAGACCAAGAAATGTGTACGTGGATTGATAACGTGCTAGAAGATATACGAACACTTAAAATCGGAGAGAGCTAGAAGGAGAGACCACTTCAAGAGTCCCAGGTCCTTTGTAGTTTCCTTTAAAACTTGAAAAATTTGTTCACCTTTTGAAAGTATTCATGCTATAGTTTTTGAGCAAATTCCTTTAATTAAGGACATTCAAAAACAATTCTTACCTGTTTCTCAATAATAGTTTGTAATTCATGGGTCTTTGCAGCATAATCAATAGCTTCTTGACTTTCGCCATTAATTCCAGGCCCCCCTCCCTGAAAAATGAAAGAATTTTAATAAATTACAATTTTTTTTGAATACAAATTAATTACTAACCTTATCTCCATCTCCATTTTCTTTATTTCCATCATTGTGTCCACTAGATTGTATTGCACCTGATTTATATTGTTGGAGCTGTAATGAATTTTTGAAATGATTATATTATTAGTACAATGCTGAAGAAAGTAAATAGATCGTCCATTAATTAGGTGAGGAGATTTTGGTAACTTTTTGAACCCCCTCCGACCTGGATTTGGCTTGACCCAACCCATCCCTACCCCCCTCAACTCAAGTGAGATTTTCAAATTTAAAAAAATATATAGTACCTATATTTTGCGTATTTGTAGTGTAAATACGTTATTCTGTGCTTGATTGCGTTTGATTTATTTAAAAAAAAAACATAATTGGTGTTGAAGAACAAAAGTATCCTAGCACCAACTCGTCATGTACCCAATATAAACAATAGCTCAACGACTTCAATATAAACAATAGAAAACATAATACCAGCACCCGTCCCATGTCGAATATAATAGAGCACAACCAATCGAGCACATTTCCAACTTAAAGGCACAAACAAATTGATATTTAAACTGTTTATGACTAGGTTGAAAAGTTGAGTCGAGGTTGAGTTGAAATTTCGACCACCATATATGATGTCGAGTTAAGTTCACGAAGCAACGGACATCTTATACGATATTTCCCGCATCGCCCAATCATACGGGTTAAAAATCAATGCGGAAAAGACCAAAGTGCTCACAACGGATGGATCAAGAGCCAGTGTTCACCTCGATGGAACCCAAATCGAACAAGTTCCAAGGTTCAAATATTTGGGATCATTGGTTGAGGAAACGAAAGTAGCATCGACGGCCGACGTTCACAGCCGTATCGGCCAGGCAACAGCAACATTCGCCTCGCTCAAGTGGTGCATATGGAAACGAGCAAATATCTCCATCAAAACAAAACTACGTCTTTACCGAACGTTGATTCTTCCGATTCTTCTTTATGGATCTGAAACGTGGACACTGCTCAAACCGGACGTTAAGAAGCTCGAGGTCTTCCAAATGCGATGTTTGAGGCAGATCCTCCGTGTCTCACTCCGTGATCGCCTTCGAAATGAGGTTGTCAGACAAAGATGCGATCAGCAAACACTGATCGAAGAAGAAATGCAAAAACGTCGACTACGGTGGTTTGGACATGTTTGCCGAATGGATGATAACCGTCCTGCAGACTGGAGAATACAGCGATCGGCACCGAAGAAAACCTGGTTGAAGAATATCGAGGGTGACTTAAAGAATCAACGATTATCAGTTACCGAGGCTCGAGACACCGCCAAAAACCGAGAAGAATGGAAGCGAATCGTGAATAGAGTTCGGGACCCAGCGGCACCGACAGCAGCGTATCCGTTGCGGGGACGTCCCGCTCGGACCGCCAGCTAACGGATCAAAGAAGAAGAAGAAGAGTTCACTTTGGGTTGAAATAGAATTGAATTGATATCAAAACATAACCTCAAATTTTTGTGAAAATTCTCATTTATAGATACGTAAAAATCTGTGCCAGAAAAAACATCGAACACAAAACTAACGCCGAAAGCGGACTTCACAAACAAAACAAATGTCATTTCAACCCAATTTCAACTCAATCCGCGTATATGAGGCGAAATATGAACTCGATCCAGGTAGAAGAGCAGGGGTTGGGTCGAGTGAACCCAATTTCAACGCGACATCCGTTTATGACCTGGGTTGAACCTGGATTGAACCTAGTCATAAACGGGGTAACTAAGGGCTTGGTAATGGAACCATTTATGGCTCTGGAGATATACGAACTTCGGAGCATTCTTGTATAGATGATGATGGTGAAAAGCCTGGGACTGATTGACCCAGGCCTTAGAAAGACGGAGTATGAAGTCACAGCCGGCTTCTTAAATTGGCGTTTGAGCCGCCTGTGCACTAGAATATATATTCAAGAAGTGCGAATTGGTTTGACTTCCATTCTTCACAGCTCTCGATATTTATAACAAAAGACTTAAAATCTATCGCGGCTTTTAGCGTATCAAAGCAAATATTCGTCGATTTCAATTCAAATCCTGTAAGATGCTAGATAACTAATTATGTATGTCCCCTGGTGTAAAGTCTGCTCGTTGTAGTGACAAGCACCGCAGATAGCATGTGTTCTGACTGATGTGAAACCGATTCCTAATATAATCTCTATGATTGCAGTAGAATTAGATACTTTATGTACTTGAGATACTTAGGAGAACATTAGGTTTTTGGTTTTTAATTGGGCTTCTGTGCATTTAGCAAATGCACATTTGCCAAAATGATTTGGCCCTCCTACGATATCAGGCGGACCACTTCACTGCTGAGCCTCGGTAGACGAGACCTCTTAGTTACAGTGGAAGTGCTGACCGGACACTGTCTGATATGGACGTAAGCGGCCCGCTTAGGTCTCGAAACCTACGATTTCTGCAGAAGCTGTAAAAATCTAGACGAGGAGGAAAGTGTAAAACACTTTCTCTGTCACTGCCCAGCCCTAAGCAGAAAGAGACTTATCACTTTTGGTGAACCCTTCCTAAGAACGCTTGCGGAAATCCCGAAGTTTGAGATCCCGCAACTAGGAAGATTCATTACGTCCTCGAGCTGGTTTGGTGGAGAAACGACACTTTAACATCGGGTTTAAAGTGGGATCCATTTAAAGTGGGTTACAATGGGCCTATCCCTTTGGCCTAAGTGCTTGGGCTACAGCTCAAAATTTTTGAATGGTTGAGGCCGAACGATTGTTTCAGAGAGTTGAGTCCAGAAATTTTGTCATAGCCGTTTGGTCGAGAAATGTTTGACATAGTTTGCTATAGACGGCCAAAGAGGTATATCCCGAGGAACGGAAGTAATCCTGGAGCTAAGAAGAGTTTTCAACCACACGTGTGTGAAAGAATAGAAAGTGACCAAGGACATCGTGGGAACTCCTCTCAGCAAAGATGCTGGTGGAGCTACTGGAGATGACGGTTCTTCACAGCCGGGAGCACTAGGTTGTCGGAGGGCTGAAAGAGGAAGACGAGTCAAGAGGAGTTGTGATATTTCCACACGATTACAACTTACCTCCAATGACATTTTTGGGATAACACAGATAAGTGATATTAGTCTGTAGGCTTGGTAAAATATACATATATTGCTGACATGGGCGGACGGCTATAGCCTGTCCCGTTCAGTAATTTTGGGGAACGAATCCCTTCTCCCCGCAATATACAGGGTGAAATCACTGAATAGGTCCAGAGCTTATTGGGACCTCCAAAGAGCATCCTCAAGCTATCATTGCCAGTCAGAGGTCCTGCAGGTGGAGAATTGTAAGCCAGTGGAACTCCGAGGAATCTACCTGCCGGTGTGCACAGTTACACATTACATAAACATTAAATTTACTGCAGCTAAATCCTTCGAAATGCCAGTGTATTTTTATCTCTCTCGCTCTGCTACTGTTCTTCCTGATTTTACTGCTATCGCGTTAAGTCGGTTTCTCTTACTTGCGTCAATAAAGCAAGAAATCTTGGGCTGGAAAAATCTACGGACGGCTGTCTAAACTTCGTTATCATCGTGGCTTGCTGAAAGAGGTTTAAAGGTTTACAACTGTCTCTTCCAACGCATCGCCTTTCTATCTCTCTTGATTCTTCTTGCGCCCATAATTTTGAAGTAGCGTTTAACGATTGTGTACGTTTTGTTTATAAGTTACCCCGTTTTGACGACATTTCACCATACTCGAACTCCGTTTGGGGCTGCTCTTTAAGTGATTATCGTGAGTATAGGCTTCTGTGACCGTTTCACGATATCTTACACGCGCAAATCTGCATACCTCAATTAAATTTGAATCACCAAATATATCACCCCGGCCCGCGAGATTATAATGCATTTTCAAAGTGGCTCGCTATACCAAGTGGGTTGGCCACCCATGGTATGAGTTATAAGAATTTTTCATCACGACATGCACTCTGCATTCCCAGATATTTAAAATATTTTCATTACTTTTTTTGGATGTTCCAGTTGGATGGTATTTGAACCAGTGAACAAATACAGTGTATATGGCAGTGGCTAAATTTTTACACCCAATTGCTGTTGAGATCAGATTTAGATCACAACCTATTAAATGGTATTTTTCCATATTCATCTTTCGCGATAATCAAGATAGCTCCGAAAATAACAGTTTAACACTATAGAAAAGCCAACTGGTGTGACGCCGGCAGTACCAGACTAGCAGGTGAAGAAGGAGGTATACCGTTCGCTGGAGAAAGACCCGGCGTCAGCGAAACTTTGGTACTGTAATATTAACCGGTTAAGCGAAATGTCTTACTAGGGCTACACTCGTAAAGTAATGTTACTAAGTAGCAAAAGCGTTGTTTGTTAAAATAGATAGTCATACTACAATCTGAATGAGTAACCGCTTGTAGTTGCGCTCATGGTATGTTTTAATAGAGACCAAATACGTGTTATTACGAACCCTATCCTAAAAATACTCACTTCTTCTTTGGTTGAATTTAATTCTTCTTCTAAAGCTGTATTTTTTTCTAATGCCAAGCGTAATCTTTCTCGCACCTGAAACGTTAAAAAAATTAATAAAAAAATATAGTTATTATTTAAAGAAAGCTGTTACTTTTTCATCAAGTGCTTTGTGATGTTCAAAGAGACTTTTTAAAGCTTTTAAGACTTCAACTTCACTAGAGACTCCGCTTTGTGCGGCCGCCTGTCGTTTTACTACTGTCATGCGCAAGGAACGTTCGTGCCGTGAAACTAAACACTCTAAATGTTCAAGTAAAAGCTGCAATTAAAGGAAATAAAGTTATTGATTAGTAATTTTGTAAAAATAGATAAATATATCGATACAGGAGGGTGAAAATATTCTAAGAGTTTTTTTTCTTCAACTTATGACATATATTTTTGAGTTTGATGGTATAACGTGTATAACTAGTGGAGCGATGCACAGCTGAGTTACATAGTCTTGGTAGAAAGCACATTGTAACTCTCGGGTGGATTCCCGGATATAGAAACATAGATGGGAACGAGAAAGATATTCAGCTAGCCAAGCAGGGTCTTCGGGGCCGTGGGAACGATTTGAGCTCGCCAAAAGTACACAGAACTGGAGACCCGCACTATTTCTAGGGCGGCTTGACCCACTTACGAACAATGAGACTCCTAAGTTTATCGAGACTGCGAGATAAATCCAGGCTGCGTAAACTAGGCAACTACGTTCTAGAAGACTTAATGGTAATCTAGAGGCTGAAGGTTAGATCACTGATAAGCTTCCTAACTTCTACAGGATGGCTGTAGACATTCGCCACATTCGGCCAAACAACATCTTTCAATAACTAAATAACTATTGAACTTGGTACACGAGGTTGTGGCATCAAAATGCGTTTGGTCGCACTTGACGCAGTTCTACGCCTAACCTAACCTAGAATGTGTAACTAGTGGTATCCTTACTTACTAAGACTAGATCAGTAATAGAATTAGTACAACATGCGATACTTAACAAAACATGCGCATAACCTCAATTTTGGGTTCATTTTTCAGTCGCTAGTTGCATGACACTCCGACCGAAAATTGTACTCAGCCAAGCAAAAATTTGTGAACCCACTCAGAACATGTTCGGCACAATTTTTTCGGTCGATCGCTGGTTACATGACACAAATGCTAAGCGAACTTCTTCAGTGTAACATTATTATTATGGTTATTGCCATGAAAAGAATGGTGAAGATAAACTCTATGTAGACTTTCGAGCCCTCAACGCCATCACGTAGAAGAAATCCTATCCGTCAAAACATATTTAGCCACATTGAATTTGATGTTCGGCTACCATCAAATTCCCGTCCACGAACAATCTCGTCAATATACATCATTCACTACTTATATTGGACACTTGGAGTTCAATTGGATGCCTTTCGGCCTGGTAAACACTCCTAGCATGTTTCAGAGAGTCACCACCGACGTTATCCGACCATTACATGGCAACGTATTCAGTTACGGGGACGAAATCACCATCCCGAGCTCTTCAGTCGAAGAAGAGATAGGAGTGTTAGAAGAGTCTCTACAACTCCTCAGGAAAACAGGTTTGACGCTACATACGACCAAATGCACATTTCTCGTTAAACAAGTCACTTGTCTTGGTCATCATCTGAGTACTCGAGGTGGCATGGAAAAAATCGGAACCGTCGAAAACTTTCCGAAGCCATCAGCGAAGTTCGAAAACTCTTGGGTCTGACCGGAATCTTTCGGCAATTCATGCCGAACTACGCCAGTATATCAAAGCCATTAGCATCAATGCTGAAGAAAAATCAAAAACGTAACTTCAATTGGGGAAATGAGCAGAGCCAAACAATCGCTCGACTAAAATCAGCGTTATCCCAGCAACCTGTTCTCGAGCTGTTTCGGAAGAATGAACACGAAGTGTACACAGATGCTGGAATACTTCTCCAAAGGAACGATAGAGGAAATTATGTACGACCGGTTATGTATTACAGCCGTTTATGCAACGAAGCCGAAGCGAACCATTCGAGTCATGACTCGAAATTCTGGCCGTCGTCGAAACACTAGGATTAGCACTTTATAAGCAACAACATCACTCATCCTACGAAACGCAAGATGGTGGTTATGCCCTCATCAGTTCGATTTTATTGCCATTCTACTTCTACCGTCCAGGAAATAGAATGATGCACGTTGCTGCACTTAGTCGAACGTCCACCACCCAGCTAATTGTATTCTACTTGTCATATCCTTTCATTTGATACTCATGTCGGGGGTCGGGGAACACAATTGTAAAATTCGGTCGTCATCTTGATTTTTTTGCAAAAGGTCAGATTGCATCGTCACGCGAACTATACATATGAGCAAACCGTTAGGCTACCAAAACCATCAGGCCCAATAGTAGTAAGCTTAGTTTGAAGGATAAAGCAGCTGGCGTTCATTCTTATGTTTGAACTCTCGGAGGTCTAGTAGGAAGCTTTGAAAGGTAGAAGAGGATTGGATAAGTTAGAAGAGCTGTTGCAGAAGGCAATGAACCTTACGTTTCAATTCTAGAATAGATTACGTTTCAATTCTAGGAAATAGTATCAATTCTGGGATAGTTCGAAAATACTGACTGTGGAAGATTATTGTACAGACGAGCTGTTCTATTTATAAACGTACTTCTAGATGATATAAATAGTAGACTTTAGGGCGGATGACGAGCAGAGAGGGCAATATATTACGCGAACAAAGGCATAAGAAAGGGACTTCTGCAGTGCAGGGGCGCAGGAAATGAGTGTCCATGTCATATCTTGATTTTCAATCACTTCTGTCTGTTCTGTTTACTTGTTTCATTTGGCAATGTAGGGATCCACTGTTACTCTGGAAGTAATCAGAAAAACCTTCTCTTATTTCAATGCCTTTAATGTTTCCAAAGCCTACCCCAGCACGTAAAGGAACCGAATTTTGTGGTGGCTTTTCTTCTGAGTTTGAAACCTCAAAAAATCATTGTTCATTTTCTTCAAGAAATGCATCCCTTAACATGTTGTGAAGGTGACAGGGTGTCATTATTAAGCAGTTTGCACGCGCCACAAGCTCCCAGCAGACTGTGGCGGATGCCTTAAGTTATCCTATGGAGTTTAGGAAGCTTATCAGTGCCCCGACCCCTAGTCTAAAGTGTTCTTTTAGGCCTTCCAGAAAGTAACTGACTAGCGTGTGCCGCCTGCCTTCTTTTCGCAAACGATACAGACAACAAATTCGAACAATACTACTGTGGAACAATCTTACACAGACTGTATTACCGAACTTCTACAACATCCAAGAGTTAAAATTGATCTAGGGTGGTACGGGCTGTACTTGAATGAAGCCTTGTTGATTTTGAGCCAGTTTATGTGTCTATGTTCGATGAAACCGCTGCATTGCTTGATTTGGTCAGTCGCCATCATCGATATTGCACCATCGTCATGACGAACTAGTAGTACAAAGGTTGATTCCTAAGCTTGGCATAACCACATAAAAAAATCGACCTAATTTCAATGACTTCTGCCTAAGATGGGGTTAGTAATAATAACGATTGTATTTTTATGTCGTTTTCAACTCTTTTTAATGTTCGGCTTCTTTCTCCAGCGCTTGTTCACTTCCTGTGTTGGTTCAAGAATGATTCGAGACTACAAATCGTTTCCTTCGTTATAATGGGTTCTAGGAGCATCGTAAAACATTCAAGTACCTACTAAATCCGCTTTGTTCACATGCGCTTACATATTGCGATTTAAAATACCATCTCAAACTTAATTCCTTCGTTTCCTCGCAACTCCAAGAACCTCATGCTATATCCCAACAAAATGTCTGCATTAACCATTCGGTGCCATGTCGTGGTGAAATCTCAATTACTAGATCGTAATCGTTTACAATGCGCCTGTTAAAAAATTTTAACAAGCCATTCTCACACTTTCACCTGAATGTCCCTCGTGCAGTGTGATTGTGCTTGCGCCATACTATTCAAAGGCAAACAATGTGGCACTAAAACGAGGAAATAAAAGGTGCCAGTGACTTGTGTACAACTGCAAATAAATCAAAAAACAACATGCACCGTGCACGTGACGTGCCTTACTCAGCACGTGACGTGTTAATTTGTGTGCTTATTGTTTTGAAAGAGACCGCAGTTAAAGTGTTCAATAGCTTTTAACCTACTTCGCCTTTTTTATCCGTTCCAACCCCCTGTATACATTGGGAAATTTGTTCTGCCGAATTTTCGTGCCATGCGGGTGTTTCACCCCTTTTTTGCATTTTTTTATGGATTTGCTTGTTGTTGTTGGTGATGTTGTTCACATACAATATCTTCTCCAAAAAACGAACCTGCGTCGTCGAGGCCCCGTCGTAATTGAAAGGAAATGACTTTCTTGTGTGGAGTTTTACATGAAACAACAATCACGAAACGCCCAAAATAAAACGTTTGGCGGAAATGAAACAAAGAGTATCATCAAAAATGTGGAAGGATTCTTGGAGAATGAGTACAAAAGTTGTTAGCTTTTTTCGTCAAATTTCATGAAAAAGTCAAAATCCATACTTCACGGGTCACAATTAGGGAATCCAATCCCGCAGCAAATCTCAACCCCGCAATTGTCCAACCAAACCAAGGTGGTTTTTGGGGCGCCCGCCCAGATATACGAGTTGTATTCAAGGCGGGGCCGAATGCAGGACTTGTATATTGTAGCCAGGGCAGTTGACTGAAGTAGGAACTTGCATCTCTTGAGGAAACCCAGGCATTGGTAAGCTTGTTTGGCGATTTGGAATTTATGATTATTCCATCGTAGATCTGAAGATAAGGTTACGCCTAGGATGTTAAGAGATGGGTCAGCTATTACATTCTTTTTGCCCACTGAGATAGAGGGACGGGTGGTGCAGGTTTTTGTAGAGATAGGACAGTACTTTGTTTTAGTTGCGTTGAAGTCAACACGATTCTTGAGGCCCAAGCAAGAGTTCAATGTCCTCGTTAATAGAATTGTACATAAATTCACGGTCTACGGGACAAGGTCTGGCACGTGCTTGTCTTATATTATCGATGGTGTGGGAGTAACGTAGAGTACCATCATCGGCGAAACTATGAAGTGGGTTGGAGGAGATTGAGAGCAGATCATTAATAAATATAAGAAAGATGGTAGGCGAGAGAATCGAGCCTTGTGGACGACGGCCGAGATGGAATGAGGTTTGGATTCCACGCCATCCAATACTGCCTTGATTGAACGGCTAGAAAGAAAGCTCTCAATCCAGTTCCATAGAGCTGAGTCGATACCAATAGCTTGGAGTTTAGACAACAGAGCGGGATGCCATGCTCTGTCGAAAGCCTTGGAAATATCTAGAGCAACCAAACCCAATTCACCGAAGCGATGGATGTTTTGGTTGAGAGCCTCAGTCAGAGACAAGAAGGTCGCCAGTAGATCTTTTCGCTCTAAAGCCATACTGCCTGTCGTGTAAAATTTGGTTGGATTCCAGATATTTCATCAGCCTTCTATTGATTATTGTCTCCATGATTTTGGAGAGAACCGGAGTAATTGCTGTCGGGCGGTAGTTTAAAGAGTCGTTTGTTGGGAATGAGCTGAGCATGAGCTAGTTTCCAAGAGTTGGGATAAACTCCGGAGAAGTATGACAGGGCGAAAAGTTTGCGCAGAGGTTTAGCCAGAGGTGAGGCACATTTCTTGATTACCATAGGAGGAATATTGTCGGGGCCAGTGGATTTATTGACGTCGAGCTCTTTGAGACATTTGTACACCTCACGAGTCCTGAAGAAAATTCCGTCCATTCAATGGGTGTTGCGTTCGAGAACCGGGGGTGGCGTATCAGAAAGAATGTACTGAGTTTCAATGCAAAGTTTACCCTGGGTTTTCTCACAATAGGCAGCGCCGGCCCTAGCCCTTGCTGAGGATGGAGCGAGATTGTCTTTCGGCGCCCTTTGTTCGACGCTTTCACTTCACATAAATTGTATTTCCAGTTGTCCTAGATAAAACTTTTTTCGAGTACTGCCGGCCTGTCATTTCCTTACGGGATTATATCTCCCCTTTTGCAAGCCTTTATGAGCAGGGGGCCCCATAAGGATTTCGATGGCGGTTTCAGGGTCACAGTTCCGCTTGCAGCGGCAATAGAGGAAGTATGTTTTCTCAGAGTTGCTCCCCCGACGTTTCGCCAACAGACCTCACCTTCTTTGGAGGCTATTTGGTTGGTTGTATTACATGGTTGGGCATTAGGGCTTGCCCGAGCTAGTAAGGTTGAAATGAACCTTCTCGTTAAAAGAAACTTCTCCTGCCATCAACCCAAAATTGCATTGTTCACCACCCTGACAACTTCATCTCTGTGAATTTTATGTTGTGCACTTTGTGGAGTATTCTCCACTCCTACACCCTTAAGGTCTTCTTTTGGACCCCTATCCTTTCAACATAATGTCAGTGGGGTGTTCTGCAGCGCGGCAGCTTGTTCCCGTCTACAGCAACAAGGCTTGCTCCTTCCAAGGCTTAAGGCGGCCCATCATAGAGGATGCACCGACTCGTACTGACCTGAGCTGTTCTGAGCCCTGAGCCAATTCGGCTACTGCCTCCAGAAGACTTCCTTGTACGGTAACTAGTTGTTTCGTGGTTAGAAGAGTCTCTAGATTGTTACTCGCAAGCAAGCCAATTCTGACACTTTCCGCTATTTGACACAAGGTCGGCTTTAGAGTCGTTCTCGACTTCATTATGGATGCGTCCGACTTTTCTGACGGCTTTTCAAACCGTATGGCCAAATGTATTGGGTAGGGCGTAGGGTAAATTGACATTTACACTTACACTTAAACAAACACATATGCAAATCCCGGCTTAATCCGACGTGTTTCGTGCAGTTTTCTTGGATTTAACGAAACTTTTCTCAACTCGCATTTCCACGGGCGCTTACTCTGAGTTAACCCAGGGTAAACTCTGTATGGAAACTCAGTAATTGATCACGTTCGGATACACACACATAAATATACTTAGACGATTTTGTGCTATTGCTTAGTAGGCAGATATCTTCAACTAAAGAGTTTAAATATGTATGTATTTTGTGGAGTGTAAGGCTCTCTATACACTAGTCGACTGATTTTCAAGCCCAATTTCAAACTGGTTTCACAATAATCATGAGCACAACCAGTTTGTAATCAAAATTAAATCTTGTCCACATACTAGCACAACTGATTTTGGATCAATCTGTGTTTTAATTAACGAGGTTTTGGAAAATCGCAAGTAGTTCATATGAAGTGCAACCACGCAACTGAAATCGCTTCTGACCTGCAGGAACAGTCGAACCCGAGCAGTTCAAACTAGTTTCAAATGGGTTTCGTTTCTATCGACCCGTGTATGAATTCTCACTTCCGTACACCGAACATGAAACGCGTGTGCAACTGGAATTGCAGAACATTCAACTTATGTTCGCAGGGCCTAAATCTATTTTTATTAATACTTTGCAGTATTGTTAGTGTTTCTCTATTAAGTCCCGGTTCCCATAACAGATGATTCTTTTGACTAAATACCGCGAATCCCGCATGGCTAGTCCCGCATTACTCATCCCGCAAAAATAGTGCGGGATTGGATTCCCTAGTCACAATAAAGCTTTCTTGTACGCATTGGTCTGTCAACTTTTCAACCTCCTACCGCCTTCTCTAGAGGACTACATTAACGTGACTAACACAGGACTCACCAGCCCCAAAATGAACTCAACGAGATTTAAGGATTGTCCTGCCAAAAGCCCAAAAGTAGTTAAGCGACGTTCGTCAACGCACTCAATCTCCGCAGTTAAATAAAAACATTGCGGCGTTTAAATGATGTGTCTCAAAGTCCTTCGATTTCAATTCCACCTTTTGCATAAAAGGCAGAGATCCTAAGTAGTAAAATAAAAAAAGGACGAAAATTTTTCACCACCGACCGACGACGGGGGGTTGTTGATTTATCACAGACGAGAAAACCAAGGAACGATGTTCAGTTCTTGCACTAGGACTTGTGTCCCAGAATGATTAAGCGCCCCCGATGAAGTGAAATATTCTAATCCTGATCCCTGTAAGGATTCTCTTTTCTAGAAGTATACAAGATCCATCGATTCTAATCTATCACAAAAAGGAGAAACGTGATATTTCAAAAGTGTTTCCTTCACAAAGCAGGAAATCTTTCGTAAAATGCTCAATTCCTCGTCGGATGGACGCTGCCAGGACACGACCCGACGACTACCATATCTCGATGCTGTTCTCCTTTCTTTCAAACATTTTTCCCTGCTCCTTTCTATGCCAGCCAAGGTCCGCTGAGTTGAATATCTCTGGACGCCATAATTATGTGAAATTTATGAAACGATGACAATTCCTTTATGAACTGACTTCCAACCATTTGCATTAATGGTGTCACGTTCTCTCCAGGGGTGCGTCATTAATACTTCTTTTATAATATTAATGGGGACAAGAATTACTTTCGGTTAAGGTAGATGGAAACTTACTGTAAATAACCGAGATAAGATGGATACACTACATTCTTCTTTTATTCTTCTTCTTGGTGCGAGCCATTAGATAGAAATTATGGAAATAAATTATTTCGTTTATCAGCTAAACAGGGGAAAACGTGACAATCTTTTTCGGGTAAATTGTCGTACGTGATTTCACAGTGTTGCCTTTTTTTTATTTAGACCTTTTCGCAAAGACCGAAAAAAACATTTTTTATTAAGCCTAATCCAATCAAGTTAAACCGAAGCTAACTGTGGGCCTTGTTCGTAATTGGTAAGAAAATGTTTAGTATTGTAACTAAAAATCTGGGAGTTGAACGCTGATACATATACAATCACGTCCCAGACCCCGCCTGCAGAATCGTGAGCTTATGTCAAACTCAATCATCTACAGCAAAGCCATTCTCGATTGGGTCTCAAGAATGGTGCCGAACTCAACACTTCCAAAATGGAGTATTATATCATCTCTAATAAAACCTGCACTATCCTTTCTTCTATTTCAATGGACGGTGTGGAACTAACCGGGGTCCATGCGTTTTTTATCAGTGAAAGTTGGTTCAACGATTCCATTCTCTCTTCTGTCGTTTCCATTTAGAGGTACAAGTTATTTCCTAACGATCGGCAGGAACGTGTTGGTGGAGCAGTCGCATTTATTTACGAGAAGACCTTAAATCTAAAACCGTTGGTTTTTCCGATTTGAACCAATTTGATTCGATTTGATCCGAATTGATCAGGTTTGATGCGATTTGAACTGTTTTTTTTTCGCTCTGATCCGATTTGAACCAAGTTGAACCGATTTGAACCAATTTAATCCGATTTAAATCGGTATGATCCGGTTTGAACCAAGTTGAAACGATGTGGTCCGATTTGAATCAATTTGATCTCATTTTAACCAATTTGATCCGATTTGAACAGGTTTGATCCAATTTGATCAGATTTTAGCCAATTGAACCGATTTGAACCAATTTGATTCGATTTGAACCTACTGGATCCGATTTAAACTGGTTTCTGTAGCCTCGATTGCAGGCTTGAATTCTTGCATTCCCGACTGTCGCTTTTTTTTTAAATTGGCACAATGATCGCTTTCTTCCATGCCGACGGGACACGATCCGAATTCCCATATGCGTGTTATGAGGACATGGAGTTGTTGTGAGCAGACATCACCTCCGACTTTGACCATCTCGACGGTTGATTGATCTATTCCCGGCTCTTTTCCATTTTTAAGCGATTTTATAGCCGTCATTTTAGATAAGGGAATGGGGCTTTGATAAGCGTCCTAAACTTCATAGGATAACCTTAGGCACCCACCACAGTCGGCTAAGCAACAACCTTGCCTTAGATGGGAGTTTGTGGCACCAAAACGGTGGGCCAAAGTACTAATTGGGCATCTGGTTGTACTGTAGGTAGCCGTACGCCTAACCTAAGTTAGGTTAGGTTAGGTTAGATATGGCTGAGCTGTTGTTTTGAGCTTATACACTTAAGCCAAAAGGATAGGCCGATTGTGAGGCCATAATGATCCTACTTTAAACCTGATGTTCAAGTGTCGTTTCTTCGCTAAACCATCTCGAGGACGCAATGAATCTTCGAAGTTGCGGGATCCCAATCTTCGATATTTCCGTTAGTCTCTTTCTGCTTAGGGCTGGGCAGTGACAGAGGAGATGTAGTACACTTTCCTCCTCGTCCGGATTCTTACAGCTTATGCAAAAATCGTAGGTCTCAAGACTTAAGCGGGTCGCGTGCATCCCCATCAGACAGTGTCTGAGCTGTGATGTGTTGTCTCTCACGGTCAAATATAAGATCCTTCCAATGCTTCTTGGCTTGTTGCATTGTGTGCTGTTTGCATCGGAGTTTAAAAGTGGCCCAAGGCATACCAATCCTTTCCTTTCACCACCTCTCCTAGCCAGTTAGCTATACAATTTCCTTCTATATTTCGGTGACCAGGCACCCATACGAGGAGGGTCCTGAACTGCTGATCCACCGTGTTAAGAGATCTACGACATTCAGAGATAATTTTAAAGCTGTTTGTACAAGAGCGCAGGGCTTTCAAAGCAACTAGGCTATCTGAGAAGATGTAGACAGTCCCGTCGCCTTGCCGGATGATAAGTACAACAGCTTCAAGTATGGCTAGAATCTTCGCTTGGTATACACTACAATGATCGGGTAGTCGGAAGGAGACTTCAAGCCCAAGCTCTGGGGAAAAGACTCGACTTTCGAGTTGAGAGACATCAGCAAAGAAGGTTGTGGCACCCTGAAAACTGTGTGGTCTATTTTACCATTCACAACGTAAAGGGATGTGGACTCCGTAGTTCCTCGTGAAGTTAATTTCGGGCTTGCAGAAGTCAGTTTTTGTGGGGATGGTAATAGAGTTCAGCACCTTCGTGTTTCCTCCCCTGATTCCGGCCCAAACACCAATCTTTTTTATTCTAAGGGCTGTGATGGTTGCGCTTTCCGTAGCCACAAGATTCAAAGGAGGGAGAAATAACATAACATTTAGAAATCTGTAGGTGTAGATAGAAGTGCTCCTGTTATGCATAACTCCGCACATGTTTGTACTTTCGGTATTTTGTTGGATTTACGCAGGTTTGACCCCGTAAAGGAGAATTTGGCGGACGATCGCTGTGTACATAGATCTATCGTACTATGTCTGTTGGGGGAGAAGCCCCATTTCTTCACAATGGATTTTTTGCAAGCGAAAATCGCCATGTTCGATTTCTTAATGCGTTCTTCCGTGTATCCGTTCTGGAGGAGTTTCTTGTCCAGGACTACTCCCAGATATTTGGCACTGTTGCTAAGTTTGAGTCTAACATTGTTAAGCCGTTAAAAGTGTTAAATGAGAGATCTTATACCTCCTTGTGAAGACGGCCGCGTATGCCAGGACGTGATGCCCCTCTGCCTCCATGCGTCACAACAACTGGTTCATAGTTATGAGCTATAGGAGCGGTGAAAGTGTTCCTCCTTGCGGAGTATCTCTATTTACGGCTCTTCGGACCGAGCTGTCACCTGCGACCGAACTCACCATCCTGCCAGTAAGCATTTCCTGGAAGAGAGTCAAGGCCAAGGTAATGCCGTCCGGTAGTACGTTGTTAAACGCTCCCTTTATGTCAAGGAATGCCACTAGTGTATACTCCTTAACCTCGAGAGATTTTTCAATGGTTGAAACCAATGAGTGGAGAGCAGTATCAGTAGATTTACCTTTTGTATAGGCGTGTTGTGGGCCAGAGAGTTCCGAGATTAATAAGGTCTGCATCAGATATATTTCGATTAGCCTTTTTAGAGTCTTTAATAGAAAGGATGATTGGCCTGGTCTTTGGATGTTGTGTAGGAGGCTTTTCCTGCCTTAGATATAAAAACCTCTCTGACCTCTTTCAAACTAGAGATAATGCAATTATTCTGAAGGCACCCAAAAAACATGGTCTGCAGCCAGGGCATTCTTTAACCAAGGACGCGGTACAGTTGTGCCGGCACTATGCCTGGTGAGGGCTGGAAAGAGTTTACAGCCCATTCAATTCTTGCTCTACTTATGATAGATTTAATCAGCTGGAGTGAAGTTGAAGGGTTTGTCGTGATGGTTGTCCCAGGCGTAGTACTACTCGACATGTGGGTATCCATACGTAGTGTCAAAGATTCTCTGCTTGACTCTGTCCAATCAATGTTTTCTTTGCGCAAATAGCTGTCCAGCACTTCCATCATAGCACATCTCTGTTTTTGGTAATAAAGGTAGTAGGTAGTTAAAATAACCTGCCTCGAACATTGGTGTTCATGCTGCCCCATTGTGTGTGGTAAGCATTTGCACCACCTCCCATAACCCACATCGGTGTATCTTAACAGGCCCTGATTTTATTGGGCTAGATAAAAAGAGGCCATCCTGAGTTTCTTCTGTTTTAACTCTAGGTCGACCACAGTAAGGTCTCCGTCACTGAATTGAGGGAGAAAAAAGACCTGAAGAACACCTGTTCTGTTTTTCCCTTACCTGGTGTAGAAGAGATTAAACTTAGGAGTTTGATGGAGACTGGCAATCACTATTCAATTCTCAATATTTGAATAGTAGAACTAAGACCTTTTTCGGGGTTTCAAGAATTTAGTAAATTGTACACGTTTGATAATAAAACTTTAAGATTAGAAAGGCCTATATTTAAAATAAAATATTTAACCATTACTCACCCTTGTGTTATTTCTCTCAGCTTTCAACTCAGCGATTTCCTCATCTCTCTCTAAAAGGGTCTCCCGTGCTTGTGTTAATTCTTTTGTTAAGGTGGCAAATTCCTGCAACACAAAAATAAGAAAAATTCATTATTCCCGGCGAAATATTATTTCATACAAATATATATGTATGTACAAAAGTTACGCCTGAATTATCTAGGAACATAATCACCGAAAACAAAAATTACCAACCGAATGAAATTCCGTGTCCAGATTAAATCAGATATATACCTGCCCGGAGGGGGGAAACTTTCTTAATGCAGGTGCTCCTGAAGGTGCTAAAAGGAAAGTAATTTCTAATGATGGGAACGAAACGCGACTTCATTTATTTTTACATTAAGCGAAAGCGATTTTTATGTGAATGTATTAAGCCAAATGCTTGTTCCCCATAAATGTTTTTTTGATATTGTTTTATCGATCTGCGGCTGTATTTTTGCCTCCACACAATTAGAAAAAGTCGGGGCGAAGTTTTTAAAACATTTTGCATAAAATTGTTAACCAGAAACCCAGGAATAATAAAGGGTCTTGTGCCGCAAAAATTTATTAGGTTCTTACGAAAACCAATGAAAGTCCGCCAGGTAAATTCATTCGTAGCTGCAATTGGGCGGCGGCGGCGGTGGTGGTGGTGGTGACTACTGCAACACACAAAAGTTGGAGAAGGCACTCTGCAGGCTGGTTTACCTCAAGAAATTGTAACGATTTTAAAGAGAATTAAGGCAACTTTAACCAGCAATGAAGTATGGCAAAGGATAAGAAAAACAATTACTGGTCGTAATAAAGTTTCGAGAGGGGGTGCGGGTGGGTGGGGGTTCTTTTGCAGGAATTGGACTATGGCAGTTGTGTATAAATGGAGTTATGTATTGCGAATTATTTTCGAAAAGTGCTGTTTTATGAGGGTTTAAAATTTGGTTTAGTTTATTTACAGCCAAGCAAATATTCCATGGAGCAAGCATAAAACACTAAAATTTTTATAACCACTTTCTGAATACGCAAAATTTACAGAAACATTTCTTTTGAATTGCAAATAAAGGTTTGAATTTGGATTGAAATTAAAACACTGAATTTAGAGCTTTTATGACGTCATTCATGTAGATGCGATCATAAAGCTTTCGGTGTGCGTCCTTGCTAAAAATATTAGCTTTTGTAGTCATCGCCGAGGTTCAAAACCAAGAGAAAAAGAAATTAATAAACCTGAACCTGAACGTATACTGTACGGAATCATCGTGCATAAGCCACATATCCATTAAAAAAAAAATAGAAAAATCAGCAAGCTTAAATGACACAAGAAACTTCTACAGACAATGTGCAAGGATAAAAGTGGGGAGATACTAAGTATTAAGGACGAAGTATTGGCTAGATGGACAGAGAATTTCGAGGAACTATTACTAATGAACACAGAGCAGAGGCGCACATAGGTAAACGAAACGTACAGAACATGAGCGCGGACGAAGAGAATGACAGGGCAGCAGCCTCTACCATAGAAGAAATACGCCAAGCATGGCGAGCATTACAAATAATAAGGCATCAGGGTCTGACAGCATACCTGCAGAACTAACTCATTAAGCAAGGCGGAGTAGACACTATCCAAAAACTACACGAAGTAACAGTGGAAATCTGGAGCTGGAAAGAAATGCCTGATTAGTGGAACGAACGCATACCGATCCTCTTATACAAAAACGGAGACCCTCTGTCTTGTAGCAACTATAGATGAATAACGCTATTGAGCACAACATACAAATTATTTTCACACCGCATTCGTGCGCTACAAAAAAGATACTCCCTTAAAGGCCCCTTAGACGATTAGTAATATTGCCAATACCTATTGAAGCTCCTGACAATACGTTTCAATAATCCCGACAATCTAGCTATCAATACGACGAGATATTAGCAACAACAGAATTTTCTTTCTTTCCATTCACGATTCGTTTCCTTTCTCGGTGATTTTTGGAGACGTCTCGAGCCTCGATAACTGATAATAATCGTTGATAGATAAGAAATGTCGGTGGTTGGTCCATTGGGAACAATTAAATAAAAAGGAAGATATCCTCCAATGCATGAGGTGTCAAAGGTTCGAGCATGCTGCACCTAACTGCCACATGGCAATCAGATGCATCAAGTGCGACAAGGACCACACGCCAGGGGAATACGAGCTCGGCAAAGATCATGTATCTAAGCTATCGTCTGCTCTGCCGTTCAAATGGTCACCCTGACAATTATCGGGGATGTCCAAAATACGCAGAGCTAAAAACAAGAACACAGGTAAGGAAAAGCATTTGGAAACAAAAAAAGGCAGCAACCGGCTATGTTCCAAAACATTCAACGACCAAACTTAACCTCTCCTCAAATGGCAATGAGACAGAGACAGTAACGGGACAAGCCCCGGAAGGCTCCATCCGCCGGGGATGATAAGATTATGGCGATCCTGCTAGCGATTCAAGGACAGTTAGCCGAAATATGACGTCAAGTGAATTAACAAGGTACCAGAATGAACCGTGTTTATTTTTTTAGTTTAGTTTAATAGTTTAATCGATTTTAAAGTACACAAGATATACATCTTTTAGAGTACAAAAAAAAGGAACAAGATTAAAATTAGGATTAAAATTAAAATATAATTAAAATTAAACTTAATAATTGAAAGATAAAAATAATAAAAAAAAAAGTAAAAAAAAAAAAAAAAAATAAAAATTCAAAAATAAGAAAATAGTAAAAATTCCAGAGCAAAAAAAAAAATAGAAAGAAAGTAGAATTAAAATTAAGATTGAAGTTGGAGTGATAGAGATAAGAGGGTCCTAGATAGTTAGTGAGAAGAAGAAGATAGAAAAAGAAACGCATGTCTTCTGAATGTTGTGGCTGAGCTCATTCTCTGAATGTAGTTTGGAAGATTATTCCAAATTCTGAGAGTATGCACAAAGAAGGAACGACTACCGATTAGGGAAGAATGAGCAGGAATCAGGAATTTAACGGATCTCAAGGATTGCAAAGGAAAGAGGAAGTCAGAAAGGTAGCAGGGGCTTTTGGTATAAAAAACTTTATGCAAAAGAAGAAGAGCCATGAGATCGATGAATTGAAAGAGGTCACAGCCCAGTAAGGAATTTTGTACTCGCGACACATGATCAGATCTTCTCATATGAAAAATGAACCTAATGCAATCATTAAACGCCACTCTAAGACGCTGACGGCAAGTTGAGTCGAAAGAAATATATACCAGCGAGCCGTAAAGGAAATGAGGAACAACAAGAGATTTAATAAGTTTGGCTCGAATGGGTAAAGATAACAGACTGCCATGTAACCATAGTTTACGAAGTGTGCCGTAGATCTTAGAGAGCAGCAATGAGACATGAGCTGCGTTCCTTTTCTGCTAATTTTTACTATTTTTTACACTTGCGTACTAGCAACTACACTTGCTCTTATAAACGAGTTGAAAGCTCTTGCAATTACGCAATTGAAATCCGCTAGGGGAAAGCTACCATTTCGAGTCTATTGTGAATTATTTTCACTTACGCCATTACCCGCTAGATGGCTTTTATTTGTGTCGAGCTGATTTGCTCACATAAAAACGTCCATAAATAAAACTTCAGTCGTATAATTATCAAAAATTATTATCTTTCGTTTTACTTTAGAAATTATCGCATTAATTTCCCCTTTGTGTCACAAATTCTTCTTTTAAGAATGTTTTATTTGTAAAGTTTAAAGTAACGTCAAAAATTTCAAGTGAGCTTTTACCATAGACAAATAATTTGTCTATGCTTTTACTCAAATCAGAAAATTTTGCGTTCCTTTTCTGCTCTGCTCACATGTACTAAATAGTAGAAAAGGAACGCAGCTATGATTGCAGCAGGAGAGTTTGGAATTTACAACAATACCCAGGTTTTTGGCATAGTCAACGATTGGAAGGGGAACATTATTAAGTAGAAGAGGAGAGAAACCATGGGGGGACAGTAAGCGACGACTAAGGAAAATTACTTGTGATTTAACTGGATTTAATTTAAGAAAATTATTCGAACTCCA
Organism: Thereva unica; assembly: GCA_949987705.1. NCBI lineage: Eukaryota > Metazoa > Arthropoda > Insecta > Diptera > Therevidae > Thereva > Thereva unica. The sequence goes on along the minus strand of OX465285.1, from coordinate 25,709,699 downwards.
TTCGTTTATTCGAGATAAGGTGCAATTAAGTTCAGACACACAATTTTCAATTTGATTAATAGAACAAGAGGTATATAGCTGGAGATCATCAGCATATAAATGATAAGAGCAGCGACGGATTACAGAAGGAAGATCATTAATATAAAGGGAGAACAGCAAAGGACCAAGAACCGAACCCTGAGGGACACCTGCAGGCACACTTAGGAAAGAAGAAGTAACATTATTATGCCGAACACACTGAGATCTATTAGAGAGAAGTGAAGAGAGAAGGCGAACAGAAGAAGAGGAAAAGTGATACCGTTGACTAAGTTTATGAAGGAGATGCGAGTGAACTACAGAGTCGAAGGCTTTGGAGAAGTCAAGAAGAACTAATATAGCAATGTCACCTCTGTCAAGGGCAGAACGAAGATCAGTTGTAACCTTCAATATAGCAGTTTGACAACTGTGCGATTTGCGGAAGCCGGATTGGAATTTAGAAAGGAAATTATTAGAATCAAGATATCGCAAGACTTGAGTAGATACAATTTTTTCAAAAACTTTAGCGAGAAAGGGTAGAATACTAATAGGGCGAAAGTCTGACAAATTAACGGGGGAGGACTTCTTAGGAATGGGAGTAACTATTTTTTTTTCCAGATCAAAGGAACTTGGGAGGTTGTCAAGCAAAAATTAAAAATATGTGTGATAGCATCAACGATTGAAGGGGAGAGGATTTTAAGAAAGCGAGGAGAAATACCATCATAGCCAACGCTATTGGACGAAATGGAAAGCAAAATGCCAAGTACATCAAGTGAGTCAACACAGTAGAAATTAAAACCATCAAAACTTAGAGAATTGGAAGAAGGAACAAAGGAAGTGGAAGATAGTGGGAAATTCGGAGGAGATTGAACGAAAGATGCATTGAGTGAATTTACATCAACATCTAATGAGTTAAGCTCAGAGGTATGAGTGCCTAGCGACCGAAGATTAGACCAAAGTTGCTTAGGGGACAAAGCAGGATCAAGCTTACGTGAGTAAAATTCACGCTTGGCCGATTTGACTTTTCTATTGATTAAGTTACGAAGATTTTTGTACTCACTGAGGTAGCTCGGGATCCTAGTTCTGCGATAGCGTCTGTACAAGAACTCACGCTCAGCAATCAATTTGCGGATTTCATAAGAGAACCAGGGACAGTTAGAAGATTTACAACGTCTTCTCGTAACTAAAGGAACACATTGATTAAATAGGGATTGGATGAAAGAATTCAAGAGATCAACCTTAGTATCAACACAGGTTGTATTATAGATATCAGCCCAAGGTAAAGACGAAATAATTTCAGAAAGGCGAGTAAGATTGATATTTTTGAAATCCCGGTATGAAAAGAGGTTAGGCAGGGAGGGAGGGCGAAAGGTAAAACGAAGGGAGAGGAAGAGAATGTCATGATCAAGATAGCTGGGAGGAGAGATTTGGTTGTGTTTTAACACTAAATTGGTGGATGTAGCAGAAAGAACATCGAGGAGCGATGGATTATGACAGTTCAAAAAAGTGGGCATTTGATTTAGAATACGAAGATCCAATGACCCCAAAAAGTATTTGAGTGTATTCGCACGTTCATTGACCCTCAACAGATCAACGTTAAAATCGCCAGCAACAATTATGTTGTCATAATGACGGGAGAGACTAGACACGAGATCGAAGAAATTAGTAGCAACATCAGGAGAAAATACATTAGGTGGGCAGTAAACACTGACAATAACACATTTGTCGTACGGTGATTTTATTTCCACTGCAATGAATTCAAATTGTGAGCCAATGGACTGGCCTACTACCTTCGAGGAGAGAGAGGAGGTGACGTATATTGCAACACCACCCCCAGTACGCCCCACACGATCATTTCGATGCATGCAAAAAGAAGGCAAGGAAGCAAAGGTAGTAGGGATATCTGGTTTCAGCCACGTCTCATTGACTACAATGGCATGCAGTTTTGTATTATTAAACAGGTACCTCAGTTCATCCATTTTATTTCTCAGGCTTCTTGCATTCATGGAACATATATTCAGCCCTGAGGAGGAAGAGCAGAGGATATTCAGTAGCCTTCCTTCAGTGTGCACTGTATCAGAGAAATTCATTGATATATAATGAGCAACTGAGCCACATAAACAGAATCATACACGCAGGAAAAGAATAAAGTTCATAAGGAGAAAGATGAAGCATCGGAAGAAAAGAGAAAGATATAGAAAGAAGATAAGACGAAACTCTTAAGGCTAACATAACAAAAGAGATATAAAAACAAAAATATATGTATATATATATATGTATATAAAAAAGAGAAAAAAGAAATTAAAATCAAATTATATAAAAAAAAAAATAAAAACAAAAAGAAGAAATTAAAGAGAAAAAAAAAAATAATAATAATAATAAAGCAATAAAGGAAATAAAAACAAAAAGCAATTCAACTCTACGCTATATGCTCAGCTCCATGAAGACAGCAGGCAGTTACAAGTATTCCATGAGAGTTTAAGTTGGGGAAGAGCCAACAACATCATTTAAATCCAGGGCTGAGGTGATTCGGCGTGGCTGCTGGTTTCGATCAAGCTGGACATAAACATGCCCCCGCCTAGTAAAAACAGAAGAAACGATATTCCTCTTTAAAAGCTTACGTGCCGTTTGATATATATCGCTGTTTTTGGACGTCAGACTCTCAGTCACCCGAACAACACTGTCAGAGGCGAATCCTAGGTTGAGTTTCTTCAACGTTAGTGTTCCATGCTTATTGCGAGCTCTTCCTCGTAGGCGGGGGACGTGAGCGCGCAACGGCAGTCCTAGGGGAGAATTCAATTAAGATCGTGACGATAAACGCCAATTCCATTATTAGAATCGATAGGAGAGCGAATATCTTCTCGCTGTTGCGGCACGAAGCCCCTGATGTGTTCCTAGTCACCGAAATTAAGCTGTCCGAGAAATACAGACTGGAGTACAAAGATTACGTAGTTGTCAGGTGAGATCACCTTGGTTATATTCGGGGGTGACGGAACGGCCATCTTTACCAAAGACGGAATTAAGTTTTGGATAAAGCAAAGCAATGACATCGAAGATTTCAGAGTGCTGGAGGCCTGCGTTGTGTACATCCTGCTCTAAAGCAGACGTAAGTGATTGCGGCCTACGCACCCGCAGCACCTCAGATCGAGACGAGACTCAAGCCATTACATCGATAATTCCAGAATCATCAGAACCCAGAAATCGCGACATTAAAGTTGGTGATACGAAACCTCCAACAACTAATTAAGGAGAATTATCCCAAATCTATAAATCTGCACTGGACCAATAACATCCGGTCAATAAGAGCCAGTGGTGCGGGTACATGCACACATATAAACAAAATCTTTAGAAGAAGGACGCATTTCCGGCTAGAGAAGTTGTCATGGCCTAGAGACCTAGATAGTAGGAGAGTTTAAATCTAGATATACTTTATCGTGACGATGACGATTGTTTTCATGTGGAAAATAAGCAGGGGAGAGTAGATTTGGTGGGAGCCTTCTGCCGTGGTCTTCAGGCCAGATCCGAAGATACAGGCCGATGAAGGCTATACATTACTCAGTCTCACTGAGCCATTAGGACTTCAGGTATCCGCCTAACAGGCCGTGACATGCAGGTAACGTCATAATTCTCTACAGACAGAGAGGCGAAGACTACAGCTTAGCATAGCAGGTTGTTAGTTCAAGTGCAAAAATGTTCATGGTCTCAACGAAAACTTTAAAGACACAAACAGATTGGCGAGGTGGCTGCGGTTTAAACTACACGGACCACCATCACCATATTTGTTAACACAATTAAATGTAATGGGAAATTCTCTCGCAGGCGCCCGTCGTCACCGCTTCCGCGTCAATCGTTTTATGCCTAAGGGCGACTCCAGACTAACGCCGTAAACACCCGCGAACAAGTGCGAACGCAAGTGTGGATGGGTTTCGCGCCTAGTTCAGGCCTTACTTTCAGTTCCGAGTGGATACGGCGTGAATTCGTGCCGTAAATTCACGGCTTGAGACTGAATAGAAGTTTAGAACTTCAAGCACAAACTGACATTAACACCAACACACGAAGATTTTTGTCAGTTTTCTTAGACTGCAGGCCCCATCCAGTTAGTGGCCGGCGAGAGTTTGGTAATACTTGGCCTCAAGGCAACACCTTCAGGTCACGGCCTGCGAATTACAAGCTATACTAGAGTTGAATGAAACCAGTAAAACTACAAACATTACCAAAGTGATCAAAATAATCAGGCTATGGCGGATGGGTCATGTCGAACGAGGTGAAAAACGGAACCTGGCAAAGATAGTGCTGGAGATGGTACCATCAAGAAGACGGAGATCAGTGCGGCCTAAAAAAGGTTATATAGACGACGTCGAGGGAGACAGTTAGAAATAAAGAACTGGTAAAGACTGATCAGAGATCGTTAATCATGGAAACGAACACTGAATGAAGCCAAGGCCAATAATAGACGGTGGAGCTCCTGATGATGAATATTTTTTCGGCCATCCTTGTTTCTTCTGGTCACCCTTTACAGAATTTCCCTGTGTTTCTCCTGCTAACGCCTTAAAGCATCAATTGGAAGCACTTTTTATTCTACCACGATAACTCTGGGACACTGTCTGTCATATCTATTCGATTTATCATCTGTTTTCAATTCCCCTTTTTGGTGATGTTTTATATTAACCATATGTCAAGTTATATTAACCATATGCCTGTCCAGTCTGATGGACATCGCCAATTTCCATCGCGAGGCTATTAGTAACGATGAAAGTTCAATTGATCTATAACTATAAAAAATACATAGATTGTCTTTGATCTAAAAGTCGACAAAACTTTGCGGTGGAACACATAGAAAGACATGACGAAGACTTGGAGTCAATAGCTTCTTCATTGAAAGGAAACCTGCGACATTGAGCACAACTACTGCAAACACGCGTAAAAATATGTCATTGATGAATTAATGAAGTAACCGCCGTCTCCCAATATGGACATAAACCACATCATTTGATAATGCGACATTAAAAATTATCGCTAGCCAACAGTCGATTGAGTGCGCACGAAGCCCGCGTTTGCAGCAACTAAGTCGCTGATTGCTGGCAGTCTAATGGTGAAAATTATCCCACAAATTCCACGGTGAACGAAAGTTCCATTTCATGATGCACAAGTGGTCTCCATTCTCTCAAGACGACGACGTTTCAACTTCGGAAACTTCTTTTGTCCCATCCCAGCGAGAGCCGTAAGTGTCCACACCTTAATTGCTGGCAACTTTCTCCGCAAATAAGGCGCACCGGGGAAGATGGGTGCGCCCGAACACAGTTCTCCTAGCCCCATCCTCGAAGGCAATGGAAATTCCTGATGTGGAAAGTCTGCAAAGTTAATACCGACATCAGAGTAACTGACCCAGCGCACAAGGACCGCCCGATAGGCGACTACCCAGTGGAGCAGTAACATCGGTAATTTCTTAACCGCACCGGCACTGGAGTCCCGCTCGTTGTCGTCTATTGATTGCCATCTCGAGGGCCGGGGTCCTCATTACGACAAAGGACCTCTTGGAAATTCAAATATCTCCTGATCTCCGAGTGTAACCTGAATTAAGCGGAAGGAATTATCTCGAGGAGGATCTCTTTATTGCGAGGGAGGAAAACAATTTTCTTAAGGCTATGACTAAGGGCTCAAGTTGACATGTCAAGATGGTGGATAGATTCGGGCTCTGGGCTGCTCCCCGGGATAGAGGGAGCTGCTAAGCAAGGGCACTTAAGGAAGATAAGTTTTTGCCAAGGTCAAGACTGCGGCATTAGTTTCTTGCGATAATGAATGGCATCTAGATGGGAGCGGAGCGATAGAGGGGCTCATAGGGATGAATAATTGTCGTCATCGCCGTCGTCGTCTCCATTGTGCGCCATGTGCGTGAATTACGCTCCGAACAAATTGCCAACAGCCAGTTAATCATCGCGTTAAGTTATACGGGCAGCAGATAAGGCCACGGTCGGTCCTCTAATAAATATAATTATTTCGCTCTCTTCGCAGGGAAAAGGACAAAGAATGTCGCGAGTTTCCAAATCAAATTGAATCGTAATGAGGAGGAAAACACAGGAATCAACAAAGGAAAAAGGACATCGCAATTGAAATGGCGGTTTCCATTCGAGTTTGAGGCCGCTTGAGTGCTTCGGATTTTTCGAAAGGTGGACTAATGTCGCTGCTTTTGTGGGGAAATCTGGGCCGCCTTTTTGGACTGCAGCGCTAGTGTGGGCTGGGACGCGAGATAAAACAAATAAGGTCGGAAACTGGCTAATTTGCTTTTTATGATGGTACCAGAAACAAACGTTTCTTTTTATCTTAAATTCGTTTTCCATCAAGTGTTAAATGGTGGAATACGAAACTGGAGAAATTTGGTGAATAATATTCGCGTGGGTTGGACTGAGAGACCAGCTCGGAAAGAGTGGAAAAAACTTAAGTGTTGCGTGGCATGTCGACTGAATAAAATATTATATTCAAATTAAAAATTCAACTGTGACGTTATTAAACTACCGAGTGCATTCATGTATTCCTAGCAACACAAGAAGTCTGCAGTTCGCCTTTTCATATTCGCTAAGGCGGCCTAGGTCTCTAATATATTGTATTAGATACGGTTCTTTTATCCCTCCTGGGACATAGGGCGGAAACAGTTGCCCTCCAGCGGACTCTGTTTTACGCGACAGCCCTCAGCTCTGACCAGGATCTCCCAGTTGTTGCGGCCTTTGCTAGTAGGGTTAATCTCCACCTCGTTCTAGCTTTACTGACTCTACGGGTTCCTTGCAGATTCCAGTCAAGATTCATCTATAACCAGACCAACTGTATTACGCGGGGTTCAACACCTCCTCCTGATACACCTTTGTAGTACGTAGCAAGTTTATGAGCACTACTGCAGACATCTTCGCCAGCCTTGGTATTCTAGGAGTTAAGCCGCCATTCCAGAGGTCTGTGGTGCGAATTCCTTCGGCATATCACCCTTTGTATTTCCATTTATCTCACCCTGATAACTCGGCTTCGTTCTTGTCTCCTCTCTTTACTCTATCACCAAAGTCAGTGTTTTGTCGTGGTAGTATTGGATGGGAGCCGATGGAATAACACCTTGTGTTGGCGTTGTTAGTTCTTTCACTCTTCAACCTTTCTGGAGACGAGAGCTTGCTGCACGAAGCGGCTTTATCTGTAACGGAAGCCGGCGATTGCAACTATGATTATACGGGGAATAATTAATTCAAAAAACACTGAGATTTTTTCCAAGCTGAAAATTTAAAAAAAAAAGTAGGCAGAAAAACAACTTCTCAGGCTATTTTTTTTTTACTTTGTTCCGACTATCGGATCCGATTATCGGTTCCAACTATCCCAACAAGTCTGACTACCGAACACTTTTGTTATCATTCCATTTGTAGACCTTAAAATGCTCTATCTAAATATTAAGGTCCGCCTAAGTAAATTTTGATTGTTCTATATGAGCCTTCTTCTTTTTGGACCGATTTTCGAAGTTAAGGTTGTCTATAGTCACGGTCGTGCATACGGCCGCCTCAAAGGTAACATAATATATAGTAAAAAAAGTATTTTTATTAAAAAATAAAATTTATGCATCGCGTTACCATTACATGATTGAGGTGGGACATGATTGAACATATAAAAAATTGCAATGTAAGCGGAGCCTATGTAAGGCTTCGTCTTGCAATAACAAGACCAAGAATGGAAGAGCAAGACTATTTCTGATCATCACTAAACAAAAACCTGAATATTGTTCACTTGAGTTCGATCTACACATATCCGTGACGTGACGGCGACTTCAGTGCAGTACCGAGAGTATCAGTGAAAAATTGATATAAGTCCTATATAATTCCATGCAAACAAATTGAGAAAGACGCGACATGCTCCCAGACATCCGATGCAGTGGTGCACCTCAGTACCCTTCAGGCATCCGTGAAAAAAATAAGTTGCCGCCGATATTTTTAATTTTTCCCGGACGTGAAACAAATATTTATTAAATTCAACGGGAAGAATTCAATAAGAATTAAGGCAAAGTTTATTTGAAATACACTCAAACTTGTTTCTGTGCGACCACTTCCCGAAGAATCAACCTGGAATGAGCCCACTCTCTCCATGTTAAATTCCATGAGGCACTTGAGATCACTGTCAAAATTTCAAAACTAAAATGTCAGATGCGATTGAACATTGACCACTGATACGGAAAAAGGAGGTGCTATGTAAATGACAGTGAAAAATTTATCGCGGAAGCCACTGATACGGAAAGCATCGGCACAGTGGCGTTACGGATATGTGTGAATCGGGCTTTGTGTGTATTCCTTGGCGATTTAGCCACCTTTTATTTTGCCCGCCTGCACGCTGCGTAGGCCATAAACGCTGGTAAGGCACGGCCCTGCCTATAGTCCGATTAATATTTACTTAAGGTAGGAAGGAATTTATAAAATGCAGACTTACAACAGAGCACAGAGGTCGCCATAATGAAGTGATTACAAATGAAGTCTCTCTGTTATTGGTAGATCAAGAATGTGAAATTCGTGACATAATACTTCATAGAAAGGAGACCAAATTACAACGAATCATAGAGAGAGCAAATTACAACAACTCATAGAGTGTCACATATAATATGATGAACTGCAATATCCCTTAATATTTGTTTATCGTCAAGATTGACAATTTTACAGTCGGGCTAATCTCGGAAACGGCTAATCCGATTGCAATGCGATGTTCACGGCAGATTCAGTATTTTTAATCGGATCCAACTATCGGTTCACATGGAACACTAGATCCGATAGTCAGAGGAAAGGAAGTGGCAACTTTTTTATCATTCCAATTGTAATGATCAAAGTTCGCAAACGGATAGGATTTTATGACTCTCACGGTATGATTCAGTATTTTCTTAGGCGTTCAGCCTAGTTTTTCACTCTGATCCGACTATCGGACAAACAACAAATCGCCAGGCGTCGATGGAATCGCAGCTGTGATGAAGGAAGGAGAACCGCAATTCTTAAGAATCTTATACAAACTCATATGCAACTCTTAGTCTGCAACAGGCACCCCGCACAACGTTAAATGCCTGTATGTATCCCGAACGAGGCACAATACGGTTACACTTTTTCTAGACTAACAAAAGAACGAGGAAAACGGGCAAGTATCTTCGTTAGTATAAACGGTGCCATTAACATATTCTTCTTCTTCTTTCTTCTTTGGTCCGTTAGCTGGCGGTCCGAGCGGGACGTCCCCGCAACGGATACGCTGCTGTCGGTGCCGCTGGGTCCCGAACTCTATTCACGATTCGCTTCCATTCTTCTCGGTTTTTGGCGGTGTCTCGAGCCTCGGTAACTGATAATCGTTGATTCTTTAAGTCACCCTCGATATTCTTCAACCAGGTTTTCTTCGGTGCCGATCGTTGTATTCTCCAGTCTGCAGGACGGTCTCGCCAGAGAAGTTTACGTGGCAAGCGGTTATCATCCATTCGGCAAACATGTCCAAACCACCGTAGTCGACGTTTTTGCATTTCTTCTTCGATCAGTGTTTGCTGATCGCATCTTTGTCTGACAACCTCGTTTCGAAGGCGATCACGGAGTGAGACACGGAGGATCTGCCTCAAACATCGCATTTGGAAGACCTCGAGCTTCTTAACGTCCGGTTTGAGCAGTGTCCACGTTTCAGATCCATAAAGAAGAATCGGAAGAATCAACGTTCGGTAAAGACGTAGTTTTGTTTTGATGGAGATATTTGCTCGTTTCCATATGCACCACTTGAGCGAGGCGAATGTTGCTGTTGCCTGGCCGATACGGCTGTGAACGTCGGCCGTCGATGCTACTTTCGTTTCCTCAACCAATGATCCCAAATATTTGAACCTTGGAACCTGTTCGATTTGGGTTCCATCGAGGTGAACACTGGCTCTTGATCCATCCGTTGTGAGCACTTTGGTCTTTTCCGTATTGATTTTTAACCCGTATGATTGGGCGATGCGGGAAATATCGCATAAGATGTCCGTTGCTTCGGCATCCGTGTCGGCGAAAACAGCGCTATCGTCGGCGAACATTAAGTCTGTTACGAAGTTGTTGTCGTCGTATTGAACTCCGAGTCGTCCATCGAATGCTTCACGCATAATCGCGTCGATCACAACGTTGACGAGAAGTGGCGAAGCGACGTCTCCCTGTCGGACACCCGTCTGAATCGGGAACTCCTCGGATAAGTCGTTTCGAATACGAACGCTGCTGATTGAGCCATCGTACGAAGCTTGGAGAAGTTGAATGATTCTCAATGGCACGTGTTCGGTTACCAAGACTCTCCACAAGCTGTTCCAATCGATGCAATCGAAAGCGGATTTGAAATCGATGAAAACGACGACAATTCGTTTGCCGCAACGAATTCTTTCTTCCATTAACTGACGGAGGGCGAATATTTGATCAATGCATCCTCGATGTGGTCTAAATCCCGCTTGTTCCTCCCGGCTCGTTTGCTCTCGATGTTTCTGTAGTCTCGATTGTATTATTTTCGTAAATACTTTACCGACGATCGAAAGAAGGCTAATACCGCGATAATTCTTGCATTCCCGACTGTCGCCTTTCTTCAAAATTGGGACAACGATCGCTTTCTTCCATACCGAAGGGACACGATCCGAATGCCATATGTGTGTTATGAGGACATGAAGTCGTTGTGATAAGACATCACCTCCAGCTTTGATCATCTCGGCGGTTACTTGGTCTATTCCCGGCGCTTTTCCATTTTTCAGCGATTTTATTGCTGTCTTCACCTCGATAATTGTTGGTGCGGTATCGAGAAACTAATTCATCGGCTGTTCGATAATCGGTGGTTCGGGTGCTGGACCTTGCGGCGGATCGTGGTTATACAGCTGGTGGAAGAATGCTCTCCACCGCTCCAGGCGTTCATGGGCAGAAGTCACAAAAGTTCCATCCGATTTTTTGATGTTGTCGTTTGTTGATGTTGTTTTGCCGCCTAACGCCCGCCGCACATGCCCACACTCGCATTGGTCGACACGAGCCGCGTGCGAGTGGCAGTATTTGAAACCTATGGCCCAGTACCGAACTCCGCATTTGCTCTCACGTGTCGATTTCGGCGCGGGCATGAGCGTGTAGCGCGTGATCGAGACACTAATTTCGAGTGGCAGTGGCGCGAGTGTTTGGAATGATGAAGGGATTAAATGAAACTGTTCGAAGCGGAAAATGTATATACGAAGTAAAACACCCAGATTTCAAGAATGCAAAATTAAAGGATTCTATTTTGAAATTCATTCCTAGACAATCTAAAATAGTTTTTGAATTTTGCGTCTGAAAACTCGGAAGTTAAGTTAAATTTTCCATGGGTTTCCCTCTAAACATGTAAGAGCCCTTCCAGTTTTTTTCAGATGCTTTCCTTATTAACAAAAATTTATATAAAAACTCGTTATCATTGTCAGATATTGAACTTAAGTCTATCGCGCCTATCTTGAATGCCACTGACTGTTGTACGACTCGTGTTAGCAAATGCGGACAAACACGTGTCCACCAATGTCAGTGCCACATTACCGCAGTGTCGTGAACGAGTGCGAGTGTGGGCATGTGCGGCCGGCGTAACCGGCGGATTGTCTGGTACAGCGTCCGGTACTCGTGCCTCGACGCCGCTTTTTCCATGTCGGCCGCAACGTTATTCCAGTACGCTTCTCGTTCCAATTTCATTTTCTGCCGAACTTCTTTGTTCAATCTTCGGTATTCCTCAAAGTCGACGTGTTTCATGCGCTTCCGCTGATCGACGAGGTCCAGACAGCTGTCCGAGATCCATGGCTGCGTCCGTTTACGGATAGTTGGGCACAACTCCATTGCACACTCCACAATAGACTCCGACAATTGCCTTTCTTCTACATCGATATCGTCCGGTATTGCGAGCGCCGCGAATTTGTTGGATAATGCCATTTGAAACTCTCGCCCGATGGCCGGGTCCCGTAGGCACGCCCAATTTTTCTTGGCTGGTGGTGGCTCCGTTTTCTTCGCTCTTTGCAATCGCATCTGCAAACAAGATAATGGTCCGATCCGCAATCGGGTCCACGCATTGCACGTACGTCTTTAAGCGTCGATCGGAATCTTGTGTTGATCAAAACGTAGTCTAACATCGCCGAGTCTTTGCCGGATGGATTTCGCCAGGTGAGTTGGTGTTTGACTGGATGGCGGAAAATGCTGTTGCCAACGATCAAGTTGTTTGACGATGCGAATGAAAGCAGGCGTAAGCCGTTGTCATTAATTACTCCGTGTCCGAATTTGCCCATGGTTTCTTCCCAGCCGGTTCGATCTACTCCTGAATGTGCAATTAACATATTCAGTACATCGGATCTCGTTCGATTGTGAAGGTCAAGCAGTAAGGGACGTGGTTAGTACTTATTTGGGGACTGCTTAGTAAAACGACACTCGCAGTTAGAATGGTCTATGTCGATGCGGATGCATTTATAGATGTTCATGCCTATAGCGGCAACATGTATACCTTTAGCGTGGATATTTTTAGATTGGCGGACGGGCATGTTCCAAGGTAGGTAAATGATTTTACCACTTCAAACTCATGTTCCTCTCCCTACCTTGATTGTGGGACAAATTTTAGGTGCTCCTGAAGACCAGATCACAGGTAATCAGCAGTACCAATGATAGTTTTTTTAAGGCGGGTCCAGCTCTGGTCGACGTCCGGCATCTTATCCTCAGGACTTACTCTTCTGAGCGCGAGTTCTAACGGATGATGGTAGTTGTTTCTGGCCATTTCAGCGTTGTATTCCGCTCTACCAACCAACAAGATAGTGATCCCAGTTGAAGTTGGCACCTCGATACCTTCATACCGTCATCAGATGCGAAAGGTGGCGGCGGTCTATCAACCCATGCTCTATTTGGTTGCGAGTGGCTCCATCAAGAGATACCCACCCAGGTAGCTTACGCGCATCTGGTACTTGCAACGACCAAGTTCTTAATTGCTGCCATCTCTATAACTCGTTGTCCATTGTCATTAGTGTTTTCATGCAAGCTGTGGATGCCGATATATTGCCGGCCTGCTTTGGCGATCAGATCTCTCAGTATATTTTTTTAAATCTGGGACAGGCATTAAGTTCCCGTCTCATTAATTCTATGAATTCTTCCTTTTCATCGTCCAGAGACTCTTTTGTGCGAACTTTCTTTTATCGCTTTAAAGCCGATGGTGGTAGGCTTCATTCTTTTGTTGACCTTAAAACCTACCCCCTAATACAATAATACACAACATACTCAGGTTTTTACTTGTCCAGAATTATTCGAATTTCTTGTTACCCCGCACATCGCGGGAAGATCGGTTTAGACGAGTCCGGAACAGGATCGTTCCCATCTGCTAAAATTGATCTTCAACTTTCAATCATTCCATTCTTGTTGTTCAAGGCTCTACTTGATGTGAAGTTCCCACTTTTGACGACGAGCTTTGTAGAGAAGATCCTGGATCCCCACACGGTATCGGAAGCCATAGCCCCTACGCTACCCAGGTCGTTGCTTATATAAAATGCAACGCTATAATTTGACTGGACAAGTCCTTTTGGATTGCCGTCTTATACCACATCTGCACAAAACATTTCCTTTCATCTATTTCGATCTGTAATTCATTTGAGTATTATTAATTTTCGTGAAACTTCCGCCAACAATAGCCACCGAACTCAACCGTCTGCCACCCGAAATGAAAATAATCCCCCCCCATTCCAAAAACACATCGCAATCTTCAAAGACACGAGTTTATTTCTGTCCACCCTTTGAAATAAATGAGGTCTCCACTATCCGTTCTGTTGCCAACCCCTACCCCGCCACCTTGATTTATTATCTGTCCTAGGATCCTGCTGGAAGCTGACACGAACAAGAAGCCAATTTCAATTAAAGAATCTTCAAGGACATAACCTGCGGCACATTCAGCAACCCGCTGACAAAGCCGAAGCTGCAGCTCCTCAGCCAGCAGGAGTTAAACCTTTTAGTTTTGTTAATATTTCAGGATGATTTCATCACACTACCCGCCGCCATTTATTTCACGAATAAACATAAATTGTCCTTTCAGTTGGTAAGGCAAACAAAAACATAAAGGCGAAGAATAGCGTTCATCCCGAAGGATGTGCTTCCCTACACCCCCTTCTGCCGCGCAAACATGGAACACATGACGCGCGGATACACACACTCACACACAATAAAACACATGTCCATAAATCGCAAAACAAAAGCTTTTCGGGTTTCAGACATTTCAGCTCCTGGGCTTTTACTTTGTCCTCCCCCACCCACGGGCCATATCCTTTCTATGCCTAATAGGATCAAATTACCAAAACACATTTCTTCATAGAAACACAAGCGTGGGTGAGTGTGTGTGTGCGAAAACATCCTTGGCCCGTCGTGTATTTTCTCAAGCTGCTGAACAGGATCTGGTGCAAAAACTTTCCTGTAATATTTAAAGGTGAGAATGTGTTTTGATTGATTTACAACTCCTGGCGAAGGGACTCAATCTCTGGCTCCAAGGAGAAATGGTGGAATTAAAATATTTAAAAGAGAAATTTACACTTCCCCTGGGACAAGTGAGGGGAAAAAAGTTTGTTCTAGTCTTGTGGATTCAATTACGTTATAATTTTTGTTTGGGTGTGTTGGAGGATGTTGGGAGGACATTTTTTGGTGGTTATCTACTCATACAAAAAGAATTTAATGAAATTGTTGAACAGCATCTTGAAAACAATTACGAGTAATTATTTGTTAGGAAACGACCAGATCAACAGGCTGATGATCGCTTGATCATTCAGACTCAGCGAGCAGCTTCGGCTTAAATCCTCATAGACGACTCTCGATCCTTTTTCTGAAAATTAATGTATTCCAACTCGATTCAGAGCAAACAAAGTTAGTAAACACGCAATGCAATCCTTTCAGTTGAACCAGCGGTACCTTCCAAAAATATGACCCGATCACATTGCCAACCCAAAATCTTGTTTATGTACCTAGGTAGAAAAAATGACTACTCAGAATAAAAATCATATCATCTTTGTCATGCGCATTTCAAGGCTGTGACGCAGGCAGTACTATGTAGACTACCAGGTGAACTAAGAGGTACAGTGTACGCTAGGTGAAGACCCGACATATGCTGAACTTTGGTACTCTATTATTAAGCCGGCAGATGCCTTATTAGGAGGTAGGTTCAGTATGGTGGCTTCGATAAGCTATTCCGCCTTAGTCCACACATTTTCTTACACTGGGTGAACGTCAGAGTCTATTTTTCTGACGAACCTCATATCACTTTTCTGCCATTCCATAATTTATGTGAAAAACTAGCGCTTTGAGGTAGCCGGGGGTCCTGGTGTGATCAGACATCTAATCTCTTGCACCACCACTTACCAGAACGGGAGCGCCTCGATCAGGGAAAACCCGATTGCGAATGAGAGCAGGGAGGATGCCTGTAAATAAAATTTAGGAGCGAGATGAATGGCCCGCCGCTATGCCATTCCGGGTTTGGCCTTAACCCATCATACTAAAAAAAATCGGACTGAACAACACCACCCTTTTACCCTTTCCCACGCAATAGTTCTCCAAACACTTATTTTCATGCATTACACCTTAATTACTTTTACAACAATCAAAATACCGGCAAGCAAATCAAAATCCAATCTAAATTATAGTGATAAACTCCGACAAAATAGGTCAGAATAGGTAAGAGGTGGCATAGGTAAGAATGGTATGGAAAAAAACCCGCCATGGTACCATGACGTTTTCCCTTTATTACATGCAGCCACTTATGACCACAAAAACTTTTGTAACATACCAAATTGAACTCGGTGAATACACGATTGACAGCAACAAGAACTAGACACATAAAATTAGTTGATAAAAAAATCGATATGTTGTAATACCTGGTACGTAGAATATCTCTATTTCTTTTCTTAATAAGTGGCTTAAATCACGTTCAAAATCACCTGAGGATATTGAAAAGACCGGCAAGAAGATTTTTCTAGCTCTGTATTATGGGCCTGCACATAAACATAACCTGAACAAACATCGGTACTCGGAATTTTTGAAAACGCCAACGAGGCCCAAATTAGACATGGGACTTCTTCCTCTCACCAGAGGAGCTTCGAAGGAGCATTCGCTCAGAGTTTATCTACAGACAACAGTGGTTCGGCAACGACCTATCACCCACTCAACGTGGTTTGCGCAAGGGAATCTCAACCCAGTTACCACGAAGCAACCTGTGGCACCCGACTCCGTTTTGAAGATGATAGTTTGTCGATGCCGATTGTACGGTGCGCTGCGGTTGCCGCAAACTCCGATCCCTGCCCGTGCACCCGCATATGGTGCGTTACTTAGCGTTACTTCGTTAATTTTTAACAACAAAAATAATTTTGTGAAAATTTACCACTTTTCCGTTTTAACATCTCCTTTAGTATTGATCTGAGCGAAAAAGTGCATAAAACCTTTTCGATAAGGAATTTTATGTAGACTTTTAATAGGCCGTAGTTTTCGAGCTATTAACGAAGAAATACAAAAATTGACCTTTAAATCTCCCCTACCACTCCTCTAGTAACTACAAGGTTTAATTATAGATAACTGATCATTCGACCTCCTACTTGCCCCTCTTCTACTCCACTCGCTTTTTTCACTACTCAACAAAAATTTTATTACGCTAAAATTTGGCGAGGGCCCTTCCTGTAGTTTTATATTCTAAGGGCTTTTTCGCGGGTCAGTGTTACTTGGCTCATTCGTTAAGTCGCGTGTTTCGTGGCTGGTGGCGGCTAAACAATCGAGGGGCTACTATGTCACTTTCTGGCGTTCGCATAAATTTTTTTGTGTCGGATTTAGCCATATCTTATGGCCCCCTATTTCACACACAGGTCGACGGCAGGCCGTGGCCTGAAAGTTTTCGCCTTGAAGTCAAGTATTACGATGAGCCTTCGCGATCGCCAACTGAATGGGGCCTGCAGCCCAAGAAAAGTGACAAACATCTTTATGTATGTGGGCATTTGTTGTCAGTTTGTGCCTGAAGATCTGCGGTGGTAGCACCTAACTTGATTCAATTGACCTTTTCATACAAAATTTTTCATAACAATTGAATTTTTGTATGAAGAGGCCGACTGAAATAAATTACGCGTTACCACCACAGAACTTTTATTCAGTCTCAAGCCATGAATTTACGTCACGAGCTCAAAGCAAGACGCGAACTAGGCGCGAAAACCACCAACATTCGTGTGCACTTGATGACGGGTGTTCAGGGCTTGAGTCTGGAGCCGCCTTAAGGCCCAACACATCGGCGCTAAGACAGGGACGGCAGCTGCCTGCAGGAGAATTGCCCATATATTTAATTTCTCCGCGCTGCCTGCGCATTGCGTCAGCAAATATTCAGGGTTTTCCAGTCACCAATCTGTTTGTACCTTCAAAGTTTTCGTTGAGGCTATGAACATTTTTGCACTTGAATTAACTCTGCTATGCTTAAACTGTCGTCTTCGCCTGTGTGTCTGTAGGGAACCATGATGTCACCTGCATGGCACGGCCTGTCAAGCAGATACCTGAAGTCCTCATCGCTCAGCCAGACTGAGTATTGTGTGGCCTTTATCGGGCCGTGTCTTTCGACCTGGCCTGCCGGCGGCTTGGAGGTGAATGGGGTCTTTAGTGGAAAAAACATGTTTTACTTCATTTATCTCAGTTTTCTAACAATTTAACACTGTTTCTTGAGGAAAACAATTACGTGACATTTGCCGAGAACCCCCTTTACCCCCCGTGAGATTGGGTGTTGTGAATAGCGACGGATAGGTTGCCGTTTGTTCCTTTTCGCGCCCCATTCCCCTGACGGCTTCTAGGTGGTGCCTGTTGGCGCACCTTAGAGAGAAGTCCGCCCAAAGCTTACCACACCTTAACTGTGAGGCAGAGGATATGCGACCTTTACGGTTACAGTTAAGGTGTGGCTAACTCTCATTTCCTTTCCTCACACCTTTCTTTCTTCAGGTATAGGCACGAGTTTTTTTCTTTCAAGTGTCAACTGTCATTTTCTCACATCCCTGTACGAACCCCCCAACGGTAAGCTAGCTTGAGCACCGCACGTCGTGCCGATGCCCAGTACAGCGGATGCGTTTAGCTTTCGCAATAATCTCCCGGCGGCCGAACTGTCTTAGCCATCTCTTCTTTTGGCGCCGTTTAGATCTCGACAGTTGCAGTCTGGCCGACTGGTTGTACCTCATAGTGGACAATTCCCTTCTCGTCCTACTACTATTCACCTTTTTCTGTGTGTAACAGAGCATCTCAAACGATATCCATCGCTGGTGAGTCTGATATAGATGTCTGGTAGATATCTTCATAACTTTAGACGGGGTACGGCACCCTGCATGGAGTACAGCACCTCAATGCCTAAGATTTCTTAGAAGATGTAAATTTATTCATCCATCAGTAGTCCAGGCAACGAAGAAAAATTAGAGGAAAAAATACATACCTACCCAAATTTTGGCACAGTTTTTTTTTTTTTTTTTTTATGTGGCAGACTAGAGGCTTAGGGAAAGTCCCTTTGTACTGTCGACAATCTATTTTTTTTCCATATACACCGTCGAACAGCAGCTCTAGCCGGAAGATAGAGAGAAGAGAGAGAGAAAGAAGAGAGGAAGGAACTGTCACAACCTGACTGCGATATTTTTATTCCACCAACTCTCAACCATTTCGCGACTATGACATCGGGGCATCGAGAACAACTCGCTGGAGTGTTATGCCTCCTGAAACGAGTTGAATCTCTTCAACCAACCGATGGCATGCGCTTGGTGGAGCGTGGAAGAGAACTAGTGAAGGCTATGACAGGAGGAGTCAGGAATGTAAAGAGGGAAGAAGAAAGAAGGAAAGTTATGTAGGCGGGAAATTGGGAAAGGCTAGGACCGTGGCACCACCGGGATTCGAACCCGGGACCTCTTGGGATAGTAGTCAGGCGCCTTACCCCTAGACTACCGAGGCCCCGAGAGAGTTGTACAGGAAGATGCACTTAAAACGGCATACCCACTCAGTTTTACCTGCGCAGTTGAACTGTGTAAAAAAACCGTACGATAAACTGAACTGAAAGTGTGCGGGTTCGTCAATTTGTTGTACGGTGTTTTTGCTCAGACTCGTCAGTTTAGTTTTCTTGAGTACGTCTTTTTAATAATAGCAAAAGGACGGAACTGAGAGAACTGAACGATAAACTGTCTGACCTGCGCAGTTTATCAGAGCAAAAGAGGGTCCAGAAAATCGGATCTGAGGACTGTGTGAAAATAGTGCAAAACTGCACAGTTCGCACAGTTTATCGCTCAGACATGATAAACTGCGCAGTTTAACTGAAAGGGTATGAACTGCTTAAGGCGTTTCTCCGTTTCATGTTCTACCGACTGAACTAGCCGGGCTTTACCATGTGGCCCAGGGGCCATTGGTTTATTCCCATTCCATGCTGTGTCACCAAGGAGGTCCAAGACCTTCTGGACATTTGAACTCTGGTGCCAGGGTTCTATAGTCAAGCTCTGCTTTAATAAATGTTCTCCATTGTATATACCTCTTCGGCCAAACGCGCTCGTCAGCAGCCTGGTTGTCCCTTACACCAAGCATTTCCTACAAATTTGTCTTACCCGTGCGCCAACAAGGGCAGTCTTAAGATTAGCGGTCTAGTGATGAAATCCTAGGCAACCGTCTGAGAGGAGCGTCTTGGCCTCATGAGCATTTGATGGCGGGTACCCTGAGAAACAAGAAGTTCTTCACTGATGATGACTTTGCCCGAAAAATAGCAAAACATGGTCGATTAAGTAATTTAAACTTTAAAAAACACCACAACCTTCTTCCCAGGCCTTAAATTTTATGATTAAGCAGAAATTGCCAACGAATTGATATAAATCACAAAATTATGCTCGGTTTTACTTTACACTCTCCCGATCCCTACACAACAAGCTCAAGGCTGCTCGATGTTAAATGGGGATTCCCCCCAGCCAGCAAAAAAGTTAACTTCTGGCGTGGCTGTAAATCACAAGACGTCCTTTTCCTTTGTAGCGTTTAGAGGACACCTAATCAAAATTCATAAATCATTACCAGCAATTTTTCTTATTCATAAAAATAAGTTTCTGGACACCCCCGAATTGTTTCCTGACACCGGTCAAGTCAACCCTTTATTCTAATGCAATGTCACCTCCCCGAAGGTCTCTTTTCTGCCCACATAATGAACGAAGGACATCCTCCTACGTGATAATAATTTTTAGTAAAAATTCTGTAGCGTTGCTGCCCCGCCCCCCCACCAATAGTTACTTAAGGGGGGATAAACGAGAATTCACATTATCGCCTCCTTATTAAGGATACCAGATATGCGGGACAAATGGCAGCGCCCAGGATAGACAACGGAGGAAGGAAGAAATTGTAACAGGAGCAAAAAAAGATGGAAGAAAGGACCAAATGTATAAGGAGGAAGGAGGTTAACGAAGACAGGATGGTGTAAGATGGCTTCAACTTGGACGTGACGAGCTTTCATAAATGACCACAATCACTCGACCAACTTCGAAAATTGAAGCCTGGAATAGTAATGAGCGGCATCGATCCGATCGACATGAATACAGCGCGTCCTCGAGAGTATCCTGAATGGATGTGTATAAACAGATGGAAATCTGATCGGATTCCCAATGACTTATGCTCCTAACGAGTTAAATGTCTTTTATTAATTGGACCTCCTTGCCTTTGAGGATAAATCTGGCGACTTGAAGTGAGACGTCCGCCGACCTCCACCACCACGTCCTGAGAGCAGCCCTGCGCCTTATCTGGGATGTGATTAAGAAGTTGCTCATTAGTTATTAGTAAGCATTACGCAATAAATTAACGGAATATTCATGAGATTCTATGATTGCGGCAACTTGCCGAGGAGGTGTTGAGAAGTCATGGAACGAACGCCCATTTGCTACTATTCGTTCTCACAGATTGCGTCATTTGTATTCCACGCCGCCATTTGTATTTCGTGCGAGATGAAAAATAGAAACATTCTAATTTATTCCGCAGTTCTTCTTTATTTCGGATGATGGCTTTTCAGTGCCGAATCAACGTGATTCGGACTCGGCCTTGACTTTTTACAAATTGATTCATTTCTCACTCGTTCTGAGGCATTGCTGCGGTGCGGAAGTTCTTAAAAGGAAATTGCAAGTGAAATATCCGCGATGCCGGAATGGATTGGTCGCAGACGCGAAAGTTAATCCGCGAAAGGAATGATTGTAAAAGTAGAAAAAATTGAAGTTGTAAAAAACGTTAATCAAGAACTTCGGCGGACCAAGAACAGGAATCGCACGGCGTTGCCAAAATCAGATTTCAGATGTGTTTCATATTTTTTTTTACTTATGAAACAGAGAGCAAATCACACAATAACAAAACTAAAGTCATAGTCGTTGCCGCATGAAAAGTTGATCGGAGACAATTTTCAAGTAACGTAATGATGATGAGATCGTTGTCATTTGATTACATGTACATGAGGTAAGCCTGTCTGAGCTTTCCTTTCATGTCGAAAACGAAGTTTATGAATTACTTTTTGTATTTTTTACAATAAAAGATTCAAGCACACAACAGGGTTTTTACTGACGTTGCGGGGCTATTCTTCTTCTTTGAATGAAGTGGCGTCTTTGCAGGCTCCATCATTAAAAACCCTAGAAGTTAAGGCTTTTGATATGGCCTAAAATAGGTTTATTATTCATTTCGCAAATCTTACTAGGAACAGGGTAGTCGCGATGGAGGGGACTCAATTTGAGCCGGACTTAAACGAGGCAGTACATTTATCCCTTACACGATGGTAAATTGTACTGAGCCCTTAAGTTTTTGAAATGTATCGGTTCAAAAATAATGACCTACTAGTATATGGGTGATTGTCATGAAATGGGGGTAGTGGCTGGCTGGCCGTTGTTCTCTAGCTACAACGCCTCAAACAAATTTTTTCTGGGGTGAAAATCTCCATCCAGTAATAAAACATTCTCTCCTTCATCGCCTCCCGCGGCAAGCACTCTTGAACAAAATGGCGGCCTTTCGACCACCGAAAATGTCGCCTCCGTAACCTGTCCATTTTCCGCTTTTACGTCACGGCACTACGTTTACGGAAAAACAGTGCATTATTGCCGCGCGCCTAGGGTCTCAAACGATAGCAGCAGTGTTCCGAAACTGATCACCGGTATGTATTACGCGGGCGGATACCTGCTTAGTTAGATGTCAGTGTTTACATTCTGACTGTTGTTTGTTGCAAATTTCAATAAAAACTATAAGAATAGCGCACACGCAACGACAAATTGGTTGTCAAGTGGCACTAAGTAGTGAAAACGAATCGTCACAAGTTTCTTTATGCATGTTTATCCTCGCCGGACGTTTAGACTGTGAACAATTTATAAACAAGAGAGCAACCCTCAAGAAAATTATCGAAGAAAAAAAAACTGTCGCCTCCGTAATGTGTGTTTTCGTTGTGATATGTGTTGCAAATCTCTTTTAACTCGGTTCGGTATATTTGTTTGCATTTTGTAGAGCAAGCAAATTTTCGGAAAAATTGTTTGCTCTCATTGATCATGAAAGCGACGGATTTTCCGATGAAATGTCGCTACCGTAATTGTCGCCTCCGAAGCCATATAATTTCGGCTTTTCGATATAAACTTCTCACTGTGTATACCTCGTGTGTATTTATGTGGAAATATACAGAAAGTACTTCAAAATAATGTTGAAAACACATGAGAAAATTTTTTTTCAGCACTTTTTTTTTTGTTCACAAATTTTTGTTCAAATCTCAAAAACTCCCATTTCATGACAATCACCCATATGAGTGTGTATCGAGATAAATAAGGCGAGCTGTGATTGTCAGAATGTAGTGGAGAGGCATGGGTTTCTTCTCTATTACTTCTTTTGGCCCAATAAAGAGTCTAATTTGTAATGAGGCGAAATTCGTAAAAAAAAAACTTTTCGTTTGTATTTATTTTCTTTCTTTCATTAATTTGCTTGGCTTTGTCACTTTGGTATTACAATGACACTTTACCTCATTTGAAGTATGACATTGTACTGGCTAAAAAGGAAAAAGAGGCACCTTTTATAAACTCATTTTATAATCCTGACCTACCCAGCACTACACGGTAAGGCGTGGTACCAAACGTGTTCCACTCTTAGCTTGATGAACTTTACATCGATTGGCCAAAGCTAAGGACAGAATTATGTCAGGATGGCAACAGTGTGCAAAAGAGATTTCTATGTTGGCAACTATATTTTGAAGTGCCATCGCATCGCTCTGATTAAAAATAACACACCTAGCCTCCTAGCCTGCAGCAGGCACGCCCCAATCGCCTACATAGCACCCAAACGAGGCACGGCACGCATACAATTTTTCTAGATTTAAGGGAAGAAAATTGGGCCTTAAAAAAAATTTAAAAAAAAAAAAACCGACTTCAAAACTACATATACCTATGCATGCATATGTACAAACTTAAACTAAAAAGTAAAAAATAATATTTTAATTACCTCAAAGCAAGAGCCTTAAAGGACAGTTAAAAAAATTATTGATATTTATATATGTATGTATCTATTTAATATTTTTAAAAAGTTCATTTTGGAGTCGGTGCCAGCCAAAGAACAATTACGTTTATACATACCCTGAAAGCTTGGGTGCAAAAGAAAACTTACGTTAATACATACCTTTGGCTGGCACCGACTCCAAAATGAACTTTTTAAAAATATTAAATAGATACATACATATATAAATATCAATAATTTTTTTAACTGTCCTTTAAGGCTCTTGCTTTGAGGTAATTAAAATATTATTTTTTACTTTTTAGTTTAAGTTTGTACATATGCATGCATAGGTATATGTAGTTTTGAAGTCGGTTTTTTTTTTTTTTTAATTTTTTATTTTTTACTTTTTAGTTTAAGTTTGTACATAAGGTATAGTTTTTTTACAAAATTGTATTCTACTCGTCATACCCTTTCATTTGATATCCATGAAGGGGGTCGGGAAACAAAATTGCAAAATTCGGCCGCCATCTTGGAACCGACCGCCATTTTTTTACAAAATTTATATGGGACCACCTCTGAGGTATAACGTACCAAACAAAAAAAGAATCATCAAAATCGATTCATAATTGGCGGAGTAATCGCGTAACATACATAGAAAAAAAAAAAAAAACATACATTCGAATTGATAACCTCCTCTTTTTTGAAGTCGGTTAAAAATTCTCTAGGTCGAAGAAATCGGGAAATTATCTTGCTTACAGTAAAGGGTGCCATTAGCCTTCTGAGGAGACCGGTCATTGTTCGGTTGCATAGGCTAAGCAGCATTAAAAGAGGTTAGTACATAGTTGGGGGACCCCTTGGTAAAACGACAATCGAACAGCTTTCGACACCGGCGCAGGTACAGTGAGCGAAATTGATTTAGCCGCATCAACATTTTTCACATTAAACATTCCGAAAAGAGTGAAATACTATTCTTAATAAGAAGTGATGATTTTTTGTATTATTTATATTATCATGTAATATTATATACATATAATAATCTTTAATTCATACATTAGTTTTTACAGTTAGTAACAAAATAGAAAATTCAGCATTATAAAAGGGTGAAACTGATTTAGCCGCAACATTAGTAATGACCATATATTTTGTTTTCAGCCCCTTAGGGGCAAGCTAAGTTATTTTTTACATATAGTAGGGACTGTTACGAAAATATTAAGGGGTCGTGGAGCCTCCTACGATTTGTTTTGGGGCCGTGAGAGTTTTTTAGGTGCATTTTTTGAGTGCATTTTATGATGCACCTACAAATTGATGTAATTAGAGCCCCAGGTGAGGTGCAATGACTTTTTTTTGATTGATTATGAATTATTACAATGTAATTAACTAGTTTTATAATTTAGACATGGGGACTATAAGCTGGCCAATTTAAAACACTTATGTTTCGCTCAACAAACCATGCTTTTGTGAATCTGGAAACGTGAATGGCTGCATTGTCGTGTTGGATAATTACTTCGTCTTCCATATAATCTTCCATGAACGGAATTAAAACGCTATCTAAGACGTCTGTGTAGTCCTCTGACGTCATTCTATTGGAAATAAAACATATTGGCGATTTCGCACAGTGGCTAAAAGCTGCCCAAACCATAACATTCCCACCACCAAAATTTCGACTTAACTTGGGCGAGTTTTGTTGGCGTAGATCGTGCCAATAATAACTGAAACCATCAGGACCGTCTAAATTAAACTTCTTTTCATCTGAAAATATGACGGTTTCCCACTTGCTCCCCATTTCCATGTGCTCTTTTGCAAATTGTAGCCGGTTCTGTTTATGGTGTGGTTTAAGCATTGGTTTTCTGCATGGTTTTTTGTACCTGATGTGTTCAGATGAAGATAAAATTTGCTGGACACGTCGTTTCGTCACCGGTAGTTCAAGAGTAGCTTTGATCTGAGCAGCACTTAGATGATCCTTTATTGCCAACGTTTTTATTTGACCCTTTTGCCGAGCTCAAAGTTTTTTGTTCCCTTTCTTGTTGCAGTTTTGGCCATAATTCTTACCCAGTTTTAAATAATTTCGAATCACTTTTTCAGATCGGCAAATTCTGCTTAGCAATTTGTCTGTTCGAAAGATTTAATTCCTTAAAAGCATCAATTTTCGCTTTTTCTTCAGCTGTTAAAAACTTTATGCACCTAAAAAACTCCCACGGCCCCAAAACAAATCGTAGGAGGCTCCACGACCCCTTAATATTTTCGTAACAGTCCCTACTATATGTAAAAAATAACTTAGCTTGCTCCTAAGGGGCTGAAAACAAAATATATGGTCATTACTATTGTTGCGGCTAAATCAGTTTCACCCTTTTATAATGCTGAATTTTCGATTTTGTTACTAACTGTAAAAACTAATGTATGAATTAAAGATTATTATATGTATATAATATTACATGATAATATAAATAATACAAAAAATCATCACTTCTTATTAAGAATAGTATTTCACTCTTTTCGGAATGTTTAATGTGAAAAATGTTGATGCGGCTAAATCAATTTCGCTCACTGTATAACTCATATATAAACGCCGAAATTGTCAAATTTTTCGACATCTCTTTTCCACTCGGGATCAGGTTGCAATGGTTTTTTTCTCAAGGGGACTAAATGAGGCAATTTCTTTTGAGCAGCTACGAATGAGGCAAGGCGTTCGAGACCCCGTGTGGGCTTTATAGGACAATCCACACGCGGTGCATATAAGCAGTGGACCTAGACTAGGGACCCTATCTGCACCCCTTCCCCAAATACTAATCAGGCATAGCCCCATAAGCAAACAATTTAAAATGCACTCTCAAGTTTACAGGCCTTGTCTTCGCGCACACACTGTTTTAGAAATTGTTTATAACAAGAACAACTCGACTGCGGATCAACCTTCTACAGTCAGTATTCCCCAACCCATACAACACCCAAGACTTCAAACACAAGGTTCATCGCCATCTCCTTCAACACCCCCTGACTCCCCCTAATCTTTTCTATGTTTCTCTCTATCCTTCGAGCTAAGCTTGCTATGGCATGATATACTGGCAGTATTGAGCGTGACACCTGAGCTTAGACTTCCTTTTACCTCTTAAATGGCTCTACCTGGTCGCTCGCAAATGTTTTCTATACCGATCCCGATTCTAAGCTGATGATACCCAGCTGTGGGTCCTGGCAGAGGTTAAATCTTCCTGGCTGTCGCACCCCGCAGGGTGACTCCCTAACTTTGTTTTACCACAAAAAATAAGAAAAACCCGGCTTGCCTCAGGTGTATGCGTTAGAGTGTACCTAGGGAATATTGGTCTAAATACGCGAGGTTGCATGCTTCTGAGTTAAATCTTCTCCGGAAAAAATAAAAAAGCGTGCAGAGATGAACAAATCGCAACTGTTTGTGCTTCAAGGCAGACCTCTTGCCAAAGAAAATGTTGGGACCGTGCATACTCATGTAATAAGTGTAGTAGGAGCAAAAGGGTTAACATACATGCAGACGCATGATACAGACGTTTTACGCGCACGAGCCTTTCATTGAGTCAAAAAAACTCTAAACTTTTCAGCACGCCTTCTTTGATGCAGTGTTTGACCTCTGTACGTCTGTCTGCATGCTCGTGTATTTGGGCCCTGAGTCGCGATTTAGAAGTGTCCCAATGGAGCAAAGATCGGAAGGTGAAGTACCTGTAGCAGTCTCAACAGACGTAATTGGCAAATTAGCCGTACGAGTGCCGCTTAAGAGGCAAATTTTAGCCGCGTTTCAAGATTCTAAGCAAAGACGGTTGCAGAAACTACTAGGCGACATCTGCTTAGACGGAAGGAGGAAGCCAATGCAGCTGTTGAACCAAATGAGGAAGTTGGCAGCAGATGGTGTCTCTGCAGAGGTTTTGAGAACGCTCTGGTTGCAATGTCTTCCCCCGATTTTGGATCAAGACATCTTGCAGAGATTGCGGACAAGATAGCGGCGGTACATGGTTTTGCTTTTATCATCGCAGGTTTGGTTGTAAAGCTAGACGAGCCATGTTCATTCGAAGAAAAAGACTAAGTAGCGGGCAGCGAGAGGCGACTAGCCAACCCATCGAATCTATTAGTCGCCTATACCTTACAAAGAAAACAAGAAGTGTAACGATTCCTGATTGACACTGGAGCTGAGGTTTCAGTGGTTCCTCCAACAGCAGAGGAAAGCAGGAGTCAACCCGCAGCCCGACTGTTGTATGAAGCCAACGGTACGGAGATGGATGATTCAACTCGACTTGTGACTTGACTTCGTACACTGTTCCAGACCGCTATCCAATCCGTCATATCCAGCATTTGTGCACGAGGAAACAAGAGGACTAGACTTCTGTTTGGCATACATCTATGACTTCCTCAACGCCTCTAACCCAGCAGAGGAGCAAAAAGGACGTCTAACGCAGTTGTTTCAAAGTTTTCGGGAGTATGGCATTGCAATAAACTGAGAAACATGTGGGTTCGAGACATCGAAGGTCAATTTTCTGGGCTACGAAATTTCGGTAGAAGGAACGAGGCCACTGCTGGTCGAGGTCATTAAGAAATACAGGAAGCCTAAAAGTGTGCCAGAATTACGTAGGTGCTTAGGAATGATTAATTGCTACAGGCGTTTCATCCCGAACGCAGCAGAAATTCAAGCACCACTGCATGGGTGTTATGCTGGAAACAAGAAGAAAGACAGGACCGCTATCCGACAGGCTTCAGGCTGTCCAGATATGAACTAGCAAGCGGATAAGGTGTGTACTGTGACGTCTATTAACTCCACATAAAAATCAACGCAATGCACAATTTGTCGTATCCGGGCGTAAGGAGGACAATTAACCTGGACATGGAAAGGTTCGTGTGGCCGAGCTTAAAGAAGGACTGCCGGATCTAGTCGCAGTCTTGCTTAGACTGTCAGAAGAGTAAGGTGCAGCGACAGGTGAAAGCGCGATTTCGGACTTTCCATCATTGGAAGGACGATTCCAATGCGTCCACCTGGACTTAGTGGGGTCCTTGCCTTGCAGCGAAGATATGCGATGACGTGTATAGACCGTTATACAAGATGGCCAGAGGTAGTTCCCGTGCAGGACATCAGTAACGAAAGCATTTGTATCAGGTTGTATCGCAAGGTTCGGCACTCTGAAGGAGATAATAACAGACCAAGGGCGACAATTCGAGTCCACCCTTTTTCATGAATTCGGGAAGGTATTGGGCATAACGAGAAGCAGGTCATCCTCGTATCATGGAATGATGGAGCGCTTTCACAGGACATTGAAAGCGGCAATAAAGCGTCATACATCTAACCAGTGGATAGACAAACTTCCCATAGTGCTGCATGGATTGACAGCATCACTTCACAACGATATCAAAGTATCACCAGCAGGGTCATACGACAGCAGATATCAGGAGATGGCTTCCATTATGTTTAGAGGCAATGGCAAGATAAATTTCAGGGAATAGCTGGAAAATGGGGAAAAAGGAAAGAAGGAAAATTATTTAGGTAGGATGAATAGAAAAACGAGGAATCATGTGCCGCGGACTGGTTTCGAACCGTGGATATCTGGAGTGGTAGTCGGACGCCTTAATCAAATTTCACTTTCTAAAATAAAATCTCAGGTGCCAGATTTTACAGAAAATCCTTCCAAAGTTCTCTTAAAACTAGAACTAAATAAAAATTAGCAAAATTAAAAACAAACCTTAATTAAAATCTGATGCAGCGAGCACGTGCACTTTTTATTAACCGCTGGAATTCGCGTTGTACTTTTGGTGAAGGTGTTGTAGTAGTAAACAGGCGGTGAATGGTAGCAGATATCCTGAAGGTACAGCAGCGACTGCAGGAAATTCAAATGTATCGGACAAGCAGCGGAATCGGAGGACATGAAGGTGTCCTCCTCGGCCGACATAAATTCAACTTTCAATTGCGATCCCGTCGAGAGAGATCTAACAGCACACACACAACACTGGCTCTCCACACATCCTCAGGTAACTTTAACCTCTATCAGCACACGAATGCTAGATCCGACTAAGCATGTTCCCTCTAGTCGCTAGCTATCACTCGTCGACACCTTAGGCGGTGAGCAGCCGATTTTCAGACCGCATTTTTGCATATATTTTACACCTGTCACACTTCGCACAATTACCGCCAGGTAATTTTTTCCCCGTGTCACTTTAAAACAGCACCAATTTGCAAGGTGGATGACGGACGGAGTTTTTCTCGTGATATGGATTTGCTCTGCTACTGCTGCTGCCCGGGCTGTGGGTTGTGGGCTCCGATGTGGTTCGTGTGGAGCGGCGATGATGTATTAACTTTGGAGCTGCGAATTCAGCTCGTCACAATTGTAACATTAGTCACAAGCGGTGTCCTTGGAGCGTTT
Organism: Thereva unica; assembly: GCA_949987705.1. NCBI lineage: Eukaryota > Metazoa > Arthropoda > Insecta > Diptera > Therevidae > Thereva > Thereva unica. Next base: position 25,679,878 of record OX465285.1, on the reverse strand, counting down.
CAATTTGCGTTCGGCTGTGTTTACTTCGCTTCTGTTTGTGTTCATTGTTTTTCATTAATTTTGCTTTAAAGTTGGACTTTTTCAGGTGAGGTGAGTGAAAATTTTAGGTGAATGAATAATTATGGCAGTTATTGTGGCGCAATGCAAATGGAAGACGAGTTTGTGTTTTTGTTTTGGAGGTTAACAAACTTTTGTCTGTGGAGTGAAATGTAAGGTAAAGCTGGCGGTGTGTTTTAGGGCGGGTGTTCTGGCATCTGGGATTCCGAGTTTATTATGACGGACGTTGCAGCACAGAAACATGGAAATTTTATGATAATATTGTAATTGGAAATAGAGAGCTACAAATAGTCCACAACTAAGATAATTCGACTGCTAGAGTGCTCATTTTACAATTGAACTAGATTTGGTGCCTGAGGGAGTCTTCGACACTACATCCTTTGAACACTATAGCTAGAACCCTAAGTAAACTAGGTCTAAGTAGCACCGACTCTATGATGAGAACCCGCAAAGTATTGGTCTCTCATTTTGGAGGGTTTTCGAAGAGCACTAAACAAAAGTATGTCCACAGGGAGGAGTCTTATCTCGACTTCTGTGGTGCCTTGTTGTAGATGTTGTCCCGAGGTAAAACGTGAAACAGAAGATACTTACCATATCAAGACTTATGCAGCAGTCACTTGATTTTGGCTCAAGTTGGTACGACAGTGTAGGACTAATTGCCAATCCCGACAAAACGATCCAGATGACAATAAGCCAAACACTTAGGAATGACTTATGTATGTATATCCCAAGCATAACTGGAACCAACTATCACATGGATTCTCTGATAAGTAGAAAACCCAAATCCCTGTGGGCCTGCCGCACAACTGATGGATCCACATGGGGTCTCAGTAAAGCGACTGTCTTTCAAGCAAAGGTCTACGTTTTACCAGCACTCATGAAATCCTACGGCGAGCCTACAAAAACAAACGGATCTTTTTCTTTTCTGATAGCCAAAGCGATAAGGTCCCGTAGGATCAAGTTAAAATTAGTCTGGGACTGCCAAAGTGCCGTGCTCTTGGTCAGTTGTATCGTTCTCAATCAAGTTATCTTTGTTTTGAGTTCCATTTCAACAAGCTTTCAAAGGCAAAGAAAAGCAACTTCCTTGGCCAGACAAGGTTCAAAGGTTTTGGTCTATATTCGTCAGTTTGAAGATCAGTTTACTGAAGAAGGCCCTTGCCGATCGAACTTTGATGAATCATTCCAAACGTTGTATGTAGTAGATACAAGGTACTGTTGGGGCGCAGTAGAATTGAAGTTAGGACACTTGCTGGCTTGATTACCGCACGCTGTGCCTTGAGTTATTACTTATGAACGATAGGACAAGCAGAGGACCCTATCTGAAGGCCTTGCCTTCGGGAAGATGAGCTGCTCTTGCTCTGCTCGTTGTCCGACAAGACCCTGCATGAACAGTCTAGTCCAATCGACATGCCACTGCTGAACCTTTTGTTCAAGCGATCTGGTCTACAAATATGAAGTAGAGGAGTATAGTATAGTAATAGTCCAAGCATGTTTGTATTTATTTGCATTTATTTATTGGGCAGAGTACACGAGAGTACATTGTTTCAGACACACCGTTTATGACTAGGTTCAACCTAAGTTCAACCTAGTCAGGTTCGAAGGTTGAGTTGAAACTGAGTCGACTTAACTCAAATCAGCTCTCCTACCTGGGTCGAAGTGATATTTCGCCTCATATATGCGGGTTAAGTTGTAATTGGGTTGAAGTAACATTTGTTTTGTTTGTTTACCATCCGTGAATGAGTATTTCACACAAAAATTTGGGGTTATGTTTTAATGTTAGTGCAACCCTATGTGAACTCAACTTGATATATACGGTGGGCGAAATTTACACTCAACCTTGACTCAACTTTTCAAACTAATCATAAACGGGGTCAATGTACATGATGCACCTCGAAGCCGAGGTTTTGAAATTCAAAATGGCCGCCGAAATATGAATTTGCCAATTGTGTTCCAATTCCATGAAAATCGGTATCAGGGGGTTTTTAAGGTAGTAAATAACGAATTTATGATCAAAACTTATAAATTAAAAATTGCGGGGCTAATATGGCGCATGAATTTTGCCAATAGCCATACCATACCATAAATCAGACAACATGAAGGAGATGTTATTGCGATTGCAACAGGAAAGCTTACAGTTAATACATATCCCAAGGCTCTTTACATAATCAACGGCACGGATAGTAACACTACCTTCGAATAGAACGGAGTATAATCTAAGAATAGAGGACGCCGGCTGATAAGCATTACTTGGGATTTAAAAGAACAGCCGTTAACAGGGATTGAAGATCATTGATTTACAAGGGAAAAAAGAAGAGGACCTTATATTGAGCCTTGAGGAACACCCAAGCGCCCAGGCAGAAGAGAGGATGTAATGCCATTGTGACGAACACATTGAAATCTATCAGAAAGAAGAGAGGAGAAAAGTGGCGTAGACGAAGAAAAATTGATTAAATTTGAACCACAGGAGCCGATAGACTACCGAGTCAGTCAAAAGCCTTAAAAAGTCAAGTAGAATCAATAATGTAAGATTACCCTGATCAATCGTAGCCCTAAAATCAGTTGTAAACCTTAGCATAGCGGTTTCACAACTGTGCGATTTACGAAAGCTAGATTGATAGATAGAGAGAATATTATTAAGAAGTTTTGGCGAGAAAGGGAAGGACGCTTGAGGCTTCAGCACCAGTACGATTGCGATACGTCGTTGAAGAGGAAAAACCCGAGCTGGTACCAGAGCGGGATATTTCTTTGTTCGAGAGTCCTATTAGTTTTAATTGTTAGTCCAATCACACTAGGCGAATGCCACGTTCCCTAACATTTAGGAACAGCTTTAGCTACTACCAAAAACCCCCTTACAATTGTCAGTAGATATAGTTAGTGGAAATAGTTGTTATTGAATTTGTGTTAAACATTTGAAAGTATTTGTTATTCCATAAAATGAGCTTGATTTACACGATGGAGTGCTAAAGCAACCTCAGAATGGCTTAGGTACCCTCCACTCTTCGTTAAGGACTCCGGGTCCGCCTTGATAGGACGCTCTTAGGTAGAAAGAAAAGGCGTTATCACGAGGGCCCCAACACTCCCACGATCCCCCGCCGGGCCAGCCCTACTTCAGAGGCCCGGGATATCGCCTGGAAGTTCATTTTTTTGTGTTCGGGATTGGCGGTCCAAACTATTTTGTGTGACTGTCGGAGGTTGATCTCTTCAGGCAGCCAACCCGAGGCTCACAACAGAAATTTTAATATTCTTGGGCCGCGTTCACATGGGCTGCATGCCGCACGACAAAAGCTTGATTTCGGCTTGCCTTTGTGTAATATTTGAAAATTTTCGTGAGGCTGCAAAAAGGTTGCCGCATACCTGCATAATTTCGTTCACATGGGTGCATTTGCTGATTGTCAAAAATCAGCTCCTGGGTACGCAGCCTTGCTGTTGACTTTGCTTTGCTGCCAAGAAGGCCACAGCACACAGAACTCTGCTTTGCTTAAAAGCAATCATATTTTCAAACTTTTTTGTTGTAGGCTGTGAAAGCTTTTTGTTTCATGTGGCTGCGAATGCTGTTGCTTAAAAATGCTGGAGCATGCTGGTACAGCTGCGAAAGCTTTACATCCATATAAAAAAATTTTCACCCATCTAAAACATTTTACCAAATAAAGTTGGAAGATGAAAAAAAACTGAAAGAAGCAAAGTATTTCACAGCCTTTGGAAAGGAACGCTTTCAAAAACTGTAAGCAAACAGAAAGCATTTTACAGCAAAGTAATTTAGAGCCAAAGCATTTGCAGTCGGACCAGTTAGCTCTTGAAAGCTTTTAAGTAATTTTAGAGCAACGCCATTCGCAGCAATATGAAGTAAAAAGCTTTCATAGCCTACAGCAAAGTAAGTTCAAAAATAGGTGTTTTGATTTAAGTTTATTTTGCTCAGACTTTGCATGTGAATATTCACATATACATAATTCACTTATCGATTTGAATACTTTGAACTCAAATGGACTGTGTTTTTCCATCTATAAAAAAGGGTCCTATCCACCCGAAACAAAAATCATTATTCATTACCCAAAAAAATAAATAAGCGCACAAAAATACTACATTTATCCCCTCGAGTATAACTTACAAAAAACTGCCATATTCCACTTGATTCAGAGCAGATACACTTAACCTATGGCAAAAGTTGTTTACATTCTACAAGTGCCGTCTAGACACATCCTGAATACCAAATGAGCTCTGCCGATCTGCAAATAAAATTCACTGTCAATTTTTTTATCGAACCTTTGATTACCGTGCCGCCTCCGCGTCGAATGCAAGGTGTTCTCCAATAATTTCTCCTACAGCGCATATCGCTCGCCCTCTTATCTCATCCGTCGTATAAAGAATTCCTGCCACTCTCCGTCAACGTTACACCATCAGCATCAAAAACTGAATAAGGTTAAATTGCAAAAATTGTAGCAAGCAAATCCTTAAATTTAATTTCGATGAGTGAATTAGAGTGTAGAGCGAAGCGTCAATGCTTCGTCGTTCGACAGGGACAGGGACGACTTTAATCCTTGAAAGTGGCTGGAAGGAAGTTTTTTACCTTCTTCCAAAAAAATGGAAAAATCGTTCGTTTCCATTTGAATGCGATTTCGTCCGTTTTTTCCATTGTGGTGGAACAATGCCGTGCATAGATGTCTACAGCGGACATTGGGTCTAGGGCTATAGTTCGGCAATTGTCAAAAGTTTCGGCAGACACAGGAGAAGTTTCCTTTTTTTCCGCCCCCAAACTTCGTTTTTTCCGTCCATTCTGTTATAGTGGCACAAGATGCGACGCTAAAGATAAGGACGACAGAAAATTTGCATGAGTAAACTACGGGGGAAAGATTCATTATTTTTCGGTGATTCCAAGTGGATCCTTGGAGTTTTGCAACAAATTTCCTTAATTTGATATAAAAAAACACACACACACACAAGGACAGAAAAAAATCCAAGTGAATTGATGCTGATAAACTTTAAGCACTTCGGTATCTGATACACAGTTTCGCCGTCGATATAATGCAGTCTGCCCCTGGAGGGACTTCGGCAATCGATTCGAATGGCGAAACGACACAGGAAAAAGTTTTCGTTTCAATTTTGGCTGCAACTCCGCAAGTACAAAAAAAAAAACATCCCCCAAGTTGAGTCCATCGAAAACGCTCAAAGGTAATATCTTAATTCCGATAAAAAAAAAATGTTTGTTATCAAACTTTCCAGAATTAATCTAGACCGAAACTATTTAGGCAAGAAACGAACTTTGTTTAGAAAAAAACTGAGAAGTAGAATCCGAGGAGAAAACTTGCGTGTGTAGTAGTTTGTTTCCTCGTTTTCATTTCTTCGCTTCAAAAGCATAAAAAAATCCAATTTACATAAATTCTTTGGCTTTCTTCGTCTGTCGAAACACGTTTATATAACAACAATCGGGGGACGTAACACCTGTGGAAAGACAAAAGATTACACGAATTCCACCATTTGTAGGTTCAAATTGAGTTCCATCATTTTTTTCTGAATAATTTTTTATTTACGAAAAGAATAGCGCTTAACAAATTGAAATGTTGTCGAAAAATCCGAAAGTTTCGTGCTTTTGTTCGGCAGTTTCCAGTTTGGCTGAATATGCCGACATTCCTTCATAATGACTTATTCCGAGTTCGCATCAATGACAATTTTCAATAGATGGAGCTAAGCTTCAGGGTGACCCTTTGCCCTATAAGTTCGTCATGACATACATTTAATGGTGCTATGTCTACTAGGTGACGAAAAGATAGACAAACAGCAGTCTGGGGAGTCCCGAAGAATAAGCCGACGAACCATATGTTGAACTTTTTGGATGTTGTAGCATTGGGGGAATACTGATTGTGGAAGGGCATTCCATAGTCAAGTTATTCTATTCATGAACGAATTGTTTGGCTTCAGTGAACGCAAAAATGAAGGTTTAGGCTATGAGAATACGAGCAGACCGAACTAGTCCTGTGCTGTTGGAGTTCAATGATCGAATCAGTATTTGTACTCCTAATATAAAACAAGAAAAGATAGTTTCTGCAATATTCCTTTTTGTGTGGTCCCAGATACAAGTTTGATACTTGTTGCATCATCAGTTCGTCATTTAATGGAGCGTTTTTCAAGTTCCCTCAAAAGAAAAATTCGGGAATATGATACGTTAGATCGAGGAGTCTTGGGGAAACGAAATAGAGTGTAACCTTATTTTGGAGTTTGAAAACAAAAAAAACACTAACCAAGTGTGCACGACGAAGGCTAGTTCGAGGTAGCAATTTTTGTGACTGAATCGATTCTATATTAAGAACTCCCAAAAACTTAATGATCGCTCACTTATACACTGGTTTCACTGGCCAAACTGCGCAAGTTCAAGCATATTGCTGTACTGAACTTCAATTCTAGCCTTAGTTCCCATACATTTTTACATATTGAACTCAGGAAAAATCAAGCCTGAGTTCGCCCAACGGAATGTGAAATTGAAGTTGAAAGTAAAAGCTCACTCAAAAGAGCGTAAACAACTGGAATAATAGAACGTCATTCCAGTGTGCCACCAGAGGAGTTCGCGCAACTATCCACTGCGTGACTGAGCGAAGGTAAGAGTGTTCCCTAAGAATGGAAGCGTGAAATGCTTGTGCTCATTCCGAAGCATGGTAAGTCTCCAGGGGACCCTCACCTGTGGATCATCATGTATAATGAAGTATTCGCGCTACGCCTCCAAGCTCATCGAAGACATCAAGATCGCTGCACTAGGAAAGCGGCTCGACAGAATCGATATATTCCCCAACGAAGCGATTTTGGGAAATAAAAACGTGACTCGAGAGCGCTGTTCTAATGCTATATAAGCACAAAACGGAAGCGGAAAAAGATGGAGACGGTGAAAGTAGATGTTCAGATCATTCGCTCCCAGCCCACACTTAGGTATTTGAGAGTGTTGATTGATCAAAGACTCAATTTGGCGGGCACAGCAAAAAATACACTCGCGCCAATCCGACGCATCCTTATCACAATAGTGGTTAGTTCTATCCTTTCGAGTCTACTAAGGGCCGTTGGATTCATAAACTCATACCAGATGTGAAGAAGTAGGTTCTTTGGGAACATAGGGAAGTGAGTAACTAGCCACGCGAAAAACGGTGGGTGAGCTGTCAGTAGGAATGTAATACTGCGGTTTTGGGTACCGGCCGCAGCAGTACCTCCTGCTAGAGCTAGACCGATGTAAGATTTTGCACCTCTGCCCCTAAAAAAGGCATGGGTGGCGGAACTTGATTGAAGGCCCTAAGTTTAGCATATCGTTTGGCTTGGGCCAAAATACCATAGTATAAAATGCAATTTATAGTTTGTGATCACCTTGGTTTGGGTCTTAGGACATCAGAGCTTCGAAGGCAAAGAAAAGGTGAACCTCCTGGCCCGACAGGTTCCAAGGCTTTGGCCACTATATTCGTCGGTTTGGGACCGGTTATTGGAGCACCCAATAGATGATCGACTCTAATGAAATATATCGAAAGCCAGATACCCATATCTGGCATGGTAAACTTGTAATGAATTCGATCTGTGCTGTCTCGTTACGTGGCTGGAGAATTGTTAGTGTCTACTGCGCCCATTACTGCGGATGTCAGGGCACTGATCAGTAGTTTGATCATTAGACATTGCACCATAAATGATCATCTATAGAGGATCGGAAGAGTGGAGTTGTAAGCTTTGCCTCTAGGAGGATTAGTCTGCAGTTCATGTGCTCTGAAACTGTCCTAAGTTATGGCTTTCTTTGACGATCTCCTTGAACAGTGAATTCTAAGCGACAAATTTTTAGGCGAACTGGCGAGTTTGTTCAAGTGATCTACTTCAAAACTATGACGCAGGCCGGGTTCATGTTTGCAGAACTGACTTAGATGTAAGTAGCGGCGTTAATGAACATCGCAGTTAAATTGTCGAAGTCTACTAAGTCGGTATTAAATGTAGAACTGCAAAAACTTACTCTGTGCAGTCAGAACTGCAAACATGAACTCGGCCGTATAGGTCCAACAGGTGATCGCGGTGGCACTTGTGGATTCGATACATCACCAAAAAAAAAATATATAGAAGAAAAAAGAAGTGTGACTGAAAATTCTGGCTGTAAGCGAAGCGTAGAATACATAGTTGCTGCAGTAGAAGTGGAAATTTTTTGTGCATAGAGGTAGAGTTAGTTGAATGGTCTAGTGACCAGTTGAATGGCACTAGTATTTGTTGTAGTGCTGCCATTTTAGCCCTCTTTGATGAGATGTTGCGATCGTTGATCATTGCTGACTAAATTCTATCTCAGCTTACACGATTTTTAAGTAAAAACGATCTTTACATTGTGATTTGGAGAACTAGAGATCACTGATCCTCAAAATCAGTTTTAGTATGGTCGTGATTCTAGATAGTTTTTTGGCTCAAGCAGTAACAAATCCTACCCGACACAATCAACAAGATCGCCAAGGACCAAATTTGTAATTTTTCACTGAAGATCAGTCGATTCAAAAGTGTATTCATTTTTTAGACTTTTAAGGATCAGTGAATAGGTGGACATCCTTGTTTTTGATTGTTTTTTTCTATGAACTTGGTTACATGAAAAATTATAAAGATGGTCTGTTAGCGTGAATGAAAACAAGAATCAAGAAACGAAAGAATGCCAATAACACAGAATGACAGAAAACATTTTTTGTAATGTTTTAGTTTTACGAACGCTCGACCAATTCCAAATGTAAAGCTTATCCGGTCAGTTGTTTTTTGTAAACATTCAAAACTCAAAAGAATCATGCTGGACGTACAATGAAAAGGTGGATGATTGACAGTATAAAAAGTTGTACAATGTTTACAAAAAAATTTAGAACAATGTTTAGATGTTATCCATTAGGAAACCCCTCAGATACCATTGTATCTATGCCGAATTACCTAGAACTAATTAAACAATGTTCCAGTTTAATATTCCAACAGAATCAAACGGATACACTTAGTTAATAACAAACGAAACGCACACAAAACTCTCTCTCACAAATAAAAGTAAAAAACAATGGCGCAAATGTCACATCAATCAGGCATTATTATGATGGCCAAAATGAATTATAAACACCTAAGAAAAAAACGTCCATTAGATCGCCAGAGTGTGACCTATGAAGTCATATTTAAAATCCATGTTCGCGATGAATATCATTAGGCAATTTTTAGCACAATAAACTTCCCGAAACCAGTTCTTGAACTCGCGCGAAATTATTTATTTCCTGCTCTCGAAGCACGCAACAAGAATTACGCCGAAAACGCTGAAACGCGAAGCAATTTCCTTTCTTTCGGTTGGCACTTCTTCGCAATGAACGAACTTTGTTTTTGGATTTCTGTTTCTGTTCTGAGGGCGTAGTACATTCCTTGCATTAAAACTTAACAGTTTCCACTCCCACAATTATTTAAACGCGCGGAGAACATTAACATAACGACGGACGACGACGACGATAGCGTTGCACCCAATGATGGATCCGCCCGCACATTTCTTCATAGTTCGATGATACCAAAGGGAGCAACAACGACACGATCGGTATGGAAATCGAGGATCACTACTGTGCAACCGATGCACCACTAGTTCTAGTCATTGACGATTGCGTAGACTCGCGTTCTGTGCAGTAAATCTCAGCACGGCGATGATCGTATGGTTTATTTTCTGATCTAGTCGAAGCGAACGATTGAATAACAAACAACAGTGCACGATCACGTCATGACGGATTCGATTACGGATCAGAACTAAACGTCAAACTGGCGGAACTGACTTCTATGAGTCTAGGCCTCGTAAGCTGTTGCTATTAGACACTAGACAGATCTCATAGTGTGCTTCTCAGTATTGAATGAACGTGTAACACATGGAGCCAGCATCGCCATCGTACAGCTCGAGTTCGGTTCAACAATTGGAAAGAGCCTGTGAATAGATCAAATCGAACGTTGATTCTCCATGAATGGCGCTGCTCAATAGAAACTAGCCACCGATTGATACTTTGTTGGAAGACTTAATTTTACCTTTGCTGTTTGACGCTTGGATGGATCACGGCGATTCACTAATGTAAAAAAAAATGCGCGAACAATCTTGTTTCTTGTTGTAGCTTCGCCTGCATCAGAGCGCGCGCATTCAACCTATTTATCGTCAACAGCGTGTGAAGAGTAGTCGCCACGGTATGAAGCCTAGACCTTTTCAACAATTCATTGAAAAGTAGCTTCGACATTGGGTATTTATTAGCAATCAGCAAGACGACAGGGCTGCAAGAAAAGAAACCTCAGCGGATAGCGCTGTGGACGTGCATAGTTGTTGCGGCGAAGGAAGTTCAATGACAAGGCCATAAGTAAACAAACCGTGCACCATGGCACACAGTGTGAGCGCGGCGCGCGCGGCAACGCAAAGCAACGGCAGAAACATGGCCGGATTAAGGAGCTGAGAATTGACGTTGATAATTTCATAATTAGATACAATCGCGCTCTTCATTCCGAACAACACAAAAACTGATTAACCGTTTGCCGTGGAATTGTAAATTGGACGAAATTAATATTCTTGAAATTGATGTGCGTGGAGAGGGAATGCGGTTTTTTGTTGCGTTTATTGAACACGAGAATTGAGTAGGTTGGAAATATTTGGAATGGAATTCGGGGTTTTTTGTAGATGTAATAAATGGACTCATGTCACCTTTCTAGTGGCATCTAATGGAGCATAATGGGTTATGGTAATCCAAGAGTCGAGGGGGCTAAGTTAGGTCGTTAGATTGTCACGTCTAGGTGCAGGGGGCAGCTCCGGCTTTATGCATCTGCCAGGATATACTTATCTATATGCATCAATCCTTCGAGCTATGCTTACTCATAGACTTGGCACCATGAAAGACATAAAAGGTTACCAGCTTAGACTCCGCGTGCTGCCGGGGCACAATTGGCGCTGAAAAAGCATCGTTTTGTAACAGCACTCGTGAGCTCTCATGTACTTAGGATGACTTTAGATCCAGTCAATGAAATTCAGGTTCTATTTCCTGGTTTAAGCTTCGGCGCTGCTCCCAACTTCTTTGAAAAACTTTTCCGAATGTACGATCTCTGATCCTGGCCAGATCCAGTCAACTGCAACGAACATAATCGGTGGAATCTCTTTCAGTCTTCCTCCCCACAGCTATGGCAGTGGATGTTGTATGCAATTCGCACACTACCTACATGATCCTCAATTGGACAGCTTCGAGTAGTGATCGGCACGATTCTGCCGTGATCAGTGACTTGTGCTTGGTGCAGTCAGGCTAAGTCTTTTAAATTTTGAAGCATATTGTTCAACACCTCCAACTGAGGCGTATGTTTCGCTGACGAGAGAAAGAGAGATCAATCTTTTCGTTGACCTCGATATTATTGAGACTGATAACCAATGGAGAGTTATACTGTGTTTGCTAGGCAAGAAATAGATCTCGAAAAATTCAACTAGCTTCAACGTTATGCAGACCGAGCCTAGGGCTTTGATTAGTCGCTTGACTCTCCGACGACAGGATTACTTTGATTTCTGGTCTAGGTTTTTCCAAAAGCTGGACCGGCTTTGAGCATTGACATCAGTTCCTCCTGGAAAACACTGACAGAACTAAGCAGGCGGTGGTATTTTAGTTGTTTGACCAGTCCTAATGCCTACACGACACCCAACTCTGATTCGGAGTCAACTGTGTATAAAATTATGTAATAGTTTCTTGCTGGATTTCTTTGCGCTCTCTAGCCTCCAATTCAGATTTCAGCTCAAAATAAATCTACTTTGTTGAATAGCCAGCTAGTGGTTAACGAAACTGGTCGCAAACGGTCTCCTGCGATGCCCGATATGTCGGTGTGTATAAGTACCATTCCCTGCAGTAGTAGGGTTATGCCATTTCTGGCACAGAAACATCATCGATTGTTGATTTGAGTGTGGAGGTGGTCGTGGGTGTTAGTGAGCTGCGCCTGGGAAGAGCTCTGGGGAATTACCTGGTCTATCTGACCTGTCTGAACTATATATACGTCGATGTGTATAGGTGTATCAACTTCCATACGAAACATTATAAGTTAGATTGGAGCCCCCAGGTGGATAGCTGCAAAAATAGATGATTAAATAGACTAGGCATACCGAGCTCTTACAGTCAAAGCCGATACTGTGACCCTCTTTAGGAGCCGCCCAAGATACAGCGAAATTCAAAACTACAGATTCTATACCCACTCAAAAGCTCATTCGAGACGCAGCAAAGTTCAAAAGCTCTTCCAGCAGGAAAGCTCTTCGGAGGCACATGGAAGTCCAAGTCAACAACTGATGACGTTACTGTACCAGAAATGCCATAGCCTTACTACTCCCTGCCAAGACAGTCTCTCCAGAGTGGACTAGTGGGGATAAAACATAATGGTGTCTGGACGACAAAACCAGGTACTAACCTCGACAAATTGAAGGAGGCACAGCACACACTATCCTGATATGGAGGACCTTTCAGAATGGACCCTCCCTTTCCTATCATACTAGTGGGACTTTTATGGACCAAAACAAAGTTAAAAAAATCACACGAAGAAGGAGGTTGTGGGTTGTGCAATAGAGCTCAGAGCTGTAGAGGGATCTCCTTGGAGGTACCTTGTCCAGCACAGAAGCCTCGACTTCCTAATCACCAGCAGTCCCCAGGCATCTGGCGACAATGTTATTGAAGAACTAACGGTCAAAGTTGTCGGTATGACTGTGCAGCCTAACAGAAAAAAATCTGGTGCTACCAAGAGGAGGAGGGCCAAGGCAAGGAAAGCCGCAACGGAATTGGTGAGCTTCACGGAGCACCCGAGTCACACATTTGCAACCCCCTTCAATGCAGTACCAAAACGGCAGCAGGATTTTTATCATCTTTGGTAGCCAAGCGACAATTAGGGCGTTAAGATCTTATACAACCAAGTAGAAATTAGTTTGGGACTGCCAGCGTGCTCTTGGTGACCTAGGCGTTCTCAATCACGTTACCTTTGTCTGAATCTCAAGTCGTCAGGGCTTCAAAGGCCATGAAAAAGCTTATGCCCTAGCTAAATAGGGCTCTGACATTGCTTTCATCGGTCTAGAGCCAGCAGCTTGCTACAAAGGGCCCTAGCCGATCGGACTTTGATGAAACATACTAAATGCTGGAGGTCCGCACCTGGACTGGCTATTTGTTAGGGCGCAGAAGAAATGATGTCAGGACACTTGTTGGCTTGATTACTGGACACTGCGTCCAAAATTACCACTTATGGAAGATAGGAAAGGCGGAGGACCCCACCTGCAGGCTTTGCATGAGTCGGCTTTCCGCGTCCTCTGAGAATGCTGCCTAATAGCAAGGAGCAGGGTTTCTTTCTTCGAGTAGTCCCTGCTTGAACACTCAAGTCTAAGCGACAAGCCACTAGGCAGACTGCTGAATTTGTTCAAGCGGTCTGGCCTAAAAAGAGTGTAGTACAATGGGCCAAATGAATGGGTCTAGTACTCTAAAAAAAGCTCCAACTCCATCATTTTTCATATGGTACGGTACTTCATATTAGGTTCAGGCTCAAGTCTGGCCGAAAACATACGCAGCTGATGCAGTAAGGCAGAATGCATGTGAGCAAATAATTTTATCTATGCAGCGCACACAGACTCGAGTATATTCGCCTAACAAGTAACGATTTTTTTTTATTTTTCTATCTTTGTAGTCGATCAAATGCTTGTTGCACCAGGACAGGGCCGAACTAAAGGGTGGGCCAAGTGGGCCATGGGCCCCCACCAAATACCAAGTAAAATTTTTTTTGCCTTATAACAAAAATTATAAGACGGTTTTGTTAATATAGTAATCAATGCTAACATTATCAATAGTACAGAGTTAACGCAACGAGCAAATTGCTTCAGAATTCGAAGCTGGATTTAAATTCGGCAGTTGCAGCTCTGAAGTCACTGAGAATGTTCATTGAGAAGGAAAGCCACAACTTTGAACACTAAGAATAAGCATGAAGGGAACGAGTCGGAATCTCCAGGATGCGTCACCGAAATCTTCGCTTAATCCCATTGGATTACGGACATCACCAGAAGTGACACCAGTCACCATCTCGAAAATTTTTGTTGAAAACTACCTAACTAACTTCATCTTGACAGACATCGTTGGATCAACGGCTAACGGCGTATGAGCTGGTGTCTGCGCGCTTCGGATTTCTGGCTGAACTTGAACATTTGGAGTCCGATCAGTTGCACGAACAAGCACGACTTTTAGCCGAAATTTACAAAGACGATGGCGACGACAACCTTGGGGTCGAGCTTGTACACAATATGCAGCGTTTCCAGCGGCAGTTGACTGGAAATGTAGACAGCCGCGAACGTTTGATGTATTCTATAATAAATTGAAAAACACCTGCAGGATGCTGAAATGTTGAAGCGATTTTGAAGATGTATCTTATGTTATCATTAACTGCTCAACTGAAAGATCATTTTCAAAATTAAAATTAATTAAAACAGATTGCGGACGGCGTTCGACCCAACAACGCCTCAATGGTCCGCGATTTTGAGCAGTAATAGCGACATTTTAAGAACTTTGAATCTCGATGATGTAATCGACGATTTCGCGACGAGTAAAGATCGGTAAATGCAGTTGTAAAATGCAATGATACATGAGTATAATATAGTACAAAATATATATTCAGCGGCTCTCTTCGGTGCTCCGCACTAGGCTTCGATGCACACTTTTTTTGTCGGTTTTCCTGCTATCTTTCGTCATTTTTGGGTTGATAGTTTTCTTCAAAATTCATTTAACGTCATATAAAACGAGCCCCTATCTCCCTTCCCCTATAATAGGGGCCCCCACCAAACTCGTGCCCAGAGGCCTCACTACCCTTAATTCGACCCTGCACCAGGGCAAGCCAAAATATGCTACGCGTACCCCTACTAAACTCTTCCCGTATCATACTTTAGGAAACCCTGCTCTAAAGCAACAACAAGCTTTTGCTTATACCTCTCTCACTCCAACTCACAAGTAAGATAGAAAAGCTCTGGAAGGGCCTTAGGAGCTCGTGTGGCCCTCAAGAGCTGCTATTGGCCACTACTGATAAAGGGAATGGGAAACATGTGTACTATAGGTGCACATTTCTCACTGCACTGATGGAAGTGCTGCTGAGCTTGCCGACGACGAGGGCCCCGTATGGGTACATGGAAATTCTGGATGACGTAAAAGGGATCAAGGAGCTTAAAGATGGAGAAGACCCCAAAAATTGGGTTTATCTAAAGATTTCATAAAACTCTCATTTTCGAAAATCGAAAAACCCTGAAAATTCTCAAATTTACTTGATCCGAGATATTGAAAATCCTCGTTGATGTTTACGGTTCTTAATCTACAATATATTTTCCTTTGGCTTTCTCAAAACTTTCTGGAACTGACTCAAGCCTTAGCCGCGTTCTGTATGAGAAAAGAGCTTCAAAGTGCACTTTCGCGTTGACTTTGGGATGTAAACGCGGCTTTATGAAGCCCGCTGCTAATTTAAATCTTCCTCTTAAAACTAAAATAGAAAGAATTCCTCGACGATGATGACAACTCGTAGCTTTGAGGAGAATGACGTAAAAATTAAAATCATATCGTGGCAAATTAATTTCACGTCGAAAGATTAATAGAAGTCATCAGCAATAAAAGATTCTGATGTGTCAATGATGCTGATTTAAATAAAATTCATGTTTCTTCCAATTGTGCGAGAAACTGCGTCATATTTGTGTTCAGCTTGTTTCCCATGCCTCAAAACTTGTGTAGATTCTTTGTTAAAAAGTTGCTTTAAAAGTTTCCAGTAACACCACTAGCAATCGACACGTAGAATTCAGCATACCTGAGCATACAAAAAAAGAGTGAATCACACAGGGAGAACGCATTAGGCCGAAATATATGCATAAATCAGATAAGAAAGCAGCAAAGGAATAGGGGGCCCATAAACCAATATCCAGTCCCCGAAAAAACCCTACCATAGAATTTTTGGGCAGCATCACTGATAAATCATCATTTACATGTCCCCGCCCGGCCCCAGCGCAACTCTACACTTCCGACCATCTCGGGGCTCCGAAATGCGAGGCATGAAATTATGTGTCATGATCTATTGTGCGCGGCCCTGGATATATGTGCGTCGTCGGCACTAAGATAAAATTGAATAAGAATGTATCTTTGGGGAAATGCCGGCGAGGAAATTAGGTTCGAATGGAGGAAATCACAACCGCATTAGAATTTGATGAACGACCGCAAAGTTGCTCGGTTTCTCCTTCAGCTCCTCCAAGGGACGGGACGAGCAGCTACACAGCCGCCAGATGGAGCGCCCCTCGTGACACTCGCATTAAAGCTACAATTTGTTGCATACTTCCGTGATGCTTTGATAGGGGGCGGGGGTGCTGGGGGCGGTTAGGAACTAGCTTTATTACATCTGGGCTAAGTGACACACTTCAGGGCAAACATTACAAAATAGCTGCCGACGACGAGAAATTATGCTTTTAACGTCTCCAATTACATGGCGACGACGACGACAACGACGACCACTATCGAGTTCTCGTCGCTCGTTCGTGCCTGGCTTGCTTCGAGAGTGGCACAAGACTGGATGGAGGAGTAAAGAAGTAACCGAGATGCCCTGGCCTGGCTGGCTGCCTCTACCTGTGATGCTTGTTGTGCGGCGGTTCTAAGGGCTTCGAGTGTCTTGTCATTATAAGCTAATGAAAGGTGAATGGCTAAGGAGGTTGAATGGTAATCCTCCTTCAGGAGTTCATTTTCATTAAATTTACTACCGCTGGTCGTAATGGCCGGGTGATTAGTCATTTACGTTTATGCGCTCAGACGCTCTCTTTTTTAGCCTCATTATAATGTAATGCACGGCACTGGGAGCACCTTAAGTGTTATGGCGAAATGTTGTTTTTTTAAAGAATAATTCAGGGCGAAATGTGTCGCCCGAAATCAAGAAATTTTTGAAAGAAGTTGTCAGCATCCAACTGGAGATAGAGAAAAATTTCAAGACATTTGCACAAGAAGATAATATTCGTGTGACTTTCTTGACTTTCTGCAAAGTTTACGTTTGTTCTTCACTCTCATCACAGTTGAGATACGGCAGATCGTCCTATTACCGCCTTCGTTCGATTCTTTCATAGTTATAGGGAGAGCTGCTTGAAAGGAACCTACTCATATCCTCCATTCAATCGAGTTCCGTAGTAGAGTCCGCGCCATAAAAGAAGGGAGTCTCAAAATTGCTATTTCTATATGCAGTGAGAATCTCAAGTCCCTACAATCGAGCAACGTCACCCTGTTGGTTTAACAACGCAAATTAACGGTTCATTCATATCACCATTCATGCTCATTTCCCTCCCTTTATGGTGCAGGGTCTAGAAGTTCTTCTCGTTTTCCCAGCGCCAGACAGTGATACACAGTGTGTAGCGTCTTAAATTACTCTAGGTGGAGTAGACAGTAGAGTTGAGCCGGACTTACATGAAGCAGTACATTTGTCCCTTAGGTTAGGTTAGGTATGGCTGAGCTGTTGGTTTAAGCTCATACCCTTAGCCCAGAAGGATAAGACCATCGTGATGCCATAGTGATCCCACTTTAAACCTGGTGTTTAAGTGTCGTTTCTTAGCTAAACCATTTCGAGGACGCAATGAATCTTCTTAGTTACGAGATCCCAATCTTCGAGATTTCCGCAAGCGTGCTCAGAAAAGGTTCACCAAAAGTGGTTAGTCACCTTCCGCTTAGGGCTGGGCAGTAACAGAAGAGATGTTGTACACTTTCCTCCTGCAAAAATCGTGGGTCTCAAGACTTAAGCAGGTCGCATGCGTCCCTATTACTTCAGCACTCCCACAAAAGCTGAGAGGTCTTGTCTCACGAGGCTCAGTAGTGAAGTGGTCCCCTTGACATCACAAGAGGGCTAGGTTGTTTTGGCCAAACTGTATTTACGAGGGTGGTCTGAAAAGTTTTCGACCTCAACGTGAAGATGGCAGCTCTCGTTAATAAAAGCTAGAGAATGTAGTCGTGCATCTTTTGACCGTTACTTAATAAGATTTTGTACGAGCAGTTGATGATTATTTGTTGTTTGCATCTAGGAAGGAAAGTGGCAATCGGAAGCGATGGTGCCGGAAGGAGAAGCAGGTTTGCTAGTGTTCGCTTGGGGGGCCTTTTTTCGATAGATAGCGGCTTCACTTGGGTGATTCCTTTGTTGAAAAATAAATTTGGCCTAAAAATTACATGTTGCCATATTAGGCTCGAAACTTTTCAAGCTACCTTCATGAAACATAACGAGTATTGAGTCCTGCCATAGATTTGGATCATAGTTCCAGCAATAATCACATAAAAATTGAGAGCAATTCTTGGAATTCTTTTAATATAGAAATTCCACCAAAGCAAAATCACACTGTAAGCCACCCTCTCTCTCGCTCTCTCTCACTCTCTTCCTGCAGCGGATGTTTTTCCTATTTCAAAGGGCTCAAAAACAGATAAAAGGAACCTCAACCACGATGCTCCAGGATACATTACGGTTCCCCCACCACCACGGAGGCGAGTCACATGTGCCGGCTGCTGGGGGCCCCATCCGAAAGTGGATCGATGAAAACGTATCTTAGGATTCGCCTTTTTCACAGAGAGCATTCCTGGCCCAAGAAAAACCGCCCAAGGACGAAAACGAACCCTTCGAATATCGCCCAGAGCAGCACCATGTCCTTAGGCGGCAGGGAATGCGATTGACACGACCTAGCATACCTTCCCAGTGGCACTTGCGGGTGTATTACCG
Source organism: Thereva unica (assembly GCA_949987705.1). Lineage (NCBI taxonomy): Eukaryota > Metazoa > Arthropoda > Insecta > Diptera > Therevidae > Thereva > Thereva unica. Next base: position 25,661,110 of record OX465285.1, on the reverse strand, counting down.
GAGCTCGGAGAGTGTGGTGAGAAAGGTGGAAACTGTGAATATGGCGGCGGCATCCATTGGGTTTCCTTGGCAAATCCAAAGGACCGCAGAAGAATAGGAATTTCGGGCAAATGTCCGTGTGTGGATGATTCAATCCTGGCCCTGCTTTGTTTTATTGCTGTGGCCGTGTACGTATATTCCGCCGGGCTGGCACGGTTTATTACTGAGGGAATGGCGGTGTATTGCATGCCTGATTCGCGCGCTTTACGCTGATGTTTTATTGCAGGCTCAGGGCTCGTTGTTGACTTTGATTGGAGATTTACGCTCGCCGCCCTTATGTCCTAATATTGTAGGCGAAACGTCATTTTGGACACGGCCGGTGGAGGGGGCACAGAATGAGCTTTTCCTAATCGAGTTGATGTTACGATTTGTTTAGAAATGGAAACTTGCGTTTTATTGCGCCCCAGCATAATTGGAAGAATCATTTCAGAGACGAACATTAACTCCGGATCCCATTTGGCAACCCCCGCTGCCACCATCGCGTTTGTGAAAGCGTTACAAAAATATTGAATAATTGATACTGCTGGTGGTGGGGGGCTATAATTTTGGCACGAACGAATTACTTTAATTGTTTAAGGGGCAGTAAACGTTTTTACTTCGTTGCAATTAATTAGACTAAGAAAATACATAAAATTAAAAGATATTGCCGTTCATAAAATGAGGTTTTATTTTGGTATGAAGATATGTCCACCAAGACTGCACAATCGCTGGTTTAGGTTATGCTAATTGGGGAAGCGATACTAGACTTCACATTCTTTAAAAAATGCTTTGTGTCTACAATTAAAAAAGTTCAGACCTAGTTTCACATCATTTGTACTCTTCTCACAAATTTCATGTAGGGAATTCAGTTTAAGTGACTGCATATTTGATAACCCTTGAAGATTAATAACCACATGCAAAACTTTGCAACAAATAAGCCGAACTTATTGGTACTGTTAACCCAAAAACAGATTTGGAAGTAGTCTTATCAACTTCGGCAATGTACTCGCATCCGAAAATTGTTGAGGGATAAGCAAAAACTGATATTGTGATGGTAGAAAGCATTTGATATCATTTCAGAAACTCCTGCATTCTTGGCAATTAATGAAAAATATAGGTTGTTCCATTTACATCAAAAGCAATAAAAAGTTGTGCAATCCCTTGTTGAACAGGTGAACTTTGAGAATACCATCTTGATTGAAGCAGGTCACCAGTGGCGTAGTAGCACTAAGCATATATAACACATAGAGAAGTCACCTAGAACAAAAATTTTCTCATGGCATTTATCTCCTTCGTCGCCAATCGCTGGCATACCAAAATTTATTTAAAACTGATAAATTGGTAGCAGACTATTGTGCATGACTTCAATGAGGGAAAGGCGGTGAGGTGAAGAAATTTGACGGGAGGAACATTTCAGGTAACATTTTATCTGCTATGCATGGATTGAGAGCATTTAACTTCTTTCTTGGGCATCGTTTGCTCCCATAGTACCAAAATCTACTTCAAAGTACTAAATTGGTAGCAGATTATTGTGCATGATTTTGATTGGGAAAAATCCGATGAGGTGAAGAAATTTCGGGCTAATTTCACGATTATCTCGAAAACTATTAACTATTATCTCACAATAAGTAGTAGTAATAGTACTAAAAATCAAAATGGCCGTTCCAAGATGGCGGCCGAATTTTGCACTTTTGCTCCCCGACTCCCGACATTGGTCTCAAATGAAAGAGTATGACAAATAGAATACAATAAGCTATGTGGCGTCATTAAAAATTCAAAATGGCGGTCAATACAAAATGGCGGCTACCTTTTTCTTTACAACCCACTCGGTATGGGTATCAAATGAAAGTGTATAACAGATATAGTATAGTAAGTTGTGTGAAAATATATATAGTTTAAAAAAAAGTAAAAAACGCGCTGAGCTAAAAAGTAAAAAATAATTTTGATTGTAAAGTTTTTATTGCTCTAGCTAATATATGGGAACAACCTAGGGCCCAGGAGCGTAACGATGAGAATTTTTACGAGTTAATCCTGAGGGTTTTTTGCTTATAACTCAGAAACTATAAACTTTTCTTAAATAACCTCGCTCTTTCTTACAAGTTGCACTATTTAGATTTATTTCTTCGACGGACCGTTCGGAGTCAAGCACTAGTTATAAATTGCCGTATTTCGGCTGTTTCTGCAATAACGCATTCCAAAACTGTTTTTTATATTAAAGGCTGTCAATTCGTGATTTTTTAGGAGTTAGAAACGGTGGTATGATACCTGGTATGATATGGCGATTGAACAAACTCTAGTTATCTTAAGATAAGCGGTGGTTTCGCTCATGACCGTAGAGAAACTGCAGGCGTGATAACGAGTACCAAGAGATTAAACACTTTTCGAGAGTGCAGGTCGAAACGTCAGAATAACACGTTTACAGCTATGTGAAAGTTAGACAACACTGTAGCTCATACTCTGCTGAATTGCTTCCAGGAGCTGCTGAATTGGTTTCCCCGAGACCTATGACTTAATGTCAGGTGTTGCCGCAGACGAGAGGATCAACTGCCCCTTGTACAAGGTGATGGACTTCAAAGGTATATACCGCATTGTTGGTGGCGATTATCTGTAAGTTCTGCTGTAAAGTTCAAACAAAGCGAAAGTTTGCAGCCTCTTGCAATCTCGCTCCTGATTTGGCCTAGTCAAATGAATATGGTTGCGTGTGCAATTGACTTCTTCAGCTACAGACTTTCAACTACTAAAAATTGCAGTGTGTGCGCAATCAAGCGTTTTTGACTAAGACCTATGTGACATTGGTAGGGGAAGATATCGACCTTTTGGTGATTTTGATTGGCCTGTGTAGCCTTGATATATAGATTGCCTTTTTTTGTAACCAGGAAAATTAAAGGTGTTTCAAAACGTCTAGAATCTCCATCTTGCTGCTGGACAAAACCCTTTCACACCATATGTTGTTCCTGCACTACATGAGTGGGCGAAATTTCGGAAAGTTCTGCAGAATGACGATGGCTTACAAAAGGTCATGGATGTATTCAAATACCCTCATTCAAGATTGGCAAAGTTAAAAACGTGTTTCTCATGGCTTTGTCTGGGAAAGGACATAAGATTAGGCTGAACGATTTGAGGTACCAGCATCTTTATCGTATACAAGTAAAACAACATTGACAATACCATACCATCGTCATCACACCAAAAAAACAAAGAGTGATCTCGTACCAGTGTCAACCACACATTTATTGTAACTGCTAAAAGGCTCCGCGATAGGGTTGTGCGATAACGTCCAGCCCCGACAGCAAGACAGCATTGACGTAGACGATCACCTTGCCATCGTCGAGGAAGACTTAAGACAATTACAAATAAGAATATGGAAAAGACGGGTCAGAGATCGACAATCATGGAGGCGAACCCTGGGGGAAACCAACGTCAGCAAGAGCTCCTGATGATGATGAAAACTTAGAGCTTCAATTACTGTTCGACTTTTAAAGACGGTTTAGCTCGGGACACCGTGTCCTAGTCAGTACCGGCTTTAGTGGTGGGCGAACGCCCTAGGGCACCACGTCCCAGTAAAGCATTAATTTATATAGTTATTGAATGATAAAACCTCCACAATACAGGACATAACGCCGGCTATGCACAGCAAGCTTACGTTTGACAAAATGTAAAAGACAGCTGGCAGAACTTATTTACTATATGACCTGTAAATCAGTCCTGGGCAATAGCAGCTCTTGAAAGCCAGGCGAGCTTCCCCGGGAGTTCCAGAACCTTGCGAGGGTTCTATCTTTTCTTTTTGGTTTAAAGAAAAAAGAGAAATATAGAGGTTTCTATACCTCGCTCCCTCAATCTCAGGAGCCCTCATCCATGAACCACCAAAACAAAACCATTGCTGGTGCTCTGAAAAAGCCAACTATTGGGCGGCTGTGCAATAAACGGAACTTTATCCGAACTTTTATGACCGGACTGAACAACACATTGATTGCAGTTTGCAAATGTATGTACATTACAATCTTGTAAACGGGTAATTTTAATTTTAATTTTTAAACACCAATGGAATAACATTTGTTCATAATACCATAGACAAATTATTCTATAGATGGGAAAAGTGCAATCAAAACTGTAAACTGTTTGCACTTGCTTTTACGTACTAGCGCTTCATGCTGCCATTATCAAATTGCGCGCAATTTGACCATGGACGACTGCACTCGTACTTTCCTTCTTGAATACAGATGGCCTTACAACGGGCGAACACCGACCCTGATTGAAACATAGTCCTCGTACATGTGCCGGACATCAGAAGGTTTTTTGCCGGGCGGCACGGTCGTACACCAAACACACATGGGCTGATCAAGTTACCATAAATTACATCCAACAATACATTTGGTGCAGATTCTTTTTTTGGTTCAAAGGTGCCGTCGTATACCCGTGCCATCTAAATCTCTTAGTCAAGTTTGACCTTGGTTAGCCCGTATGGGCTCCCAAGCGGACGCTGTTCCCCGTTGTAAGGCCATCTTTTATTTCTACTTGGGTTATTGTATAATTTGCGCATAAAAACATAGGTACTCTTCCTAAAAGAAGTGTTAACAAGTTAAGGGCACATAAAAAAATCTCACACGGGGCGCCAAAATGCCTAAAGCCGGCCCTAGTGCATCAGAAAATATAGCCGCCCGTTTTAAAAAGAAAAGGAGAGGACAGTCTTGCAGTGATAAGCAAAAAGTCTTGCAAGAAGTCTTGCTAAATTAGCAAGACAAGACTTTTTGCTCATTACTACAAGACTTTTGACACAAAGTGAGCATAAAGTGTTGCTATTATGATCTGCAGCCTTATCTTGTTCTTTCCTGTCCTGTGCTCATCACTACTTTGGAGACCAGTGATCTAGAGCCAAGAATTTATGTGGGCTGGGTAGTCTAGGGGTTAGGGCGCACCAAAGGTACATGGCTCGAGTTCACTGCGCAGCTTGGCCCTTTCTCTTTCCACTTATCCCGCCTACATAACATTTCTTCTTTTTTGTCTTCCCTCTTTACGGCCTGTCCTGTCTCCACCCATTCTCTAAGCATAACAAGCGAGAAAGCCATATCCTGTTCGATCAAAGAAGCCAACTTTCTGTCCCGGTAGTATTGTCGCCAGAAGAATAAAACCGTGTGTTTTTTCGTTGGCAGTTCTTTCACTCTACTAGCTAGCTAGTGATCGGTGCCCATATCCGCTTCTTCGGTAACTTCTCCTATATATTATATACTACTACCATCTATGTGCCCCTTAATCCCTCGTGGGACATAGGGCGGAAACAGTTGCCCTCCAGCGGACTCTGTTTTGCGCGACAGCTCTTAGCTCTGACCAGGATCTCCCAGTAGTTGCGGCCTCTGCTAGTAGGGTTCTCCTCCACGTTGTTCTAGGTCTTCCAACTCGACGGGATCCTTGCGGGTTCCAGTCAAGGGCCTGTTTGGCTAGATTTTCGTTATCGCGTCGCAAGGTGTGGCCAACCCAATTCCATTTCCTTCGCCTGATTTGGTCGTCTATCCTTTCTTGGCCGGCACGGCGCCATAGCTCTTCATTTGAAATTCTATCTTGCCAGCGGATTTTTAGGATACGACGTAGGCATCTGTTTATGAAGACTTGTAGGCGCCCTGTGATAAATTGGGTGACTTTCCATGTTTCGCAACCGTATAAAAGAACTGCCTTAACGTTGGAGTTGAACAGCCGCAATTTGGTGTTGGTTGAGATCTACCATGCCTCATATCTACCAGATCTACTACCATGCCTCATATCAACGAGGACATGATGAATTCGGTTATGGGGTCTTCTATCTGAGTTCGTCCATGTCATTTTGTGAATCTTTATATGACTAAATCAAATGCTAGTTATTGTTAACCTTCTTTCAATTCAGGTGAATTCAGCCATTCTGTTCTCCCGTTGTCGTTTGATTACTCTTGCAGCGGAAACTTACCAGTGTAGGAGTAGTAATATAGCTTACAGACCCAAAAAGCACCAAACATTAATTATTGCTCTTCAATTCGGCATGAAGCAACTGAAACTTATCAGTACAAAGCCAACAAAAAAAAGTAATTGAAAGCGAAAAAAAAATTTAATGTTAAGCCCCAGAAAATTGTGTGTAGAAGCTCTCCCTCGTCAGTAGTCCATTTGTGTACATGTCAGTGCCATACATGCTCCCCCACTCCAGTTCCAGGCAACAATTTTCCTTTTGCACAACAATAAAATCATATAACGCCAAAAGCCGTAAAACGACAGCATATAGTGGAACAAGAGTCTTTCGTTTTTTTTATTAGATTCCACAAGTAGCAAGCATTGAAAATCGGATGTAATCCCCAGTGCCCCTCGAGTCGGCCCCCCACGTAGTCGGGGCGCTCCACTTGTAAATGCCCTTAATACCACTTCGACACCTACAAACTGCTTTCTTGGTTCGTTTAATTGATCCATTACCATTCCACAACTATCAACAACATCTCCTACTAACTGCTCCAGGAGACGACGGTTGTCGCCGCTCGTTCGCTGGTCAAATGTCAAGGGTGGCCAATAGACCAATTATTATCGATGTCTGTTAGGGCTTTGTGTTAAATGTCTACGACCGCCGTCGCCGCCACCATTCGTCGTCTGCCAAAGAATCAAGTTTCTGTGGAGTTGGAAACTATTTTCATTGCGGGCGTAGGCGTCTGATGGAAAACTGTCCAACTCGAGCGGACAAGAGCGGTGTGTAGCCTTTCGTGGTTGATCGACATGCAATCGAGCAGACTAAATGAAATGCACTTTCAGGAATTGTGTCATCAGCCGTGTATGAAGTTGATCTCCCGGCCGAAGGCACCTTTCGGTCTTTGAAGGCACCAACCAGGTCTCCACTCTACTCTATTGAATAGACCCAAGATTCCAATAAGGGGGCGTACGTGGGCAGCTTAACTCTTAGGAAAGTCAACTCCTTCTTAGTTTATGGACCGACAAATTGAAAGAGTCCACACAGATGAGGGTCCAATTTTCGCTCAATAAATTTTGAATGCGTGCCGCTTTTTTTGTATCGATAAAAAAATAAAACGAGTCCCGCACTCCCCGTCCGCATGCAGGGTTCAAGGTAGGCTCACGTGTCACGCGTGCTACACACCCAAAGAAACCCTACCGAATTCCGAAACTTCGGATGAGGGAGACTTATTTTTTCACCACACGTACTCCGAACACACACACACATGCACAATCGAGAGTACGATGCCCAACTTTTGATATAAACAATAAAACTGGCCATTGGAGCAGAACGCACCGGAGGTGAAGGTCGGAACATTATGCAAAAAGCGGGAATTGATTAAATCATGTGGGCGGCGTGCAGGTGAGCGAGCAGATATATAATGTCCCGGGGCCGACTACCTGCCGGTGGAGAGCGCACAAAAAACCCCGCCGAACACAGGCCGGGCCGGGCTCAATTGAATCGGGGATCCACCGGGACCGGAAATTTGGGCATTTCAAATCCAGCTCATGATTTTCGCTCTTGCAGCTGATTGAAACCCGTTTTTTCTGCGTTAGAGGAGCGTGCTCGGAGCGCTCTCGCCGTGGGATTCTGGTGCCTGGCGAGCACCTGCTGCTGCTAATCACAGAAAATTTCGGATTTCAATATGAAAATTATGTAAAATGGAAGTACAAAAAAGGTCGCCGGGGTGGGGGTGGAGTTTTTTCAGATAGAGGGGAGTGAAACCCTGGCGACTCCCTCGTAGATTCCGTTTTTGTTAATGAAGTGTTTTTACTCGTGAGCACGGTGCTTGAAGATTCGAATGGGTTCAAAGGGATTAGAAGAGGTTAAATTAGCACAGGGTCTGAATGAGTTAACACTCTGCTCTCTGCCATTAAGAGATTTGTTCATGGCAGTCTCGATTGAGGGTGGATTGGTGTGCTATGCGAATGGCTTCAAGATAGAGGCAGGTGCGGGTATCAGGGTATGTATGGTGAAAGGCCTTTTAGTACAACGACCTTAAATACTTTTTAACAGGCAGTACTGGCGAGGTGCACCCACGAAAGAAGGAAAAATCAGATCGATAAGAACGGATAGAACCAAATGTAAGCTAGACTCCGACCGCCACTGATCCATCAATATGCTTTGTCTATTCATCAAGTTATCATTCTTTGTCTCCTGGGTCCGCAGGGCTTCGAACGTTACCAAAAAAGTGTACACTGTTTTTATGTGGACAACCAAACCTCACGAACCAACGCGCGTTCTGGTCATGGTACAAGGTCCGGTAGAGCCCGCGCAATAAAAGAAGGAAAATGTAGAATTGTGATGAAAAATGAGCCGAGCCGGTTACTTACGTTTTTAAACCAATAGGTGTTTCGTTTATGGGGACTTTGAAACTCGCTGCCCATGGAAATAGCAATTTGTAGAATCCTTTCTTTTATGGCGCGGGCTATACTATGCAAGGAAAAGTATGCGGCTGTGAGTGCTCGAGTAAATGTCGAGGAACCTTACTTTTGGACTCTTAAGATATTTTATAAGTTCGGAAATATGAGGCTAGACTGCGTTAGAAGACACACAGGTATCTATGGGAACGAGAATGGTAGCAACGCAGCTAAACTGGAAACAGCTAAACTTGTTCAGAGAGGCTTGGAAGAGATCTTACCAATCCTGCTGCCATTATTTCGAGGTAGTTTTGTGCTGGCCCATATCTCGAGAGGCTAGAGTAGTCTTTACTTCTAAATCGGAGAAAAGACTGTTTAGAGAAGCAAAATCCTAACAAGCTATTAGCCTCTCCTTCGGATCTTAAAGCGAAACCACTCCACTGCCTGCAATTTGCTTACCGGCCAGGTAGATGTACAGAGACTGCCCTTCATTTGCTAGTGAAAGATATCGAAAGATCTTTCCGGGCCAAGAAAATCTCTCCGTGCGTCATTGAGGGTGTGTTTGACAACGTTACCTTCGACGCAATCGAGGCGCCTTTTCGGAAATATCTTCTGGCTACGGTACTGCGGCAGCAGCTGTGATATAAAACCTGAACCAAATATGACGTGCCGTACTGTACGTACCCCAACGTGTGACCTTACCTTATGTTCTTATGGCACAGATCCAAATTTAGTTAATGAGCTTGCATATATTCGATCGTTACGGTAGGTACGATTACGGTAAGGCACGTCATATTTGGTTCAGGCTTAAGACTGCGATGCTTTCGACGGTGCGGTAGCTCTGCAAGAGACTTCCCAGATTATGGATTTGGTGTCACACGGTAGGGTGATAAATATCGAGACAAAACGGAAGGAGTATCTTCCAAGACTTTCTTTAGTTGTGATTGGAACGTGCGAACAAAACGTTCGGCTTCTCCGTTGGATGTAGGATGGAAGGCGCTGTGCGTAGGTGTTCTACTCCGTATTGTTAACAGAAATCTGTAAACCTCGTTGCGACGAATTGTGGTACGTTATCGAAAACGATAGTTTCTGGTAGTCCTAGTGCAAAAATTCTTTCTAGAGTCTGCATGGTTGAACGAGCTGTGGTTTTATTCTTGAGATTACAAATGGGAGCTTAGAGAATCCATCAGCAACTTAGAGAATGCAGCTACATTTCACCAATGAACGGACCCGCGAAATCGATGGGTACTCGTTGCCATAGTCATTCCGACGTTGGCCAGTGACTAACTTGCTTAGCAGGCTCTGAAGAGGTTGTTTCACATATTTTGCAGATCGTGGCATGTACTTCAATTGCCTTATCAATTCGTGGCCACCAGCAATATCTTCGAGCTAACCATTTCATTCTTACTGCACCCCAATGACCTTCAGTCATACGTTTTCCGTGAGTATGTTCCAGTTTTGGGGCTAGATTGTAAGAGGCGGTATCAGCGGGCTTAACTTTTTCTTTCTTGTTGGCATTTTTTCCGCCCTATGAACCATAAGGGATTAAAGGAGCGTAAATAAGAAAGAAGAATTTTCTCCGAAGAAAGGCTTGATGTATTTAGTCTGGATGCAGTTAGGTTGGGCTGCACTGGCGTGTGCATAAATGCAATAAAGACGTACCGTTAAGAATATGGGATGAAACAAAGCTCGAAGGAAGCTCTGAATTGATGAAGATCTATGATCAATAGAAAATATTAATGAACATTTTCAATTGCCAGTAATATGTCGTAAAGTCCACTCCCATATGGTGAGCATCGCGGTCAAATTAGGCCTATTTTGTGAAAATACCGTTGACCCCCGGATGAAGACAAGAAGGTCTTTACCCTGCACTGTACCCAACATCCAGGGGATAAGCGTTATGGAGAATTGAGCCTGGAGTATTAGGTGCAAGCTGGAGCTCTCTCTTCCGATACATAGGCCCCAGTTCGCTTATTCGAATGGTAAATAAAAGCAGGTTGCTTCACACCATCTGGTCAGCAAAACTGAAAAAGCCTTCTTGCTGGGAAACTTGATTTGATCATTATTAGGTCATAAGAACAGCACACCGAGAAGATGAAAGATAGTGTACCATGTAGGGTAAATCAACCCAAATAAGGTGGTCCTGGAAACTTTCTCTAAACGCTACAAAGTGGACATGGGCCTTATTTGCGTCCAGGGAACTACCGTTGAGTACTCAATACTCAAATACTTGGAAGTAAAGTTAGACGAGAGACTGAACTGGAACGTTCAACTGAAATACGTCATCAGTAAGGCCACAAGGGCCATATGGACCTGCAAAAGACTTCAGTTTTTATCGATTTGAAATCCGCTTTCGATTGCATCGGTTGAAACAGTTTGTGAAGAGTGTTGGAAACCGAGAAAAAAAGTCGCCGACGTTCATAGCCGCATCTGCCAGGCAACAGCAACATTCGCCTCGCTCAAGTGGTGAATATGGAAACGAACAAATATCATTATCAAAACGAAAGTATGCCTTTACTGAACGTTGATCCTTCCGATTTTTTTCTATGGGTCGGAAACGTGGACCGGACGACAACAAAAAAGGGGGCTTCCAAATGCCGTACTTGAGGCAGATTTTCGGTGTCACACTCCGCGTCCGCCTTCGAAAGACGAAGATGCAATCAGCACTGATCAAAGAAGAAATACAGAAACGTCGACTGCGGGAGTTGGACATGTTTGCCGAAGGGATGATAACCGCTTCTCTGGCGAGACTGTCCAGTAGACTGGAGAATTCCGCGATCGGCACCGAAGAAAACCTGCCTAAAGAATATCGTGGGTGACTTAGAGAATTAACGATTATCAGTTATTAAGACTCGAGACTCGAGTGAATGGAGCTCGAAACCCAGCGGCACCGACAGCACCGTATCCATTGCGAGTATGTTCCGCTCGGACCGCCAGCTAACGGATTAAAGAACAAGCATATTCAATAGACCCGTTCTCATTTGATTAAGTAGGTCAAGCAGCATTGGACGCGGTTAGTACTTAGTTAGGTGACCGCTGGGGAAAACGACAGTCGCGTTTGAAATGGTCGATGCAGATGCGGGTGCATGTAAAAATGTTCGTGCCGATGCATTTTGTAGCAAAGGTGACGGCTTGTTCGCTGATTACAATTATACGCAATGAATGGCAGAATGGTCGGGGAATTGCTGTAATACGAAAAAGTAAAAAAGAAGGAATGTGAGAAAATGGTAACACAAAGTATAAGACTACGAAGTGGAATCGAACCACAGGTATTTAAACTTCTCAGGTCGAGTTCCCAAAAAAGATAATCAAATATTAGGCTCTGCTGCGAGGCATTCTTCTACCTTCTTTGAAGCACTATACAGATACAAATGATAATACCGATTAATATTTCTTCTGCGAAAAGAAAATTTTTATAATTGCCATTTCCACTTAAGATTAACAAAAATTATCACACAATTTGTAAAGTATCCCACAAAGAACTTTTGCGCAACAAAATTTTATAGCACCGCCAACAAGGGCTCGTGCAATTAACTTGAATTACAATAATTAATAAATGTTGTTATATTTAAATTCATAATTGTTATCATACCTTAACCAGGATTCACGCCAAGTCGTTAAAAAATTTTTAATCCAAAAATTTGGCATTCTGGTGCTTACCTGCAAAAGAAGAAAACGAAATAAAATTAAATCTGAGTAGTTTTGAGAGGTGAACAATGAAATTTGTTACAGGAGAGCCAAAGAGTGAGAAAAAACAAGGATAGGGCGTAAGAGAGAGAGGAGAGGAGGGAGGCGAAATCCTGGGATTATCGGGAATCTGAGAGAGGAAATAAACCTTATTCAGAAAATTGAGGCTCACGCGACAAAGGGCATCCCGTCATTCTAGTCACGAATCGTCCTTGGCCCTGGTTTTTCTGTGGAAATTAAATTATGTCACCGCAGAGATAAAAATAAATGAAAAACCATGCCCCCACCACCGTGGCCTAAGATTGGGCCCCGTGTGCCTAAGAAGAAGATGTTGCAAGAGACCGAGAGTGGGGGGTGGGAGAACTCTTTTCTTTTCCTTTCGAAGGTAATTATACATTTGAACGAGCGCGAACAGAGGCTTTGAATCTTAATTTCTTGACTCCTTCGGCAGAGGCGAGGACGCGAGGAGTCCTTATATTGTCGGCGGAAAGAACAACGAGCGGAAAAATTCCCCGATGTTAACTTTATCTTCTGTTAAAAGTTGAGAACTGCTACGGCAGATGAGCTACTTAAGGTACTTAAGGGGGTAGGATTGGCGGTTATCACGGGGGGTCTTTGTTAAAGGTGAGATTTTTACCGGTGTCATGTGTTAATAATGCCGCCTCCTCATCCTCCTCAAATCCGCCTCTTTTTAAGAGGCATACAATATGAGGAGGCCCCGGAGTCTGCTTACTTTCATCCCAAAAATAACACGTTCACTTCTACGAAGGGATCCGAGATACAGCAAACAAAAATAACAGAAACAGTGCTACTCTCTGGAAAAGGAAATTTGCTGAGATTCTGAAAAGGATGTCTCCCCCCGGTCCACAGACAAATGAACTCATCGCAGGAATTTATAAATGGTTATTGTAAGAGGCACCGTGACCTTTGAATATTTCGAGGAGCGCGAGGAATGCCCGGGAAAATCTTCTGAAATCGGAGCAGCCCTCAACGCGATTGATAAGATTTCCTTCTTGAGAGAGAGACAAGTAACCATAAAATTCCGAGAGACCCTTTTCCGGCTACCATCCATCCGATGGGTGCTTCTTGCTCCTTGTGCACAGACCACTCTCAACTCTCATTAACCATGGAAGAAGATCCTTAGACGCTATAATTTCCCACAATTCGAGGAATCCCCCCATCCCACCGCTGCCACCAAAAAAAAGCACAAACTCCCAGTAGGCTTTGTTTACTAACGGTATTAAGATAAAGGATTGACAAATTTATCGCATGCCATGTTAGTCCCACGGTGGCGTATCCTTCTTCTCTGGGGGTCTTGGTGGTCTGGTATTTATTGTAACAATCGTAAAGTCCTTCGGGCTACAAATACTAAACTACCTTAAGACGACGACGCCGCCATGGCACACCAGAAGAATTAGGGAGATCCCTTTTAGGCAAATCCTTTCTTTCGTCGTTTCTCGTGTGCCTGTTTTCAGCGAAAGAGAGATTGTCTGCCATGAAGAGGCGCACTTCAGTCACAACTTATATACATTCCCGATCGATAAAATTTATATCTCCTGACGACGACGGAGGACGAAGGAGTTTATTTCAGGATCATATTTGCCTTGTGGACATTGAGGAGTCGAAAAGTGTTTCGTCTTTCCTTATACTTTTTTTTCACCATCATATATCAAAGAAGGATGAGTTAAGCATAAGCGTAATACTTTATGTTTTTCGGGTATCGAAGATCGATTCGGGGGATTATGAGCCAGAACCACCACCACCCGCCATATTCGTGTTATATGCGTATTCTCTCACCGAGGCGGGCAATAACTTTTGTTTTTAGGATATATCAAAGATATTTTATCGGTGTGCGCTTGTTGAGAGAGTTTCGGGGAACACCATTACTTATTTCTGCCGCTACAATGTTATGGGCATATAAATATAAGACGAACGCACTTAAACCAAAAACGAGAGAGATATAATCTCGGATGGAATATTGAAAGATTAAGGGGGGAAGTGCCGCCCTTGTAATTATGAGCCTTATTAATTTTTGTTCGGGCTTAATAGCCTTGGAGTTCAGAGGGGGTTTGTTTTCTGGTTACAAAAAAAAAACTTGTTTAAATCAAAAGAGAGATTTTTGATGATGTACGAGAGTTATATGAGGAATAAACCGACAAATGGCATTGAGGCGGTGAAGGAGTAGACAGGCGAGTAGCTAGGTTATGTTCTATCTTCTACCAATCCATCATGTCGTTGGTCATGATACCAAATAGTTTTTATGTTAATTCTTTCTTGCGTTGGTAGGGGAAAAGTTCCTCATGCTATGGACTCCAACTCTAATTAAAAACATCTCCGCAAAACCATTTTTGCATTGCGTTGTGTGAATAGATCCACTTTTATCTAACTGCAAATACCCCTGGCGTTTCTTTGCGTCTCTTTCGGCTTCTCCCAGCCTCAGCTTCCTGTGTATGGCGTTTATCGTTGTTTCCACCCTCATCCACACAACGTAGGACCTCATAATATGTCCTACATCGCTTCCAGCTCCGTCTTATGATCGGTGAATCTCGCACCACGAAATAGGACGTGCTCTGTGAGTCATCGTGCCAGAAGCGATGGAGGTTTTTACTGCAACCTCATGTCGTAACTAACTAACTTCACCATGCTCGCTCATGACTAATCTTCCACCGACTCTTAGCAGAATCGTCTGTTTTTCTCTGCCACTCCGTTGCGGACTCGTATCGCGCCCTCTGCACCGGTTTTGGCTCCTATCTAACATACACTGGATCGTAGAGCCGAATGCTTGTCTCGCTAATATTTCTACAGGGGTTTTCCCCGCTATCGTCGGACGTGATCCTTGATGTGCAGCAGGTGGACAGGTCACTTAGAACAACACTTTTCAAATAATGATGATCAATAGGATTGGCCGGACACGGAATTGTTTGATGAATTCGACCTAGTTCGCACGATCCCTAAAATGGTCACTTGCCAAAGTGTCGCAGTACCCACTTTTTTGTAATGAGAAAGAAAAGTGCCGCAGCCACTCGTTGGGTATATTGCACTACACCCCTATGGCTCATATTTGTAGGCTAGACTGCTTGAACAAGTTGAGAAGCCAGGCTAGCGGCTTGCCGCTTATACTTTATTGTTCAAGCTTCTCAGGTTCCCGACCACAGTCCGGAATTAGGTCTGTTCGGAAGGAGTTCACGAAAGCGAGCCTCGAATGTGTTCCGTGGAGCTTCCCAATTCCATTGCGGCCCTCCTTGCCTTAGTCAGATTAATTGGTCCACAAAAGTACCATAAAGGTGGTAGGAAGGGGAAGTTCCTTACTGACAGAGCCTCCATATCAGGATAAGGCAATATATTACTGCGTGCGTACGTTAAACGATAGTGATAAAAGTACCCACTGCAATGCAGCTTGCGATACGATAAGTTTACATTTTGACTTTGTAGACCCGATCGTATTAGCCCATCACTTTCAGGACAGCTTCCACGAGGAGGTTATGATCGCGCTTTCACCAGTTCGAGATAGTTAGGCAAGAGTGCATTTAAATATACTAGCTGTTGCTTTCCTTATCTCACTGGTGACTGATGATCCCAAAACCTATTAAGAAGGGATTTCCAAGTATGCGCGGTGCCTGATGTTGGCCAGAGCCCGACAGGTGCAGAGAAAGTGTTCCTTTCCGTTCAAACTGGGCTGTTCTTCTACACAGCTGTGACAGTGAGTGTTATACGGAGTTCTTACTCTGGCTGCATGAAACCATGATATTGGCCATTTTCAGCAGTAATTATCGACACGAATCTGGAGATATCCTTGTGTTCTCAAGAGGTCACACAATCTCTGGTTGTTGTTACATGCATGATGATAGGCGCCAGATACTACGAGAAAGAACATGGTACAGCACCTATGTACATCTCTTAATCTGTAACTTCTCCACCAGTGTTCCTACGAGAGAGAGTTGCCCTAGTCTAGCCAAATAATCTGTTTTCTCATTGCCTTCGATATTTATATCACACAATACCTATTGGAGTGTTACCTTGTACCTCCCGATTAGTGAAGAGATCTCCTTTTGGCAGTTTTAGACCAGTTTGATAGGTGCTCCAGGTCCTTTATTGATCAGCTGCTGGGGTGGCCATAAAGTCTAGCCTGGGGCTTTCGGAAGAAGTCAGACGGGTTAGAAGAGGCACACCACAAGGTGGGGTCTTATCGCCGCTCCTTTGGAATATGACAGTCAATGAGTGCTGATAACTCTAAAGGAGTCTGGGTGCACCACGGAGGCCTATGCTGATGATATTGTGCTGGTGGTGACCGGCAAGTACATCTCAACAATAAGAGATATAATGCAACAAGCATTGGATACTCTTGCTCATTGGGCTACTACAAAGGGTCTAGGCGTCAACCCAGCCAATACTGAAGTAGTGCTCTTTACAAAGAAGCATAGACTTCCCAATTTTCCTTCTTTAAGACTTTGCAATGAAACACTGCATCTAAAGGAGGATGCGAAATTTCTAGGTCTCGTACTCGATAGGAAACTAATGTGGAGGCCGAATCTTTTAGAAAGAGCAAATAAGGCCAAAACAGCTCTCTTCTTATGCCAGAGAACGATCGGAGTCAACTGGGGCCTTAACCCCGCAGCGTCCACTGGCTCTATACAGCCGTAATCAGACCTATACAGAAGATTACGTATCGTAAGATACTGGAAAGAGTCCAAAGAACAGCTGAGCTGTGTATCAGTGGTGCAATGAGAAGCACCCCTACAGCTGCGCTGGATGTCTTATTGCATCTTACCCCTTTGGATATACACGCCGAGCAAATGGCAGCCTGGGCGGCTGCCAGGACAAAGGCTTCTCTTGGATGGACTCCATACTCATATGGCCACTCATCCATCCTTAGAAAGTTCGCCACCGCTGCGAACAACCTAGACTATACTACACCTACGTGGACCTTGGAGAAAGGTTTCAATACCATCATTCCGGCCAGAGATGACTGGACAGATGGTGTTATCCCAACTGGGTCACTATGTATCTTCACAGATGGCTCAAAAATTGGGAACAGTGTAGGCTCTGGTATCTTTTCCGAGGCATTAAATATAAATACCTCTCTTCGTCTACCCGACCACTGCAGCGTCTTCCAAGCGGAAGTCACTGCGATCTGGGAGGCTCTCGGATGGTTGAAGATAAATAATATATCTCATAAGAATATATGTATTCTATCGGATAGCCAAGCGGCCCTCAAGGCTCTTAATTCTGTCGTCACAACATCCACGTCTCTTCTGAACTGCCGCAGGTCTCTGTGTGAGACTGCCACTCAGTTTTATATAACACTGCACTGTGTTGGGTTCCTGGACACAGTTGGAGTAGGGGAAACTGTAGGGCAGATGAGCTTGCTAGACAGGGAACCGAAGTGGAAAGGACACCCCACTTAACCCGAATGGGAATGCCCTTAGCCACCTATAAACTAGCTGTGAGAAAAATCAGCTTAGCTCGAGCTGGGCTGAGATGGACTACAGCAACGGTTTGTCGCACTCTTCATTCAATGTGGCCAACTTTGGACGTAAAGCGTTCAAAATCTCTTGTTCAGTTGAACAAAAAAGAGATAAGCCATGTGGTAAAGGTGCTGACTGGTCACTGTCCCTTTGGCCCACACGCCGAAAGATGAGGACTTCCCCACAACGACTTATGCAGAAGTTGTGGTAATGAAGAAGAGGAAGAAACTGTCTCCCATCTTCTCTGCACATGCCCCGCCCTAGCAAGGAAAAGAGGGACCTTCCTTGGCTCACCTTTCCTTGATGGATTGAGCGAGCTGCAAAATATGGATGTCACTCGACTCTGTCGCTTTATCAAAAGCTCAAAATGGCTTGAAATGGCCTGAACTATGTCCCAACACTAGAATGGCATCACAATGGGCCCAATAGCGTGCCTAAGTGGGCTCCCTGGTGGGGGCAGCCATTTCAACCTAACCTAACCTTGGAAATTCAACAGGTCGAACCTAATGCACTTATGACCGCTTGGATATCTGATAATAGCGCATGACTCTATTGCTAGGTAGGCTTGAAAGATTACAAAAAGCTCTCCCTGGAAAACGCTGGCGAAGATAGACAGGCGGTAGTTTTCAGAAATTAAGCAATAGAGAAACATTTCAGCCCCTGCACCCAATCCTGATTTGGTTCCGCCTATGTACGGGACAACGTCATGGTGCTCGTCGGATTGGACATCTTCCCATTCCTCTCTGGTAAGGATCCGGATATTGTTAACAATCGTTGACAGGTGGTTGAGTTTAACCTATATAGTTCCTGCGTCCCTAAATTTTCCCACGTCAAAGTGGTGCAATACCCACTAACTACCTATTTTACATCTCCATCCACCAAGCGATCCAAAAAGGCCAAGATTTAAAGACCATATGGAAATGCTACCCATTTCCTCGCTTAAGTCGTCGTGAGGGATTCAAAAAGGGAGTTTTGATACCATCCATCCAATGGCACTGCATCCCAAATCGAGTCTTGGCTTCCTCTAGGGAATTGCTACAAGTTTGACCTTTGCAGCATGTCTCCAGCTCCGGATGCTGAGCTTTGCCTCTGCGTCCGCCATCACCATCTCCTCCTGGTTGACACAAACCTCTCACTTGTTTGAAGAATTCCAAGCTTGAAGGTTACATATACGGAAGTGGCAGATCGATGTTAGATAGTACCTACTTTTTCACCAAAATTAAAAATCTCCTGCCTTCAGGGTACGATTTCTCCTTAAAGACAAAGCAAGCCTCGGCTCATTCTCACAGCTTACAGCATTCCTTTTTGCGCACACGCAGGGATTCGTTCATGAGTAGAACAACTCAGTTGTGGAACAGCCGTTCCCAATCAGTGTTTTCGAATTCGTACAACACCTCAAAATTCAAACGCAAGGCTCATGGTCTTCTCTTCCAGGTCCCTATAGACCCTTTCTGTCATATCATAGCCTCTATCTTTGTTTGGAATTAAACTTAGTACATATTAGACATTGCAGCATGACCTGTACGATATGATGGACTAGTAGGACGAGGCGATGACGGTAGGCTTAATTCTGGGGCATAAAAAGACTTATTTCGTGGTGGTACAACTAGGAGTGGAGGTTCATCCTATTCAATAATATGAAATAGGTTGCCAAGTTTTACTGTCATTCCTTAATTGCCCTAGCAATGGTTTAACTAACCTACATGCAGTGCTCTACAAGAATACTTCCGACAATTGAACTAAAAGTAAAGAATGGCACATTTAGGTCAATTACAATTTTTTCCTGAGCATCGTTTTTCATCTTAAGTGGGGGAAAATTAACACATTATTTAATCATAAAAACGATTACTTTTTCAATAAAGTAATCTCGAAGTTTGTCTACGAAAACTGCCTCAGTCTTTGCGATACCTCAAACCCTAAGGATGCAACCAAGTGAACTAAAAAAAGTCTCAACTTCCCAAGAACTTTCCCTCGACAGTTGCTAGTTTTTAAAAAGTCTAAAAACTACAAAAACACTTCGCAACTTTGTCCTCCCGCATCTATCGTGAATAGCTGCACTAAATTGTGAATGTGTCAACATAACTTTTCGCTGCTGTGAATCAATCGAAAGTTTCCTTCTAGGCGAGTGGCGGCCATTGCGTATGTATGGTTATCAGCACGAATTAAGCCCATTAAATTCGACATCGATGTTGCTCGAGGCGAAATTTATGTCAACATCCTCCTAAGGATGCTTTTTATTTGCTTCTCGCCAGCGTCCATCCTAGTCCTGCTGCTCTCACTCCTTGAGGAAGCAAGCTGGCCGAGTTCACACACAGCCTTGCCGTGTTTAGTGGCAAGATTAATGACTTTGTTTGCTCGAATGTGGGTCTATTAATATCGTGGCACTTTTGAGGGGTCTGCTGGAATTGAGAACTTCACACAAGCCACTCAATACGTCCTTTACGGATAGTAATCCTTTCGAAATAAGAGAGATAAATGACCGTAGTCGAGGCTATGTTGTTGTGATTATGATACATATTATCACATGGTATTTTGTCAGGTTGGGTTACAGTTGCCGAGAGAGAGAGTGGAGGGCTAAGTGTGAAAGGTCAGTGGTAAATAGATTTCGAGTTAATTAAATACGAACGGTTTCAGTCAGTGAATCTATATTCTTGGGTTGATGTTGGTGTAGGAGGGGTTAGGGTTACTCCATAAGTCAAACCAACTACCAGTAATCTTATATACTTGTTGTGGAGTATGAAATGGAGAGAACATATTAAAACGGGTTTGCCCATGGAGCACTAAATGGAAGCAACTAAAACATAAGTATTACAGTCTATCTATCTATGTGCCCCTTAATCCCTCGTGGGACATAGGGCGGAAACAGTTGCCTTCCAGCGGACTCTGTTTTGCGCGACAGCTCTTAGCTCTGACCAGGATCTCCCAGTAGTTGCGGCCTCTGCTAGTAGGGTTCTCCTCCACGTTGTTCTAGGTCTTTCAACTCGACGGGATCCTTGCGGGTTCCAGTCAAGGGCCTGTTTGGCTAGATTTTCGTTATCGCGTCGCAAGGTGTGGCCAACCCAATTCCATTTCCTTCGCCTGATTTGGTCGTCTATCCTTTCTTGGCCGGCACGGCGCCATAGCTCTTCATTTGAAATTCTATCTTGCCAGCGGATTTTTAGGATACGACGTAGGCATCTGTTTATGAAGACTTGTAGGCGCCCTGTGATGAATTGGGTGACTTTCCATGTTTCGCAACCGTATAAAAGAACTGCCTTAACGTTGGAGTTGAACAGCCGCAATTTGGTGTTGGTTGAGATCTCCGTTGATCTCCATATGCGGAACAAGCATGCATATGCGCTTCGTGCTTTATTTATTCTGGAACTGACGTCTTCTTCTGCACCACCATTTTCGGTAATAATACTACCGAGGTAGCAGAATTTATCTACCAGTTCCACGTCACGGTTATTCAGCGCAGTTCGTTCAAGTGTGTTTGCATTTATCCGCATTTCTTTGGTTTTATTCGGATTCAGCCTTAAGCCTGCTAGACTGCTTTCTGTTGCCAAATTGTTTAACATGTTTTTTAGCTCCTGATGTCTGTGGGCCAGCAGACAGATATCATCTGCGTAGTCGAGGTCCTTAAGGCGATCTAGCAAACCCCACTGTATGCCGCCTGTTCTACTATCTAGAGCGCCAACAAGAATGTCATTTATTACTATAAGAAATAGTAATGGGGATAGTAAGCATCCTTGTCGTACTCCTGAACTCACCTCAAAGCTGTCGGATAATTTTCCGTTATGGAGAACTCTGCATTTGGAATTGTTGTATAGGGCTTTTATCAATTCTATTATTTTATCAGGCAGTCCACGTCGCCGTAATGCCTGCCATATAAAGCTCCTATTAACCGAGTCGAACGCTTTCTCATAATCTACGAAAGCAAGGTAAAGGGGGGATCGGAATTCAGTAGACTGTTCCACTATTATTCTTAAGGTGTTGATGTGATCTATACATGAACGGCCCTTCCTGAATCCGGCCTGCTGCCTTCTAAGCGTTTGATCTACTGCCTCTCTTATTCTTGATAGTATAGTGTGGGACAAGATTTTACCCACAGTAGATAATAGACAGATGCCTCTCCAGTTGTCGCATATTGTTAGATCCCCCTTTTTGGGTATTTTGACTATGATACCTTCCGTCCAATCCTCCGGAAAGGTACAGGTGTTCCATGCTAATTCGAGGATTGGCTGAAGCGCATCTGCTATGAGGCTTGAGTCGGCTTTCAACAATTCTGGCGGGATGCCATCTTTTCCAGCTGCTTTACCATTGGCCATCGCATGAATTGCGGTTACTATTTCCGTCTTGGATGGGGCCCGGGTGTTGATTCTTATCGGCTGTGCATTGTTGCTGTTTTCCTGAGGTTCCTGTGTGAGTGAGCCATTCAGGGCGGCGAAGAAATAATCTCTCCATCTTTGGAGCTGCTCCTCGTCGCTGCACAGCAGCCTTCCATCCGCACTCTTAACGGCATGCTTTTGAGTAGAGTGCTTTCCCGAGAGTATTACAGTACATGAGCCATTTAATTTTTAAAGTGGTCTATAAGACAAAATAAAACTGTCTGATTTTTCTGTGTTCGTCAATTTTCGCAATAAGTAAAAACCAAATATCATCCCACGCTGACCTGAGTCATTATCAGGTGTCAGGGTACACTTGAGTACACAATCTTTAGGCTAATAGGGGTATTGCCATCTTTGTTGGTAATGACGTCATTCAAAGCCCTAACATAAGTAAAGAATTTCCACATTTGAAGCTATTTCCGAACAGATCTCGAAATTTGTATCTTCCAACCCTAAGGGTGAAACTATAGCGATCTGGGTCAACTAGTTCTTTACCAAATTTAGGAGTCTATCAAGCGCAGAGGTACTATATGATCTTCCTTGCTGTCACACGTCACGTTCTGGCATTATTAGACCGAACTGCAATTGGCGATGAAAAATGGATCCTGTACAAAAATCTTAAGTGCAGAAGACAGTGGGCAAAATGAAATATTCCGGAACTACAGGCTAAAGCAGGACATCACCAACGTAGGGCGATTCATGTTATATGAAGAGTCTTTGGTTTCAAGGCGAATAGTGTACATTTATCAAGGTAACTTCGGCTACATACATACATACAACAAAAATGACTGTAATGAGAGTCGGACCACAGGGCAAACTGGAGTCGGACCACGGGGCAAAGCAGCACCCCAACGACAAAGGCGGTAGGACAAAAGGTCCTAGCAAGCCAAGAAGACTGGGCTTGTCATACGCTCTTTAAAGAAAAATTAAGCGCTATGAAGGCACTCCAAGTTAACCTACACCATGCGAAAGAAGCATCCTGCACCTGTGCAAGACTATCGCGGAGAGGCATCTTGCTTTTGCTTTTATTTAGGAGCCTTGGGTAAACAATAGCAAAGTCATAAGACTTACCACCGGTTCAAGAAAAGAGAGGTGGGGAGGCTTTTTTTAATTGACAATCGTGTCACTCATCTCTCCATTACCAACATTACTTCTAGAGATCTAGTGGCGATCTCGATTGCGGATCCCATTGCCAATGGATTCCAAGAAATCGTTCTTGCGTCCGCTTACTTTCCGGGGGTGTAACAATAGTGTCACCCCAGAAGGTTCAAGAACTCATTGAGTTCTGTCGCAAGACGAACCGGCAATTCGTCATTGGCTGTGATGCAAATGCTCACCACTCGGACGAGGCCTCACTGTCGGATCATCTGCACATTCGATTTGACTTTGCGGGCGTCCCGCGTGATGTGCTGATCTCTTCCTACCATGACAGGAACAACGTCTCTTCGTTTCAGCCGTCGCATAAAGTGCCCTGGTGGAACGACAGGTTAGCTGTAATGCGTAGAGACGCCAGGAGGTTGTTCAAGAAGGCAATGCATAACCGGGCATTGGGATGAATATAAGTTCACCTTAACAGCCTACAACAAGGAGGTCTCGATTGCAATGGGTAAGTGGCCCTCTATTTTCTAGACTGAAATACTTGCCATTACGACCTGCACTAGGCTCAACCTCGAGAGAGGTCTGAAGGACGCCCAACATTAAAACCTTTTCTGACAGACAAGCTGCCATCAAGGCACTCTCAACGTGGATGTTTTCTTACAAAATAATTGCAGAGTGTTTTGACGTACTCCAAAGCCTGACCAAAAGAAATGAGATCTCGCTCTGTTGGTTCCCCGGACACTGGGGTGTCAAGGGGAATGACGCTGCAGACATCCTCGCAAGGGGTCTGAGACGTTGGTCCAGCGCCCAAAACTCTTCTGTGGCATCTCTTGGTCCAACTACACGTCCTTGGTAGAGGAGTAGATTAGGGGACTGAACTTAGCCTATTGGGAGTCAGTCCCAGGTCTCAGACAAGCTAAAGATCTTATAGGACCCTTTGCCTTAAGGGGCACTATCACTTTACACAGAGCGGACCTAAGGGTGCAAGTGGCAGCACATTCGTATCAATGGGGGGAAAAACTAGCTAAAACGCAAGATTTTTTTTTGTTCAGCAGTGCGTCAAGAGAAGCCGGCGTTACTAGCTCTACGTTCATCCTTTGATGCCCTGAATATTAGTTTGAAGATGTTAGCCATAATGCAGTACAATTACGCCAAACCGGTTAGATTATTTCCCTAGTTTATAAGTTTTGCTTCCAAAAACCAAGGCATTATTACATTGTTATATTAATATATATTAATAATAGTTAATTGGATTGTTGGTTTGTCCCTATAAAGGGTAATGATTGTGTTGTTAAGTTTATGTGCAACCATACGCACCTTGGTACCAGGGCAGGTTTGGTTTTTGTGTTTGTTTGGATTAACTTTGGAATACCGGAGCATACGTTGTTCCTTCCATTCTGGTAGTACTGTAGCACACCATACAACATTTACACAGGGATGTAAGTCACATTTGAAGTAGTCGATAAGGCTGTCTAGTTTGTTTTGTATCAGAATATTATAATATTATATTGTTGGTTTTTTTGGTTGTGAGAATAAATTTATAGCGAATTTTTGTGGTTATTTACAATAGAAAAGCTTTCAGCACGATCGGCTAAAAGGTGCCGGATGAGCTAGCAGTGGTATGAGCTCCTCCTCCGCATCAATTTTCGGTTGCAGGCTACCTCCAGAATCTCCAGAATAGGTGCTCCACGTCCGCCTGTATAGAGGGACGCTTACCGACAGGTAAGTAAGTGGTGATGATGCACATCAATCAGTGGTACCTCAGAGGTCTCAACACTACACGAGCCCTCTTCGGAGGCTCGAGGTACCACTTGGTTGTTTAATTTATCTGAGTTGCTTTGAAAATCCGTTTTTTTGTGTATGTGCAGTTGGCTCTTCGGGCAACAAACCAAGGGTTCGTGTAACAGTAAGCAGACTCATACAGTACCAGAAGAAAGATCAGCGCCGGCCGTCAACTTGAAGAAGGCAAGACACACTTTAGAGGCGTTCGAACTCTATCAGATAAATGGAAAAACGATAGCAGAAAATGATGGAGAATACATTTTGGATGCAGATTAGTTTTCTGAAAATGAAGTATAAAAACGGCATTATTTATGGGTTGACCTATATTTTTGATTCAACTACAATAAAATAAAACTTGTCAGATTTATACAAAGATTGAGGATCTTTCGTCGGTCTCAATCCTGAGAGAATTCTCTCGCTTTATCCTTTTAAGACATAATGATGAAGGAATGGACACCCTCTTTCATAATAAAGATTCATATAAAAGCAACAAAAAAAAAATATAGCACATAAATATTTATATTCATCCCCAAGAAAATATGACAGAAGAATTCCCTTAACAATGTCACGTTGGGGGCCGATGCTTAACTGGAAGACGTAACACTTTAGCGCCCGCTTCCTATTTTAACAACTCTTTTACACTTGAACTGAGAAACTGAATTCGACTCTTAACATCCCTGTGAAAAATATCCTTTTTCCTGGCAGTCCCTTATTATTCATAAATAATAAAATTGTCACGACTGCAGCGCGAGGGCATGCTTAGAGGAGGGATTGCTGTGCGGTAGTAGTATGTACTGCTGGTGCTGCTCCTGCTGCCTCCCCCATACACGAGGACTCAAAAAAAGCATGTATGCAAACACTGAGCGCGGAAAAAAGTGTTGAGTTGTTTGTTGCGGAGGTCTTGTTAAGATCCTTAAATGCTGAAGGACTTGGGATACTTTAAAGTCAACAAGGATGAACACAAAAAAAATGGGAGAAGATCCTTCAGACAATACATGAATTTTAATTGAACTAATTTTTGGTGGTGGTGTGTGCAAGGAGCTCGGTCGGTGCTGCTTGTAAATTCTTTGCGTTTCTTTGTTGTGTTTGTGTTTTCTTTGTGCAAAACTCTTCTCCAACTTTTTTACGAAATTTCTTTTTTGGCACAATCGAATTTGTTATTCACTTTGTTTTTTTTTTTATTTTTAGCTGGAGTTCGTTGTTTTTTCGTTTTTTAAGTTACAATCAAGTTTTAATGAGGAATCTTTCTACAGGAGAAACCTTTCATCGCAAGATTTATCGCATTCATAATTAAAACAGTAAGAGGAGATCGCAATGGCGACATAAATTATGTATTCTGAAATTGCGAAAATTTTCATAAAATAAACAAATTAATAAGGGCGCGCGGGGGTGTGGAGGGTCCTCTAGATGGACACTTTTTAAATCCCAAACCATCCCCAACTCGTCGTCCTTTTACACCCTCGTCCCTAGAGGTCATGCATATCTATCTATCTATATACCTATATGTATATAAAAATGAATTTCTTGTTTGTAATAACGACACTAAAACTCAAAAACTAGCCGGCAGATTGCGCTGAAACTGGGTAAACCGCATGGTACGAAAGCGATCGTGTAGATGGCGCCCAAGAAAAATAGAAAAAAAGAAATTGCAGAGGAAATATTTGGCACAAAAGAAAAAAAGAAGCGAAACGTGCACTTTCGTGTAACCAATCAACCCCAAATTTTGCCTATATGTATAGTTCACCTGACAATGCAATATGACATTTTTGTAAAAAAAATCAAAATGGCGGCTCCAAGATGGCGGCCAAATTTCGCAATTGTGTTTCAATGGGTATCAAATGAAAGGGTACGATAAATAGAGTACAATTAGCTGTGTGGCGTCCTTCCAAACTCAAAATGGCGGCCAACACAAAATGGCGGATTACTTTTTTCTTTAGAAGCCACTCGGCATGGGTATCAAATCAAAGGGTATGGCAAGTAGAATACTATTAGCTGTGTGGCGTCTTTCCAAAATGGCGGCCAACGCAAACCTTTTACCTTAGAGGTCGTCCATTAAAGGCACAAACAGATTGGTGACTGGAAAAACCTTTAAAATACACGGACCACCATATTTGCTGACATAATGGGCAGGCGGCGCGGAAAAATAAAATGTATGGGAAATTCTCTCGCAGGCGGCTGCCGTCACCGCCTGTGCACTAATATGTTTGTGCCTTAGGCGGCTCCAGACTCACGCCGTGAACACCCGCGAACAAGCGCAAATGCGAGTGTTTATGGTTTTGGCGCCTTTCTTTCGGTCCGACTAGATACAGCGGGAAATCGTGCGGTAAATTTGCGACTTGATCTGATGACAACTGTCCACTCATATAAAGAGTTTTCTTGGACTGCAGGCACCATCCAGCTGGCGGCCGGAGAGGTGTGGCGAAAACTTTCAGGCCTCGGCCTGCTGTCGACCTGTCTGTGTGAAAGGTTGCCTTAAAATATGGCGAAAAGGCCATTAGAATAAATAACTACAGAAAGGGCTCTCGTCGAATTTTAGCGTAATGAAATTCTTGTTGATTATGAGTGCTCACGATTTGGTAGTTGTGTGTCCACTATAAGCGGAAAAAGCGAGTGGAATAGAGGAGAAGCAAGTAGGAGTTCGAATTATTACTTATCTATAATTAAAGTTAGCAGTTACGACCGTAAATACATATTTTTATATAAATAATAGAGATTTTTTTAAATCTGAAAACTCTCACGTGAGAAATAGTTAAGTCGAATCCTGAGCTTGAAACATTTGAAAGATAATTGATATAACTTTTAGTTATGTTTTAAGGAGAAGGAGTGTTTTAGAGGAATTCAGTTTATTAACTTTTGACATACATGATGAATGGTTCTAAAGCAATGCTCGTCACAGTTCTATGGTTCTACATTTTTCGGCAAATTTGTTGATTACTTCCTTAACCGTTACGTCGATTTCCCTGTGAATACTCAAAAGAGCAAGACTGTTCAACCGCTGTTCTCCAGTTGCACTACTTGGCCAATCCTTAAAACACCTTGAAGTTGAAAAACTTCTTTCGTTGCTAGCAATAAAGATCACTCCAATTTTCAGACGGAAAAGATGTGATTAAAGATTAAAGCATCGATGAATATGGGTGTGCGTTGGACGATGTACTGATAAATATTGACGAAAAGACTGATTTGCACCAGGACCGTCCTGAGATATTCGGTACCCGTGGGCTACTAAAAAAAACAGTGGGTGTGTGTACTTATGTACACGCATTAGAAGTTATACTTCTTTGGCGTGATTTTAAGACTAATTATTAATTTCTACACAAATATTTTATTGGATTCTTTCTATTTTCGTGCGTTGGAAGATGCAAGCATTATGATGCCGACACGCTCAAGGCTGTCGGTTATACCGTATTCTAATCCTAACTAAAATCACCAACTAGTTGGGTCATTAGGCCTAATTACAATTACATATCTTAAGATGGGCTTAAGATGCCTCATGAAATTCTCTTAAGACTGGCTAATTTTCTACCAAAACGTAATGAATGTTAAGTTTAATATGCGTCGCAAAGCTGGATCAGCATTTATTTACCTGATAATACTACTGGTACTTCTAAGCCCAACTCACTTCTTTTTTGTTCATTTCCGCCTTAGCGTCTGATTGAGGAATTTAGCTTCTCCTGCACTTTAGTCAGTAGATCAAACGATCGTACCATTATAGTCTAAGACGTTCGTTGCTCTTAGCCGTGCCTTTAGCTGTAGGTTACAGTGCAGCAGTTTGCTCGGCTAATCTCCGGCAATCCAAAAGGACATCGTCTGTGTCCTTTGTCACAATGAGGAATTCCAGGCGTTGCGTAGACTCATTTTGCCGGTATGCTCTCGTAACTCACCTGTGGGTTCATCGACCTTGGGTAGATTCATTACGTCACTTCCAAATTCTGTTCACTTCCCCAGCTTCTTCTTTTAGTTGTTACTCAATTAAATTGAGTGGGTTAGGGTAATTGAAATATGATACGAAGAGTTTCATACTAAGGACATTAATGTATAGGCAAATACAGCATCAACGCTTCCAAAGTTTGAGTGACAACAGTCCGAATCTGTCCAAACACCATCGTTGGACGCTAGACATTGGGCATTCGTAGTTCGAGTAGCGGCCACACAATGCGTTCTACCATCAAACGTCCAACGTTGGAAAGTGCTCATAGCATCGTTTAGAGCAGGCTTTAGCTGAAAACTAGGATATGTAATTTATTTCCCTCCATAGCCTCTGGGTAAAAACCTCCTCACCCATGGACATCGTCAACGGACTTTGGCTACGAATTTTCATATGCCAATATAATAATAAACTTAATAGCTAAAGGATTGGAGTTGCAATGCTTCCCTAATCTACCCCTTCGCCTATATCGTTCGCAGGCCGTATCAGAACATCAAAATTGGCAGCGTGCAGTAAATTAGGGCATGCGATAAAAATGCAGCACGCTGCAATCAAAAGTATTTCAATTGGCTGAGGCTGGTAAAATGACAAGCAAAGCAGCGTGCTGCATGTTCATATCATGTCTTAAATTTGCAGTACGCTGCATATTTGAGGTTCTGATAGGGCCTCCAGTAAACCCATCGTAGCTACAGGTCTATCAAGCTGGCAAACCCATTACAGCAGAACCAAATGAAAGTTAGATCAAAATTTTTAACTTTTTTTTTACTATTTTATTACCCAAGAGAGAATTTTTTTACTCTTTTATTTTTTTAAAAATTCAAGGTTCTGCTAGCTTTATATCAAGCTGGCAAACCCAGTACAGCAGAACCAAAAAAAAAGTAGATCAAAATTTTTTACTCTTTTTTTACTATTTTATTACCCAAGAGGGAATTTTTTTACTCCTTTATTTTTTAAAAAAATGTAAGGTTCTGCCAGCTTTATGTCAAGCTGGCAAACCCATTTCAGCAGAACCAAACGAAAGTTATATCAAAATTTCAAACTTTTTTTTTTACTATTTAATTACCCAAGATGGAATTTTTTTCTCTTTTATTTTCAAGAAAAAAAAAAGCATAATTCTGCCAGCTTTATGTCAAGCTAGTAGAACCATTCTTAATAACTATCACATGCGTCCACAAACTTCTTATATTTATTAATCATGTCTTTACTAAGAGTAATACTATTTTTTTACCCAACAGTTAAATAAATTTAGTTCTCCATCCAATCAAAAAATAAAGTTTTTATTCTGTTTGCAATTTAATACATTCATTTCCCCTTTATATAACTAGCTGGGACCCGGTACGCCTCGCTGCACCCATAAGCCAATAGTAACCAATAAAACCCAACATTGACTTGGTATTTTTCGAGATATGAATTTTACAAAGATGAAGGGCTCAAAGAACGGGTAAATGTAAAATTAATGCAAATCTTCAACATGAAACGAAAGAATTAATTATAATTTCCGTAAAATTTCGAGACATTAGATTTTTCAAAACTACTTCTTGGAAATTGCTTTTTGGATTCCTGCAAAATATTGAACGAATTAGAATATTGCTTTCAAAGATTTCTTTAAAAATCTTTTTTTATTCCTGAAAAATACCACTGTTGTTACTTTTGAGATGTTTGAGAATGGCAGAATCAATTTAATGACAATTTCACATATATGCAATTAATAGCAGTTATCCATTCCGCAGCTGTCAACCAATAAGTAGGCCATGAAGCTATCATACCCTTTCATTTGATACCCATTTTAGTTTTTCTTCCAGAAATAAGTGTCGAGGCACTTATGGATTTCTTTAAGTAATTTTGACGTTTCATGGGTTTTTTTTAATTGAAAGTATAAATTGAAGGAAGCCTTGCGTTTTAAGTAATCGTTGAACCCTTAACAAAACAACTGTACTGTCTGCAATGACAATTAGACAAATGCCAAAATTTCTTACCGACTGTCACTTTTTCTTAAGGGAATAAATGCACAAGTTTTCTTGAGCAAATTCCATGAGCCTAGCATACCGGGCTTAAAGGAAGATTTTGAGAAGCCCTATTGGTCAGAAAGAGACATGGAGAAACAGCTAACAACGAGTTATATCAAATATATGACGAGATGGGCTATGTAAGTGATGTTGGTAAAACTCAATACACTTCGCTGGTTTGGCCACGTCGAGCGCACGTCAGAAGAAAGAGGTGCAAGGAAGGACTTCACTATCATCATGGAAGAAAAAGATGGACGGATGCGTTTGTAACAAATGCAGACACTTCTCCAGACATCGAGCTGCAAGTCAGGCAGAAATAGAGACTGAAGTAAAAGATTAGAGGAAGCCAAGGTTCTATTTGGGCTGCAGCGCCATTGGAAGAAGAAGAAGGTATATATGAGGCAAATTTCGCTTGAAGAACGCCTATTTCATTTTCTCCTTTGGTGAGGTACTTGGTCTAAAGGTACTGCGACCACTCTCTTGACCTATTTTGCTACTGCATTGGCATTCCTGATAACTTTCAACGAATGGTTATCTTATACCTGTGACCTGCTTTAGCGTATGCAAATTATTTTAAAAGCTGATTATTTGGATATATAACTTGCACTGTTCGATTTTCTCTATGTTGCAAGAGCGTGGATTCCAAGTTGGTGAATAGAGAGGAACGCATACAAACTTCTATGGGAAAAAAGATTTCCAATTTTCGTCTCCACTTTGCGTTTGAGTTTTAAACTGCCCTAAACTTTCCTTAATTGAGGCAGAAAAATACATTTATGTGAAAAGCGTCACGACTGAGATGAACTTGCTTGGTACTCGGTTCTAACCTAGCAGTTATATGAGTAATATTAAAAAGTATAGAGTCAAAAGTATCGAGTACTGATATGAGTAGAATCGAAAGCCAAATAGTCATATCAGTAAAGAATCGAGTACCGATTCCGTATCTCTATGTGTGACTAGCCAGCTTGATATCAGGCAAGCGTTTTCATCATTATTTAAACAAATTAAATTATAGACCTATAGACCCGTGTGTTCAGACTCTTTGGCTAGGCCAAAAAGTGGATTTGAGTGTCTATTGGAGCCGAGTTGAGTTAGATTTGAATTTAAAACTGAACGACTTAACTCTATGAATACACGGTATCATACTGAAGAATATAGGCCCATACTTATAATTTATTTATAGTTGTATTCTGCTTTATATGTTACGTACCTATGGCCGCATCAAATGAACTTAGTTCCCGCCTTTTTGCATTTTCTTCCGTAAGAGATTATACTCTTTATCTAAAGCTGGTAATAAATCTTGCATTGTGTTGCAAATTTATACTGAAATTAATAGTATTTCAAAGACTGCGGTCATATAAAAACGGCACTGCATTGTATGAGCTGACCTAGATACGCACACAAGCAATACAACGCAGCACAATAATGCTTTTCCAGCTATATCTCCATGGCCATTGCGGTCACTACGTTGTGTCATGCGCCGCGAACCAATCATAATCGCTTTAACGGACCATTTAATTATTATTATTATTATTATTATTTTTTTTTTTTTTCAAATTGTTTAAAGCGTTATATAATATCATTGGTTTTAAAGCGGATGTATCGTGTTTTTAACAAGTGATTCACTTTTATTCTGGGGTGGGCCAGAAGGATTCTGGGGTGGGCCTAGCCCACCTGGCCCCCAACCTTCCTACGCTCATGGATGAAGTGTGCCCCCCCCCCCCCCCACTTATCAAAATTAGAACAAACAAACCGCTATAACTTCTAAAATAATTGTAGTAGGATAATGATCTTGGGCTTATTGGATTAGAAATGTTCTCAGCTATATATTTTGGTCGAACCCTACCCACACCATTATTAACAAATATATTTTATACAAAATTATTATTTCTTTAATAACACTTTCAAACAAATTGGTATAACTTCTACAATAATTGTAGTACGATATTGATCTTGGGGTTATTGGATCAGGATTTTTTGCAGCTGGCGGAAGGTCATCAACGATTTACAATACTCAAGGCCATTTTACATCCCAAACATAATATATAAATAAATGGAGCACCGATAGAAATAACTTACAGTTGTTTACAAAAATCGTTTAAAAATAAGTAAAATGGATACTAATAATAAGTAAATTTTTTGATAAATAGTAAAAGAGATAGTAAAAAAATAGTAACTAAATATATGAATTTTAGTAATTTATGTATTTGATTGTTTTGTTGAAAATAATGTTATGAAAAATGAAGAAATAGTTTATATAAAGGGGCAATGAATGTATGAAGTCAAGTAGGTAATCTTAAATTGCAAACAGAATAGAAACTTTATTTTTTGATTGGATGGAGAACTAAATTTATTTATTTAACTGTTGGGTAAAAAAATAGTATTACTCTTAGTAAAGACATGATTAATAAATATAAGAAGTTTGTGGACGCATGTGATAGTTATTAAGAATGGTTCTACTAGCTTGACATAAAGCTGGCAGAATTATGCTTTTTTTTCTTGAAAATAAAAGAGAAAAAAATTCCATCTTGGGTAATTAAATAGTAAAAAAAAGTTTGAAATTTTGATATAACTTTCGTTTGGTTCTGCTGTAATGGGTTTGCCAGCTTGACATAAAGCTGGCAGAACCCTACATTTTTTTAAAAAATAAAGGAGTAAAAAAATTCCCTCTTGGGTAATAAAATAGTAAAAAAAGAGTAAAAAATTTTGATCTACCTTTTTTTTGGTTCTGCTGTACTGGGTTTGCCAGCTTGATATAAAGCTAGCAGAACCTTGAATTTTTTAAAAAATAAAAGAGTAAAAAAATTCTCTCTTGGGTAATAAAATAGTAAAAAAAAAGTTAAAAATTTTGATCTAACTTTCATTTGGTTTTGCCGTAATGGGTTTGCCAGCTTGATAGACCTCGTAGCTACAGGCCTGGAAGCAGCCGGTGCCGATCCTACATTTGCTTGAATGGAGGACATTTCTCGTGTAATAACATGCCAAGTTTTTTAGTTCATTTTTTCAATAAAAAGTTGTAAAATATTGTATTTTATCACTTTTTTCTGCACCTGGATTACCGGTGATTAGTGTTTCAGTGATTGAATTAAAACAATTTCAAAAAATTTAGTGAACCAATATGTTTTAATGGTTTAATTGTGAAGGTGACCAATTTTGTTTACATTCGCTGTGGTTTTGTCGAGTTATTTTAGGGCAAAAATGTTGAATTTGTGCGGTTATTGAGTTAAAAGTGAATTTAAAGTGATTAAAGCTTGTTGAAGAATAATTTTTAAAAATATTAAAGCAGAAAAATGTGTAGGAAAAAGTTCAAAAGTTATTGTTAATCATGTTGTGTGGTGGTACTTGCACTTATGTTTTAATAACTATTCCGTAATAATTTTTAACCATTTTAAATTCACTTTTAATTTCATTACCACATAAATCCAACATTTTTTCCCTAGATTAACCCGAAAAAACCACCATGAATGTAAACAAAACTGGTCACCTTATCAATTTCATTCAATTTATTCACTCGGATCACTAACCAACTTATCACCGGTAATACACGTGCAGTAAAAAATGTTAAAATACAATATTTTGCCACTTTTTACGAGTTAAAAACTTGGCGAGTCTATGATATTACACTACGAGTTAGAGAAATTGCCTTCCATTCAGTAAAACCCCTCACCCACAAACAGCACACAATAAACACTACGAATCTTCCTTTCCTATGCCCACGAAAAAACAAACATACGCTTAGCTGATGACTCGAACATGAAATTTATTTCCCTCCATAGCCTCAGCATAAAAACTCCCTCACCCATCGACATCGTGAACCGGCATCGGCTGCGAGTTTTCATATGCCCATAGTAATCACGGTATTCAGAAACAAGGTAATGTAAAAGACTGTATACCGTATACGGTATTTTAGTTCTGATGTCACGTGGGGGACACTTCCAATATAAAATCGAAGCTGTTGTTGTTGTTTCAGCATTACGGCTGACGTCACCAGGCGCAAATTTTTTACGGTATTCGAAGCTGCCATCGCTTTTACATACATTACCTTCGTTTTCTCTATACCGTGCATAATAATGATAATCCCAGTGCGCATGAAGAATGGAAGTTGAAATGCTTGCCCTCCACTGCCTCCACCCCTTCGCCCATATCCTCCGTTGCGTTGCGTTGCGAATTCGTCAAAATTCACTCTCATAATATTTTTCAAAACGCGCCTAAAGAAGTATAACTTCAAAAACTGCACCCCGTTTCGTAAGAAAATGCAAGCGATGTCTAACGGAAGCAAAGACCATCAGAGGAGAGGACAAAAGTACTAATTGAGTTTCCTCTTTAATATGCCAAATGATAGAAAAACTTTACAAAGGTTACTGGGACTAACGCCCTACTTCGGAAGATTTACAGCAGACTAGGCAGTTGAAGCAAAGCCGTTAAGCGAATTGCTAACAAAGAAGGCCATATTTAAAATAGAAACCGAACATCAAAATGCATTTAAAGCATTACCAGAAATATTGGTAAAAGCCCCAGTCAGTGTTGAAGTTATTTGAACCAGAGGCGCCTACAGAGATTCATGCCGATGCTAGTAAGGATGAATTCGGAGCTATTGTCTTGCAGCGGAGTAATGACGATCAACAGTTGCATCCATTGCAATATGAGTCGTAAGCCCAGCCGAAGAACGCTCTCACGCTTACGAGCTAGAAGTACTCGCCATAGTACACTCCCTAAGGAAGTGGAGAGTTTACGTTCTGGGAAGGAATACTGTCACCGACTGCAATGCTTTTGCCAGGACAATGAAGGAGATGTTCCCCTGAGAGTGGCTAGATGGGCTATGTTTCTAAAAGAATTTATCTACCAGATTGACTATTGTACAGATACTGAAATGAGGCACGTAAATGCGTTGAGCATAATTGCAATACCAATTGTCGTTATGTTAACTTACCTAATTAAACAAGAACAGAAGGAAGACCAATATTTAAGAGCTATAAGAAAGATATTAAAGACCTCCGCTCATGAAGATTTTTATCTTAAACATGACTTTTTATTTAAAAATCCAGGGGAACAATTAATTGTCATTCTCACATCAATGGAAGAAGAGATCGTTAAATCTATTCACAGATAGGACATTTTTCAGCTGCTAAAGTCTTCATCAGGAAAACCTACTTTATTCCTCAAGTCTCCATTCATCCAATGGGGCTACAGCCCAAATCTAGCCTTGGCTTCGTCTAAGCCTCTGTTGTCCTATTTGGTATACCCACTGCTATATTCCTCGAGTTAGTAGTAGCAGTGGATTCGTTTTCTAAATTTGTTTGGTTGCACTCCACGTCAAGCGTGGAGGTTGTCGACTGATTTATTAACTGGCATACATTTTTGGTAACCCAAGAAGAATAATACCGGACCGAGGAACAGCTTTTGCAGCCAAACTGTTTCAAAATGACCACATAAAAGAAAGCATACCACATTCGTTAATCGCAACTGCTGTCCCCAGGGGAAGGTAGAGGTAGATAAATCATATCCTAACACCGATTCTAATCAAATTATCAATCGCGGAGCCAAGTGCTTGATACAAGCACATTGATCGAGTTCAACCAATGATAAATAATACCAGAATAAGATATCCAAACAAGAAGTACGCCCTTTCGTATTTTAACTAGAATGGAAATGAAGTTAGCAGCATTACCAGACTTTCAAGCCTTTATAAGCGACGATAACGCGACGACAGAACATGCAGAAAATGGTACGACGAGAAGCTACTAAACTTCAGGAGAATAGGAGACAAAGCAACAAGAACCGTAAAGGTGCAAGTGTCTATAAGGAGGGCGCCTTGGTTGCAGTCAAGGGAAATCCTAGACCAGCCCAGTTATGAATTGGAGAAGACGGGTGATAACAAGGGACCCAGGATAGCTCCAGCCGCAGCGGATGGTCTTAAAGGATGGGGTTAATCATTCGGCGGATGATACGTGAGAATGACCGGATGTGACATCTGAGCTTGGTTTACATTCAAACAGTGAGCTTTCCGAATATTCTCCACGCTATTGAAGTAAACTAAAATGTAAGTCCTAGAAAGAGACACAGTGTTAACAGGTGATATTTCTAGGGTATTTTCATCGCGCTGAATGTACCACCAAAATTATAAAATCCTTACTAATATTATAAATTCGAAAGTAACTCTGTCTGTCTGTCTGTCTGTCTGTTTGTCTGTTACGCTTTCACGCCTAAACCACTAAACCGATTTTGATGAAATTTGCAACAGACATAGTTTAGACCTTGGAGACGGACATAGGCTACTTTTTATGGAGAACAAAAGGGTTGAAGGGGGTGAAATGGGGTTCAATAAGTTGTAAGGGGATTTTTTTCTATTGTATAAAAAGTAACTGACTGACAGACAACGCACAACCTAAACCGCTAGAGCTAAAGGGCTGAAATTTTGAAATTTTAGGGGGTGAATTGGGGTTTACCCAAACCGCTGGAGCTTTAGGGTTGAAATTTGGACACTGCATCCCTATAATGGCGTGGACATCTACTATAAAGCGATTTTTCGAAATTCATCCCCTAAGGGGGTGAAATGGGGTTTATCCAAACCGCTGGAGCTATAGGGCTGAAATTTGGACAGTGCATCCCTATAATAGCGTGGACATCCACTAAAGCGATTTTTCGAAATTCATCCCCTAAGGGGGTGAAATGGGGTTTACCCAAACCGCTGGAGCTATAGGGCTGAAATTTTGACAGTGCATCCCTATAATGACGTTTACATCCACTAAAAAGCGATTTTTCGAAATTCATCCCCTAAGGGGGTGAAATGGGGTTTACCCAAACCGCTGGAGCTATAGGGCTGAAATTTTGACAGTGCATCCCTATAATGACGTTTACATCCACTAAAAAGCGATTTTTCGAAATTCATCCCCTAAGGGGGTGAAATGGGGTTTACCCAAACCGCTGGAGCTATAGGGCTGAAATTTTGACAGTGCATCCCTATAATGACGTTTACATCCACTAAAAAGCGATTTTTCGAAATTCATCCCCTAAGGGGGTGAAATGGGGTTTATCCAAACCGCTGGAGCTATAGGGTTGAAATTTTAACAGTGCATCCCTATAATGACGTGGACATCCACTAAAGAGCGATTTTTCGAAATTCATCCCCTAAGGGTGTGAAATGGGGTTTTTACAAACCCCTAAAGCTATAGGGCTGAAATTTTGACAGTGCATCTCTATAATGACGTGGACATTTACTAAGAAGCGATTTTTCGAAATTCATCCCCTAAAGGGGTAAAATTTGGTTTAACAAACTACTGGAGATACAGGGTAGAAATTTGGACAGTGCATCCCTATAATGACATGGACATCCACTAAGAGGCGATTACTCGAAATTCATCCCCTAAGGGGATGAAATGGGGTTAACCCAAACCTCTGAAGCTGAAGGGCTGAAATTTTGACAGTGCATCCCTGTAATCACGTAGAAATGAATGACTCGAAATTCACTTTATTTAATATTCATTTGTGATTGCTTCATAATTTCTTACATCCACGTAAATAGGCGAACAAACTTAACGAACGTTCGTCAAACCCTAAAATGTCACTTTTCTTGATGACATATACATGCCAATCTACTTTAAAACTTGCAGATTTGTTGAGGAGAGGTGATATTCGCAGCAATTTGTTTACCATATTTATTAAAAAAATGCACTATAATAAACCCTTTTTAGGGATAATAACAGCTGACTTTTTTGTTGGTTTTTTTTAAGGAAAACATTGCACATAATAAACAGTTTTTAAAGGCGTTGCAAGGCACGCGGGTTTTATGCTAGTGATATTATAAATTTTGAAGTTAAATTTTCTTCATACAAAAGGCGGGGGGGGGGGGGGTGGTTAGGGACGCCATTCCTACGCCATTGGTCTAATCCCCCGCTGTAGCAAAACCTACTATACAATACTCTAAAATTTTTTAAATATCCAAAATCAGTTTTTGCAGATTTATCCTTTTCTCATTATATGTACCTTTCTCCTACCGCGGACTGTGCACACATAATCTTTTTTTATTGAAAGACATTGCAACGCACGCGGGTTTTTGCTAGTATGTAACAAATTTTTATTTCCACATTGATTTTTTTATTTTATCTTTTTAATTTTAAATTTTATTTTTAATTACACATCTCCAGGGTTGTTTGTTGTAGCTGTGCAGATAACACTCGACAGCTTTAAAGGGATTAGAATTAATTATCGCTAATTAAGATAATTAATTTGACAGAAATTTTTCAAACGCTCCTGCTTAAAACCGGCACGGGTATTGCTGTGACGTCGTCGCTAGACTAGAACAAATTCAGGGTGCTGCCATCTACCAAACGAACGAACGAACGATCCAACCAGCGAACGAGCGCCCTTTGTACATTTTTAGTACGGGGGTGTACTATACCGGAAAATTGGAAAATTGCTAGCAAGTATCTCACAGGGTGGTGGCTACACGGCTACACTTAGGTGAGGGACAAATTAGGCTTAAGTCAGGGTGTTCTTCTTTTTTTTATTCATGTTTTTTTAATGTATAGACGACAATCAAGAGTCTCTATATTTTTAGTGTGCTGATGGAAACCATACATGAAAGTGATCTTTCATTTATGTACATACCCACACACACAGGTATATTTACCTGTAAGACGAAAACGTAAATGTGCTGCTAATCAGGTGACATCAAATTGCAGTTATGCAAATTTTACAAGGAAAAGAAATGCTGTAGTTGTAATCTACTTTGCAATTCACCAATGGGGTATTATTTCGAGTTCTTATAAAAAGGGTGGCGTTTTATTGATTTTGTTGGGCTTAAAAGAAACGAAATTAGCAAATTAAGACAAGTTTGTTTTTATTTGTGTGACAGTTCAAAGATTAGGAGTCGCCCTTTGTAGTACCAATCAGTCTTGTCGTACTTGTTATTGTGTAATGTATACTAATAGGGTTGTTTCGAAGGAAGGAATAGACGACAGGATAGATTAATGGGAGTTCGGAAGGAGGCGACGGTTCTTGCATTTGTAGGGAGAAATTGCACGAAGTCCACTGTAAAAAAAATTTGTAACCGGGCTTCGATTACGCAAAGTCGATATCCTCAATAGCATCCCGATGACGCAGACATGTAACTGTTAGGCCCAGTGGGAGACAGCCTGGTCGGAGTGTAATGCCTCCTGAAACAAGTGATTTTGGCAAAAGACTGTAAGGTCGTCAGTACTAAACTACCAGATGAACAACAAGTACCGTCAGCTAGGTGAAGACCCGACCTAAGAGGAGTTTTGTTACCCTGTTATTAGCCGGTTAATCTGGCGAGATGCCGTATTAGGGCTACTCGTAATGTTGATGTTATTGCCCGATAAAAAATAAGACTCGATCGTTCTTAGCCTGCAACAGGCACGTATAATCACGACTATCAGATTTAAATTATACAAAACGGTAATACTGATGTACGGATCGGAAGCATAGACTCTAACTAGGCACGACGAGCAGGTCCTTGAAGCTGTGAAAGACAATTTTTTCGCAGGATTACGGGCGCAGTAAATGCAAAGGGTTGTCTTAAGAAGAAGATGCAATCACGAATCGGATCAAATATACAAAGATTACGCTGGATGGGACATGGAATGAGAATGCATGAAGAAACGCTCCTGTTCCTCCAAATGTCAGAGCAGGGGCGGATCTACTGAAGGGCTGCTCTGACACTACTTGCAAGGGATTTTCGCTCAACTTTACCTAGGTCAACGGCTGCAAACGAAGTGACACTTTTCTTTTCGAATGTACCCACGGAAAAAGCGATTTTGAGATTCCAGATTGTTTTGGCGCACGCCATACTATTGGCTAATGGGTGCAGGAGGCGCACCGGGTTCCAGCTAGAATAATATAGCGGGCGATTTCAGGTGTCTTACTGATTGATAACTGGCTCAGCAACCTGCAACCTGACTTAATCAATTCAAACATGGCAGTATCGTCATCTTGCAGCGCTTGAGGATCTCTAGAC
This sequence comes from Thereva unica, assembly GCA_949987705.1. NCBI lineage: Eukaryota > Metazoa > Arthropoda > Insecta > Diptera > Therevidae > Thereva > Thereva unica. The sequence goes on along the minus strand of OX465285.1, from coordinate 25,620,473 downwards.
AGGCTTTGCACCTACCACGGAATCTTTTAAAGGAACTCTAATGATAGTTAAGTCCTCACCGATGTATCTACAACTTGTCATGGTGGTGAGGCTTGCGTGGCCCCGTGGGGGCCTTGACCAAGTTAGATACATGCAATAAGGTGTAAACAATCGTAACGATGGACTCTGGATACCAGGCGACCTTCGGTTTCAATTAGCCTTGCGGCTAATCCGATTGGGCATTTTCTCCGAACCCATGCGGCAGGGTGCCGCTTAGGGCCTCAGTGAAGGGTAATTTTCGGGATCTCTCTTCAATGAGGGTGATCTGAGACCGCGAACCTCCGGGGAACACGCTGAGATGACTACTTCAAAGGACGAAGATTTCCTTAGAGGCGCAACTGCTGTAGCGTGGGCACTTTCTGCTCCATCGGAAAGGCGACCCGCAGCTACTTCAAGAAAACGTAGTGGAACAGTCGAAAGACGCTTTGGGGCGACTTTAGAAAGCTGGCTTCTCCCGAGAAGATACAGCTGGGCTGGGACAATAGCCACAAAGGCCTGGAAAACAGGAGTTTCGCTGCAGGTAAGACTGAGTGGGCCATTGTCACCTTCAAGCCTTTCAAGGCTGAAGCACTAGAAGAAGACCTGCACTATCTCTAAGGCGACTTGGCCGACTTATAACAAAGAAAAAACAATAGGCCTCTCATAAACTGATCCCGACGAGATATTGCTAGAATCACGGTTATCATCAAGGGACATTTACCCGTAGGAGACCACACTGCCAAGTTGGGCATCCCGTTCAATGTCTGTTACCGTAGCCAAGGAAAGAAGAACGAGGGAAAAACACTTGCTCACCTGTTGTGCAAATGCAAATGCCTAAAGCCAGACACTAGGCAGTTACGTTTTGCAAGACTTAAAAGAGATTTCCAGACTGGACATCAGATCACTGATAAGTTTTCTAAATTCCACAGGATGGCTATAGGCATCAGTCACACCCCGCCAAACAACTACAACTAGGTAAACGAGTTGTGGCAACAAAACGACGCGTCAAGTCTTAATTGGACTTATGGGAGACAGCCCTTTACCAATATACGCGCCCGCAACTAGCACGCTTAGCGAACAAATGAACGTACCTCGCACGGGTATGCACTCTCCCGCTACAGACATGAATATCTAAAAATACTCCCCCCAGAAGTATACATGCCTCTGTTACAGATATGAAAGTATTCGTTGCCAAAAGCGAGTGACGTTTTACCAAGCGGTCCCCCTACTACCTACTAACCACGTCCAATGCTGCTTGACCTACACAGTCGAACGAGAACTGGTCCCCTGAGTATGCTAATTGCACCTTTTATCGTGAACAAGATAATTGTCCGTTTCTTCGTCCTATACACTATATACCCTAAGGACATTCCTTCGGGGAGAGTGAAAGGGTGTAGAAGGGGGTTTTGGTTGAGATTGGGATTCCACATAACCAACCGAAGTAGCCTCGACAGAGTATGTTAATTTTTCCTCCGTTTACTGATGAAAAAAACGTTTTAAGTTGTACCAAACCCAAACTACTTCTTTACAGCAAAACAACCTTAACAAACACTTCTCCTCTGTAGCCACATACAAGTATGTAAATCCCCCACACACTTTCTAGTTCTGCTAACAGAAATGCAGTTGCACAACCCTTCAACTAATTAACTAAGCACTCACTTAACTGGATTTAATTAGAATGTTCGGGGATTAATACAAAATAAAGAAACCCAAATCAAGCGGTGATTTAAGGGCTTTGAAGTGGCTCTGCTGTGTGCTGATGTGTAGTCAGTTAAGCAATCCCCGCTCCCTAATCCCATTAGATATTCACAAAAAGAACCCCGAATGCCAGAAGGAAAACAACAACTGGTTCCCCACAATTGCATTAATAGGGCTGAGAAGCTGCTGCCGCGGCCCCCGCCCCGATTTCTGTTATTGCTCCACAAGCGTCATTTGCAATTCAATGAAATCCTTTTAAAATCTTAACGCCCAAGAAGTCAACTTAACGAAAATCGCACAAATGTTCCCCAATTTTGTGGCCCCAATCCGTCCCGCTGCCAGCATAACCCTAAGAAGTGGAGGAGGACGAAGACATCCTTCACCTAGACGCATTTGGTTCTTGCTGGTGGGGCTGTAGTCACTTTCGAAAATCATCTTGGATCCGAAGTGGAGGACGACGTCTTTGCAATCCCTTAAATTTCTTCAGCGTTTTTGCATTCAATAATGCAGGACCCCTTCCAAGGGTTTGGCGGTTCCCAGAAAGCGTTCTTGTGTGTTTCGTGCTGTTTTTTGCCAGAGAATATATACGAGACTCGAAAACCTGGAATTTATTCAAATTTCCGTTGTAGAACCGGAGGGAACGCCCTGCTGCTGCTGCTTGCAGTCCCTACCTATTTTATTTAAATTTTATCGCCACCTCTACGCTTTTTTACGACTGCTCCAAGCCACGTCCTCGGTGGATGCTATTTGAGCTGCGTCGCTGCGAGGATTCAATTTTTTTTGGGGGGGTCCTGTAGCTTCCATAAATTTCGATTCTCCTGATGCCACCGCTCGTCCGACCCGGCCAGCAGAAGAAGAAGGTCATCCGCAGAGCGTCAACTCCGGGAGAGATAACAGAGATAAGCGCGACTTCAAGTGGAATAACGTGTGGATGCCGCTTTAGAGAGCCGCCCATAATCACCTTGAATATGAAATTATGACGTCGTTTGCGGGCATTAGCCCCACTCCACTTCAATGACAGTTTACAGATTTGGACGAAGGATCCCCCCACCAATAAGACAAGAACGTCGCAAATTAAGGTTTACGGTACTTGCCCCGAGGCGGCGCTCTATGGGCTTTGTTCCTTTCGATGGGCACTTAATTGGGCACTAGGTACGTCCGCTCTTGGCTGGTGCGGCCGCCGGCAAGGTCCTTGTAGATCTAAATGAGATCTCTGAGGGTTTTTTGCCAACTTTGTGACATTTTTAATGACCTTTTCCTGTATTGACGTCTTCAGCTTTTTATTTTATTATTGATGGCAAACGTTGGTCGTAATGGCATCTTCCGAGATTTGACTTAAGCCTCCACTCGGCGGGGGGCTACACCTGGATTGCACGAAACTTACTCAATATAAGAACAATATATAGTTGTGATACGCAGCATCCATTAGGACGAGATTAGATAAAATCGAAATCGTCTCGTAAAAGTGAAGCCATGCAAAAAGATACGAGAAAGTTGCTGTGGACGCCCGAAAAAACTCCCAAAAACTCCTAAAAACTGCTCAAGAAATGCGCCTGTATTGGAAATGAAGATAAAAACACTAAATGCGGCCGTAAAAAATAATCGAACAATCCCAAGTCTAATCTTACATAAAGCAGGAGAAGCTCCTTCGCCTTGTTTGTGTTAGTAGATATGCTATGCCGGTTCTAGCACAATTTAACATGGGGTTTTACATATAACCCCTAGATTCACCTTTTTCGCCATCTTGGATTTTCTTAGCTGTGCCAATTGGTTTGTGACGTCACATGGTCATGTACGAATGTGTGTGTGTGTGTGTGAGTGTGTGTGTGTGTGTGTGTGTGTGTGTGTGTGTGTGTGTGTGTGTGTGTGTGTGTGTGTGTGTGTGTGTGTGTGTATGTGTGTGTGTGTGTGAGTGTGTGTGAATGTGTGTGATGCTGGGTAGGTGGCCCCGTAACCGCCTAGGATTTGGGGGGGTCTGAAAGCTCTTTATGTACGTGTACGAGGTGTTTTAGGTTTGTGTCTTGGATAAGGTGGCTTAGAGTTGGTGTGTGGAGATGGGTGAAAGCTCTTTATGTAGGTGTACGAGGTGTTTTGGGTTTGTGTCTTGGGTAAGGTGGTTTGAAAGCTGTATATGGAGGTTGGGTGTCTTGGATGGGGTGGCTTGGAGTTGGTGGGTGGAGATGGGTGAAAGCTCTGCATGTAGGTGTGTGAGGTGTTTTGGGTGTGTGTCTTGGATGGGGTGGCCCAGAGTGGGCATGGGATTTGGTGTGGGACCAGCGTGGGATTTGAATGCTGTGTTGTTGAGTGCCACCTGTGGGAAGCTAGTTGAATTTCGGTGTTGATTTGGTCCAGAGCTGGCATGGGATTTGAGGTGTGACTTAAAGCTCTGGATGTATGTTTCTTGGATAGGGTGGCGCAGAACGGGCATGGGATTTGGCCCAGAGCTGGCATGGGATTTGGGGATGTGACGGAAGGCTCTGGATGTATCTTTGCGTGGCCCAGAACCGGCATGGGATTTTGGATAAAAAGTTGGTGCGAGATGTGAGCGCCAGCTGTGGGAAGCTAGTTGAACTAAGAATTAAAGAAGCTCTTGAGGGATCTTTTGTAATGATCTTTGATTCAATTATTATGTATATAAATCCTTGAAAGGGGAATGTTAGGTTAGTTTTCTTCCGGTTGCGGTGATGAACAGTTATAAGGATTCTACCAGATTGCTTGAGGAAAAGGGTGATAAAGGAAGCAAAGTAAAAGAATTAAAATATCAACTGAATTCTCTATCAATTAAATCGAAGCAATCATCATCATCATCATCTGAGAGTAAAGATACTTCTTCATCCATAAGATATCAGCAGATAAAAGATAAGTAAATATGAACATACCAAAATTTCTCGAAGAATATTCTAGTATACTGTTGGAGGAGCATAAGGGTAAAATAGAACAACTCTATAGATATGTTCAAGAATACGAAAATGCTGGAAAAGTTTATTCTATACATGGAGCACATTACAAGAACTGCCCATGGTCGAACGATAAAACAACTTGTGGACCAGATACATGTGGATGCTGTTTTGTGGAGCGGTACAAACGGGAAGTTCAACGCCTAGTAAATTTTTATGTCCAGATCACCAAAAGCAGCTGTAGAGAATGCAGAAAAGGGTTCGATTTACACTAGCGCCTGAATTACACATTATGCATGTATGGGATTTCGCTTATAGAGCTAGCCGTATGGGACAATGGCATATAAGTGCCCTTGATAGATGCAGATTTCAACAGAGAGTCATCAATACAGGCAAAATCCTACAGCCCATATTAAACCAACATCATCGTGAAAAAATATATAGCACAAGATTTGAAAATAAAACAAATTTGTTATAAAAAAAATGTCTTTTTATTTAATTTATAATACATCATTAGCATTTATCCAAGAATTATGTTCTCGTGAGAACCCCAACCATTTAACATAAACTTTATCACCGCTCTTTTTCAATATTTTTTCAACTAGGTAGAGATCTGAGTGTTTAACTTTCTGCAATTCCTTTTCATAGAATCCACCTTTAATGGGGTTGCCCTGGTAGTCCTCAAGTTGATATGTCGGTGGATTAGTCAGTTGAACCTTGGAGATTTTAAAGATTTCAGTTGTCCAGTTTGGTGTGTAGCCTTTTTCAAATAGATGTTTATATTTGCTTATGCGGACGCGGTCTCCTATTTTATATGCAGGTGAAGGGACAATTTTGATGTGATTATAGGCTGTAGCAAGAAGTAGCTTTTCATTTGTCCTATTAACATCACAGGGACGCATTTTAATTGTTCGATGTTTTTTTGCATTGTATTGTGATAGCAGTTTTTTCATCATAGAAATCCATTTGTAGGATCCATTCATGCTAAATTCCTTCCACATCATGCTCTTTAAAGTTCGGTTGAATCTTTCCACTATTGATGCCTTAAGCGATGTATATGTTGAGTAGTGGTTGATTTTATATTTGCTCATTAGCTTTTGAGAGTTGTAGAATTCCTTACCATCATCCGTTTGCAAATTGTTAGGTGTGCGCCCATCTTTAAATATTGATTGCATCGCTTCTGTGACTTCTGGACCGGTTTTTCTTTTAATTGGCATAGCCCAGGCATATTTAGAAAATGCATCAATTACAGTCAGTAAGTAGCGGAATCCTTTGTTTACATGTTTATATGCATCCATTTCCACCAAGTCAGCCTGCCACAAATCATCCAGACCTTTAATGATAACTCTCCGCCTAGAAAAATTTCGACGAGCAGGTTTGTGAAGCTCATTTACTACTTGCCTCTTACTCAGAGATGCCATTTTCAGCCTTCTTATTAATTATGTGTGAGAATATATAATTTTCGATCTTCGCAATTTCGCGATAAATGAACATCGTTAGATTCTCTACTGCTTTGTCAATGCTTTCCCGTATTTCTTCGTCGACATAGTTTTTGGTTGCAGCGTCAGCATTTTCTTTTGGATCACCTAGGTTTTTGATTCTTTTCAAGGTAAGATCATAGTCACCATCTGATGTTAAATTGAAACCGTTTCCTTTTGGTCCAGCGGGACCGTCTTTTCCAGGAATTCCAGGTGGACCGCGATCACCCACTGCTCTAAATTTTTGCCGTTTAAAAGATCGACCAAACTTGTCAACGCTCATTTCCGAAATGTTAATAGTTCTATGTGGGTGGGAATATTTATACTATAATGTCAGCTTCCCGCAACTCCTCAATGATTGACACTATTTCATTACTATGGCTATTATTTCCAGCTTGCTGCGATGCTATCAATATTCGGAGCCTATCAACTAGCTCATTGGGGTCATCCCAATATATGTAATCGATATTTTTCTTTGGAATTTGCATTATTCCCGTTCCAGTATGAGGAGTGTGAATCAACTTTTTTATTATGGTTCTATATTTGAAGCTATTTGTTCCTTTTATTTGCTGGTTTTCCTTAAAATCACGTCTGTGGGTGCATGTATCATTTACAATTTTTTGATAATTGGACAAGTCTTCTTTTGAGTAGCCTCGAGGCTTTTTCATAAAAATTAATTCAGCTAGACCTTCAGTTATCTTGTACCGCTTGCCATCTATAAGAAAGTATTCTTTATCAACTTTTAATCTCGAATTACCAATATTCCACATATCGTTCTTATAGTACACTCCATACGTTTTATCAATTCTCGTGCTATCATTTTCCAGTAGTTGTTTATATTTGTTTAGTATCTGGTCTGCAGACTCTAATTTTGGTTCTTTTGTAGGTGTGACAAACTGATCATCATCATCATCATCATCCTCAGAATAACTCGGTGGCTCTAGCTTTAAGTATTTACGTGGTGGTGGTGGTGGTGTGTATGCTTCTTCATTGCCCTCGTGCTTAATTTCATCTTCTTCTTCTTTTGGTTCAAGTTTCACTGATGCTGCTGTTGTTGTGAGCTTTTTCAGCGTGTTGGTTATAGGTTTAAATGTTTCCTCTAATTGAGCTTCAGATTCAATTTTACCAGTCTTGAGAGCTTTATATTTTCTTCGTATAGCATCACGTGTTTTTATAATATCCTTCATCAATTTTTCATTCATGTTGCTACACGTGTGGTTACAGCTACAATGATATACAGCTATGCTAATAAGCATTTATATAGATCCAGACGTACCAGGCAGGTCAACCAGATAGATCAGCCAGACAGACCAGCCAGACAGACAGACAGACCGACCAGCCAGACAGACCAGCCAGACAGACCAGCCAACCAGCCAGACAGATCAGCCAGACAGACCAGCCAACCAGCCAGACAGACCAGCCAACCAGCCAGACAGACCAGCCAACCAGCCAGACAGACCAGCCAGACAGACCAGCCAACCAGCCAGACAGACCAGCCAACCAGCCAGATAGACCAACCAACCAGCCAGACAGACCAGCCAGACAGACCAGCCAACCAGCCAGACAGACCAGCCAACCAGCCAGACAGACCAGCCAACCAGCCAGACAGATCAGCCAGACAGACCAGCCAACCAGCCAGACAGACCAGCCAACCAGCCAGACAGACCAGTCAACCAGCCAGACAGACCAGCCAGACAGACCAGCCAACCAGCCAGACAGACCAGCCAACCAGCCAGATAGACCAACCAACCAGCCAGACAGACCAGCCAGACAGACCAGCCAACCAGCCAGACAGACCAGCCAACCAGCCAGACAGACCAGCCAACCAGCCAGACAGACCAGCCAGACAGACCAGCCAACCAGCCAGACAGACCAGCCAACCAGCCAGACAGACCAGCCAGACAGACCAGCCAACCAGCCAGACAGACCAGCCAACCAGCCAGACAGACCAGCCAACCAGCCAGACAGACCAGCCAGACAGACCAGCCAACCAGCCAGACAGACCAGCCAACCAGCCAGATAGACCAACCAACCAGCCAGACAGACCAGCCAGACAGACCAGCCAACCAGCCAGACAGACCAGCCAACCAGCCAGACAGACCAGCCAGACAGACCAGCCAACCAGCCAGACAGACCAGCCAACCAGCCAGACAGACCAGCCAACCAGCCAGACAGACCAGCCAGACAGACCAGCCAACCAGCCAGACAGACCAGCCAACCAGCCAGACAGACCAGCCAACCAGCCAGACAGACCAGCCAGACAGACCAGCCAACCAACCAGACAGACCAGCCAGACAGACCAGCCAGGCAGAGCTGAAAGACCTGGTCAGCTGATTAGGTGGGCTCCTTCATAGGCTCATGAATACATCAAAGCCTTTTCGATATCGACCTTTGCCCATGGGGCTGTCCTTATCAATTACTAAGAATCCATATTTGTCTTTCCAACAGTTTGCACACGCTTTTCTGAACTTTGCGAATTTCATATCACTATTCACATGATCATTGTATACATGCTTCAGGTTCAAATCATCTTGTTTGAATATGATCAGAAAGTTTGCATTATCTCGGATTAGATGCTTTGGTATATGAGTATAAGTTTGACAGAGGTAAAAGCTGTCAATGTCGTTATGCCTCCCCATACAAAAGTAGGCTCTAATATTATTTTGTTTATCGCAGGCTACATCATCAAAGATGAAAATTGAGTTTGGCTTTGCTTCCTCCGGTGGTATAACATCGTGGTTGTTAGAAAACGTATAATAGCCCAAACCTGATATGTGAGCTACAACTTCTCCTAAATACTCGTATTTCGGCTGACTTAGCGACTTTGAGTAAATGTATATATTCTCGAATCTCAGACCGTTAGGATGCTCCAGTAGACTTAGCATAACATTTGTCTTGCCACAATTCGACGGTCCAACAATAATACCTCTTATACTGTTTGGTAGCAGCACCCCATGCTTCTTTGATGTACTTGTAATTTCCACATCAGTATTTCTATCTGGTAGACACGCTTGTTGCTTGATAAACTTCATGTTGCACACTAACCCAATCCCTATAAATACCCGTACTTTTATAGATTTTAATCAGTCTTACAGTAAACCTATAAAATGATTGACCATAGTAAGAAACGCACCATTCATCGAAGAGCTGCCAAGGGGGGAGGACTGTTAAACACTGTTATAAATAAGTTACCGCTTGAGCTTCATCTACCGGGATATCAATACTGTGGTCCAGGAACAAAGTTAGCTAAAAGACTAGCCCGCGGTGATCCTGGCATCAACCCACTAGACGCAGCCTGCAAACAGCATGATATTGCATATCGAGATCATAAGGACTTAAGCGACCGACATACAGGGTGTTCCGTTACTCATGGTACAAAGGAAAATGGCAAATAGTACATGAAAAATTATCGCAAAAAAAAGTAAAAGTGGGGGGGGTATCTCTTTTCGTTTTCGAGATATGGCGTTTTGAAGTTTTTTTGGTAGAGGTTTACATATTACCCTGTATTTTTGTCACCTTTTTAGATATTTTAATGAATAAGACATCAATCTACGCAGAATACTCCCACCTATCTAAATCTGTAAAAGTCAAGGGGTCAACCCACCAACATCCAGAGTTATGAGTCATCAAAGACAAAATTTTCTTTTTTTTTCACTAAAATTTCCACTTCAACCACCTTTTTCTCCAAAAATACGTAATAAACCAATATTTTGTTTTACAAAATTGGAAAGCTTGGACAATTTCCTATGAATAATGTCTCACGATTATTATGCTACGATCTTTACTTTTGAAGTTATTAGCAATTTTAATAGTGAAATTGGCTCTATTTCGTCCTTTTTTAGTACTTTTTCACCTGAGTTTTGTCGAAAAGTACCAAATAAGCACCAAATAAGGCCAACTTTTGCGTTAAAATTGCTAATAACTCCAAAAGTAAAGGTCATAGCATAATAATCGTGAGACATTATTCATAGGAAATTGTCCAAGCTTTCCAATTTTGTAAAACAAAATATTGGTTTATTACGTATTTTTTGGAGAAAAAGGTGGTTGAAGTGGAAATTTTAGTGAAAAAAAAAGAAAATTTTGTCTTTGATGACTCATAACTCTGGATGTTGGTGGGTTGACCCCTTGACTTTTACAGATTTAGATAGGTGGGAGTATTCTGCGTAGATTGATGTCTTATTCATTAAAATATCTAAAAAGGTGACAAAAATACAGGGTAATATGTAAACCTCTACCAAAAAAACTTCAAAACGCCATATCTCGAAAACGAAAAGAGATACCCCCCCCACTTTTACTTTTTTTTGCGATAATTTTTCATGTACTATTTGCCATTTTCCTTTGTACCATGAGTAACGGAACACCCTGTATAGCTGACCGTATTTTAGAAGAAAAAGCCTGGCAACGAGTAACATCTAAAGACGCTAGCTTTGCAGAACGTGCTAACGCGCTATTAGTAACAAACGCCATGAAAGCTAAAATTAAAGTTGGAATGGGTGTCAAAGCAAAAGTTACCTGCTCGAAGAAGAAGAAGAATACGTTACGTCCATCATTCCGCGAAGCTGTACATAATGCTAGAAAAGTGTTAAAGCTGAAAAAGCCGAAAGACCTGTTGGAAGCTACTACAATTGCCCTAAGTGCGGCAAAGAATGTTATCAAGGGGAAGAAAAAATCTTACACTACGCCTAGAGTGATACCAGTACCTAAAGTAGGAGGAGTTTTACCGTTCCTCATTCCACTTTTTGCAGGTCTTTCAGCCGTTGGAGCGCTATCTGGAGGTGCAGCAGGCATAGCTAAAGCTGTAAACGCTGCAAGCGGCGCACGTCGGGAGCTTCAGGAAGCGAAACGTCATAATGAGACAATGGAAGCTATAGCGCTAGGAAAACATGGGCAAGGATTATTTCTAAAGCCATATAGGAAAGGACTGGGACTTTTTCTCAACCCCAGACCAAAAAACTAATAAAGTCGCTGCCCAAAAGAGCACTCAATGAAAATGATCTGCGTAAATATGCACAGAATATAGCCCACTTTAGAGGAGTATTTATGCGCGATCAATTACCTAAAATCCATGGAGAAATGAGAGCGGAATTATAAATCTAGATGTTTCATCTGGACCTGGAACGCATTGGGTAGCGTATAAGAAGAATGGAGATATCATAAATTACTTTGATAGTTTTGGAAATCTGCAGCCACCTCGGGAAGTTGTAAATTATTTGGGAGATGCAGTCACATACAACTATACAGCTCATCAAAATTTCAACTCAGTGATTTGCGGACACTTATGCTTAGAATTCTTACATAATGTATAAATAACGGCCTTCAAGTGCAAACATAGACATTTCATAACAAGTAGCCATGTCGATAACACTCTCTCTTACTGGCAATGCATCGGTTCTCACCGCTGAATACTTTCCCCCATTGGAATTAGCTGGAGACTACGTTTGCGGATTAATTGACTTTCAAACATACAATTCTATACCGAATATTGATGACAGCAACAACTTAATGCATGTGGGAGATGCGTGTATCGAAATACCTGTTGGATCATACGAGATTGATGACATAGCAGCTTCAGTACAGCAAAGCTTAAATAAGAGCAGCAGCAAGGCAACAGTCTTAATAAGGGCAAACAATAATACCTTGAAGAGTGAAATAAAAGCAACTGAAGTTATACATTTTGATAAAGAGCGATCTATCGCACCGCTGTTGGGATTTGGAAAACGTGTTCTGGATGCAAATATATTACATACATCAGATCTACCCGTCAATATTATAAAAGTTAATACTATAAGGGTTGAATGTAACATCATATCAGGCTCATATATCAACAATAAACAGGTGCATATGCTGCATGAATTTGCCCCAACCGTGGGGCCAGGCTATAAAATAGTAGAGGTTCCAGCGAATGTGATCTATTTACCGGTGAACGTCAAACGTGTTAGTTCGCTCACACTAAAGCTAGTTGATCAGGACGGAGATTTAATAAATTTTCGAGGTGAAACGATAACTATCAGACTACATTTAAAGCCACAGAATGATAGTCTACGGCAGCAACAGCAGCAATAAGCATATAAACAGGATGAACTTCACGGAAAACATTAGTCAACCGACAACCTTGAAGCGAACAAGACGTCAACTGAGAGCTGATAATATACAATTTCTAAAATCAATAGGACTAAATTTGAAGCAATGAACAACATCTTGGATATTACTGAAGGCACGAGCCATGACAATAGCATAACAAAAATTGACTACCACACTTACTCATCGTTCACCTCTTCATTTAAAAACAGTGATGAAACCCGCATTCCAGTGCAAAACCAAGACCTGTATATCCTCCCAGCTGAAAGTTTCATATACATTGAGGGAACAGTAACTAAACCTGATGGAACAATATCCAGCACTGCAGAGCTAGTAAATAATGCTGTAGCGTTTCTCTTTGAGGAAATTCGCTATGAAATCAATGGTGTGGAAATTGATAGAACTCGAAATCTTGGAATAGCAACAACACTAAAAAATTACATATCATTAAACCAAAATGAGAGCCGCATGTTATACAACGCTAGTTGGTCGCCGGATAAATCAATTACATCCCCCCATGGATTCTTCAACATTGCTGGGCTTTGCTGAAGATTACAAGAAAATTATCGCCAACGCTAAACATGAACTCATATTAATACGAAGCAGGATGGATGAAGATGCGGTCATATCACCGACAGATGATGTAAACATCTCAATTTCGAAACTTCAGTGGCGCATTCCCCATATTAATGTTGCCGATCATGAGAAAATTGCTTTATATAAAATCATTGAAAGCGGCCGTGAAATACAAATGCCATTCAGGAGCTGGGACATATACGAGTACCCTACGCTACCAGCAACGACTCATCACACGTGGTCTGTCAAAACGTCATCGCAGATGGAAAAGCCCCGATATGTCATACTAGCTCTCCAAACAAATCGTAAAAATGATAAAACAAAGGATGTCAGTAAGTTTGACCACTGCAAGCTGACAGATGTTAAAGTGCACTTGAATTCGGAATCATACCCATATGATGACCTGAACTTGAAATTTGATGCTCATAAATACGCTCTCCTATATGATATGTATATAAAATTCCAAACTTCATACTATGGATGTCAGTTGCAGCCACTACTCTCAAGGGAAGAGTTTATGCGTGATGCTCCGATCGTAGTCATTGATTGCTCCCGGCAAAACGAAACCATTAAAACAGGTCCTGTGGATATAAGGTTAGAATTCAAAACATCAGAAAACGTTCCCACTAACACAACAGCATACTGTTTATTGCTACATGATCGAATAGTGGAATATACACCTCTAACCAACGAAGTCAGGAAAATTGCTTGAAATGGATGCCATTATCATCGACATTCAAGGATTCAAATTACAAAACAATCAATTTATTTTCAAAGAACTGGCCATATTAAATTGTGAAAATCAAGTGCAGCACTACATATTCCAACCACCATTTGCACATAAACAACTAACTCGATCTGAAAAGAAGCAAATTGAATGGCTCAGACGCAATCATCATGGATTCAGATGGGGTGATGGATACATTCCCTACCGCACACTATATTCAGTTGGAGATCTACTGCATGATAAAATAATCTATGTTAAAGGAGCTAAAAAGAAACAATGGATTCAGGAATTATTTGGAGAGGAGCTAACCATATATGATGTAGAGGAGGAGGGATGCCCCAAACTATCAACAACAACAACAACAACAAATGGCTTCTTATCCTGCATAATACACGAAGGCCGATGTGCTCTGAAAAATGTTTTTGTAATAAGGGAATTTTTAAATAAAACAGACAGGTTATAATTATTCTTTTATTCATACTATTTACATATTGCACTTGTGTGAATTTTATTCTACATCCATGTCTTCTTGCTGCTGCTGCTGCTGCACTGAAAAATGTTCCCATGGTAGAGTGTCGATCCCGTTGTCCATAATGCAGCGTTTATCATCCTGTGGGTTTAAAGCGATCTTTGCTTGGTTTAAAGTGTACACTTTATGACTATATGAACGAATGCTTTTTTGCTCAGCTATCTTGCTTTTTGAATTTTGCAAACATTCAATATAGTCGCTAATCTGCAAAGTTTTCGCCACAACGTTCTTCTTTACCCCTTTTGCTTTCTTCACTTCATCAACACCATCTATTTCAAGGGAGTACATTTTAGACCTTAAGCCTACAAACAATGTCATTATTCGGCCATTTAATTCATCTTTCATCAATCCAGGAACTTTTTTATTTGCTTGCGGCATATTAAACTGGTTGGTCATAGGATAATCACTAGTATCAAATTTATCTATGTTTTTCTTCATAATATTGTATATGTCAACATTTTTTATTTCATATACTAATGAATCCGTATCCATGTACATTATTTTGTATTTATCAGCATCCAACTCTTTTAGCATAAAGTCATAATGGAATTCGTACAGTGCTATTTTAGAAATATCGAGAATCGCCATACCAATGTATAATGGTTTATCGAATTTAACTACCAGCTTTCGTAATTCAACTGCTACTAAATTTTCATTGAAAATTGCGCGACTATGGAAATTCGGTGCTGCAATGAGGTTTCTAGCGCCATACCGCCCCTCCCACTTTGTACATAGTTTTATGTTTGAATATTTTCGCACATTTTCCATAGTTTTTCCGAAAACAGCATTAATTATTTTCTTATATTGGTTCTTCTCGTAGGCATTTTTGGCTTGTTTCCTTTTATCTGTATTTAAGTCCACATATGGTTTAAGCCATGGTGATTGATCGAACTGCAGAATGCGGTGAATTTTCTTGAGTATTAGTCCATGTGATAAACATTGTTTTAGGTTGCGGTAATGTATAACATATTTTTCTTTGGTGTGTAAAGTGGTTAAAAGTTTGCCTTGTTTTGATCCTGGTGGTGTTGAATGTGTGGGGTAAAATGGAAAATCTTTATGCAAATTATGCAGCTCCTGCGGGTATTCAAGATCTACCTCCAACATATAGCCGATCGGTGAATTATCATCAACACTCATAACATCAACATTATCAATCCATTTAAAGTTTCCGGTTGGAAGTGATTGCGACATGGCCCATCCATATAAATTATTCACGTCATAGTACATCAGATATTTAGTTTCTTCATCCGGTTTAAAGTTTTTCATATATTTATTGTTGGCTTCACTATATCTGCAGCAGCATTGGCTAATTCCACCTCGGCAAGATTTTTCAATAAATAAAAGCATGTCAACATCCATTATCCTTTCTAAGCGCACTCCCATGTAATACAGCATCGCTGCCCATGTATATCCAGGCAGAGTGAAGACGTGTGCAGGGTCAAGTTTGTAAGTCTCCAGTCCCATAGCTCTAAAATTTGTAAAAATATCCGCCAGCAGAAGAACATCTGTTTTTAAATACAAAACTGAATACTCCCCCAGGCTTTTAATGTTAAATTTTTCCCACACTTTTTGCGCATGTTCATAATCTTTTTCAGTTATCGGCTCATCAATCATTTTATTATAAAAATGCTCCACGCTAGGTAAACTATTACACTCCAATTTATCCCAGCCATCGATGAAGTCATATGGAAAAACTCCTTTGCGCGTGAGAAGGTTGAAGCTTTCATCATCCAGGTTTTGCCATTGAGCTTTTGTTATTTTTAATTTTTCCTTAGGCAGCAGTCCGGCTAGTTTATCCAAAGATTCGTCCATAAATCTATAGGAGTCGATGAATCTCAGCATGATGGAGCTATTTTCAATGTGTTTGGTAAATGAAATGTACCGCTCTTTGTTTAACGGTAAAAGATCCACTTTTCCTGGTATGGTTAGTGCTACATCCTTGATTATGAAATGCGCATCATATCCTGATAAATTGCGGAAAATGACTGGGATGTTGCGACAATCATTATAATTGATGTTGCAGCTGTTGTGTGCAGGTCCACGATATTTACCTGTGAGGTGGCAATGATCTCTCACTCTAGTTTCACCAAGCACAAAGGGTTTCTCGCATATATGGCAGCATGGTTGGTTTAATTGAATGCACTTTTCCTGCGCTGATAACGGTGCTAGTGGTTTTATATCCTTTATTTGCTCTTCGGCTATATTTGCGATCTCCTGCAGCTGCAATGTAAACCACTGAAGACACGTTTTTCCACGATTCGATCGGTAAAATGATAGAGATTCATCGTAATAGCAGTGAAAATATAATCCAATACTATGAACTTCATGTTCTTGAATTTTCCTTGTCTTATCACCATTACTACCAGCATCGGTAACAGGTATCAATATTGACTCCAAATCTGCATATACTATAAATGGTACCGGATTCTTGTAATTATAATTTTTAAAAGTGATACATTTCTCCTTATGAAAAGCAACTTTACAGTCATTCACCTTTTCACACTCAGACACATGCGCTGCGAGCATTTCTTCAGTATAAAAATAAAATAAACATCTATCGCAGATATATTTTTTATGTTTATTTTTAGAAACCCGGCTACACACCAAACGCGACAAGTCTTTAATCCAACAGAAGTGATAAACAATATCACTATCACCGTCACTATCATCACCATCCTCACTGCCGTCATAATTTGACTTTATCATTAGCAGGTTGATGTGTTTATCCAATTTCTTCTTCGTTAAGTAAGCTGGAACAGCCGTGTATTCATTTGTCTTTTCCTTTTCCAGTGTGAAAACATTAATCGATAATCCATTGTTTGCTTCAAATATTCTTATTTGATTCAGTGTAACTGGAAGAGTAATACCGCTCAAGTTTAGCACATTGTTGTAGTGCGGGTACTTTGATGTTCTATAAGCATGATCCCCGTGCTCTACTGGATACAATGCTGAGACCACTGCCCACGCAAAGCATGCATTATCATTATTCCTCACATTTACGCATGCCTGTTTTGTTGCGATGCTTTGTGGCAATTTTATATAGGATGATCCACTTAATGGTTCGTATTTGTTTATATTCACCATTAAGTTCACTATGGTATGTAAAGCCCAACCGCTATCTTTCTCTTGGAACTCCTCAACCTGGGTCAATAGATCATCCTGCACGTTTTTCAAAAACCACTGTTCCAGATCATCAGTGCTCCCAATGGGTGTAGTTTTGGTGTGAAAGTATTTTATGTCGCTTATAACATCACCATCATTGACACCATGCTTAACATACTCGCAGCTTAAAGTCGTTGATGTCTTGACGAAATTATGCTTCTTTAAAATGTTCTTAACGCGCCGCTCAAACAAAGCATAACCATCCTTTAAAAATTGCTTCACTTCGATGTGCTTTATATTAATGATGACGCCTGTCCTGATTCGTAATGCAAACGCATTATGCAGCTCTTCCCAGCGTACACGAGCACTTCTTTTTTCACTTCTTCCTCCTTCCTGCACACCTGCTCCATGGTGGCTGCTGCCAGCTTTCAACAATACTTGTAAACCTCTTAGTTGCGCAATACAATTTTGATAGTGTTGTTTGGTCCCAATCTGCTTTTCGGCCCTGCATGCTGCTTTTATTTTTTTAATGAATAAACTACACACTTTGGTAATAATTACACTTTGCGCAGCGTCTCTGTCTCTTAAGCAATCTGCAGCTTGCTTATTTAGTCCACTCATAATGCTGCGTGTATCCATTTTAAAAGTTATAATAATTAATAACAAAAACAAAACTTTTCACTTAGCACTTGTTAAATTGGTTGGATGCTCACTGTTAAAATCACCAGTATTAGCAGGAGTAGTAATTAATAACACTTTACTAGTTAACAAATGTGAAAATACTGCCGCTACTGCTTCTTTTATAATACCCTCAATTGCATAACATGAACAAGTTCGATCATGCAAATCTGCCTATGTAGCAAATTCCTGACCCTAAGTGTTGTTTACATAGGTGCATGGAACTCATGGTCAAGTACAAAATTTACCAACTTCCGGTATCCGGCTGTCTTAGATGGAATTGCATCACCATAGTCACAGACAGGCAAATCCCTACCCCTTCACCCCAAAAGTTGTTTACACAGGTGCATGGAATTCAATTCAATTTACCAACTTCCGGTCTATAGCTTTCTCACGCAGGTGCAAAAACTGCTGACATGGCAAATTCCTAGACCTCAAAAGTTGTTTACACAGGTGCATCATGAAAACTTCCATTTCCATGTAATCAATTCCGGGCCGCAAGGGAAGACATATATTTTCAAGTTTGTACAAATTGATGCTATTCCAGTCAATTATAGTTTTTATACCGATAATTCAAGTGAAATCCCTAATTTTTACAATCCTAACAAAAACAACAAAAAGAAGTGAAGTGTCTTGAAGTGTGTGCAAATTAACGCGCCTTCAGTTAACATAATGAAACAATAAAAAGCTCCTCTTCAACCCATTGTGAAATAAATATTTTAAAAACAAATAAGATTGATTCTAATTAATAGTTTTTTTTATTTCTAATAATAATAATAATAATAATAATGCAGACAAGCAATTCTAACCTAGCCTAATTAAATATTTTAGCAATTTGCATCTCTGTTTGACTTTTTTTTCTTCTCACTATCAGCATGCTGAAGATTCAGCTTACACTCGCATATAAGCTGCGCCATCCGCTGCACCCATTGCTGCTCAATAGCCATCGCCTCTTCAAGCGCCCTGAGCTGCTCCTTGGCATTTGTCTTGGCCCACCTCACCCTTCGGCGCTCCTCTCTTAATAACTGTGGAGCTTGGCTACCACGCGCAATCCATCATGTTCAATATAATAATAATAATTACATCATAAGTGTGATGAGAAGGGGAATCTTCACTGTATAGTTGTTGCTAATGGAAGAACTTGTGGGAAACGTCTTTTTCAGGTATGACTTCTTACCACTTAGTAATTTTCAAGTTGCGGTTGTTATAATATTGCGACTTGAGGCGAGTATTCTCATTAAAAATTCTTTGGAAGATAATAATAATAATAATATATCATGGCATATGGTTGCAATCCAGATCATAGCTTACAGATCGTACCGGGTTGTTGTCGAGAATAATATATAGCCATCTCAGCTAAAGCTTAATTTAATTCTTAGTGTTACTTGAAAGTCCAGTTCTTCACTGAATTATATGTATACATCACATCTCGCACCAACTTTTTATCCAAAATCCCATGCCGGTTCTGGGCCACGCAAACATACATCCAGAGCCTTCCGTCACATCCCCAAATCCCATGCCAGCTCTGGGCCATATCCCATGCCATTTCTGCGCCACCCTATCCAAGAAACATACATCCAGAGCACACCTCAAATCCCATGCCAGCTCTGGACCAAATCAACACCGAAATTCAACTAGCTTCCCACAGGTGGCACTCAACAACACAGCATTCAAATCCCACGCTGGTCCCACACCAAATCCCATGCCCACTCTGGGCCACCCCATCCAAGACACACACCCAAAACACCTCACACACCTACATGCAGAGCTTTCACCCATCTCCACCCACCAACTCCAAGCCACCCCATCCAAGACACCCAACCTCCATATACAGCTTTCAAACCACCTTACCCAAGACACAAACCCAAAACACCTCGTACACCTACATAAAGAGCTTTCACCCATCTCCACACACCAACTCTAAGCCACCTTATCCAAGACACAAACCTAAAACACCTCGTACACGTACATAAAGAGCTTTCAGACCCCCCAAATCCTAGGCGGTTACGGGGCCACCTACCCAGCATCACACACATTCACACACACTCACACACACACACACATACACACACACACACACACACACACACACACACACACACACACACACTCACACACACACACACACACACACATTCGTACATGACCATGTGACGTCACAAACCAATTGGCACAGCTAAGAAAATCCAAGATGGCGAAAAAGGTGAATCTAGGGGTTATATGTAAAACCCCATGTTAAATTGTGCTAGAACCGGCATAGCATATCTACTTGGACGCCCGAAAAAACTCCCAAAAACTCCTAAAAACTGCTGAAGAAATGCGCCTGTATTGGAAATGAAGATAAAAACACTAAATGCGGCCGTAAAAAATAATCGAACAATCCCAAGTCTAATCTTACATAAAGCAGGAGAAGCTCCTTCGCCTTGTTTGTGTTAGGTACATAAGATAAAGAGCCTTGCACACAACTCTTCCGATTGAAAAATTACTGCAGAGAGGGATGCTGAGGGATGCACACACGATGGTGAAGCCACCAAACTGGAATATAAGTTTTAAGTGCTTTCATGAAATCTAACCAGCAAAGCGGAAGCGTACACAAATGCATATATGGCGGCGGTTCCTGGGAAAGTTGGTTTTATATTTTTGTTTATGTTCAGTCGGGGAGCATTGACTGGCCGCAATCCGCAAAGGAGGCATTTGTAAATAAAGTTGGTGAAACTATAACTGTTACTGTTACTTCCCATTCAGAGAATTAAACAAAATTCAAACTTTGATTGGTGGCAAGTCTGGTAAATCACAGCAAGGGCAGATTAACTAATAAAATTAAGGGCCCAATACACGAGCGTTCCATCCGAAAAATATTTGCGATTTTTCCCAGTAACAACCGACCCCATACCTACTAATCTTGTTTATCGTCATCAGATCACGTATGGTATGGTTCCGACTTATCCGAACTCATGCTCTGCGAAAGAGCTACATGTGAATGGCCTGGAATACACTACAACTTCTATTTTGGTAAATAGTAGTTTAACTCATCCTTCGTTAACCAGGCTCGCGCCATAGCATCGCTTAACGCTTCCATAGACGTCGTGAAAAAAAAGGCTTAGTAGGCTCATAGGTGGGTAGGGCACACCTACTTTGTGTTATTGAGGACGAACGTTCCCAGAATGAAGAATTTGTGAGATTCGACATCGAGGTAGACCAAACCTTCACTAGGCGAATGGCGTAGACTGGGCCGACATAGCCTCTTCTGAAAAGTCCAATCATTTTCGGATATATTACGGGTGGTTTAAAGATTAGGCTTCTTCTGGTGACAGGCTTGAACTTATGTTCAGTTTTCACCATCAGGAGCTTGCTCTTTTACGTTTGGATTGATTGAACTCGACACCAAGGTATATCCAAATCTTCACTGGAAGGGTAGGACGCCCAGAGGTTTAAGATAACAAACTCCGCCGTCATTTGTTCCAAGTCCAAGGTGTAAAAGGAGGAGAGTGGCCGTCCTGCCGAATCGATCAGAATCGGAAAACCGAAGAAACTATAACATTCCAACCGACATCCCAGCATTTGGCGGGTGTAACCATCGATGGAACGATCAAGACCCATATCGTATCCGTTCATGCGCCAATTGAGACTAGCCCAGACGCGAACAAGGAGACATTTTACGATCAGCTTGAACAGACGTAGGATACGATACCTCGAACCAAATTAATCATACTCGCGAAGGACTTTAATGCACATTCAGGAGCAGATCGAATCGGTTGAGAAATAAGGATGAGCAAATTTGGACACGGGGTAATTAACGACAACGGCTTACGCCTCATTTCTTTCTGAGCGTCAAACAATTTGATCGTTGGCAACAGTATCTCACCGGGAGAAGTCCGTTTGCCAAAGACTCGGCGATGTTAGACTACGTTTTGATCAACGCAAGATTCCGATCGACGCTCAAAGACGTACGTGCAGCGCGTGGGCCCGATTGCGGATCGGACCATTATATTTTTCGAGCGAAATTACAGACGCGATTGCAAAGAACGAAGAAACGGGTGTACCTCCGGGACCCGACCATCGGGCGAGAGTTTCAAATGGCATTATCGCAGCGCTCATAATACCGGACGATATCGATGTAGAAGAAAAACAATTATCGGAGTCCATTGTGAGGTGTACAATGGAGTTATGTTGTGTTGTAAGCGGACGCAGCCATGGATCTCGGACAGCTATCTGGTCTTTGTTGATCAGCGGAAACGAATGAAGCACGTCGATTTCGAGCAATACCGTCGATTGAACAAAAAAGCTCGACATAAAATGTAATCGGAACGAGAAACATACTGGGATAATGTCGCGGCCGACATGGAAGAAGCGGCGTCGAGGTATGAGCACCGGACCCTGTACCAGACAATCCGCCGGTTAGGCGACAAAAGAACATCAACAAACAACAACATCAAAAAATCAAATGGAACTTTCGTTAGCTCTCCTCATGGATGACTGCAGCAGTGGAGAGAATTCTTCCAGCAACTATACAACCATGATCCCCCACAAGGGCAAGCACCCAAACCGCCGATTATCGGCAAACGAACTGTCGTCTTTTTCATCTATTTCAAATCCGCTTTCGATTCGAACAGCTTGTGGAGAGCCTTGGAAACCGAACACGTGCCATTGAAAATCATCCAACTTCTGCAGGCGTCGTACGATGGCTCAACAAGCAGCATTCGTTTTCGAAGCGACTTATCCGAGGAATTCCCGATTCAAACAGGTGTCCGACAAGGAGTGCGTTCACTTAGTAGCACAATGTTACATTATGTGACTAATGTAACAAAAAGTCGTTCAGTTCAGGTGCTATGTAAAATATTTTTGACATTTGTAGCACAAAAAATTGTTCACTTAGCAACGATGTTATGTCGTTTATGTAACATAAACCGATGAAGCTATTTTGCATCTCCGAACGTTACATAGTGACAGTTGAAAGTTGGTCATAGTGAATTTGACATTTGTGGCATAAACCAACACATATCGTTCAGTTAAGTTTCGTTATACAATGCAACATTCTACCCTTCTCTTTTCTTTTGCCATATTTTACATTATGTTACATTATGCCACTAACTGAACGCAGCCAAGGAGACGTCGTTTCGTCACTTCTGGTCAACGTTGTGATCGACGCGATTATGTGTGAAGCATTCGATGGACGACGCGGAGTTCGATACGACGACAACAACTTCGTAACCGACTTGATGTTCATCGACAAAAGCGCCGTCTTCGACGACAGGGATTCCGAAGCAACGAACATCTTATACGACATTTCCCGCATCGCCCAGTCATACCGGCTAAAAATTAATGCGGAAAAGACAAAAATACTAACAAAGGACGGATTGAAAGCCAGTGCTCTCCTCGATAGAGTCCAAATCGAACAGGTTCCGAAGTTCAAATATTTGGGATTATTGGTTGAGGAAAAGACTGCCGATGTTCACAGCCCCGCATCGGCCAGGCATCGTTCAAATGGTGCATTAGGAAATGAGCAAATATTACAATCAAAACGAAATTCGCCTTTACCGAACCTTAATACTTCCGATTCTTCTTAGGGGTCGTCCATTAATTACGTGAGGTGGTCAGGGGGAGGGGGTCAAGCCTAATCTCAACCAAACGCACGTGGGGAAGAATGGGATCTCGGCAAAAATCACATAATTTTTCTACCTCAAGAAACCATGTAAAATTGCGAGAAAACTGGATTAAATTAAGTAAAACATCTTTCCCCACTAAAGACTCCCATTCACTTACAGGCCGCAGTGGCTTTTCAGACCAGGTTCTTTCCGTCCCGAGTGGATACTGTGTGAATTCTTGCCGTAAATTCAGGGTTTGAGACTGGCCCCATCCAGTTGGCGGCGTGTGTGATGATTCATGGCCCCAAGGCGAAAACTTTCAGGCCACGGCCTGCCGGCAACCTGTGTGTTAAGGAGGGCCTCATTACATGGCATGTCCACTGCAAACGGAAAAAGCGAGTGGAATAAAGCAGGGGCAAGAAAGAGTTCAAATTATCAGTTATATCAAATAAAAGCTTCTCTTCTCTGCCGAGACCGGCAGACTGGAGAATTCAGACATGACTAAAGAATATCGAGGGCGACTTAAAGAATCAACGATCCCGAGAGGCTCGAGATGTCGCCAAGAATGGAAACGAGTCGTGAATGGAGTTCGAGACCCAGAGACATCGACAGTAGCGTATTCGTTGCCGGGACGTCTCGCTAGGACCGCCAGCTAACAGATCAAAGAAGAAGAAGATGGCAAACTAGTGACATGGATTAGGAGTCGGATCCTGCGTAAAGGGCAATTGCCAGAGGCCAGGGCTGGTTCTCGGTTATAGACAGACCATATCAATCTCAAAGCTTAAATCACCTCCAATCTCTCAAAGGTTCGCTTTCTTCCTATTCCAATCGTGTTGTACCATAAAACGAAACTAGGTTCTTGAGTTTATAAATAAAAAAAGGATTACTTTAAAAAAAATTATTTGCACCAAAGAAAAGTTTGCACTCCTTTCAGGATTATGTGATTGCGAGTGGCGTCTATTATTACTGTTATACAAGTACAAGAAGCGTCCTAGAGAGTATTGTGAAGATCTCTATCTTATAGAATCTAGTATGCTTCTACATTTTAATTGCTGCAACCATTCTCTACAAGCAGAACAAGAGCCATACCTCGCATGCCATCTACCCATTATATGGGACGTCCTACCACCTGATCTGTTACCTCTCTAGTCTCCCTCATTCCTTTTTGCCGACTTTGATTCAGGTTTACGTTTTAAAATCATGAAAAAACCATCACCTTAAACAAATAACTTTTAACATAGCAAATTACATACGCTGACATCCTTTTAATTTAATCCCTACTCCCCGCCGTCCCCCACTCCACACACACTGTGTCTCTTTTACCAATAGCAGGCTTCCTTTAATCAACAACAAAAAAAACCAAGCTAGTTCCTTTTCAGTTTTGCCTGGCCCTCTATGTGTGGAACATATCAGTTTTTTCATGTTTTGTAGCTTAATGTAGGATGGTTAATGGCCTACCTACAGATTCCTGGGAACTTCAATTAGTGCGCATAATTAAGGCTCACCGTAATGTTCACCTGAAGCTCATTAGGAAGGCATATACACATATACGCTGCCTCGGTACAAGGGAAGGAGATCGCCTTCTCCAGCTCTCTGCCATATTTAATCATAAAACAAACAAAAAGGCCGCCGTGCACCTTTTGTCTGTAAGCCAACACAGAGCGCTTCAAACTGCACACAGACTAGTTTCTTTCTTTTTTTATTTTTTTTTGCTCGTCTTCCTTTTTTAAGGTAAGAAAATAAAAGGAGAAGCATGTTACCAATTTTGCTGGAGAACGGAATCCGTATTCCAGATGATAGGGTAAACCTGGGGTTGGGGGTAGGTGTAACACACAGAAAATAAGGAAACTTCTACAAGCCTTAAGATATCTGCTCGGCTTCAGGAGATCCGCATGTTCCAGGCTCTTGTTATGTTTTGTTATTAAGTCAACCACCGAAGGATGCGAGCAGGCAGTTCAGTTTCCCCAAAAATTTATCCTTCCGTAATTTAGTTCTGGAGTTAGTTGGATGCTCCCCGAGTTCTGGGACAGGTTGCTGCGTGACAT
This sequence comes from Thereva unica, assembly GCA_949987705.1. Classification (NCBI taxonomy): domain Eukaryota; kingdom Metazoa; phylum Arthropoda; class Insecta; order Diptera; family Therevidae; genus Thereva; species Thereva unica. The sequence goes on along the minus strand of OX465285.1, from coordinate 25,595,062 downwards.
TTCAGTTTAAACTGGGTTTGTGGCACAGGGTGATTTTATTAAACTTCACATGCACACGGTAATCAGTGGATTTAATTGAATACAACATTCCGGGATTTACAGCCCTTAAACCCAACTATACTCCAGCTATACTCTAGTGTAGTAATAATAGCAACAGCAGCACGACTATACTCGGAACTAAACTTTTATCGACGCCCGTGTGAGTAGAGTTTGCTTCAGAATCTAATAAAATACTTAAAGGTCCTTCAAGGAGCTACGAAACGCGACTACCGACATCTTCCCTTCATTCATAACCCTGCAAATAAAACTGAAGTTTTAATACAAGTAATAAAAGGATTCGCCTGGTTAGCAGCATCCAGCGTCTTTGCTGCACGTATCCTGTTTTTCTTACTACTTCTAATCAAGGCTGAACCTACTTTATTTGCTTTCGATGTCAATGATATAGGCATTTTCTTAGGGAATCGCTTAAAAGTAGTCCCCTTTTTATGCTATATCCCCTCCCTTTCCTGTTTGTATAGTTTAGTTCTCATACAATAAAAAACAGGGAATTATCTAGGTCCTGAATGGTAGGATGTGTTCGTATATGGTTATGACGTCCTTAACGATCAGCAAATAAAGCGAGAGGGAATGCACTTAAAAAGTGGAAGCGGATGTCCAATATTTACTTTATAGGGTGATTTCGAAGGACTTTGTGTTATTCAGTAGCTGGAGATTGTATAGGAGTAAGAAGGATTGAATGGGGGTTAAGCGATTGGATATAATTAGATAATTACTGCGAGATTTTTATTCTGTCGTTATTGTGGAAGTCAATGCCACGAAATATAATAAAATCAATGTTTTTATGGCGAGTTTTATAGGACGGATATTGTTTACGAGAAGCAACAGTGCTGGTTAATAATATTCTGGAAGCATTTGAGATTTAAATCAATCACTTGGAGGGTTCATATGTCCTTGGTCAGTCTCGACAGGCTTGTGGGTAACTTTTCACAAAGCAACTTAAGGCCTCCATTCACATACAGGCAGCCGGCAGGGCGTGGCCTTTCAGACCAAGTCGACAGGTAAGGCCCGATAAATTACTCAGTTTGCCTGAGGTATGAGGAATTGAGGCAACCGCCTGACAGGCCAGGGACTGCAAACGTCCTCGTGTTTCCCTACATACACACAGGCGAAGACGACAGTTTAGTATAGCAGGTTATTAGTTGTATGGCATCAACAAATATTTCACACTGGATTGAAGATTAGATCTTCAGGACTGGACTGGCGATAAATACCAACAGACATAAAGATTTTTGTCAGTTTTCCTGGACTGCAGGCCTTATCCAGTCGGTTTATGGTTATATTTGGCTTCAATGCGAGAAACCTTCAGACCAGGGCCTGCCGGCGGCCCGAATGTGAATGGGGGCCTTTATATCAACGTTCGAGTGAACTGGCGGCGGCTGCGGTAGTGTATATTCCTTAAGTAGTAACTACGTCTGGGTACTCTGATACATATGTATCAGACTGGCTAAGTGAACATGAATATGAAAGAGCATGCCGACGCGATTGTCGTCTTAACTTTTCATGTCAGCATCTACTTTCTAACATAAATTTTAATGGATTGTCACTTTCGCGTCGTGCCATCACAGATCTTCTCGCGTGCCAGCTAATGGCACGCGTGTCATAAGTTGCCTACCGCTGCTCAATACTATATAGCAGGGGTGCCTAACCTTTTTGGAAGCAAGAGCGCCACTAAAAAACGTTCATTAACCTTGCAGGCGCAACAATGTGTAATGACATCATCTATATGTATAATGGGCAGAAAAACCTCGCCATAAACACGGGATGGGAGCAGAACAAGTTAGATGAAGAGCTGTTCATAGAGCTGATACAGCATGAGAATATTGAGCAGACAGGATGCGCTAACGCACGCATTACCGCGGCGATAAAATGCCTCTAAACCTTAGCGCCTAAAAGACGAAAGAGGTTCCCCGAACTGGTGGAACGATGAAATTGCAGAGTATCGAAGGGTTTGTCTAAATGCAAGAAGGCGCTGCCAGCGATGAGGTCCTTATGCAATAAAAGGAGGCCAGAAGAGGGCTAAAAAATGACATTTGGAAGAGTAAAAGCGGATCATTTTAGAAACCTATGCAATGAAGCTGATAGTACTCTATGGGGGGTCACCTATGAGCGACGAGACCATCAAGCTGGTTCACCCTGAGCGTTGGTGCGTTCTCGAACATAGCTTACAGTCGTTCTCCCAACACTTCGTTCCTCTTCTTGTCCTCTGCGTCGGATCAAGGTATAATGCGAACCGTACCGATGATCAACTTGGCTGGGGACCCAGTGTTAAAATAGCTGTCGTGAACGGTATGTTTCGGATATCTGGCGATTTCCGGTTCTAATTAGCCTTATCCGGGTACTGCGGATCTCTGCCCGAGTGGATCTCGTTTGTCCGCTACTCGTGGAAGTAAATATGGAAAATCTACAAAACAAGTAAAACAAAACCGGAAAGGACTACAAATCCCTCTGAAAAAAGCTACGTCATCCCCGCGCCCACCCAAAGCAAGGAAAGCCACTATCACTGCCCAGCGTACACTTACAGACACGTCTACTGCGGGAGATCAGGCAAGCAAGTGGCCTGCAAAAGGGTCAAAGACCTTAAAATCAGCCCAGGACCAGTGCAGGACCGAAACAGCCCATTGGACCGGTGCAGGCCTGAGTTTATGTGCGCATGCGAGCAACAAAGCCAAAATGGAAAGTTTTAGCAATCTTGCAAAAATATTTTAATTACAATATTAAATTTCACTCATTTTTAACCATCTTCGGCCCTTAACTAAAAATTACTGCACGAAAGTTCATGTTTTCGTTTTTGTTATGATCCTTAACAGTTTACGTGCGGGTAACGAAATGGTCTGGTCTGCTATGGTCCACCTCAAAATCAAGACCAAAAAGACAGAAAATGGTCCGGTCTCGTCCTCGTTTATGCGGTTTTTTTTTTGGTACTTTGGACCGGTTCAGTCGCGGTTACTGCGACTCTTGTCATCGTCAGATACTATAGGGGAGTGTCGTTGCCTGTAAACGAATTTCAAAGGAGAAGTCACAATGTGAATGTGTGTGGATTGGTCATTTTGCCGCCTGAGAGTAAAATTCCCAATTGTTTTGGCGCACGCCATATCCGACGAGGGACCTGGGGAGATCTGATTTAATTTCAGTAATTCCTCTTAAATTTATGCAGAGAGACTCTCTCTTCTCAGCGGATGATGGCAACTTCACTATTAGCGGTTTTATTTTGGTCGAAGATCTAGTGCGAATTGCACCGGAAAATGGCGATAGAGATCGATAGCTGTAGACGCAGATTCTAGAAGTTGCTGCGGTTGCTCGTCAGACAGGCACAGAATCCCTGTGATTATAGCATCAAAAAGCCGATTTTGCCTCTTGAGGTCATCAATTTCTTGACGAGCGGATCAGCTCGACGGCTTGACTTATTCACTCAGACTATCATCAGTCACCAATGAAAGTTGCTACTCAACCAACCAACCATACCAGGTATGAGTATTATAGAAAGACAAATTGGCTGGGCTGACTGGGACTTGTGTTTCTGAAGCAGAAACGTCAATTCCGCCAAGAGTGCATGCACGCAATCAAAACTGGAGAAGCCCCCTACAGAACCTGGTCTCATTGCACAGCGTATCACTGCCATGATGATCCCCGGCAACCAAGATCCCTGACCACAGTCCTACCTTAGGTCTGTTGGGATGGAGTTCACGAAAACGGCGCTCCTTCCATCAGCCTATTGGGAATGAATTTGCTAAAGCGTGGCTGGGTGTGTTCCGTGAGCTCCCCAATTTCCCTCCGACTCACCTTGCCAAGTGAGCTTCGTGGTCCTCCTCAAGCCAAAATCAGAATCCTTCAGCAGTTCGATATCTAATTTTCAACAAAACATATTTCAACATTGACAGTTCCGTGGAAAGGATTCTTTTTATGATATTCTGTCGTGCTTGTTAATTTTACGTTTTATGCGTTTGGAATATTATTCATACGCATGTAAGGAATTCGTTTCTCATAAGCAGCTTAAGCCCAGATTAGAGTCTCCACGTCAAAATTCACATCATAATTCAGCGTCACAAGCCGAGTACGTCGAAGTTCGCCAAACTCCGATAGGCGGAAATATAACAAAAACAATAATTATTCCAATATATCCTCGCAAAGCAAAATAAAGCTCATCCTAATCCTGGCACAACATGCCAGGAGTTGAATTGCGTAACTTCACAACTCGCACTGCGAAGGCCGTAAGTATCTCCGAGCTCAAGCTATTCTGGCCAAAGTTTGAATCCTTTCGGGGCGAGTCCTTGTCAACTCTTCCACTCGTTGACGGATCAATTATGCGGGACTTTGGTGTGTTTACCCCGCAACAGAAAAAATACCGTCTAATCTCCCCCCTCTAATTATGGCAATTGACAGAGTCCTTTGCATAATTTCCATATCAGCTGACAAGGTTCAAAACGTTTTGGGGCAAGGAGAATCTCTTCGGGACATGAAGTTTCCATGTCCTAGTCCTGTTCCGGTTTCTATTGCTCAATCGATCAAACGCTGTAACAGGTCCTTCAAACTAATAAAAGCCGGCGTGTATCCGGGGATGATGTGCGGGGGCGTTGGCAGCTCTGCTGCGAAAAGGGTTTATGTGTCCTCGAGTGGGGCTGGGTGGAGGCAAGCTCTGATCGTTTTCAGAGCTCGCACAATGGGCCCTGGTTACGGTACATAAAGAAATTGTGGGCATCCCTGAGATTAGCTTAAATAAAAATTTCCATGAAAAGGAAGATTGCCGGGCCCTGAATGAACTTTATTAAAACTCCTCGTCCGTAACGTGAGAAGGGTGTGCTCCTAGGTATTGTCCCCATGTTAAGCTGGGGCCCGTCATTGTTTTCAATTTTCCTCGATGTTTTCACAATGAAAGGAAACTGCCGCTCCTCCCCGCCCCCTGTCGCTCCACCGGTGGGCCGCCCAGTGTGTGTGTAGCAAGAATGGAATCCTTGTCTCCTCTTCGACTTATCGCAAGGACTTCCGAGGACATAAACTTGTCAGTCTTGAGTGCTCCGAAAGAAAGTTTCCTCGTAGAAAGGGCAATAAACGGGAACACCTCGGGAGACGTGTGAACTGCGAATTGGGTGCCAAAATCTTGTCTTAGTTGAAAAATTTGACGGTTATGGCTTGACACTTTGAAAAGGTGTGCACTGCGGGGGTGGGACGTGGATAACCCCGGATACGGGAGCGGAGATGCGCTGATGAATTAAGAGCAAAGTTTCTCCCTTGACACATGACGAAAAAAAACTGTCGTAAGCTCTTCTTTGTAACTTAAGCGATTCCTAACGAATCAAATTGAGTTTTCGAAACAAGACTTCGGAAAGTGGTTTTACCTTTTCGGGTGCAAAAAAAGAAACAATGATGGCCGCCCGTAAATGGAAGTTTATGGGTTAACTTTGTCTGTGAGTTCGTTTTTTTGTGGCTTTGTTTGTAACATTATATGTGCTGCCACTTTTCTACACTGTTCCCTTCGGTGTTTTTTGGTATGAGTTTCATAATAAGTTTGTTTAAAAAAAGAGAATCTTTTAGCAGAATCAAATATCGCTTGGGGTGGGGGGGAGATAGGGGTGGTTCAATAAATTACTGAGGGAGCAGTTATGTAACTCATCAAATTAGCTTAGATTGCTTATAGCTTGTTTACATGCCTAAAGCGAGCTGCGATGCCTGCCGACCGCCGTACTGTGAATGTATATTTACTTTGGGGCATGCTTAGATATCATAAAAGTTGACAAGGAGTTTTTTTTTTTGAAGGTCTGCCGTTACTAAGGTTGCGCTTCTTGCTCGAAAAATAAATGTTTATTAATATTTACATTAATAAATCATAGCGGTGAGGAATGCTCTAAGGAACTTACTTAGATGTAAAGAAATCGCGGGGTATTATTTAAGAATTGGTATGTCCAGGATATATGTGTTTAATTTTGGAAGAAAGCCCAGGACGTTTCGTAACAAAAAACAAAAACCACCGTGCAAGACAAGCTAGTAAAAGCCGGAACATTTATAATTTTTACACCGGTTGGCGGTCGAAACCAATGAGGTAGAATGACCATTTCTGAAACAAGTTGAACCACAAAATCAGTGGGTCGGACCAGAAGCAAGGAAACATCCCAATTTTGGCTAGGCACTGGAGTATACTGCCCTCATAAACAAAAGTGCCGTATCTACAGATTGAGCAATTTTGAGATAAATGGCAAAACATATATAATTAGTATTTCGGTGTTACAAAATACGACAAATATGATGTTTTTATTTTAAATTATAGATTTAATCATCTTGAATATAGAAAAAAATACGTTTTGCATTTTATTTATAAAATTACGGAATTATGGAGGAAAAATATAGATACTGCACTATTGCTTATGACTACTAAGTCAAACAAAGCTTTGCGCTCATAAGGAAAAATGCCGTATCTGCCGTATCTGAAGCGAATTTCACAATTAAGCTTTCTATGAAAAGAGCCAATGTAACAAAATGCAAGAAAGCGGCATCTACATTAACCTAGCGAAAACGCGGCAACTGCATGTAGATGCCGCACTTTTGTTTTGATTTTTGCAGATACCGCTTTTTTGCTCTTTCTGCAGGAACAAATTAGTGTAGATACGGCGTTTTTAGTTATAATATTTGCGTGATAACGGTACATAACGAATATTTTTTTTTAGTAAATGATAGGAAATACAATACTTATTCCAAATAAATCAAAAACCCAATTTTCAATTTTTTGTAGATACGGCACTTTTACTTATGGGGGCAGTATACCATAAGGCGGAAGGGTGTTCCATCGGTCTAGGCTACAGTGGACTAAAGGAAGCAGACGCAGTAACTGAAATGGTGACCCTCCCTCAAGAAGAGGTAGCAGAAGACTAAGTTCCTGTGGCCTAAACAAGGTATTTGTAGTTTAGTAAGATAACGTGTTGCATTGCAAGGCTGGATCGACTGAAGGGTACGGGAGATAAAGATCCAACCGGACCCAACGAGTAAACATGTAACCACCGTTATGGTGGCAACAAATGGGGTATACTGCTTCTGAGCATCGGACGTACCGAACGAGAAGACCTACATATATAGGCGTAGTTGAGGCGTTGAGCTACCACGTGGCTTTAAAAATTTACAATTTTGGTTTTTCAAGACAATACATTTTGTTGTTAACGTTCCACTCAAGAAATAGTAAGGTTGTGTTGATTTGCATTCATGTGATTCCAGTTGTTGAGGGTCATAATTGTGATATTTTTGTACAAAAGCGTCATGGTACCAGGACGGGTTTCCTCTTTTTCAAACCCCATATGTAGAGAAATGATAGTGGTCGAGATTTTCAGGTATTGGTTGCTCGAGTTTTAGCTTTTTTAAATAAAAAAAAAGCTTATACCGAGGCTCTGTCCGTCTGTCTGTCTGTACGTCTGTGACCTTCTTTCATCTCTGAAAGTACTGTCGCTACCGACTTGGGCCATATCTCAAATTGTAGCTCTTGATCAAGAGACCTAAAACTGAGAAAATGGTATATTTAACGACAAAAAAGAGATTTCTAGTAAAGTAGGTACATCTATCGGTAGCCTAGAGCTAAGGCGCTGGAATCCTATCACGGGAACTAAGTTCAATCCTCGGCCGCGCAATGGGTAAATATAATTTTTTTCTTTACTTCGATGGAACATGTGAACCATGAAAAAGCGTAATTAGTGACTAGTCTCTAGGCACAACATCTCACTATTTTTTTTTTTTTCTGAATGATGGGTTAAGATCCGACGATGGCTTGGGGCGGGTACTGCAGATCTTTACAAGTACTTGACTCTATTTAACTAGGTACCCGGCACCCACCCTGAGGGGGGACTCACGCGTTCAGATGAGTGGTGATGCAGTATGTTAGGTGGTATCTCCGGAGTCTTTTCACTCCACGAACTCCCGCCGAGGTAGCCCTATTCTTGAGGCCTGGGATACCGCCGATGTTCAGGTTGCGTTGAATTGTTTTGTTCCAATTTTTTGTTTGCTTTTGTAGGTGAATCCGAGCAGGTGGCCAACCCACGGTCCGCACTACACTTTGACAAGCGCGCATCGTGCAAATCGATTATCTTTCGTAAGGCAGCACCAGAACTGGGATACGAGTGATTGGAGCACAGTATAGTGAGTCCAAAGTGAATTTTTTTAGTGATGATCGTCGTATTCGAGTATAGCAACGAGAAGGTGAGGGATTTTTGGATGCAAGTATCCATGAAAGTGACAGATTTGGGGGGTCCCAATGTAGAGTGTGGGGAGGAATTTCACAATTGGGAAGGACCGGTCTCTGTCGAAAGCCGTGGAAATATCTAGAGCAACCAGACCAGACTCAACAAGGCGATGGATAACCTTTTGGTCTAAAGCCGTGCTGCCTGTCCGTGTATAATTTGGTTAGATTCTAGATATTTCATCGGCCTTCTATTGATTATTGTCTCCATATTTTTTGTAGAGAACAGAAGTAATTGATATTAGAAGAAAATTCCGTCTATTGAATGGGCGTTGCGCTCGAGGACCGGTGGTGACCTATCAGCTTCGGGTTAAGAAGAATTTGACAAAATCCCTTATACTAAGTGAAAGTACATTGAATTTCTTACAAGACACATCTCTAACATTCAATTTCTTCATAAACGGGGAAGGAGCAAAGCGAAGTGTACAAAAAATACATTTTGAACCCAAAACCGCAATTCACTTCGATCCCCACTGTTGCTCAACATTGAATTGGACCCTTGAAGAAAATTCGAAGGATTCCATTATCGCCGTAGCATTGGCACGGCCTATTTTCAGTGCTGTTGGCTGCATAGATAGTACCTCAGGGTCTCCCACACGACTCACTCCCACATCTCACGGCCTAGGGTAGAGAGGTTGATCGAACGTGACGAAAATTGTACGCTGCCCCAACGAGTGTGTCTTTTTGTCGGCAGACAACACTGATGTGTATATCGTGTCGTATTCTCCGAGGGGCGCTTTTATAAAGAATTGACAGTCTAAACAACCAATCCATCTAGAATTTTTTGGAAGATTTAGAATTTTTTTATAGGTACAGCCATAGCAGGAGTGGCACTGATGAAACGATGGTCTTAGTAGAAGGGAACGATGAACTTTAGTCATTGAAGCGATCAGCGGCGAAGCCGAATTAGATCTTCTTTTCAAAATATGGTGCCTTCAACGATTTGTGCTGGTGGTACATCTTTCAGCCATGTAACCTTTTCACCCTGGGCAAGAGCATTTTTTGGAGTAACACATCGGATGCCCCTATTATTGTGTGGAATGTGTTTCGTCCAACCAGAGTTTGAATGTTAAAATCGGCGTTTTCATAGACAAAACTGCAAAATGCCTGTTGGTTAACAATAAGGACGGCCGACACTTCAAATCGAGTTGCTTCATTGTACGACGAACGAACCCCCATAGAAGACAAAGTGGTGGTGCGGTGTTTTGCGGTTGTGAAGCCGAACTCCTACAAGGTAGCAAACTTGAAATTCAGATTCATCACCCCCAAAAAAAAAAAAACAAAAAAAAACGTTAAGAAAAAAACTTCCGTAATTATGTTTCCAAAAAAACCACTATTTCATCGGACTAACTTCAAGAATGTGGTAAGAGAAGGGGATGGCACACACGATACTGACGTGGGCACGAAGCCAAAAAACTTTTAAAAAAAAAACTTTAAATTCCTGGTTTTTTAGAATGTCAACCCATTAACGCCCAAACGGACGAATTTTGACCTCATCTTTGCGCGTTCATAATTTTTATAAAAAAAGGCTTAAAAAAAGTTTGAAGGTATCATATCTTACGTAGAATTTAATGCTCAAAATTGATCAAAATTTGTCAAAACTTTGTTGTTGAAAAGTTATAACAATTTTATCATAAAAAGTGCCCAAATTTTCATCTATTTTTGAGAAAGGCGATTTTTTTATGACCGAAAACGGATACCAAACGTTCTAACAAGTGAAATTCTTGCGTCCATGGACTCTAAGGAGTAACTTACATATGTATTTTTAATATTTCAAATTCAAGATGGCGGTACCCAATATGGCCGAACAAAAACCTTAATTGAGTAATGATTCGGCTACCTTAGATCTTACACTTGTTATGATATCTAACAATTCCAAGATGGCGGATCCAAGATGGCGAACCAAAAATATTAAATTTTCATGTGTAAAATTAATTCGTCCATTTGGGCGTTAATGGGTTAAATCATTATTTTGATTTTTGTGGGAGCCAAAATCGAATTTTTTGATTGGATCAAAATTTCCAAAAAAAAATCGCCCATCATTACATATAAATATAATTTTGATAACGAATTCGTAACTCTCGACTTAAAACTTCACCAGATACCGATTTGCACTAGAATCAATAACGAAATTCGTTCGCGCCATCTTGATTTTTTTATAATTGTCAAATTTGAACGCGAATTATACACTTGTACCGAATTTAGACTTAAAAGTGTATTAAAATTAAGTTTTGTGGGCATAACTACATAGCTTAAGGTAAAGCTAATTAAAGCGTATTAAAGATCATCTCCCAACAAGACCATTTTATTTCCACTACAGTGATAATCCTCTACCCGCTGTAATAAATATAAGCAAACGAGCTCCCGATTGTCAGCCAGGTGGAAAGGGAAAGATAATAATAAATGCATTTCTAGTGCAGGAGTGTCTGGGGTTAGGAGCTGCAACAATGGGTTTGATTAATCCACACTCGCTCGCATTCCCTGTTGATGCGTTTTCAGGAAATAAAAAATTCACTCTGATAAGGAAAATAATGGAAAGCATTTAGAAATGACAAAAACGAAAAAAAAAAAATACTTTTTAATTAGTTAATGTCCTGAGAGTTATGAGGATGAGTGAAAATGTTTTTTTTTTTATAAAATCACATGACGGATGACAGCGATTAACCCGGTCAGTGGTGATATTATAAGATTATAAAAGTTAAAAAGAGATTGCAATTTATATACTAACCTAGTATGATTAACTCAGCCACACGCTTTGGAGAAACCCAACAATACCAGCAGAGTTGGGTTATCATCTACTATTGCTTGCCGAATATATTTAGTGATATTAAGCAGCACAAACCTGCAACTATGTTTAGGACTAAATCCATATTGATAGGATGAGAGAAGATTGTTTCCTTCAAGAAATTGAGATTTAAGGTCGATTCGCACTTAAACGTCACGTCAACGCTATGTAAATTTTGCTCAGACTCACTCCTCAATACCCGCTACAAAACCTTCACAATCCGGGGGAAACAAAAACTAGAACCTATAGCGGAAGACCTTATAGCAGAATATCAAGCTGGTTTTAGGACAAACAGGTCAATATCGGACCAACTGCTGACCATAAAGAAAATTCTTCAGAAAACGTGTGAAAGGAATATAGATATATACCAGATATTTGTCGGCTTTCAACAGGCATATGACTCAATAAAGAGAGAGAGGCTATACAAGATCTTATCGGAGTTAGAAGTCCCCTCAAAGCTGACACAACTGATCAAATGCGCAACAATTAGCTCACAGGCGAAGGTTTTAATCCATGTTATAACAGAAGAGTACGAAGAACATCAAGGACTTAGACAAGGAGATGGATTGGCCTCAATGCTTTTCAACCTGGCTCTAGAATGGGTGATAAGGAAAACGTCAGTCCAGGTAAGTGCATCAATAGCTACACAGTCGGTACAATTACTTGGTTATGCGGATGACGTGAACATCGTGGCAAGGTCCTTTTTGGCAACTAATTAAACGAGGCGGCAAAGGACGCAGGTGTGAAAATAAACGAAGAAAAAACGAAGGTGATGAAACAATTCACAGCAGGAAGATTTGGAATGGGAAGTAATATAACTATCGACGAACATAATCCAGAAGTAATCGATAAAACAGTCTACCTTGGCTCTACAATCACAAAAAGAAAAAAAAAATGAAATAATAAGACGAATACTTCTGGCTAATAGAAGCTTTTATGCCACAAAAACAAATACTACACTCAAGATTTGTGCACAGAAAAACGAAACTCTCACTCTACAAAATCACTCTACAAAACAGTAATACGACCAGTACTGTGTTAAAGTAGCGAGACTTGGACTATGACCCAGGACATAGAGGAACGAGGCAACAGGTTTGAGAGAAAAGTTCTTAGGTGCATAATAGGCCCAACGAGAGTGGATGGAACATGACGAAGGAGATACAACTGCGTGTTGTATGCAATTTTTGACGACTCAGAACTCTCAACTTTAATAAAAATTAACAGACTAAGACTAGTCGGCCACGTAATGAGGATGGAGGGCAATCGCATCCCAAAACGAGTTATGATATCAGAAATTTCGGGAAATAGACCAGTAGCTGCAAGGAACCCAGGAGGAGATGGACAGACTCTGTGACTGCTTACGCAGAGGCAATGCTCAACATCCAGAACTGGAGACATGCTGCAAGGGACCGTCAAACTTGCAGAAATGCCCTAGAAGAGGCCAAGGCTCGATTTGGGTTGTAGCGCCATTGGATGGATGGATGACTAGGTTCAACCAGGGTTTAACCCAGTCATAATCGGCGGTAGAGTTGAAACTGGGTCAACTCAACTCAACTCAGCTTTCTCAGGTCGAGTTGATATTTCGCGTTGTAACTGGGTTGAGTTGTAATTGGGTTGAAGTGATATTTGTTTACCATCTGTGAAGTCTGCCTTCGGCGCTATATATTAAATATATATAAAATTATTTCGTTCTTATTACTTTCCACAGTTTTAAAAAAACCTATATTAGTGGAGTCAGATGAGCAAAACATAAGGAATTGTCTCCAGAGTAAATTTTTTTTTTTGGAACATGTTAGTTACATCGAATACTATACGAAATGGACATTTTCTACCTCTAGCAACCGCCGCTACGTAAGTTATCGGCCATTATGTAAAAAATTTACCATTTTGGTCGTTCTTTCTAAATATAAATGCGTATATCTCGGCATGTGTAGGTCCGAAAAAATTGAAAAAAATAGAGGTTGTTCGTTATGATATTGGCTACCAGCCGGTTACAATGTGAAATCCTTATCTGAACATATAACCTCAAAAAAAATCAAAAAATAAAGAAACTACAGAATTTTGGTTTTTTGGTGATAACTTCGAATATTTTTAGTGAAATTTGATGAAATTTTCAAAAGTTATACTTTATAATGGGAACAATAACTGGTTAAAATTTCAAGTCAAAATATCTAATACAAGGCTCAAAAATTGACTTCAAATTTGAAAATTGATTGCCCTATCAGTTTTGTGCATCGCTTCGTATGAGGTTCTTACTTTTTTTAAAATGTAGCTTCTTTTATGCACTTTTGATGGTGAAAAAGAAAAAAATTTAAACTTGAAGAAAAGTGAAAAAATCGAATCGAAAATCGACAATTTTTGCATTTTGTCGTCAATTTTTTAGGAAAATTTGACTTTTTTGGTAAAGTTCAATTTCTATTGAATTATTAGTTCATTTTTGACATATGATGATCGAAAAATTGACTTTTATCAAAAAATGTGATTTTTTTCTAAAAAAAATTGACGAAAAAATGCAAAAATTGTCGATTTTCGATTCGATTTTTTCACTTTTCTTCAAGTTTAAATTTTTTTCTTTTTCACCATCAAAAGTGCATAAAAGAAGCTACATTTTAAAAAAAGTAAGAACCTCATACGAAGCGATGCACAAAACTGATAGGGCAATCAATTTTCAAATTTGAAGTCAATTTTTGAGCCTTGTATTAGATATTTTGACTTGAAATTTTAGCCAGTTATTGTTCCCATTATAAAGTATAACTTTTAAAAATTTCATCAAATTTCACTAAAAATATTCGAAGTTATCACCAAAAAACCAAAATTCTGTAGTTTCTTTATTTTTTGATTTTTTTTGAGGTTATATGTTCAGATAAGGATTTCATATTGTAACCGCTGGTAGCCAATATCATAACGAACAACCTCTATTTTTTTCAATTTTTTCGGACCTACACATGCCGAGATATACGCATTTATATTTAGAAAGAACGACCAAAATGGTAAATTTTTTACATAATGGCCGATAACTTACGTAGCGGCGGTTGCTAGAGGTAGAAAATGTCCATTTCGTATAGTATTCGATGTAACTAACATGTTCCAAAAAAAAAATTTACTCTGGAGACAATTCCCTTTTCACTAAAATTTGATGCTCATCTGACTCCACTATATCTATAAATGAAAATTCCACACAAAAATTTGAGGTATGACGTCAGTTCAACTCTATATCAACTCAAAGGGAACTCAATTCACTATCATTCAACATCATATAAGGTGGTCTAAATTTCATCTCAACCTCGACTCAACTTTTCAACCTAGTCATACATTGGGTTTGGAACAATTTGCATAAGGCAGGATACAAAAAGAAGCTAGAAGAAGATGAGTGGCACACAAGCTCAAGCCAAAAAACGTCATAGATCGAATTTCCATCTGCGAATCGCTGTTGAATCGGAACAACATCGACCCATTTCTGAAGCGCATGGTGACTGGTCATGAAAAGCGAGTCACTTACGACAACGTCAAGCAAAAACGGGCGAGGGTTAATGGCAGCGAGCCGGCATAAACGGTGGCCAAGCGAGAATTTGCGGCCGGGAAGGTTTTGCTGTGTATTTGATGGGATTAACAGGGAATCATCCAGTATGAGCTTCTTCCCTACGGCAGAATTCTCAATTCGGAGATGTACTGTCAACAATTGGACTGTCTGAAGGAGGCTATCGCACAGAAGCAGCCAACTTTGGCCAATAGGAGAGGAATTGTGTTCCATCAGGACAACGAGAGACCACACAGATCGACAGTGACTCGTCAGAAGTTTCGGGAGCTTGGTTGGAAGGTTCATACCAAATCTCACCCAATCTAACGTGGGGAGAGGGGGTCGCGGCAAATATCACGTAATTTTTATTTACCTTTTTTATTTCAAGAAACAGTCTGGAAAACTGGGTTAAATTAAGTAAAACATGCTTCTCCAATAAAGATCCCCATTCACTTACAAGCCTCAAGAAGGCAGTGGCCTTTCAGACCAAGTCGGCCGGCACGGCCCGACGATAACCGGAGATTACTCACTCTGACTGAGGAAAGATACTTCAGGTATCCACCTGACAGGCCGTGGTATGCTGGCGAAGTCATGATTCCCTACAGACACGCAGGTGAAGGTGATGGCTTACCATAGCAGGTTGTTAATTCAAGGGTAAAAATGTTCATGGCCTCAACGAAAACTTCAAGGCGGCTCCAGACTCACACCGTGAACACTCGCGAACGGGAGTGTGGATGGTTTTCGCGCCTAGCTGGCGCCTAGCTTTCCGTCCCAAATGGATACGGCGTGAATTCTTGCCGTAAATTCACGGGTTGTGAGTGAATAGAAATTCAGATCTTCAGGCATGAACTGACGATAAGTGCCCAAACACATAAAGATTTTTGTCAGGTTTCTTGAATTTCAGGCCTAATACAGTTGGCGGCCGATGAGTACTTAGCCTCAAGGCGAAAACTTTCAGGCCACGGCCTGCCTGCGACCTGTGTGTAAATGGGGCCTTAAAATCCTACACAAAAATTCTTACGCGGTTATGCGAACTCCAGAAAGTAGCATAGAAAGGTCTTGGTAAGGCTTTCGTGCATAAAATTGCTGCTTCGTGCTGCAGGAGTCAATTCCAACGGGGATTGCTGTCTGTTTTATATCCTAGAGATGAGTGCAACGACAGAGTCGACGTTTTGAAAAAAAAAAAAAACGGTTAATAAAATTTAGATTGCAAAAGCTGCACAAACTGATTGTGGTATACAGGTTTATGTTCGTGCAATTTACAACCAACCATCATCCACAAAACCCCATTTTTGCATCTCCTAACATCAAAGTTTCCATTTCAATAAAAAAACATCCACCCAATTTAAAATAGTTAAATTATTTTAGCATCATCCTTTATTAAAGTTCAACGCCCACAAAATAAAAAAAACTTCCTGTTTACCTTCAACACATGTAAAAAGTAACTTTGTGACTATGTATGCTTTAATGTATGCCATATAAGAGGTTGTACGGCGAGGACACGAGAGCGTGTATCACAGGTGGATATGATTACGTAGAATAGTAGAAATGTAGAGTTATAAATAAACGATGAGTATCCACTTTCCTTTTTGTTTCATTTAAATATTGCTCTTCCTTAAATTTTTTATTCCGGACGCAAAGGCGAAGCTGGAGCGCTATAAATCCCCGGCTTTTACCCATGACTTGGTGCCACCTACAACTTACTTTATATTATATGCTTTTCATACAAAATTAAAGCGAAATAATTAATGCGGCGTATTTTGTTGGTTTATGATTATTACATGATGGAATTAATCTCTTTGCTTGATATTATTTACCGAGGAGAGGTTGAATTACAAAAGGATTATCAAAAGTCCCGTGAGTAAGCCCATCGCCTACAATTACAGTATCCTAACCCTTTTCCCACCACTTTTTCTGGCCACAAACATTTTTTTCTGCTAAAAATCGCAAAACCTTTAATAATTTCGATTTTACCTGTGCAATAACGAATTATTTAAAAGACCACGACGCACCAGAATACACTACGCACCAAAATTATGTCCTTATAAATTCCCCATAGTTTCTGCGTTCACCCACGCCCCTCGCTAGGGCGAAGGGAGACATCTTGGGAAAGGAGCACGTAGCACATTGCAATAATTTTCGTCCTCAAGTTGCCGTGTATCAGGTGTTTCGGGCTTTCACAGAAATTGCTTCCTGGCTGGCTGCTAGATATTGTGCAAGTTGTTTGTCAGCCTCAATGTTGTGTCACGTGCCACGCAAGCCAAACGGAATTCTGAATGTGGATAAGAGATAGATAAATGGAGTTTCCTTGTACTTGGGCCTTTATGAAATAAATGTTCGCCAAGAACAACAAAGGACATGAAAATCACATGAGGACACTCTTGCGAATTTTAAAGGAATAAAGAAATGTCGGAGGCTAGTTTAGTTTTTTTTTTCTGGAGATATTTTTGTTTTTGTTTTAGAGCGAGGTCAATTTAGGATTATTGAGATATGAAGTTCAGGAAGTCTTGTACTATTGATATATCACCGATTCAAATGCTATAAATAAATACTACGTAGAAAGGGAGTGAAAACTTTTTTATCATTCCAATTGTAGGCCCCAAAGAGCTCTATACCGATGCTGTCTACAAGGACTTCAGCAAGGCTAGATGAACCACCACATTTTGTTTACTTTAAATAGCTTTAAAATTTGGATTTACCGACCCTGCCTTGAAATTCATAAAATCATATCTTAGCGGAGCTCAGGTCGTCGGGTTTCATTTACCCAATGAAATCGAAGTAACTTTCGGTATACCTCAGGGAAGTCATCTTGGTCCGCTCTTGTTCAATATCTTGATCTCCAATCTGTCGCAGAAACTAAAGAATATACCACATCCATTTTCTGCAGACGACATGAAAATGTATAATGGTATAAAGTCTGACACCAATGTTTCAATCCTTCAGACGAAACTTAATGCATTGCAAGAATGGTGCATCACTAATAAGTTACAACTTAACACTAGCAACTGCCATGCGATAACCTTCTGCCGGAAAAAAGCGTACAGCTGCAGCAATATTATCTTGACAACAAGTTACTAAACCATGTTGATCAAATCGTAGGCCTAGGAGTTGTCCTGGATCAGGGGTGGCCAACTTTTGTATACATAAAACTTATTTTTATCAGAAAAATGTGCCGCGATTGACTTGTTGTTACACCCGTAGTTTAAGTAGGAGAAGAGCTGTGAAATATGTACATACGACAGACAGCAGCGTCAGTGTGAATGGAGCTTAAGAAACCAAATATCCAAAAGGCGCTTACCTTTAGTTATTTTCCTCGCATGGCAATGCATCAAGGAGTGAAACATTTCTGCCATCTTTTGGAAGGACAAGAATTTAGTATATTCCACAAACTGCTTACCTCCGCTTTTAAATAAAAATCCGAAAGGCCTAGTTACGTCAACTTTGACAGATAGACATCATGGGCCAGTTCTCACCTAACATTGACGGGTAGCTCTAATAAGGCATCCTGCTGGCTTAACCGGTTAATAATAGGGTACCAAATTTCCGCTTAGGTGGGGTCTTCATCTACCGGTCGGTACACCTCTTTGTTCACCTGGTAGTCTGGTACTGTTGGCGTTACAGTCTTTGTCGGCTGGTTAGTGGGATTCACTTGTTTCAGGAGGCATAACACTCCAACAAGACTGTCTCTCGCTAGCCCTGACAGTTGTGACTCACCCGGCTGTTAAAAATGGATGCACTCATATAACACCCAGTAGTGCACACGCGAGGCTCACTGCCTTCTCCTTATGCATCCACCAGACTACCCTTCATCTTTCCTATCATTTTTCTATTTTCAGGTCAAGATTACTACATACTAGACATTGCACCATGAGTTGAACGACATAACGGTGTAGTGGTACAAAGGGTGATTCCTGAGCTTGACCATGCCACATAAAAAAAAAAAACATACGACACATTGAAGGAATTCCAACGACATAGCAGATCTATTATCCAGAATTGAGGAAATAAATGTAACAACAAAGACAATAGAATTCAAGAAAAATGCAGAGCCCCACTTAATCAGGTCGAATTAAGGAATTTTTTGCGAAAGCAAAAGGAAGCTCGTTTTTTGCTGCTAAAGGAGGTTGCTGTTACCAATAGTCCATGGAAAGTCTTCCTTACATTTCAAATGTCGACCTTACATTTCAAAACCACCAAAACTACAAAAAAAAACTCACTGTCTGGCGCATCCGGGGGTAAAGACAGCGATTAGGTTAGAAAGCGACTGATGATTGAAAGTGTCCACAGACCTCTAAAGGCTGCGATTATGTGCTACCAAACAAAATACTAGCGTGCGGTGCGAGTGACCGATCCGCAGTATGCGGCAAGTTTTCCCTGACAAATAGGTGCATGCTTCCGTTCTGTCTCATCTCTCACATATAACAAAAAAAGCCACGAGTAAGTTTGTGTACTGTGGGCTGCTTGTGTTTAGGCATTTACCCGAGTAAAAATGAAATTTTCCCGAATTTACGAACATGCAACAGGTACGCACTAGCCCGCATGGCGCGCGCAGATAGCATGCACGCTTGAGTAAAAATAGGACTCGCCCGCACCTAGTATGCAGGAACTGTGTTTGAAATAAATCCCAAGTATTTCGTATTATTATTTCCATGCATTTAACATCGATCCTCACATACTCGATGCCCGTGACCGTGTCAGTGGCTTCCGTGATGAATTTGTCATTGTTCTTCGCACTGCGCCTTTTCCGTTTTAGTGCTGAATGTTGAATGGCATCTGTGATTACTTGTTAGTTTTAAAATTTGGACAGTGATTTTAAGCGCAACATGGAATTTGGCGTGACCAATTTGCTGCAATAGCTTTCTTCCAAAACTTATGTAGTCAATGTAATGACTATGGAGTCAGTCATTAGTTTCATTCCAAACGGTACGCTAACAATATTTTAAGTTTTTGGCAAGTTCGATGAAATCATTTAATACCGAAGAACTGGCAAATATTGCGATAACCTTGGACTAAGAGGAAAAAAGTGCTATAAAAACGTAAATAGGTTCATGAGGTGTGAAAAAAGACAAATTTAGGGAGAATTCCATACTCTATATAAGGAACTTATAAGTGATGAAAGAAAGTTCTATGAATATTTCAGAATGCCGGAGCACTGCCCTATTTCTTTTGCATGTTGGCTTCGGCGGAAACGAAGTGAGTTTAACTGGAGTACGAGGTCCTGCCGAAGGAGATGGCGTACAATTTAAAGACGGAAATGGTTAGGACCTGGGGATAAAGTTGCAACGACATATGGAGAGTCATCTGATATCGGATTACTAAGCCTTGTTTCGTTATCCTCTAACATGGTTTTGACTTCTTGGTTATTGATGCGTCCACTTGTCTTTCGCTCTTGAAAATAACGTTTCAAAAACGAATGATGCTCATTATATTTGTTCGGGTTTATTTTATTCGTACTCTGACCACTTTAAGGAGCCGACTTTTTAGGTTTTTGGGGTATTGGTCCGAAACTTTGATGAGTGAGATGTTACCAAGACCGACCGAAGAAAAGTGACACACTTTGGAACTTCCCCAATTCTTAGAAGCTCTAGACGAAAAGCACATTACAATTCAAGCTTCTCCGATCGTTATACCATAACTATAAAAAATATTTTCCATTGGTATTACTAGCACTTGTTGATGCGAATTATAAATTTGTTCTTGTCGATATTGGTTCCTATGGAAAGACGTGCCATCGCAGCAATATCCGGGTTTTTCTAAAAAAAAAAAAAAAAAAAAAAAAAAAACAAATATCGTCGACAACGATTTCCGAAATCATGCTCTGGTGCCGCCCCGGTCACTGAACCCCGGTAATACCACTACGCTGAATGTATGGAAATATGTAGCGGCTTTCCCAATTTGCTTTCATGGAATTACATCGTGCCAATTTTTTTCACTGATGCTCACGGTGGTGCACTGAAGTCACCGTCACGCCACGGATATGTGTGGATCGACTTATATGGCAATAGAATACAATAAAATTCATTTGCAACCTTATCTCTTTGTCGGAGGTAGATGCAACCGTGAAATTTAATTACTGTCTGGGAATTGCAGGTGAATTTCGACCTGTACCTAGGGGTAAACAATTTTACGAGTTGAAAACTCTGTTTTCACGATATGGATATCACGCAGTTTCATTTACCTTGTTTATTTAGAAATATATTAAGTTTAGAAATAAGTATATTGCAGCACAGTAGTCTTACCAAAATAGATGTTCTAAATTTACAGAAACATACCTGAAAAAAGAAAGAAAAATATTTTATTAAAACAAAAGTTATATAACACATTATCCTTAATACAAAACAACATACAGTGTCTCAATTTCATATATATATATATATAAAATTAACAAAATCGTGTCCTTAATTACCGTCCTTTCCTTTTACTACAGCAATACCCAGCCAGCCGCAAAGCATCCCTTTAACAAAGCGGTTTAGTGATATTAAAATCCATCAAGAAATCAGCTATAAGGCAACCAATATAAATTCCTTGGAAGAAGAAAGGCCACCACCATCATACACCAGCCCCGCACACCGACACAGGGAAAAGAGAAAACAACGAGCCAAGCCAAGGATCTTTTATAATATGGTCCTTATGAAATGCCCCCGAAGGACTAAGTTTGCTTGGCTTCTTTAGTTTTCATAGTCTCTCAACTTTGGTATGGTAACTGGCAAATCTTCTTAATGCCACATCAAAATAGCCGCAAGCTATTCTAAACTTTCGGAAAAGGTGTTAATTAAATCTTCTCCAGCCATAAAAGGAGACTCCATAGATTTGCCGAGGAAAGTTTCTCTGACCATCACAAAATGTTCTCTTCGGCTGTTGGGATTTATTTGTACTTTCTGGGATGTTGATAACTAGGAGAAAAACATACTTTGCTTGACCTTCTTAATCCTAATCTCCGGGTGAATATTTTTTATACGTCCGCTAATCGGGAGACTTCGCCCCCGTACCCCAATGGGGAGCATTTTTATTGTTAATTTTGTATACAGTTTCCGCCAACATAAAGACGGTGCTGTGCACGCTGCCGCTGATGAGCAACCGAAACAAGGATTCAAATTGTATTAATTAAGGAAATAGACATAAGTAATAACGTCTAACTGTGCCCTTAAAATAACTCGCAGACGTGCACCACGCGGCCAACGGACACGCCGACCTCACCGACTTATCTACCCCTGGCCGTGGTGGTAAGGCTTGCGTGCCCGCGTAAGGGGGCCCTGACTAGTATGGGTGAAGGCAATCCCAAGGGGTAAACAATCATACTGAATGGATGAATGGTACTGCGTGAGAGTACTACTAACGGTGGACTCCGGATACCAGGCTCCAACCACTTCTGGTGCTTCCATAGCCCCCAACAGGCCGACCTACAAGACCGGTTGGACATTGCTTGCAAACCCATGCAGCAAAGTGCCGATCTTGGCCCTAGTGAAGGGGAATTTTCGGGATCCCTCTTCAATTAGCATAGTCTGAGCCCGCGAACCGCCGTGGAGCGTGCGGAGATCACTTCTTCAATGGAAGAAGATCTCGTTAGAGGCCCACCTGCGAAGCCGCGTTCACCTTCTGCTCCATCGGAGGGCGAACCGAAAAAGCTAAAGAGCCAGCAAGCAAACGTTTTAAGCGACTTTTAGACGCTAGCTACTCCGGTGAAGATGCTGCCAGGATTTGCGTGGCCCCAAGGAAGAGCGGAAAACCATTCTTCTTAATAAGAAGAGGGCTATCGCTGTGGATCCTCTCCTGGCCAAACTGCTCCTGAGAAAAGGGCGAATAAGGACTGCTCTAGGAAGAACTAGTGATCGATTGCCACGACCATGTGCACCACCTTGCATGGGGAAGCAACAAAACCAATTCTAGGGGCGAATACCTCCTTGATTTCATTACTACCTACAATTTACAGGTTATGAACAAGGGCCGCGAGCCTACCTTTTCTAATGTGACTAGGCAAGAGAGGATTGACTTGACTCTTGCTAGCACATTCGTCAGTTCCAGAATACTGAACTGGCAAGTCTCAAGTGAGCCATTGTCCGAGCATAGATATATAAGGTTTAGCTGGAGAGCTTCTGCAATTTCCTCGGAAGCATTTAGGATTCCCAGAGTGACTGGGAGGTTTATCGCACAGCCCTCAGGTTAGGAGTCAGCCATGTTTGAAATAATCCCATCACAGAGGCCGATCTGGATCTTGTCTTTGCCATTCTGCAGGAAATGATCATCGCAGCTTTCGAAAGTAGCTGCCCTGCGAAACCTCGAAGCACCAACCGAAGCAGACAAAGGAGAGACGTCAGAAAACTATTTAATATGGTTAAGGTCTCGAGCAACTGGGACCTCTACAAGAAAGCCCTCGCCAATTAGAACAAAGATTTGAGAAGATCCAACCGAAGATAATGGAAAGCCTTCTGCGAAGAAATAAACAAGCTTCCAGCCTCCACGAGGTTACAAAAAGTTATGTTAAGGATCACTCCAATGGCCATGTCCCTCTCAAAATTCCTCCTGAAGGATCCTTTAAGGAGTACACCAGGGATACCATGGAGCTATTAATGAGCACTCATTTCCCCAGTTCTCAGGTAACTAACTCTGCATTGACCTTGGAACCTAACATTGAATCGGAGGTAGTACTTGCCCACCGGGCCTACAATAGGAACAAAGGCCAGAATTTTCACTGCGGGTAAGATTGAGTGGGTCATTGGTACCTTCAATCCCTTCAAGGCTGCTGGAAAGGACCACATCTTCCCAGCTCTCCTTCAGAGAGGCTTGGAAGAGATCTTACCATTCTTGCTACCACTATTTCGGGATAGCTTTACGCTGGCTCATATTCCAAGGTGTTGGAGAGAAGCTGGGATAGTCTTTATCCCTAAATCGGGGAGAAGATTATATAAGGAAGCAAAATTCTCTCGACCCAGCAGCCTCTTCTCCTTTCTCCTGAAAACGATCAAGAAAGTTCTTCTAGAGAGGCTAAAGTTCTATTAGAGAGGGTCTTACAGCGAACCCACTTCACTGTCTGCAATTTGCCTATCGGCCGAGCAGATACAGAGACTGCCATTCATGTGCTAGTGACAGATATTCAGAAGTCCCTCAGGGCCAAAGAAATATCCCACTGTGCCTTTGCAGACATTGAGGGTGCGTTTGACAACGTTACGTTCGACGCGATCAATGAAGCAGCAGTAAAAAAAGGCTTTCACCCCCTCTTCCGCGAGATGGATCACGTCGCTTCTCAGCAGCAGATTGATAACTGCTGAGATGAATGGTGAATCGATTACGGTAATGGCTGCTAAAGGCTGTCCTTAAGGGGGCATCACCCCTCTTATGGTCAATCGTGATCGACGAACTTCTTGTCGACCTGAATATCCGGGGATTTAAGGCACAGGCCTATGCAGACGATATCGTCATAACGATTAGCAGCGATCATGATAGCACCGTTTCAAACCTCATGCAAGCCGCTCTGTCATATGTGCATAGCTGGTGCCGTTGCAAGAACCTGGGTATTACCCCATAAAAAGCTGTTATCGTAGTTTCGGATGGCAAAGAAATGGGTTTCTCAAAGGAGGCTGAGCATAAAGCCCTCCTGGAAATCCCAAATTGAGAGAATGACTGCCAAGGCAATTACATCTCTCCATGTTTGTCGCCAATTTGTAGGAAAACCCGTAGACCTCAAACCTAGGTTAATGTTTTGGCTATATACGACGGTCGTAAGGCCCATGGTCACGTATGCATCCATCGCATGGTAGGCCAAGACTAAACAAAAGGGTGCTGCAATAAAGCTGGCCAGGGTGCAAAGACTGGGTCAAAAGCACCTGTCCGAAGGCTCTGGCGTTGCCACTTCCGCTGCGGGAGCTATTTTCCCTTAAGCCAGGACCTTCTGGATTATATATCGATTCTCAAGAAGCTAAACCTGGAGCCAACGACATCATTGTCCGACACCATTCCGGCCACTCCTGACTTTGACAAACCGTTTACGACGATTATTCGAAGTAGGTCAGAGTGGCAACATGGCAGGCCTCTCTTTAAAGAAAGCACGGCCTTTGATATACGGATGGCTCCAAAACCGATAAAGTTTTTCAGGCTGAGGTACTCGCCATCCAGGGGTGGGCTCAGACTTGTATTAATAGAGCTCCAAATAGTTCTCTTTGTGCTTTCAAAATCGCACTGATTTGGCTATTGACGGCGTCTTCGGCGGTTTTGCATGTGCTTTCAAACCTTATCAGCTCGACTAGCGGTAACTACTACTAGGAGTCTGCTTCACCATGAGTTGCAGCGCTGCGCGACTCCATGTGTGGCTCGACCCACGACCCAGGGAGCTCACCAAGATAAAAGATTCACCCAAATCGATAAATCTAAAGCGGGCAAACTTTTAAATTTCAAGAGGTGGGAGGTAAAAATAATAACAGAGCTCTTGACGGAGCACTGTTTGCTTAACTATCATCTAAAGAAAATAGGGCTGGTGGCCGATTCTGGCTGTCGGTTCTGCGGGCAGCTCCCGAAACTGCGAAGCACTTGCTGTGCGACTGTGAAGCTACAGCTAGGAAGAGACTGAGCCCCCTCCATCGTGACTTCCCTCCTCTCAGGGAGATTTGGGATAGAAACCCTAAATCAATTTTGGACTATTTTAGAAGCCTTAACCTTGATGGTTTTTAAAGACGGGGATAGCATAATAGACCAAACAAAATAGGTCGCAGTGCCTGCCAAGGCGTCCCTCAACAAGAACTAGAAACAGAAACCTTCTTAATCCTAATCTCCGGAGGATTTTTGTTGTAAATATTTTTTATACGTCCGCTAAACGGGAGACTTCGCCCCCGTACCCCAATGGGGAGCATTTTTATTGTTAATTTTGTATACAGTTTCCGCCAACATAAAGACGGTGCTGTGCGGGCTGCCGCTGATGAGCAGCCGACAGAAGGATTCAAATTGTATTAATTAAGGAAATAGACATAAGTAATAACGTCAAACTGTGCCCTTAAAATAACTCGCAGACATGCACCACGCGGCCAGAGGACCCCTAACCCCAGCCGATGACGGACTCGCGCCATGCTGCCCCAGACGTGTTGTGAAAAAGAAATGGCGTGTTGCGTTGCCATTCCTCTAGTTTATTGGCATATTTTCACAGCCGTGCTTCTTGTTTCTTCTCGATATCTTCCTGTATTCGCCCAGGACGAAGGAGGTCCTTTCCAGCCCTTGTATGAAAGCCCATTGACTACGGTCATTTGCTGGATGATCGATTAAGAGAACCCCTTTCGTCCTTTTGTTACAGCAATCCGCTGGACAACGACCTTTAATTAAATTAAAAGATAATCCTGAAAAGCTGTCGCAAGTCCTTCGCCAGGAAGTCGCTGCTGCTGGTGAACAATACACAAAACAAAAACCCGCACTACACTATGCGCCATTACACCGCGCCACCGTGCGGTGCATCCCGTCCTCGACCGACCAAGGAGTGTCATAGTCGTCGTCTGTCCCAGAGAAAGCGCGCGAGAAACTGCAGCCCTAGCATTCCGCCCAAGGAACAGGATGCGTTAAATTTTCGTTTTGTACTAGTCACGTTCGGGGGCCAGCAAATCTTGAACCCTTTTTTCGTGTTTCCTTGAGAAAAACTAAAAAGGACTTCGTCGTCCTTTTCCTCCTGACGACAATATGCCATGGGATGAGGCCAGAAAACATAAGGAAAATTTCTTTCCCGCTTTTACAGTTCAATAGTCCCTTCGATTTCAGACTTATTGAATTATGAAAAGGACGAAGTGTGGTTGACTAAATAACGTCCTTTGAGGAGGACATTTCATATATGCTGTGTACTTGGTGTTGTTTTTCGGGAAAGGGGGAGGGCTAAGAAAAAGGATTCGTATTTTTTTTATTAGTATTATTTTTGTTGTTGTTAATTTTGCTTCTTCTTCTTTTTTTCGGGGCAAGGTTTGCACCCTTTATCCTGGGATGTAAGAAATTTATATTGGAAAAACAATTTCGAGAGAGATTCGTGGATTTTTCCCTTTTTTTCGGGAATAATATCAACAAAAGAAAAGGGATTTTTGTTCCTTGTTGATTTATTTGTTTTTCATGTGAAAAAGAAGGAAAAATGGTGATGTGTGCTGTAGGGTCAGCACAAATGATATACAAAGGAGAATATGCTTGGGTGACTTTTCTTGGTACGAGGAAATTATTAAACCTTTGCAATTTTATTTTTTTTAAAAAGGACATAAGCACTTTGTTTGAAAGGTTACATAATATTATGGTCGCGCTTATATTCTGGGTGGTTACCAAGGGAGTGCGTAAGAAAAGTACAAGACTGGTGGTTGGCTGTACGATGCCAAGAGTCTCAATATGGTGTGAGGCAGCACCATCGAGAGCCACAGAAGAGGTTCAATTGGAAAAATTTTCATCGATGGTAGACAAAGATCCTAACTCTAAAGGGGTAAAACAAGAATATCCTTCATGGATAAGTCTATGCGTTGCTGAAGACCCTGGGAGCCCTGAGAGGGAGGCATTGCCGTTGTACCCGCAGTAGACAAGCACTACGAAATCGAGTAGAGCACCAACTCGCCGGGCACACGTCAAGCATGAGAAACGCTACAACCTACGCTCTAAGACTGTGAATTTCTCGCCTGGCCAGACGGTGTACCGCAGGACCTTCCCGGTAAGTAAGAAGGCCGAACGATTCTGCGTCAAGCTTCGCAAAGGCTCGGATGAGGAGACAAATAGGCACCAACAGATATGAACTGGACCTGAAAGGGCACAGCATCGGCATCTCTCACGCGAAGGACATAAAGACCTAACAGTTAGCGAAAGGTAATGTCGCGACCATGGGTTCAATACGTCGACAATATGGTATTGCCGGCGGACTGAGTCAATGGACGGGAGACACCTTCCAAAGAGGGATTTCTACTCTCCCAACGGACGCACGCACTGCTCCGGTGCTCTGCCATGCTCAGGACGGCCTCCAGCCCATTCTGAAGCAAGCCTTTACCAAAGTAGCCCTAATAAGACATCTCGCCAGCTTCGCCGGTTAACTATAGGGTTCCCGTCGAGGTCCGCCTAGGTAGCTACCCTGGAAGATGGTACACCTCCTTGTCTCACTTGGCCGTCTGGGGCCTAATTTCTGAGGCAGTTCACGGTGTTGCAGGCACTCCCAAGTTTTGGGCTGCGATGTTGGGGTGGACAAATCATTAAGGAGCTTAGGTCCTGTAGGGCGTCCGTTACACTACGCGTCACCTCGAATATGCCAGGGTAGAGAGGGGGCCGGAAAAAAACAAATAGAGGCATTGGTTCGCAGCGCTGCGCTACTCCATGTGTGGCTCGACCCACTACCTGAACAGAGCGTCATGCTCTATCGACGGTGCTAGCAGGACTTTACTATGTGGCCCGAGGGCCATATGTTTACTCCCACTCCATGCTGCGCTCACTCCAAGGCACCAGGAGGACAGAACGTGGGGTCCACAGCCTTTTCAGGGGTATTGGGCGTTGCAGTTAGAACAAAAGACGCAGCCGGTTTGGAAACAGTGCCGATCTTCCTACAAGAGACTGTAGCAGGATTAACAGCTTTTCCCCTTAGGTATTCTTTAATTGTATCCCAGTACCCGAGGATCCAACGATACTAATAGAAAATGTTGATGCCCCATCCGGTTCTGGGATATAGTTTGAGCCCACTGGGAGTGAGGACGAAGGAGAGAACATCAACTTTCGAGAAGAGATTTTGTTTCCAACATAAGGAAAAGGGAGCCGCAAAGTCATCCATACCGGGACGAACGGACCTAGCCGTGAATACCTAGAAGGAACGTCCGTGACTCGAGAGGAGTCCGAATTGGGTTTTTTTGTGCTGAAGCGCTCACTGGATCCGTACGCTCTGTGTGGCCGGCTAAAGTGTAGGCCTGAAGACAAATTAACAGATAAGTACCTACCGTATCCCTGGTAATAATTTCAGGATAGGAGTGATCCACGAGGTCTGTGTCCGCCGCTTCCGGAATTATTCTCAACTATCTGGACGAGCCTTTGGCGAAGAGAGCTATCGACAACGTGCATCCCCGCTTGGCAGTTTTTTTGTTGTGCGCATTTTTTTTTTCATTGAGTAGCGTCATTTACGATTGCGGTACGTCCTTGAAGAGGGAAAACCCGAGCTGGTACCAGGGCGGAATTTTCCTTTGTTGTTGTCCAAGAGTCGTATTGGTTTTAATTGTTAGTTCAGTCTCCCTAGGCGAATGCCACGATCCCTAACATTTAGGAACAGCTTTAGCCCCCTCCCCCTACAATAAATTGTTATTGAATTTGTGTTAAACATTTTAGTTTGTTATAATGAGATCTCTTGCACTGGAAGTTCTTGCAGATACCCTCCACATTTCGATAAGGACTCCGCGTCCGCTCTGATGGGGCACTCCTAGGAAAGTGGTGATGCACGGAAAAAGGCGGTATCTCGAGGACATCAACACATCCACGACCAAGCCCACAAGGATAACGCCTAGCTCAGCAAGAGCACTTTGCCAGTCGTAAACTAATTTAGACTTGTTCCTACGGGACCTTATCACTCTGACTACCACAATTGGGATTACCAACTAGAATAGTAAGACGCAGGATCGAGAACGAGATGGGAGAAGTTGGAGGTTATGATCAGTCCGGAATAGTTATGGTATGTGCATAGTTTCGAATACTACTTTATTTGGCTGATGGCTAACCACCCCTTTCGAACTCTTTTCTGTGTAATTTTGAATTTTAAAAAAGAATCATCAAGAATTAGATACGAATCCTACGACAAATGGTAGTCTTCCTGTTTGCTGATTCAGTAACATTCTACACAATATTTCACCATATTCCAAAGATCGAAATGTCAATGCTCCCAGCAAAAGCAGAGATTTGAATCCGTACAGTGGAAATAGCCCCACGGATTTTGCATTTGCATAAGCCAAAAATTTCGGTGCATAGAAAAACCCCCGCTTTTCCAGCCTCTATTCACCACAAACCTCCAGGCAACTGCACCATAAATAATTGCAAATCGGCAGCTCCGATCTGAATTGGTACGTTACCAAACAGCGCCATATTTCATGTAAATGTACTGCCGAATGGAGGCGAGGACCACACCTTTCCATACATTTAATAATCCCCCTCCCCCGGTTGTACCCAGTGTGTGAATATTTTGCATAACTAAAAGATCAGATCCCAATCAAGGATGTATTTGACAAAAGGAGACACTAAATTACTAACTACGTCCCCGTAATAAATCCTGTCGTGATCCTTCTTTTCCTTTTATACATTTCTTTTCCGTTTCCCCGGTTTCCCCATGAAAAAATGTTGGGGGGGGGGGGGGGGAATAAACATAAACGAAAGTGATTACACTGCAAAAGTTACATGGATGCCAACGCAAATATTTTTTTAACGAGGCCGTCTCCGGGACACTCTTGCAAATCACTGGATTGAAGACGATTCAATTAACCCCATCTATTGTGAATTAATTGAATCTTGTCACATACAAGCCGTAAATCACAGGGCGGCGGGCGTTTCTCTCTTTGCGGGTGTGTTTCTCTTCCGTTTTTTCTCTCGGTCGCATCCGCTCTGCTCGCGCCGACACCGCGCCGGAAATTATTTATATCTTGTCGATAAATTAGAAAGTTCCTGGCACTGATTTATGCGAATCCAGGACTCCGTCTGGCGTGTCTGCGTGGCGTGGAGTGTCATTTTCGTTCATAACAATTTAAGCCAGAGCCGATACCTATCGAATTATTTATGAGGTTTAAATCGATTTCTTCCTCCTTTTTTTTGAAGGACGAATCTCGCTTTTCCATTTTAATTTGCTCCTTAAAAGAATATTTGAAAAGATTTATCAAGCTTCGTTTTGGTTAGTGAAGATGGCGCTGAGGGGATGCGCGGGGGTGAACGGCGGTGGATTTCTGCTCACAACGTTTTCGGGATACTTATGGCAGAAAAAAAGTAAATAAATAAGCGTTCAGGTGGGAGTATGGCAAAGCAATTTTAAGTGAAGGGCTTTATTGCAAAGAGGTGAGCTCTTTCGCGGATATTCACAAGCAAAACCACCCCCAGGCAAATACGGGGAAATTAGTGAACAAGGTTCATTTGAGATTTACGGAGGCTTATGGAGTCAAAAAAGGTCATCGTTTCTTATTGTATATTAATTTTATTTTGGAGAGAATATTTCTTTTATGAGGCACGAAATAATGACCGAAAAATATTCAAGATTATAATTCCTTTGACAATGTTGGAGGCCTCGGGCTTGAAGTGCTTGGCCACCATCCCAGAGGTGCGTGGTTCGATTCCGGGCCATGATATTTATTTTTGCTTATTTTCGCTGTTTGCATGAATCGACCTTCTCTTCTGTCATTGGCTGTGAGCACAATAAGCGAGGAAGCCATATCCTGTTTAATCGCCGAAAGTCAGCGTCCTGACAAAGTTGCAGTAGCTGCTAGCGTGTTGTCGTATCTGTCTGATATTGCACTCTGGCTGCAGCAGATAGAGAACATAATCCTTAACAATAGGCAATAGGGCTTTAAGCAAAAAATCTGCCTTGATAAGCCTAGCCGTTCGCTCATATACCTTCAAGGCTTTTGATATAACCCCATTTTGGAAGAATAGAAAATTTTAAGCAACGCACTCACCCTGTTTAGACAACTGGTCTGGTAAAATAAATAACATCATAGGATCGACGCAGTGACCACCCTTAGAAGATTGTATCAACACAAAATAGAGGAGGGCTCTTGGCAAACCAACCCAGCGGGAAAATTGGGAGCGCTGCTCATAGGAGCTAATATTGAACGCTGCCAAATATGCTCCCAGGGCAGCATTACTGTAGTTTTCAGACATTTTATAGAACGAAGAAAACGGGCGATTATCTTGGTGACCATACCACCAGAATTTTTATAGAACGAGCAAAACTGGCAATTATCTTGATGCGATTATTTTACCGATAATAAAGGGTAACATTGGCATACTCGATGGACCGGCTCTCGTGCGATGCGGAGGACAAGCAGCTTTGGAAGTGGTTAGAATTAAGTTTGGGGGACTGCTTTGATAAAAACATGCTCGCGCTTAGAAAGCAAAAGGCAATAGCAAAAGATTAACAAAATAAAAGGTTATTGGTGTCCATAAATATTCTTTATTAAAAAGCTTTCTTATACTGCTCCTAGAACGCTTTCGAAGAAGCTCCCCTGCAATGACATGTAATGTTGAAAAGTATATGGAACTGGTATGGGAACGGGAGCGATGTAAGCTTTTTAAGGAGTGATCAAAAATAGCTGTTGGAGCACTCCATTTCCCGCCGGGTCGGTTATCGTTCGATTACGGAGGTTAAGCTGTATTTAGCGCGGAGGGGGGAGGGGTTTCGTTGGTAAAAACAACACTTTCGCTTGGAAAAAGACGAAGAAACAATTGCAAAGGCGAACAAAAATTAAAGCTTTTCGACGCCCGGGGCTTATTAATTCTAAACTCTTCGGCAACCAAATCATTGCAGGATTGTTCCTATGGCCATTCTTACACGAGGGACATTGCCTCGGCCGAGAGAGCTACCTGCAATACCAATATATAGAGCAGTGATTCTCAACCTATGTGCCGCGGCACTTTTGTGTGCCGCCAAATTCCTGAAGTGTGCCGCCAAATTCAGAAAACAAAAGTTCACAACCGATCACATATTCGCATTAAGGCAGGTAATTGAAAAGACGAAAGAGTTTAATATTAAGAGTTTAATACTTTTTCATTGAGTTTAAAACAGAATATGATCTTGCGCTACGTTCAAAAATCTGCGAAGCAATGGTGGAACTGAACTTTCCAGACCAATTAATTCAAATCACTAAAACTTCATCGAATGATAAACGGAGTGAGAATACGGAGCAATTTTTCGGTGCGAACAGAGGCCTCTGGTAAGGAGACTCCCTATCCTGCTTACTACTTAACATATTATTAGCAAAAACGGACCGGTAGGAATGTATTGCAACTAGAGGGACAATTCTGAACAAGTCTACTCAGCTAATAGCATATGCAGATGATATAGATGTCATAGGCAGGTCAATGACTGCAGCGAAGGAAGCAGATGTAGCGTTAGACAAAGCAGCATCAAAGAGCAGCAAAGACCACAACATTACGGCGAAAATTAAAAGAAGAATATTGCTAGCGACCAGGGGCGGCGGAGCATAATCATTGTAGGTGTGGAGCACGCGAATAGGTAACCGTAAAAATATTATTCGGTCAATTGAATTACGAGCTGGCTTTAATTTCTTTGGTTATGGGGTTATGTCCGACTAGCATTTTGGGTATCTTATCCCTTGCCTCATTCGCGCCTCGTCCTACGGAAATGCCTCATTTGGCCCCGGAAAAAAATCATTCCTTCTCGATTCCGAGTAGAAAAAGGATTCCGAAAAGTTTGAGAAGTTCGGCGTGCATATGTGAATAATAACTGTGTCTGTGTCGAAAACTTTATATTTTTAAACGCAAGTATCGTTTTACCAATACGGTGTCCCAACTGAGTACTAATTACGTCCAATGCTGCTTAGCCCAGTTTATGTTCAATTCGTGCAAATTGTTGCTTTTTCGCCAGAAATCAGAAATGTGAGAGCCCACTGGAATGGCATTCCACTATTCTAGTTAATTATCATCTTTTGAGCGAGCTTTTACATTCAACTACAGTTCGGGACCTATTGTTCGAAGTAAGGTTTGTTTTTCCTCAGTTGAATATGTTTAAACTATATGCGAACTGAACTGAGGTTAGAATTTCAGTTCGCCAATTTGCTTGCTCAATCGGTGAAGCCGGGATATTTTTTTGAACGTTTTCTGAATTTGTAAGGCTTAAGGCAGATTTCTCCCCACTTAATTTGAAATAAGGTTTGCCTACTAGGGCCATTATAAAAAACTGATAATGCATACCTCACTTCAGTATCGCTGGTTTTTTTTTGAGTGGTATTTTTGAGGAAACAATTTCGGAATGCCCCTCATTTGCGTTACATGGAGTTCTCATTAAAGTGCCGCTCCTGGGGATAACGTAAAGGTGCCTGTAAACGAGCAACATTTTTCAGCAATGTGTGGCCGGCAATACTGGCTGAACGACATTGCTGAAAATTCAGCATTATTTCCATAAATATGTTCAAACTTGCCGGAAATATATCCGTATAGCCCGACGATACTGGCCATATTGCAACTACTGGCCGGCATGTTGCCTTTGATATCGGTCGTAGAGCGAAAATATTTAAACATTGCCGGCTATTTAAATTTGATTTCGAAATTTTCTTTGGACTAGAATTATGTTAGTATGGCCTAAAGATGGCATAGATACATTGTCTGGGTTCCGGATCCATGAATCTACAGTATCCGGCGAACCAAACCGCAGCCAAATAAGTGCAGAGTTCCAGGAGATCCCCTTGACTAAGTCCATGGCGTCTCCCAGCCATAAGCTGCATTTTTCCTTCTATTTATAATTTGGCAATTCTTACAGTAAGATATCGTAAAAGATGACCCTAGAACACATCTTAGTTATGTACCTTAAAAATTCTATACCAAAGCACGCATATTGTAAAGGAAAATGGATTGACACCATACCGGATGAAGTAGCGCTTTCAACAATGCCACCATGAGATCTACAATGGTTTAAGTTAGTGGATCATCCACATTCTTAGAACTTTGATATTCAACAAAAGCTTAGAAAAGAGTAGAGTGGTAAACACCGGGGCCTCCGCATACCGCTGGATGGAGTCTTGCCACCGATGTTAAGGCTTATGGTTGTTTTGTATGAAATATTTAAGCTCATCCTTCGTCATTCTAGTGAAATTTCTAAATAAATAACTACATATTTAGAATTAGCTCATACACAACCTTCTATATATAGAAGGTTGTGGCTCATAGCATTCTTCGTTTTTTAATTAGCAAATACTTCAGCCATTGTCATACGTGTACGCGTGAAATTCTCGGGCAACACAGTAGCCGAAACATTGCGAAAACATGTCTGACTACAAGTTGCCCGGCAATAGTATCGGCCACACATTTTCAAACATATAGCCGGGCCATCTTTTTCTGAAATATTACCGGCAATGTGCATTTTTAGTTGCTCGTTTACAGGCACCTTAACGTAACGTATTTTTCGTAACAGAAATAAGAGGCGTATTCTGCCCATATTTTGACGCTAGCAAAGTTTACACATGATTTTTGAATGGAAACTGACTCCCGAAAAGTGAAGGCTTGAGTGTAATTGATGGCTAAGGGATGGAAACAAGGGCGTCATAATTAATCGAGAATTTGATTGATTTTCTAATACAAGCCCATCGAAAGTGTGAAAAAATTCATCGTTACTATTCCTGTAAACATGTTGGCGTGAAAATATGGATGGGAGAGATAGTTCTCTTATTTCTGTTACGAAAAATACGTTACGTTTCGTTAAACCCAGGAGCGGCACCTTAATTTGACTTTTCCAACTCAACATCGATCTACCTTTCAACCCTCTTCGAGGCTAGCATGAGAAAATGGGGCACCTAAATCTTTCACTAGCTGACTGGTCTGTAAGTAAAATTCTTTCAAATTTATTGTATTGTTAGTGTGCCGCCAAAATTTTTAAATTGTTAAAAGTGTGCCGCAACAAAAAAAAGGTTGAGAATCACTGATATAGAGAGTCTAGGACACTCTGCCAGATAATGCAAGATCCTATCCAAAGAACACTCTAGTCCGTCCTTTATAAAAAAAAAGGCGAACGGAGCTTAAAGAGAATCGCAGCCCGAACCAATAGAATTTTTAATGACCAAACACTGTCCAGATTGAAAGACGAAAATGAGGTGGAAGCGTCAGGAACGGACCGAGACACTCCTGAGAGCAAATTTTTGCTAGTATATTACAAAGGAAACGATTCTCTGGGTGATTAATAGCTTCTCCTCCTTGGAAGCACCCGGCCCGGATGACATACCTACTAGCAATCATGCTACAGAAACTAACTGAGGTAGATAGTAGTACGATGGCTGGTGGTTATGCTCAAAAGCTGCGTGGCGTTCTGCTATATTCCTATCAGTTGGAGATGAGCGGCGGTCATCTTCATCCCAAAGAAAGGGTGAAGAGGCAACGAACCCGCGAAGGACTATAAGCCGAATAGCCTGACATCCTCCGTGCTTAGGACACTAGAAAGGGTCATCGACTCCCACATCCGCTAAGCGGTAGATGCGACCTTACTGTCATCATCTCAACATGCCTATCTCCTTGTGGTGGGTACGAACTGCAGAAGTTAACGAAAAGCTCCCTCGCATACAAAACTCATCCTTGATGTCATCGTCAACGACTTCAATTGGGGCGTAGTATTGGTCTACCGTAGTCTGGTACACAGGCGCACGGTAATAATCCTCTGAGAAAGCAACTAATGTGGATAGACCAGGCTTCCTTGGAGAGTATTACCCCAACACTCGTACGGCTTTCCGTTTCGTTTCTGCTCGAATAAAAGAAGGGCGTTTGGGCAAATATGTTCCCGCATCGTGTCATCTGGGCTCGCTGAGTCCCATGACGCATGATTTTATACCGATACATCTCTCAGTGTTCTAACATATCATGTTCCAATTCGTATCCTGGTTCGAAAAGCAAACGCTGTCGTCGGCACCGAAAACATTTTAATGCAGAAGAGAATAGTGCCCGTGAATCAAACTAGGGTCAACACAGTTGCCCTATGCAACGACCAGATCAGAACCCTTGCAGCCATACTTTGGAACTACGCATCAATATACAAGGGAAAAGCCAGTCCTCTAGACGAGAAGCCTGGCGTCGAGAGATATTGCAAAGATAAAGAGGGTTATGTGATCACCAATCCCACAGGCTTCTTGTGAAGTTGGGAAACTCACTTTCATGAAATGATAAATGGCAAGCTAACTGGAGTTTGGAACGATAACGTGGGCAGAATGGAAGATAAGAAGGCCGGTTTTGAGGTCGGGTTAGAGACACACAGAACCGATAAACGGAAGCTTCTCGTCAGGACAGCATTCTGTCAGTTTCACTTTCCTCCGCAAGCACTTATGTACCGCGTTTAAATGGCTAGTGAGCTTCGTCGAAGCCACCTTTTACCACCTTTCCCACAAAGGAAACAGAGACGGAAGATCATTGATCGGTCTACCCACTCTGCCGACTTTGGTGAACAACCCTTCGAGAGACCCTTTGGGCTCAAACGTGATAGAAAAGGCTTAGCCAGTCGGGAAAGGATACTACCGTCCGACTGTGACCCCATGGCGGTGTCTTATGTTTTGGTAGTCGACACCCATCCCTCACTACTCCCTCGTAAAAAAAAGGCGATGGTAGCAGCAAGTGCAGGGAAATGCTGTAAAAAGGGAATACAAGAAAGAAAAATACATGAGAGGTGGGAGAAATGTAAATGTGTATGGATTCGAATCATGGACCTTTGGGATGGTAGGTTAAACCCTACACCAACGGTCGGCAACCTGTGTCTCTGATCTCTGTTGGCACGCCACGAAAGTTTAAAATTTATTAAAATTTGTTAAGAATTTAGATGCTAACATGAAAAGTTATGCCGACAATCGTATCCATGCACGACTGTTACCGAGGTATACGGACTTGCTAGCCTGATACATATGTATCAAAGTACACAGTCGAACATACTACGTAAGGAATATACGTTACCGTAGCCGCCGGGGACACAGTTCATTTGAACTTTATATCAATGTGGTCCATGCACATACAGGCCGACGGCAGGCCGTGGCCTGAAGTTTCTCGCCTTGAGGTCCAGCCCTATCACACACTCACCAGCTGCTAACTGAATGGCGCCTGCAATCCGGGAAAACTGACAAAAATCTTTATGTCTGTGGGTATTTTTCGTCCATCTGGGCCTGAAGATACGGATCCGAAAAATTTCGTGTTTCAGTAATGTGGTTTCCTTACTGAAAACGAATTTCTTTCGAGCTATGATAAGCTGTCGTTTTCGCCTGTGTGTAAATAGGGAATCATGAGGTTACCTGCAGTCCACAGCCTGCCAGACGGATCTCTCAAGTCCTCATCCCTCAGTCAGATTGAATAATGTTTGGCACAAATAAAATTATTTTCATATACAATGGTTTTTTTAGTGGTACGGTTAATGTGCAGTAGTTTTGTGACATACCAATACACTTGGATTACCGACCGCTTCCCTAGACCATCTAGGCTGACATGATTGGTTTACAGGGCTCACAGGGCAAGCTACAGACAAGAAATTTATTAACAAATAATCAACTTGTTTGTGGAACAGTCTTTCACAGTCAGTATTTCCGAACTCCTTTCAATAAAGCATGGATTAAGGGAT
The DNA here is from genome assembly GCA_949987705.1 of Thereva unica. Classification (NCBI taxonomy): domain Eukaryota; kingdom Metazoa; phylum Arthropoda; class Insecta; order Diptera; family Therevidae; genus Thereva; species Thereva unica. The sequence continues at coordinate 25,557,246 of OX465285.1, read as the reverse complement.
GAAGTCTTGATTGAAAGCACCATTAACATTTATCAAGAACAAATCCACTTTTTCATACTTATTAAGTACCAACAGTCATCCCATAACTTTATCAAAATCTACCCTGACATTTAATGGCGTTAGCATTTCTAAAATCTCCTCAATATTTTTACTCTAAGCAGCGTTACGAGCGTCCTAAAAAAAACCTCTAAACCTCTGAAAGGTGCTAATGGATGGCAATTTTCGTGCTGAATTATAGCAAAATAAACAGCAGCAGACACCATTTACACCTTTCTCAAAAACAACCTCCATTCTCACTCACTCACTACAGTTGTGTTTTTTTTAAAGAAAAAAACAGAAAGAAAAAAAAAGTTTTGTAGAACAACTTCTCATCCCCGAGTCCCGGGTCAAAAGTGGTGAAAACTTTGGTCAGAAACATCCCGTCATAGACCAATGGTGCGCTCGCTCTCTATTTCCCTCTCTCTCCGTCAATTTCGTTTCTTGCTCCACACACTTCGGATGTCATTTTGACAGCAATTTTAGCACACATTTTCATCGCAGCCATAAATAACGGCAGCATAAAAAACACAGTAATCCTAAGCAAAGTACATTTTTCACGAGGGTATAGACCACACCACGACGCCGAGAGAGAACTGGGCGCTCAGAGAAAGTCACAACTTTTTCCGACGAGCATAAATCATCCCTGGTGAAAATTTCAACTGAGCACATACAGGGCAAATTCAAGGACACCGCAAAAGCATAAAAGCATCATCCCTGCCGGTAGGATCCGCCTCAGTGAACTCTGATTCGGAGGTAATTCATCTCGAGGCCACTTCAGCTCCCCCAGAAGACGTCCGACAAAGAAAGATTGATTTGTGCGCCCCCGCCTCAGGACGCAAACCGAAAAAGTTTAATTAATTTGTCATCATTTAATCACAGAACCCTAATCCTTGTAAGCCAGCCGGGATCTGGGAATCAAAGGTTCCCCCGGTTCCGGGCTGGCGGGCGCTCACTTTCGGCACTTAACCAACATGAACGGGGGCACAGCGTCGTTTAATTCTATGACTACGGACTTACCTGGAGGAACTGCTTGATGTACTCGTTGCCGTTCTCGGCGAGGAACAGCTGCACGGCGTTCATGACATGCGATGGTATCTTCTTGGGCTGGGCCGGTTCTTCTGTGGCTACAATGACGGCGTCTTCCCGGACGTAGAGCTCCGTGCAGTAGGGGATGATGTCCTTGCGGCTGTCGTCGTTACTGCTGAAGGAGCTGCCGAGGCCGCTCTGATGTCCATTTACAGCGGGCGGAATGGCGGCCTGATCGAATCTCTTCCCCGATGAAGGAAGGGTTGCACTTAAGTACCTCTGCCTCGGATCCGCACTGATGGATGTTTTATAGTCGAGGGAGTTCCTATCGAGACCCGACGGGGGTGGCGAGGGCGGCGACAGATCTCGTTGCTGGTACTGCTGCTGCTGCTGGATGTACAGCCGCTCCTGGAGCTCGTCCCGGTGGTTGCCGACGATGGAAAGGTTCGAGCTGGATGGGTATCGGTTCGTTACTGATAAATTATTGAAGGGATTGCGATAGGTCGGCGTCGATTTCATCTTGGAATTGAAATCTCCAAAGAAATCTTCGGAGCAATTTGTGAGATTATTGTTGGAAGCTGCCGGCGAGGATGAGCTCTCCTCGGTAATGTCAGGCAAATCGGTCGACGTTATGCATCCGAACGGCGTTTGACTGAGGTTGTTATTGTCATTAACGCCGGATACGGGCCCAATTTTCACCGGTGCCTGCTTCAACGGCTTCGCAATTCTAGGGCTAACGTTGTCCACTGGCCTCGGCGGATTGATACAATTCTCGACGACTTTCAGGGCCGGGGGGTGGTTCTGCGGGGGTTTCTTATCGACATGTTCCGGGGATATGTTTGCGTTTTGATTATTGAACGGATTGAGGACGAGGTGATTGGGACTGGCACGGTTCGAGTCATGATTATTTAATCTCGGGGTGCTTTCCATTCGTGACAGGACCTCCTCAACCCGGTCGATGGTCTTGGCCACCTCGTGATCGTTGCAGCTGCTGAAGTTGATATTGTTGTTGAGGGTGACATTGTTGTTGCTGTGATTCGCAGCTCCGGTGTTCGATGGGGTGCAGTTTCTGTTCGGGGACTTGTTATGAGCTGCTTCTCGATGCGGGAGCACTTTTGGACTGCTGCAATTCGCCAGGGTTGTGCTATCACTGCGGAACGATGCATTCCCGTTGATAGCTCGGCTGCCGGTGAAGTCGGTCGGGGTTACTCTCTTATTCTCGACTATCTTACACTTGAGTCCAGGACTACCATTCGGCAGAATTTCATCGGGCTTCCCCTTGGCGCCCCTCTGCAAGCCGTTAGTCAGCTGCGTCCTCGGGCTTATCGAGCCATCGGCCTTGGACGTGTCCCTATCCTTGAGCACTGAGACCTTGTTTGCTACAGGGATCGTGGTGCTCTTCTTGCTTTGCATATCAGAGTTGACATCACCACTAAGCTTCGCTTGATTATTGGGGTTGTTTGCATTTCCATTCGTTTTATTGCTATTCCCACCGCCACCACCGCTGTTACTGCTGCTGCTAAACGGATTCTGTACAAAAGTTGCCGGATTCTTAAAGATCCTCGTAAAATTCCCAGTACTGAAATATGATAAACCCTTTGAGGGCGAGGACTTTGCCGCAGCCATTCCACCGCCAGACAGCAGGCCCAGTGCTGCTGCTGCTGTTGAATTTCTCGACTCTTCTGCTGACTTGGCTGGCGAGCCAGATGATGTGGTGGAGCCGGCAGAGTTCGGTCTGCCGCCATCTTCCTTGCTGTTGGCCGTCGATGATGATGAAAGGAGTCGAATTTGTTTCGGTTTCGTCGAGAACATGTTTCCTGGAAGGCACTTGGATCACTTATGAACATTTTCACTTCAGATATTGAACTTTCGTGCAAACACTTCGCCGTCGATTATTGTTGTTGTTTACCGTCGGTTTTATTGGCACATTGCATGTTTTATAAACACTCCTCGATGGCGAGATCTTATTATAAAATTGCAAGAAATTCAAAATTAATTCAAGGGAGTAAATTCCTTCTCCTTTTTATCCTGACAAGGATAAGGGTTGGTGGCAGGAGCATGCAGATGGTTATCGTCTCTTGTCTTGTTCGAAAGAAGCGCTGGAATTGAAATTATTTATACATGGAACTGCCTTGGAAATTCTTTAAATGGGTTACTTGAGGAGTTTTGAAATATTTCACATAACTGATTAAAAGTTCACCGGGGAGTCTTCTTGTACCTTTCCCTTCTTTAAGCAAAATTCTTCTTAGCATCACAAAGAAATATGTTTTTATGTAATTTAGTTCATTGTCGATCAATAAACGCCATACCGCAGTGACTAAAGCAAGCAGCTCTATTTTAAGTGTCGTGAATGTCGTTTTTTGGAATACTGTGATAGGATAGTGACTTCGAAAAAATACATATATCGACAAATCTCTGGGGCATAAATAAAAGCAGATGCAAACAAATGTCACAGCAATAAAAGAAGATAATTTGCTTTTGGGTGGCCTTGCAGAAAATACATATAAACCACGGCAATAAAGAAGTCCTATAAGAAAATATTGCGCGAAGCTTGTAAACGTCTGGGATTTTAAGGAAGTATCTCGGGAAATGAAAATTATGTAAAAATTTATTTTTCTCAAAAACACTGATTTTTTATGTTTTTTATTTTCTGTTGAATCAAGATTAAGGGCCGTAAACATCAACGAGGTTAACCCTTAATTGTAATTTTATCAGAAACATCAACCAAGATTATCTCACACAAAATCTTGGATTTATTTACTAATATGTGGGCCAAACAAGGCATACTAACTCCCGTATTCTAAAACCAGTCACAAGTCACAACGGAGTCACAAGTGTGGGGTGAGTCTCAACTTGAGGGGATACACCAAATGAAAAGTAACATAGAAGCGAAGTAGACGTAACTTCTCTCAACATTGACATAGACGCCAAAATAAGAAGTTCATTAGAAGTAAGCGCGAGTCATCAAAGCATGTGACTTATGACTGGTCACAATTTTAGAATAGGGAATTTAAGCTAACTAAGGCAGATGATACACGGCTCAATGCATTCCACTTTAATCCGATATCCTTCAGTAGGTACTGGGCCACTTTGGCGTGAGAAAATCCCGTTTAGTCGGTTTACGATTGAAAGTTTCATTAATTGCCTACTAAAGGGGATTCTTTACTTAATGGGTAATTGAGGAGTGTTCGAACAAAAGGTAACATTTCCACTTTTGGATTTTTTGCGTTTTTTGCAGAAGTGTACATAAATCTATGAACTACACATTCTAGTTGAATTTGGGGTATCAAATAGCAACAATTCCGCTAGAAAATCTACGTAAAAATGTCGATTTTCAAACAAAAAGGAACATTTCCACTGCTTTATAAAAATGTTTATGTAGTTCTAGCAAAAAGGGACATTTCCCTATGTAATATTTCACAAGCTTTTATTTTAATTCTTTCAAAAGGTAACGTTTCCGTTTCAAAAAGTGACATTTCCAAGTTTTACTGACAAAAGGTAACATTTCCAAATTTCAAACTCCGTTATCTCCATTAATATGAAAGTTTTTAAATGGGCCAAATAGTGTTTGTTAGGTAACTTTTTCAATGTATATTTCTGCATAAACATTATATTTTAAAAAAATATGCTAACTCTTTTAATCACATTTTAGTGATTTCTGAAAAAAAAAAAGCAACGATGGAAATGTAACCTTTTGTTCGAACACTCCTCAATTATCACTGGTCAATGACACACCTTTTAAAGATCCAAATGACCTCGGACACGAACCAATCAAATGGTGTTTTCCCATGCCAAAGTGTCCCATTACCTACTCCTTTTCTACTCCTTGGCCTTTTAACTAACAATTGACAGTTAGAGTTGATCAATTCATTGACTATTGTATCATGGGCTTACCTAGTTACCCTTATCCATAATCTATATAAATATAATTGGAGTATCTGTAATATAACTTCAAAATGAATGTCTAAGTTCATATGGTTATATTTACAACGAAATCAAGTACATTTTAAAATTATTGCCTGTATTATCTGTGTCTGTCTGTTTGTTTGTCCAGGCTAATTTCGTAAACAACTAATCTAATTGCGATGGATTGCATCTTTCAGTATTCAACATTTTCTTGGGCATGTTTAGGCTATTTTTTCACTCGGAACCGACTATCGACTATCGTTAATGCAAAATCGTACCGTCACCTCTTCGCTGATGCCACCTGAATAACGAACCGACGACTGATGTAGGTATCTAGTGCCCAGGCCACCATAGTGCCCGAACGAGTCCGGTTGGGTTGGGCGTTCGACTAACTACCAGACCCCGTGAAAACCTATCAGTTCAGAAACTCGGAGCAAAGCCTCGGAACAGACGGCAAAAACGGAGGAGTTAAGTCTCTATTAGACGAAGTAGAAGAAATAAAATAAAACTACTTGCGTTACAAGAGATCAGATGGATATTAGACGAGACAACGGATCTTTCGAACTATAGGATATTTTAGATCTGAGGAAGGGAACATCAATTAGGAGTAGGCTTCATAATACACAAGTCCCTCATCTTGGGCTTGCGTGCCTCCTGGCAGAATTAGGCTATGTCGGCGATGGTTGGCTGGGAACCAGGAAGTCATCGGTAGGGACACTCAAGCCGAACGGTTAATTGCGAAGAGGCCAAACTAAGCTAGGTACATCCTCTTTCCTTCCCCTTTCTCTTTTTCTTTTTTTCTTCCCCTTCCATTTCCCCACTTCTAAACCAAGGTATTTACTGTGCCGATGGGTGCGTGCCAGCCAGTGGTTAAAGAGTGCTGGTCGCAAACGGTTACCTCCGACTCCCAGGCAAGGTCGCAGTGTACAACTGCTCTATCCTGGTGGGTACAAGTTCCTGGCTCTGTCAGGATGGACTACTACGCACTACTCATGGGACCTTTTATAGAAAAACCCCAAAATAAAAAACTTCACGCCTCCAATATGGAGGCTCAGAAGTAGCTTGGACAGAAGCAGACCCTTTACCTGCACCTGTGCAAATACCCAGTGCCTCTAAGGAGGCTAATAAAATTAAATACCAAGAGCAACGCAGCGCCTTAAGAATGCTTGCTCGATTCGAGGGAGTTGCGAAAGTATGATATCACCGGGAAGCAACGAGCTTCAATAAAGGGGGCGACGCAGGTTTTCAGCGAGCACACTTCGCAAACTTGCAATCCAACACCAAAGCTTCAGAGGTCCCTTGAGGAACCGAATCACCCTGAGGCTAAGCGTAGTAGGAAAAGTAACAATCTACTTTCCCCTACTACTAAAACCTTTAACCAAGTGCTAAAAGGTCAGATCGCGATTGCCGTTATCGACGAAAGCCATCCAGATGGCATCATTTTGCCTGATAAATGGAAAGAAATTGAGGTCAGGTTCGCGAGGATTTTCCTCCAAATTCTTCAGGAGCATCCTGGCACTGCTCCTTACTGTCGCGATGGCGTGACGCAGCTAGCAAGTAGCTGAATCCAATGTGCCTGGCATTGCGGGTGACACAGGAACAGAAGTAACGGATTCCTGAGGGTACTCACCTACCAACCCTGGTTCCAAAAAACTTCCTTTGATATCTGAAAAGGATATTCATATCTCAGACGTTCCTTCGCCATCGACTGTTTTCGGTGGGTGATGATGATATTACTCCGGAGGAGGACGACGCTGACATAACGGTGATCGAGATTGATTCCGCTGCTCGCAACCAGGATGTTGAGAGTAACGTAGAGATTAATCTCCAACACAGCAAGGCTGCATCCGCCAGTCTCTGCTTTCGCTTTTCGAAGGCTGATTTAGATACAAGAGGTACAAGAGCCTTGGATTGTCCGGGGTTTTGTATGCGGAATCAGGACTCCAAAATACAAGTTGCTGTATCCCAGAAATTGGGAAGGTAAGCCAATACCCTGTTTAATAATGATCTTAACGCTTGTATGTTGTCTTAATATAGCAAGCTGACACTGTGGTGGCCTGCTTGGGCAGCAGAAAGGACCGCAATCCTGGAAGAACTTTTGTGAGACAAAAGAAGGTTTTACGGACACCGCAAGACGTGAAAGGTTCTCCCTAAAAGCTAAATGTGCCAAGAATTGCTGCAGCAAGCAGACAGTACATGGACCACAATCAGTCAAGAGTCATTGAAACACCTGATGGATACCCACTTTCCTGGGTCCTCTTGCTTCATCCGCAGAAACAGGTTTTTGGAAGCCTAAGTAGTGAATATAATTTAGGTACTATCGACAGACTGATACACAGGGACTATGGGCTATAGAAAGCTTTAAGTCTTATGAAACACTTCGACCGGACGGAGTCTATCCTATTGAAATTCAGAAAGTATTCCTAATTCTAAATCTGGACATTTCAAAGTTCTGGAGGTTAGCGAAAGGGGTTTCCGAAAGCGGGTAAAATCTCTTACCATAATCCAAAGGACTTGAGACCGTGAGACTGGTGTACATGTCACATTCTTTCTCCTCAAGATCCTCGAAAGGCTTGTGGAGATGCACACTAAGCAAAGCACTGACAGAAAACTGCAGCATGACTACCCGAAAGGTGAATCGGTAGACACTGCTCTCCACTCCCTGGTGAAAAATCCCTTGAATTCAAGGAGTTCGCTTTGGCTGTTTTCTTAGATATTGAAGGTACCTTAGGTTTTCTGTTTAATGTGGGCCTTTTACGAAGTTTTCACCGACGGTGTTTACAAATGTGATGCTCCTCTCATACCGCTGCAATTATGATAGAATAGTCTTAAGTCCCCAGGCAAGTTAGGTTTTGGGCCATGGATTAAATTGGAACTAGTTAAAGATGGTATGTCTAGTTATGGCCGATAATATCTGTTCATCTCATCACGGCTCTTTTGAAGCTGCGAGACATGTAGTGATCTTATATGAGATGAATAAGCCGATAGGTCCTTGCCTACTTGCTGGGAGTTAATTTCATATTGCTCATGAAACTTCGTGTATAATTTTAGAAGAGAGTTAAGTTCTATAAAAAGACCTTCTTGTTGAATTGAGATGATAAGGCTAGTCCTGGTCTTACCATTTATACAGGTAGAGTCAGAATTATTAGTCAGGTGCATGTAAGCAAGAAAAATCCTTACATTATCGAAAACTCTTCTTTCTCTAAGTTGAGACAAGAAGTAGCGATTCTACGATATTAGTGCATTCGAGTCCACCGATATTATACTTTGCTGGACGACTCCAAATTCCTCGTTTATGACTGGGTTGAAAGGTTGATTCGAGGTTGAGATGAAATTTCGACTACCGCATATAATGTCGAGTTGAGTTCACTTTGGGTTGAAATAGAATTGAACTGAAATCAAAACATAAACTCAAATAGGAGAGCTGAGTTGGGTTGAAAGGACCTAGTTTCAACTCGACCCTTGCATTCCAGTGGATTAAGAAAGGGTAGATTGGTTCTAGGTGTGTCGTTGATGCGGCTCTCTGAGAAATCTGTTGAAAGCTTGTTATCGACAATGGGCTGTGGTTGTACCCCATTCAGCCGAGGAGAGGTGTGCTTGTGGGAATATCGTTTATGTCCGCTGAACAGCAACAATTGATATTAATGTGGCTTTGGAAAAATTCGAAGATAAGGTGGAATTTTAAATGCGTTTAGATGTTTGGTATTTAGTAGAGATGGGGACGGCAGAAGATGAAGTTGGAATAGAAGTTGAGGACAGGATGGTGATAGTGTTGATCTTACTACAAATTGCACTAAGATAATGAGATTGAAGCTAAGATAGTGATTTTACGCCTCGTTTGCCATGTGTAAAAATGCAAATTCGGAACACCACTACTAATATTCCCAAGCCTAAATATTCTCATATTTTACAGGATTTGAGGTTTAAATATTTTAAACACACCACCATGATGAGGAGTCGAGAGGATGTTTAAGGAGACAGCGAAGACACCTCTACAACGAACCCAATCTAAATCAAGACTTGTGGTAGAGCCATGAAACATAAGATTCTTCACATTTTAATAAAACATGTTCTCTACGCCAAATAAATTTCAAATTCACAAAAACAAAATATAATTTATATCCTGTCAATAGTCCCCAAAAAAAATATACAGAACAACCCGAAAACAGTTGATTAAGAAATTACGGCATGTCACCAAACTCTCATATCTCAGCATGTTAAAGGAACACGTGTTATCAGGGTGTTATCAGGAACTAATTGGCAGCTTGGACAGCATCTCGATGCCGCAGAAGCAGCCACGCCACGTATTTTCTTCTATATTAAACCGAGATTCCCTTTCGATAATTGCCTTTCAAAAAAAATCCCATTTATGAGTGTCAAACTGTCCGCAAACTGTCAAACTTCTCGACAGTGTAACATTCTTTGATGCTTTTGTTTTCTCGACTGGTTTGGTGGTGCCCAGGGCGACGGCTTTGATTGCGAACGCCTAGTCTTAAGGTAGAAGTGTATCTTATCTCAGGCAGGACTGTGATATCTGCACAACTCTTAATATCCTTTGTGAAGGAAATTTTTGTTTTGTTGAAGGAAATCTCATATTTGTGGAGGGAGATGTACAGGAGGTGGACGGATTGTTGAGACCACAAGAAATATTTCGAAGTTTTAAGCCTAAATAAGAAATTGTTCGCAAAATCTTGATGGAAGTGAAGTTAATCCGCAGATTGGATCTTTTATGAAAGTTTTTGGAGGGAGTTTATAAAATTTCAAACGAAGTTTGTGTTGGTCGATGCTGAAGGAAGCTTCCTCTGCGATATCGGGTTGCTGGACGACAGACTACTGCACGCACAGCACTCAAAATAAAAATAATGGGATCTTTTAATGTTGAACCTCTATTTAATCGTGTTCCCACGTTATGGCCAAAGTGCCGTATGTAGGCGGTGGCAGCTTCTTTCATTCTTTCCAATTAGAGCTTGCTGTTAAACGGGGCGCAACCATGGATCTCGGACAGCTGTCTCACCTCGTCGTCAGCGGAAACGAACACGTCGATTTCGAGAAATATTGACAATTGAACAAAGAAGTTCGACAGAAAATGAAATCAGAACGAGAGGCGTACTGGAATAACGTTGCGGCCACACGAAAGAAGCGGCCTGGAGACACGACTACCGGACAACATCAACAAAGGAAAACATCTTAAAATCGGATATTACTTTCGTGACTCTCCTCATGGGCGTCTGCAGCGGTGGAGATAACTCTTCCAACTCTCGATACCGAACCGACAATTGTCGAGGTGAAGACGACAATAAAATCGCAGAAAAATGGAAAAACATCAAAGCCGGAATTGATGTGTTATCACAACAACTCCACGTCCTCATACCACACATATGTCATTCGGATCGGATCAGAGCTCGGGACCTCTGGGATGGTAGCCAGACGCCTTACGCCCTAGGCTACCGAAGCGGCTACACGCACGTTTGCCGAATAGATGATAAGCGCTTGCAACATAAACTTCTCTGGTGAGACCGCCCGGCACACTAGAGAATTCAGCGATCTGCGCCGAAGAAAACCTGCCTTAAGCAGGACGACTTAAGGAATCGACGATTACCAATTACCGAAGCCCGAGATGTCGCCAGAAATCGTCATGAATGTAAACGAATCGCGAATGGAGTTCGAGACACAGCGGCACCTATAGCAGCGTATTCGTTGCGGGGACGCCCGTTTGGATCGCCAGCTAACGGATCAAAGAAGAAGACCTAAATATGACAAAATGGAACCTACATTTCCCCTAGAAGTCCAGTGCCTATCACCCAGCGATGTGGCAGCAAATATGATGCCAAAGGTCATCCCAAACTTGAATCATTACCCTTTCGTCTTCTTCAGTCTCTTCCCGTCTAATGTATATTGGGAGACAGGCTTCATATAAATTGTGGGTCTCATGGGATATCCTATGACCTTGGACCATATACCTTACGTATGCGGAAACCTTTTTACCCTTAAGCCTTGGTTTATGTTATTGCCTTCCTTCATATTTAAAGTGACCGTGAGTGCTGATATTTAGCATACTCAATAGGCGGGTTCTCGTTTGATTACGGAGGTCAAGCAGCATTGGATGTAATTAGTAGTCAGTTGGGGGACCGCTTGGTAGAACTACAACTTGCATTTGGAAGGACGAACGCGCTATTGCAAAGACAGAGCAAAAAACATGAAGCTTTGGCCTTATAGGACAGTACAGCTGGCCTTGTAAGGACCCTAACTGAAAATCAAAATTTTAGTCGAGTTGAATTTACAATTTGCGATAGTTAACAAAGTGATCCATGTACTAGTTTGCGGGGTTTTTGATTGAAGGGATGTTAACACAAAAAAGATAATGTCAACGAGTTTTTCAAGCATATAGCCTTAATTTTCTTTGTAATAAGGCTGATTTACAATGTTGCGAGAGTGCGATGCGACAACGAGACGAGTCTCGCACGCACTGTCAAAACGTTTTCCATATCGTGTGTTCAAATGCCGCAATGTACAATGCAGCGATTTGCGATAATACGAGACGAGAGAATTTGGAAAAATTGAAATTTTAACGCTCCGAGAGGCGATGACAAGTCTCATATGACAGATTTTTGAATTTTGAATTTTAAATAATTATTTATGTCATTACCAGGAAATGGGCGCATCAAGTTTGTTTTTAATGGAAAGGCATTGTCCCCTACGAAAAAATACGGAAACGTTATATTGGATTTTTCCAATGTGGAGGGTTGGGGAATATCTAGCTTGTTTTGTAGTAATTTTTTCCCAAAAACACTTTCTGCTAAAATTCCTCCATCGCTGTAGTAGAATACTTGCAAATGACTGCAATCATGCGTTTATGAAAAAGCCCATAAATATAATATTTACATCAGTGTTATAAATAAACGGCATTCTGCTGTAATGGGCTTCCGGAAAGGCGACTTTTCTAATTTGGAACGCACTAAGAACAAAACAACATCAAATTGATATCCACTCATCCTAGTAACTTTAATAAACATTTCAGGATCCTCTTCCTTTAATATATTAAAGGTGGTTTCAAAATACCCTATCTTATCTCGGTCTTGATAAACGGGCCTAACCCACCATCTTCGTTTACTTCTTAATTTTGAATTATTTAGTTTTTTGTATGTTAGGTATGCTATTGTAGCGTAAAAAAGGGTTTTTGTTGTTCTTGAAGAACGCATTTTCTTTATCTAAAGATATTATTTGCATTAATATAAAAAATTAAATATAGAAAATTAATGTTGTTACTTTTGTCATATATTGTGTCAAAACTATAAAATTTGACATAGTGAACTAGATTCGTACTCGCATTATTGTAATTCTACCTGCGAGTTTCCAGCGATAGCGAGTATCGTCCGACAACTCGTCTCGCTGACGCACCGCAATCACGGAATATTGTAAATCAGCCTATAATTGGTGCCACTGAAGTTACTACAAGCACATGTATTTTCCTAGGCCTATTTTACTTTCGATGTGAATACAAACACAGAACAGAATTGTTAATAAACTTTCAGTCGCTTCCTGTATCAAAACCCAACCATTCTCAACGAACTTTTAATCGGGCACAACAGTAAACTTACATTACCTATACTTAAAACAAGGCACTGATAAAATTATAGAAGAGCTTATTTCATATGAAATATCCGATATCATAGCATGATATGACAAATCACCCTCCGGCAACCCCCCTCCACACTGGGTAAATACTTAAAAACTCTCAATTCGATATAATGCAATTAAACCGCGCTCAACTATCACACATCAAAGGCTGCCTAACATTCGCCCCCGGAACGAATGTGCCGCTTTCACAGATCAAATTTCTCCGATTATAGTGAAAGTAAATCCCCCGAAGGCGAGACTTCCTAACTCGGATTTATATTTACCGTTTTATGGCGGAAATTCATAGCATCCACACACCCTCATCCCCCACTCTTAAACTGCTCAAATGCTGTGGATGCTCCCACTAAAAGCTTTTTCCAGTTCCCGAGTTTCCTTAAGTCAGCGTCTTGTAGACAATTTTTATTGGATGTAAATTTCCATACGTCTTGCGTCATTGAGCCCCGCGCCTTGTGGCTCTAGTCAACCGCCCCTCGGCCCAGCCTCAAGGCAGCCTCAAACCAGCCTCAACCCAGCCTCATCCTAGCCTCAACCCAGCGCGGCATCACCTCTAAACACATCACGAACGACCCCTTGATGAGGGATGAACGCTGTGCGGGCGGGCGGGCGTGCGGCACATCCGCTGCGATGCGGCAGAAACTTTTCCCATCCGACTCGGGCCCAAAGTCGATTATAAACGTGCTTCCTAATAGCGGCAGCAGAGTTCGAGATTAAATTCGGAGGCGCTCAGGATCCGGCCGTCGTCGCACGGGAGCAGCATCAATTCGCGAACAAATGACTCCTAGTCGCGGCGCTCGAGAGATTTACAAGATTAGCTGCCGGCTTGACGGGGCGGCTTATGGCCCCCCTAAATCCTTAAAAGGCTTCAAGCCGAAACTAAAGACAGATTAATTCCTGGGCCGCGTTTTCGGGGGCATCAAAGTTGCCACTTGGATTTTAATAGAAAACCGTTATAAAATTGCTATAAAAAATATCTAATCCGGAGCCGATGGAGGGGGTTAAAATCGGCCCTAAAAATTCATGAAAAAGTTACAAAATTGACTTGGGAAAAGGCCACCAGAGCGCGCGGCCTGCAACTTTCTTAGCACTGGGGCAGATAAAACAGGAACTGCGGGGGTGGAACGGGGGTCGCAGGAGGCAAGGATATTTATGAAGGCTCTAAAGACCAGAAAACGGTTAATAATAAAGCAACAAGGCATAGTAAAAAATGGCACTCATGTATGCCCAGAATGCGGAAAAGTGGGGACGGGATGTCGCCTATGAAGTCACTAAATTATTCATGGCCGTAATTTAGCATTCTGAGGAATATCCCTCGCCCATGCGGGAGGACACAACTATTACATAAGCACACCGTGTACTCCCCCCGGCTGCAGCCGACCCGTGCTGGGGGAGAGTTCCAGATAACCGGGGGTTGGTATTTTAGGACCACTCAGGTCCTACGCTCTCCCTACTTCACTCTAGTACCTAGTTGCAAGGGACAACTACCACCAAAAGTAACAAACAGAATTTTTGTTAAACAAAAAAACCGATTTAAGGCTATCAGTCTAGATTCAGGGGATGTTAAGGTATTCATGTGGAGATGTCTAGGAGCAACTTTACAACACTGGGATTGTTTTTGTTGTTGTTGTTGTTATGAAAAATAGGCGAGAACCAAAATTTTTTATCTTTTTTCCCTCAGGATGGCAGCGTCGAAAATTATGTTAAATAAATTGTAAAGAATTTACCCAACAAAAAAAAATTGCTGCCTCCTTTAGATATTTATCAAGGCTGTTGATTTTTTATCTTTCATGTGAGCAATTTATTTTATTTTTGATAAATTAAGTTTTAGATTACAATTTTGTTACATAACAACAACAACAAAAATTGCTCGAGTCCTACTTGGTAACGAATTGGTGCTATTTCAATTCAAATTTGTTTATACCTTCTCACTGGAAGGACTTTCTACACCAGCTCCTTGCTTTCTGTGACTGTTTTGGGCCTTGCATGAATTTTGATTTGATATTCAAATTTTCTAGAATCAGAAAAAAAAAATCGTAAAAAAATTTGCTTTACAAAAATTTGACAGTTTTAGAAGGAAGAAAGGGTAACCGATGATCCGAGGGTGCGGGAAACTCCAATCTAGCGGGCTGGAAACACTCTTTCAATTTAAGTGTTGAGCTAGATACACTGCTCTCGCTTAGCAGGCTTATCTAATTAAAAACTGAACTGGCTAACTTTTGTTGCGCATGTATTTATATCTCAAAACTCCTGTTCAATCTAATTTCTACATCATTCTACACTATTCTGGAGCTAAGTTTCACAGACATTCGAAAGTTTACAACGTTCATCCAATATTGAAACCATTTCTTACAGATGGCGCCACATTACTGCATTAAATCGTCACTAAAGCTTATAGCTCAGGGGCGATAGCGGAAAAGTATTCACAAGTTCAAATTAGTCTACCCTGCAATTTTTTGACGCTATACAGGGTGTCTCAGACCACCCGTACCACCCCATTATTTCGAAGAGTTTGGGAAAAAAATGAAAACCAAAACACACGTATCAAATATTTTTTCAAACTCTATCCAGCCATACCAAAAACCCCTATTTTTTATTGCAGATTTAGATTCTTCAGATTTTTTGTGATGCGCCTTAGATGGCGCTGTAATCGGCGAAAAAAAAAATTAATAAAAACGTTTTCCTCCGATTACAGCGCCATCTATGGCGAATCGTAAAAAATGTTTGGGACAAAATCTTCATATTTTTTTATGAAGATTCCGAATCTGCAATAAAAAATGGGGGTTTCCATTTAAGTTTTTGAAGTTGCACCCCCTACCTCTAACAGGGGGTAGGGGTAGGGGGCGTTTTTGGTATGGCTGGATCGAGTTTGAAAAAATATTTGATACGTGTTTTTTGGTTTTCATTTTTTTTTTTCAAAACTCTTCGAAATAATGGGGTGGTACGGGTGGTCTGAGACACCATGTATATGTATAAGAGCAAAAACGTAGGAATTCAATGAATGCGTTTTGGCTAAAATTGGTCCAGGGGAACAGGTGGATAAAAGTTAATAATAGTAGCGAAAACACGTTTTTGGTCGCGTTTTAGGTGCGTAAAAACTCGTTTGGAAACCACCCTTTTTTCCAGTTTTCGCATTAAAACCTTTTGTTTTGAGTTTTTTTCTTTCCCTTTTTCTTAAAAATAAAAAAAATTGCGATTTTTCAGCGATATAATCAAGCCAAAGTTTCACATGCTTATTAGCGACATTTTGTACTTTTTTATATGGAAGAAATCGTCACATGTCGCTTTGCTACATTTATCTTCATACAAAAGTGACGAAAAGCTGCATGTGCAGCGAAAAACGTGTTCTACCGAGCAAGAGGAAATGTTAGTACTCACAGCGACCATAAGAAAAATCATGTGAGCGGAAAAATCGTGGTCTATGTGGTTTAATGTGAATATTCGGAAAAATCGCCACATTTAACACCTTTTTATAAATGGCAAAACTTTTTGATTTGTCAAGATATAGTTTTGGCTTATTCTCTTTCGCCCATTTGCAAAACAACTTTTTCAAGTCACCATTAATTCCTCATGCCTCAAACCTATCCCTGGGGTTTGACCAATAAAGTAATATCCTTTATAAATAACGAAAATAATAGCGGTCCAAGTATAGAACCCTGAGGCACACCGCTAGTAACATTGATTAGTTTTGAAGAGTTGCCATTTGTTTGGGGACGATTTGCTGACGATCAGTGAGGTACCTAACTAAATATAAACCTAACTCTAGTACGATGAAATCTAAGGTAATCAAAAGGTTTCCTGCATAGCAATTCATGGTTGACTGTATTAAAAGCCTTGAAAAAGTCAAAAAGCGACAGAATTGAGGACCTTGCTCGAAGAGGGGGGCAGATCCAATTTTCCCCTGGGGTACTTCTTCAGAAGGAGCTAATAGGAGACGGTAGAATGGCGAGTTCTCTGCGAGTCTTTTGGGCTGAGGGCTAGCAACCCGGTCCCATAAAAATACCATTGCTATGAATCGGCAAACAATGCCTCGAAGCCGGATGGGCAACACGACGACGACCTTTGCTTTTCGAACAAGGACACGAATCGGATCATGGAATGTGAGACAATGAGGGACGACTGGATGAAGTCCTCAACGAGATGAATCGATATAAAATCAAGATCATGGGACTTAGCGAGACCAGATGGCCCGATGCGGGGGAACATATCTGCCCAAACGGTGAGTCCTTTTTATATTCTGGGAGAAACGAAACTGAAAGCCGTAGGAGTGGCGTTGGCGTAATACTCACCAAAGAAGCCAGGTCCAGCCTCATTAGCTGGTCACCAGTTTCTGAGAGGATTATTACTGTGCGCCTGCGTACCAGACTAAGAAGTACTACGGTAGTCCAATGCTATGCTCCAACTGAAGACGCAGAAGATGACATCAAGGACGAGTTCTATATGCGACTCAATCAGGTTTTTCGCTCTATTCCATGGGGGAGACATAATTGTTTTAATGGGTGACCTAAATGCACAGATCGGCCCAACAACAACAGGGGCCTTGAACACGCAATTGGAAATCAAGGCATAGGCCAAGTTACCAATAACAATGGTGAGCTTTTCGTTGACTTTTGTAGTTCCCACCAACTCATGGTTATCCAAGGAGACCTGGAGATCGACCGATGGTAGAACGAAAACCCAGATAGATCTCGTGGCCATCAGCCGCAGATGGGAATCGGAAGTCAGTAACTTTAGGGGACCAAACACTGGAAGTGACCACCGTTTGGTAGTAGTAACTATCAGCCTGAAAATAGCCGCAATCAGAAACCACCTTCTGCGGGTCAGCATTAAAAGGCGAGAATTTCCTTGGAAACTACAAAAAATCTTAAACCAGCCAACCGTTTCTGACGGCACAAATATCGAAGAGCTGTGGAGCACAACAAAGGGCGCTATATTGACTGCAGCGGAAACAAGCATCGGTTATGTCCAAAGCAGCAACACTGGATCTTGGATACACCCTGTCAAGGAATAGAACGGAGGAGGGCCTTTAAAAATAACGTGCACTCTACAAGCCACCCGGAAAAACGTCAACAACTTGAGCGGAAATACTCCGAATTACACTAGAAGGTAAAGAGAAGTGTTTGGCGTGAGATAAACGAGCTCGCAGAAGAAGCGGAAAACGCGGCAAACACAGGCAACAGTAAGGTGCTGACCAAATTACTAAACAGCTTTCGGGAAAGAACTCTACTTAAAAGCGGTCTTACTTCTTCGCCGTCCTGAATGATTCATATGCAGAGGAACCTCAGGAAAATAGCACAGCTAAGAAGACAGACACAGCCCCATCCAGGACCGAAATAGTAACCGAAATTCATGAAATGGCCAATGGTAAAGCAGCTGGAAAAGATGGCATGCCGCCAGAATTGTTGAAAGCCAATTGAAGCCTCATAACAGATGCGCTACAGCCAATCCTGGAAATAGCATAGAACACCTGGACCTTCCGGTGCCGACCAAGCAAGGATAGACGACCAAATCAGGCGAAGAAATTGGAATTGGATTGGCCACACCTTGCGACGCGAAAATGTAAATCTAGCCAAACAGGTCTTTGACTGGAATCTGCAAGGATCGCGTGGAGTCGGAAGACCTAGAATAACGTGGAGGAAAACCCTATTAGCAGAGGCAACAACAACTGGGAGATCCTGATCGGAGCTGAGAGCTGTTGCACAAAAAGGGAGTCCGCTGAAGGGCCACGTTATGAGGCTACTACGATATCCTATAAGTATTCAACAATTACAGTATTATATCAACTCAACAACCCCCATACCGAAAAATTGCTAACTGGCGACCTTTTAGTGTGCCTCACAATTCACTTCAGCTAAAGTTTACATCGATTTGATAAGTTGGTCTAAATATATCCTAGTACACGTTTATCGCTTGGGATGCTTCTCTAATTAAAACTCAAGCTGCTTCGCTTGAACTAATATCTCCAACCTTCTCTTTAATCTAATTTCTACACCATTCCACATCATTCCACACTATTCTGTAGCTAAGTTTCCGATAGATTCAAAAGCTTTTAAAGTCCATCCAATGCCTAAACTATTTCTTACAGATGGCGCCACATTACTGCACAAAAACGTCACAAAAGCTTATCCTCCTTTCCCCAACTGTCAGATCAGGTAACAAAAAAACAAAATAATAATAAAAAAATCGCATTTAGGTTAATCAAAACCCCTCGAAGCAGGTACTGAACTTAAAACACAAACAGGAAACGCACTAAATGTTAATTCAACATTTAAATTCATCAAATACCATAAAAAATGCCAACAGTGAATATAATTGCGCCCGGGCAGAGGGGGGCAGCGGAGGCAGCCGGGGAATGTTACAATAATAAATAAGCAATAAAAACACAGCGAAATATTAATGAGCAGCTCGTAAACTCCATATCATAAAAGGCGCTCCCGCGCAACCCCCCGAAATAAGCCTTTTAATAAACCCCCGCGATTTCACTATGCACGGGGCTTCATAGAATTTTAATGGTGCCTACTTTTCAAGCCGGGGGTGGGGGAGATGGGGAGTTATATGAATATTGTTATGCGATTCTAGTGCTGCTCACTCCCCCTCGTTCTGTAGTCGCCACCACCCACCCTGCGCATCTCGTTCCAGTTCGCAAAACCAAAAATTTCATCCCCAATTTTTGTTTATTTTCCTTATTTATTTTTTTTTTCGGGCGGCACACAAAATCCGCGGCGGAAATCTAATTTGAAACTTTTTATGTGCCCCACTAAAAATTTCCATCTATGAATTTAGGCGTTTTATGGGGAAACATTCTGCCCGTTTTCCGTTCTGACAGGGTGTTTATTGGCGTTCTATACGGGGGTGTGTGTAATTAAAAGAAATTATTTATTTTAATTATAACACTTTGATAGTAATTGCTTAGCAATGGCGGCCGCCGCGCGCGTACTTTGCATTTTAATTACTTGTCAATTCCATCGGAGTTGCTTAAAATCTATTAATGGCGGCTCCGCCTGTGCCGCGCCGTGGGGCTGTTGGACGATATTTTTGATATCGCAAAAATTCACGACAAAAGGCTTATTGCCATCCGCAAATTATTGGACATATTCTCGCCGGGGACTATTAAGTGGTTTGTGCAGTTTAGAGGAGCGAAAACAAAGCTGTTTTTATTGAATAGGGGTGGGGGCAGAGTCACGGTCTAGAAGGCTCGTGCAAAATGGATGCATGCATTCGAAATGGCGTTTTAAGGTTTTTGACTGTTTTTCGCTTATTTATAGCTTCACAAAAGTTTCTTTATTAAACGCTAAAGAGTGAAACTTTTATTTGAGTTGTCAATCCACAATAAGGAGAATAATATTTTTCGTTGTTTGCAGAGCCTATTTTTAGGCTGACCTAGACTGCAAGCAAATATTGATTGAAGTTTATTTGTGCTCGCATCTCAGAGTTTTTCTTTTCGAAGGTAATTGAGGGGGGATTGCAGCAGATGTAGACTTAAGTTTTCTGCAAATATATGGATTTATTAGTTTTAAGTGGTTGAAACTGGCTTATAACTAGGGTCCAACAGCTGGAGGGAGTTTTCAATGTCGTTTAGTTACTCAAAAGATTTGTGTCTTGATGTCTTGAATACAGCTTTCCCTTTAAGTCTTTTTCCGTTCTAGAGGACAGGAGGGCACATCCCTTAAGTTGAGTGCTTATGTCTTCACTGGTATTTAGTTTTTTGGGATAAATGTCACGAAAGTAGGTTTTGCGGCATTTTTGCACCAGGAAAATACCCGTTTGCCCGGTTTTCGACCAAGGTCATTCACTAAAGTCATTAAAAGGTCTTAATTACCTACTTAATGGCTTTTATTACCTGTTCATAGGTAATTAATCACTATGAATAGATGTCGGTTAAACCGGGTTTTTACCCACGTACAAGTAATAATAATAGAGTTTCCCTTCTTATGAAGAAGGCGCACTTCTCAGCTGGGCTGAGAAACATTTACCATGACCACGTGGGCTCGGCTGAGACATGCAAACATAAAAAATTAAGTACCAATAAAAATTGCATGCGAAACACATTAACAGTCATGAGACAACAAAGAGACTCCTTTTAAGCAGATCTTTGTTAGTGTTCACGCTAAAAACATTAATATTTTTATTTACATTAATGAACATGCGATTAACAGGCTCAAATCGGCCATAATTGGTGTTAGAGGAGTTGATGTGTAAGAGCGGTGGTCCTCTCAGATTGTATCGGCTCTCTCTAAACGACGCACGGCGCCTTAGAAAACCTGAATCGACACGTCCATTAAGAAGCTGGTGGACGAAAACAACATCGGCCACCTCACGACGCTTGTGGAGAGTGTTTAAGTTGAGTAACTTAAGTCGGTATTCATATGGTGGAAGAATTAAAGGGTCTTCCCAAGGAAGGTGATTCAATGCGAATCGAACGAACCTACGTTGAACCGACTCAATTTTTCCAACATGCGAAGAATAGTGAGGAGACCAAACCTGGGACGCATATTCAAGTAAAGGTCTGACAAGGGAAATGTAGAGGTGTTTAGTGATCAGGGTGCTGTTAAATTCTTTGGACCACCTTTTTATAAAACCCAAGACTAAGCTGCTCTTGGAAGAAATATAGTTGATATGAGTAGAAAAGTCCAGCTTGGTGTCAAATCTAATCCCGAGATCTTTGACAAAATTAACACGGGGGACACCCTCACTAGAAAATGAGTAGTTATAAATTATAGGATCACGTCGCCTACAAAAAGTCATGACTTCGCATTTACTAATATTAAGAACCAGGCTGTTGTTAGCGCACCAAGAGTAAAAGGTGTCGAGGTCGACTTGCAAAAGTTTGCAGTCCTCCATACTCTTTACGCGACGGTACAATTTGATGTCATCAGCATAAATCAGGATTCTGCAGTGTCTTAGCAAGGTAACAATATCATCAATAGAAAGAATAAAGAGGATAGGGCCGAGATGACTGCCTTGAGGGACACCGGATGACGCCTCAATGGTCGCGAATTTGGATCCACGGAAAAGGACTTGGTAGGTCCTGTCAGCTAAGTAGGACTGGAACCATAATAGAAGGGCTTCAGGGAAACCTAACTTTTTTAGTTTGAAAAGTATAATGGAGTGGGAAAGCTTGTCAAATGCCTTACTGAAATCAGTGTAAACACAAATCAGTTTGGCAACCGGAAACGAAGCCTTCAACAGCATGGGAAGTGAATTCAAGGAGATTGGTGGTAGTGGAACGAGCTGGAAGAAAACCATGTTGGTTTGTAGAAATAAGTTTCTTGCAGATGGGCACGATTGCAGAATAAATGATTGATTCAAAAAGCTGGCAACTGGTCTGTAGTTCGATATTTCGTTCTTGCTACCACTTTTGTGAATAGGAATTATGAACGAATTCTTCCAAAGAGTAGGGAAGTACCCTTTATCCAGGGACTTTTGAAAAAGGGTTTTCAGTGGAGACTGGAGAACCTCCACACAGGATTTAAGGACAGCAGGAGGGATGCCGTCAGGGCCGGAAGTGAAATCGTATGGGAGTTCATCAATATGTTTCATGATATCGTCAATGGAAATTGAGAGAGATAAACTAGTAGCCTCTCGGTGTAGAGTTATGTGACGAAAGTACCGCAATATCTACTCATGAATGCAGGTCGAAACCCTGCTGCTCTCCACTTTCGTCAGAAACTGACACGAAACAAGAAGTGTAGATTTATTCTCCTCGAGGCAAAGGCTGCAAGTAGAGTGCTCGGACTTTCTTTTCTTTTATTAATAGAAATTTATGCCGCAGTGTTCTATAACGGTTGAAGAATTGGCAGCAATCTATTTCAGAAAATTTAATAGGCAAATACCGAGCCGGCTTCCCGAGAGGAAGGTCAACCACCGACCACGACCAGCCAGTGATTTTTTTGGCAAAAAATGATTTTCGATAACTTTGACCTTCAATAACTTTGAAAGGGTTAATGGGGTCAACTACTATAAAAGAATGTTTTAACAACACAAAGCAGATACTGTAGAACTCAGTTTTAAATAAATATCGATAAATGTAAATTTTTTTCAGGAACAAGTTGAATATCTTGGGCATTGTGTGTCACATGCAGGTATACTTATAGCAATTCACTTACACCATTTTCTTCTCAGAATATTTGCTGAAATACAAGCCAAGGACAGTCTTGAGGTTGCTACAACCACCGTTTAGTGAAAGCAGTAACACCATCCAGAAAAAATAAACCGCAAACAGGACTAAAGGTAATTTTCCGTGAAGGAGAGACGGTTTGGTTGAAAGTCAGTAATAGTTGAAAACCAGCAGTAGTGTTCCAGCCTTTAAGCTTGATCAGATACTTAATAAAGTTCGAAGGGAGAGTTCGCCAGGCGCATATATCACAGTTAAGACCGGCCGTGGAAAGAGAGTCGCCGTCAATCCCAACTACAAGCATTTTAAATGGAAAGCCGACCTCTTAGTTTGCAAGGCAGCGTTGCACCGGACACAATCATTTCACCTCCCACGATTTTATTGGAAATGTTTATTCTCGGGCAATCACTTAAGGATCCAAGGGTCAGGTGCTCCAGTTGAGGTATTGCTTACCACGACAAAATTGGAAATATGTCGCAAATCATTCATTTCGCTGCTCTTGAAACTTTGTCAACTTTTAGTTAAAAAATATTAAAGATAAAAATAAACATCTGAAGAGGGTACCTCATACCTCAGATACCCCTATAAACTGGATATAAAAAGTAGAGGGCAAAGTCATTTCACCCCACACTAAATTTTTACAGGATATAAATTATGTTATCGAAATGATAAAAACAATAATCAGGTGCGCTTCCAATGATATAAACATCATCAGCTGGCGTATTTTAGTTGTTGAGCGAGGCTACTATTTCAGCATCGAATAATTTAAATAACAGTCTGACTGACGATCTTACGCCCGGTATGCCATCAGCTGACTTCCATTCTCGGTAAATGTAGCCTTTAATCTATCAAAAATTTCTAAGATTGTGAAATTACTTTAACCCAGATTTCGCGGTTTCAATTCAGTTTCTCATATATCAGACAGAAGCATTTTCAGCCTACGAAAAAGCCAGTGTCTTATGAAAAGCATACGACCTAGACCATTTTTGTGAATGAAACAATAATGGTTTGATGCATTAGAAACGTACGAAAAAATATACTGCTTTCAATGCAAACTAGTTGGGTTGTGGATTTGACCCTTTTTAGTCCACACGATCAACTTCCCAGTATGGTACGTAGACGGAATAAACTGACTTCTTAGAAATTAGCAATACGTTTAGCACTACATAGTGCGAAATTGACTAGTACCAGAACTGGTGACAAAATAATCCTGAGAGAAGCTAGTTCAAATAACGATAATAGTGGTAAATCTAAAAGATGTTTTACCTGAACGTTAGCAAACGAACGTTTCCTTCGTACTTCATTCGTTATACTAGAGCGCGTGGTCGAATTCGTATTAAGTGCATTGCAGTTAAATTGGGAAACAAATGACTTCATTTAGAAGGAGTTATCTACAAAACTAATCTATGTAAAGGCCAAATGTTTTCCAATTCCACTATTCCATTATGTACTTTAATTTCCAGAAACTGTATGACGTAGAAAACAATATCCCGTAAAAAATTGCAGATCTAAGATTTCAAAAATTCATTATGCTTGTAAAGGACAACGTAATTTTTGCACCGTTTTTAAAGAGTGTTTGGAGTTTTACAAGTGATAACTTGTTGGGAAGCTTATCAATTTAAGGTGCTTTAGGCTCTTCGCCAAAGTCTTTTCATTTAAACCAAAAAAGGTCTTGACCGAATGTTATGGAATTTTATTTCAGAGCATGTTTTCTTTAATATTCTTCGATCGGCAACTCAAACAAGTCGATATTGTTTTTGGTACGAGCGATATCGTGCAGATACAAAACTCCCGAACGTCGTTTATTTAAAAAAAAAGGACCGACCGAATTATATGAAAATCATTTCAGATCAAATTTCCGTTAATCCGCTTTGAAAGATACCTCAACGAAGTCGATATCAAATTTATACTTAAAATGCTATTGGGGCCCATAAACATAAACCCATCCTATCATACCTTGTGCTACGATAATCAGTACAAGAGGAGTTATAACACAGTTTTAGATGGCGGAGAGTATTCTTCGTAAATTGCTAACTTATTCATAAAAATTCCCAGGTGAAAAAACAAGACTGAAAAAGGCCTGAAAGGAGACTGAAAAATTAACTTTAGACAGAATTTTGTGTGAAATAAGGCAGAAATTATTATTTGCACTGAAAACAGATCAGTTAAGGTCCGTTCATATCTACAGAAATCGAGCGTGCCAGACAAAATAATATTCTTCTATACAGTGTGCATGAACGTATTCACATCTACCGTGACACGACCGCCATGACGTGGACAGACACAGGCCATTCCCGACCAGTATTCACGGAAAGAATATTTTGTCTGCGCGGTTTATGCCTATACGTGTCTGTGGGTGTCTGTCGGGAAGTATGAATAGAGCATCGGAACCGTACAGACACTTTTTCTTGGATACTTTCCACTGAGAAGTATTCGAACATTTTCAACAAAATTATAACGTGTGTCTGTCGTCTGATACAGCAGCTAGATGTGACTAAACGGCGTCTGTCGGTGTTTGGTGCGGCGGGTGCCTGGCACGTTCGATGTCTATAGACATAAACGGATCTTTAGCCTTCACGAATATCAACAAAAGACTGAAAAGAGCCGGAAACAAGGCGGAGAGTTTTATCACTTTTAGATTTGGACTTAGAATTTCTTTTGAAAGAAGAATTTCTTTCCGTCTAAATTCCGCTTGATTTCGATCCACACTATTAAGTCGAATTTATTTAATTTTCAGTAGATTTTCAAATCCGTCTCTTGTTCACTACCTAAGTAAAGTTTCCGTTCGTTATCCGACTGATCTTAAACATTGAAAAAATCAGTAAATTCTCAGTATGTTTTCTTGTATTTTCACCGAGGCGGATCAAAGGATTACCACAATACAGGATGCTATGTAAACCTCTACAAAAAAAAATTCATAACGCCCTATCGGCTAAACCGTTACGATTTACCCACCCTTCCATTTTTTTCGTCTATACAAAACCTATCCACAGTCGGCCGCTTTGTAAGCTTAACGTATACACCCTGTATATGCATTTGAATTTTTAGTTACAGTTACTGATACTGAACTTTATAAACCTCTGTAACTTGCAGCAGTTTAGTACGAATGGCATCGTGTCTCTTTTCATTTGCTCAAAGTCCGATCATAGCAGAACCAATACCCTATGTTTATCTTTAATCCTATACTCCCTTATCTTTAATCCTCAACTCTTCTTTATCTTCTTTAGATCCATATAATTGTGCATATCATCTTATTTTGTATGAATTCTGTGCTTCGCTTTTCACGATTTCGTTATACACGATTTTTCCAAAAACGTTATCTACGTGTAAACCGAATGGATCAGTATATTTTGTATAAGTTCATTCTTATGTAACAATTACTTGCAAAGGCGTCCGAATTGTTACTTCTGATAACTCCAAAAATTCCTCTTCACAAAAAAAATCTTTTTAAAATTAATTATTTTTTTCAAAATATTCTAATAAGGCGTATCCTTCAAGATTTTCCTTTTTTCACAAGAACAGAAATCATGGGGCTTAAGAGAAACAAATTAATCTAACAAGACAAAAACTCAAGGTCCATTGGATACTCAAAAAAGGGACTAACATCCACAGTGCTGGTTGGGCTACAGTCATTATTCGTCTACGTGATGTTAAAACTGCTGTTAGCCCAAAAGTACAAGAATTCAACCTGGACACATTAAAACTGTAATTTTAAGGTCCTTTAATTCCCATTCTGCATAAAATTTTACAATCAGATTTTTGGTCATCATTTTCCACAAAAATTGTGGGTCTTTGGTTTTTATTATTTAAAGCTCCATTTTCGAAATTTGTTGATTTTCCACACAAGAGACGATATCCATGTAGAAATAATTTTGAATTTCGGTTTTAATTAGATTTTGGAGATTATTAATTACAATTAAAACACACATTTTTTAACTTTTCACTTAAACACAATATTTTCACCATAATTTAACATTTTATTTCCATTTTTTTTATTCCTTTAATTTATAATGGAAATTTTAAAATCACTAAAACAATTTTTTTCTTCTTAAAATTAACAACAAAACACGCGTTAATTATATTTTTAGCGCGCCAATGCTAAATTTAATTAACTCCAGTATTTTTGTAACGGTTAAAAAACGGCACGATTCGCAACCGACGTGGTTGAAATGTCGCGATGGACTAAAGAAAGACGTAGTCCTGTCGACACCCGAAAAGTATGCAATCAGTCAGTCACATTTTTTTTAGCATACATACCGGCGGCAAGCGCATTTCAAAACACAGCCAGTTCGAGATAAGACGGAACAATATTCGTTAAGTTATAAACGAAGGGGTAGAAGCATGCGCCGACTCAATACCCCAGTCTCCACCTGCGGCTTGAATGAAACACCTTCCACACTACCTCGGAGGGGAAATACTAGACCAGCGGCTCTCAAATTGTGATAGTACAATCCGTTGAATTGAAGGGGAAAATATTGTAGACGAAATTCGTTAAGTTCCATTCCCCACGCGGTAACGTAGTTTCTGATAGTATTTTACTATTCTTTTTGTCTCTTTCGCTCTTCTACTTCATTCAAAAACGAAAAACAAAAAAAAATTAACATAGAAAATCTGGCAACTTTTTAGCCGGACTAAATTCCATCAATTATCGGCGCGACTGTTTGCGTAAATAATTCATTTCTGTTTGCCGTCGACGTCCGTGAAATCCGGAAACTTTTTACTAAATTTTTTCGAAAAAAGCGGGTCTCGGGCGCGAAATTCTCGAATACGACAGCGTGTAATAAATATCGAATATTATTTCGCTAATGATGAATATTTATCAGGAATTTTTAATTGCTACACAAAAATGGTAGCAAACAAAAACGAGTGGCAATAATCTAAATGTTTGTTTCTTAATGCTGAATAATTGCTGGGAGTAGACGTCAGTGTATGTTTGTGTGTGTTTGAGCAAGAAATTCTGGTTTTAAAGCACCTGAAATATTTTTGAGGTGTTTTTTTTTGTATTTTTGTGTGCGCGCGATGCTTTTGGGTGACATGACAAGTAATTTTGTGTCAATTGTTGGTGATGCAGGGGATTTATTGCACGTGCATAACCCCAGGGGTTAGCTTACATCTGTGAGAATGGCACTGTTAATGTGTGTCAAGTCAATCGGGTATGGATCAGATCGGTTTTGTGATTGATTCCTACAGAAGTAGATAAAGTATGAGTAGGTCGTTCTATTTAGCTATGCGTTCCATTGGGTGACCCGGGGTAATAATTTTTTATATAAGAAGTATATATACGAGTAGAATGGAAAAAGTGCAGAGTTAATTGCGTGTACTTCGGAGTACTCGGGAGTAGAAAATATCGCCCCATTGGAACGCAGCTTTTACAAATTCTTAGCTTAAAATTTATAATAGTATTAAATAGATATGGTGATGCGCAAACCTATTAAGGTGCAACTTATCGGAGGATTCGCATCGAACAATGAAATCTCTTGCCTCTTTCTAATTCTTTGCTTCCCCTTCCAGCGTCCGGACTTTCACTGAAGATTGAAAATAAATCAAATGTGCTCCATAAGTGATCCAAAATACACGCAGACGCATGAAGCGTGAATTGCTGAGCCGTGCATGAGGTAGAGCATACCCGAGTCCTACATTTGCAGCTTCCTTCCCAACACCAAAGGCAGTGGTCAGAACATCGGGGGGCTTCAAGGAGTGGACCCAAACAGCCGCTGTACTGCCAGAAGTTTTTGGACACACCAGAAAATTTGTAGCACCAGCTCCTACATCTTCTAGAAGGCAATGGTGAGCCCAACAGATGCATTGCCAAACCCGCAGCGTTCAGAGGATTCTCTGACTGGGAAGGGACTCAAGAAAATTAGGAGGAGTCGCAAAAACCGGAACAAGTTGACTAAGATCAGCATGGCAGTGGTCCTGGAGAACTGGAGAAGGCCAATTGACGGAAAAGCAATCCTCCACTATTTGCGGTTCCTTCTTGACTGAGGTAGAAAAAGTCTTAAAGGCGATTGCCCTCTTCAGTTTTTGAGTGTAAGGGCGGCAGTGGGTCTCATTAAGATCACCGATGAACCTATCAGCCAATAGACCAATGCTGTCGCTGTTTGGGAAGGGTGCAGCCTCAAAGTAATCGTGTAGAAGGACCTTCCCAAATTCAAGCAGATCGCATTCTGGGTTCCTAATGTTGTTATGGAACCCGAACAGGTGCTTCGCAGTATGGAAATACAAAGCCAGCCAATTGCGATCACCTTTTGGCAAATGATAGGTAGGAACCAGAGCGGTCAATAACTTGCACTTACCATTGACGAGAGGTCGCGAGTCTACGAGCTCGGCCTAATCAAAGTCAAGGAGGCTGGCTTAATTTTCCGATATGCTACCGAATCCTACCTCAATCTCTACGAAGATGTAGGCTTTACATCGGGTGACCCCTGGATGCTCTTGCCTATACAAGACTGAGGAGGGTGAAGTGCAAGTGTTCGAACGAAGCAAACGCCGGACTGGTCCTCCAGGTTGGCTGGCAGGCTGACAACCTTCCATCGTAAAAACACGCCGGTCACGAATCCTAAGCAGACCTCGGACAGGACGGAAGACGGACTCAACATCAACGACTAAGGCAACGGAATGTGGAATTTGATCTTGGAACATGGAACGTCAGGACGCTCAACAGAACGGTCGCTTTGCGTCCGCTTTTATTAGAACTAAAAAGATCACAGCCCTTCAAGAAACCACATGCAGCCATAGTGATATAATGCACCTAAAAACCAACACGGTACTCTCCAGGGGATCATCGATTGGAAAAAGAGAGTTCGGAGTAGCATTTATCATAGAGAAGGAAATGAAATCACTGCTTCTAGACTTCAAGCCAGTAAATAATAGAATATGTACGCTTCGGATTAAAGCAAGGCTAACATTAGTCTCATAAACGTTCATGCGCCCACAGAAGACAAGACGGAAGAGAAGAAAGAGGAATTCCACCAAGAGCTAACGAACGCCATCAGATTAATACCCTCAAACGATATTAAAATGGTGCTTGGAGACGTGAACGCCAAAGTAGAAAAAGAAGAGGAATTTCTAGGAGTCATAAGAAAGTACAATCTACATAACGCGACCAATGACAATGGTAGTAGATTGATCGATCTTACAAGCTCAAACTCAATATGAGTGGCCCACGTTCCCACACAAAAATATTCATAAGATGCGTGGCAGTCTCCATACGGGATAACTAATAGTCAAATTGACCATGTCCTGATTGAAAAAAAGAGAGGCCACGAGTTTACTGGACCACTACCTCGTCAAAGTGTTTAGAACCCCGATAAAGACCAAAACTCACAGAGGGCAAACACAACTAAGGTACGACACAGACAAGCTAAAACTTGAAGAAGAAGAGATTTCCTATCAGAATGCTATCGTACAAAACCTGAGAGAAATAGAAGAGAGAGCCCAACGATTGAGGCACTTTTAAAGGAGTGCCGGAAAAATGCCTTCCCCTCCTGGAAACTTATAGAGCTGTAAAAAGGCCACTGACCATTTAACCTTGTCCAGGTCGAAGTTATTCCCAGAAAGACTCTGGGAATAACGGTCTGGAATGGTCCTATGACTACACCAAGCATCCAACGGATAAGCAGCCTGGGGGATTGACCCTGGAAAGTGATCGCTGAGCAGGCACCTCAAGGTTTCTTCATGGTTAGAGGTGTAGGAGCCATCCTCCTGTTTGGGAAGGCCCACTCCGTTGAAAGAGTCTTTGGAAAGTAACTTTCGGAGTCTAAACGCCTCTTGTAGAGTCTAAAGGTTCTCACAGTGTCTCCTCCAGGCAATCCTTTTGGAACGTCTCAACTCCTTGTTGTAGGCTGTTAGGGTGAACCTATATTCAGCCCAATGCCCGGTATGTTTTGCCTTATTGAACAATCTCTTAACATCTCTACGCATTGCAGCTAACCTAGCCGTTCCACCAGGGCACTCCACGCAAAGACTGAAAGGAAGAGAGTGTTGCTGTCATGGTAGAAAGAGATCAGCACATTAGTAAGCTGCGTGACCGCATTCTCCAGTTTACACACTGAGCTGAGCAATCAGGTCTGATTTCGAGGCCAAAAGCCCCTGACACTTAGACCAGTTGGTTTTGTTGGTTAGGGACCAAAGAAAAGGCTCGAATATGTGGGAGAGGCCCACAACGTCGAATCTAATGTGCAGATGATCCGTCAGTGCCACCTCGTCCAGAACACGCTTCAATCTTGTCGAAGAGAAGCCTGCTAGTGAAGCTGAATTCCAGCACCTCCTTTCTACTAGAAGTGACAAAAGTGGATTTGCATCGCCTATTTGCAATTTCATTATTATGACGTTATTCATTATGACGAATTGTTGGTTCGTCTTGAGACAGGTTCAGCAGGAGTGTTCTTTCTCCGCCCGCTGTAACCTCTGCTACAGACTCTCTGGCGCTTGCTACAGATGCGGCGGCGAGTCTGGAACAACGCCAGACGGTCTCGTAGTCGGTGCAAGCGCAGCTCCGCCGTCAAATGGCCCTATGGCTAAGGTGACTGCATTACTGCAGTTCTCGTTGGTTAGCCTAACACTCTGCTCGTATGATGTGAGTCTGAGAGAAATTACCCTCTTCCACCAGACTGTCGCAGAGTTTGAGCAGACTGTGTCAGGGTTTGAGCGAACCAACAGCAGCCAGCCTCTTCATGGGAAGCTCCCCTCGAACGACGACTTGACTTCGCGGCCTGCTTTCAATACGATCTAATATCTGCAGCCATGCTACCCGAGCCTACCTCCTCTTCCTCAAAGATGTGGATGATCTCGGAATACTCTTGTCTATATAGGATTCGGCAACAAAACGGCACACTGGAACTAGGCCTTCACTTACCTACCATATAAGATTAACAGGCAGAGGAGAATGAAAGGCGAGTGTTTCGCACCTCAAAGCAAGCGATGCAAACACTGGATTGGTACTCTAGAAGACCAAGAATTGGGCAGCATGCTCACAGTTTGTCACTGAATAGACCCACCTATTTCGAATCCTCAAGGCATGCCTCGGACAGGGCGAACTCAATGGCAACGACCCAGGCCAAGGGATATGGAATTTGAATTAGGAACTTGGAGCGTCAGAATGCTGAACAGGACGGGAGCTCTGCGTTTGCTTTTATTATTACTAAAAGAATGCAACATAACGACCGCAGCTCATAGAGGCCAGGCAGACCAAGCAAACCAGAGAGACCGAGCAGCTGTCAGCTGTCTACGTGAGAGCTTTAATTGAGCTTATTATATTGAAATTTGAAATTAGCCAATTATGACACACAAAAACACACAGACAACTCAGACTTAACCGAATCAAACCGGATTCGATCCCCAATGTGAAAGCTCATCCAGCGTGAAGGTCATCCAAGAATTGCGAGTCTGACTAGAATAACGATTCCCGCCCTAGATTCACCCATCATTAAAGCCAACCAAAGACACACTACAGCGGAGTTCAATCACTTTCACACAGGTGGCGCTCACGTCTAATGCTCACCACAAAGGTACTTGTCCCAGATAAAGCTCACACCCTAGCTCACAACCGATGAGACTCTGGTCCAGTAGTCGCATGGCTATACTACTGAACTCCAAGCCTGCAGGTCTTATTTTCGCCAACAAAATGGTCTTGGAATTCGTTTATAACCAGAGCTGCACAATTGTAGTGCAAAATTCCAGTCATAGTTCCTGAACGCATACGCATATATCCAAGACCCTAAACGAACCTGTCCTGTACATATGCTTCGAGCTAAGCTTACTACTAGACCTTGTATCATTGTATCATGTTTGTTAGGATAGACTTTCACATAAAATACACAATAATTAGCTTATATTTACGCCCAGTTGAGGCTAGTGATTGATTGCATGAGAAAACAAATGATAGAGCACGCACTGCGCCGCCAGATGCACAACACAACGGAGAGTCGATTGGACTGTGGACTAGTAGACCGACCAAGCGCATTCCAAGGTCGATTGTTGATTCAGTGAAACGACTCCACTAACCCCTGAATGTCACTGAAACGACCCCAAAATTTTGTTGAAATTAATAAAAAATAACGAACGACAGGTCGCAAACTATGTAAGCGATTAAGGACGAAAAAGGCAAGCGAGTGGATCTCCGCTAATTGCCACATAATTTCATTTTATTTATTTAATATCCGAACAAACGTTGACGCAAACTCCAATTCCAGATTTCACCACAATCGGTCTTTATATAATTTGCCGCCCACGCATTATTCTTATTTTATCTTTTCAAATTTATGCGGACATTTTTGATATTGAGCACGCATACACGTAATCGCTCATAATCGCGCGCACACACACAGCCAAGCGCGATCCGAACTAATAATAAGCGCTTAAAGTTCATTAGCTTTTATTGAAATTGAAAAAGCCGCGGCAAATCGGAGAAAGAATTGTGGGCCACGAGTTGCGAGCAGGAAATAAAAAACAAAGGCCGTCGAGCTGCTGTGCCGCTGCCAAATGGAGCACCGAGGAGCGCTTACATCGCGCAAGGGAAATGAGTCTGTAATTATCGGGAAGCAAATTAATTGCCGGTGAGAGAGCGCTAAGAGGAGCCGCCGCTGATGCTTAAATAGCTGAGGACGCGCCCCGCAGAAATAGACGTCCTCAAAAATAGAACCGAAACGCACCGAAATGACGATGACAGCACTGAGAGGCGATTCTGGTCCGGATTTTATAAAGGATTTCGGCATTTCATTCCGGTCGTAATCAGATTGGGGCCAGTTCGATTTGTTTACGTTCCACACTTGATGAGGCAGGCGCTCGCTTTTTTGTTGTGGTTCGCGGTGATGTCACTCGTCAGCGGGGAAGCTCATTTTCGACAACGGTAAGCAGTCATTAACTGAGACCGCCTTGATCGACTGCTTGTAAAATTAATGATTTTGCCTTCAATGAGATCGTGTTGGGCTGTAGTGGGAGTTTCAGCATCCGTTCGGGTTTATGTCAAGCTGGAATGTATGTAGGCACACGTCTCGCTACTATAGTGGAAGCTTAGTGCAGCTTTTATTGTAAGCAATTGATTTTATTCAAGAGTTTGCTTTACTACTACTGGTGGTCGCTATTTCGGACTAATGGAAATGCTATATAATAACTTCCAAGCGACTTAACCACCGGTAAATATCCTAAAAGAGAAAATACTACAATCAGGCGAGTCCAGTCCCAAATAAGTGGCATGAGGCTAACATTGTCAGCTGTAAAATACGATATTAAGAAACGAGTAACATACCTCTCTAATACTAGAACAAAGGGCGATGAGCCTAATTATTCCAATACGAACGTTATACCCATTCGAGGCACAATGAACGAGACTTTCGGCCAAAAACATCAACCAGGATTTTCAAAATTCGAATCACAGATTATCTTTATCCGTTTTCCAATGTGCCCCGGGTTTAGTTGGAGTAGATCATCGAACAGACTTAGTAAAAGTTACCTTTAACGTGATATTGAGGGCCGTAAACATCATCGAGAGATACCTTTAACCGAGAGTCAAAGATTACCTGTATCCACAATCGGTGGTATGTTTAAAATGCGAACACATG
This sequence comes from Thereva unica, assembly GCA_949987705.1. NCBI lineage: Eukaryota > Metazoa > Arthropoda > Insecta > Diptera > Therevidae > Thereva > Thereva unica. The sequence goes on along the minus strand of OX465285.1, from coordinate 25,522,968 downwards.
AAATACTGTAAGTTCGTGTAAATTGGTGCACTGAACTTTAATTTTTGTCTCCCCCATACATTTTCACATATTGAACTCAGGAAAAATAATGTCTGAGTTCGCCCAACAGAACATGAAATCAAGCTTGAAAGTAAAAGCTCGCTCAAAAGAGAGTAAAAAATTGAAATATTACAACGTCATTCCAGTGAGCTTTTGCATTTCTAACTTCCGACGAAAAAGCAACAACAATATCAAGCACGAACCAAACATGCCAGCCGGTGAGGCCACTTATTTGCAGGGATTAAATGGCTGCAGCAATTTTAATACTGTTGCTGTTTACTTTGCTTTGTTGCCAAGCAGACTGCAGCAGCTGCCAAGCAAACCACAGCAATTTACTTTGCTTTACAGCAATTATGTCTTTTTGCTGTAGGCTGTGAAAGCTTTTTGTTTCACATTGCTGCGAATGCTATTGTTTACAAATGCTAGATCACGCTGGTCCGGCTGCAAATGCTTCAGATGCACATAATAAGAAACTTGTCACCCACTAAGTAAAGTATCATTTTACTATATTAAGTTGGACCATGAAATAAAAGCTGAAGGAAGCAAAGTATATCAGAGCTTTTGGGAGTAAAGCTTTGAAAAACTGTAAGCAACCAGAAAGCTTTTCGCAGCAAAGTATTTTAAAGTCGAAGCATTTGCAGCCGAACCAGTATGCCTCTGAAAGCTTTTAAGTAATTTGAAAGCAACAGCATTCGCAGCAATATGACACAAAAAGCTTTTAAAGTCTACAGCAAAGTAAGTTTAAAAATATTTGCTTTGCTTTAAGTTTACTTTGCTTTTAAGCCCTGCTTGTGCGGATTGAAATGAACTTTATTAAACTGAGGCCGGTGAAGCCGGGGTATAAAGCTCATTTTCAGTGAAAAGCTCGCTCAAATATTGTTAAAGCTTGTTGGCATGGAAAATAAGAGCTTTCAGAGCCAAGTTCGAAAACATATCCTCTCATCTCAAGCCATGGCATTGTTATTGTGATTTAAAACAGAGCTCTCAAATTACTTATTCGAAATTATCTCGCGTTTCGAGATTTTACACATGGCGAATGCGGTGTAAGGTCATTAAGTTGCCCCCAATCTTGGATTTTATGTGGAGTGACCTAGGTAGATGTTCATGTTAAAATTTACAATTTAGGGTTACCTTCGTTGATGTATACGGATACGCCCCTAAAGCGATAAACAAACCCAACTTTTTGACCTACTTTTTATTTCCCATCCAAAGCGGCACTCCGTCAATTTTGACTTAACCCTCGGTAGCTTATTACCGAGTCAGCGCTAACTTTGGAGATCCAACTGACTGGGGCTCCAAACCACTGATTGGGATTTATATTTTCGCAGCAAAAACGTATCGCTGTGTCACCGAGTTATGCGGTTACGCAGGAATGCGTTTGCTGCCATCGTTGGCAATCTTTCATTCCTTTCCAACTGAAGCTTTCCGTTCGACATTGTTTTTTTTTAGTGTGGTATCTAAGCAGTCCTATTCCTCAGATTTCTAGGCCAGACCACTTCAACAGGCTAAGTAGTCTGCCTAAACATTTGTTACTCAGGCTTGTTCGGTGAAGCAACGTTCAGCTGAACAACAAGACTCCGCAACCTCACTATAGCGGGACAGAACGGAGAGGAGGGCCGACTGGTCGAAGTAAAGTCTGCAGATGTACAGACCGTGAACAAGCTAAATAGTGTTCTAGTATGTTGTTACTGCGGCCAATTTGCGTGACAGATTAACAATAAATTGCTTGGAGTTCGCCAGTCCAGATATTGACCTCCAATGATCGGTACCTTTCTGAGGATTCGATAGTGGCCCTTTCACCAAATTATTAGGTGCTCCAATAGCCGGGTTACAGACAAATGAAAAATGCCAGATCCTTGGCTGGCCACAGCATTCGCCTATTCATTGCCCACAAAAGTCAGATGGCCCGGGGAAACCATATGAGGGTAACTTGATAACCTAGTGTGGACGAGTTGGCGATTTCAAGCTAATACTAGTAGTTTGTTTTAAATAGAACAACTTGACTGTGGTATGTTTTTTTATGTGGCAGTTCCGTTATGTCGTTTGTCACTCAAAGTGCAATAGAGTTGGACATTAGTTAACGGTCAGCAAGTCAGGATCTGGCACGTGCCTGCCCTGCATTGTCGAAGCTGTAAGAGTAACGCAGGGTACCGCTGTCATCGCGAAGCTGAGGAGTGGGTTAGAGGAGACTGAAAGTAGGTCATTTATAAAGATACGAAATAGGTGATAAAAATGATCCCTGAGGCCCCTGCTGAGATCGGGTAGGGTTCGGATTTGACGCCATCCAATACTACTTTGATTGAACGACCAGATCCAATTCTGTAGGTGTGAGTCAACACCAATAGCATTGAGTTTAGCTAGTAGGGCGGAGTGCCATATTCTATCAAAAAGCTTTAGAGATATCTAGAGCAACCAGACTGATTCACCAAATCAATGCAAGCTTCGGTTGAGATGTGCTGTGACGCAAACTAAAAGATCACCAGTGAATCTTTTTTGTCGGAAGCCGTACTGTTTGTCGTTATTAAGTCGGTTAGATTCTAGATATCCCATAAGCGTTTTGTTGATTGGCGTCTCCACGGTTTTGGGAAAATAGAAGTAATTGCTATTGGGCGGTAGTTGAAGAGAATGCTGGAGTCTCTTTTTTTCGATATGAGCTGATCATGTGCAATTGTCAGTAAACCCCAGAGAAGTATAATAGAGCATTTTTTAAGACGATAGGGAGTATACGAGGTGTGACAATTAAGTAATGAGACTGATTACATTGCCGCGATTGTGGTAACCCTGCGACCTTGAAATTCCCCTTCCCTTCTCTCGGCATCCTTCCCCTCTCCATTGATATATTTGCCATCGCTCTAGCTTCTTCGCGCACAACTTTCTCATCCCTAAATCGTCGGTTAAAATTTGTCTGACTGTTTCACGGTTCATACCCAGTTCCGACGCCAACATTCGAACTGTTAAATGCCGATCTTCACGGATCAGGGCGCGCACACGCTGCGCATTCGTGTCAGTCCGCACCTCGACTGGTCTCCCGCTCCGCGCCTCGTCTTCCACGCTTTCACGCCCCTCCTTAAACTCTTTATGCCATCGAAACCCCTGGGCACGACTAAGAGCACTATCACCATGCACTTTTACAATTTTAGCGTACGTTTCCGAAGCTGTTTCGCCCAATTTGACGCAAAATTTTATCGCGACGCGTTGTTCTTGATTTCGTTTTACCATTTTCGTGACGAGCACCACGAGCACACGTTTACTCAACACGACAGAGCAGGCGAACTAAACAAGCTAGAGCGATGGCAAATATATCAATGGAGAGGGGAAGGATGCCGAGAGAAGGGAAAGGGAATTTCAAGGTCGCAGGGTTACCACAATCGGGGCAATATAACCAGTCTCATTACTTAATTGTCACACCTCGTATTATCGGGTCTAGTAGATTTATTGGCATCGAGCTCCTTGAGTCACCTGCACACCTCACGAGTCCTGAAGAATACCCTGTCCATTGAATGAGCGTTGTGCTCGAGAACTGGGGGTAACATATTAGCAAAAATTACCCACAAAGATACGACACTCTCAAAATTTCCCATAAGCTCCCTTGCGAGTGAATATATCAATCGACAAGGTGCAAGCGAGACAAAATTCAATTTAAAAACAAAACAAAAATCGAAGAAAGAGAGAGTAAATAAAGAAATGTTATTTCACGAAGGGCGAAAGAGGCGCACTGATTTCTCTTCTCCGCAATTTTTTGTGCCGTCTGGACTTTTATTTTGCTTGTGTGAATTCATGTACCATCTTCGTGTACTTCCTGCTCTGCATGTGTTTGTGTAGTTTGCCGTTGCTCCGCCCTCTCGCCATTCCGGAGCGCGTATATGAATAGAGAAGTTGATTTTTACTTTGAGTTGATTTTTACTTTCCTTTTTCTTCGCACAGAAAGGATTACATTGTCGTATCTTTCTGAGTAATTTTTGATATTAGCAAAGATTACCCACAAAGATACGACACTCTCAAAATTTCCCATAAGCTCCCTTGCGAGTGAATATATCAATCGACAAGGTGCAAGCGAGACAAAATTCAATTTAAAAACAAAAAAAAAATCGAAGAAAGAAAGGGTAAATAAAGAAATGTTATTTCACGAAGTGCGAAAGAGACGCACTGATTTCTCTTCTCCGCAATTTTTTGTGCCGTCTGGACTTTTATTTTGCTTGTGTGAATTCATGTACCATCTTCTTGTACTTCCAGCTCTGCATGTGTTTGTGTAGTTTGCCGTTGCTCCGCCATCTCGCCATTCCGGAGCGTGTATATGAATAGACAGAAGATCATAGATTTTTACTTTCCTTTTTCTTCGCACAGAAAGGATTACAGTGTCGTATCTTTCTGAGTTATCTTTGATATTAGTTTCGGGTAAGAATTTGAAGCGAACAGAGATGCTAACAAATCGACCTTGGTTCTACTGTCTGTCATCACCTTCTAATGGTAGATGAAGGAACGAATAGCGGATGTAGTTAAACTTTTCTTGATGGAATTTACTAAGGACCAGACATGATAAACTGTTAGTACAAAGGGCGAATACTAAGCTTAGTTTATTCACATAAAAAAATCGTCAACTTAAATTTTCAAAATAATATCTCCTAGTGAAATATCCTTTAAGTATAGAGCTCGAATCAAATCTAACACCTCCACACATATTCGACTACATACAACACCCAAAAGAAGGACGTGAATGAACACCTCTACGGCATGTCGAAGGTAGTTCAAATAATCAATTATGCAAGGTCCACCACGGGTCATTCATATTCAAAAATACACATTAATCGAATTTTTCAAGGCCTTACAGACTCGCTGACAGCAGCACCAAGCCACTCTGTCTAGACGAACCAATTCTGGATGTCACGTCCAGGAATTCGTACTTGATTTGTTCGTTTTCATTCGAGATCATCTATTTTCGTCTGATGCAAAGTGCGGCTCTTGGTGTAAAACTGGACGTAGACTAGGTCCGAGTGCACTTGTGCGGCGGCTATTGTAATTCCAACTCCACCCTGAAAACAAGTGTCGTTCAAGGTATTTTTTATTCCACCCATCCTTGCTCTTGTTGAAGATGATTGCCCTAGTAGACGTATGTTTTCTGAATTGCATATGGCAAATCAAATCTCATTTTGTCTGTCATATAAAATAATTACGGTGCTCTTAATAATGTCACGTTGAAGACGACCTGCACACTACGCGGTGTATTCTTTCCATTTATCAACTCACGAATACAACGACTCGGGGGGTTTGAAACCCACCCCCTATCTCTCAGCCAGTAATTTACGAAAGGTACAATTACACCCATTTATTAACCATCATTAATTACCTCAGGACACATTCGCATTAACGCTGTAAATACACGTGGAAAATTTATGAATTTACGAATTTCACTTTCAATTTTACTTTGGCATTGTAAACACGCGGGGAGGAAGAGCTGTGCGCCATTCGTGAATGTAGATGAACGTTGCAGATATAATGGAGCCAAGAAGTAGAACCAAATCCATTTTTGCGATTTGGACAGATACCGCCTAAGTTTGACACCGATTTTTTTTCATGTCGTGCAAGGTACATGTAAAATCACTTTTCCGCTCCTTTTGATGGACAGGAGCCGTTCTTCTATTGTTGCCCTGTTACACTGCCGAAACGGCGTCGGCTGTCGTTGTAACAATAACGAAATTAGATAACACGAGCCGGGATTTTGTGTGACAGCTGGTCGAGATTTGAGTAGTGATTAACAACGTGTGCTCGCCTGGGACTAGATTATCTAGATTTCGGTCTAGTACTACACGAAATAGTGTCTTTTCCGCCAAAAGTGTTAATTCTTCAAATTGATTGAAACAAATTAACAAATTTCACAAACAGCCCACAAAAAACGGCCCTAGTCATTCTCTCTCACGTCAATGAAGCCATCGCTGCAGCCAGGAAGCAATTGGCCTGCCGTAAAGCGGCAATTTTCATTAATTAAAATCCAGAAACGAGCAGAAATCTGCCTTTTCACAATTGTAACTTATTATGGCCAGCTGAGAACGGCGCAAAGGCTAGATGGCGATTGCCATTGTGGCAGTGTTGGAGCTGATGACAGTCGGGCATAATTAATATTTTCAGCCACGCAAACCGTTCGTAGTATTTTTGTATATATTTCTCCCTTCTGCCTTTTCCCATTTTTCCTCTTATTAATTATGAAATGAATGTAAGGTGGCTTACCTTAATGCTGTTTCCCAGTTGCTCGTTTTCTTTCTCGTCTTGATTGTTTAATTCGCAATGAATGATTTTTTATGAGGAGGAATCTTCTTCGCTTTTTATGCGTCCCTGAATTGCATGTTAACTATTATTATCATTTACGTTTGGGCCATTTATCAGCTAAACAAAGAATGAATTCTTGCACGTGAACAGGAGGTAGTGGATGATTTTTTATATATACTGGTTTTGTAGCATGTAAGACAGTTGAGAGGTGTGTGTCTGCTCCGATGTAATTGACGAAGAGATTGGTTTGAATAGTAGAAGCATTGGAATTGTGTCGGATAAATCTAGGTGGAGAATACCTTGTATCCCGCTTCTTGTGACATACATAATATTGGTATTTTGGTCATATGTCAAAGAGTCTGAGGACTACGATAAGTTTCTTTGATTGTCGACAATTCAATAAAATCGTAGAATGTCCGGCCGCTCTATTATCGACTTATTCAAACATTGCCGACAGCTGCACTGAAGACTCTACTCAATTTGGTACTCAATTTGGAACGCAATTTGGCACCAGTTGATCTTCGAGATTGAGAATTTCGAGAACGGTCTTCAACGGGGATTGTACAATTGCCAGCCTAATGGAAGAGCTCAAGAAGTGAAAATATTATCAAATTGCATGCATGATTTCAAAGTTTAAGCTTCCTCTCGTGAACATACATACAACAGACACTGGTTTTCCCTAAATTACCACATAATAAACTCGCGTGGTACACGGGTGCCTCCAAGACAGAGTCAGGTATGGCTGTCAGGATTTGAGGCGAAAACCCCCAGATTTAGTACAATATCAAGCCTGGACTGGGAAAGGAGGAATACGAATGTCGTAGGTGCCCAAGTAAAACAACAACTGCAACAGCCACGTACGACAACCGAAACAGGCACGGTACGCCTGAGTAAAAATAGGACTTGCCCGCACCTAGCACGAAACAAGCACGCACGCACAGCGTCAAATTTGCCTGTATGACAACGAAACAATGCCTGATACGATCACACTTTTTTACACTAAGGGGAGTAAAATTGGGGCTTTAAAAAATTGTATCGCACGAAGAAAACGGGCGGACCATAAAAGTTGCCATTAGCATACTAAGAAAGCTGGTTTTTGTACGATCGTGTAGATCAAGCAGCATTGAAGATGGTTAGTACTTAGTTGGGGGACGGTTTGGTAAAACGAAACCCCCTTTTACGAATACATCCATTTCTTTAACAAATGCGTGCATATCTCTGAGGGGTGCATTTTTAGATTTTCATGCCTGTAGAGTACGGCTTTGTACCTTGTAGAGACACAATAAGGTGGATTCCGAGGCACGAATCCAAATAAACGAGTTGTGCTTTGTTTACTACCAAGCATATCGCCGCTACTGTGTTGCCGTTCTCTGGACCCTTCCCAACTTTTTAACGTTGTAGGTTCAACTTAGCGCGGGCCACCATGCTAGCGAAGCATACGTGAGAATTGGGCGTACCACAGCTGTGTACATCCACAGGACCATCTTTGGCTTAAGCCCCATTTCTTGCCAAACGTCGTTTTGCAGGCGTAAAAGGCCATACAGGCTTTCTTTACCCTTTCCTCGATGTTCGACTTCCAGCTGAGTTTAGGATCCAAGCTTTTCGAATCAATTCAACGTACATTGCTAAAGGCGCCTTCTAAGAAGGCTGCCAAAGTATTCAGTTTGTAATACAGGGTCTGTTCGATAGTACCCACCACCTCGTGCAGAGCTGCCTCGGTGGATCGAGCACTGAGATAGGCATGTTGAGCTGGTGACAGTAGAGTCACATCTACCGATTGGCGAATGTGGGAGTCGATGATATAGTCCTTTGTGGATTCGCGACCTATTCTCCCTATCTTTTGGATAAAGACGACCCTTGCCCGTTTCCAACTCCAGCTGACGTTGACGTAGCTGAGCACCACGCAGCTCTGAAACCTGACCACCAGCCATGGTACTACCATCTCAGGTATTTTCAGTAGCATCCGAGCCGGGTGCCTTGAAGAAAGAGAAGCTGTTCATCGCCCAGAGAACCTTTTTCTTTGCAATAATAGCGGAAATCTCCTCCGAGGAATGACTGTCCGTTGCTTTGACCTCATTTTTGTCCTTGTAACCGGGAAAGTGTGTGCATTAATGGCTCTATAGACTTGGGCCCCTGTGCTGAAAGTCGAGTCGTCACGACCCGACAGATTGTTTGAGTTGAATAAAATGACGTTTGCAGTCGAATCACAACTTTCATTACAGAGGCCTAAACTCAACTTAGCATTTCCACTCTAGGCCCCTGTGCTGAAAGTCGTAATTTGATTGAAACGGCACTTTCAACAACCCAAACGACTTGTCACGAAACACGACTCGACTTTCAGCACATGGGCCTTGGCCTGCGATTCTGTTGGCTTTTTTATAAAGAACGGACAGGAGTGTTCTTTGGAAAGGGTACTGCATAATCTAGCATAGATTGGCAATACTCTTGTCAGGTACCTCTCTTGGCGGAGGCAATGGCTTTCTTGTACAGTTTTAGGCAGTCTTTGTAAGGCTACCAATGGCCTTGAGGAAGTTTAATATGCAATTTTACCCTGAATAGTATCAATCGGGAAAGACACTTGATCTGATACGCTCCAGTTTTATAAACTAAGTCTATACTAATAGCTTGGAGTTCAGCCAACAGAACAGAGTGGTACATTCTAGTAAAGGAATATCTAGACCATGGAAATTAAAGTAAGCTCGATAGACTGTGGAGAGGGTTAAAGGCGATTTTTGGGGTTTCATGGCCATTGCGAAGACTGAAAATGGCTTATTTACATTCCGAATTCGCCCACGACGCCGATTATGGTGCGTTTGTTAAAGGTGGGATATGTAGAAGCTTGAAATCATAATGCTTTTGAAGTCCTTGATGTCTTTCAGAACCAATCATGCAGTGACACTTTTCATAACCAAAATATCAGTCATAATGTTATCAACGGTCTTAAGAGATATGTTCCAACCAACTCTCTAAGGTCCATATGAAGGTATTGTAGCTCCAGCGTTTTGTTGTTGTCCGTAAACGTTGAAGGTCAACCAGAACTACTTCCGGGCCATCTCTTAATACTTAATGCATTCATAAGTCTGCGTTTTTAACATGTACAATTCACCATCGGTCTTCTGCAGTATTTTCAGTGACTCAGCACATAAAATTAAGCTTGAAACACAAAATTTGAAAGGAAAACTCTTTTCACTGTAAAAATGGCGACGCACTTAAAAGTATGTTAAGATTAACCACTGCTGTGAACACACTAAGTGCCAGTTGAGGATTAAATTTCACGTTTCCTATTTTAAACATCAAGTTAATTATCAATTCTCTCATTGATAATAACACATGTAATATGTATAAATTTACCTTAAAAAATTCTTGGAAGCATTTCAATTACCTGAAACGAAAAAAAGAGAAAATAAATATTAGTAAAAAAAATAGTGAAATTTTTCAACAAATTTACAACAATTAAAAAATCCCAAGAAAAAGTGTGTGTGACCACACGTTCAAAATAAACGACATTAAATCATGCACAGGTAGTGATTGACAAAAAAAACACGCCGTGGCAAAGAAAGAAACTACACGTCAACCTACACCCGACTGCAGCGCGTTGGCGCACTTGCCAAATTGCAAAAGAAAACCTTCTCTCTCTGGAAAGGCCAAAACTCTTTGGTGCTGGTGTGTGGCGTTGCCGAGCCGCCACGTACTCGATAGGTGCATTGTTTTGTAGGTCTATCGATTTAAATGAACTTGAGATACTTGATAATATACACCTGTAACATTTCCTACCTGACGGGGGCCTATGTACGTACGAGGCGCGAGGAGTACTTTCTGCACGTGCTCAGATTTAACAAATTCACGGCGAGCACACAACAATTGCCACTTTTTCCTGTGAATTGATTTTTTTTGTGGCCTGCAGACTGACTGGGGAGGGGGTAGAGGTGACAAAGTGAAACCAGGTGTTGTTTCGTTGATAATTTTTAAGGAGTTACAAATATTTTTCTTGTTGTATATATTTAAGAATGGTGCAAATGGTCCTGTTATAGTGGTTGGTGCAAGCCTGCATAGGGGTGTTGCATTGAGGCAAGCCTTGAATTAATGCGATTGACTGTGACTTGAGAGGCTTTCCAGGTGTTATGGTGTGCAATTGGTCGAACCATTTCAGTTCGCGGCTTCTTTAACCTGGAGTTGAATAACAACAAGTGTTATCAGCTCATTTGCAAGTTGACGGGTTTATTATGGAATTGACAGCATTTTAAATGACGTGCTAGGCAAAGTTCAAGTACATTTCGTCTCCTAAAGATATTTGAAGCAGTTTAAAGGTGTAGTACATAAAGTGTGCCGATCATTGGTCTAGTGGTTTTATGGCACCATAACCTCCTTTTTTTACCTCTATAAGAAAAGACTCATCTCAAAAATGAAATTTCAGCATCGACACGTGCAGCATAAACGTGATACACAGTCTATTTCAATCTGAAAATTTCAATGTGACAGATTTGTTTTGTGTGACAGTGCCACGTTTGACAACCACCCTTTGTACTACCAGTTCATAATGTAGTCGGACACGTCATGGTTAATGTCGGCGTACATATTTGATACTTATCATGCGGCCCTGTGCTTGTATTTGAATTTAATTTATTTTTTAATAAATGTTCTTGAGAATTGATTTTGACATTACAGTTCACATCTACGGGTGCGCCATCTAGACCTTCAGTATTTCAACATTGAATAACTCTGACATTTTTTATCCGATTTTGACAAATGTACACGATTCTAAAACGTCATTGAGTACCATTTTAGTTATGAGTCAATACAGACTGAAAGTTCACTTTATATTCTCTGGCAGAGTCAATAAATAAAACGAATTTGTCGAAATTGGGGAACATAGAACCAACAAGTCATTCACGAAACAGCATTGTACCACGATAAAGTTTGGGCCGGAGTGTGCTGAAAAAACCATCATCGAGACCATTTTTCTTCAAATTTGGGAAAAAACGTCGACAGCGCCCGATATTGTTGAATGTTAGCGAACTTTGTGTATCCAAAAATGTGTGAAAAAGGTCTGACGAACTTCTATTTTCAACAAGTCGGCGTACCTTGCCACATCGCTGAAGGAGGAACTTGCATCTCATCAGGAATCCCAGGCATTGATGTGCTAGTTTGCCGATTTGGAATATGTGATTATACCATCGCAAATCTAAAAATAAGGTTACGTCTAGGATGTTAAGTGACGGGTCAGCCATTACATTCTTTTTGCCCACTGAGGTAGAGGACGAATTGTGAGATGGACGAATGGTGCAGGTTTTTGTAGAGATAAAAAAATACTTTGTTTTGGTTACGTTGAATTCGACACAATTTTTGAGGCCCCAAGCAAGAATGAGTTCAATGCCCCGTTAATAGAGTTGGACATGAGTTCACGGTCTAGGAGGTCTGGCACGTGCTTGTCTTATGTTGAAGACCCAAATTAGTCGCACCGAAAATGGAAAATCAATTCGCATTCCAACCCATATCCGACGGTTTGGCCGTTATAGCCATCGGTGGAACGATCAAGACCCATATGGTATCCGTTTATACGCCAAACGAGACCTGCCCGGACGAATTTTACGATCAGCTTCAACAAACGCTGGATTCGATACCTAGAACCGAATTAATCATACCCTCGAGGGACTTCAATGACATTCAGGAGCAGATCGAACCGGCTGGGAAGGAACGATGGGCAAATTTGCACACGGAGTAATTAACGACAACAGCTTACACCTCTTTTCATGCCAGCGTCAAGCAATTTGATCGTTGGCAACAGCATTTTGCGCATTCTACTCAAACACCAAATCACCTGACGAAATCCATCTGACAACGACTCGGTGATGTAGACTACGTTTTGATCAACGCAAGATTCCGATCGACGCTCAAAGGCGTACGTGCGATGCGTGGGCCCGATTGCGGATCGGACTAATATCTTGTTCGAGCGAAATTACACATGCGATTACAAAGAGCGGCGCCACAACCAGCCAAGAAGAATTAGACGTGCCTACGGGAGCCGACCATCGGGCGAGTTTTAAATGGAGGAGCATTATCCAACAAATTCGCGGCGCTCGCAATACCGGACGATATCGATGTAGAAAAAATGCAATTATCGGAGTTCATTGTAGGGATGTACAATGGAGGAGAATCCACCTATCCCTATCCGTAAACGGACGCAACCACGGATCTCGGACAGCTGTCTGGACCTCGTCGATCAGCAGAAACGGATGAAACACGGTGATTTCGCGCAATACCGAGGATTGAACAAAGAAGTTCGGCAGAAAATGAAATCGGAACGAAAAAACGTACTGGACTAACGTTGCGGCCGACATGGAGGAAGCAGCGTCAAGACCTGAGTGCCGCACGCTGTCCCAGACAATCAGGTGGTGTAGCGGTAAAACAACATCAACAAACGACAACATCATAAAACCGGATGGAACTTTCGTGATCTCTCCCCACGATCCGCCACAAGGTCCAGCACCCGAACCGCCGATTATCCAACAACCAACGGTTGTTTCGGTTTCTCCATACCGAACCGACAATTATAGAGGTGAATACGGCGATAAAATCGCTGACAAAGACCAAGTAATGGTGAGATGATCAAAGAAGGAGGTGATGTCTTATCACAACAGCTCCATGTCCTCATAACACACACACGCATTCGGATCGTGTCCCGTCGACGTGGAAGAAAACGATCGTTGTGGCAATTTTGAAAAAAGGCGCCTGTCGGGAATGCAAGAGTTATCGCGGCAAAGTATTAACAAAAATCATACAATCCAGGCTACAGAAAAATCGAGAGCAAACGAGCCAGAAAGAACAAGCGGGATTTAGACCACATCTGGCTCTCCGTCAGCTAATATGGAAGAAAGAATTTGTTGCGGCAAACGAACTTTCGTTTTCATCGATTTCAAATCCGGCTCCAACAGCGTGTGAAGAGCCTTGGAACCCGAACAGGTGCCATTGAAAATCATCCAAGTTCTCCAAGCGTCGTGCGATTTGTATTCGAAACGTTTGTATTCGAAGCGATTTACCCGAGGAGTTCTCGATTAAAACGGGTGTGCGACAAGGAGACGTCGCTTCGCCACTTCTCTTAAACGTTGTGATCGAAGCGATTATGCGTGAAGCATTCGATGAGTGTCGCGCAGTTAGATACGACGACAACTTCGTAACGGACTTGATGTTCGCCGATTATAGCACCGTCTTCCACGACTTCCACGATACGGATCGAGGGCCAGTTTTCCCTTTGAGGAAACCCAAATCGAACAGAAACGGATATGGAAACGGACAAATATTACCATCAAAACGAAAGTACGCGTTACTTCCGATTCTTCTTTATCGCCTTCGAAACGAGTCAGTTAGACAAAGATGTGATCAACACGATCGACACTGATCGAAGAAAAAAATACAAAAACGTCAACTACGATTTGGACGTGTTTGTCGAATGGATGATTTTCTCTTGGTACGTAAACTTCTCTAGCGAGAGCGTCCGGCAGACTGCAGAATTCAGCGATGGGCACCTAAGAAATCCTAGCTAAAGGATATCGGAGGCGACGGATATCTCGAGACGTCGCCAAAAATCGTCAAGAATGGAAACGAATCGTATGGAATTCGAGACTCAGCGGCACCTACAGCGCCGTATGCGTTGCGAGGAAGTCCGGTTGGGCCGCCAGCTAACAGATCAAAGAAGAAGAAAGAATTGTAAACCGAAGGTAGACTATTTTACCGACTAGGCCATGTTCGTCGTTGGTAATATTTCTTCCCTTTCTAAATCTTCTAGATCACCTTTGTTTTCTCCTCGTTTATGTTCAGGTCTATGTCCTTTGCCGCCTATTTTAGTTCGACAAGAACTTCTATTGCTGTCAAAAAGACCTTTCTCACAATCTTCACGTCATCATCATATTGTACATACTATTTCACTATTCACGCAATTCTCTGGACTGACGTTTTCCTTATAACCCATTCTAGGGCGTGTTTAAAAAACATTGGGGCCAGCCCATCCCCTTGTCGCACTTCAAACTCTTGTGTTACTGTATTTTGGATTCTAACTTCCCCCCAGTGAGCTGGTGTTTGCACAATTGACCAGGCGTATCAGCTTTTTGGGTACTCCTAATTCCGATAAGATCTTGTACAACCTCTCTGTTTTTAGAGTCATATTCCTGTTGAAAGTCGACAAATATCTGGTAGATAATCTACATTCTTTTCCAGAATTTGCTTTAAGGCCAGCAACTAGTCCGATGATGACCTGTTTGTCCTAAAACCAGCTTGATATTATCCTACAAGGCTTTCCGCTATAGGTTCTAACTTTTGTTTCAAAAAGATTGTGAAGGTTTTGTGGCTGGTGCAGAGGAGTGAGGTAGTAGGTCACAGTAATTCTTAGAGATTCATTTATCGCCTGTCTTGTACACTGGACAATCGCTTTCTTCTAATCATCTAGTATAACTTCTTCTTCCCAGATGCTGCATTTGAGTTCGGAAGTCCATTGAGTAGTCGTTGCAGAGGTAGTCCATATCTGTGATTGATACTGGCGGGATAATGAATACGGATCTAGTTTTCTGTTATCTCGAAGTTGCCCAACAAGATCTAAGCCTGGCTCTGAGGTATTCTACTATCTTGCATGATGAAGAATCATTTCTGTATCCACAGTACATATTCTCTTGATTTCCCGGCCGGTTGCCTTTTATCTCCTTGTAAATTCTTCCCTTTCTGAGATAAAAAACTTTGTTCCTAAAAAAGAACAGACCAAACTTAATCAAAAAACAGAATGCTATAATTTTGAAAACTTAAACCCAAAAGAAATCATTTTCGAATGTTAACGTCACCGGGAAAACTGTTTGTACCCACGCATGCACAAAACCCATTATTATATTTTGTAAATCTCTTAATTTCCCCTCGCCGCCATAAATCTCGCGGCAAGAAATCATATCCGCGGAGTTCAAGGCGGCAACAAATGTGGAGATATTTTTGAAGCCAAAAGTCGTGGCTCGGCCAAACCAGATGCCAATGTGTTCGTCAATCTTAATTATTCAACGAGATTCTTATGCTCCTTGTGCAGCATGCGTGTCTGAATCAAACCAGATGCGCGCTAGGCTAGTCTGGCATCGTTCGTTTTTTGAAGTAATCTCGGCAATAACAGCCCCCATCCCCGCCTCCTCTGGTTTCAAGATAAAAATTTTAAAAGGGTGTAATCTTTGTTTATTTTCATGAAACAGCAACAAATGGTCCAAAACTGAATGAGAGGGGGAGACTCCACTTCCTTCCCCCAAAAAATACTCTTAAAAGTCGAGATTTGGTCTTGTGTGTGGCTCAGAGCTGAACTTGAAACGAAAAGGTTGAAATTCGTATCCGAAAATAATTTGTTCGATGCAAATCTTAAAATTAGAGCCGCGCAAACAATTAATGGATTTGAGATTGTCGCTTGGTGATTTGTTGTGCATTCTGCGGTGCACGACTGAAAACGTTTAGCCAATGTAGAAAAAGAAGACCTTGGACGAGAGACGTCGGCGGTGACATCATTTCGGTTCGAGCGAGAATCGTACATGTTTATTGCCTTTTGAAGTTCGTCTTTACGATAAAATGTTTTACTGATAAACGCTCATTGAGAAATATGTGTGTAAAGTGTAGGAAAAGAACACTCCGTTTCGTGCTGTCGTCGTGAAGAAAGTTAAGTAAATAGTGGGACATTTTTCTGCACTTGCATCATGCACAATTTGCGGCGTTTTTATTGTTATTTCAAGTTAATGTAAATGAATGGTGCTGATGCAAATACAGAGTATGAAGTATTGGAATTCTGAAGGAATGTTGATCTATATTTTATTCGAGAGATAAAACAACAAAGTTTCGAACGTTTTAATCATTTACGCGCAACCACTTTTCTCAATATCTGTGATATAGCTGGTGTCATTTTGTAATGAGGACAGGATCGGTGAATAGGAGCCTGAAGGGTACTGAAGGACAGTGGCCGATCTAGGACATTTAGCTCTCTATATAACTGCCAGTCACTACATTACTCTCATTTGAAATGTGGACCTGACTGAAACTGCCTTGTCTTTTTGCCATTAAAAAATGTCACCCACTGGTCGGTTTTTAGTATTTTTAAACATTAAGATCTTCCGCAAACACGAGTCGACTGATTTGCAATCCCAGTTGCAAACTGGTTACACAATAATCATAGTCACAACCAAAATGAAACCTTTGTCCTGATTTTTGCTCAATCAGTGTTCTCTGCCCACAAATTTTTAGTCACGAAGATTTTGTTGAATCAACTTTGCCAGGTACACGCAGGGACGACGCTTTCATAGGTGCAAATGGTGCACTTTCACTGGGCGCAATTTCAGAAATTAAGATTTTCAAAAATTGTAAAATTTCAAGAAAATATTGAAAAAAAGTTCCCGTGCCGTCATTGCCATATATTAAAAGAAGTGTACAGACTGTCTGTGCCTTTTTCCATTGTCTTTCGCAAGGTGTGGCCAATCCAATTCCATTTCGTTCGTCTGATTTCGTCGTATATTCTTTCTTGGCCGGCGCGGTGGCATAGTTCTTGATTTGTAATTCGTACTAATCGTACCAATCCCTAATTCGGCGAGAAAAACCTAGATCGCCTCTGTTCTGAAGTTATTGAAAGCGCCTTCTATGTCCAGGAAGGCTGTTAAGGTGGACTGTTTTTTTCTATGCAAGGTTCTATAGTAGAAACTAATTCATGCAGTGCAGTCACTTATTATCCCTTGAAATATGAACGCTTGGAGAACGACATAGGAATGTTTATTATGGAAATTCGAGTAAGTACTATAGATTTTCTGAGTACAGGATGGTGCTGGAAATAGTTATGGAAGTGCAGCTAACACCGAAAAATATGCAACTGAAATCGATTGCGACCGCCACGATCCACGCCAGTTGCAAACTAGTTTCAAATCGGTCTTGTTTCTGTCGACCATTCCGTACACGGGCAAGGCACAAAACAGTTGCGTATGCAACTGAGATTTCAAATCATTCGCCTCGTGTGCGGAGGGCCTAAACCAGTTTTTTTACTTAGTAATTAGGAACCATATAAACAGAAGTAAAAAATGTTATGAAAATGGTTTCCGGGAAATTTTACCATTACAGTACGATTAAAGTCAAAATTTCAAGTGAGGGTAATCAAGTGACCGACTTACAAACATTTTATCGATTCGTTCGCTTTAACGTTTCGTTTACACGTTTTTTCTTTACAATATCTCTAAAATCACTTTACGATCATTGTGTTCCATTAGTCACAAGAAGGCGCAGATCATCATGACCTTTGGTTATTTCGTGAAATCTGCGACTTGATTGTTCAGCGTGAGTTCATATACAGACGTATCATAGAACTAGGACCCGTTGTCACCTTACTAATTATAAACAACTTCGCACCTCATCAATGCTAAGGTTACACTGACGAGCAAAAGTGTTCCAATAATCAGTATTTTGGAATTGGGGTCCATTTAGAGGGAATTCTTGGGTATTCTTTTTTAACAGAAAGCAAATCCAAGGCTAACTTACTCGCATCTCTGTTTGCCTCCAATTCTTCCTTGCCCGATACTGCCGTGCAACCCCCCCCCCCCCCCCCCCCATTGTAGAGGGCTCTGCTCACTCAATGGGCAGAGTTTTCTTCAGAACTCGTGAAGTGTTCAAGTGTCTCAAGGAGCTCGATTCCAATAAATCCACTGGCCCTGATAAAATTCCCCCTATTGTTCTTAAAAAATGCGCTTCACCTTTGGCTAAACCTCTGCGCAAACTCTTCGCCCTTTCTTACTTCTCCGGAGTTTTCCCTGACTCCTGGAAACTGGCTCATGTTCTCCTCATCCTCATGTTCTCCTCATCCTCTCCAAAATCATGGGGACATCAATAAACAGAAGGCTTATGGAATATCTTGAACGCAATCAAATATTGGATGACAAGCAGTACGGCTTTAGATCGAAAAGATCTACTGGCGACCTCCTTGTATGCCTAACTGAACACCTCTACCAAAACATTCATCGCTTTGGTGAATCCGGCCTGGTAGCTCTCGATATCTCCAAGGCCTTTGATAGAGTATGGCACCCCGCTCTATTGAGTAAACTCCATGCTATTGGCATCGACTTTCTTCTAAAGAATTGGATTGAGAGTTTCCTTTCCGACCGCTCAATCAAGGTAGTATTGGACGGCGTTGAATCTAATACCCACTCCATCTCTGTAGGCGTTCCGCAGGGCTCTATTCTATCACCAGCTCTCTTCCTAGTTTTTATAAATGACCTGCTCTCAATTCCATCCAACTCACTTCACAGCTTCGCTGACGACAGTACTTTGCGTTACTCGTATAGCTTTGATAAAGCAAGACAAGCACGGGCCAGACCTTGTCTGCTTGATCGTGAACTTATGTCCACTTCAATCAACAGGGACAATTGATTCTTGATTGGGGCCTCATGAATCAAGTTGAATTCAACGCACAGAAAACAAAATACTGTCTCTTCTCTGTGAAAACGCGCTCCCCAATCCCTCCCATTAAAGTGGACAGTCTAGAACTGATGGCTGAATCATCCCTCAATATCCTGGGCATAACTTTAACTGAAGATCTGCGATGGAGTAATCACATATTCCAAATCGCTAAACAAGCATCTCAATGCTTGGGATTCCTTAAAAGATGCAAATTCCTCCTTCCGCCGTCGGCCAGGGCTATAATATACAAATCCTACATTCGGCCCCGCCTCGAATTCAACTCATATCTCTGGGCAGGGGCACCGAGTACCACCTTAGCGTGGCTGGACAAGGTGCAGAACCGCGCTCTCCAACTCATTGGCGACGACGTCATTTGCTCCAAAATTGATTCACTAAGTCACCGCAGGAATGTAGCAGCTCTGGTAAAATTCTACCGCATCTACCATAACGACTGTTCCACCGAAATATATAATCTCCTGCCTTCACGGCGATGTTTTTCCCGCAACACAAGACTTGCCCATTCGGCTCATCCTCACTATCTACAGCCCTTATTTTCGCGCACACACCAGTTTAGTAATTCGTTCTTTTCGAGAACAACTCGACTGTGGAACAACCTTCCACAGTCAGTTTTCCCAAACTCATATAACACCCAAGAGTTTAAACGCAAGGTTCATCTCCACCTCCTCATGTACCCCCCCCCCCACTCCCATTAATCTATTTTATTCTTTCTCTATCCTTCGAGCTAAGCTTACTACCAGACACCTGACGTTGACGTGTAAGACATGACGGACTGGTAGTACAAAGGGTGACACCTGAGCTTAGACTTTCACATAAAAAAAAAAATTCTTCGATGCCAGCAAATACAAAAACATTTTCTCTAATGTTTTAGCAAGTTTATCTTAAAAGAAACTGTAGCAAAATATTCAGGCGTTTAAAAGATATTTAAGAAACAAAAAATTCCTTCATTGGAACAGTTTTGCACCCGAATGTTTTCTAGACATTGACAGTAGAAAACACGTTACAAATTGAAAAGGACGTTACCAAAATTAGTGAAAGAACATTAGTAGTTTCCTAGCTTAGCAGTGAAGTCATATTGTAGCAATCGAACAAAATGAAAAAAATTTCTTCAGAAGTCAAAAACATAATATGTAGTCCAATTAAAAGGGCAATCGGTTCGGCGAATTGCTGAAAATTGTAAGGTTGGAATAGCAACGGTTTCGCGAGTTGCAAAAGAAAGCGGAGAGACTTTTAGTTTTCCACTAGCGGGTAGACCTAAGAAGTTATCGGACAGAGATGCCCGTAATATAGGGCGATTGCTTACTTCTGGTAATGCAAAATGCCCACGTGACGCCCTTGCCATATTAGGTAAAGATGCTAGCGCGTGGACTGCAAGAAGGGCGCTGAAAAGAATAGGTTTAAAAGCGGCGGAAAAAAAGAGTAAACCAGCACTTTCCAAAAAAAATATAAACAAAAGGAAAGAATTTGTAAATAGATTTATAAAATGGACCACAGAAGGCTGGAAAAAGGTACAAAAATTATTTGTTTTTTTAGGTTATGTCTTATTTTATGAATATTACTAGGTTATATGGTCAGATGAGACAAAAATCAATAGATTTAACAGTGATGGTCGCTTTTGGTATTGGAGCAGAAATCCTAATACTCATCACCCTGAAGGAGTAAAAGAAACGTACAAATTCGGCGGTGGTTCCATAATGGTGTGGGGTTGTATTACACCGAATGGTGTTGGACCAATTGTGAAAATAGAAGGCAAAATGGATAAAATGAAATATTTAGACATTTTGAAAACCTATTTAGTCCATTCAAAACGCGCGTTATGGTGTTCCAAAATAACACCGTTAAGAAAATCGAACCCTAAACGTTTTTGGGGTCGCTGATCACGAAAATCGAAGTCCCGCGGTCCCAAAATTAGGGCGTCACCCCTAAAAATGCAAAAAACACCCCTTTTTAGGGGGTTTTCGCGATTACTTCAATAATAATGAAAACTAATGCGATGAAATGCACTTTTTTTAATATTTATTTGCGAAGGGGGTAGATTTATACTAAATTTAGGCGAGCTTAATGGTAAGGGGTACCCCTAAAGGGTTGAAAGTACCCCTAAATTGGCGAAAAATGGCAAAAATTGTAAAAAAAAAATTTTTTTAAGTTTTTGCTTCAAATTCAATTGTGGGCGTACTGTCAGGCAGAAATAAATTATTTTCAATCCTTAGGGGGTTAAAACTACCCCTATAATATAGTTAATTGAAAACTAGGGGGGGGGGTGTTCCAAAATAACACCGTTAAGAAAATCGAACCCTAAACGTTTTTGGGGTCGCTGATCACGAAAATCGAGGTCCAGCAGTCCTAAAATTAGGGCGTCACCCCTAAAAATGCAAAAAACCCATTTTTTAGGGGGTTTTCGCGATTATTTCGGTAATAATGAAAACTAATGCGATGAAATGCACTTTTTTAAATATTTATTTGCGAAGGGGGTAGATTTATACTAAATTTAGGTGAGCTTAATGGTAAGGGGTACCCCTAAAGGGTTGAAAGTACCCCTAAATTGGCGAAAAATTACAAAAATTGTAAAAAAAATTTGTTTTCAAGTTTTTGCTTCAAATTCGATTGGGGGCGTACTGCGGGGTGGGTGAAGGACGTCAGCAAGCGTGTGGCGCAAGAAGCGCGGGCGGAACAGGGCGGACAGTGGCTGGCGGATGGATAAAGGAAAGAGGGTTAAAAAAATTCCAAATGTTTTAATAATATTTCATCAAATATAAAATTTTAATGCAAAACAATAAATTTCAATTTTAATGTGGGGGTAGTTTCACCCCCTTAAGAGTTGAAAACATTAATTTTTTTACTCATAATACCTTTTAAACCAAATTTCAAACAAAAAGCAAAAAAAAAAATTTTTCAATTTTTTTTATATAAAGTTGTTTTTATTATAGTAAGTTCGCCTTAATTTAGTATAAATCAACCTCCTTCGCAAATAAATATTTAAAAAAGTGCATTAGTTTTCATTATTACTGAAATAATCGCGAAAACCCCCTAAAAAGAGTTTTTTTTTGCATTTTTAGGGGTGACGCCCTAATTTTAGGACCGCGGGACCTCGATTTTCGTGATCAGCGACCCCAAAAACCTTTAGGATTCGATTTTCTTAACGGTGTTATTTTGGAACTCCCCCCCCCCTAGTTTTCAATTAACTATATTGTAGGGGTAGTTTTAACCCCCTAAGGGTTGAAAATAATTTATTTCTGCCTGACAGTACGCCTACAATCGAATTTGAAGCAAAAACTTGAAAAAAGTTTTTTTTTACAATTTTTGCCATTTTTCGCCAATTTAGGGGTACTTTCAACCCTTTAGGGGTACCCCTTACCATTAAGCTCGCCTAAATTTAGTATAAATCTACCCCCTTCGCAAATAAATATTAAAAAAAGTGCATTTCATCGCATTAGTTTTCATTATTATTGAAATAATCGCGAAAACCCCCTAAAAAGGGGGGTTTTTTGCATTTTTAGGGGTGACGCCCTAATTTTGGGACCGCGGGACCTCGATTTTCGTGATCAGCGACCCCAAAAACGTTTAGGGTTCGATTTTCTTAACGGTGTTATTTTGGAACACCCCCCCCCCGCGTTTTGAATGGACTAATTTGCCGAAAGCCATATCCTTATCAAAAATAAAAGGAAGGCATGCAATATTTCAACAAGACAACGACCCCAAGCACACTGCAAAAATTGTTCAAGAGTGGCTTCGGGGTCAAAGATTCGGCTTGTTGGAGTGGCCCCCCCAAAGTCCAGACATGAACCCCATAGAAAATTTGTGGGCTTTGTTAAAAAGAAGGCTCGCAAACTATGCGGAGCCGCCGAAAGGAATGGGCGAACTATGGGAGCGGGTGCAAGACGAATGGGAGAGTATTCCTCCAGAAAATGTAGAAAATTTATATGCCAGTATGGAGAACAGATTAAAAGCTTTAAAAAAGTCCAGGGGTCTTTGGACTAAATAGTGAAATTCAAATGTCAATGCCTACAAAACAGTCAGGTGCAAAACTGTTCCAATGAAGGAATTTTTTATTTCTTAAATATCTTTTAAACGCCTGAATATTTTGCTACAGTTTCTTTTAAGATAAACTTGCTAAAACATTAGAGAAAATGTTTTTGTATTTGGTTGTATCGAAGAATACCCAAGAATTCCCTCTAAATGGACCCCAATTCCAAAATACTGATTACACTGTTGTACAGCGAATTCTACCTAAGGTCGAGACTAAGCAGAATGGGTTCATTGTATTTAATTATGATATTTCGAAAAAGTTGTATGCAAATTCATAAAAAAATAACAAAGTTATTAATGTTTAAAGTTTGAAAAGAAAGGAAAAAAATATTGTCCGATTTACTTGGTTTTTGGTATACGAGTGGTGAATAATTAATTAAAACGTTTTACGTTGTCAATATTTTATTATAATAATTAATAATAAAGTTGTTAAAACGAAAATTTGACCAAAAAATGAAAAGTTATAAATCGGCTCATTAAGCAGAATGTTTGCCTTGCGGTGTTCGAGTCAAAAGTAAAAGTAGATAAGGTCTATACCTGGCCAGCTATAAAAGGGACGAAGTGACCTGGGAATGCTAAGGAACGGTATTTCATCGTTCAGACAAATTTTGAAATAATAAACACGTGAACGAAAAACTAAATAGCAAAGTTTAACAAGTAAATAAACAATAACAAAAATATAAACACTAGACAATGTTTTGTTAATAACTCTTTAAATTTTATATAGAATTGTTTGAAATTTTGGATTCTGAATCGTCTTGATGTCCTTTACAAATGCTGTAAAGGGTTTTCTTAGGTAGAATTTAAAAATCGATTCTGTACAACAGTGTTATTGGAAGACTTTTGCTCGTCAGTGTAAATCTGTCAAACGTGAGTTCTATTCCCACACACTTGATCCTGCTCTAAACTCTAAACAATTCTGTTCTAATATTCGTTCGCTTGGCATTCATGCTCCTACCTCTATCCCTTTTGATGTAGATGTAAACTTTCTCAACGCATCCTTCATTCAATCTGCTTCTAATCCTTCATCCTCCTATAATCCTAATTTCATTTTCTTCGATTCTTTTAGGTCTGACGGGTTTCATTTCCGTTGTATTAAAGCTTTCGAAGTGCTTGAAATATTGTTTTCCATTCTATTACAGTTTTCTGAAATTCCTCTCTCCCCTAATTGTGCAAACTATTAACATCGCTGCTCCTTTCACCTGTATGCTGATGATCTCCAGCTATACACCTCATGTCTTCAGAATCAGACTGAATCCTGTATTTCTCAACTCAATAGTACCCTATCCTAAATAAGTGAATGGAGTTCTACCAACTTCCTTAAACTTAATCCAAAAAATCTCAAGTACTTCTTCTTACTTAGCTGGTCACTAGTTTCTAAGAGGATTATTACTGTGCGCCTGCGTACCAGACTAAGAAGTACTACGGTAGTCCAATGCTATGCTCCAACTGAAGACGCAGAAGATGACATCAAGGAAGAGTTCTATATGCGACTGAATGAGGTTTTTCGCTCTATTCCACGGGGAGACATCATTGTTTTAATGGGTGACTTAAACGCACAGATCAGCCGTGGCAACACCGGCCTTGAACACACAATTGGAAACCAAGGCCTAAGCCAAGTTACCAATAACAATGGTAGGCTTTTCGTTGACTTTTGTAGTTCCCACCAACTCATGGTATGTGGAACTTACTTTTGTCACAAGAAGATACACAAAGTGACCTGGGTATCGCCCGATGCTAGAACGAGAAATCAGATAGATCACGTGGCCGTCAGCCGCAGATGGAGAACTATTCTTGAGGATGTCAGGAGTTTCAGGGGAGCAGACACTGGAAGCGACCACCATTTGGTTGTAGCAACTATTCGCCTTAAAATCGCCGCAATCAGAAAGTTGCAACATGATGCTAGAACCCGTAGACGGTTTAACGTAGACCTCCTGCGGGAGAGCGTTAAAAAGCGGGAATTTGCTGGAAACCTACAAGAATTATTAAACCAGCAAACCGTTTCTGATGGCACAAATATTGAAGAATTGTGGAGTACGACAAATGGCGCGATATTGACGGCTGCGGAAACGAGCATCGGTTATGTCCAAAGAAACCAGCAACACTGGATCTCGGACACAACCTGGCAAAAAATAGAACGCAGAAAGGCCCTCAAAAATAACGTAAACTCTACAAACGACCCGGAAAGACGTCACCAACTAGAACGGGAATACTCCCAATTACATCGGGAGGTTAAGAGAAGTGTCCGGCGCGATAAAAGGCAGCAGATAAATGAGCTCGCAGAAAAAGCGGAAAACGCGGCAAACACAGGCAACAGTAAGGTGCTGTACCAAATCACTAAACAGCTCTCGGGAAAGCACTCTACTAAAAAGCATGCCGTTAAGAGTGCGGATGGAAGGCTGCTGTGCAGCGACGAAGAGCAACTCCAAAGATGGAGAGATTACTTCTTCGCCGCCCTGAATGGTACACTTACACAGGAATCTCAGGAAAACAGCATCAATGCACAGCCAATAAGAATCACCACCCGGGCCCCATCCAAGACGGAAATAGTAACCGCAATTCATGCGATGGCCAATGGTAAAGCAGCTGGGAAAGATGGCATCCCGCCAGAATTGTTGAAAGCCGACTCAAGCCTCATAGCAGATTTCAGCCAATCCTAGAAGCTAGAAATAGCATGGAACACGTGTACCTTTCCGGAGGATTGGACGGAAGGTATCATAGTCAAAATACCAAAAAAGGGGGACCTAACAATATGCGAGAACTGGAGAGGTATCTGTTTATTATCTACTGTGGGCAAAATTTTGTCCCATATATTACTATCTAGGATAAGTGAGGCAGTCGACCGAATGCTTAGAAGGCAGCAGGCTGGATTCAGGAAGGGCCGCTCCTGTATTGATCATATTAACACCTTGAGAAAAAGTCTACTGAATTCCGATCCCCCTTTACCTTGCTTTCGTAGACTATGAGAAAGCATTCGACTCGGTTAATAGGAGCTTCATTTGGCAGGCACTACGGCGACGTGGACTGCCTGATAAAATAATAGAATTGATAAAAACCCTATTTAACAATTCCAAATGCAGAGTTCTCCATAATGGAAAATTATCCGACAGCTTTGAGGTTAGCTCAGGGGTACGACAAGGATGCCTACTTTCGCCTTTACTATTTCTTATAGTAATAAATGACATCCTTGTCGGTGCACTAGATAGTAGAACTGGCGGCATACAATGGGGTTTGCTAGACCGCCTTAAGGATCTTGACTACGCCGATGATATCTGTTTGCCGGCCCACAGACACCAGGACCTCAAAAACGTGTTATTAAACAATTTGGCAACAGAAAGTAGTCCAGCAGGCTTAAGGCTAAATCCGACTAAAACTAAGACTGACAACGGACTGCGCTGCATAACCGTGACGTGGAACTGGTAGATAAATTCTGCTACCTCGGTAGCATTATTATCGAAAATGGTGGGGCAGAAGAAGACGTCAGTTCCAGAATAAATAAAGCACGAGGCGCATATGCATGCCTGTCCCGCATATGGAGACCAACGGTGCGATTGCGGTTGTTCAACTCCAACGTTAAGGCAGTACTTTTGTACGGTTGCGAAACATGAAAAGTCACCCAATTCATCACAGGGCGCCTACAAGTCTTCATCAACAGATGCCTTCATCGTATCCTAAAAATCCGCTGGCAAGATAGAATTTCAAACGAAGAACTATGGCGCCGTGCCGGCCAAGAAAGGATAGACGACCAAATCAGGTGAAGGAAATGGAATTGGGTTGACCACACCTTGCGACGCGAAAACGAAAATCTGGCCAAACAGGCCCTAGACTGGAATCCGCAAGATTCCCGTCGAGTAGGAAGACCTAGAATAATGTGGAGGAGAACCCTACTAGAAGAAGCCGCAACAACTGGGAGATCCTGGTCGGAGCTAGGAGCTGTCGCGCAAAACAAAGTCCGCTGGAGGGCAACTGTTTCCGCCCTATGTCCCATGAGGGATTAAAGGAGTTTAAAGAAGAAGAAGAAGAAGACTCCTTCTTACTCGTCGTTTTTAGTACCCTGACAGCATTACATCTCTTCCAATCTCCCTATTCTTGAGTGTGTTGATAATGTTGGCATGGTTATTAATGCGAAATTGTCTTGCTGCAAGGAGTTTTTGAACGTCAAAAAGTTATGCTAGTGGTTATGTTGTTGTTAACGATGGAATTTTTGATCGACAAAAGTTTACCATTGTAAAGAATAGTAAGGATTTTTGTGTCGTTTTCAGTCGATGTCGAATTGCGTAAACTGACCCCTGGAATTGAATGTCCATGAACTGAACTGAACTGCCCCCAGCATAGATCGAGAATAGCCGAAAATTGGAACAACCTTTAAAAACTTCAATGAAATGCCGAGATTCTCCAACTATCGTAGGATTATCTATAAAAAAAGAGATGAGATATCGCCAATTTCATCGCAGGCGGGTTTCAAGCCAAAAATTGATCTGCAGACCATTTGTCGAAAATCAAGCTGGGCTAGAGTTTTCTGAACGCGGCCACCTGTCTTCCAGCATGTTCGACCCTCTGTGGCATGGTTTGCATTCCGGACATCAAATATCATTTTTATTCAATATAGAGTGTATAGAGTATAGCGAGAACATGGTGGATATTTCAACGTGAAATGTACTGCTTAAGAAAAGATATCGATAAATTGTAAATTCCCATTAATTTTCGAAGCTTAACCCGAGTAAAAATAAAAAATGGCCTTACAAAGGGCGAACACCGGCCACTTGGCTTTTTATGGGCATATGACGGCCGTTGAATTTTTAACCATTTTTAATGGGCGCACATACGGGCTCACAAACCCCGAAACTTGACCAAATGATTTAAATGACCTGCTGCATGTTACAGGCGGGCGAGTCTTATATTTATTCGTTAGGGGTAGTGCGTACCTTCTGCATGCTAGTGCGGGCGGGGTTTAATTTTTACTCGGAATCGTAGATCTCCCGATTTTTTAGCGTTTTGCGATTTACAATGATTATTTGGCCGCTTACTTTATTCTTAGGGAGTTAAGTTGTTTACTATAATTTTTACTGTACCCAGAATTCTATTTCAGATAACATCATCTCGAGATTTTTAGTAAAATGTAATCCCAACTATGGCTGATGCAGCAAAACTCCTCATCACAAGAAACTGAAGGAAGGCGAGACTCGAGCATGATTGAAGAGCCATCAAATAAGAAGAAAGGTTAAGTAACACTAATAAACAGGTAATCAGTTTTTAAGTGATTAGTGACGAAGCAAGTTTCACCAAACACATAAATTAAAATCAAACTAAAAAACACTTGGCTAGCCTCTTGCATGGTTGATTATTCTCATAGAAAATATTTTCGTCTATTCTTAAATAGTCACCATAATTCAATGCCAAACTATTTTCGTGATTTCATAATAATCTCTTTCAGCTTTGAGCCACGCTTCTTGCTTTTGCTGCTATGAAAGTGCCAAATGCAACAGACACACACTCTCCGGTCTCTATTTACTCGCTTACGACGAAATTTTATTAACGGATGATACTCAATGGCTGCAGCTATGCAGAAGTGCATGTAAACAGAAATTGAATTGACCTAGCTCAATTTTATGAAGTTGCACTGCTGTCGGATCCAATTAACAATTTTCAATTATAAATAAGCGTGTTTAGAGTGCAAAGTGGGCTTGCAGGAGACTCTTTATTGTCATGACACAATGGAAATTGCATTTTTCTATTTAGTTTCGTCCTCGATGAAGTTTGGCAGGAGTGCTGCAGGAAATTTGAATGCAAGTAATTTAAATCTTGTTTATTAACATTCTAGATTTGTAAATGCTAAATAGTTCAAAGCCTTGTGATAGTAGTTTTTTAGATCCTTGAAAGTCCGTCGATGAGTTTTTGTCCACTACATGTGAAGTGATAAGTAAAGGTGATGTAAGGATAAAGGGATGTATTCTAATCAGATCAGAATCCAGCTCCATGATTTCCCATAAGCAATTCTTCTTCCAAATGATACCGCCCTGAAATCTGTTTAACAATTGGTCGAAAGATCGGTGGGGGGCGGTATTTTCACAAGCTACTAAATAGAGAAGACGAAAATGAAAGTGATGTGTACCTATGGAAAGGCTCCTCCCGATAACGATAGTGATTCTGGTACTGCTAATGAAAGTAAGATGCCGAGAGCAACTGAAATATGGAAATATGTGGGGCAACAGTTTTAAGAAATGGATTACCCAGACTTGTAGAATCGATCTGGTCGTCGCCTGGTCCCAAATCCAGCGTGCCAAAGGAGGAGAATGGGCAACCTGCCAAATTGACCAGAATCAGGAAACCGCATAAATAAACGAACAAACTGTTTACGAAATGCATCCAGGGCAGCCAGTGCGGCAATGCTTGAGACTAGGGATACTGGTGTAAAGTGGGTTACTGGCCGAAGAATCGAATTAATCACACCGACCGAAAAAGTAAATTCAATTCTCCGCGTGGAATGTACGAACAGAACATCACGTCGGTCAAAAGGAAATCATAGCAAATGGAATTATCGATATGCAAAATATTAGTTGCTGCGCTATCGGAACTACGACGTCCCGGATCCGGGACATTGACGATCCTCCCACCAACAATCGACGAAACGATGACGCTTTACTAGTCTGGTGGTGAAACGAGAAGCCGGCGTGGGGTTTATGGTTGATCGACGGGCTGCCAACAGCGTTATCGCATCCCAACCGATACCCGAGCGTTTGGTGCTTATAACCATCGGTGGAACGACCGACTGCAATGCACATTCAGGAGTAGATCGAACCGGCTGAGAAGGATCCATGGGCAAATTTGGACACGGAGTAATTAATGACCACGGCTTACGCCGCCTTTCATTCACAGCGTCAAACAATCGTTGGCAACAGCATCTTCCGCCATCCACTCAAATACAAACTCCCCTGGCGAAATCCATCCAGCAACGACTCGGCGATGTTGACTATTTTAATCAACGCAAGATTCCGATTGACGCTCAAAGACGTACGTGCAATGCGTGCGCCCGATTGCGGATCGGACCATTATCTTGTTTGAGCGGAATTACAGATGCGACTACAAAGAGTGAAGAAAATGGCGCCACCGCCAGCCAAGAAGTGTTGAATGTGTCAACGGGACCTGGCCAACAGGTTTGCGGCGCTCGCAATACCGGACGAAATCGATGTATAAGAAGGGCAATTGTAGGAGTGAGTCTATTGTGGGGTGTGCAATGGAGTTGTGTTCACCTATTCGTAAACAGACGCAGCCATGGTTTTCGGACAGCGGTCTGGACTTCGTCGATCAGCGGAAGCGAATGTGAAACACGTTGATTTTGAGCAATGCCCACGATTGAACAAAGAAGTTCGACAGAAAATGAAATCGGAACGGGAAGCGTACTGGAAAAACGTTGCGGCCGACATGGAAGAAGCGGCATCGAGGCACGAGTACCGGGCGCTGTACCAGACAATCCAGCGATTACGCGGCAAAACAACATCAATTAACGACAACATCAAAAAATCGGATTGAGCTTTCTTTCCCCACGATCCGCCACAAGGTCCAGAACCCAAACCACCGATTAACGAACTCCCGACGAATCCGTTTCTTGATACGGATCCGACAGTTATCGAGGTGAAGATGGCAATCAAATCGCTAAGAAATGGAAAAGCGCCGGGAATACATCAAGTAACCGCCGAGATGATCAAAGACGGAGGTGATGTCTTATCACAACAACTCCATGTCCTCATAACACACATATGGCATTCGGACCGTGTCCCGTCGGTGTGGAAGAAAGCGATCGTTGTGCCAATTTTGACGAAAGGCGACAGTCGGGAGTACAAGAATTATTTGAGTATTACCCTCCTTGCGATCGTCGACAAAGTAATTACAAAAATCATACAATCGAGGCTACATAAACATCGAGAGCAAACGATCCGGAAAGAAAAAACGGAAATTAGACCACATCGAGGATGCGTTGTGGTTGCATGTTGCGGTTGCATTCACTCTCAGTCAGCTAATAGAAGAAGGAATTCGTTGCGTCAAACGAACTGTCGTCGTTTTCTCATCGATTTCATATCCGTTTTTGATTACATCGATTGGAACAGCTTGTGGAGAACTTTGGAAACCGAACACGTGCCGTTAAACCTCATCCAACTTCTCCAAGCGTCGTACCATGGCTCAATGTCTTCGACGACACTGATGCCGAAGCAATGGTCATCTCATACATATGGGATAAAAATCAATGCGGAGAAGATCAAAGTGCTCACAACGGACGGATCGAGGGCCAGTGTTCACCTCCATGGAACCCAAATCGAACAGGTTTCTATGTTCAAATATTTGGGATCATTGGTTGAGGAAACGGCGAGGCAACAGCAGCATTCGCCTCGCTCAAGTGGTCCGTGGAAACGAACAAACATTACCATAAAAACTAACGTTGATCCTTCTTCTTTATGGATCGGAACCGTGGACACCGCTCAACCGGACGTCAAAAAGCTGAACGTCTTCCAAATGCGATGCCTGAAGCAGATTTTCGGTATCTCACTACGCGGTCGCCTTCGAAACGAGACAGTTAGAGAAAGATGCGATCAACAGACATTGATCGAAGAAGAAATACAAAATCGTCGACTATGCTGGTTTTGACATGTTTGCCGAATAGATGATAACCGCTTGTCATGTAAACTTCTCTGGCGAGATCGTCAGACGAGAAATTTCAGCGATGTCCACCGAAGAAAGCACAGCTATCAAGGCTCGAGACGTCGCCAAAAATCGTCAAGAATATAAACGAATCGTTAATGGAGTTCGAGACCCAGCGGCACTGACAGCAGCGTATCCGTTACGGGAACGTCCCGCTGGGAACGCCAGCTAACGGATCAAAGAAGAAGAGGTAGAAGGAACGTCGGTCCAGATTTTATAAATAATTAGACAGTATTTCGTTTCGGGTTGCTCTCACGACGGAGGCGTCCTATCATCTTGTAGGGACATCGTCCTACTACTTCCGGTCGTACTTAGTCAAGGAGACTTGTTACAAAAAACGCAGTCGACCGAGGCTAAGTAAGAAAAAATAAATTAAAACTTTTGACGTTAAAAAAAATAAAAAATCTAACTTGTGGTCAACGAGTTATAAATATAAAACGACTTTGACGTAAAAAAGAGTAAAATAAACAACGGTGTTTAATTAGAATTGTGTAAACTAAAATAAGATAATATTGTGAAGATAACTATTGTGAAGTGAAATAGTTAAAAATAAAACTTATAATATACAGTGTTAAGAGTAGTTGTTTTTATTGTGCCATTACGCACATAACACTACAATTGGTGACCCCGCGACAAGAATACATAAATTAGAAGCTGGTTGGTGGCTTAGCGAAACTTTTGGTCAAGACAGAAGACCAATTATCTTAATTTGTATGGAAACGGTTGGATGTCCCATTTCCAAAAAAGATAAGTTTTTATTATACATTTTGTTTAACTAAATTTTGAAGAGGAAGCCCGAGAACGGAGGAAATTATATAAAACAAAAGCGATAATAACAACAACAGCCTGGACTCAAATTTTTTTGACGTTGGTTTAATTGTTTAATTTTACTAGTTTTATTATTATTAAATATATATATATATATATAGCAATAGCTACATTTTAAAATTTTTAAAGTTGTAACATCGTTGGGTATTGTATTGTTTTTCTCTCTTGTTTCTTTTACTCTTGAATCTTACTTGTTTATCTGTGCTCTTAAAAATTTGAAGAATATGTCAAGGGAAAATTATTTGGACAACTCGTTTGTCCTAGATATGGATGAGTCGTTGCCCAGCCTGGAGGAGGGGCTGCCGGATAGACGCAGGGCCCGGGCAGAGGTAGACGTAGCCTCCACGGCTAGAGTCTGTCTGCCCGAGTTCCAACCCGACGATCCGGCAGTCTGGTTCTACCAGGCTGAGGCCCAATTCGGCCTAAACGGGATAACGTCTGACAAACAGAAGTTATCCCATATCGTCGCGGCATTGCCCACCGATGCCGCGAAAATATTACTACACAATTTCCCCGACCTCAGCTTAGCCAGCTATGCTGATGCTAAGAGGTTGTTGCTCGAGCGATACGGGTTATCGACGAGAAACCGCCTCGAGCAGCTGCTGGCGGCGCATGAGCCCGGTGATAGAA
Organism: Thereva unica; assembly: GCA_949987705.1. Taxonomy (NCBI): domain Eukaryota; kingdom Metazoa; phylum Arthropoda; class Insecta; order Diptera; family Therevidae; genus Thereva; species Thereva unica. The sequence continues at coordinate 25,490,037 of OX465285.1, read as the reverse complement.
AACCCTCAGACTTTTTAAGGGGTTTACAGAGTCTGGCTGGGGACAGCCTTGGCGAGAGCGAGGGACTCATCAGGGGTCTTTGGGAACGGCGTCTTCCCAAAGACATACAAGTGGTGCTCGCTGCGTCCTCAGACCAGACTCTGGGGCAACTGTCTAAATTGGCAGACAAAGTGTGGGAAGTGACATCTCACCAATCCACACAAGCTCAGGTGTCAGAGGTGAGAAACTCGTCGTCCCTGGAGCGGGCCGTGCAGTCTCTCCAACGCGACGTGCAGCAATTGCGAACACTTGTGTTGGGGAGAGGGCAAGGCCAGGGCCAGGAGTCGGCGAGAGGGTCTGCTGGTCCACGGCAATGGGGCCGATCACCGGTTCGTCAACCAAAGGCGCCATCAGCGGGGACCAGTAACTCCACCAAACCCAAACCTTCATCTGCACAAGCGCTACCGGGGACGCTCTGCTACTACCACTACCGCTACGGTAGTGGGGCAGAACGGTGCACCCCACCTTGCGCATTTAAGGGTCCGGGCTCTACAGCCAAGAAGGACCGCAAGATGAAGGGGGCCAAGCATACAAAAAATTAAATTGGCGGGGAGTCGCCACATCCACGAGCGTCTCTCAGCAGAGACGCTCGTGCAGATTATTTGTCCGCGACCAGCACAACCAGCTCGATTTTTTAATCGATTCTGGCGCGGACATATCATTAGTTCCGAAGCACACGTTTAGGGTACAAACAACATGCCCTAATTTGCTTCTGCGGGCCGCAAATGGATCCACGATCCAAACTTTTGGCGCGAAGTTGCTGGAACTGAACCTAGGTCTTCGCCGACGGTTCATCCACAACTTCATCATAGCCAACACCAGCAAAGCTATACTCGGTGCGGACTTTCTAACAAAGTTCGAACTCATCCTCGACTTCAAAAAGCGAGAATTAGTTGACTCACAGACCAGTCTTCGGACTGACGCCTGTGCAACTGGTGAGTATGTACTCGAGAGCTTTGAATGCCAACATCTTGGCAAATATAAAGTATTGTTAATGAAGTACGCTTCATTAACACAACCACCAAATTTTAACCTACCGGTTAAACACAATGTGCAACACCACATTGTTACAAATGGGCAATTACCTTTCGTTACCGCTCGTAGACTTCATCCTGAGAAGCTCAAGGTGGCGAAATTGGAGTTTGAACATATGGTTCAAAACTAGGGATTTGTCGACCATCGTCGTCTCCCGCAGCATCTCCACTTCATCTGGTCCCTAAACGGGATACAAATGATTGGAGGCCATGCGGCGACTACCGTCGCCTTAATGCAGTCACAGTGCCGGATAGATATCCAATCCCGCACATTCACAATTTTTCTGTGAACCTTCACGGATGCACGATTTTTTCGAAGGTGGATTTGGTACGTGCGTATCATAACATCCCCATTGCACAAGAAGACGTGCATAAGACTGCCATAATAACACCTTTTGGTCTGTTTGAGTTTACTCGCATGCCATTTGGGTTAAGAAATGCAGCCCAGTCATTTCAAAGATTTATGAACGAAGTCACAAGAGACTTAGACTTCGTTTATGTCTATCTAGACGATATACTTATCGCTAGTAAATCCGAGGATGAGCATCTCACTCACCTCGAATTACTGTTTAAACGCCTTGATAATTTTGGTTTAACAATAAAATTATCAAAATGCGTTTTTGGTGTCAGTGAGATCAACTTTTTGGGACATAGTATCGGCAAGGATGGAATCCTTCCATCACCCTAACGCGTCCAAGCAATTAATGACCTCACAACTCCAACAACAGTCAAACAAATACAAAAATTTATAGGAATGGTGAACTTTTATCACCGATTTATTCCTAAACTAGCACAACTGCTAGTACCGATCAATGAACACTTGAGGGAACTCCTCAATTGTTCATCAACAACAAAAAATAAGGAACAACTTCCTTGGCCCGCAGAATGCCAACAAGCATTCCTCGACGTGAAAGCCGCAATGGCTGCAGCAGTGATGCTGATACACCCACTAGAGGATGCTAAATATAGCGTCACAACTGACGCTTCCGATTTTGCTATCGGAGCTGTGCTGGAACAATTTAACGGTCACAGATGGCAACCATTAGCTTTCTTTTCTAAGAAGCTATCATCTGCTGAACGAAATTATTCTGCATTTGATCGCGAACTACTCGCAATCTTCGCAGCAATAAAACATTTTCGGTACTTTGTTGAAGGAAGAAATTTCGTGGTCTACACTGACCACAAACCTTTAATACATGCCCTTCACACAAAAACCGAAAGATCTCCCCGCCAAACAAGACACCTGAGCCTAATTTCCCAGTTCACAACAGACATCAGACATGTCTCTGGGAAACAAAACATTGTCGCAGATTATTTATCTCGCTCATTAGCGGCCGACAACGTTGACACAATCACCTTCGATTTGCCACATCTGGCGAAAGCACAAGAAGGTGACAAAGAGTTACAACGACTCCAAGAGCATCCCAGTAGTAGCTCGAAGGTAAAACTAATACTCACACCAATTCCTTTCACAACTCATGAAGTTTGGTGTGAGATTAGCACGGGTACATTACGCCCATATATACCTTCATCATTAAGAAAATTAGCATTCAATGCTGAACATAGCTTGTCGCATCCAGGCATACGTGCCACAAGGCAAGCTATTACTAAAAAATATTTTTGGCCAGCGATCAATAAAGACTGTAACAACTGGTCTAGATCCTGCATAGGTTGCCAAAAATCTAAAGTTTCGAGACACACCAAATCTCCACATGAAGCTTTTAGCCCACCAAATAATAGATTTGAACATATCCATATGGATATTGTTGGACCATTGCCCCCATCTCGAGGATATTCATATATCCTAACAATCGTAGACCGATTTACGAGATGGCCGGAGGCATATCCAATGCGAGACATCTCTGCTACTACGGTGGCCAAACATTTTGTCACCGAGTATGTACCAAGATTTGGCGCACCACTTGAACTTACAACAGATCAAGGGTCGCAATTTGAATCGAAACTATTCAATGAAGTCACAAGACTTCTAGGTACACATCGAATACGTACTACCGCCTACCATCCGCAAGCAAATGGGATGGTAGAGCGTTTCCATAGACAACTGAAAGCAGCCTTAATGGCAAGGGATCTCTACTCATTGGAGTGAGGATTTGCCCTTTGTTTTATTAGGTATTCGCTCGGCAATTAAAACCGATTTACAGTGCTCACCAGCAGAGCTTGTCTATGGACAGAATCTGAGGCTCCCCAATTCAATTTCCATCCCAACGGATGAGAACCCGATAGAGCACTCAGAATTTCTAACACGTCTTCGCACACACATGAAAGGTCTGTCGGCGACACAGCCCCGACAGTCAGTTCAGAATGATGTGTACGTGCCGAACGCATTAGAGCACGCGGAGTATGTTTTCATACGTACCGATCGCGTCCGACGGCCTTTTGAAACACCATACGAAGGGCCATTCAAAGTAATCAAAAGATTACGTAAACATTTCGTCGTCAACATAAATGACACAAATAAGTCGATAACTATCGATCGACTGAAACCTGCTTTTGAGTGTGACCGAGACGTTGAAGCAGCATCAATTCGCTCGGTACACTTCATGTAACGCTACGCTGGGAGGGGAGTATGTAGGGACATCGTCCTACTACTTCCGGTCGTACTTAGTCAAGGAGACTTGTTACAAAAAACGCAGTCGACCGAGGCTAAGTAAGAAAAAATAAATTAAAACTTTTGACGTTAAAAAAAATAAAAAATCTAACTTGTGGTCAACGAGTTATAAATATAAAACGACTTTGACGTAAAAAAGAGTAAAATAAACAACGGTGTTTAATTAGAATTGTGTAAACTAAAATAAGATAATATTGTGAAGATAACTATTGTGAAGTGAAATAGTTAAAAATAAAACTTATAATATACAGTGTTAAGAGTAGTTGTTTTTATTGTGCCATTACGCACATAACACTACAATCTCTTCTATCGTCAATCGTAGTCGACATCGACCTCTTTTTGTACAAGCGACTGGTGAATATCTTTCATCACTCGAGCAGCGGGGAAATATGTGCTCGATAGCTCTTATGCCCAAAACAGGATATTGCCTAAGCTCACCAACCCTTTTATATATAATTTGAGTCCAGACCGCTATGAGTCGCGAGGACCTTTCTTAGGCCTGGCGCCATCAAAGTGACCCTTCGAAGGTGCTCACCAGCGCCAGAACACTGAGCCTTACGGATCAGTGACCCACCGTCTCAGTTTTCTTTGAGTAAAAGTCAAGTTTGACGAAACTCTTGCCAAGCCTAAGCCTAACTACTTTATTTTTAATTCTCATTCTCCCCGCTTGACCAGCTCACGCCATATCTTCGCGGTTGCGGATCTTACTAGATCTAGATCTTACTGCATGTTCTCCACACATCCTATGACCTTATCATATGATACAGGATGTCCTCCGGTTTTAGTTGCACCTCGGCGCCGTTTCTCAGCTCAGTCCTGTGCTGACCTACCAATATGAGGTATGGCGGTGTAGTATAATAAACCAAACGAAGTGACTACGGTGCTTTCGGACCTAATACCTCATCAAGAAAAGCTTGCTGACAATTCCCTTCCACATATAAGGGTTTAAAGCAAGTTTAATATGCTTTTTATATTTTGTTTTGCGTAAAATTCCTCCTCCTCTTTACTTAACCTTTAACTAATTTTAAATCATATCCGGGTTACCTCTTAAAAACAAAAAAATAAATAATTTCAACACCTCTTCTCTATCAATTACCGTGCTGTGTGCCATCGATCGACCATTCATACAACAACACTCCCTCCTTATCTCTCTCTCTCTCTCCCCTACTAACAAAAGCTAGAATGGCCAGCAGAATTAAAGCTATTAAGCACAGACGACCTGTCTGCCGCCACGTCCATCTGAATAGGAGACCGCTCGTGGCCGGCGGTGTAACCAGCCAAAGCCGTTCTAAACTTGATTCAGTTAATTGCCCTCTTTGTAAGGTTGAGCCTGCATATTGCATCTTTGGATGCTGCTCCACTGTGCATCGAGTGCACACCATGCTGCTGGAGGTCAGAGCCATGCACACTCATCACAGCATCATCATCGCTCGTCATGTCTGTGAACTATGTGCTCTGGGTGTGCTCCCCATGTTCGGGGGGGATCTATGCAAAATGTGTAAGAACAAAGCTGCACGACATCACATTTGGTCTAGTCTGGCACTTTGTGTGCACATCTTTCGTACGTTCAGTGTTTTTTGTTGTTGTTGTCTTTCTTCTTGTGTCTTGTGATGACGTATACTCGTCATTGTAGCTTTCTCCAGGTGCATACAAGGGCCAACAGGTAAAGAAATTTCCTAAGAGGAGATTTTTTAGATTCATTCATCCCTCTGACTGCATGCTGTCGTCGTCGACTTCTTAGGGTCGGCACGGGGTGGATTAAGCTTTCTTTTCCATAGATATATTTTTTTCGCGGTGGAGATTTTTTGAGTGAAGAAAATGATTTTCATTTCTTAAAGCAAATTTCGCCAAACACATCCCTGCAGCATTCGACCCCGTTTTTCCCTCGCCGTACTAGTACATCTGTGTCTTGTGAGGCATGTATGGGTGTGTTTTGCATATGTACAAATGTGTGTATCTGTTGTTGTTGTTGTTTTGTTTATACATGACTCCCCTGTTTATTATTTACGTTTTCTGTGCGCTCTGTGTTCCGCTTTTCTTTGTCATCTTATTAAAAAATTTTGCTCCCTCCAGTGCTTTTCTTGTTTGATTTACCGTGAACCAAACAAACTTTTCCCCTTCAATTTAATGCTTGCTCTGCGCTTTTGGTTTCATCTCGTTGTGTTTTGGCCAGCGGTGCTCCTTCTATTTACCTTAGCCAAACCCACTAGCCTCTGATTATTCAGTTATAGGCCAAATTGAGAATTTGCTATGGTAATTCCATTTTTTTTCTTTCTGTTTTCTACTTCTTCCCAAATAAAGAAAAGAAGAAAAATACTAATAAAAAAATTTCTTAAAAACATTCGCAGCCACCAAAAATTGCTCCTTGGCGGTTGATTAACGCACACGCGTAGTGTTTCTCCACAAAAAGTCTCCAAGATTTCTGTTCTGTTTCCGTTTCCTTCTGGCAATGGTAAACCTTAAATTTTTTTCGGTGGTGTTAATGTGTCATAGAGTAGTAAACACTCTGACTAAAAAAGAAATAGAAATTGGGCGAGAGAAATAAAAACTGGGTTACAACATGGAGGAGAGTACGTACACCCATTTCCTCCTCATGGGAACCAAGCCGAAGAGTAAGACAAACATTGCTTTAACGCATTGGTGATCACGAAAATGTAAACGGATTATTTATGTGAAGGTCATACATGGCTGAACAAGTAGGTTAAAGTGTTTTACAATGATTTTGAAATGGTTTTCACGTTCTTGGTCTATTGAAATTTGTTGACGAACGAAAGACACACGACATGGCAAAAAGGAGATAGTTTTGTTGAGAATTAATCATCTATATGCCATATGAATTCTGTTTGAAGTTTGGTGGATTTGAATTATCTATTCACAGTATTTGGTTGTTCTACCTTGAATTACCTTGGCATAGTTCTAAATAATTGTAATACCCCCGACACACTAGCACACTTAATCCGGGTTATGACGTCAGAATGACGTAGATTCCATTTTATTTTCATATCTTTTATATGGATCTACGTCATTTTGACGTCATAATCCGGATTAAGGGTGCTAGTGTGTCCCCGGTATAAGGCATATTCGAACAGGGCCAAATTTACCTCATTTTTCTACATAATCACCGTTCACTGCTAAGCGGTTTTCGAAACGCTGCAAAGTTCGCCGCCTAGGAATTGAACCGGTTGAAAACAGTGGGGAGTTCCTCATTGGCTGGGTTGAAGGCTGATATCAGTCCCCAGTATGATAATCCAAAGAGCAATTGTACATAACGAAAGTGTTATGCACTTGGCCTTTATATTCCCGTCGTATACCCGTATGTACAGCTCAGTACTAGGTCATTTAAATCGTTTGGTCAAGTTTGCCCATCCTGGCCAGCCGAACGGCAGCGTTCTTCTTTAACTGCTCTACACCAGGGATCCGGTTCTAGCCTCTCGCAACTGTTCTCTCCACCGGTCCCGATTCTGAACCGATGTCATCTAGTTTGGCATCCCTAAGCTCTGAGCGTCCTGATATACACTATCCTTCCAGCGAAGGTTGGGTCTCCCTCGCTGTCGCACCCACTTACCGCAGGGCCGTATGTGCTTCGGTTAAAAATGGTTCAAAACTCTAAGGCCATCATATGTCCCTTAAAAACCTAAGTGGCCGGTGTTCGCCCGTTGTAAGGCCATTTCTTATTATTACTCTGGTGATCCCGGAAAAATGTATTGTTGCGAATCCTTTAAGAAGGCCTCAGGCCGGATTGATCACACGGATAAGACTCAAGCGACGAAATATGGACTCTGATTTGGCTACATGGAGCTTAAGGACAATGAACAGAGCAGGAGGTCTAAGATTTTGCTTGTTTTTGTCATTTTGGCTTTACGTCTCATTTGAAGTATGACATTGTACTGGCTCAAAAGAAAAAGAGGCATCTCTTACAAACTCATTTTATAACCGGGTCCTACTCAACACTGGAACGCTGGAAGTGCGTCTACAACCTCCTCGTAGGGCCACCGCAATCATGGCCATGGCTTTACCAGGATTATTGGCTAATGGTAGTCGGAGACGAGAACATTCAAGGAAACAGGTATGCTAGGAGATCCATTGCCATGGAAAGCTTGGTCTCAAATATCCGATATATGTATTCGGTTATGTCCGGAGCTACAACCATTGCCCGAGAATTGGAAAAGATGGAGCTTAACAAACCTTTGATAAAGCCATCCAGAAAAACAGAGCTGGAGAGCGTAGCTCAAAGGAGGAAATTCTGGAACGTCCGAAACAGAAGAATACCAAAACGGCCAGAAGCCCACTCGCCCCACCTTTAGCCAGGTGGTAAGCAGTATCAAGCTTGGCCACATTTCGACTAAAAAATGGTGAACCACCCCCTTAAATCTGAGCAATTGACACAGTTGCAGGAGGCGACCATTGACATCGTAATTGAAAAGGCAGGCGACAGAAGAGATGTAATACACTTTCCTGTTCGTCCGGATTCTCACAGCTTCTGCAAAATTGTATGTCACGAGGCCTAAGCGGGTCGCATGCGACCCTATCAGACAATGTCCGTTCACAACTCCCACTATAGCTGAGAGGCCTCAGAAATAAAATGGTCCGCCTGAAGTAAGAGGGCCAAGTCATTTTAACCGGGGTGCATTTGTTAAGATTCTTCCAATCGTCATACCATACCCATACTGGTCCAAAAACCAGTTTCTTTTATTCTAAGGGCTGCCTTGCCACAACATTCTAAGGAGGGAGGAATAACATAGCATTCACGGCATTTCTAGATATGGGGCGAAGTGCTCCTGTTTGCATAGCTTCGCACATCTTTGCACTTTCCGTAGTTTGTTTAGAACGGTGGATTTACTCAGGATTGGCCCCCTTACTTAGTCCCCGTATATGAGTATTGGGAGGACGATCGTTGTGTGGGTCCATCGTACTAAGTAAGGGAGAAGCCCCACTTCTTCCCAATGGATTTTTGGCAAGCGAAAAGCACTATGTTCGCTTTCTTAATGCGCTCTTCTGAGAGGGGGGGGGTTATACCACCTTGCGAAGAAGACCACTTCCGTTTTAACTGGGTTAACGCTGAGTTCATGAGATCACAGAGGTCTTGAGAAAATTTTCCTTTTGTGATGATAACAGCGTCATCCGCGTACGCCAGGAAGTGATGTCCCTCTTCCTCCATGCGTCGTCTGGTTCATAGTTGGGGAAAGTACTCCTCCTTGCGGAATTCCTCTATTGATTGAGCACACCATCCTGTCAGTAAGCATTTGGTGGATGAGAGACACCAGCGAGACCTCGATCGTCTGCTCTTTCAAATTATTCCACTAATGTATACTCCCTTGACTTTCAGTGATTTTTCAATAGTTAAAACCAATTAGTGAAGAATCGTACATACCTAACCTTTTTTTTACTATTAAAAACTATGGAATGACTATAAACTGGAGCTCTCCGTTCTTTTACATAGCTATCAGTTCACTTAGTCGAAGGGTTAATCAAAAGATTTAGCTGTCCTCGTTAAGGAAACTGTGCTATGTGTGGCCCTTGGCATCGAAGGTGCTTTCGATAACACTGGCCATGATTCTTTTTCTAGAATACTGGCAATTTCAAACCCTGTGGTCTGCCCTGCCCTTCACCCACCGAGCACTTTCCTTGCGGCTGTTTCTTTAGAGGATATTTACCCTTGAGGATCAGTTTGGTGTAGGAGAATCGATAGGCTATTCAATACCATGCACTAAGTGATACTATCATTTACCCGCCTCTGTACCACTTTGCACTTGCCGGCGGAAACCGAGTGGCGTCTTTGGCGGGTGCACTAGAACAACGTGAGTCAAGTGAGTGAAATTACCTTCAGCCACCAGAGTGATATCAGTGCAGGAGCACTCTTGCTGTTAATATAGGAGACGATACTCCTCACCCATTTGGCTGTGTCAGGGTTTCACCAGACTAACTGCAGCCAGCCTCTCCCATCGAAAGCACGCTTGAGGAATCTCGAAGATTAGGATCCCGCAACTTAGAAGAAACTCAGGAATTACGTGAGGTCATAACTCACTTTCCCACGCTCCCTCGTAACTCATATTTCCACTATAGAAATAAATCTGTGGGTCCAACAACCATTGACCGACTCGTCACACTTTATTTGTCACCCCCTTACGGTCTCGCAACGAGCAATTTGCCGCCGTAACTTTTTCGGCTCCTCTCTATCATATTCTGGGTCATAAATACGCATGCCCTCTCATGCACGCCGCATCGTCCGGACGTGATCCTGTACACGGCACAAGCGCGAAGTGCACTTAACCTATATGCGGCCCTCAATTTCTTGCTGTTTGCAGTTCTGTTTGACGCTGATGCCCACACTGACACTGCGTATAACGGGGCTGAGCTAACCACCCTCCCCAAAAGGAGGCGTCGGCTCGGTCTAGGGCCCCCAAAATTGCTAGAATGTTGCCCAAATCGCAGACGCTTTGCCCTTTGAAGTGACCTACCCTGAAAGTAGTCGGCTACTACTCGCACTAGATACTTTGATGTACGGTGTTTGATCAACCCCCATCATGTTGATTACATCAGTCGTCGACCTTGCTTTTCTGAAACCGAATTGCTTATTTTTGACAGGCCACCTACCTTGTTGATGGTAGGAAGCATCCTGTTTCAGATCACCGCTCGAAAAGTTTGCGTAAGCAACTAACCGGCATACCGGCCTGTAGGAAGATGGGTCCCTTAAAGGCTTGATCGGTTTTGGTAGGAGCACGAGATTCAAGCAGAATAGGGCTGGTAGTTGATTGCACCTGTCGCTTCTTCGGGACAGCTCTCGGAACTGCGGAGCAATTTCTGTGCGACTGAGAGGCTACCGTGAGGAGAAGATTGAGTATCCTCCATTCCGAATTCTCTGCTCCCAGAGAGATTTGTGATAGAGAAACAAAATTTTAGGCTACATCGAAAGCCTTAACCTAGAAGGTTTTCAACGATGGGGTTGAAAAAAAAAATAAAATAGGGCGCAGTGCCCGCTTAGAATGGAGAGCTCGCCGAATGTTTTGAAACATTACTGATTTCACTTCTTATTTTACAATATAATAGCAAAAACGCCAAGAGTTGTTTTTAAAATACAATTTTTAAGATAAACCAATGAAAATCGCCGGAATTTATTTGTAATTTTTAATTTTTGGTTATAAACTCGAGCGTATTTCTCACAAAACTCATGAGTCACGAGCTTGTTACTTTATCTCGACCACGATAAACTCTGCTCGAAATATTTTGAATCAATGTGTAATCAGCAAATGATAAATTTAATGATAGTTACCGCTTTGAATTCCTATAAATAAGATATGAGAAGGAAAAAATAATAATAAAAAAATTATCGCGCTGACATAATTATATCAAAAGTGCGATAAAGAACAGCTTTCGAAATTTCCTCCACCAGCCAGCAATTATTTTTAAAAAAAATGAAAGAGTTTTAATAGCTCGTTAATGCTTAAAGTGGCATTTGTTGAACTATTTTTAAAATAAAGCATTTTTGTTAAGGAATTTAAAAATTAAAACCCTTCTGTTTTCCACACTTAAACCCATCATCAAAAAGTCCCTTCCCTGTACACTAAAGACACACTATTCATCAACCTCAACACATTTTCTTATTTTAGGAAGGGCGCACAATATTCTAACTCCAGAAACTACCCATTTACCCCCTCTCCTCGTTGGAATCCATTTTTAATGTCGAAATAATAAAAATTTTGTGTGGCAGCGGCGCGGAGACAACATTTTGTCGGGAGAGTTTACAACCGTCTAAATTGGAAATGGTGGGAAATGGGAAGGAAACTAGTTGACTGCTATGTAACAACAAGGCCCTTGTGGCAATGATTATCCCTCTTATGGGTAGCAGGGGGGCCATTGTCTAATTTTTTGAATTGAAATACTGTGTGCTGTGCTTTAGGAGAGTGTTTCTAGATTATATTTATAACAACAACAAAAAATCTATATTTAAGAATTTATAGGATTCGTGTGTCATTTTAGAGCCGCTTTCATGCACGGAAACCATTAATTCGAGTGGCTAGTGTCGACAACACTGAATGCATTAAGTAAAGATCACTACAGTCCCAGAACGAATCATTACGACAAGTCTGAAGGCAGAGTACCAGCATCAAGTGTCCATCGCAATTCTAAAGAACTAGGAAAAGTTACATTCAATGGTGCCCCAGTCAGTGAAGGAGACTATGTTCGAAGGCAAGATGTGCGAAGGATGCACATTTTCGCAATAAAAAAATGCAACACGTAATCTAAATAGCTCAATTAACCCACACAATTAAACCAAGTTAAACTCTTGCAAGGCGCATAGCCTCAACAAAAAAAATTAAGTCAATTTCAGTTTCCGAGTGATGCAGTTTATTTGCGAAGGGCTTAATTGGGCCTTTTATTGTCGAACTACAAACTGCAAGCATGGAACGAAATGCACGACGACGACAACTGCAACGAAAAAGGCTAAGCACGATTAAAAGACTTTCTCAATGGATGTGTGTGCACAGCAGCTAGCTTCTATTAAGGATAAGTTGGCAAAATAATGACATCATCACCATCTATCTAAGAGATGCAGTATAGGTCGTGTTGTCTTAAAAAAACCTTATTATGACCTATAAACTATAGCTGTCATAACCTACTGACTTGATAACAGTGCGAACTTAGCCAGGTGCCGACTTCAGATCGGATCATTATGTTGTCAGTAAGGCGCACAGCGTATGACAATCCAGATTAAAATCAGAAATATTTGCGGGCTCATGTGTTAGTACAAGTCGTGAGAGATGGAGGAGCAAATCCTAGAGAAAAGGATTTCGCAGGATTTCGAGAAGAGTTACAAACAGAGTTAGAGGTAGGAGTTGAAACTTGAGTTTCATCCAATATCTGATGATGATTTTACGCGGTCGACCTCCTGACCGATGTATCTTCAACTTGTCGTGGTGGTGAAGCTTGCGTGACCTCGTGAGGACGCCCTGGCTAAGATAGATACATGCAACCCGAAGGTGTAAACAATCGTGCCGAAGGTATGAATGGTACTGCATCAATGTACTACCAGCGATGGACTCAGGATTCCAGGCGACCTCCGGTTTAAATAAGCCTTCTCATGGCGACCGTCCTTTCTATCACAGCTCGTGGGATCAATATTTTTTTTTTATGAGATAGAGTAGAGGCTTAGGGGCAGCCCCTTTGTACTGTTCGACAATCTATATTTTTCATATAGAATGTCGAACAGCAGCTCTAGCCGGAAGATAGAGAGTAGAAAGAGATAGAAGTAGATAGAAGTAGGAAGGAGCTGCCACAACCTAGCCGCGATATTTTACTCCAACCATTTCGCGACTCTAGCATTGGGGCATTTGAGAAACAACTCGCTGGAGTGTTATGCCTCCTGAAACGAGTTTCAGCCAACCGATGACATGCGCTTGGTGGAGCGGGGAAGGACTAGCGAAGGCTATGACAGGGGGAATCAGGAATGTAAAGAGGGGAGAAGAAAGAAGGAAAGTTATGTGGTTGGGAAAGTGGAAAAGGCAAAGGACCGTGGGGCTGGCCGGGATTCGAACCCGGGACCTCTGGGTTAGCAGTCAGGCGCCTTACCCCTAGACTACCGAGCCCCCCCCCCCCCCCCCATAGATACTCAAAATAAAACTATTGAGTATGGAACACCTTCCAACGCTCCAACCACTTCTGGTGTTTCCATAACCCCGAACAGGCCAAATTGCAAGGCCGGTTGGACAGTTTTCTCCGAACCCATGCAGCGGGGTGCCGATCATGGCCCCTTCTTCAATGAGGGCGGATCCTTTTTCAATGAGGACGGTCTGAACGTAAACCGCCGTGGAGCATGCTGAGATCACTCTTTCAATGGAAGATGATCTCCTTAGAGGCTCACTTGCGGAAGCGCGGACACTTTCTGCTCCATCGGAAAAGGCGACCCGAAAAAGTGGCTACTTCTAAAACCCGGACTGGCGCAGCCAACAAAAGTTTTAAGCGACTTTCGGTTGCTGGCTACTCCCGTGAAGATGCTGCCAGGATTTGCGGGGCCCCCGATGAAGAGAGGAAAACCATTCTTCCTAATAAGAAGAGGGGTTGAACCTCTGGATCTTCTCCTGGCCAAAATGCCCCTGCGAAAAGGGCGAAGGCTCCAGCTATACGGTCTGGAAAGCCAGCTCAAAAACCTCCATTACTCTACAAAGTGCACCGTCCACCACAAATGACAGTCTCTATGGACCAAAGGTCAATTGACGAGCTGAGGCAGACGGGCGGCCAAATTGCCTACAAGTTTGGTTGGGCACAGCTTATGATTAAGGCGGCAGAAAAGCCTATGACCACGGAAAAATTGTCGTTCAAGGGATTCTTCTGAAGGTCATAGCCTCGTTGGAGCAAAACTCAGAATAGACGAGATTCCTAGGTGTTTCTGCGCGTCCAGGATGGCTAGTCATCACCTGCACCGGCTCGGCTACGGCTACATGGTTGAGATGTCTGATCGTCAGACTTAAGCTCTGAGAAGGAGCTAGTCTGGTCACTGTGGACGAGGATAAACTACCGCGCAACCATGTCATGATCGGTTACTTCCCGGCTGCAACTGGACACTACTGATATTATGTTAAAGTGGATAGAGGTCCAAAATAGGATTCTAAGGGGTAGGAGGTGCAGGAGTGGAGTGGACAGTACTCCATAAAGTCCACCTTCCATCACTCACAGACATGACGTTCTCTGTGGACCAAAGGTCTATTACCGAGCTGATGCAGACATTCGACCAAATTGGCTACAAGTTTGGTTGGGCACAACTTAGGATCAAGGCGGCATAAGAGCCCATGCCCAAGGCTGCCTCCAGCCAAACTTGCAATGTCCCCTCAGCCTCCGCCAGTACTTCGTAAGCAGCCGCGACCAGTTGTTGGTTGCGGTTGCGCTCTATCACTAAAGAGGCAGAAACCCCGAGGCTACTATCTGAAGCCTCGCAGGAGCCTGCTCCGGGAATGGGAAGAGTAAGCTCCAATGTGAGGATGGTGACCACTGCACTCTCTGCGTGGGAGCTTGGGGGATCCTCTAATGAGGTGAATCCCTCTACCATCTCAATAATGCCCCACCATCAAACGCAAATAACCACATAGCCTCCAGAGAGGCTGGTACTGCTGGCGAAATCGGCGGGGAAGCAACTCTGTGAACAAATGCTTCTGTTCTTTAGAACAGAGTTTGCGCAGGGGTTTAGCCAAAGACGAGGCATATTTAAGAACTATAGGGGGAATTTTGTCGGGGCCAATGGATTTGTTGACGTCGAGATATTTGAGGTACCTAAATACCGCGCGAGTCCTGAAGTGAACCCCGTCCATTGAGAGGGTGGTATTCTCGAGTAGATCAGCAGCACCGGGTAAAGAAGAATTTGCGGCGAACAGAGATACTAATAATTCGGCATTGGGTTTGCTATCTATTATCACTCCCTTGCTGTGAATGAAGGGAGGTGTTGAGGAGGAAGTAAAATTCTTCTTGATGGAAGTTACCAAGGACCAAAAGTTTTTACTGCTTGTAGTGGAGTTAAGAATCTTACTTCTCAATCTATCATCAATGATGATTTGTCTTTCCTGATAGTGGAATTACAGGAGTTTCTCAATTTGATGTACTCACGACGAAGTGACTCGTTAGGCGATTGTCTGTATACTCTGTAAGCGGCTTCTTTAGCTTTGATTGCGTTCATACATTCCCCATTGAACCATCTGTTCGGTTTAGGCTTCACAGATATTGTAGAGTGAGGGATATACAAGCGCATGCTCGTAAAATTTTGGTGACACAGAGGGTGGCATAGTTTGGCATTACGGAAACACAAATCCTAGTCAGTACAACTAGGAGAGAAGCATTGGAGAGTTCTCCACAAATGCACCTTGGCCAAAATGACTTGGCCCTCCTACGATCTACGATTTTCTGCAGGTATAAGAATCTGGACGAGGAGGAAAGTGTACAACACCTTGTCTTTGCCCAGCCCTAAGCAAAAAGAGTTATACCACTTTTGGTGAACCCTTCCTAACCCCGCTTGCGGAAATCTCCAAGATTGGGATCCCGCAACTAAGAAGATTCATTACGTCCTCTAGTGGTTTAGCGAAGAAAAGACACTTTAACATCAGGTTAAAGTAAGATCAGTATGGCACCACAATGGGCATATCTCTTTGGCCTTAGTTTTTGGGCTGTGCACCAGTAGCTCAGCCATATCTAACCTAACCTTACACAGTAAAATGGAAACATTCAATGAATGAATGAATGAATTTTGCATGACAATCCTGAAGACATCTGTAACAGTGAAGTTCAAATTTGGAAACAGCACATTGCCAGAAAAGACGTAAAACATTCGCTTGAAGCACTCGACATATGCAATGTAAGCAGATGCATTTCCGAATGTACATACATCAAATTCTATGCGTTTTAGTTATTTCTCCTATTACTACCGCCACAAATGAACGCTTCTTTTCTATAGTACATGTTCTAAAAACGTATCTCAGATCCACGAGCTTAAAGCAACAAAGTTCAGACCCACCTTTCAAGATTTTTGCCAACGGGGCTGGGCTAAAGCGACCCTTAGACTATCAATAATATTGGCAATAATATTGAGCAAAATATTGATGGCTTCTTTCTTTGCACCAGACAATCTTTCAATATCACCCACAGCCCGCCAATAATATTGCGTATATCAAAATATTGTACAATATTAATGACAGTCTAAGGCAGAAGTCGGCAAATCAATTGCGGTGGCGTGCCGCGAAATAGATGATTAAAACTACTGCACATTAAGCGTGCCATCAAAAATTAATTAAACTTTAATGACTACCTTGGGCACCCCCTAAAGCCCCCATTCCAATTCAGACCGCCGGCAGGCAGTGGCCTTTCAGACCATGTCGGCAGGCACGGCGCAATGAAGGACATACATTCACAGTCTGATAAGGGTTTGAGGTATCCGTCTGACAGGCCGTGGATTGCAAGTGACCTCATGATTCTTTACACACACAGGCGAAGACGAGAGTTTAGCGTAGCGGGTTGTTAATTCAAGTGCTAAGATCTTCATAGCCTCAACGAAATTTTCTGAAGAATAGAAGTTCAGATCTTCAGGCCCAGACTACTTAACGGTAAATACCCATCGAGATTTTTGTCAGTTTCCCTGGACTGCAGGCCCAGTTGGCGACCTTTGACTGCGAATAACCTTCAGGCCACGGCCTGCCGATTTTAATATGATGCACATTTCCGAATTGTCTTCAGAGCCAGAGACAGAGACCTTCTCACGTGTCACCTAGTGACACGCGTGACATATAGGTTGCCGACCGCTGGGGGGCTCCTTAGGAACGTGATTTCGAAACTCCCCGATATCAATCTAGCTGCAATAAATTACCGATCACTGGACTTATCCTAATAAGCTAAGTACTAGGATCTTATTTTGGCCTCAAAGCCTTTAGTCATCCCTTCGTATCTCCGTCTACGATCCTTGGACAACGCTGGCGCCTTTACCTATCATTCTGGTTTATGTTAACTACAATTCAATGACATTACGCAATCTCTAGTTCTCAATTCCGCAGGTTTCTCGACACGAGTTTTTGCTCTTGAAAAAGTCAAGATCAAATGCTATAAATAACCGATTATGAATCTTCTTTTCACACACAAATATTCCCAAAATAAACACTACTTTTTAGCATTTGTTTATACACGAAAAAAAAACCATTAGAGACAAAAATTATTAATAAAAGAACATTTAGCAAAAAAAGCAAACAAACTCTCCTACTTCATAATTCTGGTCTCTCGCGTAGAACAAGAAAAAATTTAATTATTTCCCAAGAAATCGAGTCGAGGATAAGTGAATTGCCGCCATCGATTGAGAAATTTACCTCGGCGCGCGTAGATAATTTTCCGAATTAATTATCCACGGCTGTTTTTGCTGGAGACTAGTTTATCTCCGCCAGGAGAGTCTGTGTGTGTGGATATGCAAAGAGGGCGTATATTTTTTTAATTATATATTGACAGTCTGCGATGGTAAATGCCTCTACAGTGTAGGCCTCAAAGCCGGTCCATGGCAATAATTGCGCGAACAATCCGCCGGTGAGGGAAACGTAAACAGCTGGAAACTTTGGAGACTTTATCGTTAATTAATTACTCATCGCTGGCAAAAACTTTTAATTAATGAACGCTTTAGGAATGATAAAAAAAATATAGAGTCCGGAAGCAGGCAGATTAATTTTTTGTTGTTGTAGTTATGTTTCTAAAAATAATTTAAATAAAAGTGGAGAGATTGGGAAGATAAATTGTGGTCAATCAATTCTTTTTTGTGGTCAATTCTTTTCTTATGCAAATTTTAATTTATTCCTTCAAGTTCTTGAAAACACAATTCGGCGTAAAATGCACCGAAAAAGTAACAACCGCAACAACTAGTAACTAGCTAATGAGTCAGTAGTTTTTATCTAAACTTCTTCTAAAGATACCGCCGCGGATGTAGTTATACAATTTCTGAGTCATTGTCACCTCGGAAGCAATTCAAGTTCCTAATTTAATTCAAACACATAATATAAAGTGTGGGGCCCATTTTTAAGTGGAGCTTGTTCAATTCAGTTCGCCATCAATGGACGCCATTCATTGTTGAAAAACAAGTTTTATATAAACCATGAAAAAAGAAAGAGTTATAAGTATTGTTTCCACGTTCATTCATTCTACGTTTTATAAATCCATATTTTTTTTTGTGCTACAATGATCTGCATTTTTATGCAAATTGAAAACGAATTGTATGGAATTTTCTGCATACTGTTTCACACACAATTTAAAAGCGATCAAATCTTTGCCGAGAAGTTCTAATCTACATTAACACATTCCCGAGCTTGGGCGCTGCATTGTTATCAGGTGTAGTCTCGAAAGTCAATGACTAAAACTAGAGTATCATGTAGAAACTTGTTTTCAACTTCAGTAATTGGGTAAAAACATACCCTGCTTATAGTTGACGAAATAGTTGGTTTCTTTGTTGTAAGTGGACTAAGTCGTCCTAGATATAGTTCAGGTCTATAGTGTATGTTGAAAGCCAACCCAACCCAAAGCTCGTCGAGAGACCTAGTTTAATGCCACCTAGTTTAATGCGACACCACTTCCCTGGTTGTGAGCTCCTCCCGCGGAACAGGGAGGGTGCCTGAAACCTAAAAATCAGGGCAAACTAAAGCGCTCGCTGCTTCGTCATCAGAACGCCTTACCACTTTAGCATATCAAAAACTTTTATCCCAAAAAACGCAATGGTTCGTACAATAACAATTTGTATTCAAGACCAAAGAACAACATCAATTTTAGCCTAGGAACTAGTTTACAAACTCGGACTTACTTGTAACTCTAGCGGGTTGTGTAGCAAACCGTACTACCAGTTGAAAACTCAACGCAACCCACCCTGGTACCAGCGACGAGTTCTGACGAGTCAAAATTTGCAAACAAACTTTAAACCGGAATCGGGGTTTGGGGCCTTAAGACCCGCCTTGCATACGTCTACTCCGGACCCCGACTGTATGGAACGACCTTCCACCTGCAACCAGCAACAGTAACACCAATCCTCCCAAGGGCCACGCAGTGGGGATACGATAGTGCTTCGCGGGGAGTCGTCTCTCTTGCACCGGACTTCCAAGAACGAGTTCTCCTGACTGTCCTGTTCTCCACGGTGTGATTATGGAGGTGGATCCGTCTGCCATCTTCTCGCTGTGGGTCGCCTATTCCTTTCACCCGACCCAGGCGAGTAGAACTTCTGCAACTTACTAATCTAACCCTACTTTGTTGAACGTATAAGGCCACATCCCCGGGCTGCAGGCTGCCTTCCTTCTGATATCCGGTTTCCAGCGACCGCTAAGCTGAGCAGGCTGCTGCGGGGTCTCCCACTTTCTTCGTCCTAGGACTAACTTCGATCGCTTCTGAATGTCTGATTATTTTCCTGTTCGGTTCCAGGTTTTCCTTCAGGCATGGTCAGGTCCGACTATTCCCGGCTCAGTTGGTAAATTCTCCGCTGGGTCCACCCGTTAAGGGGCCTTGTAACAAGCAGGTAGTAGGAAAATCATGTTGCCGTTTCTACCGAGCCTTTCAAATTTAAGCCTGAACCAAATTTGACGTGTTGACATGAGTGTTCATATGGCACCGACCTAAATTGACTTAATGAACTTGCATATGTTCCTTCGTTAGGGCGCGTACGGTTACTGTACCGCACGTAATATTTGATTCAGGGTTTAGCTCTGCGTCGGTCTACTAGCTTGATGCGCATTGTTACCCTATCCAAACCTTATTTATATATTTGGCTATCGAAAATTCCATTGCTACATCCTTGTGGAGGTTCGAAGTGGTAGGTATTGTCTGGTAGGTATTCAAGATGGCACTTGAAAGATACTTCCGCCTGAACGATACTAGCGTGTACTATGATGTACCAGGATAGTGAACTGTTAGTGGTCTCTAGATAAACCCTTGCCCATATTGGAGCCGTCGATGAATATCCGTAAATCGAACTTCGTCAGGATGTCTCCGTTTCTCCACTCTTTGATCGTCAATCTAGAGGAAAAGTAACCCATGATTGTAGTGACCAACTCCAACTTCATTGCTTTTTGCCGCTTTTTCAACTTCTTCTTCCGTTCTACCTTAGTTCAGGCAGACCCTTCTTTCCGAACCTCTTCCTTCTGCGAGGGACCCGGACCGGAGTTGGTCTTCATGATGTTCAGTTTGATGTCCAGGCTCGGCACGGTACGGTCAAAATGGATATACATCGAAATGCGGATGTATCATTTGTGGGCCGGCCAACCGATCAAAACTAGTTTTGAGCTCTTGGATGTTGAAGGAGCTCGGTAATACTGACTGCCATAAATGATTCCAGAATTGAGCTCTATTTAGGAACGAATTTACTGTTTTGTAGTTGTAGAGTTGTATTCGAGAAGAGGTCAAATGTAGGATTTATATATTACAACACGGGCCGATGGCTGGAGGAGAAACTTGCACCTCTAAAGAAATCCCAAGCACTGGTATGGTTGTTTGGCGATTCGGAATATGAGGATTGATTTTTTTTATTTATTAGCTCACGATCGTCAAAACAGGATCTGCCACATGCTTATCTTGCATTATCGAAGCCGCAACAGTAACGCAGGGAACCGTTGACAGCGAAGCTTAGAAGTGGGTTAGAGGGGATTGAAAGTAGGTCATTTATAAAGAAGAGATATAGAGCAGGGCGTGATCAAATTGATTCCTGGGGGACCACACAGAGTTTCGCAGTCGACGCCGTAGCTTTGATTGCGTTCATACACTCTTGATTAAACCATCCATGCGGCCTTGGTCTTGGTGTAATGCGGCAAACGTTAAAGTTGGTATCGCGATTCTGAAAACACAGATCCCAGTCTGTAGCTTGTAAGAAGCCCCAACCAATTGGCTTTCTCATAATGTCAAACAGTACTTCTAGGAGCTGGTATGTTTGAGGTGGATTATTGGTATGGGAAGTTTACGCTGACCAAGCAATGGCCTGAGTTGCCTAGAGGTGAATCAACTTTGATGGAGTACCGCGTTGGGTGATAGGTAAGAAAAAGATCAAGAAGATGGGCCCCTTGGTCTGAAGCATCAGACTCTTTCACCAATTGCCGTAGGTTATTAGTCTTTTCAAACATGTGAATACTGAAGTCATACTGAAGGAAGATCATTAATGAAAATACTGAATAGAGAGGTCCAAGAATAGAGCCTTCGAACAGTTCATACTTGAGGTCCCTCTGAGACGCCCTTTATAGTTATCCCGGTCCGAATCCAATTTAGTCCGTTTGGCCTTATTGAAGGCCTTTCTACTTCCAGACCTTAGTTTGAGAAGCTTACCATTCTATCAAGGTTAGGTTTTACCAATGTATTTCCTAATAGGACAGGCTGCTTCCAATGCATTATTTAGGAGGTTGCTGATAGACCTCACCTGATGTTCGAAATCTTCAACGTTCCAAAAATGGGCGGGAATATTCTCGGGAAGTGATCTTTCCACCTCTTGTCTAAATACGTCCCAAAAAGTGTTTCAGACGTTCCGTGAGACGCCGAACCCGGGACCTCGGGGATGATAGCCAATCGCCTTACTCCTTAAATTACCGAGGCTGACCAAGATTGCTCATGTCTAATGAGGTGTGGAACGGAACCCTCAAAGATAATGCTAGGGAAAGTACCGCGAGGAAAACAGAGATCAGATCGGCCTAAGAAAAGATATATAGAAGACGTCGAGGATGACTTGAGACAAATGGGAATAAGAAACTGGAAA
The DNA here is from genome assembly GCA_949987705.1 of Thereva unica. Lineage (NCBI taxonomy): Eukaryota > Metazoa > Arthropoda > Insecta > Diptera > Therevidae > Thereva > Thereva unica. Next base: position 25,468,118 of record OX465285.1, on the reverse strand, counting down.
AGTCGGGCCAGAGATCGAGAATCAGGTAGGCGAACGCTGGAGGAAGCCAAGGCCAACAATAGGCTGTGGAGCTCCTGATGATGGTGAATGGGCTAGAGTCTTGCAGTTCGAACTCTATAAATCTGTGGTCTGACGAGTGTTTCTTCAAGACCTTCTAGACCACTATTCGGTCGGAGTGGCAGTCTCCTGGATGATGTTCAGCACTTCTCTGTTTTTGATAACAAAGGTGTGATCATTACCTTTGCTATAAATATACCGGATCAAATCTCCTGTTTTGAGCTTTAACCAAATCCTTTATGAAGAAGTATCTAAGTACACGGAGTCTAAGGTTAGTCAGACCCGCACTGACCCAGAAAAGAGTTCGGTTGTCGCACTGGACTATTCCTCTACACAGCTGTGGCTGTAGATGTTTTACGGAATTATAATTCTGAGCTATTGATGATCAATTGGCCAGTGTCAAGTAATTATCGACACGATCCTGGCGATGTCCTGCGATCTCGTATTTCTATAATAGTCTGCCCAGCCTTGACAGAAACTATATGGAGATATCTCTCTTTTTCGCACGCACAGCGGTTTCTCTACATTATCCACCGGTTTGCCCGCAAAAGCTGCTCCCAGTCTGGCAAATTTATCTGCCTTCTCGTTTCGCACGATGTTCCTATAACCCGGTACCCACTGATAAGTGACCCTAGACTTGGAGAATAGAGCTACTATTGGCATTTTTCGAACTTTATACGGGGACCTTAATGACCATTAAGCCGCATATCTGAAAGCAGGATTACCTTGCGTCTCGGGCTTGGATATGACTGTATTGCAAGACATGCTTGAAAGATTCCAGCAGTTCTGCCTGGAAAGCACTAGAGATGCTCTGTTTTGATATAGGGATATAAATAAAATAAAACAAAATACTCTTGATATTCTACAGTAAAAATAGACCATGCAGATCTTTTTTTATGTGGTAAAATCAAGTTTAGGAATTACCCTTTGTACTACTAGTCCGTCATATCCGTCAAGTCATTGTGATCAAGTGTTTGTTTGTTACTAATATTTTCATTGCCTTTCACAGGTGGTTTCAATGTACATGAGCTTTGATTTATTATTTAGAAAATTCTCACCTTAGAAATAGTAAATGTCCAGTTTGTATACAAGCTTCTGACTCCCACCATATACTACAGGATTCTCTCTTAACCAGATGACTAAAATCCTGACATTATATATCTAAAAACAGCGTTCCTAAATTAAAATAAAATCAAACAACAAAGCCAGGATCAGGAGTGTTCCGTACTATATTGGGATAATCCCTTCATTTAAATATCACAAATCTGAACAAACAAGTGGGCCCCAAAAGTTTCTCTGCTAACAACACACTGCTTAAAGATTAAGCCAACAAAAATATCTAGATCAATAGCGTGTACTCCTCAAGCCTCACACAAAAATAGCATTTTTCCTAATAATACACATTTCGACGTGTCTGTAAACAAAAAGTTTAAATCCCTCCCCGACCGCTCCTCTGGAGTGTGCCCCAAAACACAGCCGAAATCGAGAAGTTTGATTTTCAAAAACAAAAGAGATTTTTTGAGTGTTGCACATTTTATTAAATATTTATGCGAAAAAACGCAACAGATGGTCCTGGTGTTGAGGTAATAGGATGCAGGTGGACCTATAGAAGAGGAGGAATCTATCAGGATGGGATAAAATAATTCTATAAATAGTTGCAATGCCAAAAACAGAAATCATAACGTTGTTGTGGCGTAAGGAATTTCGTACATTGTCTGCCGCCTATGTAGGACATATAAATGGAAAACGTAGGGGCAACGAATTGAGATCCAACCCTAACACACCCCGAAATCGATAGTCAGGAGCTGTACCGATTCGGCCCAGTTAAAACGTAGCCAAGGATGGTTGTCAGACGAACAATGCCCACACATTTTGACAGTTGTGCTTCGATTTCTTGTGCTCTACACACATCCTTGTGTGCTTTCGGGGGGATATGAGAAAAATAAAACGAGCCTCTGCACAAAGATGGGAATGTTAATGTTTAGGATATTTCGGTTTACCTGTGGTAGATTAGCATTAATTTGCCTCTGCAAACTGTCCCTCTCCTTCTCGGCATCATTTAACTTCATTTCCGATTCGCTGAGGCGTTCCTGTGCCTCCCGCAAGCTATCCATCAGCTTATCCCGCTCGTCCAGCATGGACACCATAAGCTGCTCGAAATTAGCATCTTCACCGCTAAATTGCGAGGATCTCTGCGAAATGCTGTCCTCCGATATCGTGGGCATCACGTCGCACATCATGTTCCACATTTTTGTAGCACCACCAAGCGAAAATTAAGTATAAATCTTATAAGCAACACACTATTTGATCCGCGCCAGACGACACACACTTCCTTCACCACCGCGCCGCGATAGAGCATCCGAAATTTTCTACAACTTCCTTCACACACCGCGACTACTTTTTATTAAAGCAATTTCTGAACCATCAATAACCTGAATGATATAACAAACATTATTCACATTAGCAGCACTTCTTCCACACTGAACATTACTGATTAAAGGGACATTTTTGCACTTGCCAGCCAGATTTATATATATATAGATATATTTTTTTCGCACTTCTTGCAGGCTTCTTCGGTAACAAATAAATGGCTCCAGTTGGGGACTTTAGGTAAATTCCATAGGTGACCGGCTTTATGATTTAGATTTTTAAGTAACTTATTTCGCAAAATGTTATGCAAGTTTAACGCGATTTAAACATTAAATAATATATATCCGCGCCGATGTGCAAATGAATTTTTTTTTATGCTTTTTGATTGATCCGTGCCTAAAAGTGAAGTTTCAATGCCGCCCGCAAAAAACTAACACACCTATTATACCAGTCAGAAATGGTTTCCGCCTTTAATTTAACATTAATTAATTTACGCCATATGAACTATTAACGAATTTTGCGGCACTTTTAATAGGAAAATTAAGTTAATATTCACTTTTTCAATTATCTTTAAACTACGAAAAATCATAGCCCGGTCGCCATATTGTCAAATTCTAGACGTCAAGTTTTTAAGGTTTTTTCATTCGATGAAAATTGCTAACAGCGCTGTTGTGATGATTTATTGAAGTAAAATTTATTTCTATGCTGTTGCAGAGACATCTGGAAGTCGAAGATTGAATTTTTTTAATGCTTAAATTGTTCAAATATTGTAAATAAAAAAATTAGGTAAACAACTTTTAAGTTAAATGGCTTTATTTGAAATCATAAGCTGTACTGTAAAAACTAGAAAATAATTAGAACCCAAACATGGACCATCTTGAGATTCTAACATTTGGTAAGAAATCGTGCAATAGTAGCCGTGCTGTTTTCTCATGTCTCATGCCAAGTAATATTCTAGGACTTTTATTCTTCTTCTTTAACGGCTCTACAGCCGGGATCCGGTCTGTTCTCTCCACCGGTCCCGACTCCGAGCCGATCTCATCCTGTTTGACATCTCTAAGCTCTGAGCGTGAGGAGTAAAATCGAACCGTCACCTCCTCTTGGTGCCCCCTGGATAACAACTAGCGACGGTAGTAGGGAACAGACCCTTAAAAGCCTACCAAGCCAAGATGTAAATGTCATCTTGTCGTGGGCTGCGTGACAGTGGGTAGTGCTGCACTGTCCCGAACGGTCTTCTCTGGACACCGGGCGCACCCAGTTGTATATAGCTTTATCCTGATAAGGAGGCTCTGTTAGGGTGGACCTTCCCTTTCTTGCCATACTCGTGGGACTTTCATGGACCAAAAAAATTTTTAAAAATCAGACGAAGAAGAAGGTTATGGGTCTGATGCAATAAGTATCAGCTCGGAGCTGGAGAGGAATCTCCTTGGAGGTACCTCGTCCAGCACAGAAGCTTCGGCTTCTCAATCAACAACAGTGCCCCAGGTAGCTGGCGGCAATGTTGTTGAAGAAATAACTGCCAAGGTTGTCGGTATGACCGTGCTGGGATCACCATGGCAGTGGTCCTGGAAAACTATTCCGAAGGCAAATTGACGGAGGAGCAATCTTCCTCTATTTGTGATGCCACCCTGACTGAGATGGACAAAAGTCTTAAAGGCGATTGTCCGCCTCAGTTTTTAAGTATAAAGGCGGCAGGGGGTCTTATCAAGATCACCTGCGCCAACGAACCTATCAGCCTATGGCTGACAAATGCTGTCGCCAGACTGCAGGTCTTGGAAGGGTCCAACCTCAAAGCCATCGAGGAAAAGGACCTTCCCAAATTCAAGCGGATCGCATTCTGAATTCCTGATGATGTTAGGAAATCGAAACAGGTGCTCCGCAGGCTGGAAATTCAGAACCAGCTAATTGAGGTGACCTCTTGGCAAGTGGTGGGTAGGAAAGTGGACAAGAACGGTCAAACTCTTGCCCTTAGCATAGACGAGAGGTCGCTTAAAGAGCTTAAAAAGCAGGGCATGTCCCTTTTCTACGGCTTCGGCAGAATCAGAGTCAAGGAGATTGGCTCAAGAAAGGAGACTCCGTAACAGGAAAACTCCATGGTGGAATAACGCGCTCTCCAAGTTGAGATCCGCTATGAGGAAGCTATTCAACGCAGCTAACTGGGAGAGTTATAAAAGCTCTCTAACAATTCGATACTCAGCAAAAATCCACAAGGATTTATTAAAGGACATATCAAGAGCTTTTGGATCTATCAGGAGAACCGATGGCTCTTTCACTCAGTCTAGAGAAGAAACCTTGATAATATTGCTCCAGGCACAACCATTTATTCAAATGGGAACACAATTTCTGCTGGGTAGCCAACAGAGCCACTTTATAAAGTGACCAAAGTTGCCTGGACAGAAGCAAACACCGTGTTTAACCGCGAAGCTATTAGGGAGGCGATTAGGTCGTTCAAACCAAACAAGTCCCCTGGAGCAGACGGAATCTATTCCATTCTGCTACAGGAGGGCTGCGACCTAGACATTCCCTTATTACGCAAAATATTCAGGCGTTCCTTCGCACATAGTTACATCCCATCTGTCTTGAGGAACGTCAACATAACATTTATACCTAAGCCAGGCTAAATCTTTCAGGCCGATAAGTCTCTCGTCTTTTGCCTTGAAGACAATGGAGAAAATTGTCGATAGGGTGATAAGGGAAACGTATCTTCAACGACAACTACTAAGCCCTTATTAGGATGGGTCCAGGCGGGCAAGTCCACTTAGACAGCACTGCACAATCTGGTGCTCAGGGTGGAATGAGCAGCTCTAAACAAAGGAGCCTTCGGCAATACATCCTTTGATACTATAGCTAGGGCTCCAAGTAGACGCAGTCTGAGTAGTACTTTCTTCAACTGGATTGACTCTATGTGGAGAACTCTCAAACTAATGGTATCTCATGTTGAGGGGTCTCTGGAGCGCACTATAGCAAAAGGCTGTCCACAGGGAGGAGTTTTATCTCCACTTCTCTGGTGCCTTGTTGTAGATGAATTCCTAGAGCTGCTCAACGGCCGAAACTTTTTCGCCCAAGGTTACGCTGACGGGATCGTCATAGTAGTTACAGGTGAAACTGGTGCGAGAGGGTAGGACTAAAAGTCAATCCCGACAAAACGATTTTGGTTCCTTTCACCAGAAAACGATCACTACCGGTACTTTTGGAACCTACACTCGCAGGCAGAACTATAGGCTTCTCACAACAAGCCAAATATTTAGGAGTGACGCTAGATGCCAAGCTCAACTGGAACCAACATATGGACTCTGATGACCAGGACGCGCAGATCCCTGGGGTTGCCGCAGAGCATGTGGTTCCACATGGGGTTTGCAACCGAAAACCATGTATTGGATATACATCTCCATCACTAGGCCCATGATAACTTATGGAGCTTTAGTTTGGTGGCTCAGAACGACGCTTAAGGGTTTCATAACCAATTTAAGCAAAATTCAAAGTTTGGCCTGCCTCTCCATAAACGCGGCGCTGCGGCTGAAAGCGAATGGTCAGTTGGGCGCTGGTCTTGGGCGAGGACATTCTATAATAATCAACATGATAGAAGAGATTCCGGAAGCGGGGATGCTATCGGACTGCATCCCCTTTAGAATCTTTAGAAGGCTAACCTGGACTTTTCCTAAAGTATTTCCAGCCAGACTAGTATGGTAGAGGGATGGCTCCAAAACAGAGACAGGTGTGGGCGTCGGAATCTGGAGTGAAAGCCCTAGATTCAGCAGGGCGATAAGCCTAGGCACCCTAGCAACTGTCTTTCAAGCAGAGGTGTACGCTATTCTGGTATGAGCACTTAAGAAGGGCCTACCAAAATAAAAGGATTTTTATCTTCTCTGATAACCAAGCGGCAATTAGAGCGATAAGGTCCCGTGGGACCAAGTCGAAATCAGTTTGGGACTGCCAGCGTACTCTTGATGAGTTTGGCGTTCTCAATCAAGTTACTCTTGCCTGAGTCCCTGGTCAAAGGCAAGAAAATGCGGATGCCCTGGCTAAACAGGGTTCTGATATTGCATTCATCGGTCCAGAGTCGACTATTGGGTCACCGTCCAGCTTGTTGCAAAGGGCCCTGGCCAATCGGACTATGATGAAACATACGGAACGCCGGAGGTCCGCGCCTGGACTGGCCAACTCTAAGCAGTTCCTTCCTGTGCCGCCCCCTAAGACGGGAATTGTTAGGGCGCAGTAGGAATGATGTCAGGACACTTTTTGGCTTGATTACCGGACACTGTGCCCTAAATTACCATTTATGGATGATAGAAAGGATGGAGGACACCACATGTAGGCTTTGCCCGGAAGAAGATGAGTCCGCCCTCCACGTTCTCTGCGAGTGCCCCGCAAAAGAGAGGAGCAGGGTTTCTTTGCTCGAGGAGTCCCTGCTCGAACACTCAAGTCTAAGTGACTTTCTCAAACGGTCTGGCCTACACATATGAGATGTAGGGGTGTAGTACAATAGGTCAAATGAATAGCCGCAGTACCTTTGGACCCAGTGCCTCACAAACGAAAAAAATAGGGTAAGACATAGTTAGCTTCGACCAAGAAAATTAAAATATACATAGGAGGAAAGGAAATCCCGGAATAGCTAAAACTGTATTACTTAACTTTTAATGTAAACAAGTTCGTGTACGCTCCATCACAAAAGTCTCATCTTATAAAGAAATCGAAGACTCACACTGCTCCCTTCTTGTCAGTCAGCAGTTCTGAAAATTCTGACGATGAACATTCCTTGGCAACGAATTTTAAAGAGGCGCAGATTAGTGATATTACACTCGAAGGACTGGTTAGGAATAGGCCAAAAATCTAAAAAACCTCAAGTATATTCTGGGGGAAAGAAGAAATAAAAATTATCCAATGTATCTTACCGATAACTCATCATATGTTGACAAAGTCCCTTCCGTGTTGAATTGGGCCACAAATCCATGCTCTGGTAAATAACAATCTTGCACTATCAATTTACCAAGATTTGTCCTTGGACAAATTCTGATCCTCACAAATGACGCCTACACCTACGGTCACTACTCACTACAGCTCATTATGAGCCTACAGCTCTTAAACAACAAAACTACCGTAGTCCGTGCACGTGTAGAAATGGATAGATTGAGCGGTCGACAATCACTCCGAATTACCCCGTGTAAATCCCGCTCCAATAACCTTCAGCTGTTACGTGTGTCAAAACAAGGGAAATGGCTCTGTCGTTGCTGTTTATAATAAAATAAAATAACTTGATATTATATCTACTAAATTCTGTTGGTGAGAAGTAATGAATTTGAAAGATTTGATAGTAGAAGTACTATGTCTAAAAAGGGCATCCAGCGGAAGAAACTACCAGCAGAGGGAGGTAACCATGCGGGAAAATTCTCGTTTTCCTTTGGCCAGTTTTTAAAATTGTTTTCTTATCACAGAGCTGACCGTTTTGGATTTTGCCGATGCATTAACACCACGAGGAAAAGCACGCAAAGGAATTACCTTACACATAATAAAATCACCCCTAGACATGGAAAGCCTGTCAGAAGACGGACTAGAATCGAATCGCAAAGGCCGCAAAAGTCGCAGCAAGCACGAGGAGGACGTCAATCACGTATACAGCGATTACCACATTGATATTTGGTTCCTAATCTCCGAACACATCTCACCAGAGGATGTGTGCAGGTTCTCGCTGATCTGCAAGAAAACGGATGCTGTGGTATCCTCAGCCAAGTTCTGGTACAATCTCTACCACCGTCATTACAATCCCCTGCTGCAAATCCCAGAAAAACTTAAGCCCGACTGCTTAAAACGTATAGGCGGACTGCGCTGTAACGTAATTAGATCTTTGTTCTACACATATCCAGATTTTGTTGCGAGGCTAGCGAAACCATCTCTGGATACGGATAAGCTGATCCGTCTTGAGTGTGTGGCGAATTGGTATAGGCAGGAGGATAAAATATGGGTTTTCTGTTACCGATTTCGCAGTAATATTAAAACCAGAAAGCGACAGAAAACCTTGCCTTTAAATGACACTGAAGAGGATGGCAATTTTGATGCTTTCTTGGCGCAATTCAATAATATTTTCGAGAATCCGGATGAAGGATGTCACTTGCTTATAGTTTTTGAGCGACGTTTCATTCCGTTCTCGAATTTCAAGGGGGAGAAGGTTTTTCTGAATTCCGTGAGGAAGCCACTGGCGAAGGATTTGCGAAATTATAATTTGGAGTTGAAGTTCACTAATTATAAAGATGAGGTGAGGGCCGTTGTTACCTACGACTCGGTCTGCAAGTTTCGTGTTATAAGTTGGTGGGAGCCGGATTATACCCTGTTTTCGGGCTTAATTTAAGTTTATATTTTATTTTTATTTTGAAAATAAATTTGTTTGTTAGCCAGCCGTATTTGTTATAAATTAAAAGTTTTTTTGGAGTATTGGGCAAATATGGTGGGCATCGCAGCTAATTTGGGCCTATTGTGTACATACCCTGCTAACAGAACAGACCGTCAGCCCTACGGACCAACGCACGAATATGTTGGGAAGCTTGAATCTTTCTTGATATTAACCATATTAGCAGAAAATTAGGAGAAAATTGACTAAAGCTTTATCGCAGCTCTTGTCGCTGCTCCAATATAAAAAACTCTATTGGAAACCTTCTGGCATTATCTCCGCTTCGACTATCGCAGTTCCAACATTATCAGACCCTAAGGGCCTTTCATGCAGAATTCTGGGACAATCGTAGGTTGTGGAGATGGTACCCCTGATCGAAATGTTCGCATCGTTCTTCCTCAAATATTTCGCATATCCTGTCTTTCAACCAGACGTAAACAATTTTCGGCATATCAATGAATCTGAAGTAACTTATCTCTCTCTGACAGTTAGAGGCTATCTTGAGACATATTAACGAACTCCCAAAGGATTTTTCATACGGCCTTGACGGTATTCCCCTTGCTGTTCTGAAACCTTTGCGGGGCCTTTCTGTGTACTCTGATGTACTTATTCCAAATAATTCATTAATACAGGGTGCTTCTTAACTTTATGGAAACACTCTTTTATTATCCCCATTCATAAAAAGGGATCCAAGAACGATATATCGAACGATCGACCGATTGCGAAGTTATCGTATATACCAAAACTCTTTGAATCTATTATTTTGCGTGCGATCCTATCTGTAAGAGACTATCTCAACAAATCAATACGGTTTTCTTGCAGCTCGTTCCTCTGCCACTAATCTATTTGAGGACTCTTCTCACACTGTTCGGGGCTTTGTCACTGGTTGCAAAACCGATTGTGCTTACACTGACTACAGTAAAGCCTTTGACAAGCTCTCTCACTCGATTATAGTTCCCAAACTAAAAAAAAATAGGCTTTCCGTCTAATGTGGTATGGTTCCAATCGTACTTAGCGGACAGAACCTACCAATTTTGTGAAGCCCAATTCGGGTGCTCGATACAAGCTTAAGCACGCCCTTAAGCATTGCTTTGCGAAAACTCGTAGCTTTTCTATGTAAGAAGGAGATATGTTGAACCATACTGGACAACCATAAATTAAAATTGGTCTGACCAAGGCTTAGTAGCAGATCTCCTTAACCTGTGCGCTTAGGTGTTTGCAGTAAAAAAGCGTTTTGGTCATTAGATATTGGTGCAGCCAAAGCCCAAGGTTATTTTCTAATACTTGTCCAGAATTGTTAGAAATTTTGTGCTTTTTCGAGTTCCTCCGCACATTGCGAGGCTCGGTTTAAAGGAGTGAGAATAAGGATCAATTCACATTTGCTAAAATTGATCTTCAATTTCCAATCATCACTATAGCGTTCTATTGTTTCCAAGTCACGTTGTAGGAGCGTCTGGATCATCCCAATCTTCGGCCCCGTTCTTACACATATATGTGGTCATCCGCGTAGCTAGTGCGAAGCGGAGGGAACTTATTAGGTTGCTCGTAAAGATATTAAATAAGAGTGACGAGTTTACCGCACCCTGTTACAGACCATTTTCCAATAAACTTCGGGTTTACTTGGGCCTCGAGAATATCATTCGCTGGACAGTCTTCATTGAATTCGAAAATTGTTCGATTCTGAGAATTCCAAAATGCATCTTTGCAAAATTCAGCAATTGGTAGTCTATTACTGAATTCTGCAGTGATGCATTTTGGCAATCGCGCATAATGTAATGAAATCCAATCTTGTGGTTTAGGAAGGCCCTTTTCTCGAAGTCGAAATTCGTGCGAACACAAAGTTGCACCGAATAAATTTCTTGATAGTAGGCCCCCACTAAATTCACCTTCTCCTGCTCGTCTCTATGATGCAATAATTATCATCGACATGGCTGGGTTTTTTCCGGAACTATGTTCGCAGACCACAGAAGCACCTGGTTAATCCTAGTCCTGAGGATCCATAACTTATCCAACCGGTTATGTGTTCTACTCCTAAAAATTTAATTTATCTGTGAAAACATACTCGCGCTACTATGTAGTATAAAGAGCACGATTCTTTGGTTCCAGTACAGATTCACAGACTGTGAAATTGTTGTCTTAAAAGTTGTTGGAGATGTTTTCATAAGATTTAAGAGTTATAATCTCCGGACTTCGTCTATCCCGAGACTGACGGTAACAATTTTTCATTTCTGCTGAAAATCATGGACATGATCTGTTTCTTACCCGCTGATCTGGTCTTCTATCATGTTGTACACTTTGAGACATACATACCTTCAATTTTCAATTCAAATTTTTCTTTTTCCACAATTGATCATAATAATAACACTTCATACATCTTGAGATTCCAACATATTCATTTACAGTACATCTTTGCCACTTTATCTTCAATTTCTTCTCCATCATCGTTCTCCTGAAAGTTTTTGGATCAGTCTTAATGACCACTACATAATGTGCATTTAGTTTTCTTGTTTACCTTCACCTCCTTCTCTTTGAACTTCTCGGAATGCTGTTCTCTTAAAATGTATAATCTTTTTCTTAAATGAACCTCCAATCATTGTAGGACACGGGCCTTGTGAAGACTCTCCTTCCAGTCGTCTCTGTTCCTTCTAAATTCTGTTCCCACAATCTGCCACTTTGTCTTGCGTTCTTTAGTTTACTTAACACAATATGTGAAAGTACCTTGTAAGCTGTAATCAATTCACCATTTTTGTAGGATGGGGCATATGTTCCTAGAAGCCATTCTTCCAGCATCTTTCTCCTTCTCCATAGCTTGCAAGTGAGACAATGTAAGGCAGGGCTCTTCCAACCATTTTTAAAGATTTCTGTGGGTATACCATCTGGACTCTTTTTTGCTATGGCATTTGAAACTTCTATTGTAGCTTCTGGCGAATCATTTTCTGAATCACATTTACTTCGGTTGTCTGCTTCTCCCCTTTGAGGAAGTTTCTGAAGTATTTCTCCCGCACTTACGAGTATTTTATCGGTACATTTAGCTATAATACCAACCTCCTTTCTTACCAGAACGTTGTAGAAACGATGAACTTAGATCTACGCCCCAGCAACTCTTCAGATAGCTAGCGCTCGTTGGTCCTACAAATAACAGAAATAACTACTGGCCCAAAGTTTAGTCACAATATTTTTATTCAAATCTTTATCATACGTGAATTTTCTTTTATAATAATATATATAATCAATATATAAAGTGTAAAATGATACTTTTACTAGTAATTACAATAATCAGCACAAAATATGTTTACAATAGGATTCTACGTAAAATCAGCTGCGTAGCACAAAATTAGGACAACGCCACATCAGAAAGGCATTGGCGATGAGCGTTTTTCGTTTCCAGACTAATATTTATTAAAATTCCAGTTTATTTTTTGCATCGTAGTAAAAAAACGCGATCTTCGCAAACATCAAATCTATCTAACAGTTAGTGCCCTGCAAGGTGCAGTTCAATTAATTTTAATTTTTTGGTAAAACAGAAATGCATTAATATTATTTATATAAAATATATGTAATAAGTTCAGGATCAAACGAAATCATAGTTCTTTAGAGGCTTATACTGTTTGCGGGTCAGATTATGTCTTGAGACCTTTCTGCTTCCTCTTTACCCGGGCATATGGTCCAACAGCTGGATCCATCACGAAATCATACAGAACACGCACCCATGATGTATGCTGCGGCATTGTATCGTAAAATTCCGGTGCAATCTTCTTCACTTCTGGCAATCGGCTGCCAGGTACTGCTGGGAAATCGTGATGCTCATTGTGATATCCAACGTTGAATGTAATCCAATTTAGTGGACCATAGTAGGAATATGTTTCGAAACCTTTTGCGAACATGTAGTGTTCAGATACAAAGTGTCCAGCTACAGGATGCAATCCCATGGCTAGAATCGAACCTATTACTAAATATGCGAGTGCTCGCCAACCGAAAAAGTAAACTACGAAGGCATTGAATGTGAGTTGTATAACAGTATTTATCAATTCTAGCTTAGTTGGCGGCTTTGGATTGACTATTAAAGGGCGGAATATGTAGAAGAACGGCTGTAAGATTACCCAGAAAAATTTTCCAATTGTTGTACAAAATAGTTTTGCCTCTAGTAGTGTCGGTATATCAGTGTCCACCACGTCATCGCCTTGATATCTGTGATGTTCTAGGTGATATTTCCGAAACGAAATCGACATAGGAAGGCCAATTGGTAAGTTACAAAAGAATCCTAGTAGTCTGTTTGCCATTGGACGTGAATGACCAAATGCTAGATTGTGTGCAATCTCATGCACAGCCAGCATAAGGGAATGATTTAAGATGCCACCAAAGAAGTACGCAGCTAAAAATATCGTTGGCCAGGATTGATTTTTAATAATGAACAGCGATAGTATTTGAACAAGCACCATTCCACCGGCAACATACTTGAAATTCGGATCACATCCAAAAAGTTTCTTAATTTGTGGATACTTTTCAAGAATAATTTTCCTTCGGCTTGCATGTGGCTCTTCGGTGTATGTCCACTCGAAGTCTTCTCTGGATACGTGTTGCCCCATCTTGGCACGTTCCTCTGCATAAATAATATTCTTAACACTTTCTTGTAAATTAAAATTGAAACTCACAAATCACGGGAGAATTTGTCCCCAGAAATCAAACAAAATCGCCCTTCTGTGAAACGTCAGACTTTTTTTTAGAGGTTAAATGACACAATGAAGGAACGACGGTTTAAGGTTGACTGTCACACGCACACTAAATCATCACGTGCACCGGCTGTTGTATGCATACACGCGGATTGAATTGGTATTGGTTGTGTGGTGATTAACTTGTTGCGTTGCGATGCGATTGATTTGTTTAATTTTTGGAATTTTTTATTTATTAAATTAAAATAGTTTTTTTTTACAATTTTATTTGCTTAACAAAATAAATATGGAAGCCAGATGTGTATCGTGTTTCTTCCCTAAAAGCAGGTCTTTTACTTAAGTTTTACTCTAGAACGCCTAAAGAGGGCGACACCCAGCAGTTATTAATCATCGTTTGCACTTTTTATCGATTTGAGATAAGAAAGCTTATCTTTTACTTTTTATGCACTCGTGAGTATAATTGTCGATCTTGAAAGGTCCTCCAAGGCGACACAATCGCGACTATTATTAAAAATTCGAATCGGTTTTGTAATTTTGCTGAAGGTGGCGCGAGTGTTTGTGTATGGAATTGGCAGTTGGAATTTGAATAATTGGCGCCAAAACATAGAAAGCTTTCGGATATTTTTGAAGTGCATACGGGGCAACACATATGGTGGAAACTGCGGCCAATTTAGGCCTAGTGTGCACATACCCACTAACGGAATAGGCTGTCGGCCCTCTGTGCGAAGGTTGGAAGATCTTGAATTGAAGAAAACTGAACCTGAGCGGAGCAAGGCCATTCCTACATGAGACATCATGCTTCTAGGGACTCACAGCAAACTAGTGCTCCCGGAACCATTATCCCTCATGTATGAATGGCCTAAAAATCTCTATGATAAACGCTCTAACCCAGATCAAAGCAGGACATTCAATAGATAAACGTATGTGAAAGTCTTCGCCTTCAATGCAGATTCGGCATTCTGTTTACTGAGAGTCCTAGGTTGTGGAGGTGGTACCGCAGACGCACATGCCCAGTCGGATATCCCATCAACAACTTAAGTTCCGCCATGTTTAGAATGATGATTAGCTATTTAGCCTGTCTAAGACTTTGGCAAGTGATGTGTAGGAAGGTGGAGCAGAGCGTCAAAATCTTCCCTTTAGAATTGATGAGAGGTCGCTTATGCAGCTAAAAGAGCAGAGCATGCCCCTATTCTACGGTTTCGGCTGAATTAAAGTCGAGAAGATTGGCTTAAAAAAGGAGACTTGGCTCATAGCAGCAGGAACAACCCCAGGATGCTGGTAGTACCTGCAACCCAATAGTCCTTTGCAGGTGCTGGCCGCTCAAGCTGTTGACGTGGCTCTTATATATATATATGAGCCATGGGTAACAGTGTGGAAAGCCAGCTTCAGCATTGCAGGCAGTGATGTGGACGGCGACCCTCGGATCTATGTAGTTTACAATAAAAACATCAACTGCTTTCCTCTCACAGGTAAATCGTCGAGAGACCTGGCACTGGTGAAGATACAGATTAGAAGGGAGGGGGGCAGCGAGAGGACGATTATTTTATTATTTTATGCTTAACATACCTCCCCCATGACTCCAGAGACCTACCATAATCTAAAGAACTTCAGGATATCGTAGGTCACTCTAATAGGAGTGGTCTGCAGATCATCGTAGAATATGATGTGAACGCTCATTATGATGCGTAGGGTAGTAGTGGGGTGAACTACTAACCTGGACATATTAAATCACGGCACGGATCCTACCTTCTATAACGGTAGGAGACGTGAGGTTATAGACATCACCCTGGCCACTCAACATTTACCTGAGCGACTGGCGGATCTCAGCTGAGGCATCGCGCTCAGACCATAGACACATTTACTTTGTGGTGGGTGAGTCTTTGGAAAGAAAGAGTGCGTATAGGAATCCAAGATATACGAACTGGACAGACTTTCTGGGCGAACTCAGTAACGTTTTGAAGGATTACTGCCGAGGCCCAATGATTCCGTCAACGTGATTTTCCCCTACCACTGTCGGTGAGAGCTCGCCCAATGAAACCGTCACCGTCAAAGTAGCTTTTGCTTGACAAATGTCATTGTCTACTTGTGATTGAATTAACTGTTTGATTATTTTGTATTTGTTTCAAATTAAATTATATAAAAGTAATATCTTCTTCTTCTTCGAGTACATTTTTCCGCACTTTCTGTTCAAGAAAATGGTGGGCGGGTTTATAGCACCAACATAAATGTAAAAGCTTTCTTGTTTAATTAGGGTTTACTTTTTTTAACAGATGGCAGGCAAATCAAAAAAATGAGCGAAAAAATGAGAGCGCTTTTGCTTGTGGAGGGGTAGACCAGCAAAATTAAAATTAAATCCAAGTCACCGTCACCATCAAAAGCAACAACAATTTATATGGAAAATCACGTTGACGGTTTCATTGGGCCCCGGCAGTTACATACGCTTAATCAAATCTACGATTGATGTGATTGCTTGCTTGCTGTGATTGATTGCTTTGATGAAACATACTGAATGCTGGCGGTCCGCGCCTGGACTAGTCAACTTTAAACGATTCCTTCCTGTGCCGTCCCCGACAACGTCCACTAAATTACTGCTTATAGAGGATAGAAAGGACGGAGGACCCCACCTGCAGGCTTTGCCTGGAGGAGGATGAGTCTGCCCTCCACGTTTTCTGTGAGTACTCCGCAATAATGAGAAGCAGGGTTTCTTTGTTCGAGGAGTCCCGGCTCGAAAATTCAAGTCTAAGCGACAAGCCACTAGGTAGACTGCTGAACTTATTCAAGTGGTCTGGCCTACAAATATGAGGTACAGGGGTGTAGAACAATATGGCAAATGAACGGCCGCAGTACCTTTGGACCCAATACCTCACACAGGAAAAAAAAAGACTTTGGTACTGGCTTTGGACAGAACGGTTAATAGGAGGAGAATAATCTCTGCCTATCGACTAAGTGCATAAGGCAGTGCGAAGGATTCTGGGCGTGTTCAGTACTTCGCAGCATGACAGAAGAGGTGGGGCCAACCTATTAAGCCCGATGGACTCCTAGACTTATACTAAATGTAGAGAAGTGAGTTATGAGGGAACATGGGGTAATGAATTAGTACCTTACGCTTTTCCTGAGGGCATACCTTCGCAGCTTCAGATTGGACTATTCATCGTTCTGCCCAGAATGCTCGGGCGATAAAGAGGACTTGCAGCAAGTTATCTTTAAATTCCCGGGGTTTGCGGAGCACAGGAATGTGCTGGAAACAGCACCCGTTGTCGGAAGATGTATGGAAAATGGTGACAGGTACGCTGAAGGCCACCCATCAGAGGCCTCTAAGAAGCCCAACGAAGCAGAGAAAAGCAAAGAAATGCTAGGACAGATAGCAGCTAGTTAGCTGAGCGTAAGTCGGTAGCTTGGGTAGCGAGCTTCGTCGAAGTCTAAACATAAAATGTTGGTCGGATCAGTAAGTTCTACTGTCCCGGCTCTGGTAAAAAATTTCAAGGTTGTAGTTACGTTGATGACGACAGGCCGAAGTAATGGGTGAATTCAAAAACTAAACACTGCCGCAACACTGCAGAATTCAGCTACAGACTTCTAATTGCGGAATTCCGCAGTGTTGCGGCAGTGTTTAGTTTTTGAATTCACCCAATGCCTATACGGCTCTTACCGGTCTGGACTCAAATGTCATGCAAAAGGTTTGGTGAGTTTAGTCAGTCAGCCTCGGTGTATTCCCTCAGTGTGTTAAGCATGTGCCTAAGACAGGCAGTCGTACACATCCCTACTGCTCGATCGATGTAGGATTGTCACCACCTTCGTAAAAAAAGGCTCAGTCCCTTCTCTATCAGAGATTTGAAGGTGGGTCATGAGATAGAACAAAAGGGGCCTGTCGTGCCTTGACGACATCGAAAGATTCGTGCAGTTTGGTCAAAAGGTAGCCTACAATCAGTGAGTAAATGGACGTATACCTAACGCCCAGGGAGTTCACATGAACAAACCGAAGACTTCGGAAAACAGGGGGTTACAAACCCCCTATTGGACGCAAGTCCATTCCCACCACGAACCGTTGATGAAGGGATGCTGGAAGCTTGGCACAGATTCAGCGTAAATCTATGAGCAGGTATACAGGCAGATCGATTAATTGGACCTTTCGTGACACTATTTTCTTACGGGCGTCTGTGGGTGCTATAACTTTAGCTCCACTTCTATCCAGCATATATTTGTGAAAATAGCCCGCTTTTTCATCAATTTATCCAACTGAAAGTGATTTATAATTGTCCTAATATATACCAACGCCTGAAATGCAAAAACAAGATTAATTCGGAACAAACCATTCTTAAATAAATTCCACCAATTAAATATTGATGATTTAATGACAACAAACCCAAGGGGAGGGAAGGCAATTTTCCAAATTGCTGTAATCCTGTTCTAAAGTTTCTTCTAGATCTACTTTTTATCTAAAAACAACTACAACGCCACCGATTCAGCAGTTGAACTGAGGCTGTCCAGTTCATAGGTCTCCATTTGCATATTTTTGTTTTGATTATCCTCAATCTCTATCAGAGGGTTGCTAGCTGCCATCGTTACTGTGTGGTCTCTGACCTTATCAAAAAACAAACCTATTTCTTTCTCCTTTTATATTTATCCCAATGAATTTCTTGCAAAAGTATTCACTAAGTGTATTTTGGCGCCGTTCTATCCGCTATAATGCTGTGGGCGGCTTCTGTAATGACACTATGGGAATATTAATAATTAAGGTTGATGGTTGAAGGCTCATTGATGACCCCACAAGCGGGCAATCTGCATTATGGATGTGGGATAAAATGTGATGAAATTATTTATAGTATCATATTTTTGTGCCTAATGCTAAGCAGCTCAAGTTTTTTTTGTCGTAAGTGTTCTTGTTGATTTGTTGAGGCTTATGTACTTATTTTCTGCATTTAGTACATTTTTAGTTTGGGTTATTAAGATTTGCATATTGAAAAAAAATTCGCCATGCAAATTACCATAACCAGACAATTGCAAAGAAAATGTTCGTTCGATTTGTCTTTCTGCAGCAGTAAGAGTTGTAAGCAATTTTCAGGCCCGTATGCTGGAAGAGAAGTCGTGTGCCTTGACAAATTGTTTGAATTGGAGAAAGAGACCTTTCAGTAGAATTACTACTTTCAGCGCAGGGTCCAGAGAGCGGATGTGCTGAGTTGATTTTATGGCCTCTGGGCAGAAAGCGACGACGGGATACCGATTTTCTTAATAAGAATTTTCTTCTGTCAAATAGCGGAAAGTGTCAGAATTGGCGTGCTATCCGGAGATTCTTTTGACCACGAAACAACTAGTTACCGTGCAAGGAAGTCTTCTGGAGGCGCTAGCCGAATTGGCTCAGAGCTCACAACAGCCCAGGTCAGTGTTGGAACTTGTGAAGGGAAGGAATGTAGTAAATCGGTAAAAAAAATGTAGTAGATTAAAAATAAATGTAGTGAAGTAACGGTTTTATTAACAAAAACATAAATAAACATAAATTCATAATTTTTAACAGAAATATACCCTTTTTTTCATAACAAACAGGGGCGGGTTTTTGTATGGCGAACGACGATAGTCGAACGAAAAAAAATTGAAGTCGAAAAATTTTGGCGACGAAAATTTCAGCGTTCGCGTAGGTCGAAAGAAAATTGTTTGTGTCCTAATGCAAAAACTCGATAACCCAAGACCTTTCGAGTGCCTTTCGCCGGCTTCAGACGAAAATTTTCAATTTTTTCGTCTTACGCGAACCCGAGACGAAAAAAATTTTTCGCTTTCAGACATACACGAACCGGCCCCAGTATTTTGTAAAAATAAATAATTCAATATAAGAAACAAAAAGCGCACTTTTCAAAATGTTCAAGTAAATGCGCTTTTTTGGAACTAACGGATATTTATATATTCCAGCGATATAATTAATTTTTCATTTGTAGTTACCGTCGCAAAATGTGAATTTAGCTGCATAATTAAGTAAATCTTGTGTTGGCTCAAAAATACATTCATCTTTAATTAATTCTTTGCAGAGCATTAAGTTATTGATAGTCTCCGTTTGTAATAAATTTCTTTTAAAATCTTTTATAAATTTGAGGTCAGAGAACTTCCTCTCCGCAGCTGCGCTGCTGTGAGGAAGGGTGCACAAGTCTAACATATAATCTGCTAATTCCTTGTAAATTTCTTCGTTTATCCCATTTTTAAAATTGCTTAAATTGATCCAGAACTTAGCAACATTTTCATTTTCACATTTTTCAATTATATCTTTTTCTCCTATTAAGCTCCTCCATTGCGCATTCAAAGTTTCTAAACTGATTGTACTATATGGGAATTCATTAAATAATCTCACAATAGAAGGTAATTCACCGGAAGCAATTTTTTTTGGATTTAAAAAGGTCAGAAGGTAGAACTTTTTGTAATCAGCATTGAACCTTTTCTTAAGTTGGTTGCAAAATTCTATATAATAATTCAGCATATTTTTACGAAATTCCGAAATGCTTTCTAAATTTGTGCTTGAACCATCTTCAGAAATATATTTTTCAAATTCTAGTCCGAAATATATCGCATCGTTGTTTAAATAAAAGTAAACAAAATTCTTCTTATCTCTTAAAAATTTTAAGATTTTAGTTGCAGTACTATTGTTTGGAAGTTTGGAAGTGTAGCAAATGGGAAATAAATGTAGCAGAATTTTCTGAGAGTTAAAATGTAGTAAATCTACTACAGTTGTAGCAGAAGTTCCAACACTGCCCAGGTCAGTAGGGGTCGGTGCGCCCTCTATGATGGGCCGCCTTAAGCCATGGAAGGAGCAAGCCTTGTTACTGTAGACAGTAGTGGGTGCTGTTCCCGAAGATTTTTTCAATCCCGGGAGTCGGGATCAAAATTTTGTAAAATCCCGGGATTACCCGGGAACCGCGAAATTTTATTCAAATATTAAATCTTTGATATTGTATAGCACTTTAGTTATTTTTGATGAAAATAATTAAAAGCTTAATAGAAAACAAAAGCATATTTATTATTTATTACATAAAATACTATTAAAAAATATAAACATCCTTTTTTTAAAAATTCATAAAAGTCAAGTAAAGTTAAAGTAAAAGTCAAGTAAAAAAAAGAAGTAAATGTTACATTTATAAGTTTTGTTCATTTTTAAAATAAGTTTTTAAAAAACATAGTGCATCGACAGAGTTATCAGACAGACCAGTGCGTTTCTTTGTGACGATTGTACTAGAAATTGAAAAAACGCGTTCTGATTCTGTCGATGTTGGTTTTATGTTCAATAACGAATCGAATACACGTTTCAGAGTACGTGTCTTCGTCCCTGTTGCTTCATATAATTTTAGCTGCTTTTGAATTGACAAAATTGAACTGAATTTGTCGGATTTTACTTCTTCCATAGGTTTATGGGATGCGTTGATCGCATTTGCTAAAGACAGCCTTAACGAAGATTCTCTAGTAGATGGAGAAGTTTCATCGTTCACTTCTACTAAATCAATAGATTCCGTTTCCGATTCACATCCTGTATCATCGAAGAAATACTGGTTAACCAAATCTTTCGCATATTTAGCGATGGAAGAAATGGATGATTTTGAAAAAAACTGGCCATGTTTATGAAATTCAGTCGTCCGTTTCAAATTTTCTGGATTTTGTAGAAACACTACAAGCGAAACTAGATCTTTGGAGCGTCTTTCTGATAATCTGATTTTTAGAGCTTCTAATAAGTTTATTGCTAAAACTGTGTGGCTATCATAAAGTGAATCCAAGAGAAATTTAAGGATTCCTTCAGAAGTAACTAAAGTACAGTCTCTTCTACCCAATGCGTCAACCGCCAACTGTACAGGTTTCAATACGTTTAACAATTCCTGTATCTTGGCAATTTCGACTTCGCACAATTGTATTGGGGAGTTTAGATCTATCAAGGCCTTTTCAATGCAGGTTTTCAACATTAAATATCGTTCAAGCATTGGTGGAATACTGTTCCATCTAGTTTGACAATCTAACATGAGATTGAGCTCTTTCCCATACTCATTTTTAACGTGGTTTTGTAGCACGCAATTCTTGACAGCTGATTTTTTAAACAATTTTACAATTTTACGGACATTGTCCAAAACTGATTTAAAATCATCTAGCATTTCCATCGCAGTAGTAACAGTACTTGCAGTCGCATCATATTCATCTTTACCTTCTTCCTCTTCTTGAATATATTCATCGTCGGTATCGTCATAATATGCGGAGTTGTCATCATCGTCGTCATCAGGAGGATTGTTGTCAATATCAATACATATGTTAGGCCTTGTTGTCTTTTTGTAAAGAAGGTCACAAATAGCGAGTTGAATTCCATGATTTAAGCACAACTGGTGGATCATAAATGGTGATTCTCTTCCAAATTTTTCCATTACAGATGCACCATCTGTTGTTGTAGCTAAAATATCTTTTGTGTGTATTTTAAAAGAGGAAAGCTTCCGCTGAAGTAGATTTTGTAAGACATCAGCTGAACATTTTCCATAAATTCTAATGAGACCTAGATTTACGTACTTCCCATTCGAATAATGTACATTTATATTTAAATACCGCCGGTTTTTAAAACTTGTCCATTCGTCAAGTGTCAAACTTAATAATGGGCGTGAATTTTCTTTTCTATATAATTCAAGTTCTTTTATTACCTTCAATTTTGCAGATTCATAGTAATCATGTATAAGTTTCATAACATTTGTTTTGTTTTTAGGTAAGTGAAAACCCCGAGCACTTAAACTTTCTCTTATGAATGAACTTTGACAGACACCAGAGACTGAGAAGCCATCGAGCGCACATAATCTAGCCACAATTTCAGCCATAGACTGTCGTTTCATGAACTTTAATATTGTTGGCCGAGTTTTGGGAATTTTGGAAGTTGATGGACCAGCACATGTCTCTTCTTCACTTCCTCTACGTTTATTAGATTTCTCTGGATGAATAGATGACAGATGACGGATTAGTCCACTAGTTGAAGATCCTTTGCACCCAATCTCCGCACTGCAGTATTTGCACGATGCCTTTTCACATGTTTCATTTTTTTCAAAATGCCTCCACACTTCCGAAAAATTCTTTTTAAACATGGCCTGGTAAAAACTTTTTTTTTAACAATTCGTTAATTTTACGAAAGTTTATTTTAATACTTACAACTTCAAAACACACTAGCAGCACAAAATAAACTCAAATAATTGATCTCAACATTAAAATAAACCGTAACAAACGTCCGTTCCCTACAAAATCTCAACCGATATGAGAATTAAATGAATACATAAAGAAAGAGTTTCCTGGAAAACTTGATAATTGGAATTCTGAGAAAATTAACTGGAGCCAAATGAATCTGGCACTGGCATTCCGTTCCTAATAAATTCAAAGTTGCTCATCAGTCTCGTTCCCTGGTTTTAAAGGCGAATCACGGGATTTGACAAGTGAATCCCGGGATTCGGGATTATAAAAAACAGTCAATTTCCCGGGATTTCGTTCCCGGGAAATCCCGGGAAGCACCCACTAGTAGACAGGAGCAAGCTGCCGCGCAGCCTTTTTGTAATCGGATATTTTCTGGCAGCAACAGAAGATCCCACTGGCATTATGTTGAAAGGATAGGGGTCCAAAAGAAGACCCTAAGGGTGTAGGAGTGGAGAATACTCCACAAAGTGCATCGCATAAAATTCACAGAGATGACGTTGTCAGGATGACTTCAATTTTGGGCTGGTGGTAGGAGAAGCCTCTTTTAACGAGAAGGTGACTCTCTCCACCATCTCAACTTTATTGGCTAAAGCCAATAATAATGCCCAGCCATGCAATACAAACAACCAAATAGTCTCCAAAGAAGGCCATGCTGTTGGCGAAACGTCGTGGAAGCAACTCTGAGAAGACATACTCTATTGTCGCTACAGGTGGAACTGTGACCCTAAAACCACCATCGAAATCCTTATGGGGCCCCCAGCCTATAAAGGCTTGCAAAAGGGGAGAGAGAAGGGAGAGATATAATCCCGCAAGGAAATGGCAGGCAGGCAGTACTCGAAAAAAGTTTTATCTAGGAAATACAATTTAGGGGCCATCCATAAATTACGTTACACGTTAAGGGTGGAGGGGGTCGACGAAGTGTGACAAGGGGTGGGAGGGGTCCTAAACTTCGTCACGTCACATTGAAAAATCTAATATATCTAAGTACAGTAATACCCCGCTTTACGCGAAGGATACGTTCCGAAAAAACTTTAATTTAGTCTGTTAAAAATCCCAGAATATTTTCTGACTATCAAGCTCCTCAAAACATAGCCCTTCCAAAGCCCTTACGCGACTCAATGCTACATACGCTTGACCTTCCTCAAACAGTTTGGAACCCAAATACACTACTACAGCATGATCAACAGTACTACCTTGCATTTAATGAACAGTGGAGGCCCATGACAAAATTATTGGCAACATCCTGCTCTCGGCCGTTCCATAATTAAGTTTTGCTGGAAATTGTATGGATTTAGGATTGGTAAGGTGTACGCCGTCCCTTTCAAAATCAATTTGAACAGATGGTATGTCTGTTTCATACATTTGCGTTCGACGAAACTGAGGCCATACTATCTCTGTGATGTAGTCGTTAGCACGTAACATAACTTTGGCTCCTAATAATATTCTCAATCTTTCGTCACCACCAGATATCTGCGTTTGAATTGATTTGGTTACCATTGTAAATATTGTTGAGCCAATTGGAACTGGTTTTCGTTCATGAACAAGTGTAGTGAAGTGTATGGTTTCAACTTATTCTAATATGTGGAACGCGTATTAGTTATGCATACCATATTGCCAGCGCCATTTTAAATATTCTAATTTTGACAAAAGTTTCATTAATTCCCATTTTGGTTTTTTTTAAATTTTTTACGACAGATTCGTCATTTGTGACCTTAAAAACTCCCCGATACCGACTTTCAATGGATTCAGAACACATTTGCAAAACTCATCCGCCATTTTAAATTTTCAAATTTTGACCAGAGAATCGTCATTTGTTGGCCTAAAAGCCCACCGATGCCGATTTTGAATGGAATCGGAACTCAATTGCAAAAAATTGTCCGCCATCTTGATTTTTTTACACTATTGTCGAATTGACTTGTCACGGGAACTCAATTTGTGTGCAAAGTTTAGTAAGAATCGGTTAAGTAGAAATTGTTGTCACAAAATTTGAACCAAAGAAACAAATAAACAAATATACGAGGTCACGCTAAATAAAACCATTAAAAAATAATATATGTATGTACCTAAATGGAAATAAATTTAATTTCGGAACTGCTGCTTTAATTTAATAATTTCTGGATGTAAAATGACCAAATATGTGACGTCACACTAGGGAGGAGGGAGTAGCACAAATGTGACCACCTGTGACAATGGTTGTGGATGGCCCCAAAGAGCAAGGCGTGAAAACATTTGGCACTATTGTTTCTACCTTGGTTTCCGCAAATCTGTAATCTGTGACAAAGGGCGACGAAAGACAATCTCGCTCCACCCTCAGCAAGGGCTAGGGCCGGCGCTGGAATAATGAATATTCATTCCACTTCTAACAGGATGGGGGGGTCAAATGGTAGCAATGGCCTCAGGGACCTTTGATGGTGCCGGTACGTCAAAGAGATAAATCCTGGGTAACGCCACCTGCGATCTAAGGTCTTCACGATCTAAGATTTTCCGATATGCTACCGAATCCTACCTCAACCTCCACGAAGATGTAGATTTTACATCGGGTGTCCCCTGGATGCTCTTGTCTACACACGAGTAACAGACTGAGGAGGGTGAAAGGCGAGTGTTTGGCACCTCAAAACGAAGCAAATACCGGACTGGTCCTCCAGGTTGGGGGTTGGGCGGCAGGCTGACAACCTTCCACCGTAAAAACCTACCCGTCACGAATCCTCAAGGCAGGCCTCGGACAGGACGGACTCAACGGCAACGCCTCAGGCAACGGAATATGGAATTCGATTTTGGAACATGGAACGTTCGCTTTTATTACTTCTCAAAAAATATAACATAAAGATCACAGCCCTTCAAGAAACAAAATGGACCCACAGTGGTATAATGGATCTAAAAACCCACACGGTACTCTCCAGCGGATCATCAAATGGAAGAAGAGAGTTCGGAGTAGCATTCATCATAGAGAAGGAAATGAAATCTCTGATTCTGGACTTCAAACCAGTCAGCAATAGAATATGCACACTTCGCATTAAAACAAGGCTACATAACATCAGTCTTATAAACGTCCACGCGCCCACAGAAGAGAAAACGGATGAGGAGAAAGAGGGATTCTACCAAGAGCTAACAAACACCATTAGGTTAATACCGTCAAACGATATTAAAATGGTGCTTGGAGATATGAATGCCAAAGTAGGCAAAGAAGAGGAGTTCCTAGGAGTCATAGGAAAGCATAGCCTACACAACGTTACCAATGACAATGGTAGTCGATTGATCGATTTCGCAAGCTCAAACGCAATGGTAGTAAGCTCAACAGTGTTCTCGAACAAAGATATACATAAGGTGACGTGGCAGTCACCAGACGGAGTAACTAATAATCAAATTGACCACGTCCTAATTGAAAGAAGAGGGGGGGCACGAGTATACTGGACGTAAGAACAATGAGAGGAGCGTGCTGTGGCTCGGACCACTATCTAGTCAAAGTGAAATTGAGAACCCGGATAGCAACTAAAACGCATAGAGGGCAAACTCAACCAAAATACGATATAGATAAGCTAAAACGGGAAGAAATAAGAGATGCCTACCAACATGCTGTCGTACAAAACTTGAGAGAGGTAGATGAGCAGCCCAACATCAACGAAAAGTGGGAACAGGTCAAAAGCAGCATAAAGGGGGCAGCAAAAGAGGCATTAGGCTGGGCCCCCAGACAGACTAGAATTGATTGGTTTGACCAAAACTGTAGAGCCGCAATTGAAGAAAGAAACCAGAGCCACCGAGAGTACATAGCAAGGCCAACAAGAGCAAGGATGGAAGTCTTCAAGGAAAAAAGAAAAATCGCAGACAAGCTGTTCAGAAAGAAGAAGAGGGAATATCTAAATAGGAAAATCTTACAGATACAGGAAGACTTCAATGAAGGGAGAATTAGACAAGCGTACAAAGGAACTCGCCAGATCACCAATAAGTTTCAGCCAAGAACGGACATCTGCAAGGACATAGATGGGAACTTGTTGGCAGATCCTGATAGGATAAAGGAAAGGTGGGGAGAGTATTTTCAGAACCTATTGAACCCTATCTCCATATTAAACGAGAATGCAGAGACAGAGGCATTTGTAATTCCCCAAGATAACATCTCAATAGAACCACCAACACTGGATGAGGTGCGGGAAGCTGTAAAAAGGCAGAACAGCAACTAATCGCCTGGCGCCGATGGAATAGCAGCTGAGCTGCTAAAGAAAGGAGGACCCCAACTATTACGAACATTACACGAACTCATATGCACCATCTGGGAGGAAGAAGTTATACCAGAGGACTGGAAGAAAGCGATTATATGTCCAATATACAAGAAAGGAGATAAATTAAACTGCAAAAACTACAGAGGCATCTCACTCCTCAGCACCAGCTACAAAATCTTCACAATCCTTGTGAAACAAAAACTGGAACCTATAGCGGAAAGCCTTATAGGAGAATATCAAGCTGGTTTTAGGCCAAACAGGTCAACATCGGACCAACTGCTGACCTTAAGGCAAATTCTGGAGAAAACCTGGGAAAGGAATGTAGATGTATACCAGATATTTGTCGACTTTCAACAGGCATATGACTCAATAAACAGAGAGAGGCTATACGAGATCCTATCGGAAATAAGAGTCCCCTCAAAGTTGGTACAACTGATCAAATGCGCCACAAATAGCTCACTGGCGAAAGTGAGGATCCAAAATATTGTAACAGAGGAGTTCGAAGTACGTCAAGGGCTCAGACAAGGAGATGGACTGGCCTCCATGCTTTTCAACCTGGCCCTAGAATGGGTGATAAGGAAAACGTCAGTCCAGCGAAGTGCATCAATAGCTACCCAGTCGGTACAATTACTTGGATATGCGGATGACGTAAACATCGTGGGAAGGTCCTTTTTGGCAGCAAAAGAAGTCTATGTCGAATTAAAAGAGGCGGCAAATGACATAGGCCTGAAGATTAACGAAGAAAAAACGAAGGTGATGCAACAATCCAGAGCAGGAAGATCTAGAATGGGAAGAAATATAACCATCGACGAACATAACCTAGAAGTAGTCGATAAAACAGTCTACCTTGGGTCTACTATCACAAAAAGAAACGAAGAAAAAGAAGAAATAACCAGACGAATACTACTGGCTAATAGAGCCTTTTATGCCCAACAACAAATCCTGCACTCAAGATTTGTACACAGGAAAACGAAACTCTCACTCTACAAAACAGTAATACGACCAGTACTGTGTTATGGTAGCGAGACTTGGACTATGACCCAGGACATAGAGGAACGAGTCAACAGGTTTGAGAGGAAAATTCTCAGATGCATAATAGGCCCAACCAGAGAGGATGGAATATGGCGAAGAAGATACAACAACGAGTTGTATGAAATTTTTGACGACCCACAACTCTCAACTTTAATAAAAATCAACAGACTGAGACTAGCCGGCCATGTGATCAGGATGGAGGACAATCGTATCCCAAAACGGCTTATGGCATCAGAAATTTCGGGAAGTAGGCCAGTAGGTAGACCCAGGAGGAGATGGATAGACTCTGTGACGGCTGACGCAGAGTCAATGCTCAACATCCGGACCTGGAGACATGCTGCAAGGGACCGTCAAACATGGGGAAATGCCCTAGAGGAGGCCAAGGCTCGATTTGGGCTGTAGCGCCATTGGATGGATGGCTTCTAACAGGATGGATTGGGCGAATCTCTTTGCTACTATTAACGTAAAATTAAAAAAAAAACCAAACATTTATTAACAACAATAAATTTATTTCAGGATTACATTATGTACACATTCAATAAGAAACATTTAAGTTAATAATTTGAAAATTGACTTTTTGTTTTACATATACATATATATACATATATATGTAATAAGTGTGTTTTTGGTGTGTTTGTTTATATAAAAACATAAATTTATCTAACAATATAAAAATTAACATCAACTTAATATATATTTTCACTAGATTCGCCTAAAAATTCACAGAATATATAAAGGTACACATAAATAATTGAGACATTCGAGTTTTCTACACATGCGTGATACGTTATAAAAATACAATATTTTACCTTTTTTACTTTCTATTTCATCTAAGATTGGTACATTATCTCTAAAGTATTATTTTATTAAATATGATCAATATACAATAATAATTATCGGTATATAAAGTAGTAAATTCATAATTATATGTTTTTGTTTGTTTTTGTAAACAGCTATAAAAAATATGTACAAATCACGTTGAATACATCAGAAGACTGCACTGTACTATACAGTCACTAGTTGACTGCCTATATAATTGGTGGTTGGTGTACTATGTATTTTATATTTTTTGTTTTTAGTCCCTTAATACCTATTTACATATACATATAAATATGTTTTTTAATTTAAATTTAAATTTTGCTTCAAGAAATAGAAACATTTATTATTTAAACATTATTTATTTTTTTATGTACAATAAATTAATAAATTCATTTTTCTTAATTTCTTAAAATTTAATGCATCACATCAAAATATTTTTATACTTATTCTTTTTTTTTTACAATCATCTCAAATTTACAATTTCTTTTCTTTTATTTTTTATTTTGTTGTTATTTTTATAATTTTGTTGGAGATATGTCAGTATTTTGTTTTTTTTTCTGCATTGTTTTAATGCTTTTTAATTTATTTTTATATTTATTTAAAAGTACAAGAATACTTTTTTATTCCTTGGCTTTCTCGTTTATACAGTGTTAATATGAATTAACATAATTATTGTCATTTACATTCAGATTGATTAAATATTATTATTTTTGTTTTTATTTAAGTACATAGATGGATATAAGTAAAATGATAATGATTATATTTTTTTAAAGGATTTTTGTTTTTATACATATTCTTAATTTTAAAGTAATTTACAGGATTTTTTATTTTTTGATTTTGAATAAATTTGACAGAATCTGATTTATAAGAATTTTAATTAATTTTTTTATGTTAAGTGATTCTAATGAAATCTCGTTCTAAAAAATATTTGGTATACATATTTAGTGTGTTCAAATGATTTGGGGTAATTATAACTCTTTCAATTTTGTGACAATGCTTTGGTAGCTGTTGAAAATCAGTATTTCGTAGTGTTAACCTTATTTTACTTAACAGACAGTACGGCGTTAGATGAAAAAGATGTTCTACTGGGGACCCCCTTGTGTGTTTAACAGAACACCCTAATCAAACCATTCTACGGTGTGGTAAATTTGTTCTGGTTACTCTAGATATCTCTCTAAAGCTCTGTTGACCAAACTCTAATCCATTGGTATCGACACCGTTCTCAAGAAAGAAGAGCGAAAAGAGTTTTGTTTCTGACCGTTCATTCATGTTGGATGACGTCCAATCTAAACCCAAAAATTTCGCCTGGTATTCCCCAGGGGTCAATTTTATCACCTGATCTTTTCCTAATCTTCAAGATATTGTCTGTTTGATCGTGAACTCATGCCCAGTTCTATGAATAAGAGATGGGTCAGCTGTTAGATTCACACTGTCCACTGTCCAGACAAAAGTATTGTGTCGATTCACGAAGCTATCAGGGAGGAGATAAGATCAGACGGTATTAATCCCATTGTGCTGCAGGAGAAGGCTTTTTTGGCACAAGGTTACGCCCCATCTGTCTGGAGGAGTGTAATCATTACATTTAAACCCAACCCAGTTTGCTCTAATTACACCTTTGCTAAATCTTTAAGACCGATAAATTTTTTGTCGTTTGCCTTGAAGTCAATGGAGAAAATTTTAAATTAGGAAATAAGGCAAACTTTTCTTTTGCATTAACCGTTTAGCATACATGTCAGGCGAGTAAGTCCAGTTAAACAGTCATTCAGAAGCTGTTGTTCAGACTGCAAATTATTGCACTAACAACGGAGTTGGCCGAGAATGAAGAAACCTTAAGGAACCAGCTCAGCGAGCACTTTCTAGGGTAAATCCTCCAGATCGCTTATCCATTGGATGCTGGGTGTAGTCATAGGACCTTCCCAGACCGTTATTGTCGGAGTCTCTGGGAAGATATTCAACCATGACAAGGTTAAATGGGCAGTGGCCTCTTTTCGAGCCTATAAATACCCGGTAGGAGATGGAATTATTCCGGCACTGCTTCAGAAGTGGTTCGATTTGATTCTAAACAATCTAGTCTGTCTCTTTAGAGCCAGCTTCAACTAGGAAAACATTCCAACCATCTGGAGGAAAGTCGTGGTGGTTTTTTCCCCAAACAGGGTAACAGACCGAGACCCTGGAGCTGTCTAAATCGTACAGGCCTATGAGCTTAACCTCTTTTTTTTAAAACGATAGAAAGGCTGCTATGTTAGATTCAAGCCGTCATATTTACTCTTCACAGCTCCCAGTTCGCTTACTCGAAGGGTAAATCAACAGAGGTCGTTTTACACCACCTGGTCAGCAAAATCGAAAGGGCCTTCCTCGCTAAGGAAACTGCTTAATGTGCGTTCCTTGACATCGAAGGTGCTTTCGATAACATTAGCTACGATTCTATTTCTAGAGCACTGGTTCTCAGAATCCTAGATCCTCACATGATTAAGTGGATAAAATTCATGCTTGTAGGTCGTGACATTTCTTCTACACTAGGTGTCTCCACGATTGAACCAACCCCAATAAGGCTGCTCTGTTACCTTTCTCCAAACGCTACAAAGTGGACCTAGGTCCTATTTGCATCCAGGGTATTACAGTTGGGGAGTATAGTTAGACAAGAGATTGAACTGGAACGCTCAACTGGACTACGTCATCATTTAAGCCCCAAGGGCCATATGGGTCTGCAAAATGATTATGGGTAAGACATGGGATCTTACACCACAAATGAAGTACAATATAATCGTTGAACCTGTGGTTACTTATGCCCCTATAGGTTGGTGGCCCAAGGCTAATCAGGTTACATCGATCCTCAAGTGCAGCAAACATTTCCATTGGTTTACCGACGGGTCAAAGATGGAACATGGTACAGAGGCCGGTGTCGCAGAACCCAACTCCAAGGTACCGTTTGCTTAGTTAAGTGGTTCTCTGTTTCCCAGGGTGCTCCAGAGCTTGACCAGAAGAAATTATGACTAATTAGTCAACAGAGGTAGGTACATTGTTACTAACTTGATTAAGGTGCTCCTAAGTTGGCCTTTGCTAAAAACGTATCAATATAATTAAGGTATGTTCACTGAGGTCGACCCCTTCCAACTGTTCCATTCGCACTCGTTTTGTATACTTGTTTTGTCTATCTCTTTTCGTTCAAACAATCTCAACATATCTTTCTCAATTCACGAAACTACATTTTCGTTGTTGACTACACAACGCTTCACTTTGGAAAACATTACCACAAGTAACAAAAGCGGTGCGGTTGGCTACCCGTAGTCTGAGTCGCGACTTTTAAGTTAAGGTGTAAAGGTATAAACAGGCTAATCGCAACGGTCCTCGCCGATCCCCGGAAAAGTCAGTGTGTACAAGTGCCCTAGTCTTGTATGCGGCACTAGCAAGGTGGACTTCATTTCCGGCCTCACTCGAGGAACTACGTGAACAAAGGTAACAAAAATAATAATGAAAAGAAATCAAAACAAACGGATGCACAGACGACCCGACACAGCAACGTACAAGGACTAGGACCAAGGACTATGCACCATTCCCCATCGGGGGACTTTCAGCTTGCTCCAAATGGGGCAATCGCCAGCTCTGCCTTTGCGATTGCCACCCACAGCAACATAACCACAGGCGTGCCAGGAGTTATCAGCCACAGTGACAATAGCACATTAGAGAAACAGAGTTCACGAGCGTCCATACGCAAGAGAAGATACAATAGCGCTTTCTTCGGCGGAATTGCAGAATATGAGGTCGCCGATACCATCTCGGAGAAGAACAAAACCAACAAAGCAAAATTTCAAGCAGACGTTGAGGAGTGGAAAACATTCCAGAACACAAGGACAGCAGGAGCGGTAACCTCACGCACTAAAAGCAAGCCATCATGGGAAGATAGCTCAGCGCCTACAATTAATGACCAAAAAGGAAAAAGCTCTCAAGGCCAACCATATTCTGGAAAGCAGGAAAATATCAGATATGGTCATGCAGTTCGTGATGGGGCAAATTGCTCGAGTATCTTCGGCGCAACCATTTTGGAATAAAGCCCGAACCAAATATGATGTGCCGTACCATAGTCGTACGTGGCCTAACGATCAAATATATGCAACTTCATTAAGTTAATTTAGGTCGGTGCCATAAGAACACTCAAGTTCGTATGTTAGGGTATTCATCATATTGGTTCAGGCTTAAGGCAGGCATGAATAAAGGTTTTCAAAAAGGCTTCATCTAACGAATAGGCTGACTCCGATGAAGAACTTAGGGAGCGCTTGGATGAACTAACAGCAATCGAGGTGAAGAGGGAGTTAGCATCTATAAGATCAGATGCAGCGGTGCAATGTTGGATATACATGGCAGGAGGCAGTCTGTACCACCCTCTGGCAGCATGAAGCGGGTTGTTGGGTCGAGAAGAACTATGGCCAGAGTAATAACAAATTTAGTAACAAATTAAATTTCGGCAGTGACCTTAATATCCGGATCCCTACCACAGAGGCATGGGAAGATTTCCAATCTGACAAGGACCATGACGTTGTCTTGTACCTGTGTACAAATCCAAATTAGAGTCGATTGTTTTTCCCATAAATTAACTTGAAAAAACGCTTCCGCATGCCTAATTTCGCTAGCTATCCCCACATGGTATTGTGTGGAGGAGCCACGCTTAGCTGGCCAAGAAGCCACATGAGGCTCGCGAAAGGCGGACGATCTCCCGGTTGGCTTTGCCTGGAGGAAGTTAAGTCTGCTCTGGATGTTCTTTGTGATATCGAACAGCAGGGTTTTATTGTTTAACGAGACCTTGCTCGAACAATCAAGTCTTAACTCAAGCCACCAGGCAGACTGTTGAACCTATTCAAGGAATTTGGTCTAGCAATATGAGGTATGGGGGTGTTAACATAGAGCAACTGAAGTCGTCGCGATGCTTTTGGGTCCAATGCCTTACAAAAAGAAAGAAGAACGGAAAGCCAAGAAGTGAGTTGAAGGCGATTGAGAGTAGTCCATTTATAAAAACTAGGTTGAGAGCTAGTGATAGAATTGAGGCCTACCTCACATTTGTAGAGATGGTGTCGAGTTTAGATTTGATGCCATCCTATACTACCTTGATTAAGCGACCAGAAACAAAACTCGCAATTCAATTCTTTAGAAGAGGTAAAATCTATTGCGATGTTCTATAAAATTTCGCCTACTCAATGAAAGTAGCTTAATGGAAGTAGTAAAACAAATATTTTCCCCAAATCTCCACTAATACCAAAGACCCCATAACAAACTTTTTAAAGTCCCTAAATGAAATATAATTTCATACAAGCAACATTAAAATGAATTTAGAATGAAAAGGTACAAGGGCTGGTATTTGTCCGGAAGGGACAGCAGCGCACCAGTGTAGTTCCTGAAAATTAATAAAAGAAGTGCGTAACTTTCATATTAAATTAAAACGGTATATGGAGCCATAATCCCTTCCGTTTTTTCGTTCTTCGTTATGCTCTTCTTTGAAATTTATCCCTTTTTTTGAAATGCTCCAAGAACCCGAAAAGGTATTTTTAGGGTGGATTAACATTTTTTGTTTTTTTTTTTGTTAGAAACTTTGTTTTTAAGGGATATATACAATATAGAGAGAGAGAAACAGGGATTGAGAACATTTTTATTTTACTTTTATTTCGTTTATCCTTGTTCTAGTAGTATTGTGCACAAAATAAAAAAAAAGGAAAATTTCCTCTTAATTTTTTTTTATTTATAATTTCTGAGTCCTTTGAGATATATATAAAGTGAATATGTTCACGCCTGAAATATTTTCAATAAAAATTCCATGTTTTAAAATAAAAATGGCCAGCAAACAACGGACGAGAAAAAATGTTTTGTGTATTATACTGTGAGAGAGAGAAAAGGTTTATTTTTTTAATGGCATTTTCTTCAGGGACTGCTTAAACATAAAAGGATACTTTTCCTGAGAACCCTCAATAACGCCTACATTATCACAAAAACAACATATAAAAACAGTAAAGGACGTATACATCCCTACATTTCATACATACAAACATACTCTCGGCAAAAGCCACTAGACCCAGAAAAATTAGTATTTTTTATCTCCTTTTAGCACGCTTGTAAATTTCATGGTTTCATGTAGCTTTCGTATTTTTTCAGTGGTATCCTTTTAGAGTAATTCTTTTTTTTTGCAGAAAAAAAGGAGATGAAAAAAAAGCACAATTTAAGATGTGAAAGTCCCAGAAAAATATTATCTTTTCGGGTTTGAGCTTTATCCTTAACCAAAGTCGGCCAGGGTGTGTGTGGGGCTGGAAGGATCCTTGTCAAACCAGTTACGCTAATTTTTATGCTGATGAAAGAGAAAATTTCTTCCTTTTTTTTTTCTTCTGCATACAAAAAAAAATCATCATCAGCTATAAGGATCGTGTGCTTTCTTTCGTTTAATCCAGACTACATGAATTCTCTGAGATGAGAAAAATATTTTCAATTCTTATCCTTTTTAATTCACTGTGAAGTTTTCCTTTCGGCATGGGTAGGTATCCTGTTTTTTGCATATACTCACACACACACATACATTCACATATTTGCGACTCTGTTTATTTTTAGAACGAGTTTATCAGAGAACCTAAAAAGAAAAAAGAAAATATATAGTAACAGCGATATGGCAGGCGGCTGCGAAGCATTTTAAGGATTTTCAAGGTTTGTTTGAATGAATTTTATGCTATATAAACAGAATTCTTGTCTTTTTGTTTGTTTTTAGTCTGATCGAAAATCCTAAAACGAAAAAAATCTTATTATTGTAATTTGATGCTTTTAAGGATATGATGATTTCTTTTTAATTAAAACTTAATACGTTGATTATAATACTAAGTAGATAGGGACAAACGTGAGTCAAAATAATATCCAGTTACGGAGCTACGAGCGCTAGTATCGCAGGGTTTTGTTCTCTGCTATATGGTTTATTTCTGAAATAAACTTTGTCTTGTTTATTACTGAGTTTATATGAAGAGTTTACCCGGAGTTTACTCAGATTAAGCGCCCATGGAAATAGGGATTGAGTAAAGTTTGGTTAAATTCAAGAAAACTCGACAAAACCCGGCTTAACAGGACTGGCTTCGTTGAGTTTGCTTGGATTTAACGAAACTTTACTCAATCCCCGTTTCCACGGGCGCTTAACCTGGGTGAACTCTGCATGGAAACACAGTATATGTGAAAGCCCTTCGCGCATTGAGGAAAAAAAATCAGAAGCGGATTAATGGTAAAATTAACCTTGTAAAGTAGACATAATTCATGGCGGTCAAGGTAGAACAAGAACTCGAAGAGGGTGAGAAATTTGCGGGTCGAAAAATCGCTAAAATCACCTCACGTAATTTATGGACGACCCCATAGCTCGAGATGTCGTACAGAAAATGCGGCATGATGAGACTCTCTATCAGTCTTAGGCGTGACTGCTGTGGTAGGAGTTTGCCAAATAACCATAACCTACGAAGCCAACTATAAACTTTACTAAGAATCCGCGAGATGTGGTCGCAACAAGTCAACCTAAAGTTCACCACAACGCCCAAGTTCGTAGCCTTATTCACAATCCATAGTGGAGTATTATCAATCGTGATAGGACTTAGCTCATGGGTATTAACGAAGATAGTTATTAGACGCCCAGCTTGAAATATTGCTCAAGTCACCATGAACTCTGTCAACGCATTCACCTAGTTTATCTGAAGAAGATGAGGTATATAATTGCGTATCATCAGCAAAGAAGTGAAAACAGCAGTTCCGGATGACAGTAGACATATCATTCGTGAATAATGTGTAGAGCAATGGTCCGAGAACAGAGCCCTGCGGTACTCCTGATGGCACAGGAAGAAATAATGAGTACTTATCATTGAACTTGATGCACTGTGACCTGTTGGAGAGGAATGAGGAGAGGAGAGAGATAGCAGAGACGAGAACTGGAAGAGAGTAGCAACTCAGCAGGAAATGGAGCGCGATCTCTTCGAGGGAGGTATATGAGAGATTAGAATTTTACAAGCAAATCTCTCTAGCGGACTAAATAATGTTTTAGGGAGTTCCCAGTCGCCATTTGAGTTTTGTGCGTTGGAGTTTTATGAATATAATTTATGTATTTATTTCTTTTATTTGTTATTTCTCTATAAAATTTTAATCTCCCATAAATCTCCCTTAAGGAGATATGGCTCCATTTTCCTACTGAGTAAAATATTATATGCCTCTTTCGAAAACCATAAGATTTCAAACGAAGACTAATCCAAGTATAAATAGAAAGAAAGCTCCACTTTAACTCTCCAAGAGAGTACAAATGGAGTACTCCCTTTTCTGGACATGCTTATGGGAAAAAGAGCAATACAAGGAACGTTCTAGTTTATCCTAGAGATTATGATGGACGGTATCAAAGGCTTTTGAGAAATCAAGCAGAACCAACACAGCGGTCTCGTTATCATCCAACTTCGCTCGAACATCAGTGGTGCAAGTTGAAATTTAATTTATTGTCTAGAACAATGCCTAGATCTACAACTAGATCGACACTGTCTCAGGTCATAAGGTTTGTAGTAGTCGATCGTCCCTTTCTGAAACCATGTTGCTGTTCGTTAAAATATGGATTGATAAGGGGGGGCGATCTTATCGTAAACAAGTTTCTCGAGAAGTTTAACAAGATGGAATTACCCCTCGGGCGGTCGCCCGGGTTCGCCCATACCTAAAGCGGTTACTGACTATATGCCTTATTCCTATTGCATTGGTCAGGCAAGGCGAGGAGGCTGAAAAAATGATGATGATTTCGTGGCCAATGGGTGAAATTTGACAATGAGGGAAAGAAATGAATGGGCGAGACAACTTCAATGGGAAATTTGGCATCAAGCGTTTTTTAATTTTCTTCAGAAAATTGAAAGGGTTTGAATCAGAGTTTCGCATTTGAACCGAACCCGAACACTGAACCCGCTCCAGTTCAAGATTTTTTTAAAATTATGTGAACCCGAACCCAATGAAAAATTTGGTTCAGGTTCACATTTTAATGGCAATTATTATCTAGTGTGCAGCATTTTGAAATTAAAATTTCATATTTTTCAGAATTGGGAGCAAAACAAAATTGATGCACCTCTATTACTTCAAAGTATGGCTGCCATCGCCTAAATTGTCGAGGGCGGACAAAAACTACAAAAATCCCGGACCTGGACGAATATGTTTATTTGGCGAGTTAAAATACAACCGTAGCGTGGTATCGAATCAATAACCGACTATATATTCGGTTACCAGCAAAGGGCTAGCAACCCTTTCCGGCATTAAGTTCTTGCTATGAAACCTACGGCACAACCTCGGACAGGACAGAAACTTGGGAAAGTTAGGGCAAAGATATCTAGAATTACCCCGTTTGAAAAGTTGAGTCGAGGTTGATTTGGAAATTCGACAATCGTATATGATGTCGAGTTGGGTTCACTTTGAAATAGAGTTGACCGGAAATCAAAACATAACATCTAATTTTTGTGTGAAATTCGTATTTATAGATACGTAAAAACTCATAACGAAATAATTTTATATTCCTGTCCAAGCAAAACACTGAAGACAAAACTAACGCCAAAGGCGGACTTCACGGATGATAAACAAACAAAAGAAATGTCACTTAAACCCAATTACAATTCAACCAGCCTATAAGAGGTGAAAAATCAACTCAACCCGCTGAGTTGGGTTGAGTGGACCCAGTTTCAACTCGACCCTCGTTTATGGCTGAACCTAGTCATAAACGGGATAAATAAAAACAATAAGGAAACAGAGATGAAAAATAAATGTGCCAGAATTAAAAGAAGAGCAAATTAGGGGTGAATATGAGAACCTACTGGTAAAGCCTGCACTCCAGAACCTGTACCCGCACCAAAAATGTACAGGGTTCGAAACCCTGGTTTAATGCGTTTCAATTTCTGACTGTCATCTTCCTCCACCTTTTTTTTCACCAATTAATCTTATTATAGATGTGTGCCGTTTTTAGTTGTGTGCGTGAACTCTGTTCAATCTACCTATTTGCGTTGAGTTGAAAATCTTTAACGAAAATTCTTAACTATGTCTGTTTTCATGGCGTATAACTCGGGTTCAACTCTCATTGAAACTCAGAATATTTTTAAATCCGAAACTTTTGACTTTTCTTCCAACATGCGTTAAGGACTTTGTAATGCTTTTTTTAATTCAAGCGCGAACCTGTTTTTTTTTAAGTTTTACTAAAAAATAACAAAATTGAAAATTTATGTATTTTATGATTATTATGCACGTTTAACGAAGTAATATTATTAAATTAGTGTTGAAACCCAATTGATTTTAGAGGTTTACAACAGAAATTCGAAGCCCTCCAGCTTAAATCAGTACAACTATCGCCATCTACCGTACTAACTGGAAAAATCTTTATCCATATCTACTTACTCTTTAATCAATGCTTAATACCTAAGCGATTTTAATACCCTGAACGGGCTGTAATATTAATTTCTTATTGCCTTAAAATAAAAGGAGTTTTTCACTAAAAATTAAACTGTGTGGATACTGGAACTGAACCGCATCGAACAGGTTAACTTAGAAACCTTCAACATCTTCACAATTATCCTCACAAGAAGATAGCCAATCCCAGATACGCTTCCGTACAGCGGTTTGATCTATTGTAGTCTCCAGGCCATAGCTGCTCATCAGTCTTCTAAGTCTAGTCTTATTCTCATCTAAAGAATACCTACTCTCTCTTTGATTAAGGTAGACGCAAAGTGAATCTTGGTCGATTTCCTGTGTCTGCGATAGTAGTGTTGCTGATTTTGATGCGCATATCTTCGAGTCCACCCATCTATCTTTTAAGTATTTTGATATTTCAGTTACTTTGGCACGGTTCTCTTCGTCATGATCTAGATACTTCCGAAAGCATCTTATAAGTCTCGGTGAGAATTTTCGAAAATTATCGGGAATTTTTGTAGTCTTTTTCTTTTGATATTTCATAAACGCCGAATAGTCCGAATCCTTCACCCAATCCGCACTTTGCCATGGTGGACTGCCAGTTAGGATGGCAAATAATAGTATACCAAACTGCCATGCATCGCTCGAAGCCTTACAGATGAACCTTTCATTCTTAACAATCTCCAGTATCTCTGGCGGCAGGAACGACACCCATGTGTGCATTATTTTATTCACTAATATCCCCTTCTTGGTTGTTGCACCAAAATCACACAGCTTTACCCTAGAAAAATCTGGTGAAAAGACTAAAACATTCTCCAGCTTCAAATCCCTATGGACCAAACTTTTTGTATGCATAAATCCCAGGGCGGAGCTCAGTTGTTCAGCAATCAACTTGCATGAGGTTTCGTGTAATCCACTTGCTGGTAGGTTTGAGGCTAGATCTCCATACGGTGCATACTCGGCGGCAAACACATAGTAGCCTTTCGTTTGGAATGAAACATTGTATGCACTTAACATATTCGGATGATGGCTGAGCTGGTAGCTGTAGTGGAACTCTTTGATGAATTCCTTCAGATTTGTTAGCTCGGCATGGACAGCCTTAAGTACTACTTTGGTGTTTGTTGGTCGATGGAAGGCAAGTAGGATTTTTGCAAAACATCCTTCGGCTAGAGTTTTTTCAATGTTGTATTCGTCGCAGAAATTAATTTCTGGTATATTCATGTCGGGGATTATGTGGAGGATGCCGCCATCCGTGTCCGGTGGAGGCTTCTTGTATATGCTATTTCGATGTGTAAGAGCTGGCGCGGCATTTTCGTTCTTGCTGCCATCTGTTATTTTCATTATCCTAAATGATCGGCGTTTTTCTAAAAATTGAAAAAAGAAAAAAAAAAGTTAGTTTTCAACTTTGAACTTGCTGTAGTTTATAGGTTTAGTGAAAAACGATTTATGAATATGGTGAAACTAGTTTTTATTAGGACAACAATATGCGCGGAGCTTCGAACAAGGAGTAAATGATTTTCGTTATTGAATCGTATCATCGCTGTCGCACAGAGTTCTTCCATGGGTTTCAATGTCCAACCCCTACGTTTTCGTGGTGAGTTGTATATGTATATGCTTATACGGCTAACAAGGGCTACGGACCAAGTTTCTGGAGGTGTAGCTAGGTCACCCTTCATACAATGTACCATCACTGTAGGCTAGACTCGAACAGATTGAAAATAAACACGAACCCATTGAAAATGTTTGTAATGTGAGTCTCAAGTTGGGTACGCGAAGTGGCTAACCTCAGATCCACACACAAAAACAAAAATTTGACATAAGCCTCAAGCGTAAGGCTGGCTCGTCGTGGAGTCGCGGAGTGGTGAGACACAACGGAACTACCACCTATATTCCTACATCACCAAGTACCTGCACGTGAACTTCCCCTATCAGAACGGACGCGGATTACTTAGGGTAGCGTGGCGGGCACCAGAAAGAAAATTCTGGAGCGAGAGACCTCACCTAAGCCATCCTGATTTTGCCTAAGCACATCATCCTACTCAAAAATTCAAAGACCACGAACATTCGCCCTTTCCACATAAAACACAATAATTCTCAAACACTGATTTAATTCATTACACCTTATGTAATATTACATTATTCGAAATACAATTTAGCAACAAGAATCAAATCAAATCCAGAAAGTCAATTACCATGCTTTTACAAATTCTTCAACATTAAGGGTTTGAAATAAACCCGCCCTGGTACCACGACGTTTTTTTACATGTATACACCTACGACCCAATAAATTTGTTCAACACAACATTTAAACGCCCATTTTCCCACTTCTAAACCAAAGTGTTTACCGAACTGATGGTTGCGCGGCCAGCTAGTGGTTAAAGAATGCTGGTCGCAAAGTGCCTTATCCTGGTAAGCGGCTTTGGCAGGATGGATTACCTTTTCCGCAATTCTTGTGGGACCGTTTATGGATAAACTCAAAAATAAAAAACTTCTTGCCTCCAGTATGGAGGCGCAGGAAACCAAATCTGCTGTTTTAAGGGCAGTAAGGTTGGTAAAGGGAAAAAGGGAGCTTTAGACTCTAATGCGAAGTTCCCAAAACTGCATCGGTTCAGATCCTCAGTGCCTCGATACAGGTTAACAAAACCACCGGCTCTGAAGGCGCTTCACCATCAAAAGTGAAGTACCAAGCGCAACGTAGCACTCTAAGAATCCTTGCTCGAATCGAGGGAGTTGCGAAGGGTGAAAACATCGAGAGGCATCAAGATGGGCGACGCAGGTTGTCAGCGAGCACACTTCGCAAACTGGCAACTCAACACCAAAGCGTCAGATATCCCTTGAGGAATCGAATCACTCTGAGGATAAGCGTAATAGGAAAAGTTACAATCTACTTCCTCTTACTACTAAGACCTATAGCGAAGTGCTAAAAGGTCAGATCGTGATCGCCGTTATCGATGAAGGCGATCCAGGTGACTCCATTCATCCTGATATATGGAGGAAAATTGAGGTCAGGCTCGCGACGATTTTCCTCCAAATTCTTCATGAGCATCCTGACACTGCTTCTTACTGTTGCGATGGCGGACGGCATCAGGGCTGCGTGAAGATTATTGCATGTGCCGATCAGAGATCTATCGATCTCTATAAAAGAGTCATATCCAGAATCGGGGAAGCATGGCCAGGCGCTAAACAGAAGGTCGTTATAAGGGAGGAGATTCTGAGTCGACCGAGAGCGCGTTCCTGAATCCCAGCGGAACCATTCTGGATATTATTCGGTTGAGTAACCCACAACTACAGGCGTCATCGTGAAAGATTACCAAATTGGAGGATCCGAAAGGTGACGGCCGAGCGGTTACACTCATAATTAGCAAGCAGTCGCTATCACCTTTGGCCAAATCTAGTGGCGTCATAAGTTAAGGTTTCTCATCCATAACCCTGAGGCCTTTGAAAAAGATATATTGCCTCGAGTGGAATGGCTTTAGCTGCTCCACCTGCGGCTGGGGCCTCGGTAGCCTAGGGAGTAAGGCGTCTGGCTACTATCCCAGAGGTCCCGGGTTCGAATCCCGGCCAGCCCCACGGTCCTTCGCCTTTTCCACTTTCCCACCTACATAACTTTCCTTCTTTCTTCTTCCCTCTTTACATTCCTGATTCCTTCTGTCATAGCCTTCCTTAGCCCTTCCCCGCTTCACCAAAAGCGCATGTCATCGGATGGTTGATGAGATTCAACTCGTTTCAGGAGGCATAACACTCCAGCGAGTTGTTTCTCGATGCCCCGATGACAAAGTCGCCAGTAATGGTTGGGAGTAGGTGGACTGCAAAATATCGCTGGTAGGTTGTGACAGTTCCTTTCTTCCCCGACTAGAGCTGCTGTTCGACATTGCACTCTATATGAAGAAAATAGACTGTCGACTCAGTATAAAGGGCGTTTCCTGTGACTCTAGTCTTTCACATAAAAAAAAAAAAAAAAGGTATTGAAGTTTCTGAGCCCAACGTGCTAGCACTGCGGTGACACAGTTACGTAAGTAGCTGAACCCACCGTGCCTGGCATTGGGGGGTGATATAGGAACGGAAGTAGCTGATCCTAAGGTGCCTGAGGGTACTCATCTACCAACCATGGGTCCAAAAGACCCTGCTTTCTTATCCGAAGAGGATATCAAAATCTCAGGCGTTCCTTCGCCATCAACGACGGAGGACGAACTGGGCGACTTTGCCCAACTTCTTTCGGTGGAAGATGATGATACAACTACAATGTTGAGAGTAGGGCAGACTAATCTCCATCACAGAAAGGTTGCATTCGTCAGTCTCTGCTTACGCCGTTCGAAGGCTGATTTAGATGTCGTCCTGGTACAGGAGCCTTAGATTGTTCGGGGCCTTGTATGCGGAATCAGGACTCCAAAATACAAGTTGCTGTATCTCAGAAATGGGGAAGGTAAGCCAAGAATCTGTTTAATTGTTAATTATGATCTTAAGGCCTTTATGTTGTCTGAATATAGCAATATAATGGTGGCCTGCTTGGACAGCAGAAAGAGAGGCAAGGCTACGTGGATTGCATCTGCCTCTCTACCATATGAGTGAGGTATAGACAGCTCTAGTCTCTTCGATGCGGCAAAGGAAGCGGCTAACTTTGGAGCCAGCCTCATCATTGGATGTGATGCAAATGCTCAAAACTCCGTTTAGGGCAGCTCAGACATAATCTCTTGCTGTGAAACCGGGGAAATAAACCTACGTTTGTTACAAGGGTAAGACAAGAAGTCTTGGTCATTACTCTTGTTTCCCCAGACATGCTCAATTGTGTAGAGATCAGGATGGACCACAAGCAGTCAGGAGTCGTTGAAACTCCTGATCGATACCCATTTTCCTGGCTTGATATCTCTTGCTGCATCCGCAGAAACAGAGTCTAACTAGTGAATATAATTCAGGTACTTTTGACAGACTGATAAACAGGGATTTACTCCTATGCGCCATGGGAGGCTTTAAGTTTTATAAAACACCTGGACCGGACGGATTTTATCTTATTGAAATTCAGAAATTCAGTGACCTAATTCTGGATTGGTTTGCAACCATGCATAGGAGTTCCTTTCGCCTAAGCTACATTCCAACGTCCTGGAGGGTAGAGAAGGTGGTTTTCATTTTCCTACCACAATCTAAAGGACTTATGACCTATATGTCGCACATCCTTTCTCCTCAAGATTCTCGAAAGACTTGTGGAAATTCATATTAGGTAAAGCATTGATAGAAGACTGCTTTCTCCCTCGCAGCTAAACATAGATCGGTAGACACTGCTCTCTAGGTAGCGGTCATTGAAAAATTCCTTGAATTCAAGGAGTTCACTTTGGCTGATTTCTTAGATATTGAAGGTCCTTTTAACAATGTAAAATTTTCTGCGGACACGGGGGCACTCCAGCGTCTGGGTGTTCACGGATGGTCCAGGTCCTTTATTAATCGGCTGTTGAGGT
Organism: Thereva unica; assembly: GCA_949987705.1. Classification (NCBI taxonomy): domain Eukaryota; kingdom Metazoa; phylum Arthropoda; class Insecta; order Diptera; family Therevidae; genus Thereva; species Thereva unica. Next base: position 25,423,537 of record OX465285.1, on the reverse strand, counting down.
GCAAGGTCATAAAGTCTGATCTGGGGCTTTCGGAAGAAGTCAGACCGGTTGGAAGAGGCACACGGCAGAGTGGGGTCATATCGCCGCTCCTTTGGAATATAACAGTCAACAAAGTGTTGATAACTCTAAGCGGTCTAGGTGCACCACGATGTTCTAGCTGGTGATGACCGACAAGTACATCTTTACAATAAGAGGTATAATGCAAGGAGCAGTGGACACTCTTGCTCATTGGGCTGCTACAAAGGGTCTAGGCGTTAGCCCAGCTAAGACTCAAGTAGTGCTGTTTATAAGGCATCATAGACTTCTTGATTTTCCTTCTCTAAGACTCTGCAAGGAGGATGCGAAATTTCTTGGTCTCATACTGGATAAGAATCTAACGTGGAGGCCGAAGAGAGAGCCGATGAGACCAAAACAGCTTTCTTCTTTCGCCAAAGAACGATCGGAATCAATTGGGACTTTAAACTCCGCATCGTCAACCGAGAGATAAATGTAGTTGTTATTCAGTTAGCGCAGCTTTACCTTATCCAAATAATCCCCACTACAGCTCCTAAAGTCATGGTTACACCAATACCACATTTGCTAGAAATGTACGTAGTTACGATTACTATCATACTCCGTAACAAAAACATGTTTATTTTCACTTAACATCTGAAGGAAAATCTTCGAAGGGACTCGTGCAAAAGTTACGTGTTCAAAGGACACGTAACAAAACTGAAATTGTTTTTCCTTTTTATAACACACACACATCCGCATACCTTCTTCACATCTCAAAATGCAAATCGAAAACGTTACCTGAGGCAAGCAGCAACTTTATTTTATAATAGCACCCCCACGCCGTTCACCTGCAGCAGCGCCTAGCATAAGCCATGAGGAGCTGAGTAAGCTTTCCCGGTATGACGTCACTTCAACATAAGCCTCCAAGCCACGTTTCCACTGTAAAAATGCGTGTGTAACGTTTCGAGCCAACAACAACGACTGCTGTTGTCGTCACCGCCATGGGTGCTCCGGAATCTTGACAGCTCAGCGCGGTTCGAGCAAAAGCTTAAGGTTTGCACGTTGACTGTGTCTACCTTGCTTGCTTGGCAGGTGAATAAAGGGAATAAGGAAAGGCTTAAAGGAGCAGTCACCAGCTCCTGTGCTCTATTTATAGTCGCATCTCCATCAGGATCCCGCACGGCAAATCCGCAGAGAACCATTGCTGCGGTAATGGCGGTGGCTGGTGGATTTGCGGATAAGTTGAGCGCGGCTTCAGCTGAACGCCGAATATTTCCATAATTTCCCAGGAGTTTTGAATATTTTTTGACGCCCTAATGAAAAATTTTCTACAAAGTTTCAAGCAAGAGATTAAAAAGTTTTTTTCTGTTGGTGGTGCTTGACGAACGTATACATAATAAAATAGGGAATCTTGAATTTTTTTGGTTTATTTCTTTTTGATTAGATTTTCATTTTGTTAATTATTTTCGTTGAAGGAGCTTAAGTGGTGGGGATTTGTGTTGTTGGGGAAAAGCCGGGTTCTTTGGGGTCATTCTAAGGATTCAAAGGGGAGTTTGGAACTGGGAAAATTCTGAATAATTTAAAGGTTTAAATGGAAACGGAATTGAGTTTATGTGTTATTTATTTCTCTATATATACATATCTATATATAAAAATGAAAATATGTATTATATGTATTGATGTTCTAAGTAGGCTTCTTCACAGATCTTAATGAAATTTTAATCATGTGCTATTTACATTAATAAAAGAAATAATTCTATTTCTTTCTAAGGCCACTTCTAGATGGCGTTGTCATGGAAAGCTTCGTTGAAAAGTTGCTGCAAAGCGGCCATTGTATTCCGATTCTAATGACAATCTGTATCTAGGGGTTTTTACTGCAGTAAATAATGAATTTATGATCAAAACTTATAATTTCAAAATTATGGGGCCAATATTGCAGAAGAATTTTGCCATTTGTGTTCCAGTTTCGATTAAATTCCCAAATTGCCTTATTTTTACTCGAGAAAACTGCGATTTATTAACGCATGGCCAATGGCATTGAAAGGGCATGATTATCACAAGCCACAGGGCAAAAATATCACACGTATCATAGTGAGACGCTGAAGAGTTACTACGCACAGCGGGAGTCGTTGTACACATAAGGTGGGCTACCTAACGTTTGGAATTTGAACTATAGGATATTTTGAGGTTGGAAGCTTTGCTGACAGTTCCGCTGTGACGGAAAGTTAGGTTTATGTTTGAAATTTTCGAAATGGGTCGCTTTTCGCTTGAAAAAGTTATTTCCAAACGGCTGAGTCTTCTACTAAAAAGTAGTCTAAATTCGCCGCAAATGATATGCCAAAAATGCAGTTTGTGGATCAATGTGAAGCGAGTTCGGGAAACTGGATCGTTGTTGGGTAAAAAACCCCTGTACGTACTCGTCCAGAGCCCTCAACCGAAACTATCGCTGCTGTTACTAAGAGCGTGCGCAAACAACCATTACCATCAACTCGTTATCATCTACGCGAGTTTCACGGTGGGAAGTCCGGCGGTACTGGAGAGATCAACAAAACCCTGGGAAAGGACGACATCGAGGAATGCTGTTACAAATGCACGATCTGTATCGCACCCAATTCGTCGACGAAATCCAAAGCGAAAAAAGCACAATGTTGGCGCGATATTCGAAAAAAATTGAGATTGACGTGGCGGGAGCATTTCCAGCATCAGTTAGTGGCAACCGTTACTTCATCTGCAATCTGCAATCTGTTGGAATGGTGAAACATTTCAACCGGACCATTGGTGTGAAAATCTAAGAAGGGTGCTTAACGACCATCAGCGTGATTGGGACAGCTACGCACCGTTCTTCTTAAAAACCGGCTAGACGCCTACAAGGATGGTCTTTGGATAACAAATCACGCTCTCAGATGATATAATGTTTGGAATCGTCTAGAAACAAGTCAACCACTCAGTTAATATTCCTGTCCACTAAGAGTGAGTTAATGGAAATCCACGATACGGCTCAGGGAAATCTGTAAATCGGCCAGCAACAGGATGAAGATCCACTACAACTTAAGGGGGAACGGAGCTAGATTTAGTGAAGTGTGGCTATATAATCTTCGACGAAGAAAAGGGAAATCACACAAGAAGAAGGGGCCCTCCACTGACATCACGAGGATAAACGATATCGTCTGTTGCGTCCAAAAAGGTTCAATTGCTAAGAAAAAGATCGTGCACGTTTGCCCCATGTGGATTGTCCACAAACGGCATTTTACGCATTGACCTATAAGTAATGCTAGGTTTCCACTTGCCATTTTGAAATTGACAAATGGCCTATTCTGACGTCATTTTGAAAATTCTAAAGTGGAAATAGCGAAAAACTGCCTATAATTGAAGTAACCAACAGCACTAATCATTTAAATTCTTGGTAAGTCATTGACAAATGCTGTTGGTCAATTCATTTAAAGGCAGTTTTTCGCTATTTCCACTTTAGAATTTTCTAAATGACGTCAGAATAGGCCATTTGTCAATTTCAAAATGGCAAGTGGAAACCTAGCATAATGCCCACTGGTCCCTCGAGAAAAAATGATTGCTAAGCGATCTCGAATGGAAAAAGACGCTGAAAAATTTGAGAATCTCAGCGGAGATATGTGAGTAATAATTGGCTTTATATTTTTATCTTATCGTTTTTGCCCAGCAGTCCCCCAACTGAGTACTAATCACGTCTAATGCCGATTCACCTCTATAATCGAACGAGTGCCTGCCGGCCGATTGGAATCGTAGAATGATGAAAAGTTTGTTAAGCAAGGAACTTTCCGTCAGTTGACGACCGGACTGTAAATTCACAAGGCTATTTTGTAAGAATCGAGGGAAAAGCGTCTTTGAGCCATTGAGTCCTTCGTGCACCCCCTAAACATTTTAATTCGGTTCTCCGGGGGAATCAGATCTTCATAAGATTATGTTGTACTTCTCTCCGCCTATCGAGCCATGCTTAGTAGTATAGCTATGTTGGTCCGGTGCTGCCTATTGTGCAATCAAGCTTTTCATTTGTGCTTTAGGCTGATGCTTCAGTTTGTGTCTTTGGAAGCGTTTGCTTTTTGGTTAAATTATAATGTTTCACATACAAATTGGATTTTGAAGCAAAACCAAGTAATGTTTTATAATAGTTATACACACAAAACACACACAACTCAAACTTAACTAGATAGTCTAGACAGACCAGGCAGACAGATCAGAGAGAGAGAGAGACCAGATAGACAGAGTAGACAGAGAGAGAGCAAATAGATAGACCAGACAGACAGATCGTATAAACCGGTCAGGTAGACCAGACAGATCAGGTAGACCGATCAGGCAGACCAGGCAGACCAACTAGTCTAACCGTGTAGCTGCTTGCCTGGTCTATCTGTACAGTTACATCAATTTGTATACAAAAAATTATAAATTAAATTAAAGCTCTTAGGTGGACATCCATACAGGCAGCCAGTTGCACCGCTAGACAGGTACGTCGGCCTGCCTGGTAGAAAACTTCCTTATGAAAGCCACACACTACAGCGAAGATCAACTAGTCTTACACATGTAGCCCAAAGGATTACTAAAAAAGCTCACCAAACCGCAAAAGGTTCCCAAGGCACAAACCGCAAAAGCTTCAGCCCAAGACACAAACGAAAAGCTTGATTGCGCAATATAATGAAATAGGTGGCTCGGACCAACATAGCTAAACCACCTACTATTATTATTATTCCCTATAAATGTGGGTATACACCGTATCAAAGGTTGGAAAAAAACTCAGTGAATGATTTTTGGGGATAATTTTGATTCTTGATGATTTTTGGAGTTGCATGTTTCATATTTCACGTCGGAGAACTATAACCCGTGAGAAATGATGTCACGCAGCTCCCTGCACGTTATTCCTGTGTAGATAGCAGAAGTATCAAAATTCGTTCGCCATTATGGAACCGCCATCTTGATTTTTTAACAAAAGTGTCAAGTCAAACTCAGATTCTGTCATATTTCTTGATATTTTACTATTTCTCGATTAGAGATATTTAGTGTAAATCAATTAAAAATTTCAATCCTCATGTTTCCAGTTGCAGTTGCACCCTCCCCCGTTGACCTCATTGTCATCGCCGTAAATGTTTTCCTTCTTAAAACCAATTATCGCAATTTTTCATCTAATTATTTATTTACTTTTTCACCATATTGACAGATTCTTTCATGGCACAAATACTAATTTTACTACATTCCAAATATGTTTTATTAAATTTCAACAAAATAAAAAACGAATCCACGAATTCTCAAAAACTTTTCTGTGACGTCAATTGGTTCAAAGAAACATTTAAAAATAATTTCGAGTTTGTTAAAAATACCGAAAAAAACACATTCTGTCAAAATTTCAATTGTTCAACAGTTCAACAGTTTAAACAGAGAAATTCTTCCGGATTTTCTAAGAAGTTTACATTTTGTTGTATTTTTTGTCGCAGTATTTTTTATTTTAGAAATGAAGGAGTCTGAAAATGGGTCAGGAATTGTTTCATTTTTTTTTGTTGGAGATATTAAAGTGCCAAAATAATACAAATTTCACGGTGACACTTCTGTAGAAATAAAAATGTTTAATTTACTTTAAGTGATAATTAATGTATATTTTTATTTTTCTTGAAAAATTTTATGATTAGTTTTCTTCAGATCTGAGCTAATTTATTATATTTAATTTTAGAGATAGCGCACGACTTGAACAGGTATACTGGGAAACGTGCTTTCTAATTTATTATTTGGTAAAGAGAACGTTGCTCTAGGCAAATTCTATTATAGGAATTACAAAAATATATTTATTAAATTAGAAGAAGAAACTAACAAAAAGGGACTAAGAATCCATTGAGAATAAACAAAAACAGTGAAAAGGGCAAGACCATATAACATAAAAATTCAAACTATCCCATACCCTGTCCCGCATATCAAGGATAAGATAGGCAGTAGGCCGAACGCTTAGGAGACAGCAGGCCGGATTCAGAAAGGGCTGCTCCTACATAGACCATATTAACATCTTGAAAAGCATAGTGGTGCAGTCTACTGAATTACGATCCCTATTTACCTTGCTTTCGTAGACTATGAGAAAATGTTCGACTCGGCTAATAGGAGCTTTATATGGCGAGCTCTTGGGCAACGTGGACTGCCGGACAAAATAATAGAATTGATAAAAACTCTATAGAACAAATCCAAATGCAGAGTTCTCCATAATGGAACACTATCCGACAGCTTTGAGGTGAACTTCGGAGTACGCAAGGATGTTAACTTTCGCCATTATTCTATCTTATAGTAAACGATATCCTTGTCAGCGCACTAGATAGCAGAACAGGTGGAATACAATGGGGATTGCTAGACCGCTTTAAGAATCTCGACTACGCGGATGATATCAGTTTGCTGGCCCACACTCAGCAGCCTTAAGGCCCTAATAAACTCAATCGAGCAACTATGGGGTATCGCGCGCCCACTATACAAACTAAAAGAAAAGCTTTTTATTCAAAAAAACTGGAAAAAGGGTGGTTTTCAAACGGGGTTTTAAGGTGTTAAATCAAACTTTACATACATTTCATGAAAATGAGGTTGTAGAGCAACCCTTTGCGAGCCAAAATGTCAATCAAAAAATTTCTAGGACCATTGTGGGCCTTGTTCAACCTTTTTTTGTGAAACAGGTGTTTTTACATTTTTGAGATTTACTCGAAAAGTTACCATTATTTTGTCATGAAATTTTTATTGTAGGTAGGCTCCATCAGTGGCCACAATTTAAGCCCTGCCACAAGGTTCCACGATAATTACACTCCCTATAATTAAATGTCAAAAAATGACCATTTTTAACGGTTTTTGAATTTTTCTGCAAAAACCTGTTGACCGATATCAATGGTCCAAAACTCATAATTTTCGTCTTTTTAAGCACTATTAAGTAGTATTTTTTGTTTTCCAAAACAACATATTTTTCGTACCCAAAACGTGAAAAAACGCGTTTTCGCTCCTTTTATTAGCTTTTTACCACCTGTTGCCCTGGACCAATTTTATCCAAAACACATTCATTGAACTCCTACGATTTTTCTCTTAATTATAGCGTCAAGAAATCGCAGGGTAGATTTATTTCAACTTTTAACTACTTTTTCGCTATCTCTCCTGGACTATTAGTAATTTACAAATTACAAGTCTATGAAATCTTGTTTATTACAAGGGAGAGTGAATGTTTCCGAGTCTTTTAGAAAGAAAGTTTTGTGCACAATACACAGAAGAAGAAAAAATAAGAAACAATTTGAAAAGTGTTCTTTAATTTGCACAGTCTGAATTGAAGGAAAACTTAATCAGCCTGATCGTTGTGGAATAAATAAAATAAATAAAAAACTATATTAAAGCTGCTCATGAATAAAGCTGAATATGGCTAGAAATATCTAATATTGATCCTAAATTAGTTTAAAGATAGACAATATATAATATGAATGTAAAAGTCATTCATGGTTCTATAACCGCAAGCTTTGCCAGAAATTAAATTAGAAACTTCTAAGAATGCAGGATTAGCAATTTAATGCCCATTGAATAACGCCTCTGGTGATTAAATTATTCTTAATTAGTCACAAATTTGAAGATTATTTCTGTAATTTAATGACGACAAGACCTCATGGCCTCAAGTCACCTCAAGCGAGCAGCAATATTCTGTCAAGAACACAAATTACCGTCTCATTTGGTTTTTGTATTGACGTCACGAACGCTTTTCCGGATTTTTTGTATTGAAGTAACGAACGGTTTTCAAGCGTTTGTTATATTGACGTCAAGAAAGCTTTTCATGCTTTTTGTGTTGACGTCACGAAAGCTTTTCAAGCTTTTTTGTATTGACGTCATGAAAACTTTTCAAGCTTTTGTTCTATTGACGTCACAAAAGCTTTGAAAGCTTTTTTTATTAAAACCACGAAAGCTTTTTTAAATAAAAACACGATTTCAGTCAATCATAATGTTTCTATATCTTGGACAACAACCTCTGGATAATAACAATTATTTAAATAAACTGAAATTTCTGATGACGTCAGAAAAATTTCTAACTTAATGTAAGCTCTAAAGCTAACTGTTCTGGTTCTAGAAAGTATACTAGTTTTTTACGAACACAAAATTCTGGAAAAGGCAATTTCTGGTTATTTAGTTCTCCACTGTGCTGTTATTTTCCTGAGTGGTTGATGCCTTCGATTGTTCTTGCACGTCTTTGTGATGGGCTGGCGCAGTTATTGGCGGTGTGAAAGTAAAACGATCCATAGCTGGTCGTAACTGCTGTCGATGTGCCATTCGTTCCCGGTTATTGTGTTCGATGAAGTAGCTACTTTGGCTCAAATATTACATGTTTTGCTGGTTCCCACTCCTTGTTCAATCATAGCTAAACATTGTCTCCTGCGAAAAATATTGGCTTCTGATGGATGTGGAGGTTAAAATCTACTGAAACTGGATTACTGTTCTGATAATCTGAAGAAAAAGGACACGGCGAGTTCCTGTAAGAGAATAGATAATTTAGAGTATGCGCTTCTATTTCACCAGTCAGGATGTTCTCCCCAAAAAATAAAAGAAATCCACATGTAGACGAATCAAAGGCTTTTTTTTCAATTTCGGCCATCCAACATAACCTTTGGTAGTGGCATTAGCCGATCTGACTCTTTGACATCGCACACATCCTGCACACCACCAACAAACAAAATTATCTAACAATTTTCTAGGTGTTCTCGATGAAAATTTACCACCACTAATCTTCCCAGATTATCAGCTAAGGAAATGTTCGTTTGCTGAAGTTCAGGAAAAATCTTGTGGATCGTTATTTGAACTACCGTTATTTGAACTAGTGCTAAATGTATTACTATTTTCTAAAAAGCCATTTTATTCCATTTACGTTCATACTACTGGGAAGTTCATCGTGTGGACCGAAAGAGTCAAACCCACATCTAAACAAGTTTTAGTATTATTATGTTTCTCAAATCAAGTTTACATTCAGAATTACTTATTAGACTGTAAAAATCAAAAACAATTATGTATTGATTAAATTCAAACCCTGGAGTTAATATATTATGCATCGCTCTTTATAAAATAGTTCTTTATTGTAAAAAATAACGAGAACCATTCTACTGAGTATGCTGCAAACATAGATCCCGAAGAAACCAGTTTTGTAGACGATAATTATTGTATAGAGGACGAGCAGGAGAAAGTGGATTTCGTGGGGGTCTGGGACACTTGTGCTCGGCCGAATTTTGGCCTTGAAAATAGGGCCCTGCTGAACTATTTCAGATTAATTAAAGAGATCGAGGTCTGGAAATCCGAGAACCAGAGAATCATCGAGTTCAATGAAGACTGCCCATGCCCAGCGGACGATATTCCTGAGGAGCAAGCAAATCCTTTTTTAATAACGAAAATCGATCTCCGGCTAATATTTCGTCGTCTAAAACAATAAGAAGTCGTCTGGGGTGGATGGTGTTCCAAACATTGTCCTAAAACATATGCCTCTGGTAGCTATAGACACATACACCACTTCGTTTAATAATGCGTTAAATAACGCCCATTTTCCAGTGAACTGGAAAACGCCAGTGGGTATCCAAATGTGTGGAAAAGAATATAATTCCCGATAACCAATTCGGTTTCAGTGCGGTTATGAAACTATTCATGCCGCGTCGAAATTGGTGTCAGACATCCACTGGAATTTAATGAAAGGCCAGTGTACCGGATCGAAGGCGTTCGATACAGTGTGGATCGAGGGCCTTCTCTACAAATTAGTCAGATATGGGATCAGTTCACTCCACTTCGCATTAGCGTATGCGGATAACCTGATTGTGCACAGGACAGGGCCGAAGATTGGAGTGATCCAGACGCTCCTGCAACGCGACTTCGAAACAATCGAATGCTATAGTGATGATTGGAAATTGAAGATTAAATTTGCCAAATGCGAACCGATCCTTTTCCGGACTCCTCTAATCAGAGCTTCTTACGATATGCAGAGGAACTGGAAAATCTTCCGAATCTCAAAAACACTGGACAAGCGTTAGAACATAAATCGGAAGTGAAATACCTTGGGCTTTGGCTGGATCAGTACTTGTATTTCAATAGATATTTAAGGGCTGCTCTCGACAAGGCAGACAAGGCGTTTCACATGACTAAAAGGCTTTTTTATAGCAGACACTTAAGCCTACGGGTCAAAGTGATTTGCTAGCAAGCCTTGGCCAGACAGATTTTAACTTATGATTGCCCAGTCTGGTTCAACACACCTCCTTTTTATATGGAAAGGCTTTGGGTTTTCGAAAGACAAGACTTAAGATTGTATCGGACACCCGAATCTAGCTTCACAAAGTTTATATTCTTTACGATAAGGTGTTTGTTAATAGGATGATTCATAATGAACTTGATTTGAAGACATATTGCTAGAGCGACGGAGAGCGAAAATTCTCTTATTCGGAGAGCGTTCTACTCGAACGCCTAATATATTAGCTTAGCGCTTAGATAGGGTTAATTTTAGTTTTTACTTACTAATAAATGTAATGGTGCGAGCTTCCACGAGCTTTGTTTTTTTTTGCAAACTGGAGCCCGTGAAAGCCCGTCGTCGTCTGGACGGAGCTCATTCTTTCCGGGCCCTCCGCTGTTCTTCTCTCAGAAAGGTCTTAGTTTTGTAATAGGGTTTAGGTTAATGGTTAATTAGCTTGTAAGAAGGTGCGAGCTTTCACGAACTTGAGCTCTAGCATCACTCGAGTTTGTGGAAGCCCGTCGCCTGTTTTAGCAAAAGGGCACAAGTTAATTTAAGACATAGATTAATTTAGAGTGCCTACTGAGGACCAGTAAATTAGATAGATTAAAATAGGTTAGCACAATTAACTTTTAAGCATTTGTTAAAAATTTATATTAGGATGGTTGGTAAGGAAAATAAATGCATTTTATAAATAAAAGAACTAAGAATTCTCGTTCGATTGCGTAGGTCAAGCAGCATTGGACGTGGTTAGTGCATAGCTGGGGGACTGCTTGGTAAAACAATACTCGCGTTTGCAATGGTCTTAGCCTATGTGGATGCATTTATAAATTTTCACGCCTGAATTAGATTTCTGTGCCTGTGGCTGGAGAGTGCGTACTTTTGTGGCATGCCTATTTGTTTGCTATGGGTGATAGCTGCGGGCGCGTGGATGCTAGTAATAAAACTAACGACTAAATTATTTTTAATCGGGTTTATCGGAAAGAGGTCAACCACTGTTTATTGACTTGGCATTATGGAAAACTCAAGAAAAATTCAACCCCCTTCCAACGCCCTTTGCAATATAAAATATATCTCTCCAACTTTAAAATACTATTGGGTCACCTTAAATACGTCAAAAAATTTCGAGCGTCAAAAAATTTTGCTCTGGATTTTGCCGGACTTACACGAGGCAGTACATTTGTCCCTTATACGATGGTAAATTGATACTGAGGAGATGACGATGAACCATGATTTGAAGTCCCGTATGATGTAGAAGTTCACATCAAAGAGAAGAAATTTGCATAAAGCCCACGGAGGTAGTAAAAATCAAAACAAAAATTTTTTGTAGCCGGGCCTCGATATCCTCAACGCAACCGACGGGATTAGCTGGTCTGCAACTCAAGTTATTATAATTAAATATTCTTAGGATCTGATGCTGTTGGTGAATAAAAAATAACTTTACAGCATGATCGTATCCTTTTTTATATGATTGCACCTACATACATATATATTTATCCTTATCGCATTGTGTTGAATTTTTAATAACACATAAAATTCTGAAAGCATCATTAAAAAGATAAAACATAATCTCCTCCACTGCCATTTACTCTTGTGAAAATGAAAATGTACCTACGTGCGCTAAAACATCCTTCTTCAAGGATAAAGAATTTCCCTCCAATAAATTCCTCCATCGTATCAATAATTCCCAGTTTATTTTCTATAACAAAAAATCCCTCACCACGGCTTTACAAAATGCTGATAAACCCATAAAAGCGGAGAACGAAAACCATAAGACGCCATGTCTGGTAATCCCGGGGAGATGTGCGTTTGTGTGTTGTACGAGCGGCTGTTGCTCCTGAAATTTGGTCCTGGAGCACAAACACACAAGATATTGATTGATCGCCATGAAAAGGGTATTTTTAATAAATTATGACAGAACAGAGGAGGAAACGAAACGGACGGACCGCAGTGAATCTGGCATGGAATGAAAGACTGGCCTTCGGCTGGTCTGTATGAAATAATATGTACTCTATAACATCCCGAAGGACCAGAACTAAGTTGTCGTGAAGCAGAAAATCATTAACAAGGATCTGTTCCACAGAGGAACGAAAATAAAGTCTCAAGGGAATGAGATTAAAACTGATCCAAAAATAGACCAAATGCGAGGACGAACTGAGCGAAATAGCTTTATAGGTAGGATGCCGAACACTGTGTGCTAGGGGAGGAACATTCCCCAACAGTAGCTATCACCCAGGCATAAAAGCTCTCCTGCAGCCGGCAGCGGGGGTGTGGATTGGATGGTGGTAGTAGCTGATGGAAGTGAATTGTGCTTTCACCGAGCCATTGGAGCCATTTCGGTTGATTGATAACAACACCACACAAATTTTCTTACAATGTGGTAGTTGTGTGAATTGGGCGGAGGGGGGGGTATTTGTACCAATCTGGCGTTGATTAAATGAGCTGATATCGCATTGCTTGTTGACATTAAAGACGTTATAAATTAAAGGACCTTCAGCTACTTGAACAAGATGAATTGCGGGAGGACTTTTAAATACTATAAAACTTGGTCCACGGGCTCAAAACTGTTGAAAACTGTGTGTCTTTGTTTGAATTGGAGTGATCCGATGTGACGATATCGTGAATTTCGCTAACTTTGTTAGCGACAAAGGTCTTCCATTTGCATCGGAGATTTTGGATCCACGCTAAAACAATTGTTGAATCTGTCCGAGCGTATTTCGTCATGTTTTCAATCTCCGGTGCTGATCTGACCTTTCCGATTCGTTTTGCGAGAAGGGTTGCTCCGCAAAGTTCCAAACTTGGTTATGAAATGCTTTTCAGTGGCGCAACTCGGGTTTTTGCGTTAAGTAGGTTCACCTCTACTCCGCTCAGTTCATCAATTGTACGGGTGTACGCGGCAGCGGCATAAGCCACTTGGGAAGCGTCAGAGAATCCATGTAGCTCTCTGTTGGACATTTTCTTGCATCCCAACCAACGTTGTATCCTAACCTTTCCTAATTTTGGTAAGTCTGCTCGAAAATATTTCCAGGTATATTTTCTGTAAGAGCACCGTCCCATGCAATACCAGATAGCCCTACATGTTGCATTAGGATCTTCGCTTGGACAATCGTTGGTGCCAACCAGCCCAGAGGGTCAAACAACTTTGCAATATCTGACAACATTTGCCTTTTTGTAGCCCTTTCACTTGAGGTCCCAACGTTAATCTTGTATCCAAACTGATCCAGGCATGGGAACCAACAAACTTCTAATGCCTTTGTGCACTTATAGATAGGAGTTTCGACATTGTCTCCTAATTCTCTGCCATGTACAGGTACGTGTTTCAAAACTTCTGGTGCGTTTGATATCTATTTTCTGATCTCAAATCCTCTTTCGCTGCGAAACTTCATTTTGTTTTATAGTCGCCTCTCGAATATCGTCACCACCTGACATTAGATCGTCCACATAGAAGTCGTGCTGCACCACTAGGGATCCAATTGAAAATCCAATTGATTGCTACTTCGTCTTGTGCTACTTGGCATCTTCGTTCGTCACTCTTACTTGGCGTATCTTGTCTTTATAAAAAGAGTGTCGATTGAAGCTTCTTTCTAATTGAATCAATCGTTTGATTACCTTGTCTCTTGATCCTAATCGTAGATCCTTAGTAATAGGTAATTTTACTGTAGATCGCCCATTTAGTGTGCTATGTACTGTCTCCTTGTATTCTTGTTCGCATGCCGTTTCTTCTCCGATGGCACATTGGCTTTAATTCTTCCATTTCCCAAAACTTTTTAATTTGGTCATTGAGGTCAAGTTTAAATGAAAGTTGGTAATGTTGTTTCGGCGGTTTGAAATCTCTTGGCTACAAACATCGGCTCCTAGTAATAAATCGCTTTTTCCTGACTCGAAGAACTGTGGGTCTGCCAATATTAAATTATTTTGATGCTCCCATTGACCTTTGTGTATCAGTCTTGTAGGTAAAAGAGCTGTCAGCTTTTTCATAATGAAAGCAGATATTTTTAGCCCGATACGTTGCTCATTCTGCTCTGTAGCTTTAAGTGCACCCTAGCTTTCGTTATTCCTGCTGCATTACCTCCTTGGCCCGATATCACAGCATCCCCTGATTCCGTGTGCAGTCTTCGACGTTGAACAGTATTTTCCGTGACTAAACTCGCTTGAGATCCCTGGTCTATTAATGCACGCAAAACAACATTTTGTCGGGATGAAGGTGCAACCTCTACTAGGGCCGTAGCTAAAGGGTCTTCCATAAATTACATGAGGCGATTTTTGTGAGTTTTCGGAAGTCGCGGGTTTGGCTGATCGGTGGCGGCTAAACAATAGAGGGGCTACTATGTTACTTTCTGGCGTTCGCATAAAATTTTTTGAGTGGGATTTAGCCCTATATCTCTTACACACATGTAAATGGCAGTCCGTGGCCTGAAAGTTCTAGCCTTGAAGCCAAGTGTTACCACACACCTCCTCGGCTGGAACCTGGATGGGGCCTGCAGTCCAAGAAAACAGATCAAAATCTCTATATGTGTGGGCATTTGTCGTCATTTGTGCCTGAAGGTTTGGGGTGGTAGCACGTAAGTTGTTTCAATCGATCTCTTCATACAAAATTTTTTGTAACGAGGTGACGACTGCCCATTGTGTTAGCAAATATGATGGTATGTGTATTTTAAATGTTTTTCCAGTCACCAATCTGTTTGTGCCTTTAAAGTTTTCGTTGAGGTCATGAACATTTATGCACTTGAATTAACAACCTCCTATGCTAAACTGTCGTCTTCGCTTGTGTGTCTGTTGTCATGACGTCACCTGCATGCCTGCCGACCTGGCCTGCCGGCGGCCTCTAAGTGAATGGTGGTCTTTAGCGGAGAAATATGTTTTACCTAATTTAACTCAGTTTTCTAGCAATTTTTCACTGTTTCTTGGGTGAAAAATATTACGTGATATTTTCCGAGAGCCCCCTCTCCCCCCCCCCCCCGTGAGATTGGGTGAGATTCGGCTCGACCCCACCTCCCTTAACGCCTCACGTAATTAATGGGCGACTCCTAACAAAAAACTTTTTTCCTTTGGAATTTCTTGCACTAGGAAAGTCTTGATTTCTTGTCCGTCAGACGGCCCATATGCAACAGGGAATGGTGTCGGTTGCCACACTTCAAACAATTTCTATTGCATTTTGCAAGTAAATGGCCTTGTCCCAAACAATTTAGACATAAACCCTTTTCCCTTGCGTGGGAATGTTTTTCATCATCGCTCATTTGAAGAAATTTGCTGCATCGACTGATGAAATGCTGCGCCTTTCACAGATTACAACTTTCTTGACCATGGATAGAGAAACTACTTGCCTTTTGGACCTTGATGCCCTGATTTCGGTTCCATATCCACGGCTATTGAGCCTAGTGAGTTTCTTGAATGTTGGGAGAACTGTTTTGCCACCCAATCTTTGTCTCTGGCCTTGCGAGTCTCGATTGGCAGTTTTTGTTCTAATAAATAAATTAACAACTTGTTCCAACTACTGGTATCAATGCCTAGACCTTCTATACCCCTCAAGCACTGTAGCGTCTGATCTAAAAAATATCGTAAACCTTGTGCTGTTTCCGTTGGCTGACTTTGTTGCTCAAAGATAGTGTGTAGAAGAGTGTTGATCAAAACCCGTTTGTTGTCATATCTGTCTGTTAAGGTTTTCCATGCCACGTTGTGGTTTTCAGCTGTGATAGCGATATTGCGAACCAAAAGCTCGGCCTCGCCATTTAAATTAGTTTTCAGATGATGAAGTTTCTGCACATCCGATAACCTAACATCATTGTGAACGATGGAAAGACATAAGTCCCTCAAAGGTATCCATCGGTCATAATGACGATGAAAACTAGACAACTTTATTTTGGGCAGATTCGACTCAGTGATATGTTATCCCTTGTTTCCGAGCATAACCCTCATTCAATGGACAGGGTGTTCTTCAGGACTCGCGCGGTGGTTAGGTGCCTCAATGAGCTCGATGCCAACAAATCCACTGGACCCGATAATATACCCCCTATAGTCTTAAAACAATGCGCCTCACCTCTGGCTAAACCACTGCGCAAACTTTTTGCCCTATCATACTTCTCCGGAGTTTATCCAGACTCTTGGAAACTTGCCCAGCGATCCCGCCAACTACCGCCAAATAGCAATTCTAATTCTATTCTAACCAAAACCAGCGGTGCGATAATTAACAAAAAAACCTATGGGATATCTAGAATCCAACCTACTGATAAACGACAAATAGTATGGCTTCCGACATAAAAGGTCCACTGGCGATCAGCCCTGTTAGCTAAACCCAAAGCTATTTGAGTCGACTAGCTTCTACAGAAGTGGTTTGAGAGTTTCCTTTCCGGTCTTTCAATCAAGGTAGTATTGGATGGTGTCAAATCCGCATCCCACCCGATCTCTGTGGGGTCCCCCAGGGGTCAATTTTATCGCCTGCCCTATTTCTTATTTTTATAAAAGTTTTTTCTATTTACAAAAATATTAACTTATAAAAAGGTGTTTTTAATAGTTCAATGTTGCCGTCACACTGTGTGTCATCCCTTCGTTGTCCGTCCATTTAAGGGTGTCCCCAGCTTTCTTCTAGAACAAAAATATTATGTTTCATAAAAGTTGTTGAAAAAGTAAATTATGGCCAAACTTTTCCTTGACACTTAAACAACTCGATTCACAATTGGGGAAAATATAGTAGAAAAACACGAATCGATTCGTTGTGGATCGCTGCCGAACCCTATGACATGCTCATTTCATTTGTTTTGAGTTGTTGGAAACTTTGAACAAATTTAATTTACGTGTCTGCCGAGTAGAGTGGGCTGCAGTCGTTGTTGTGCCAGCGACAGGAAAATCGAATTTCATGGAAAAGTTGCTGCTAATAAACACGGCAACAGAAATCATTCAGAATTTCAATGTTTTTCAAGCTTAACGAAACTTCTTGCGAAAAGTCTCTTTAAAAGTAACCTAAATAAAAAAAAACATTATTTTCCCCATATTCGCTATAAATAAAACCTTTTGATACACCAGGACCAAGCATCTCGGCACCTTTTGAGGGAGCGTATTTTATTTCTAATAGAAGTTTTCATAAACCACACCCCCGCGTAGTAATGTACTAAATAAAATACTCGAGTTGTGTGTAGGCGGCACAGGTAAACATAATTCTCCACCTGGGGGTGAATAATATAACTTTTCATTCATTCATTCAACTCCAGTTAAGGCGTATAAATTCCACGAGAGCCTCTGTTTTTCTCAATCAAAGGGCGCTGTGCTGCCGTTATGATCAATTCTGGAGTGTTGGAAGTAAAAATAAATAAATTATTAATATTTCCTCGAGAAATGCGAAAAGTTTTTTTTTGTTTTATTTTTTTTTCTGGTGAACTTCCCAGGGAACGTGAATCTATGATTGCGAAGGGCACATTCCCTGAAGAGTATTTCTGTGCTGAAGTCACTTAGAAGTTTTTGTAGTCAATGGGAATGGTTTTCGGTAGCTCTACTTATTTTCGATTTTTTTGAGGAGTCCTTGGAGGCCAAGAGGATATTGGGATATGTATTGGAATATGTTTTGTGGCTACTGAATTTGTTGAAGTTTGTGAATCTGAAGAGAATTGGCGGTAGCAAAAACAGTTTTTTTTTTCTATTGAAAAACGTAAATTGAAATTTTTGATTGGATCCTATATAAAGAAGAGGTCGTGTGAGTTTTTTTTATTCATTAAAGCGTCTTCTACGAATTTTTCATCATATTTTTCATGTTGATTTCCCTAATTTAAGTATTAAAAATACCCTAGATTCCCTCAAGTTTTGTAATAGTCTCTTATCAGAATAATAACAGAATAACATTAATTAATGGATGACCATATTTCACATTCCTTGCGAATTTTTCTTTCTTTTTTAATTAATGCTTTTTCAATAACGACTGGCTCTTTGGGTGCGGATCTGACAGAGGTACCTTTAGTAAAAATTAAGTAGAGTGAAGAAACAGAATAGCATAGCTACACCACCAGAATTGAAGTTCAACTAATTTCACACAGGTGATATTCACAACTAAAGGTTTTACTATAGTATCTGGATATTATACAGGGTGTTGCATAAACTAACAAAGCGGCCGGAAAATCGTGCAATAACGGTTGTAACGGCGAGCCTATCCGCTTACGAAAAACCTACCTGACCCCTTCGGTCCACACGATCAACTTCCCAGTATGATGAACGTAGACGAAATAAACTGACTTCTTACATAGTAGTAAAACGTTTAGCACTAGTGGGAAATTGACTAGTATCAGAACTGGTGTCACAGTAATCCTCAGAGAAGCTAGTCCAAATAACTATAATAGTGGTGAATGCACAAGATTTTTCTAGAGAATTCGTTTTTCCTGAACGTTAGCAAACAAAAATTTCCTTCGTACTTGGTTCGCTATACTAAAGCGGGTGTTCGAATTCGTACTGATCGTGTTGAAGCGCCGCTGATGAACTGGGAAGCGAATGATTTCATTTGGAAATTCCAAAGCTTTCCGGAGATATTACCAAAACTAATCAATGTAAAGTACTTGTCAGACTTGACCAAAAAGAAAAAAATTTGCGGTAACTAGTGGAAATCCCAGGTAGAACCGCAATTTCCTGAAACTGTATCACGCGTAGAAAATAATTCCCCGTCAAAAAGTGCTAATCCAAAGTTTGAAAAATTCGTGATGTTTGTAAAGAATATCATGCAGGTGCAAACATCACAAACGTTGTTTAAACAAAAAAAAAAAAAAAACGGCTCGACCGAATATTACAAAAATCTTTTCAGATTATATTTGCGTTAATACGCTTTGAACTATACCTCAAGTAAGTAGATATCTTTTGTGGTTCGGGCGTTATCGTGCAGGAAAAATGACCACATAAGAACGCACACATACTTCTTCTCAAATTTTTGCTTAAAATGCTATTGGGACCTTGAAAAATGAAAATACATACGTTGAAAATTTCGTTTTCCACTTTCGATTCCAATAACTTCCTTATACTGGGAAGTTAAAAACGAACAGCTGGAGAAAAAGAAAATTTTTGAAAATTTGGAAAGGCCAGGAAGAACGAAAGAATGGGAAAAAAAGAAAAACTGAAAAAAGGGAGTCAGGAAAAATGCAGAGGAAGTTTTATTTTCAAATAACTCGATGGTCCAAGGCAGCAGTTTAGTTGTCTTTTGCAGAACTGGTTGGACGGCAGCTTGACAATAATTTAGAAGCTTACTGCTCAAGGAGGAAGGAAATGATTCTGGATATCACTATATGAAAATGAGAACAAAAATTGACCCCAGAAAAGAACATTTGGAGAAGAACGTTGGTTGGTAACAAGAACGAAGATTTATTCAGATGTACATATATAAACCTTATCTTGTAAAAGTAAGATGTTGAAAAGGGTGGAAGTCGCTAGGAAGAAGAGCGGACTCAAAACTTCAGCTATGTAGTTGGCGGTGTAGCGAGCCCCATTGTGTCCCCAGAGCTAGATAATGGGTATTTGGTGGAGGTAATTACCAATTGCAAAAGAGATAAACGTTCTGGTACCAGGGCGGTTTTCTTCGGTTTTGTTTTGCAGCTTTTTTTTTATAAATTTGAGACATTATAACATAATGGGTACCCACTATCTGCGTCGCTTTGTTAATTATAGATTAATGATTAGGTTTTGTTTTTGACCTTCGTTGGTGAACTGCATGTGTTATTGTGTTTAAATTTTATGTAAGTAAAGTTTACAAATCACCCTGTATTGTTTTAACCCAATGAGACATTTTCATGAATAATTGTAAAAGTCAAGGTTCCAACGGACCAAATTCCAGAGTTATGAGTTGTCAAAGTCTTCAAATTTTGTTTTTATTTTTTCACTAAAATTTCAACTACAACAACATTTTGTCCAAAAAATACGTAGTTAATAAATTTTTTTTTTTTTTTTTTTTTTTTCAAAATTGCAAATTTCCTATGACTCTGTCTGGACAATTTTTATGTTATTGCCTTTACTTTTGAAGTTATAAGCAATTTCCTCAAACCGAATGGCATGACACTATACTCAAACAAGCCAAATGTGGTTGTTACTGCTGTTTTTTTATATGTCCGATTGAGCCGAAAACCTTATTTCCTTGTAAGCAAAATCGTATACATGGAGGGCTATAGGGTATCCGTCAGGAAATGTTTGTGCGTTCAAATGCCTATAGTCTCCGCACTCTCTGCATCCGCCTTTTTTCGATACAAGGTGTAATGGGCTTTTTGATGGACGGCATATCTCTTCACGGACTACGATTTTAAATTCCTCCTTTGACGACTTATTTCTCGCCATGAAGTCTTCTTGGCTGTTCCTAGACTGATTTTCCTGTAGTAATGATATGATGTTTTACTAATGATAGCCATTTTGACATTGGCAGTAAGAAATGTCCATGCGAACGAACGTCGAAGCCCAAGATTTAAATCCAAATGTAGTTCGCCAAATGTTCAAGTTCCTGTAGAGTTGGCAGCGTAGAGAATTAAAGTGTCTGGCTCTGGTTTGTTTTTACAAAAATAAACTGGTACGACTGAAAGGTCGGATCCAGAATGGATTAAAACTATTTTATTGTTGCGTCACTTCTTTATATGCAATCGTTTTTCTGAGTTGAGGTTACTGTGATAGGAATGGTCATTGGCAACCTCGTTCAATGATTTCCTCTTTAGTTTTCCTGATTTGATGTTTGTCGAAATTTGCGGTGAAAAAAAAAACTTGATGCTCAGTTGAACTAGAACGGCTTCCAGGCCAAGTGAAAGTGAAGTGCCAAGTGGAACTTCGATTACGCCTCCGACGATCCCATTTGCGCTATATGTTGAAGGTGGATACGCTTATGGCATCAATTTGAGCAACTTGAGGACTGTTTGTTACAATTCGATCCGCAAATTCAGCTAGTTTCGTCAGAGACACTCCTTCATTAGTAGCTAGGATGCATTTCACCAGGGTTAGTGAGCTTCTTTATTTCCCTCAATAGCTGTGAAGCAGTTTTTCCTTCGAGTAATAAGCCTGACAGCAGTTTTGTTATAGAGGAAGAGCCAGCGACATATTTTGGGTTGTCATTTCATTAGTCATGAAAATTTCCACACTGAATCTTATACACCTGCTGAACAATAAAAGCCAATTCTGGCAGCCCCCAGTGGCCGGAATGTAGTACCCTAAAATTACAAAGGGGGTAGGAAATAAAGTTCAATTTTGTTATAGTATTAGTCATGAATTTTCAGGAGATTGTTTTTGATGGTATTCTCTATTTATAAAAATTATTGCCAGAACATTTCCCCTTCACCAAAGTGCCGCCAGAACGCTGTAAATATTCATTTAATAAAACGCTATTTTTGTTATTTCATTATAGTTGAATCGTCAGAGTCAGACTAAATGTTAACTGACGAAACTTTTTCTAAAAATATAGTTTTTCGTGAGTAGAATATGTTAAAAAAAGAGTTTCGGAAAATGGGTTGTACGCTACCCCTAAAAAACCCCCTAAAAACAGAAAATTTCGTTTTTGGCTAATATCTCTTAAACAGTAAGTCCTATCCTAAAATATTGTTTACAAAGTTTGTAGATCATGCAATTATCTACAAAAAATGATATTATACATTTTCCCGTGCGAGTCGCCGTTCATGAGATATCGCCGTTTTAAAGATTTAAAATACTCATCCCCTAATTCGCAACTTGTATAGGTCGCCAGACGTTCAATAAATCCTCTGTTGCACTATGTGGCTAATATTTTCAGGGGTGATTCCAGGATGGTTTTGGAGAGAAAAATTGTTCTACAGAGGGGGAATTAAAAAGTGTGATCTAAATCCCAAAATTCTTCGTTTTTTCAGAAAAATTCCAATATTTTAGCATTTTGGTCATATTTTGAACCTACATAACTTGTGAACGGAGTCACTCAAGTTCCTTTTCTAAATATCATATAAAATAATACACATTTACCTAAAAGATGAACCTAATTACATTCATCATTGCGCTCCTTTAATCCGTCATGGGACATAGGGCGGAAACAGTTGCCCTCCAGCGGACTCTGTTTTGCGCGACAGCTCTCAGCTCCGACCAGGATCTCGCAGTTGTTGCGGCTTCTGCTAGTAGGGTTCTCCTCCACGTTGTTCTAGGTCTTCCGAATCGACGGGATCCTTGCGGATTCCAGTCGAGGGCCTGTTTGGCTAGATTTTCGTTTTCGCGTCGCAAGGTGTGGCCAACCCAATTCCATTTCCTTCGTCTTATTTGGTCGTCTATCCTTTCTTGGCCGGCACGGCACCATAGTTCTTCGTTTGAAATTCTATCCTGCCAGCGGATTTTTAGGATACGACGCAGGCATCTGTTGATGAAGACTTGTAGGCGCCCTGTGATGAATTGGGTGACTTTCCATGTTTCGCAACCGTATAAAAGTACTGCCTTAACGTTGGAGTTGAACAGCCGCAATTTGGTGTTAGTTGAGATCTCCGTTGATCTCAATATGCGGAACAGGCATGCATATGCGCCTCGTGCTTTATTTATTCTGGAACTGACATCTTCTTCTGCACCACCATTTTCGGTAATAATACTACCGAGGTAGCAAAATTTATCGACCAGTTCCACGTCACGGTTATTCAGCGCAGTCCGTTCAATGGTGTTTGCATTTATCCGCATTACATTGCTCTGCGATAATTCGTCTAGGAGTTATTCAACTTTAAGTAAATATTAAAAAAATACATTTTTTTCTTTCGTAAACACCCTGTATCGTAGTGGATAGTGGGGATAGCCCCCTCTGTAGAACAATTTTTCTCTCCAAAACCATCCTGGAATCACCCCTGAAAATATTAGCCCCGTAGTGCAACAGAGGATTTATTGAACGTCTGGCGACCTATACAAGTTGCGAATTAGGGGATGAGTATTTTAAATCTTTAAAACGGCGATATCTCATGAACGGCGACTCGCACGGGAAAATGTATAATATCATTTTTTGTAGATAATTGCATGATCTACAAACTTTGTAAACAATATTTTAGGATAGGACTTACCGTTTAAGAGATATTAGCCAAAAACGAAATTTTTTTCTTAGGGGTAGCGTACAACCAATTTTCCGAAACTCTTTTTTTAACATATTCTACTCACGAAAAACTATATTTTTAGAAAAAGTTTCGTCAGTTAACATTTAGTCTGACTCTGACGATTCAACTATAATGAAATAACAAAAATAGCGTTTTATTAAATGAATATTTACAGCGTTCTGGCGGCACTTTGGTGAAGGGGAAATGTTCTGGCAATAATTTTTATAAATAGAGAATACCATCAAAAACAATCTCCTGAAAATTCATGACTAATACTATAACAAAATTGAACTTTATTTCCTACCCCCTTTGTAATTTTAGGGTACTACATTCCGGCCACTGGGGGCTGCCAGAATTGGCTTTTATTGTTCAGCAGGTGTATAAGATTCAGTGTGGAAATTTTCATGACTAATGAAATGACAACCCGAAAAACGTCGCTGGCTCTTGGTCTATTAGTTGTTTTTCCTGAGAATCTAGTAACCGGAAAATGAAATAATCTTTGAGCGAAATTTACTAATCCTGGTCACTTTCATAGTCCAACAATAGCTAAGTAAAGATATTTTCGGAACACTCGCTATACCAATCAACATCTGCAATAGATTTCAAGAAAGAGATGGTCTAGTGTGCTCCTCGAATAAGTAAGCTCAGGAGAATCGGACGTTCCAAACCATTTGATCTACTGATTGTCAGATCTCAATCAGCAATCTGCGAAGATCCAATGTGAAAGAGGAGGTGGTTGAGGTTGAGCTCTAACGACTCTTGGAGTAATATAAAAATTTAAGGGTTTCCGTCTTTAAAAAGCGGTTTCAAGCTCAAAACCTAACCCTTATACTACCAGTCTGTCATTTCGGTGTTTACGGTGCAAAGTCTAGTTGTAAGCTTAGTATGACGGAAAGAATAGTTTTGAGGCTATGAACGGCAGATTGTTCAAGGAGATTGTAATAAAGTCTGTATTTGAACTCTTGATTTTCGTCTTGTAGCATTTACGAAAAATGAGGATGTTGGCAAAAGGACTTTCCCGAGCAAGCTTGTTTGGTGAAGAAGATGCTTTCATCACAACTCCTTGATTAATGCCACGCTTAAGATGTTATACTATTGGTCATCCATTAGTTCTATATGGCCCAATGACACAAATGGGTTGATGCTGCAGGTTTTATTGGAATAAGATCGCACGTTATGGAGTCAAGAGTCATGAACTGCTACATGCTAGTCTTGCATTATCGAAACCCTAAGAGAAACGCAGAGTAAATCTGTGAGGCGCTTGGAGAAATTAAAAGCAGATCATTTATAAAGAATAGGAACGGTTGAAATAATTGACCCCTGAAGGACACCGGCAGATATGGTGTGGAGGCTTAGATTTGACACCACACAATTTTACCTTGGTTGAGTGGGCAGAAAGAAACCCCTCGAACCAGTTTTTTAGAATTGAGCCAATGCCAATAGTTTCGAGTTCAAGTGGCAAGCCCATATGCCGGATTAGAATCTTGAGATTTGCCCAGCAAAAAGGATTTCTGCAGAAGTGGCAAAATTCATTCACACTGGAAAAGGTTAAAAGTTGGTGGTGTTAGCACAACGGTGGAGTGACATGTCATGCCTATGCACCTTAAATAAAAGTATCGACCTTCGTAGTTACACCACCCTTTCAAACTAAAACGCCGCTATAAATAGGCCTTCTTTTGTGTTCCTTTCCTAATGAACAACAATCCAAATATATCCGTCCATACATAATGGTCTTATGGCAAAGTATCTTCAAGTAGCAAAAGAAACTAAAAACCTCCAAGAGCCCTCCACAGATTTTCTGGAACGTTTCTCCTCCATTCTCGCTGGATCCTTGAGCGCCAGCAACACTTGACACACATCAGTGTCTCTTTCAATCTGTGCTTTTCCATTTTTAGGATATTGTGTCAACTCTTTGTAAACAATCAATCATTAACATTGTGGTGTGTGCGGCGCTGGAAATCCTCCGCCACCTGGATGACCTCCTTTCAAGTTTATCACACTCTCGTTTTTTAGGGCCATTCCACGGCTACTTGTTCCCGGAGTAGAATTTTATCGAGAGATAGAAAATCCGCCCACACACACCACTGCCGAGTTTCTGCTTGAATTGATGGGAAAATGGCATACTTTCGAGTTTTGATATAATTTCTGACGGGGCATGGATTTATTTTCGCACATCATCAGGTGCTTTTGTGTATATTAAGTTATCGGCCTCGGTAAGCATCTGATGTTTTTCCTCTCGGTGTTTTTTTATGGGTCTTCTTAAATCGATGGAAAGTAGGTTGATGTGATAATAGTACTATATGCGAAAGGTGACGGACAAAGTGGAATTCCGCTTTATATTTCCATAGAGAAACCACCCACCTGCATTCGAGATGCATTGAAGGGAATATGGAATTCGATTTTCTATATTTACACCTGTTGCGATGGACCGGTGTCGCCAGGATTTCCATATTTCGATCTATATTTATATTTTCATTTTTTTTTTTCATTTCCTTGCCACTTTTTACGTGAACTTCTAAAGGAGTTTCTGATTAAATCGTTGCCTATAGACGTAGTGTTGCTTGTGGCAACTAAGCGATTAGCAGCAAGTTGATTCGTTTGATAAATGGTAATTAAAGATGATGGGTTTTAAATGGTTTGTTAATCAAAACGTTGCGGAGATGTATCCATGGCTAACGGATGAGTTAATCAGCGGAATACGTACTCAAATCTCGATGTACATCAAATTTCTTGATAATTTTCGCTCATTTTGCACAGTAATTAGTTTTGCGTCGTTTTTGATATTGAAAAAGTCCTATAAATAATCCTCGAATAACACCGTTTCCTAGAGAATTTTAAGACGCAATTTTGTTCATCGTCCAACCAAACTAGGGTGGTTCGACAGGCAAACTGCATCCCAGGTCGTCAGTAAACCTATACAGGGTGCGAGAATAGTCCGGCAACTGTTCGATATTTCCTGAACGGTAGGTTTTCGTGAAAAAAATTTGTAGCAAAAGTTGCTCAGTTTGGAGGGTAGAATCGTTTGCACACAAAACTCGCCCAGAAGTACATAACTCCCCCTCTATACTGTCGACAATTCTATCGTTCAACGCAATGGTCAGCAACCTCTATTCAGAACTATAGTAAAAAGAAGAGTTTTTTTTTTTTTATGTGAAAGTCTAAGCTCAGGTGTCACCCTTTGTACTACCAGTCCGTCATGTCTTACACGTCAACGTCAGGTGTCTGGTAGTAAGCTTAGCTCGAAGGATAGAGAAGGAATAAAACAGATTAAAGGGAGTCTGGGGGGTACATGAGGAGGTGGAGATGAACCTTGCGTTTAAACTCTTGGGTGTTATATGAGTTTGGGAAAACCGACTGTGGAAGGTTGTTCCACAGTCGAGTTGTTCTCGAAAAGAACGAATTACTAAACTGGTGTGTGCGCGAAAATAAGGGCTGTAGATAGTGAGGATGAGCCGAATGGGCAAGTCTTGTGTTGCGGGAAAAACATCGCCGTGAAGGCAGGAGATTATGTATTTCGGTGGAACAGTCGTTATGGTAGAATTTTACCAGAGCTGCTACATTCCTGCGGTGACTTAGTGAATCAATTTTGGAGCAAATGACGGCGTCGCCAATGAGTTGGAGAGCGCGGTTCTGCACCTTGTCCAGCCACGCTAAGGTGGTACTCGGTGCCCCTGCCCAGAGATATGAGTTGAATTCGAGGCGGGGCCGAATGTAGGATTTGTATATTATAGCTCTGGCCGACGGCGGAAGGAGGAATTTGCATCTTTTAAGGAATCCCAAGCATTGAGATGCTTGTTTGGCGATTTGGAATATGTGATTACTCCATCGCAGATCTTCAGTTAAAGTTATGCCCAGGATATTGAGGGATGGTTCAGCCATCAGTTCTAGACTGTCCATGTAGTGATATCGCTCGCAATTGGCAACACGATCAAAAGCTCTTATGCTGGAAAGCATTTATCGCCATACAAAGGATATACGAGTAGAGACGATCGCCTAGATCGTCTCCCGACCGAAGAAAGCTTTGGAACAGAGGATCACAAGATCAAAGAAGAAATTTGAATTTTAATCTCTGAGTGATAGTGTCGAGCAAAGCCTCGTAGTTGGTGACATCAGTACAATAAGTTTTATAAATCACTCAGCCTGCGAAAGTTATTTATAATAAAAGTAGTATTAAGCAATAACAGAGTTGTTCTTAATTAAAGTGCGTGGGCACTTAAAACCCCACAGTCCACTTTAATGGGAGGGATTGGGGAGCGCGTTTTCATAGAGAAGAGACAGTATTTTGTTTTCTGTGCGTTGAATTCAACTTGATTCATGAGGCCCCAATAAAGAATCAATCTTATGTCCCTGTTGATTGAAGTGGACATAAGTTCACGATCAAGCAGACAAGGTCTGGCCCGTGCTTATCTTGCTTTATCAAAGCTATACGAGTAACGCAAAGTACTGTCATCAGCGAAGCTGTGAAGTGAGTTGGATGGAATTGAGAGCAGGTCATTTATAAAAACTAGGAAGAGAGCTGGTGATAGAATAGAGCCTTGGGGAACGCCTGCAGAGATGGAGTGGGGATTAGATTCAACGCCGTCCAATACTACCTTGATTGAGCGGTCGGAAAGGAAACTCTCAATCCAATTCTTTAGAAGAAAGTCGATGCCAATAGCATGGAGTTTACTCAATAGAGCGGGGTGCCATACTCTATCAAAGGCCTTGGAGATATCGAGAGCTACCAGGCCGGATTCACCAAAGCGATGAATGTTTTGGTAGAGGTGTTCAGTTAGGCATACAAGGAGGTCGCCAGTAGATCTTTTCGATCTAAAGCCGTACTGCTTGTCATCCAATATTTGGTTGCGTTCAAGATATTCCATAAGCCTTCTGTTTATTGATGTCCCCATGATTTTGGAGAGGATGAGGAGAACATGAGCCAGTTTCCAGGAGTCAGGGAAAACTCCGGAGAAGTAAGAAAGGGCGAAGAGTTTGCGCAGAGGTTTAGCCAAAGGTGAAGCGCATTTTTTAAGAACCATAGGGGGAATTTTATCAGGGCCAGTGGATTTATTGGGATCGAGCTCCTTGAGACACTTGAACACTTCACGAGTTCTGAAGAAAACTCTGCCCATTGAGTGAGCAGAACCCTCTACAATGGGGGGGTTGCACGGCAGTATCAGGCAAGGAAGAATTGGAGGCAAACAGAGATGCGAGTAAGTCGGCCTTGGATTTGCTTTCTGTTAATACCTTCCCATCGTGAATGAAGGGAGGAGACGACGATGTGTTAAAATTTTTCCTGATGGAGGTTACCAAGGACCAGAAGTTTTTACTGCCAGCAGAGGTGTTAATGAGTTTGTTTCTTAACCTGTCATCGAAGGATGCTTTGGTTTGCTTGATGGTGGTTTTGCAGGCATTTCTCAACCTGATGTACTCACGTCGGGATGATTCGCTCAGGGAATGCCTGAACTCTCTATAGGCGGTTTCTTTGGCTTTAATCGCGTTCATACATTCTTGATTAAACCATCCATGCGGCCTTGGCTTAATGGATTTGGTAGAATGGGGAATGAATAAACGCATTCCTGCCAATATGATTTTTGAGATGAAGAGAGCGGAAAAGTTGGCATCGCGATTCTCAAAACACAGGTCCCAGTCCGCAGCTTGGAAGAAGCGAATAAGCCCCAGCCAATTGGCTTTCCCATAGTGCCACACAGTTCTTCTAGGAGCTGGTATGGTTGAGACGGATGATTGGTATGGGAAGCTTGCGCTGACCAGGCAGTGGTCTGAGCTGCCTAGAGGTGAATGAACTTCGATGGAGTACCGTGTAGGGTGGGAGGTAAGAAAAAGCTCAAGGAGATGGGCCCCTTGATCTACGGCGTCGGGAACTCGTGTAGGGCACTTAACCAATTGGTGAAGGTTATTAGTCTCTGCAAAGAGCTCGGCATCCCGGCCAGAAACACTGGTGCCATTTGAATAATTCAGCCAATTTGTGTTGTGAACGTTGAAATCACCCGCAACAATGATTTCACACTCCGGGTATAAGGATAAGAAGGATAAGAGAGTTAAAGAAGTCCGAACGGCAGCACAGAGTTTTATTCGTCCGACCCCCTTAAATAGTACTGCGACAAAACGTTGACTTCGGTGATTGAGCAGGAGCTGGCCACTTATCCGCTTGTTATGCTTGGAATCGAACCGCGGACTTTTGGATTCCTAGTTGGACATTTTCGATTCTCATCATCATCATCATTGCGCTCCTTTAATCCCTCATGGGACATAGGGTGGAAGCAGTTGCCCTCCAGCGGACTCTGTTTTGCGCGACAGCTCTCAGCTCCGACCAGGATCTCCCAGTTGTTGCGGCTTCTGCTAGTAGGGTTCTCCTTCATATTGTTCTAGGTCTTCCGACTCGACGGGATCCTTGCGGATTCTTGGCCAGCAATTCTAGGCTACCTAAATCGGCTACCGTGCTGTCAACGGTTCTATCGAGGTTGTTATAGAATGTAATGGAATACTTTGTGCGGCTTGGTTTTCGTTCCTATAAAGGAGGGTGCCGCCAATGATACGGGGTGTTCTTAAGTAGCATCCTATCTAAGCACTAACCATGTCCTCGGTGCCTAAAGCTTCATAACCCAAGGTTCCTCCCCGATGTATCTACACCTTGTCGTGTCAACGAGGATGGTCTTAGCCCGCGAACCGCTGTGGAGCACGCTGAGATGTAAGAAGATTTTCTTAGAGGCCCACCTACGGAAGCGTGGATACCTTCTGCTCCATCGGAAAGGCGACCCGAAAAAGTGGCTACTTCTAAAACCCGGACTGGCGCAGCCAACAAACGTTTTACGCGAGGAAGAAAGGAATACCCTTCTTCCTAATAAGAAGAGAGTTAGATCCTTTGAATCCTCTCCTGGCCACAATACCCCTGCGAAAAGGGCGAAGGCTCCAGCCATACGGTCTGTAAAGCCAGCTGAGAAACCTTCACCAAAGAAGTCCGACGC
Organism: Thereva unica; assembly: GCA_949987705.1. Taxonomy (NCBI): domain Eukaryota; kingdom Metazoa; phylum Arthropoda; class Insecta; order Diptera; family Therevidae; genus Thereva; species Thereva unica. The sequence continues at coordinate 25,393,352 of OX465285.1, read as the reverse complement.
GCCTATAAAGAAGCCTAAATTAGCTTCAAAGCCGACCTTCTGCCAAATGGCAAAGAGTGTTAGAATAGGTGTGCTCGCTACTGACTATCCGGAGACTCTCCTGACCACGGAGGCGCCTGGAGGCGATAGCCCAGTTGGAACAAAGCTAAGAACAGCCGAGATTCCCAGGTGTTGCTGCGCGACCAGGATGGCTAGCCATCACCTGCGCCGACTCGGCTACGGCCAAGTAGCTAGAGGTGTGCTGGTCAGCCTTAGGCCCTGGGAAGGAGCCAGTCTCATCGCTGTGGACGAAGATAACACCGTGCAGCCATATTGTGATCGGGTACTTCCCGGCTACAACTGAACACCCTACTGATATTGTATTAAAGTGGATAGGGGTCCAAAGCAGGACTGTAAGGATACAGGTGCACCGTCCACCGTACACAGAGATGACGTTGACATGAAGATGACCAAAGATCTATTGACGAGCTGAGGTGGACGGGCGGCCAAATTGAGTACAAGTTTAGTTGCAGCTTAGGATCAAGACTGTAGAAAAATCCATGGCCTGGGGTGACCCCAGCCAAACGCGAGCGACCGCGACGAGTCAGCCACGTTGGTAATAATCCCATCACTGTGGCCGATCTCGACCTTATCTCTACCAATCTGCAGGAAGCGATCATAACAGCCTTTGAAAGTAACTGTCCTGCGAAGACTCGAAGTATTAACTGAAAGGTTTCGTGGTGGAACAATGATCTCTGCAGGCAAAGGAGAGAAGTCCCAAAATTATTTAATAGGGCTAAGATTTCGGGCAACAGGGATCTCTACAAGAAAGCTCTTATCAAATATAACAAAGATTTGTGAAAATCCAAACGAAGGTCCTGGAAGGCGAAAAAATAGACAAGCTTCCAGCCTCCATGAAGTTACACAAAGTCTTGTTTAAGGATCACTCCAATGGCATTGTTTCCCTCAAGACTTCTGCAGAATCCTTTACAGAGAACACCAAGGATACCATGGAGCTGCAGGTAAGATTTGCGGCACCTTCAAGCCTTTCAAGGCTCCTGAAAAGGTGCACATCTTCCCGGCTCTAATTCAGAGAGGCTTGGAAGAGATCTTACCAATCTTGTTGTTATTATTTCGATGTAGCTTTGCCGTGGCCCATATTCCGAGGTGCTGAAGAGAGGCTGGGGTTATCTTTATCCCTAAATCGAGGAGAAGATCGTATAGGGAAGCAAAATCCTAACAATCTATCAGCCTCTACTCCATTCTCCTGAAAACGATGGAGATGATTTTAGGCAGACATTTTAGAGAGGCTTTTACAGCGAACCCATTTCTCTGCCTGTCGGCCGACCAGGTCGATCTACAGAGACTGCCATTCGTGCTAGTGAAAGATATCGAGAGGTCCTTCCGGGGCAAGGAAATCTTTCTCTGTGCTTTTGCAAGCATTGAGGGTGCGTTTGACGACGCGATCAACGAAGCCGCAGTAAAAAAATCCATTCAATCCTCCACTGCGAGATGGATTACCTCGCTTCTCAGCAGTAGATGAGTTGATGACTACTGAGATGAATGGCGAATCGATTGCAGTAATGGTTGCTAAAGACTGTCCTCAAGAGGGCGTCCTATCACCCCTCTTATGATCTATCGAAATCGACGAACTTCTTGCCGACCTGAATAGCCGGGCTTAGCAAGCTGACACGTAAGAACGGCCATCAAGAATTGAGTCGATCAGCTGCTTCGTCATAGCTGGACAAGAACCCAGGGTGCTCGTCAAGCTAAAATAATCATTCAAATCGATAAAGCTGAAGAGAACAAACTGGGGGTATTTATAAAGATGGCACACATCACGAAAAAGAAATTCACTTGAAGCCCACGAATATTTTGCAAAAATCCAAACAAAAATTTTTGTAACGTGGCTTCGCATGCGCAAGGTTGTAAAACTCAATTGAAGCCGGCATAAGAATTGGAGCAAAAGGAAAGCGCCTTGCAGATCGATTCAGGATCTGACGCTGGCTATATCAAAATGGGGGTGCAGATACCTTGTCTGTATCTGGTGACATGTTATTTTTAAGCTTATTTATAGCTTCTTCTACTTCCTGCACGGTATAGGTTCAAGTACCGCTTCAGTAATCCTGGTTCTTTTGCTATTATGAAATGCGTGTCCATAATATCCTTCATCTTGATCCAGGGGAAGGTTATATAGCTCAAATCAATCTTCTATCATTAATGACATTGATTGGTCGTTCCAATACAAGAAGACAATATACCTAATTGCTTTTTTATTCACATTTCAAAGCCTATCATGTCCTTTGGCTACTCCTCATCCTCGCTATATTTAGAACATTCTACATAAAAGAAATGCCAAAGGTCATTGTTTGGTTCGCCCCTTCCAGTATCTTTTTTCAGCATCTCTCCTCCAATCTAAAATGTCATCGCCTATTTTTATTTTTTTTCGCTTCTTATAATTATTTCTGGTTTCACGTTGCTATCTTCATGCCGCTGCCATCACGTACGAGCGTGTGTCCACCCCTAAGCGAATTCCACGTGTGTTCAGAAGTTATTGATTTGGAATGACGTAGAAAATGAGCGTGTCTTAAAATAAAAAAAGAAATCGCTTCACATGTGTGCTTTTTGAAAAAAAAAAAAAAAAACAGTGAAGAGGAACAGGTGCCCATAACTCATGCGGGGCGTGCTGGAACACAAACAAGACTTAAGCTCCTAAAATTGCTCAATTGAATTATTGCAATTATCCGAGATCAAAGAACAAATCCGCGGACACAATCAATAAACAATTATTATGAAATCAAAACTTTTAATTTGGGAGATCGTAGCCGATTGTGGTGGTGGTGTGGCGGTGGTGTGGTGGTGGTGTGGTGGTGGTGTACTCTTGATATTATGTATTAATTTTGTGCAGCGCAATTTCTGTTGTCGATGGGAAATTTTAAGTTTTTAGATAACTTCCACCCCCACCCCCGGACGACTTCTTTAAGATAAATTAAAATAAATGAGTTAAATCCACTTATCTTTTCCAAAGAAATTTTCTTAGGAGGCACCTTTGATTTTTTTTTGCGTAGTAAATGTTTCACGATTGTCCGCTTTCTTCAAGTGCCGACGACGAAGCCGCGCCAAAGTCCATTAATTTTTGGACAAGGAGACATTTTGACTTTATTTTATTTTTTTTTGTTTCATTTTTTTTTTAGTTTTAAGAAAAAGATTTTTTTTGTGTCAATTTTCTTGAGACATTTTGGTCGCGCGACACCGTTTCGGTTCAAGTGTTGAGCATTGAAAGTGACAACAACCGCGTCTGTTGTCCTTAGGCTATTTCTACATGTGTCATGATTATTTTTAACAATTTCCACAAAAAAAAAAATTATTCAGAATTAAATTTTGCGAGTGTTCTGGTGATATTTTCGGACAGGAACTGAATTTATAAGTGACCTGAATGTATTTTATTTTTACCTTTATATTTTTTTTTACTAAATTTTTTTTTACTTGGCATAGATAAAAAAATGAATATGACCGAGGAGGATATTTTTAAAATTGCATCTGTATGTATTCCTGCCAGACTGGAGCTAGTCTACACTCTGGCGTCTTCTGGATGAGATTTTATAGCCTTAAAAGAAATTTATCGTTATTACTAAAGTTATTAATTTTGCAACTAACTTCTTCCAAAATGTACGTTAGGCCAGGCAACGAAAAGGTGTAGAGGGAAATGTTTGAAACACAATTTTTAACTTCGTAATTTTGTTTGGACTAGGTGAACTCCGCCTTCGTCTGGCTTGGCCTAGGGTATGAAAGGAGAAGGCTGGTCGATCTGCCGAATTGACCAAAGAAACTAGGCAAGAAACCGCATGGATACGCGAACTAACTTTTCAGGAAATAATGCTACTGCATCCGGGGCAGCCCATGTGGCAGCATTCGGGACCAGGGATGTTGGTGAGAAGTGGGTTACTGGCCAAACACCAAAATTAGTCGCACCGAAAATGGAATTTAAATTCGCCGCGTGGAATGTACGAACAGGTCAAAAGGAGCTCATAGTAATGGAATTGTCGAAATGCAAAATATCAGTTGCTGCGTTATCGGAACTACGACTTACCAGATCCGGGATATTGACGATCGTCCCACCAAAAATCGACGAAACGATGGCGCTTTACTATTCCGGTGGTGAGAAACGAGAGGCCGGCGTCGGCTTTATGGTCGATCGACGGGCTGCCAGCAGCGTTATCGCATTCCAATCGATATCAGAGCGTTTGGCGGTTATAACTATCAGTGGAACGATCAACACCCATATCATATCCGTTTATGTTCCAACCGATATCAACACGAACGCGAACAAGGACGAATTTTACGATCAACTTCAACTGACGCTGGATACGACACCTCTGACGCTGGATCGAACCGACTGGGAAAGAACCATAGGCAAATTCGTGCACGGAGTAAGTAACGACAATGGCTTACGCCTGCTTTTATTCGCATCGTGAAACAACTTGATCGTTGGCAGCAGCATATTTTCCGCCACCCACTCACACACAAACTCACCTGGTGAAATCGATCCGGCAACGGCTCGGCGATGTTAGACTACGTTTTGATCAACACAAGATTCTGATCGACGATCAAAGACGTACGTGCGATGCGTGGGCCCCCGATTGCGGATCGGACCATTATCTTGTTCGAGCGAAATTACAGATACGATTACAAAGAGCGAAGAAAACGGAGGGACCACCAGCCAAGAAGAATTGGGAGGGACTACGGAACCCGATGATCGGGCGAGAGTTTCAAATGATTTTTTTTTTTTTTTCTTAATAAGCATATTTATTATTATGTTATAATAACAGACTTACAGGCTATGCTTATACCTATTTTGCCTATCTAACTTAACTAACTTACTGGCCCTCCGCGGGCACTCTAAGCTAAATCCTATCTAACTTAATTAGTTATGTTTAATTTTGCCTTTCGGCCTCTTTATTTATTTAAGTTGTTTTACACATACTTTATTCTACAATTAATGCTAAGAAAATTTTTTCAAAAACTTTGCTAACTTAATCTATTTTATAAAACTTAAGCTAAATGTTAAAACAAAAAAATCTACAAGCTACTTACTCTAAGCTATGCCTAAACCCTAGAGATTTGTCGCCCGCGAGAACTGAGGCTTTAAAATATCCTGAGAGCTCTCGCGCGATAGCATTCCAGGCTACCCGTACTTAAGCCTAACCTTAAAACTACCTCCCTATCTTATAACTAAACTTATTACAATGGTAATCCTATGACTATACCTAATTCCCCTACTGGGATCCTTATCCTACACTCACACCATGCATAGACACATTACATAAATACATAGACATTCACCCACTTCACCCTATTGACTCTTCCAGCCACCAGTACTTGGAACTGGCTCTGGAAGCTTCCTCCCTATCTGAAGGGCCGATTCGCGTGCTGAAACGCAGGAGCTCTGCGTTCCGCCCATCGGTTCGCTCGTATAATATCCGTTTATCCCGCGCCCGGCGATAAACGTGGTATATTAACGGTACTCCCTCCCTGTTTTGTATCAGGCCTAGCGAATCTAGCCAAGGGAATGCTTCTGGTGGTACATGTCCCGTCCGTCTTGTCATGTTATAGTAGTCTGGTTTAGGGTAATAAGCCCCAAAAATGAGGGGATTGCCGCTCTCCGTCGCTCTTACAACATGATTTCGGATCAATCTGATTATGAAACTGTCTATCCTCATGGTTTCTGCTTTTCCGTATAGGATATCATTGGCATGGAATTTTTTGAAACTTGACTCAGGTGTTCTATACATGTTTAAGCATGCCCTTAAGCATTGTCTTTCGAACACCCTCATCTTCTCCATATATGATGGTGATATATTCCACCATACGGGGCAGCCGTAGGTAAGGACCGGTCTGACTAAGGTCTTGTAGCACTCCACCTTAACTCTGGAGTTGAGGTGTTTACTAAAAAAGAGCCTTTTCGTCATTTGGAAAGCCTTACGGGCTTTGACTATAGCAGCACGTATATGACTTTCGTAGTATACATACTGATCCAACCAAATTCCTAGGTACTTAACCTAGGTTTTCTTTACCAGCGTCTGTCCCGCATGGCTTCGTATATGAAACTCTTTCCAGTTCCTCCTAACATCGCGTGAAGCTTTATTAAGAGGAGTCCTGAAGAGGATCGTTTCGCATTTTCCATGATTGATTTTCAGTTTCCAATCATCGGCGTAACGCTCGATTTCCTCAAAGTCGTGTTGTAATAGCGTCTGGATCACGTCAATTTTCGGTCCTGTCCTGTAAATGACGAGGTCGTCCGCGAAAGCCATTGCGCTAGGAAGGGATCCAACCAGATCGCTTATATAAATGTTAAAGAGCAGCGGTGAATTCACTGCTCCTTGTTGCAACCCGTTTTTAATTTCAAAGACCTGTGAGGTAAAGTTCCCACTTTTGACCAGGAACTTCTTCCCCGTTATCATGTCACAGATCATGCGAAGCAGAGGATTGCCCATTCCATATCTTGTCAGTTTAAGTAGTAGCCCCTCGACCCACACAGAGTCGAAAGCCTTCTCCAAGTCGACAAGGCATGCTCCGGTACACTGTTTCTTACTGAAGTTCCAGTGTATGTCGGACACCAATTTTGCGCAAGCATGGATAGTGCCATGTTCCGCTCGAAATCCGAACTGGTTGTCCGGAATTACTTTATTTCCCTCAGCCCAGCTTGTCAGCGAACGGTTAATTACAACCTCAAATACTTTACTGATATTTGGGAGTAAACTTATTGGTCGGAGATTAGCAGGGTTTGATCTGTCTTTATTTTTTTTGGGATCGGATATATCACAGCTATTTTTCAATGTTCTGGGAAATAAGCATTGTTCAGGGCATTGTTGAAAAGCGTGGTATAAATGTCGACCGCACATGGGGGTAGGTGTTTCAGAACCACATTAGGGATGCTATCAATCCCCGCCGATTTTTTATTGTTCAATGTTTGGAAGATTCGCAGGATGTTGTCCTTACTTCGGAGGCCTCTGAGATATTATCTGCTGGGCAATCTTCACTGAATTCGACTACATGTCGATTCTCAGATCTCTGTGCTCTGATTTCGCTTTGAAGGACGGAATGATTTAATATTGCCTGATTCTCCAGGTCAAAATTCCGCCGAACACTAGTGTTCACCGTATAAACTCCCTGGCAGAAAGCCCCTATTAAATCTACTCTGTCCTGCTCATCTTCCACGCAAAAACAATCGTCGGCGTCTCGGTAGAGCGTATCCGGATCTAATCCTGCTTTTCGTACCAGTTCTTCATTTTCAAGATTCTTAGATAATTGCAATTTCTCCAGTCGGTTATGTGTCCTCCTCCTAAAGATTTTATTTATCTGCGGAAACATGCCTGGACCAGTGGGTTTTATGGACCGGATCTTATTTTTCCAATACAGATTTATAGACTTGGAGTAATTCTCCTTGATTAATTGTTGGAGGTTTCGGATCACCGACTTTAATGTTGCAATCTCTGGATTCTGGCGGTCGTTGAATTGTCGGTGCAGTGTCTTAAGTCTCGACAGTAATATACTCTTTTGTCTTTGCAGGCTGTCAATTGTGGAGTTCCTGTAGCAGTCGGTACCGTTTTGTTTTTTAGTCTTAGGTATGGTTCGATCCATCGTTTGTACAATGATTCGATCCATATCCTTCAGTATGGAGTCAATTTCGTCGTTAGTCAAATTTCTGTTTGTCGGCGGTGGTAGCCCCTCCGTCTGTATGGTGCGGGCAATCGTGCTGGAGAAACGTGGCCAGTGTGCCCTATGGTAAGCATAGGGGTGCACTGTAACATATTGTTCCAGCTCGATCGACTCGCGTGGCATTTTCACCGTGATCGAGAGTCCGTGGTGGTCGCTGTCGTAAGGAACCGTTCGTAGGCAGTTCACTTCCTCGTCATTTGTTCGGCCGCTGTCAAGACGTGAGTCGAGCAAGCATAGATCCAAGTACGAACCGCCTCTGGGATAGGACGGCATATCTGTAGCGAGAAGTGTGGCCTTCTGTATGATTCTGTTACCCTCCAGCCATCTTTGTAGTTGGTTACCTCTAGTGTTGGATGCTTGATTTCCCCAGGCTCCGTGTTTGGCATTTAAATCTCCGGCCAACAAGTAATAATTGTCTTCTGATCCCAGATCGAGTATTTGAAAAAGTTGTTCTAACTCCCTGGCAAAACAATCGGCATGAGGGGCTGCGGGTGCATAGGCCGCGATCACGTACATCCTTCGCCCACTTTGGAGAGGGAAATAAACGACGCAGGCTTCAAGCACCCGAAACCGTTCGATATCTCTGCTTTGCCTGATATTATCCAACAAATTCGCTGCGCTCGCAATACCGGACGATATCGATGTAGAAGAAAGGCAATTGTCGGAGTCTACTGTGGGGTCTGAAACGGAGTTGTGTCCACCTATCCGAAATCGGACGCAACCATGGATCTCGGGCAGCTGTCTGGACCTCGCCGATCAGCAGAAACGAATGAAACACGTCGACTTTGAGCAATACCGAAGATTGAACAAAAAAGTTCAACTGAAAATTAAATCGAAACGAGAAGCGTTCTGGAATACCGTTGCGGCCGACATGGAAAAAGCGGCGTCGAGGCACGAGAACCGGACGCTATACCAGACAATCCGGCGGTTAGGCGGCAAAACAACATCAACAAACTACAACATCAAAAAATCGGATGGATTTTGTTGACTTCTTCCCATAAACGCCTGCAGCGGTGGAGAGAATTCTTACACCAGCTGTACAATCACGATCCGCCGCAAGGTCCAGCACCCGAAGCACCGATTATCGAACAGCCGACGATTTCTCGATGCCGAACCGACAATTATCGAAGTAACGACAGTAATCAAATCGCTGGAAAATGGAAAAGCATCGGGAATAGACCAAGTAAATGCTGATATGATGAAAGCCGGGGGTGATGTCTTATCACAACGACTTCATGTCCTTATAACACACATATGGCATTCGGATCGTGTCCCGTCGGTGTGGAAGAAAGCAATCGTTGTCCCAATTTTGAAGAAAGGCGACAGTCGGGAATGCAAGAATTATCGCGGTATTAGCCTTCTTTCGATCGTCGGCAAAGTATTGACAAAAATCATACAATCGAGGCTACAGGAACATCGAGGGCAAACGAGCCGGAAAGAACAAGCGCGATTTGGACCACATCGAGGATGCAATGATCAAATATGCGCACTCCGTCAGCTAATGGATGAAGGAATTCGTTGCGGCAAACGAACTGTCGTCCTTTTCATCGATTTCAAATCCGCTCTCGATTGCAACGATTGGAACAGTTTGTGAAGAGCTTTGGAAACCGAACACGTGCCATTGGCAATTATCCAACTTCTCCAAGTGCCGTACGATGGCTCAACCAGCAGCGTTCGTATTCGAAGCAACTTATCCGAGGAGTTCCCCAATCAAACGGGTGTCTCACAGGGAGACGTCGCTTCGCCACTTCTCTTCAACGTTGTGATCAACGCGATTATGCGTGAAGCGGCATCGGCCAGGCAGCAGCAACATTCGTTCGCTCAAGTGGTGCATATGGAAACGAACAAATATTTCCATCAAAACAAAATTACCCTTTTACCGAACGTTGATCCTTATGATTCTTCTTTATGGGAAACGTGGACACTGCTAAAACCGGACGTTAAGAAGCTCGAGGTCTTCCAAATGCGATACTTAAGGCAGATCCTCGGTGTCTCACTCCGCGATCGTCTTCGAAACGAGACAGTTAGACAATGATGCGACCAGAAGACACTGATCGAAGAAGAAATGCAAAAATCACGACACGGGGGTTTGGACATGTTTGCCGAATGGATGATAACCGCTTGCCACGTAAACTTCTCAGACGAGACCGTCCCGCAGACTGGAGAATCCAGCGTTCGGCACCGAAGAAAACCTGGCTCGAGGGTGACCTAAAGAATCAACGGCTATCAGTTACCAAGGCTCGAGACGTCGCCAAAAACCGGAAAGAATGGAAACGAATCGTGAATAGAGTTCAGGACCCAGCGGCACCGGCAGCAGCGTATCCATTGCGGGGATGTCCCGCTCGGACCGCCAGCTTTCGGATCAAAGAAGAAGAAAGCCTACAGGGCCAATATGAAAAACTGATAAGGCATACCTCATTTCAGCATCGTCACTGATTTTATTTTTTTATAGGTGTGGATTTCGCCTCCAAAGCGAAAGAGCGTGTGCACTATGCCTTCCATTCCCACGCGCTCTGCTGCCCTTGCCGTTGAGTGCATCTACCATATCTAAAAGCCGAAGTCCAATGAGAGCACCTAGCACCGAGCATCGATCACCATCTAAATGCGATGCTGTAAAGTGCCGAGGGTGCTGACACCCGGTGCCGTTTTACGTCCGTGTCATGGCAGCAACGAATGAACCACGAAATAAAATTGAAAGTAAGTATTTTTTTTCTGCTTTTTGCTTGAGATTTAGTATTATCAGCCAACATATTATCAGCCAAAAATGAATTTACTCTAGTCCTCTTTAAAGGGGTTAAACTATTCCTAAACCAATTTATATTTTTGCTATGAAAAAATTGAATTAAAAAAAAAATGTTTAAATTTGAATCTGCGAAAAAAAAATTTTTAACGTATTTTTTATTTTGTTTCGAATTAGGGGTGGTTTAACCCTTTAGGATTATGACCAAGGAAGATATTTTTAAAATTGCATATGAATGTATATTCCTGCCAGACTGGAGCTAGTTTACACTCTAGCAACTAGTGGATGAGATTTTATCCCCTTAAAAGAAAATTATCACCATTTCCGCGATATTAAACAGCGCAATAAACACGTCAGCCTTAAGTAAACGATCGTTTCCACGCTGTTTTATTGATATAAACCACAAATGCACGAGAGATGGCAGCCATTTGATCTATTTCTGAAAAATCGCTCTACTCAAAGAATTTCTTTTTCTGGATTGAAATGAAAACTCAACGCCCCAAAGAACAAGAAAAAAATATTGATCCCGCTGAATGGTACGGCAGACTTTAAAAAAAACCACTTGCTATATCGTGACTCTTGTTTTCCAACGCCATCTATCTATAAACTCTAGATTTTCTATCTTTAATATCGAAGGTCAACTATGTTTTTCTGAAATTTTTCTCTTGTTTCACTCTCTACACAAAATTGCTATCAAGGGACTATTACGTCACAGAATGAACTTGAATACGGCCGCGATGAACGCGCGATGAATTCTGCTTTGAAAATTTTATTTTTTGTTTATTTATCGCGTGATTATTTTGAGCAACGATAAATGTTTACAAATGATCGGATTATAGTGAGTTTCTGCGAATTAACTAGATTTGAGATTAAGCAGGAATATGTGTTCAGCAATTAGCCATCTCGGATTTGCGAGTATAATGCGTTTTTCGTCTATTAGAAAATAAATTAAAATCTATTTTTGCTTATTTATACACCGTCGGATTAATTAATTAGTAAAAAGATTTTACGCGCAAAATATATGCAAAATACAAACCCAAATATACCTGTGCTAAATTTCCGAGATTCGATTGAAAAATTTATTTCGGTTTTATTGATTTGCCAGGCGATTTGTATTCCACCGTTGATGGCTGTTCTGATAATATTACGTCGTTAAATGACTTTTTTTAACTGAAATAGTTTTATGTTTTTACGAGATCATTTTTAAAATCATTGACATATATTACAGCGACATCTATCTGCCAGCCTTGATAAAATAGGAGTTTAGGTGCCCGACTACTATTCTACAGTGGCCGTCGTTCCTCCTTTTTGGATGGAAGCTTAGGCCCTTCTTCTACGGGTCGACTCGTCAACAACTGGTCTTCTACTCGTTTGTGACCAATTCTCGTACACGTTTCGATTCTGAAACGACCTAAATAGCACAAGCTCGTGACTCTGGAAAAGCAAATTTCTTACTTTATTTTGGTCCTAGAAGGGCATTAATTAAAAAAGAAAAATAGAAAATGTTGGGTACCCGAGTAAAAATAAAAAATGTCCTTACAACGGGCGAATACCGGCCACTGGGTTTTCTAAGGGGCATAAGATGCCGGTAGAATTGTTAACCATTTTTAATAGGGGCGCAAACGGCCTCAAGGCGGCCAAACTAGACCAAAAGATTGAAATGGCAATGTACTGAGTTGTACACACGGGCAAATGACGCCAAATTTGGACCAAAAAAAGAATCTGCAAGAAATGTATTGTTGAATGTGTTTTATGAGAACTTGTTCCTTTTCGTTATGTACAATGGTCCTTTCGAATTACCCTACTTAAATATAATCGATGCACAAGATAAACGAGCTTGCCATCGGCTCAGAGTGAACTGAATCAGGCGAACAAAGTATTCAGCATAAATTATAATTTCTCCGTTACAGCATAGTTTATGCTACCGATGATGTAAGAAAATTTCAGTTCATATTAAACATTTACATCACAAAGTCAACGTGAAAGTGCACTTTGAAACTCTTTTATCGCACAGAAATTTGTATGCTTTGTGTCTGAGCGATAAACTTTGTGAATTGTTCAGTTTTGAACTATTTTCACTCAGTCCTCAGACCTAAGCTTCTGGAACCTCTTTTGCTTCGACTGCGCAGGTCAGACAGTTTATCCTTCAGTTCTCTCAGTTCCGCCTATTTGCCATTATTATTTATTTATTTTTTATTTATTATATTAACAGGAAAGTACACAAGATTTACATCTTTTAGAGTACACTATATATAAAAAAGAGAGAGAAAAAAAAGAAAAAATATAACTACATAATATATAGACTAGCCTAACCTTAATAAACTATGAGAGGGACGGGACGAGAAAGAAGGAAAAGTGCAGGAGTAAGGACCAAGAAAGGAAAAGAGCAGGAGATAGAAAAAGACAGAAAATACTAAAGAGAAGTAGAGGGAGATAGAAAGAGAGATGCTTGCTTTCTGAAATTCTTGGCTTTGCATATTCTTTGAATATTGCTAGGAAGGTTATTCCAAAGTCTAATCGAATGCACAAAGAAGGAACGGCTACCCATTAGTGTACAGGAATACGAAATTTTCGAACGCATGGATTGCAGAGGAAGGAGGAATTCTGAGAGGTAAGAGGGACATTTCGTGTGGAGAACTTTATGCACTAGGACCAATGCAGCGACATCAACAAAACAGAAGAGGTTGCAACTAAGTAGGGAGTTTCGTACACCAGACACATGATCTGATCTGCGCAAGTGAAAAATGAACCTTAAACAATCATTAAATGCGACTGATAGACGTTGACGACAAGATGCATCAAGGGATATATATACAAGGGAGCCATAGAAGAAGTGTGGAACAATAAGAGCTTTAACAAGCTTGAGCCGAATAGACGAAGATAAAAGACTACCATAAAGCCTAAGTCTCCGTAACGTGCCATAGATTTTGGAAATCATGAGTGAGATATGGCTGCAGCAGGATAGTTTAGAATTAATGGCAATACCAAGATTATTAACACAGTCAACAACGTGAAGAGAAACATTATTAAGTGATATAGTTGGAATATTGTCCAGAGAAAGAGAGCGACGACTAAGAATGAGTACTTGGGATTTATTAGGATTAAGTTTAAGGAAATTGGAAGAGCTCCATTCATTTATCAGGCATAAGACATTATTCAGATCAGAAATACAGGATTCAATCCGATTGGGAGGACATGAAGTATATAACTGTAGATCATCAGCATATAAATGAAAGGAGCATCCATGGATAATAGCAGGGAGATCATTAACATACAAAGAAAAAAGGAGAGGGCCAAGGATAGAACCTTGTGGAACACCCAAGGGTACAGGTAGGAAGGATGATACAATAGAATTATGCCGCACACATTGGAGTCTATTAGAAAGAAGAGAAGAAAAAAGACGAGTTGCAGAAGAGGAAAAGCTATAGAGCTGGCTAAGCTTGGAAATTAGAAGCGAGTGAGCCACAGAATCAAACGCCTTAGAAAAATCAAGAAGAACTAATATCGCAATGTCACCTCGGTCAAGCATAGAACGCAGATCGGTAGTTACCTTTAGTACAGCTGTCTCACAGCTGTGAAGTTTACGGAAGCCAGATTGGAATTTAGAGAGGAAATTATTAGAATCAAGTCAAGATAACCAAGAACTTGAATAAAGATGACTTTCTCCAAAGCTTTGGCTAGGAAGGGTAGAATACTTATAAGGCGAAAATCGCATATGTCAGAGGGAGAGGATTTTTTAGGTAATGGAATTACTATGGCTTTTTTCCATAGCAAGGGAACTTGGGAAATTGTAAGGCAGTAATTAAAAATGTGTGTTATAGTTTCCACAATTAGGGGGGAGAGAAGCTTGATAAAACGAGGAGAAATTCCATCAAATCCAACGCTGTTGGAGGAGATTGACAGCAATATTTTAAGAACTTCGGATGAGTCTACACATCGGAAGCTAAAGCCATCAGAACTAAGAGAATCAAAAGAGGCAGAATTAGAAGAGGTGGAAGAGATAGGATCAGGAGGACGTTGGATGAAAGATGCATTAAGACGATTTACATCAGTATTAAAGGGTATAGGCACCGAAGCCAAAGGGTATTCAAAGAACGAAGATTATGCCACAGTTGTTTAGATTTTAAAGCAGGATCAAGTTTGCGGGAGTAATACTCGCGTTTAGCGGAGATAACCTTACTAGTGATGAGATTACGAAGCTTTTTGTATTCGCTTAGGTAGCCAGGGATCTTAGTCCTGCGATAACGTCTGTACATGGACTCGCGCTGCATTATCAAGTCGCGGATTTCACGCGAAAACCAAGGACAAGGTGAAGACAGATTGCATCTCCTAGTAACCAAGGGAACACACCGATAATAGAGAGATCGAATAAAAGAGGTCAGGAGATCGACTTTAGTGTCAACACAGGTAGTGTTTTATATATATATCGCCCCAAGGCACAGAAGAGGCTAGTTCCGAGAGCCGATTGAAATTGATGTTCTTATAATCGCGATAAGAAAATGACGAATGCATGGAAGACTGGCGAAAGGTAAAACGAATGGAGAGAAACAGAATATCATGATCGAGGAAGCTAGGGGGAGAAATTTGGTTGTGTTTTAACACTGAATCAATAGAGGTAGTAGATAGAACATCAAGTAGGGAAGGATTACATTAATGTGAGCAAATCAACAAAACTGACGAGACTGAGCAAAAAAAAAACGTACAGCGAACTGACGAACCCACACCCTTTCAATTCAGTTTATCGTACAGTTTTTTCACACAGTTCAACTGCGCAGGTGAAACAGAGAGAATGTGGCCCGCTTTATGTTTGACTCCATAAAATCTCCATTTCTTTTAAATTAAATAATTGTGCTTTGTTCCTTATTTCCATAGAAGTGTTCCCACAACAAATATTTTTGTTTACGTTTTCAGTTGGGAAATGGTAAACAAATCCAGGCAAATAGAGTTGTATTGAGAAAAAATAAATCCAATTTATTCTCATAGCTTTTATATCGGTATACATCATTTAGACGTCATACTCCCGATTATCGTGCCAGTCTGTCTAGGGCTTAATGAACAAACAAACTAACGAACTAGTCAAAACCGATTGGCTTGTTGTTGTTGCCTTTTGAAATTTTCGTTTGTTTGTTTGATTCTAGAACCAACTGCAACGCAGGAACTGTCAAAATGTTCATATCGCTATCCGCGTTCATTCGTTTCTTTTGTGCGTTCGGGTCCGGTCTTGTAAACCCGCCAATAGTATGCAGATGTTATCAACTAACGAATTTAAATATTCTGTGGAGTGAAAACTTATCTTTATTAAAACGTAGGCTATATATCATAAGTGTTCCGTGTTCCGCTATACGTTTTCCGTTTCTCCGTCTTTCCGGTGTTCCGATATTTATTTTTATGTCAACCCACAATGCGTCCGTTTCTATGGCAACCTTGTTTTTGTTTCAAAGTGAGTGAATTTGCGATTTCCATTTACTCAATCTACAAAAAAGTGAGGTACCTTCTCCGTTTCCGTGTTTTTATCGTTTCGGTTCTAGTCAAACAGTACTAAAACATTATAATCGACTTTGAAAGGAACCGGAACACGGCGAACGTAGAACGAAAAGATGATTCCACTGCTCAAATCCCGCGGATACCGCATGTTTGGTCCCACATTACTGATCCCGCAAAAATGATGCGGTATTGGATTCCCTAGTTGCGAGATACCAGGATTAGATACCGATTGTAGAGCTGTTAAGGAAGCAGACAGAAATTGTTTGCATGTTTCAGGGAGCCTGTAAATTCAATTTCACCCCAGAATTTCCAGTATTTCCCGAGATAACGACCAGGGCCCTTTCAGAGGAGGAACTTGCGGTTCAGGTGTCCCGAGTAAAAATAATTCCTTTGGTTAATTTTTTCAAAAGCATATCCGTGACCGCATCTAGCACGCATAGCGAACAAATGCGCCTTGCCACAAGGGTAAGCACGCTTCCACTATAGGCATGAAATTCAAAAAAATCCACCCACCAGAGGTATGCACACCTATGTTAAGGCCTCCATACACAGTCAAATTGGATGTACATCGAAGTGCAGGTGTATTACCAAAACTATCGATTGTGTGTGAGTTTGATGAAAATCTGGATGTACATCCAATTTGACCGTGTATGAGGGCCTTTACAGATATGAATGTATTCGTAATCGAACATTCCAAACACGAGTGTCATTTTACCAAGCCGGCTCCCAACTAAGTACTAACCACGTCCAATGCTGCTTGACTTAATCAATCGAACGAGAACGGGTCTACTGAGTATGCCAATGGTATCCTTTATGGTCATCATGATAATGGCATGTTTTCTTGGTCCTATACAATTTTTTAAAGCTTTGTTTTATTGGTTCGTGCTTGTACATAGCTGGCTGCATTTGGAAAAAAGAATTTTTACTCAGGCGTACCATGCCTGTTTCGGGTGCCACCTTCGGGTAAATCTTATTTTTACTCGGGCTTGAAACCCTTTTTTTGGACCGCGCCTGCTGAGTATATGGCCACCTTCGTACCAGGGTATGTGGCCGCCTCGAAGGTAACATCATATAAAGAAAAGATAATTTTTTAGAACTAGCCTTCAGACTAAAATGGTTCCAAAAAGGTTTTCAGGTATTCAGAGTGATTTTTGTGTGCTGATAAATTGAATGTTTATCAATTTCGGTGTGAAAACCAGGTAAGGCGACAAATCACTCTGAATACTTAAAAAATAGTGTGAAGCGACTGTGAATTGTGTGAGGGATTTCCAATTCACCCTCCACCCCCGCCTGCGCTCGTTGTGATAACAAACATATGTATCTCCGCTATTGGAGCACTCAAAAATCACTCTGAATATCTGAAATTTTTTTTCGGAGTTGGTTTGGCCTGGAGCGCTAGTTCCTAAACGTTTACCATAGAAAAAAAGGTATTTTTAATAAGACAATACCATTTATGTGTGAAGTATTCGTGCACGTATTCGTATTCGACGTACTTTCCTTGGCGATTTAGCCGCCTTTTATTTTGGACGCTGCGCACACAATGAAGCTGGCCAGGTACGGCCCTGGATACACTTAAGGTTTAGAGCAAAGATCCATGTATTACATATGTACAAGATTTGGCTTGCTTTTCCATCACAGGGGTTTATTCATACATCGCCGACGGCAGCTCGAAGACTGTACTCAATTTGGTATTCTTACGCGCCATCGTGAAGTAAAGAAATCCGCTATAAGCCTGCATTCAGGTTGAGATCTAATGGCTATCGGGACGGGGCGATTGTTCTCAGCGGGGATATTATATAGCGTTATAGAAGAGATTCCAAAAGCTGGAATGCTGCCAGATTGCAAGCTCGCCAATTTATCATAGTTTAAGCCTCTTTCGTGAGCATACAACAGAGTCTATTATTGGGTTTCGCTAGAATACCACAGGGTGGGTAGACTCGTATGGTGTACCGATGGCTCCAACAAGGAGACTAGTTGTATGTGCTGGGGTTTAGAGTGAAAGACCAAGGTTCGATTGATCTTCAGTTTGTGTATTCTTACTTTTGATGCACAAACTAGTACAGGAAAAATAGTAAAAATAGCGGAAAATGTTATTATACATTTTCCCGTACGTATTGCCATTCATGAGATATCACCGTTTTAAAGATTTAAAATATTCATATGAACTCATTCATGACTTGTATAGGTTTTCCGACGTTCAAGTTGGACTACTTTTCTAATTTTTTCAGGGGTCATTCCTGGATGTATTTGGAGGAAAAATGTGTTCTAGATAGGGGGCTAACCACTAAGATACAGGGTGTTCGCGAAAAAACAATGTCTTTTTTTGTCATTTATTTAGAGTTGAATAACTCCTAGACCAATTATCGTAAACCAATATACTTAGACTCATCTTTTAGGTCAAAGTGTATTCTTTTATTTGATATAAAGATCAGGAACTTGAGTTGCTCCGTTTAGAAGATATGTAGGTTCAAAGCATGAGCGAAATGTTTAAAAGCCTAATGATATTTTTTTATTCAATTTAAAGTATATTTTCTGTTTTTTTTACCAAATGGTCCAAATTGGAACAATAATACAAAATTACATCTAAATTATGTCAGATAGTGAGTGTATTGATTTCTGCAGGATTTGTGATAAAATATGTTGCTTGAATTTTGAAGCTGTGAATGTAAAATTGAATAAAAAATATCATTAGGCATTTAAACATTTCGCTCATGCTTTGAACCTACATATCTTCTAAACGGAGCAACTCAAGTTCCTGATCTTTATATCAAATAAAAGAATACACTTTGACCTAAAAGATGAGTCTAAGTATATTGGTTTACGATAATTGGTCTAGGAGTTATTCAACTCTAAATAAATGACAAAAAAAGACATTGTTTTTTCGCGAACACCCTGTATCTTAGTGGTTAGCCCCCTATCTAGAACACATTTTTCCTCCAAATACATCCAGGAATGACCCCTGAAAAAATTAGAAAAGTAGTCCAACTTGAACGTCGGAAAACCTATACAAGTCGTGAATGAGTTCATATGAATATTTTAAATCTTTAAAACGGTGATATCTCATGAATGGCAATACGTACGGGAAAATGTATAATAACATTTTTTGTAGAAAATCGTATGAGCTACAAACTTTGTGAACATTTTTTTATGATAGGACTTACGGTTTCAGATGCATTTGCAAAAAACAGATATTTTGACCCTAAAACCCCCTAGAAAGAAAGGTTCCCGGGGTAGAAAATCGGTAGACTTTATAACCCCTTATTAAGAACCCTAAAAGGAAGCTCTGTGCCAATTTTCAGCCTGTACCCGAACATTTCCGCTATTTCGCTTTTTTCGGCTTAATTTGACTGTACTAAACCTGAATTAATATTTACCTGTCTCTTAAATAAACTGTATCAAAACTACACCCCAAAGAACGTCATTAATTACTGCTGGGCCTGACACGTTATCACGAGTCTCTCTCTGCCATATAGTATAAAATGGAAAACGTTCTATTTACAATAAATTACTGCAAATGTAAACAAGGTCTTGAGCACACATATTTAAAATCTATTTATAAACCGGCAGCACAAATTGTAAACAAATGCATAAATTTCCCATTTACTTATTTACAGCCAAATAAAACATTATAGCAGCAATTTAAGGACATGCCCGACCGCACTGCTGGCTGGCGCACACCCTTATCACTCCCACGACTACTTCCGACCTAGACGTGTCCATTTAAAAACCACTCAAAACTTTTTCTACACATTTTCATACATATGCAAATATTTATTCATATTTCAAATGCAGGAAACAAACTTGTTCATCCTGGTCAGACATTGTGAAGAGCTTGCCCGCCACCCAGCCCCATGCCCCATGGCTCGTCCTCCATTCAGGAGCTGCCAGATAGGAGAAGGAGGAAGGACACAAGGCCGGCTGTGTCCTTATTTAAGGAAATAAATCTCAAGACAAGACAAAACAAAAAGGCAAAACTTGAGCTCACTTGGTCCTGAATTGTCCTGAATTGTGGCCCAGATATGCTCCGGGGGTGTATAGACGTCGGTAAGCAATCTATAAAAGGTTTTGTGGATTAGTTCAAGTTTATTCTGTGAAGACGCAGAATTTATTGTTTTTATTATTTGGGGGCATGAGAGGCTCTCTAGTCGACAAGAAATCTGGCGAAGACTTGACGTCTCAAGGACCCTGAAATTATACAAAAGTTTCGTGTAATTAAGGTCCTTCAATCTCGCACAGTTTGTTTGCTGTCTTGTCATGTCAGAAGCATAAGTTCTGGCACTAATCAAGTGGATTTTAATTCTGATTTAGTGATTCCTCCAGAAGCACAACAATGACAGACGCGAATGCTCAGATCAGAGTATTGACGGCGCGGCGGGAGTTGGCTTCCTAATCAGAGAGGATGTGTAATCCTTGGATTGAATTGAGTTACCTTGCGTCCAGGAATACATTGATGACGGAATGCGGTCGATAATAACAGGGGTGGATCCAGAAACAATTCTTGGGTGGAGGGTGGGGTGGAATGAATTTTTACTTAAAATCTGGAGATGACGTTATCTGAAATAGTACTGGGTGTTCAGTTAAAAATGATAGTAAAAAAATTTACTCCCTAAGAACAAAATAATTTCCGAGTAAAAATAAAAGATGGCCTCACAACGGGCGAACACCGGCCTTGTTTGGAACATAGTCCTGGGACATGTGCCTGGCATCAGAAGGATGCTTGTCGGACTGTACGGTAGTGATGAGCAAGACTGGTCTTGCACATTTAGCGAGAAAAGCAAGACCAAGACAATACAAGACAAGGGCAAGACAAGACTACAAAATGAAGATAGCAAGACGTTTTGCTCATCACTAAGTGCCAAAAGTCTTACAGTGATGAGCGAAAAGTCTTGTCTTGCACATTTAGCAAGACCAAGACAAGACTGCAAGACTTTCTGCAAGACTTTTTGCAAGACTTATTGCAAGACTTTTTGTAGGACCTTTTGCTCATCACTGCAAGACTTTTGGCACTTAGTGATGAGCCAAAAGTTTTGCTATCTAGATCTTTCACTCTTCTGTAGTCCTGTTTTGTCTTGGTCTAGCTTTGGGTTTGCTAAATGTGCAAGCAAAGGCAAAACTGCAAGACCAGTCTTGCTCATCACTACTGTACGGCTTGTATATTTATTGAGAAAAACATCATGAAATCGGGTGCTCATGCCTTCGTATACGAATATTACAAGAATTTTGGCTTTGAATTTGTGTACAGCTCAGTAGTCGGCCATTTAATTCTTTTGGACAAGTTTGGCCGTCGTGGGCCCGTATGTGCTCTCGTTAAAAATAGTTAAAAGCTCTACGACCATCATAGACCTCTTAAAAGCTGTAAGGCCATCTTTTATTTTTACTCGGGTCACAAAAAACATTGTAAATCGCAAAATGCTTAAAACCCAAGGTATATTGGGATTTTTCTTATGCTTTGAACCTGGGAATCATATCTACTAAATGGAGTCACTCAAGTTTCTGGTAGTAAGTATACATGATGAGTTGAAATCAGGTTGAACCCAACTCCAACTACATGTAGACGCGAATCGAGTTCAATTAGGATCGGCTGAACTTGACTCAACTCTGTTTCTCTCTGTCCGTCATGTCGTTCAAGTCATGGTGCAATGTATAGTAGTAAGCTTGATCTGAAGGATAGATGTGATAGGATAGGTTAGGAATCTGGAGGGTGCATGAGTAGATGTCGATGAACCTTGCGTTTGAACTCGGAGATGTTATATGAGTTTGGAAATACCGACTGCGGAAGACAGTTCCACAATCGAGTTGTTCTATTTATAAACGAAATGCTAAACCGTAATGTGCGTGAAGTGGAGGGCTGCAGGGTGAAGGGTTGAGCCGAGTTGGCTAGTCTTGTGTTGCGGGGTAAAAATTGCCGTGTAAGCAGGAGTTTTTTGATTTCAGTGGAGAAGTTTGCTATTGTAATAGCGGTAAAACATGCTGAGCGCTGCTACATTCCTACTTTGGCTTATAGGATCGATGGAGGAGCAAAGCGTCAATGAGTTGGATGGCGCGGTTTTGCACCTTGTCTAGTCAAGCCAAGGTGGTTTTTGGGGAGCCTGCCCAGGTATACGAGGTGTATTCAAGGCGCGGCCGAATGTAGGATTTGTAGATTGTAGTCAAGGCGGCTGGCTGGAGGAGGAACTGGTACCTCTTGCGAAATCCAAGACATTGGGAGGCTTGTTTGGCGATTTGGAATATGTGATCATTGCATCGCAGATGCTCCATTAAAGTTACCCCTAGGATGTTGAGAGTTGAGTCAGCGTTTAGATTCTCTTTATCCACTGAGATAGGAGGATGGTCGGTACAATTTTTGTTGGAGATCAGGCAGTAATTCGTTTTCGTGGCATTGAATTCGACGCGGTTCATTTCGTCCCAATGAAGAATCGATTCGATGGCCCGGTTGATCGAAGTGGACATCAGTTGACGGTGATAAAGAAAAGGTCTGGCACGTGCTTGTCTTATATTGTCGAAGGAATAAGAGAAATGCAAAGTACCGTCATCAGCGAAGCAGCAAAGTGGGTTGGAGGGGATTAAGAGCAGATCATTATTGAAGATTAGAAAAAGTGCGGGTGAGAGAATTGACCCCTGGGGAATTCCGGCCGAAATGGCGTGGGGGTTGGATTCGACGCCATCCAATACTACCTTGATAGTACGGCCTGAAAGAAAGCTCTTAATCCAGTTCCTTCTTAGAACTAAGTGTATACCAATAGCTTGGAGTTTATTCATCAGAGCAGGGTGCCATACTCTGTCAAAAGCCTTTGATATATCTAGAGCAACCAGACCAGACTCACCAAAGCTGTGAATGCTTTGGTTGATACGCTCGGTTAAACACACAAGCAGATCGCCAGTAGACCGTTTAGATCTGCGTGTGTCGCGGCAGTCATTGGGACTGTTTCCATTAAATAGCATTTACTTTAACTGAAATGTCACACGAATCTTGCGCGCGCATGGGCGCATGTTTTTAAGGGTTGTTTCAATTTTCAGCTATTCCCGATTTTTGCAGCAGTTGAATATCTATTTTGACTTGACTATGCCTGTTTGTCAAGGGTATAAAAAAACCTGGGTACACCTGCATATCAATGGGCCTGTTTAGACGGTTCGCTTCCAGGAACATTCCTCGCGCGAACTTTGAAGATGAACGTGGAAGTGGGGATGATGAAAGGTAGCACCCCACTTCTCCCCTCATCCACAAAGTTCGTTAGGAACGCTCCTTTAAGCGAAGCGTCTAAATAGGCCCAATGCAACAAATCGACTGAAAAGGTTAAATTGAATGTGTTCCGGTGTCCCGGTTCCGGTGATATTCGTGGGTTGGGTTTGGATAGAGGGATGTACATATTTCAATAAATTGAGTGATCAGTACAATTTGCCGTCGTATAAGGGATAAATGTACTGCCGAGGATATTGTAGCTATATATATTTAGGTTTTAGGGGGGGGGGGGGGGGGGATGTCCCTCATTTCTGAATCTGCGTAATACCTATAAATATATGTATTAGTGTAGTCAAGAGACGTCTTAATATCCTTTCATTTGCTCAGTTATTATTATTGAAATCCTTCAACAACGATCCTTGAATGAAGCTGATAAAAACTTTTATTATTTCTACTAGAAGTCACCTCCGTCTTCGTTTTAATTATCCTTATGATAAAATGCCAGACAAATTATGAACTTTCAAAAATATTACTGAGATGATAAAAAGGGCTTTTCACAACTATAAAAAACCAACAACAATAACGTCCTGGAGCCGGTGGTAATGCGGACCTCTTGGGATTCTTGATTCAGGAATAAAAGTTTCCTTGAAAAGTTGAGCTATAGACGAGCTGTAAGGAGTTTTTAAGATTTTGCTCCTTGTGTTTTTACTCTCGTCTTTTAGATGAGAAAGATGAAGTACTGATAGTAAAGTTTTTAGGGACTCTGAGGGAAATATGACGTTTTAAAGCGCGTTTTATAATAAAGTTTATGGCTCTTTACCTGAGAGGTGTTATGCTGTCATATATTAGGTGTACTTAGTGTCGTATTTTTTTCTTTAGGTATTTATTTTGAAATAAATCTTTACATACACATCAAAGACATTTGATTTTTTTTTTAAAACGTGACATTTTCCCGATAGATGGCGTCAATTGCAAATAAATCATGTTCCAATGACAGTGGCAGCACTAAATACTAAATGTTGGTGGCAGCGGTTGGAAAATTGTGATAAATAATGATTGATTTGAGTAGAGTTTGCATTATGATCACCCTGCCTCACCTTGCACCTACATTTTGCCGTGGTGGTGGGGCTTGCGAGTCTCGTAGTAACATTGGGTTATGTCGCCGGTGGCTAGATGATAACCAGTGTCATGTCGAACAGGCTAATGGCGAAGGGGCCAGACTAAGCTAGATACATCCATTTCCATTACCTTTCCTCTTTTCTTTTTCCTTCTCCCTTCCCATTTCCCTACTTCTAAGCTGAGGTGTTTACCGTGCCGATGGCTGCATGGCTAGCCAGTGGTTAAAAAGTGCTGGTCGCAAAGGGATCCCTCCGAAGCACAGGCAATTTTCAAGGAAGCGTGGGACCTGTTATGGAAAAACCCAAACCTTCGCAAAAAACAATTGCCAGACTGGAGGGCTCAAAAGACCAAACCTAATGCCTGCAAAGGCAGCAAGGTGGGTAAAGGGAAAAGGGAGCTTTGGAATCCAATCTGAAGCTCCCCACTCCCTTTAAGCCAGTTGCTTCGTAGAAGCCAGGCTCTTCAACTGCATCCGTGCATCCCAGTGACTCTAAAGTGGCCACAAACACGATAACGCCTTCTGGACCTTTCAGGATATCTCATGGGATAATCAGTTACGGTTTCTCTTCCATAACTCTGAGGCCTTTCAAAAAAGATATCTTGCCCCCAGTGGCGTAGCGTGGGGGGTGCCGAGGGGGCCATTGCCCCGGGCGGCGTAGATGTTGGGGGCGGCGGCCAAACTGGATCGAGCTAGAGATGCTGCTTGCTGCTGGTAACATCAGGCCCTAACCATTGCCACATCCAGCACGATGTCCTGGCTGATGGTGTCTATAGGCCAAACCTAAATGGGAAGGGAAGTGAAGTCATGTGAAGTTAGGTACCATTCCATATAAATGTATGAGAGCAAGGGCGGCGCTTTCATAGGTGAAAATGGTGCACTTGCACCGGGCGCAATTTCAGAAATTAAGATTTAAAAAAAATTGAAAAAGTGATCCAATTGTCATATATTACACGAAATGCACCTTCTGTGCGTTTTACCATTGCCTTCTGCAAGGTGTGGCCAATGCAATTTCATTTAGTTCGCCTGATTTTGTCGTCTTTCCTTTCTTGGCTGGCACGGTGCCATAGGTCATGATTTGTAATTCAAATAAGTCGTGCTATTATAGATCACTACTTCGGCGAGAAACACCTAGATCGCCTCTGTTCTGAAGTTTTTGAAAGCGGCTTCTATGTCCAGTAAGGCTGTTAAGTGGACTGCTTTGTTATGCAAGACTCTACCGTAGAAACCAATATATGCAGTGCAGTGACCATCTAGCATTATTAGTGCTGGAAATAGTTAAGGAAGTGCAGCTTACAGTGAAAATCATCGGAGAGCATTAATCTGCATTAGCGGGAGAGTTTTGTGAGCTTAAAGCGTAAGTAAACTCAGCACAAAAGCAAGATCGCGAAGCAAATCCTGATTGGACAAAGGCAAGGGCGCGCTTTCATAGGTGCAACTGGTGTATTTGTACTGGGCGCAATTGGACAGGGCGCAATTTCAAAAAAGTGAAAGAATAGTTCCGTGCCTTCATTTAAAATGAGTGATTGTGTCTTCTTTCATTTTCCTTTACTGCCATCAAAAAATGAACAAAAATGAAGGGGGCGCAATATGTATATGCACCGGGCGCAAAAAAGCCAAACGCCGGCTTATTATGAGAGTGACCAATATGGATGGTAGTAAGTGGATGTTACATCTACTTCAGTGGAAGTTACGTCTACTTTACTTCTGCGTTACTTTTCATTTAAGTTTGGTCTTATTTCTGGACTATAAAGTTGATGCATCAAAATTATCCAACCAAACTTTCCTATTTGACGGATTATCAAAAAAGCGTACGCCTGTGATGGAAGACAACCCCTTTTCTATTAGTAAATTATTTGGCGTAATTCTTTCGATTATTTGCAGGGCATAATTTCTCTAGTTGTCCTTATTAGAGTTGAGAATGAAACGTCTTATTAATTTTGAAATACAGAATGCAGACAAACAAATCTATTGAAATTTGGACAGGACAATGACGGTCGAATCAGCTAACTGAAAATATAAATGAGCATATTGTATGAGACTCTCAATGCGCATGGAAACAGCGATTTTAAGATTCCCTTCTTTTATGACGCGGGCTGTAAATGCTGAAGTTTGAGAAGGGCTCCAACAGCTGCCACATTTGTCCTTAAAATCCCCTTTAATAGTATTGGGCTACGATGATGGGAAATAAAACCTCCAGATATTGGACAGAGAATTGTTTTAGCTTAATCTCGATTGTCTACGAGGCTTTCTATCTAAAGACAGACTAAAATAAATTACAGAGAGAAATTGCTGATTCAAGCTCTCTGGGTTTGTAAAAGTTTATAATTCAGCCCAACCTTGAAGCACGGATATAGCCTGCGCCAAAACAATTGGAAATCTCAAAATCGATTTTTTTGATGCGCAGTGAAAGCCTCAAATCTTCTCCACGAAAGTAGCTTCGAAAAGAAAAGTGCACCTCGTCATTCCGTTCGTTTAAAACCCCAAATAACCGCTCATTTATATTTTCAATCAAAAATTCAATCCGTCTCACTACGACTCTTGTCCTGGTCAGATGCTATGGTGGAGTGTTGTTCCCGGTAAACGAGTTTCAAAAGGGAAATTAAAATGCATATGCGCTTGAGTTTTATCCATACACGGAATGTTAATGTATGTGGGAGTTGTCATTGATTCGCCTGCGCGTAAAATTCCCATTTATTTTGGCGCGCACTATACCGAACATTCATTAGTTACATATGATTCATTGCGTTTACATGATGCCTTGAATTCTTGGATTGAAAATTACTTGAAATTCAAGTTGGGTTTTGATTCATTGATTAAAAGAATCAATTCGAAAGTAGGGGGCAGCAAATTTATGGTTCGCCCCGGGTGGCACAAATCCACGCTACGCCACTGCTTGCCCCTCAAGCAGAGTGGAGTGGTGTTAACTGGTCCACCTGCAGCTGCAGATGGTGAGCCCACGGGCGCTGCGGATAACACAGGCATAGAAGTTTGACAATAGATAACACCTGGTTTAACCATAAGAATATACACAAAATGACATGGACATCAGCAGATGTCACCATAACCAAATTGACTATGTTCTGATTAACACTACGCATGGAAGTAGGATACTGGATGTTGGTCCCACAATCAAGGTAGAGGAACACGAGTTTGAAGTGGTCAAATCATTTGCCTACAATAGTAGCAGCAGGGTCAATAGTAGCAGCATGGAACCAGAAATACGCCCACGACTGCTAAAAGCCAACAAAGCCTACTATAGTCTGTCAAGGCTCTTTAAATCCAAGCATCTAACCATTACGTCTAAACTTTTACTATAAGACGATGGTCTTACAGGTACTCACATATGCATCTGAAACATGGGTGCTTACCAAAAAAACACTCAAACCTCTTGGCCGTGTTCGAGAGGAAAATACTTCGGAGGATTGTTGGCCTTTTATGTGAGGAAAGACGATTCCGGAGACTCTACAAAGAGGAGATCTACGAGCGCTATCGCGACCTAGATGTTATGAAGAAAATAAAGAATAAAGAAGAAGAATAGAATCCATATAACCGCGGCGTTGCTTCTGCATTGGTTCGAGACCACGACGTGGACCTTCGTGACTTTTTCTTCATGTTCTACCAGATGACTTCTCTAGGTTTTTGTGATCTAATAGCATTCGACACCATTGTAGCCTAAGAACATTTGCCATAACATCTGCCCTTATCAATTCAGCGTTCAGTATGTTTCATCAAAGTCCGATTAGTCAGGGTTCTTTGCAGGAAGCTAGTGGGTGCCCCAGTAGCCGGCTCTGGTCGGATGAATGCAATATCAGGGCCCTGTTTAGCCAGGGCATCCACACTTTCGGTGCCTTTGAAGCCCCGGTAGCCCGGGACCCAGGACCCAGACAAGGGTAACTTGATTCAAAAGGCCCAGCTCACCAAGAGCACGTTGGCAGTCCCAAATTAATTTCGACTTGGTCCTACGGGAGCTTATCGCCCTAATTGCCGCTTGGCTATCAGAGAAGATAAAGGTTCCTTTGTTATGGTAGGCCCTTCTTAAGTTCTCATGAGTCCATGCCAGTATAGCGTACACCATTGCTTAAAGCCAGTTTCAAGGGTGCCTAGACCACATCGACACCACACCAGCCCCTGTTTTGAAGTTCACCCGGGGATACTTTAGGAAAAGTCCAGGTTAGCCTACCCTGTATGTGCACAGAAGGCTGCTCAAACTTTGAGATTTTAAAGAGCATGCAGTCAGATAATATCCCCGCTTCCTGAATCTCTTCTAAGATGTTGATTATTATAGAATGTCCCCGACCAAGGCCAGTGCTCAGATAGCCACTCGCTTTCAGCCACAGCCCTGCGTTTATCTCGGATTTCACTACCTTAGAGTTAGGAGAGTCTCCAGCACTGCAGTCGAGGAACTGTGGATGGCCTCAGTGATGGAAAGGCAGGTCGTTCTTTAAATTCTGCTTAAATTAGTTGAGAAACCCTTTAGCGCCGATCCGTGCCACCAAACTAAAGCTACCATGGGCCTAATGCTGGAAGTGTATATCCAGTACATGGTTTTCGGTTGCAAACCCCAGTGGAACCACAAACTCTGCAGCAAGCTCACAGGTATCTGCGCGTTCTGCTCATCAGAGTGTCCATGTGCTGATTCCAGTTGAGCTTGGTATCTAGCGTGACTCCTAAATATTTGGCTTGTTGTGAATAGCCTATAGCCTGCAAGTGTAGGTTCCAAAAGTCCCAAAAGTGATCCTTTCCTGGTGAAAGGAACCAGAATCGTTTTGTTGGTATTGAATTTTATTCCTACGTCTACTTTTAGTCCTCGGCCGTTGAGTAGCTCTAGCAGTTCATCTACAACAAGGCGAAGTGGAGGTAAAATTCCTCCCTGTGGACAATCTTTTGTTATAGTGTCCTCCAGAGACCCCTCAACATGAGAGACCATTAGTTTGCGAGTTCTCAACTAAGAGTCGATCCAGTTGCAGAAAGTGCTACTTAGCAATAGTATCAAAGGATGTAGCTTCGAAGGCCCCTCGATATCGAGAAAGGCCGTCAACGCAACTCCTTTGTTTAGAGCTGCGCATTCCAGCCTAAGCACCAGATTGTGCAGTGCTGTCTCGATGAACTTGTCCTCCTGGTACGCATGCTGATAGGAGTTTAGTGGTTGGCGTTAAAGATACGTTCATAAAAATATTAAAGATTTTTTGACAAGAAGTGTCATTTTAAATCTCGCGCCATTTTTTAACTGTCAAAGTACAACTGTCATCACGATGGCATTTGACAGACAAAAAATAGGAGATTTTTAGATATGGATCGATACACTACAAAATGATGGTGTGGGTATTCATAAACAAGATCATGATTTTTTAAACAAAATTATTCTGAATTGTGAGGCTCATTTTCGTCTACGTCATAAAAACTGTCGCATGTAGTGCTCCAAAAATACAAGAGAAATAAAACAACCTCTCCAACCACAACGAATGAGAGTTTCGTGCGGTTTTTGGGTTGACGGTTTAATAGATCTAAACTTTATGAAAAATTCTGCTGGTTCGATAGTTACAGTGAATGGATCGCTTTACCGAACTATGTTGACTGACTTAGGGTGAATTCCAAAATGCTTCACTGCTGAGTTCTGCAGTGATGTATTTTGGAACTCACCCGTATTTTTGACCTGAAATTGGTGCTTTAGATGGGACATCGTTTGTTTGCACCCACACAGCTCGTGAACTCATACATCTCTTGATTGCCCTATATAATTTGAAAAGGCACCTCTTGTTGCAGAACCCTTTATAGGCTTAAGTTTCAATTCCCACAACCAGCACTCACTTCCATAACAATATCCTCACCATTATTATTTTAAAAATATAAAACAACGTAATTCTCCCCCAGCTACAGTCTTCTCAACCTAGCTCCGGCACGCTCCACCGTCTCCAAAGGAAGTTTAATTAAAAAAATAATGTGATTATTATGGCAAATAAAAACAGTCTATTAGCAATAATGCTGCAAATTAGAATGCCCGAAGGTGCGCTCCTCCGCCAGCTCATTACTTTCCCAGTAGCCTAAACATCCTAGATACTAACAAGGCGGAAATTAAAATCTATTTCAGACCCGAAATGACGTATTCAGAAGGAGAAATGTTTCCTTCAAACCTGGCGATGCTAAAACATAAAGCAAATGGCTTAAAAACAATTTAATTTCCGATAAACTCTGGGCGGAAAACGTTTGGCGCGATTGTTTATGTTTTTGTAGTTTTCCTCAACAACAAAAAAAAGAAAAATATTTTATAACTCCGAAAAGGAAAAGCGTTTTGCTGCTCAGATGTAACTGGATATGATTTATGGGCGTTTGTGTAATGAGGGGTAGGTGGTGGTGGATAAATAATTTTCCTTTGCTGATTTTATCTTTTTATGGTTTTTTTGTTGTGTGTAGGTTGAAGCTTTTTGCTGATTACGTTGTAATTCGACTGCAAAACTTAAGGAGCGAACGTGGGATTTGAATGATTCCAAGAAATTCAAATGGAGTTTATCCTGGATACTACGATAATGCTATTGTACGTCAGCTGGGTCAGTTGCCAAATTAACTTCATTAAGCAGAACGTAGGTGTTGGGACCTATTGACTCGTGTTATACGTTTTTAAATTCTTCGTATTTAAGCTATTCAAACAACTGAACATTTTCAATTTCCAATAAATCATTCAGACCGATATCCAAATCTCTCAATTTCTCACCCATTTGAAGCAATTTTAAAATTTAGAAAAATGTTTCGTTGGTTCTAAATTGTGTTGAAACTGAGTAGACTTCGTGTAAACGTAACATTCAGCATCCCACTCAATTTTAATTTCAGCTAATGAACGAGTATTTCTGACGTTATTGACATTTTGTAAGAAATGCGATATTTTACAGAAGGAAACAGTTTAATCGATTTTTGACGAAAGCAAAACGTCAGAAACGAAATTGCAACTGGTGAAAACATTTACTCAGTTTCAAAATTGAGATCATTACTGAGTTTCCATGCAGAGTTTACCCTGAGTTTACTCAGATTAAGCGCCCAGGGAAACGGGGATTGAGTAAAGTTTCGTTAAATCCAGGAAAACTCGACGAAACTAGTCCGGTTAAGCTGGGTTTTGCATATGTGTGTTTGAGTATACTGAACATATGCCAATATGCAATGTAAAATTGATTATCTGTCACTTTAACCCAAAACCGGCATGGAAACAGTATTGAGTTAACTTGAGAGAAAAAGCTTTGGGTTTACTCAATGAAAACTTTATCTCGGCTCATGGATACATCATAGGTGGAATTTAAATCTGGTCTGTTGTCGTTTTGTTCTTTCTATATTCTGCTTAGCAATCACTTACTTTATCCACCCTTATGTTGTGATGTGGATGTGAGAACTATGAGAGGAGCATGCTGTGGCACGGACCACTATCTAGTCAAAGTGAAATTTAGAATGCGGATAATGACCAAAACTCATAGAGGGCAAACACAACTAAGGTACGATATAAACAAGCTAAAACTTGAAGAAAGAGGAGATGCATATCAGAATGCTATTATACAAAACCTGACAGATGAAGTAGGAGAACAGCCCGATATCAATAACAAATGGGAAAAATTGAAAAACAGCGTAAAGAAGGCAGCAGAATCAACCCTAGGCTGAGCCGCCAGACACACTAGAATTTAACTGGTTTGATCAAGATTGTATAGCCGCAATAGAAGAACGAAACCAGAGTCACCGGGAGTACACCACAAGGCCCACAAGAGCAAGGATGGATGTCTTAAAGCTAAAAAGAACTGCAGACAAGTTGTGCAGAAAGAAGAAGAGAGAGTATCTAAACAAGAGGATCCTACAGATACAGGAAGACTCCAACGAAGGCATAATTAGGCAAGCCTACACAGGAACACGCCAGAACAGCAATAAGTTTCAGCCAAGAACGGATATCTGCAGAGAAGTAGATGGGGGAATCTGTTAGCAGACCCTGATAGGATAAAGAAAAGATGAAGACAATATTTTCAAAACTTATTAAATCCAATCCCAAGAATAAACGAAGGCCCACAGGCGGAGGCAATTGTAATCCCTCAAGATAATGTTCCAATAGAACCACCGACATTGGATGAGGTGCCTGAAGCTGTGAAAAGGCAAAAAAGCAACATATCCCCAGGCATCGATGGAATCGCAGCTAAGCTACTAAAGGAAGGGAGACCCCAAGCTTACACGAACTCATATGCAACATCTGGGAGGCAGAAGTTATACCAGATGACTGGAAGAAAGCGATTATATGTCCAAACTACAAGAAAGGAGATAAATCAACCTGCAAAAACTGCACAGGCATTTCACTCCTCAGTACCAGCTACAAAACCTTCACAATCCTTGTCAACATCGGACCAGCTGCTGGCCTTAAAACAAATTTTGGAGAAAACCTGGGGAAAGGAATGTAGATATATACCAGATATTTGTCGACTTTCAACACGCATATGACTCGATAAACAGAGAGGTTGTACAGGATCCTATTGGAATTAGGAGTCCCCTCTAAGCTGGTCTTAGACAAGGAGATGAACTAGCCCCCATGCTTTCAACCTGGCCCTAGAAAGAGTGATAAGAACAACTTTAGTACCGAAAAGTGCGTCCATAGCAACACAGTCTGTACAACTATTTGGATATGGACGTAAACATCGTGGGAAGGTCCTTCTTGGCAGCAAAAGAAGTCTCGAATTAAGAGAGTCGGCCAAGGACATAGGGCTGAACATCAACAAAGAGAAAACAAAAGTGATGCAACAAACCCGACCTGCAAGGTTTAGAATGGGAAGAAATATGACTATCGGCGAACACAATCTAGAAGTAACTATCGACGAACACAATTACAAAAAGAAACGATGGTAAAGAAGAAATAACTAGACGAATACTACTGGCTAATAGAGCTTTTTATGCCCAAAAACAAATCCTGCAAGATTTGTGCACAGAAAAACGAAACTCACTCTACAAAACAGTAATACGACCAATACTGTGCTATGGCGGCGAGTCTTGGGACTTAGATGCATAATAGGCCCAACGAGAGAGGATGGAAAATGGCGAAGGAAATACAACAACGAGTTGTATGAAATTTTTGACGACGCAGAACTCATGAAAAGAATAAAACTAGCCGGGCACGTATTCAGTATGGACGATAACCGTATTCCAAAACAGCTCATGGTGGCAGAAATTTCAGGAAACAGATCAGTAGCTACACCCAGGAGGAGATGGATGGACTCTGTCGGCCGAAGCAGAGACAATGCTCAACATTCGGAACTGGACAACTGCTGCAAGGATGCCCTAGAGGAGACCAAGGCTCGATTTGGGCTGTAGCGCATTGGATCGATGGGGCAATTCTGCCTAGAAAGCATTCTTCCGATATCTTTCTACTTGTCCAAAGCTTTCAAACGAGATTATGTCATTCTTTATTCACACGTTTTTCAAGGCTTAGCAAGCGTTCGCAAAAAGCGTTTGGCTTGGTTCGGATAAAGCGTTTGGCTTGGTTTGTGTAAGCTTGGAAATGCTTGTGTCCGATCCGGATGAGTGACTTCAGAGTAGGGGACTATCTAGAGACCCCATTGACATATAGTAATGGACTGCTAAATGAGCAAAATCCCATACAAAAAAATGGCACCAATAACTATTGTTGTCTCGCTCCCACGTTAAATCCCAATGAACTTTAATCAGTCAGCGCATGTCAGCGATATAAACATAATAAGAAAAAAGTAGACAGCTATAGTTTTCGTTCTTCTGTCTCACTCTTGAGCTATTTTGAAAAGTTCGTTAAACAGGGGAAATAACCGTCACAGTTTTGAACTAAATACATGCGATGGAAATTTATTTCTATTAATTATAACGGACTTTTTTTCACTTATTTTCTCTTAAATTCGAAGAAATTTGTTTTGTTTACATAAAAAAGGTTTTCTATTTCTGGAGAAAAAATGGCGTCATTCAGCATTGTCAATCAGCAGTCCATTCCTATATGCCAGTGAGAGACCCCCAACAGCTCACTGTAAACTAATCTGCTTGTGTAGTGATAAGCAAAAAGTCTTGCAGTCTTGCCTGGTCTTGCACAATCAGCAAGACCAAGACAAGACAAGTCTGTAAAACCAAGACTGCAAGACTTTTTGCTCATCGCTAGTTCGCTGCTCTGGAACCTTCAGGCGCACGCTACTATCTTTCAAGCCGAGGTACTGACGATCTTCAAAGCTCGCCAGACAATGAATTTCGAACCTAAACAAGAATCGAGCATTGAAGTTATCATAGATAGGCAAGCCTGTATAAGAGCTTTAAATTCAGTGATGATATGGGCCAAGATACTGGAACGATGCAGAGCTGAGCTAGACAGGCTCGACATGTGACATTAGAATAGGTTCATTTCCGTGAGGAGATAGGCCTGTTTTTACAAAATTAAAGAATGGCTTTAGACGACTAATTTGACAAGAGTGAATACGCCTCTCTGATATTGATTTCTGATATTGATTTCTGATGATGAGTAAACCAACCGACCTCCTCATTCTTGAATTCGGTTTGCTTGGGCGATCTTAAACTGAAACGACTAATTGGTCGTCAGTAGTAGGGCTATGTAACTACAGGACCAGTGACGTCGTTGGTATGAACTTTATCCGAGACAAGAACCAGGATAGTAAGCTTTTTAAAGTGAAATTTGGGTGTGAGCACCACCTGTGTGAAATTAGTTGAACATAGTTGTGAATCTGGAGTTGAAATTCGTTGTTTTGAGATGTACATGGGATGAAGGAAACCAAATTTCACCAGTTTCCAAAATAATAATAAGCATAATGTTTTTCCAACGGTTATAGATTTTAGATAGCCTTCTCGCGGAGTTTTAAGGGGGTCTGAAATTACCCCAAAAATCACTTATATTATAAATTTTTTATGTACATCTGGCAAAAGTCGAATTTCTGTTTACCTAAATTTTATATCTTTCGGGTCAGTGCCTTTTGAAATTTTTACACTTAACACGAAACAATGTAATAAAAACCCTTTGTTCATTCATTCCATGGATGAACTTCAGAAACCAATTAATAAATTACACCCAATCCACTTTTTTGGCACAAATCAAAGGAAATTTACGGCAAGCTTTTGCGACCCGCCCTTACGTTTAAAGTTTAGCTAACAGAATCAATGGGATGTCGGTTATGAGACATTTGAAGAATGGGTCGATTTCATTGGGTTTCAGTAGCGCATCCCCAATGTTAATACGAGGTCTACCGTACTTTCGAGCTCAACTCACGAGGAGCCCATACATCGAGCTTCTTTTTCTGCCAAGTGTTGTGTAAATGGGTGAAAACAGTCAGCCTTATTCTCGTTGTCAAGTGCAGTGAAAGATGTCGCTTCCACTCTCATCTAAGTGAGACTTGGCGACTAGATCGACAAACGTCGAATTCTAATTGTCACTAGGTGGAAGTGTTAAGTGACAATTTACTCGATACGTTTGGAGGTTTCGACAGCTCTATATTTAGCAAAATGGAAGCAGAAAAAAAGTAAACAAAAATTTTTTGATTGTATATTCCTTAAAAAATTATAGAAAATTAACATCCGACCACCAAGACGCAAATTAACACATTTTATTTTTACAAATTCTTACGCTTTTTTCACAACAAACGTCGCACTGCCACTGTCAAACTCAATTGTCAATTGAAAATGTGTTTCATTTCTCAAGGTTCCTCGTAGCCCCGTCACTCGCCACATTCAAAGTGACGTGACACCGACAAAGACAAATATCAATCACTTGGGTGATTCAATAACTATAATAGGGCTGAGTTTTGTGGGCTATGCCTAGCTCCATACTAATAGCTACACTGCATCAATCGCTATCGTGCTGGACTTTTCCAAAGAATTGCGCCAACTTTTTCAGCAAGCCTGTGAAACGCTCTTTGCTTTGTCGTTATACTATCGCAAAATAGATGGCAACTTTTCATTATTTTTCTTCATTTTCAAACACAACCAACCCCTGCGCCAATTTCGATATTTATACACTCAAACTGTCATCTTTTAAACATCTCAATGGTTTCTGACTTATGTATTTGCACATAATGCCATTTATTGGCAAAAACACCATGAACTAGACTAAATATATTGTGATGATTTATGCGCCATCTGTTAGCAGTCGAATGAACTGTTATTTGTATCGATTTAATTATAATTTGAATTAAGGACTTGTAACAATTTATGTACTAAACTAACATTGTTAGATTAGATTAACTAACATTATTAGATTAGATTTGGAAAGAGCGGTCAAGAAAAAGGGCGCGTTCAATAATGCAGGATGCGTGCGCAATTGACTTATTCAGTCATTGAAAGCTTCACACTTTCAATTGCTGAATAAGTCATTTGCGCACGCATCCTGCATTATTGAACGCGCCCAAAGCTTTTCACATTTTCAGGGAGGAAAGAATATCCCACTACGCTAGTCTAGAAAATGGTCGCAAAAGGGAAGCAGTGACCGTCAGTTACAGTCAGTTTGGATTTGAAAAGCGATTATAGTGTTCTAAAGGCTCAAACAGAACCGATCCGTTCCGTCCGCTCCGCAAGTTTTTCCTTTGTTTTTTTTTTTTACTTTCCGTCCGTTTGATTTTGGCTGTCGCTTCGTTCGTCTCATGGAAAGTTTATGGAAATGTCAAATTTCCAACTTTTAAAAACGGAGGGAACGCGGATTGGTATGTGCAACAAAACCTTACTTCTATACTCCTAACCAATACCAATTATAAAGCAATCTTTCAATTGCGATTCTAGAAGCTACAAAGCACACGTTTATTATAAGTGAGCGGCCATAAATTTAACTTTAAACATTTTTGGCGCATTCCAAAATTTCTCCGACTCGCCTTTACTATTTACAAAATCCCGTTACAATCCGTATATAACACGAAATACCATTAAAAGCACACCCCGCGAAAGCAGCAGAAAAAACATTTAATATTTTTTAAATACTGTTTACATTTCCGAGAAATTTCTGCCTAATTAAAAAAATGCTTCTCCTCCCCCCACTCTTTTCTCTAGAAGCCGCCCCAACACCTATAACCTTGGCTAAAGTCATTTTTGTTGTATTTTTTTTTTAATTTTGAAAAAAAGCCCGAAGAGAGGAAACAACAACCCCACGACCAAAAGCCTCCATGCACATAAATACAGAGAAGCATTTTTCATTTTTTTTACTTAAATATGTAAACGAATCTTTGGAATTCTATTTTAGCACCGCCATGTTATAACTGTATTTTTAGTAATGTAATTACGTTTCATTTTTAGACTTCATAAGTGCGGAACGAACAACAAGTGGCATGGCGAGTAGTGCGGTATTGTGGAAATGGAGAGGTTTTTGGATTGGCTTCAAATCTCGATTAGAGCCGATACCTGGCTTTAAGATTTCGGAATGTTCGGCGGCGGCGGCGAGTCTTTTGTGAAATTAGATTTTTGCTTTGTTGCATAAGAATTATACTAAATTAGCCTTAGCCGAATTATGGTGGGGGAGTGAAAGCGTGGTGCTGATGTTTTTAATTATTGATGGGGGGAAACAATAATGCAGCTCCAGGCACACGAAGGAAAATATTTTGTTTGAATTGCTCCGACATTTGGCAATGAGCTTCTCAACGAAGCGTCACTGCGGGGGACATAAAAGTAGAATATATTTAACTTAATTTTATGTTGATATTTAATATTTTAAATTTCAGTCACCTTGAGTATTCGCTTGAAATGACTTTTAACAATGTGCACCAAATAAAGGAAGTGCAATATCATATAAGTACTAAAACTAAGTAAGTGTACTAAAATATTTCATTTGTCAATTTCAAATCGTTGTGTCAATTCATTAGTATTGAATACTATAGGGGTAAACTACACTATCCATCACTTTTCCATCACATCGGCCTTGAAACTGTTTTTTTAGGCAAGGGGTCGCCGGGAAGTGTGTGTCCTCACTTGTGAATCTCAAAATTTTTCAGTCTCACCCCCCATGACACTAATACGAGACGTGTTTTCGAAACACGTTGCGTTTGAATGACACTGCACTGCGCATGAATTGCTTCGTACACAACTACATAAACATTGCAATCGTTATACAAAGTGAGGGTAGGAAAGTGAGTCCGTAGTGTGATACCGACCTCATATTCAAAACGGTGTGATGTGATGGACGAGTGATGGATAGTGTAGTTTACCTCATACAGATGGAATATAAAGGTGGAGTTTCATAAGACGCGGTGAGTACGTCGCATAAGTTGAATACGTTGACATTTGAGCAAACTGTACATTTAAATGGAATGGAATTCTTAGATCAAGGCATACGGTGTGTGTGACCCAAAAGTACTCCTTTCTACTTTTATTCTCTTTTTAATGCGTTGATAGCCATATGCGACCAGGTGTGCTGTTATTTTGATGTCAAAATAAGTGATTGGATCGGTGATAGTGATTTACTAAAAAACAGGACTAAAAATCGTACTTTTAGAAACAATTAGGCAATGCGATAGAAACAATGTATTCAACGCACGCAATGCAAACGTAACCTCTTCATCTTATGAAATTCCAGCTTCATCGAGTGGCTGTGAAACCAAGTGGGAGTTTTGTAAGAAGGTTACACTTTCTTCTTTTGTGCTTTTATTTCAATAATTTTCTGATAAAATGAAAATAATTAGTTTTCTTTGTTTGACTACATTACATTACATGACGTTTGCAGCCTACCAAGATGGCGGTCAAGGCATTGCCCTTCCGTCTCATGACTTCACGCCTGATGTCTAAGATCGCACTTTACACTCCATCTATAGTATTTATTAATCTAAGGTATGTACAGCTACTTTCAGTTGACGTGTCCCAGTATTTTTTTTTTTTTTTTATGTGAAAGACTAGAGTCTCAGGAAAGGCCCTTTATACTGTCGACAATCTATTTTCTTCGTATAGAGTGCAATGTCGAACAGCAGCTCTAGTCGGAGAAGGAAAGAACTGCCACAACCTACCCCCGATATTTTTAGTCCACCTACTTCCAAGCATTACTATTGCGACTTTGACATCGGGGAATCGAGAGACAACTCGCTGGAGTGTTATGCCTCCTGAAACGAGTAGAATCTCATCAACCAACCGATGACATGCGCTTTGGTGGAGCAAGGAAGGGCGAAGGAAGGTTATGACAGGAGGAATCAGGAATGTAAAGAGGGAAGAAGAAAGAAGGAAAGTTATGTAGGTGGGAAAGTGGAAAAGGCGAAGGACCGTGGGCTGGCCGGGAATCGAACCCGGGACCTCTGGGATAGTAGCCAGACGCCTTACTCTCTAGGCTACCGAGACCCCCAATATAAAATATAAAACTGAAAATTGCCCAATGAAAATTGCACAGAGGAGTGCCCTTTATAAAAATTTTAAAAAGCCGATGGAAAGAAGACTATAGAGGAACTACAGAAGCTGATCTAAGATAGGACCAGTTCACGCAATTCGATGTCGACTGAAAACGACACGCTAAATGTCGTTTTGACCTCACGCAACTTGACGTTTTATGTTTGTCGTTTTAAAAGTGTCGTTAATCTTCTCAACGCCAAACTTGGCGTCGAGTTCTGTTTTTGGTATGTTAAAAAACGAGTTGTGGTACCAATTAACTGAAATATAAAATTCAATTCAGAAATTCTAAAATGTTTGCGTTACAAGATGAGCAAAAATTGTTAACAGTAGTTTATGAACGCTTGATCGCAGAGCCTAAAGCTGAATAACAAAATAAATGTAATGTAAGAAATGATCTGGCAAAACTCGAAAACTCCATGAAGAAAAAGTAAGGATTGAACTAGACATTTACCAGCTGTTTCTTCAGTCAATTCGAAATTCGAGGAAATTGCTTCTGAAACCGACCCGGCACATGTTTTTTAAAAACCACCTTCAAATGAAGTAGGATTTAGAAAATGGGAGAAGTGAGGTTGCTTTCTGCGAGGTGATGTGTGCGAGATGAATGATGATGCGTGTATGCGTGATACAAAATAACGATTTAAACATCAATCAGTCTAAAAGGCAATTTTCAGACAAAGTTCGTTATATATCCAGGAGCTTGTATTTAAAAACCGGTGGTGAAACGGGATGCGTTTCTATTTATGCTAATTGGACAACTTGAATCAAGGACAACTTGAATTACTGGAACATCAATGAGTGTTAGAACATGAAAACAGTTACACACATAGAAGTAACTTAGGAAAACAAAAGGGTGGTCTGAAAGAAGGTGTTGATGTTCAATTTATTGAGGCTCTCGAATAATAACTTCACTCTTGGAGAGGGGTACTCCAGAGAGTAGAAGCAGCAGTTAAATATTTGACGGTTCAAAGGTTGTCATTACTTGGAACATATGACACTTACATATAGTTGATAGTGGAAAGTTCCTCGGCTTGTTGAAATTTCTGGCCAAATTCGATATTGACAAAGGTTCTGAAAGCACATCTTATTTTTCTAAAACAGCATAATGGAGAAATTATTACTCTTACGGCAACAACACATTTTTAAAAGAAGTTAATGAAGCTTAATACGTCAATGCTTTAAAGGAAAAATTGAGCTCCCTTATCTCAAGATTGGTTCTTAGTGTTCTTCCCACAAACTGCACAGGAAAGACATCCTTCTCCGCCCTACGTATCGTATCAAAGACTATTTTAGATCTTCAACCAGCCCCGAATGTTTTATATCATTAGCCCTGCTCACCATCGAGGGAAAGTCAGCGAGTCAGCTCAAGAGATACCATACGATAAGTTGAAACATTTCTAAATTGCCTTTGAAAGAAATAGGTCCTAATTATGAAAAAACAGTACTCGCCTCTCTTGAATTTTTTTGATAGCAGTACTTTAATTTTAAATCGTTTTCCTTCCGTAGTATATAGAGGGAGTGGCAAAAGCTATTGGGCCTAGGAGCGCCTGAACTTTAAATCCGGCTCTTGATGCAGCATATGAGTTTGGAGAGGAGAAGTAGGCCGCTTGTAGACGGACTGAACGTGAACAAACAAGCCGCCGTCCTCATAAAGTTAATTGATATTTCCTTCCTCCTTTAAATCTCCTCATTCACAAAGCACACCGCTTCACCGTTATACAATACTGTAATATGTATTATAGCTTGGCATATCAGCAATTTTATAAAAATAGATTGTATTTTTTTGGCACACATACTCAAAAAGGTTCGCCACCCCTGTTATAGAGTTTAGAATACCTGCAATTAAAAGGACCCATAACAGATTCAATAGCTCAGGTAAGGGTTCAAAACTCGATGGGGGCCTCGGAGGTCTAAGCAGTAAGGCACCTGGCTACCACCCCAGAGGTATCGGGTTCGAATCCCGGCAGCACCACGCTTCTCCGTCTGAACTGAAGGAGGCCAAGGCTCGCTTTGGGCTGTAGTGCCATAGAACTGGACTGAACCTCGAAGGTTTTTAATGACGAGGCTAGCACAATAGACCAAAAACGTCGGGGTTGGCACAATAGGCCAAACAACCGTCTCCTCATAGAAAGCAGAAGTCCCGATTCTAAGGAACCAAGAGGTCGCAAGACAATGCAAAGTGAGAATATACCTATAAAAACATTAATCGGACCAGTTCTATGCTTGGACATAGAAGCTCTGAAGGCTACACATTGACCAAAAAGAAGATTTGGTCCTGTACAGGTAAACGAAAACGAATGGCGCATTAGAACGAACGAAAAACTTGAAGAAATGCATGAAATAAAACAGATCAGACTACAATGGTTCGGTCACGTTGTTCAAGCTTAGGAAGAAAGAGTGCCAGTCCGGATTTTCATTGGTAGAGCACCAGGAAAAAAAAGCAAGGGACGACCAAGAAGTAGAAGGATGGATGACGTGCTAGAAGAAATACAAAAACTTCCTGCAGCAAACTGAAGGATGCTAGCGAGAGGCAGAAACGACTGTAAGGAAATACTTCAAGAAGCTCTGGCTCCTGTCCTACAAGGACTGTAGAGTAGAATATATAATGAATAAATAAGAATGCGTAATGGACTAACAGCCAATAAAAGCGTACTATGTTACTCTTATTTTTCAATTTATACTCATAACCATCTTACGTAGGGCCCTTCGGAACAAAAAAAAGCAGATCCATAACTTTTTACGCCACTCTTGAATGATAGTCGAAACTGCCGACGGCTAATTGGTCCATAATCATATCTAATAATTCCACAAGTCATAAACTGAACTTTGTACAAATTTACAACCTAATAACCGAAATGTTCTCAACATAATCAACAACAAATCAGTATCCTCCTAATATTTATAAATGGTTCATAAAACTCCCCGTTCATCTACTCCTGGACGAAAAGGTTCATCCACCAACCACCCCAGGAAAAACATAATCGTAAGGCTCTCTCCTAAACCCAATGTATTAAGGGCTCATTTCCACACTTTTCCGGGCACCTATTAAACTCGCCCCAAATCATCGCTTAGTTCCAGGCATTACGATAGTGTGCTGAAAGGAAAATTGCGCTTACAAGTTTTGCGCTCCTTTCGACAATTTACTTTTATAGCGTGTTATTTTGTGTAAAATGCTCCCCAGTCCTTGTCTGATAGAAGGATACTATACTGGGTATCAAGGATTTAAGTGATATATGACTTGGTGTAGCTCTAATCAGTGCACAACAGTTGAAAATGTTGTGGGTCAAATGAGGTGGTAC
Organism: Thereva unica; assembly: GCA_949987705.1. Classification (NCBI taxonomy): domain Eukaryota; kingdom Metazoa; phylum Arthropoda; class Insecta; order Diptera; family Therevidae; genus Thereva; species Thereva unica. Next base: position 25,350,513 of record OX465285.1, on the reverse strand, counting down.
TGTAGTACTAGTACATTGGCTAGTTGTGTCCTGTTAATTAGTGTAGGGTTCAGTACACTTTAGATGAAAATTGTGACATAGTGAAAAAGGACATTTGCGATAATTGCTGGTTCGGGTATTGATGGTGATTATCCTTAAATTTAAACAGATTTATGAAAGTACATGATCCTGGAATGAAATTGAAAATATCTGGGGATTACTCACCGACAGTACTGGCCATGAATTTTAGTATCCTTTTAAGAATCTCGGAATAATCCAGCTTTATTGGATGTTTTTCTTCCTTTTTTCGATGAATGGAATAACACAAATGAACAAAATTCAATTCACACTTCGAGGAACTTACATTTTACACTTTCGGAGAAATATTGTTTTTTAAAAATATAAATATAATAATTTTTGTTGTTGTTGTTTATTTACTATTTTCACGTCACTTGTGCTAAAATCGAGAGTCCGTTTGCATTCAATTATAACACGAATCTACACCTGTATTCTCGCACCTTTCTTCACTCATTCAACAATTGAAATTTGTTTGCATAAATTATGGAAAATTAAATTCGGAAACTTATGAGTTTTTTCTTTTAATAATTAAACAAAACTGTAAAGGACCCCCAAACGCTTTCTCCTTTCTCCTTTTTGTTGTTGTTGTAGCAATGCTGCTCTTCTCTGTACACAAAACACAACTCCAATGTAAGCGCGTCCGTTTTTCGGAAACAAATGCTGGCGATTTTCCCGTGTCTCGCCGTTTTATACATAAACTTCGTAAACACAGATTTTTCTCAATTTTCCCACGGTCTTGCTTCCTCCTCTCTCTCAGGACTCCCGCTTCTGTAGTCGGACGTCCTCGTGTATGCGAAAAGCTTTTCTTGCACTCCGCTGTGGGTCCAGGAGTTTTCCACCCAACCAACCAAACACCAACAGAAAAGCTTTTTTCCGAAAAATCTGAGTCATTGCCAGAATGAATTGGCAAAATTTATTTTCGGAATATTTTCGGAATTGATGCGTTGTGTGTTTGTTGACCAAACAAAACAAGACCAAACGTAAGGGAGGAGGGGGAATGGAGGAAACTTTTTGATTGAGATTTCAATTGTTTGTAATTAAGCCCGATTGCGGCGGCGGATCTGGACATCATGGGACCAAATGAATATAGCTTCTCCTCTTCCTCTCTACACATACGCGAGTATTCTTCAGTGTGATTCACTCTATAGTTTACGATTATAAAACAAAAAATATTTTTTATTTATAAAATTGCAGACAACAACAATAATAACAGAAATAACTTTGGCCGCAAAAATGGATGAACCATTTTAGACAAGGAAATAATAATGGACTGGACATTTTGTGTATACAGAGTTTTTTGAAATATATTGCAGGATAAATTTTAGTGTTTAGATGTGTTTGTGCGACAGGAAAATGGATTTCGTGCGGACTTTTGTTGTTCATATATTGTCCAGAGGAGTTTATTTGTGGAAATGATAGTAGTGATGGCATCACCTGTTTTAGGGAAACAAACGTCAGGGCGGATATCCATTTCCTGATTAGGTTACAACTATATTGGTAACGTATCAACAAAGTCATTTGGGTATGCAGATTTTTTGTGAAAGTTTTTTCCAGTAAAATACTTCATAAAAGGAGGTTTTTGTATTTTGTCAATCAAAGGAGAACGACCATTATTCAATCAAAAATTGGACTTGGTGGTCAATCAGCAGAATTATGGGGGAACAATATGTAGCATATGAAAATATGCACGTGCCACATTTAATTCGGAGTGATGGAAGTGCCATAAGAAGCCCCTGGTGGTGGCCACTAGTAGCAATCCTATGAGAGAGGATCGACTAATATGATCGGGATATTCCCTTCCAAGTAAGGATATTGCACCATGAGTTAACCGACATGACGTACTAGTAGTACAAAGGGTGATTCCTGAGCTTGACCATGCCACATAAAAAAAAGATGTGAGGCTTATAGCATAACCTGAGAAAGAGAAAAACGGGAAAAACGAAATTTATCTGATACTAGAACAAAAAACGACTACAACGGCAACGAAAAAGGCACGACGATTTAAGCTTTCGCAGGGAATATTGGAACTCTGTACAGAACTGGAGCTCAACATCTAGCCGATACCCTGCCAAAGTATAAAGCTATCTTTCCCGACATTCAAGAGATGCGATGAACAGAGAATGGTGTCTTGCGAAAACCTAATTATGGCGTGTATTTTCAGCCGTCATACGAGCCAGCATCTGCTCGGGGTAGGTTTTATGGTCAGCAAGTCTGAGATATAAATGTATTAGAAATCGACCATTCAAAACGGGACCCAGTAGGGAATTTAGGAATTGATGAAATTGGAATGCATTCTTTCATCAGTGAAATGGGAGCAATAGGGATCTATTACTATGGTAAGGAATGGTAATGCAAAATGTCATGCATAATGGACGCACGGCGTACGCTATATCGGGAACGCGATGGTCGGCTATGGCTATGGGAAGGAATGGTAATCCAGAAGGTAGCCGTTACCACTTCTTATGGGAAGGAATGGTAATCCAAAAGGTAGCCGTTACCACTTCTTATGGGAAGGAATGGTAATCCAAAAGGTAGCGGTTATGACTTCCGGGCTAGGACATCGCAATGGAAAAAGAATGCGTTCTGTAATCCAAAAAGTAGCCAGTATGCCTGGCAAGTATACTATACGGAATCGAATCCGGAAGCCTTCCATTCCCTACTGGGGAATGTCGTTTTACCAAGCAGTCTCCCGTTTACGCAAACCAAACAGTTGAGCTCATACGCAACGATCTATTTGTGCCAATTTTCTCGCCTATGTGCACAAATAAATTTGTTTGTAATTCTTTACAACATTAATGCAATCAGAAGAGATTTAGAAAGAAGAATCACTTTTGAAGACGGTGCTAACACCTATTTTCGGGACGATGTAATAACTGCCCAAGCCTAATAAAGAAATGAAAACAATTTTTGAAGCAACAGTTAGTGCAAGTCACTACTACCTGGCACAGTATTTGAAGAAAAGCAAATTACAAAAGAAGATGTTTGAGCCACTATTGCAGGACAACCAGGCCACTGATAATATTAATGAAAAGAGGGCGTGATCAGTCAATACGAAACGTTAATGCATACAAAACAAAACCCCCTCTCATTGTTTTGAAAACTTAACCCTTCCGAAGTTATTCAAGGCTAAAGATGAGTCTTTTGAAAGTTATTCAAGGTTAAAGTTATCGAAAATCACTTTTCGTCCAAAAAATCACAAAATCATATTCTTATACAAAATATTATTGCCTACAAAACACAATTTTACAATATGACGTCAGTATCAAATTGTCAAAATGTCTGTCCCATACCTAAGTTTCTATTCAACTTAGTGGCGATGAACCCTGCGTTTAAACTCTTGAATGTTGTATGAGTTCGGAAAGGCCGAGGTTGTTCCACAGTCGTCTTGTTCTATTTAGAAACGAACTTACTACGTTATAGAGTGCGTGAAAAGAGTTGCAGTTGGAGGAAATGAGACGAGTGGGCTAATCTGGTGTTGCTTTGCAGGCATAGGATTGACATGGAGGTAGAAGAGCGTTTATTTCGGTGGAACAGGTAACGATATAATTTCGTTTGAAAGTAGCAATATAATTTTTGCGATATAATATAGTGGACGCGTTCATTCCGACACGATCCATCCGGCTCCAATCAAACATCTAGTTAATATCCAGGTTCATTGAAATGGATGAGATAATGAAGACAAGGTCTGGCAAATGCTTGCCTTATATTGTCGAAGGCGTAAGAGTAACGCAGAGTATCGTCATTAGCGAAATAGTGAAGTGAGTTGGAGACGATTGAGAGATTAGGAACATTGTGACTGATAGAATTGACCCCTGGGGAGTACCGACCGATATCTTGTAGGGTTTGGATTCGATACCACCCAGCACTGAATACTATATTTACTGAACAGCCAAAAAGGAAGCTCTTAATCAAGTTCCTTAGAACTAAGTCTATACAAATACCTTGGAGTATGGTTAACAGGGCAGACAAGGCCAGCGCTTGAGTTTTTGCGCCCGGTGCACAATGCCGTTTTGCGCCCCATCAGCTCTTCATTTTTTTTGCAGTGAAGGACAATGAAAAAAGGCAGGAACACTCGGGGGACTCGGAATTAGAAAAAAATTGATATAACAATAAAATTAGAAACATGGTGTATACAGAGTGTATTTGCTAATTTTACAAAACGGCTGGCTGTTGATTGGGTTAGACGAATAAAAAATCGTATAACTGGGGGCGGTAAATCGTAACTTTTTACCCGGTAGGGTCTGTTGAATTTTTTTGTTACAGTTATACATATTATCCTTTTTTTAAATCGTAATTTCCAAAATTGCACCTCTGTATAATTGCGCCCGGTGCAAGTGCAAGTGCCGCCAATGAGCGCAGGATCTGCCTTATCTGTCAAAAACCTTGGAAATATCTAAGGCAACCAGACTAGATTCACCGAAGGGTTGGATGCTTTGCTTGAGCCAGTAGATTTGAATGCTGCGTACCAAATAATACAGCGGTCTCAGAGAACACGAGTACGCGAAGGAAAATACAAAGAGAGTTCTTAAATGGTTTATAAATAGGATAACTTGGCTGGATAATAATTGTAGAGTGTACAAGTGGCCTCCTTAAACCGCATGCTCCCTTCGAACAAAGCTTAATACTAGTCATCCCGACATGATGAGGATGCCATAACAAACTGATAGCAGAAACGATGGCTTATGTGCTTAGTTTTCTACCCAGAAAAAACTCGGCATATAAATGACCCTAATTGATAGGTCGATGACATACCTCGTTTGAATTCATTTTGTTTACAAAAAAATGCAAGCACAAAAGGGAGATTTTTTCAGCTGTCGAATCCTGCTATCAGGATACCCACGAATAACAGAAGTGCCCAACTCTCACATTCCCATCCTCATGTATAGTTTATTTTTTGGTATTCGCAAGGACTTTTGCTTACAAGAGAGTCAAGATCATTCATTCAAGGAAGTGGAGCCGCATTTGAACATCGAAAATATTTACAAAGCCGCCAGTGTTTTCTTAAGCAAAGGGAAAAAATATTCGAATTTCATTTCTATCTTCTTCACAAATCGACTGAAATGCTTTAACATAACAAAGACCCTGTGTGTGCCAACCCTGCTTTAATGCAAATAACAAATCGATTTTGTTTTGAGATGTGCCCCGAGGCCATGGTATTATTGTACCATGCCCCGAAGTGAAACTTTTTAATATCGCAGAAATCCATCATCGCCGCGCTTTGGTGGATCAGGTTCATCTACGCACCCCATGCGTTCCCCGATTGGGCAGCGCACATGCCCGATGACAATAATTGCTGGGATAAATTAAAATCTATTAATAGGAGTGGAGTTATTCAACGGGCGGGAGATGAAAGAAATATGCTCCAAGAATCTAGAATTGTTGCGATGATAACTAATTACCTAGACTCGATGGCTTCGCGCGCTCTTGTGTCTTCCCAGCGCGAAACGAGCAGACAAGAGCTTCGCGCTATAATTTTAGCTTTCAATATAGGGACTTCTTGGAGCGCCAATTTGTCATAGCATCTGTTACGCGACGATTTTTTAAGATATGCTCACCTTTTTCGTATATTTTACTCCTTCGGAATTTTCATAAACAGAGTAAGTCATCACCAAAAAAAACGATGATTGCCGCTCATCTTATCATCAAATATTTGCTATGTAGTCCATGAAAATGGTACTTTAACATTGCAAAATGCAGGACAAGGTTTTTTGGGGGTTTTGCTGCAGGGCGATTTAAACTTAAATTTTAGTTTTCGGGGTCCGCGGCTCCCAATTTGGCCGCCATTTTGGAAAAGGTGTGCAAATGTTTTTTTCCTATATCTCCGTAACAGTACATCACAGAAAATTTGTAAATAGATTTTTTGTTTAAAACTAAATTATCTACAATCCTTACTAATATTATAAATGCGAAAGTAACTCTGTCTGTCTGTCTCTCTGTTACGCTTTCACGCCTAAACCACTGAACCGATTTTGATAAAATTTGCTACAGAGATAATTTAGACCTTGGACAAGGACATAGGCTACTTTTTGTCGAGAAAGAAAGTGTTGAATGGGTTGAAATAGGGCGTGAAATGGGATCGAATAGGTTGTAAGGGGATTTTTTTTTAGTCAGATTTTCTTCAAACTTAGTAAAAATACTCCGCACTATAAATAATGACTCATGTGTTTCAGGATTTTTCGAAATTCATAACCTAAGGGGGTGAAAATGGGGTTCAATAGGTTGTAAGGGGATTTTTTTTCCTTTAGTCAGATTTTCTTGCTACTTAGTAAAAACACTCGACACCATAAACAATGAAACACGTTTTCCGGTTTTTCGTTAATCAACCCCTAAGGGGGTGAAACAGGGTGGACAAATTTGTATGGGAAGTTATTTATATTTCATCAGATTTTCTTTGAACTTGAAATAAAAGCTACTACTTTACAGCATAACTAATGAAAAACATGTTTCAGCGTTTCTCGAAATTCAACCGCTAAGGGGGTGAAATGGGCGTTCAAAATTTGTGAAACTCGAAAGGGTAGCACCGCGCTACAACGTCATTGACTTCATTTTGGATTCGTTTTTGGTTGCTTCATAATTTCTTGCACCCACGTAAATGGACAAATAAACTTAACGAACGTTCGTCAAATCCTAGTATGTCACTCCTCTTGATGATATATACTCAATTTCTTCTTTAAAACTTGCAGATTTGTTGAGCAGAGGTGATTTACGCAGCAATTTGTTTACCATATAGAATAAAACAAAATTCAATACACTTTTTGTGGAATAATAATAGCTGACTTTTTTGGATGTGTTGTATTTTCTAAAGAAAAAAAAAACGCGATGACAGTTCTATTTTTGCAGATTTGTCCTTTTTTCATTATATCTTTTTCCTACCGCGGACCGTGCACATCTATATCTATAAAAATCTCGTGTCACAGTGTTTGTTACCGTACTCCTCCGAAACGGGTTGACCAATTTGCATGAAATTTTTTGTGTATATTTGGTAGGTCTGAGAATAGGTCGTAGGCTATTTTTTATACCTTTAACCAAAAAAATAGCTGCAAAATCAAAAAAAAAATGGTAATTTTAGGAATTTTCACTTCATTTTAGTTTCAATAGCTTCATGGCCTACCTATTGTTTGACAAATGTAAAATTGTCATTAAATTGAATCATTACATTTAATGAAAATTTCAAATTTACGCAGCTGTCAAACAATAGGTAGGCCATGACGCTATTGAAACTAAAATGATCCATGGCGGCCACAATGATCCAGGGCGGTGTACCACTTTCTTCACAACCACCTCGACATGGGTATCAAATGAAAGGGTATGATAAGTAGAATACAATAAGCAATGTAGTATACAAAATATATCTTTAGATCCATGGCGGCCGTCTCAAGAGGCCGGATTACCACTTTCTTCACAACCACCTCAACATGGGTATCAAATGAAAGGGTATGTTAAGTACAATACAATAAGCAATGTAGTATACAAAATATATCTTTAGATCCATGGCGGCCGTCTCAAGAGGGCGGGGTACCACTTTCTTCACAACCACCTCGACATGGGTATCAAATGAAAGGGTATGATAAGTAGAATACAATAAGCAATGTAGTATACAAAATATATCTTTAGATCCATGGCGGCCGTCTCAAGAGGGCGGGGTACCACTTTCTTCACAACCACCTCGACATGGGTATCAAATGAAAGAGTATGATAAGTAGAATACAATAAGCAATGTAGTATACAAAATATATCTTTAGATCCATGGCGGCCGTCTCAAGAGGGCGGGGTACCACTTTCTTCACAACCACCTCGACATGGGTATCAAATGAAAGGGTATGATAAGTAGAATACAATAAGCAATGTAGTATACAAAATATATCTTTAGATCCATGGCGGCCGTCTCAAGAGGCCGGATTACCACTTTCTTCACAACCACCTCAACATGGGTATCAAATGAAAGGGTATGTTAAGTACAATACAATAAGCAATGTAGTATACAAAATATATCATTAGATCCATGGTGGCCGTCTCAAGAGGGCGGGCTACCACTTTCTTCACAACCACCTCGACATGGGTATCAAATGAAAGGGTATGATAAGTAGAATACAATAAGCAATGTAGTATACAAAATATATCTTTAGATCCATGGCGGCCGTCTCAAGAGGGCGGGGTACCACTTTCTTCACAACCACCTCGACATGGGTATCAAATTAAAGGGTATGATAAGTAGAATACAATAAGCAATGTAGTAGACTCAATATACCGATTCATGGCGGCCGACGCAAGACCCATGTTCTTTGAGGCATTTCATCTGTGTAAAATTCATATCTCGAAAAATATTAAGTCAATGGATGGTTTTTATTGTTTACTATTGACTTATGGGTGCAGCGTAGGCGCACCGGGTCCCAGCTAGTATTTATACATTTCTTTTTATTTAAAGACCTTCAGATAGCCACAGGCATGCACGCTCCTGCCACAAGCATGAACGAAATCGCCCCTACGGCTTTTAAAAGTTCTATAGGACGAAGAAAAGAGGGCAATTATCATGATGATCAATAGCATACTCAGTAGAACGGTTTTCCTTCGATTGCGTAGGTCAAGCAGCATTGGACATGGTTAGTGCTTAGTTTGGGGACTGCTTGGTAAAACAACACTCGCTTTTGGAATAATCTATGCCGATGCGGTCCTGAATTTTTGGATCTCCGTGTCTGTGACGGAAGCGTGCATGTCCGTGGCGGGAGAGTGCGCACTGTTATGGCATGCCTATTTGTTCGATATGCGTGCTAGCTGCGAGCGCGTGCAGTGCTAGTAATAAAATTTACCAATAAAATGTTTTTAGTCGGGCAATTTAAAATGCTATATTCATCAGTGGAATGATTGGTTTACCTGCATAGTGACAAAGAAATTGGGTGCATAATCTATCTATCTAAACTCCTTTAATCCCTCATGGGACATAGGGCGGAAACAGTTGCCCTCCATCGGACTCTGTTTTGCGCGACAGCTCTTAGCTCCGACCAGGATCTTCCAGTTGTTGCGGCTTCTTCTAGTAGGGTTCTCCTCAAAGTTGTTCTAGGTCTTCCTACTCGACGGGAGCCTTGCGGATTCCAGTCAAGGGCCTGTTTGGCTAGATTTTCGTTTTCGCGTCACAAGGTGTGGCCAACCCAATTCCATTTCCTTCGCCTGATTTGGTCATCTATCCTTTCTTGGCCGGCACGGCGCCATAGTTCTTCGTTTGAAATTCTATCTTGCCAGCGGATTTTTAGGATACGACGAAGGCATCTGTTGATGAAGACTTGTAGGCGCCCTGTGATGAATTGGGTGACTTTCCATGTTTCGCAACCGTACAAAATAACTGCCTTAACGTTGGAGTTGAACAGCCGCAATTTGGTGTTAGTTGAGATCTCCGTTGATCTCCATATGCGGGACAGGCATGCATATGCGCCTCGTGCTTTATTTATTCTGGAACTTACATCTTCTTCTGCCCTACCATTTTCGGTAATAATACTACCGAGGTAGCAAAATTTATCGACCAGTTCCACGTCACGGTTATTCAGCGCTGTCCGTTCAATGGTGTTTGCATTTATCCGCATTTCTTTAGTTTTAGTTGGATTTAGCCTTAAGCCTGCTGGACTAATTTCTGTTGCCAAATTGTTTAACATGTTTTTGAGGTCCTGGTGTCGGTGGGCCAGCAAACAGATATCATCTGCGTAGTCGAGATCCTTACGGCGGTCCACCAAACCCCATTGTATGCCGCCTGTCCTATTATCTAGAGCGCCGACAAGGATGTCATTTATTACTATAAGAAATAGTAATGGCGAAAGTAGACATCCTTGCCGTACTCCTGAGCTCACCTCAAAGCTGTCGGATAATTTTCCATTATGGAGAACTCTGCATTTGGAAGTGTTATATATAATAGTCCAGTCAAATTAGAGGTTTGACTGGAAGATAATGCGGAAGTTGCTGAAAATTGGAACAGCCCTTAAAAACATTATTATACATAAGCTGTAGAGACTGCCACGCGATTGGACGACTGCAAACTTTTTTATTCAAGGTCAAAGGGTCAAAATATCAGTTTTTTGCAAATATATGCTAAACCGCACGTCTTATCAGAAAATTGTGTTTACAACGTTTATATATTAGGCGATTATCTACAAAAAAATATATTACACATTTTCTCGTAGGAATTGCCATTTCTGAGATATTGTCGTTTTAATAAGTTAAAATACTCATATTCTATCATTCCCGACTTGTAAAGGTCATCAGAAATTTAATAAATCCTTTGTTGGAGTACGCGGCTAATATTTTCAGGGGTGATTCCTGGATATCTTGGGAGAAAAAAATTGTTCTACAGAGGGCGGCTATCTCCACTATCCACTAAGATACAGGGTGATTAGGGAAAAAATTTGGTTTTTTTTTTAAATTTACTGAAATTTGAATAACTCCTAAAGTAATTATCATAAAGTAGCCTAATTAGGCTCATCTTTTAGGTAAATGTGTATTCTTTAATTTGGTATAAAGCACAGCAACCCGAGTGACTCCGTTCAAAAAATATGTAGGCTCAAACCAATGCTACTATGCCGCAGTTGAAAGACGAGTAGCTTTTAAATTGTTCACGATAAAACTTCTACTACTACTACTACCTACAAAACTACCCAAAATAAACACTTATTGTGTATGGAAATATTGTAGGTAATAGTTTGGTGCATCAGAAAAGCAAAAAAAATGTACCGTTAGTAACGAATTTTCTGAGAAAAACGAAGAAATCTGCCAGGTCTAGATGAAAGCATTGGTTTGAGCCTATATATTTTTTGAACGGAGTCACTCAGGTTGCTGTGTTTTATACCAAATTAAAGAATACACATTTACCTAAAAGATGAGCCTAATTAGGCTACTTTATGATAATTACTTTAGGAGTTATTCAAATTTCAGTCAATTAAAAAAAAACCAAATTTTTTCCCTAATCACCCTGTATCTTAGTGGATAGTGGAGATAGCCGCCCTCTGTAGAACAATTTTTTTCTCCCAAGATATCCAGGAATCACCCCTGAAAATATTGACCGAGTCGAACGCTTTCTCATAATCTACGAAAGCAAGGTAAAGGGGGGATCGGAATTCAGTAGACTGCTCCACTATTATTCTCAAGGTGTTAATATGATCAATACAGGAGCGGCCCTTCCTGAATCCGGCCTGCTGCCTCCTAAGCGTTCGGTCTACTGCCTCACTTATCCTAGATAGTAATATATGGGACAAAATTTTGCCCACTGTAGATAGTAAACAGATGCCTCTCCAGTTGTGGCATATTGTTAGCTCCCCCTTTTTTGGTATTTTGACTATGATACCTTCCGTCCAATCCTCCGGAAAGGTACAGGTGTTCCATGCTATTTGTAGGATTGGCTGAAGCGCATCTGCTATGAGGCTTGAGTCGACTTTCAACAATTCTGGCGGGATGCCATCTTTCCCAGCTGCTTTACCATTGGCCATCGCATGAATTGCGGTTACTATTTCCGTCTTGGATGGGGCCCGGGTGGTGATTCTTATTGGCTGTGCATTGTTGCTGTTTTCCTGAGGTTCCTGTGTAAGTGTACCATTCAGGGCGGCGAAGAAGTAATCTCTCCATCTTTGGAGTTGCTCTTCGTCGCTGCACAGCAGCCTTCCATCCGCACTCTTAACGGCATTTTAGTAGAGTGCTTTCCCGAGAGCTGTTTAGTGATTTGGTACAGCACCTTACTGTTGCCTGTATTTGCCGCGTTTTCCGCTTTTTCTGCGAGCTCATTTATCTGCTGCCTTTTATCACGCCGGACACTTCTCTTAACCTCCCGATGTAATTGGGAGTATTCCCGTTCTAGTTGGTGACAGATACACAGTAACACTACCACTACAAATACAATTAAAGGTAACTCTCGGCTATTGGCCGCAGTTTGTGTTCAGGGCTTTCTCGCGTTATTGGATCAGTCTTCATTCATTTCAGAGTTTTGTGCCAAACGTTTACAGATTCCTACTAAAGAAAAACGAACATCTCAGTCAACGATATAGGTAGCGCCTCAGCTGGTACAGCTCGGGGAACGTTATCTATTCGTTGCTCGTCTACGAGTAATCCCAAATTTACCTTCGAATCCAACCCGCTTATTAACTTCCCAGGATAGGAAGTTATTGTAATCGGTCCGAAAATCGAAATCGAAAATTTCAAAGTATTTTCATCTTTCAAGGTCCCAGGAGCATTTTAAGCAAAAAATTGGGAGGAAGTATGTGTGTGTGTGTGTGTGTGTATGTGCGTACGAATGTGGTCATTTTTTCCTGCACGATATCGCGAGAACCAAAACTGATATCGACTTCGTTGAGGTGTCGTTCGAAGCGTATTAACCGAAATATGATCTGAAAAGATTTTCATGAAATTCGGTCCAGCCGTTTTTTTGTTTAAGCGGCGTAAGTGATTTTTGTACCTGCACGATATCGCCCGAACCACGAAAGATATTGACTTACTTGAGGTGCCGTTCGAAGCGTATTAGCGACAATATAATCTGAAAAGATTTTTATAATATTCGGTCCAGCGGTTTTTTTGGTTTAAATGACATAAGTGATTTTTGTACCTGCACGATACCGCGCGAACTAAAAACTATATCGACTTCATTGAGGTGCCGAAAAACATTAATACATCAATTTTATATACATTTTCGTCATCCTAATCTTGTAAGTGCGCACATTTAGTTTGACATTTTAGCGAAAATATTGATAAACAATTGTGACAAATTCTCGGTATTATACATATATTCTATATTGCCTATTGTTCATTTATTATTAAAATATCCAATCATAATATTCAACATCCATCATACTGGGAAGTTGATCGTGTGGACCGAAAGGGTCGAACCCACATCCCAACTAGTTTTAAATCGATTGACTACCTCGATTCACACGACAAACCTTCAACCTGGACTCATTTAGCCAACATTCAAATAGCTGAGCCCCATTTCCTTCTCCCTGAATGTCATTTTTGAAGCAGCTATTTATCGTCAACTTCTCCTGGGAGATCTTCAAATGCAATTGGGTTCCTCTATAATAAATCAGACGCAGGCACAAACGTACAATCGTAATCTCCTCATTTTCTTTATGTTCAAGGCCTATAGGTTAAATAGGCGCAATTTAAATATTCATTTTGGAGGTTGCCCGCGTGTACAGCTTAGTTATTGGCCATTTAAATCTTTTGGTCAAGTTGGACCGTCGTGAGGGCGTATCAGCCTCTATTAAATAAAGTTAAAAAGTCGACGGCCATCATATACCCCTTAAAAAGCCAAGCGGCCAGTGTTCGCCCGCTGTAAGCCCATTTTTTTTACCCACATCACTGTGTCTTTCAAGAAGACTCCGTAACAACCAAACTAAGGGTAGTTTCTGACGCATTGTCAAAAACAACTAACGGATATGCGTATCGTTTACTTCTAGGGCCTAAATTACAAGGAGACATTTGCACGATTATATTTAACTGGAGACGTCAACGTTTTGTCTTTAAAGCCATGTGGAGAAGATATTTCGCCAAATCACAGCGAACGAGCTTGATCGTAACTTACAACGTATTGTTTAGCGCAATAGTTCCTCCAAGGACTTCAATCTACGCATGGACAGACTCCACCGTTGTGCTGTTCTGGATCAGATCACATCCTAGTCACCAATCGAGTTTCTGAAACACAACCATCTGTTTCACCTTCTCAATGGAGTTCCGGGCCAATGAAGCAAAATACAACCGATTGCGCTTCATGTGGCCTATACCCGTGTGAACTTAAACAACATTCATTATGGTGGAATGGTCCCAGCTTCTTATCTCAGCCACAGTTTAAATGCACCACAATGGAGCAGACACGTATCTCTGAAGCACTCCGTGAGGAACGCACTACAACCACCGTACACATGGCCGAAATCAAAACTGCGTGGGAGCTACTAAACCATTTTTCATCTTTCCCAAAATTATTACGAATTACTGCCTACCTTTTCCGATTTCTTAAAAATTGCCGCAGGTCCACTTGGCACAAACAAGAAGGGTACCTTATCGCGAATGAAATCAACTTAGCTAGGAACTTTTGGATCCTATAAGAATAAGAAGTGGCCTTTTCCTCTGAAATTGAAAACTTAAAATGCAAACTACCAGTATCACTAAGAAGCTCAATACGAAGCTTGAATCCTATGGTAGATGACGACCGCATGCTTCGAGTGGGAGGCCATTTAAGAAATTCATTCCTACCCTACTCAAAATAGTCCAGTGCAATTAGTAAATGAAATTGCATTTCATGATGTACGAATTTTTTTTTTTGGAATTTGTTTGAGTACATCTGACAATGTTAAACCCAAATTTGTGGGGTCGCAGTGTGTTGGGAAAAGCCGCCATCTTGAAAAAGAGGTAGAGGTCGTTTATACCAAATAACCAGTTTCCATGCAATGATAGCTGAAAATGATCACTGGCAAGGTGTTGGAGAATAAAATTATCTACAAAATGAGCCCTCAACGAGGTCTGTAAGTTGATTTGGCTCAAAGTTATGGCCGCTCAAAGTTCAACCTTGATCATGTGGTTGGGATTGAATGCAGTTTTTTGCGATTAACTCGTAAGATATTAATTTGTGTGGGTTAATGCCGATTCTTCTTCTTCTTCTTCTTTGATCCGTTAGCTGGCGGTCCGAGCGGGACGTCCCCGCAACGGATACGCTGCTGTCGGTGCCGCTGGGTCCCGAACTCTATTCACGATTCGCTTCCATTCTTCTCGGTTTTTGGCGGTGTCTCGAGCCTCGGTAACTGATAATCGTTGATTCTTTAAGTCACCCTCGATATTCTTCAACCAGGTTTTCTTCGGTGCCGATCGCTGTATTCTCCAGTCTGCAGGACGGTCTCGCCAGAGAAGTTTACGTGGCAAGCGGTTATCATCCATTCGGCAAACATGTCCAAACCACCGTAGTCGACGTTTTTGCATTTCTTCTTCGATCAGTGTTTGCTGATCGCATCTTTGTCTGACAACCTCGTTTCGAAGGCGATCACGGAGTGAGACACGGAGGATCTGCCTCAAACATCGCATTTGGAAGACCTCGAGCTTCTTAACGTCCGGTTTGAGCAGTGTCCACGTTTCAGATCCATAAAGAAGAATCGGAAGAATCAACGTTCGGTAAAGACGTAGTTTTGTTTTGATGGAGATATTTGCTCGTTTCCATATGCACCACTTGAGAGAGGCGAATGTTGCTGTTGCCTGGCCGATACGGCTGTGAACGTCGGCCGTCGATGCTACTTTCGTTTCCTCAACCAATGATCCCAAATATTTGAACCTTGGAACCTGTTCGATTTGGGTTCCATCGATTACCAAACTTAAAGTGCTAGTAATTACCTTTAGAATAAGCCCTTATTCATCGTTCTCGCTTGTATAGTTTGCGAGTAATCCAACGCCAAAGTTCGTACTGCACGTGCCTGAAATAACTGATAAAGCCATTTTTTTTTAATATCTCCTTAACGGTTGCTCATATGACAACGTAGTAAACAGCAGAAATACGGGTATTAAAATATCTTTCAAATGGGCTATTGACCGAAACTCTATGTCGTTTCATGTCCGCAACAGAACGGGTGAAAAGTCAACAGCGAAGGTTGTGACACTTCTCGGAGAATAACTTGCTTCCAGCCAGTTTCGCTTGTCGGATGAATTAGAATTTTATGTAACGCTCGGAATTATCTAGGGAAATAGTAGCTAAGAATCATCATTTTCGCGAAAACTAAAGCACTCCGTTTCAATATATCATATATTTTTTATTTCGATAAATCTTTAATATAAACAATACTGTGAGTACTTCTTTTGTGGGAGAATACCTTCATCTTCGGCCCAGTGTCGCCAGTGATCATTTTCAGCTATCATTGCATGGAAACTGGTTATTTGGTATAAACGACCTCTACCTCTTTTTCAAGATGGCGGCTTTTCCCAACACACTGCGACCCCACAAATTTGGGTTTAACATTGTCAGATGTACCCAAACAAATTCCAAAAAAAAAAAATTTCGTACATCATGAAATGCAATTTCATGCCCTTTTTTCGACTAATTGCACTGGATTAAAACAAAATCCAATAATCTTACCCAAAGCCAGCCATATCTCCTCTGCAATCGTGATGGACGCTCATTCTGCAACCCTTAATCGCCCTAAACCAGCTTCTCAAATTATGGCAGATCTACCTGCAGCCCGTGTGAGACCATCTAAGCCAGCGGTCGGTAACCTAGAAGATCTGTGATGACACGCCACTCTCGACAATCGCTTCGGTTTTCACATTCAAGCGCAACTGCTATAGAGATGTATGTACACCCTGTACAGACGTACACACTACATAAGGAATATACCTGACCGCAGCCGCCGCGGACACCGTTCCCTCGAAGGTTGATATTATGACCCCCATTCAGTCACTCATATACAGGCCGCCAGTAGGCCGTGGCCTGAAGGTTTCTCGCCTTGAGGCTACAAAAATATATTGTCGACTTGTAATGAGCATCTAGTCTTTCACTTAAAAAAAGTATCACCAAACACTCACTGGCCGCAACTAGATGGCGCCTGCAGTACAAGAAAATTGACAATCCGGGCCTGAAGATCTACTCAGTCTGAAGTTTTCGTTGTGGCCATGAAAATTTTTGAAGTTATACTTCTTTAGGCGCGTTTTGAAAAATATTATGAGAGTGAATTTTGAGGATTTCGCAACGCAACGCAACGGAGGATATGGGCGAAGGGGTGGAGGCAATGGAGGGCAAGCATTTCAACTTCCATTCTTCATGAGCACTGGGATTATCATTATTATGAACGATATACAGAAAACGAAGGTAATGTAAAAGCGACGGCAGCTTCGAATACCGTAAAAAATGGGCGCCTGGTGACGTCAGCCGTAATGCTGGAACAACAACAACAGCTTCGATTTTATATGGGAAGTGTCCCCCACATGACATCATGAACGTCAAGCTAGCGACGAAGCTAGCGGGGGTTGCACTGAAAAGCGGCGAAGTTAAAACTCAACTCTATTTAAAAATAAAAAGCTAATGTCCCTCATTTAAATTATTTTTTTTATGTTTTATTTATGAACCATGGAACTACTATCCTGAAATTTTTACACAATCTTCCTCACACATACAGATACATAAAACAAATAATTTAAATGAGGAACATTAGCTTTTTATTTTTAAATAGAGTTGAGTTTTAACTTCGCCGCTTTTCAGTGCAACCGCCGCTAGCTTCGCCGCTGGCTTGACGTTCATGTATCGATTACCTGGAATCGATTACGTGGAATCAATTTCCTGGAATCGATTACCTGGAATTAATAAAGGAATCGATTACCTGGAATCCATAAAGGAATCAATTACTTTATCGATTACCTGAAAGAATAGATTCCTTGGAATCAATGAAAGAATCAATTACCTGGAATCAATGAAAGAATCGATTCCTTGGAATCAATGAAAGAATCGATTCCTTGGAATCAATGAAAGAATCGATTCCTTGGAATCAATGAAAGAATCGATTCCCTGGAATCAATGAAAGAATCGATTCCTTGGAATCAATGAAAGAATCGATTCCTTGGAATCAATGAAAGAATCGATTCCCTGGAATCAATGAAAGAATCGATTCCTCGGAATCAATGAAAGAATCGATTCCCTGGAATCAATGAAAGAATCGATTCCTTGGAATCAATGAAAGAACCGATTCCCTCGAATAAATGAAAGAATCGATTCCTTGGAATCAATGAAAGAATCGATTCCTTGGAATCAATGAAAGAATCGATTCCTTGGAATCAATGAAAGAATCGATTCCATGGAATCAATGAAAGAATCGATTCCTTGGAATCAATGAAAGAATCGATTCCCTGGAATCAATGAAAGAATCGATTCCCTGGTATCAATGAAAGAATCGATTCCTTGGAATCAATCAAAGAATCGATTCCTTGGAATCAATGAAAGAATCGATTCCTTGGAATCAATGAAAGAACCGATTCCCTGGAATCAATGAAAGAATCGATTCCTTGGAATCAATGAAAGAATCGATTCCTTGGAATCAATGAAAGAATGGATTCCCTGGAATCAATGAAAGAATCGATTCCTTGGAATCAATGAAAGAATCGATTCCTTGGAATCAATGAAAGAATCGATTCCTTGGAATCAATGAAAGAATCGATTCCTTGGAATCAATGAAAGAATCGATTCCTTGGAATCAATGAAAGAATCGATTCCTTCGAATCAATGAAAGAATCGATTCCCTTGAATCAATGAAAGAATCAATTCCTTGGAATCAATGAAAGAATCGATTCCTTGGAATTAATGAAAGAATCGATTCCTTGGAATCAATGAAAGAATCGATTCCTTGGAATCAATGAAAGAATCGATTCCTTGGAATCAATGAAAGAATCGATTCCTTGGAATCAATGAAAGAATCGATTCCTTGGAATCAATGCAAGAATCGATTCCCTGGAATCAATGAAAGAATCGATTCCTTGGAATCAATCAAAGAATCGATTCCTTGGAATCAATGAAAGAATCGATTCCCTGGAATCAATGAAAGAATCGATTCCCTGGAATCAATGAAAGAATCGATTCCCTGGAATCAATGAAAGAATCGATTCCCTGGTATCAATGAAAGAATCGATTCCTTGGAATCAATGAAAGAACCGATTCCCTCGAATCAATGAAAGAATCGATTCCTTGGAATCAATGAAAGAATCGATTCCTTGGAATCAATGAAAGAATCGATTCCTTGGAATCAATGAAAGAATCGATTCCATGGAATCAATGAAAGAATCGATTCCTTGGAATCAATGAAAGAATCGATTCCCTGGAATCAATGAAAGAATCGATTCCCTGGTATCAATGAAAGAATCGATTCCTTGGAATCAATCAAAGAATCGATTCCTTGGAATCAATGAAAGAATCGATTCCTTGGAATCAATGAAAGAACCGATTCCCTGGAATCAATGAAAGAATCGATTCCTTGGAATCAATGAAAGAATCGATTCCTTGGAATCAATGAAAGAATGGATTCCCTGGAATCAATGAAAGAATCGATTCCTTGGAATCAATGAAAGAATCGATTCCTTGGAATCAATGAAAGAATCGATTCCTTGGAATCAATGAAAGAATCGATTCCTTGGAATCAATGAAAGAATCGATTCCTTGGAATCAATGAAAGAATCGATTCCTTCGAATCAATGAAAGAATCGATTCCCTTGAATCAATGAAAGAATCAATTCCTTGGAATCAATGAAAGAATCGATTCCTTGGAATTAATGAAAGAATCGATTCCTTGGAATCAATGAAAGAATCGATTCCTTGGAATCAATGAAAGAATCGATTCCTTGGAATCAATGAAAGAATCGATTCCTTGGAATCAATGCAAGAATCGATTCCCTGGAATCAATGAAAGAATCGATTCCTTGGAATCAATCAAAGAATCGATTCCTTGGAATGAATGAAAGAATCGATTCCCTGGAATCAATGAAAGAATCGATTCCCTGGAATCAATAAAAGAATCGATTCCCTGGAATCAATGAAAGAATCGATTCCTTGGAATCAATGAAAGAATCGATTCCTTGGTATCAATGAAAGAATCGATTCCTTGGAATCAATGAAAGAATCGATTCCCTGGAATCAATGAAAGAATGGATTCCTTGGAATCAATGAAAGAATCGATTCCTTAGAATCAATGAAAGAATGGATTCCTTGGAATCAATCAAAGAATCGATTCCTTGGAATCAATGAAACAATCGATTCCCTGGAATCAATGAAAGAATCGATTCCCTGGAATCAATGAAAGAATCGATTCCCTGGAATCAATGAAAGAATCGATTCCTTGGAATCAATGAAAGAATCGATTCCCTGGAATCAATGAAAGAATCGATTCCTTGGAATCAATGAAAGAATCGATTCCCTGGAATCAATGAAAGAATCGATTCCTTGGAATCAATGAAAGAATCGATTCCCTGGAGTCAATGACAGAATCGATTCCCTGGAATCAATGAAAGAATCGATTCCTTGGAATCAATGCAAGAATCGATTCCTTGGAATCAATGAAAGAATCGATTCCCTGGAATCAATGAAAGAATCGATTCCTTGGAATCAATGAAAGAATCGATTCCCTGGAATCAATGACAGAATCGATTCCCTGGAATCAATGAAAGAATCGATTCCTTGGAATCAATGAAAGAATCGATTCCCTGGAATCAATGAAAGAATCGATTCCTTGGAATCAATGAAAGAATCGATTCGCTGGAATCAATGAAAGAATCGATTCCCTGGAATCAATGAAAGAATCGATTCCTTGGAATCAATGAAAGAATCGATTCCCTGGAATCAATGAAAGAATCGATTCCCTGGAATCAATGAAAGAATCGATTCCTTGGAATCAATGAAAGAATCGATTCCCTGGAATCAATGAAAGAATCGATTCCTTGGAATCGATTACCTGGAATCGATTACCAGGAATCGATTACCTGGAATCGTTTACCTGGAATCGATTACCTGGAATCGATTACCTGGAATCGATTACCTGGAATCGATTACCTGGAATCGATTACCTGGAATCGATTACCTGGAATCGATTACCTGGAATCGATTAACTGGAATCGATTACCCGGAATCGATTACCTTTATGTTTTATGTTAGTTATGTTTAGTTTTATTTATGAACCATGGAACTACTATCCTGTTTTTACACAATCTTCCTCACACATACAGATACATAAAACAAATAATTTAAATGAGGGACATTAGCTTTTTATTTTTAAATAGAGTTGAGTTTTAACTTCGCCGCTTTTCAGTGCAACCGCCGCTAGCTTGACGTTCATGAGGCTATGGATAGGGAAATAAATTTCATGTTCGAGTCATCAGCTAAGCGTAATTTTGGTTTTTAGTGGGCCTAGGAAGATTCGTAGTGTTTATTGTGTGCTGTTTGTGGGTGAGGAGTTTTACTGGATGGAAGGCAATTTCTCTCACTCGTAGTGTAATATCTTAGACGCGCCAAGTTTTTAACTTGTAAAAAGTGGCAAAATATTGTATTTTAGTATTTTTTCCTCCACGTGCATTACCGGTGATAAGTTAGTTAGTGATCCGAGTGAATAAATTGAATGAAATTGATAAGGTGACCAGTTTTGTTTTCATTCATGGTGGTTTTTTCGTGTTAATTTAGGGAAAAAATGTTGGATTTATGTGGTAATGAAATTAAATGTGAATTTAAAATGGTTAAAAATTACGGAATAGTTATTAAAACATAAGTGCAAGTACCACCACACAACATGGATAACAATAACTTTTGAACTTTTTCCTACACATTTTTCTGCTTTAATATTTTAAAAATTATTCTTTAACAAGCTTTAATCACTTTAAATTCACTTTTAACTCAATAACCACACAAATTCAACATTTTTGCCCTAAAATAACTCGACAAAGCCACAGCGAATGTAAACAAAATTGGCCACTTTCACAATTAAACCATTAAAACATATTGATTCACTCAATTTTTTGAAATTGTTTTAATTCAATCACTGAAACACTAATCACTGGTAATCCAGGTGCAGAAAAAAGTGATACAATATTTTACAACTTAAAATAAACTTAAAAACTTGGCTCCACTATGTTATTACACGAGAAATGTCATCCATTCAAGCAAATGTAGGATCGGCACCCGCTCCTTCCAGGCCTGTAGCTACGATGGGTTTGCTGAAGGCCCTATCAGAACCTCAAATATGCAGCGTACAATTTTGATGTTCTGATACGGCCTGCGGACGATATAGGCGAAGAGGTAGAGGCTATGGAGGGCAAGCATTGCAACTCCAATCCTTTAGCTATTAAGTTTATTATTATATGGGCATATGAAAATTCGTAGCCAAAGTCCGTTCACGATGTCCATGGGTGAGGAGGTTTTTACCCAGAGGCTATGGAGGGAAATAAATTACATATCCTAGTTTTCAGCTAAAGCCGGCTCTAAACGATGCTATGAGCACTTTCCAACGTTGGACGTTTGATGGTGGAATGCATTGTGTGGCCGCTACTCGAACTACGAATGTCCAATGTCAAGCGTCCAACGATGGTGTTTGGACAGGTTCGGAGTGTTGTCAGTCAAACGTTGGAAGCGCTGATGCTGTATTTGCCGATACATTCATGTCCTTAGTATGAAACTCTTCGTATCATATTTCAATTACCCTAACCCACTCAATTTAATTGAGTAACAACTAAAAGAAGAAGCTAGGGAAGTGAACAGAATTTGGAAGTGACGTTTATTTCAGTAGTGGCAAAGGAAGTAGAATGAATCTACCCAAGGTCGATGAACCCACAGGTGAGTTACGAGAGCATACCGGCAAAATGAGTCTACGCAACGCCTGGAATTCCTCATTGTGGCAGAGGACACAGACGATGTCCTTTTGGATTGCCGGAGATTAGCCGAGCAAACTGCTGCACTGTAACCTACAGCTAAAGGCACGGCTAAGAGCAACGAACGTCTTAGACTATAATGGTACGATCGTTTGATCTACTGACTAAAGTGGAGGAGAAGCTAAATTCCTCAATCAGAAGCTAAGGCGGAAATGAACAAAAAAGAAGTGAGTTAGGCTTAGAAGTACCAGTAGTATTATCAGGTAAATAAATGCTGATCCAGCTTGCGACGCATATTAAGCTTAAGATTCATCACGTTTTGGTAGAAAATTAGCCAGTCTTAAAAGAATTTCATGAGGCATCTTAAGCCCATCTTAAGATAATTGTAATTAGGCCTAATGACCCAACTAGTTGGTGCTTTTAGTTAGGATTAGAATACGGTATAACCGACAGCCTTGAGCGTGTCGGCATCATAATGCTTGCATCTTCCGACGCACGAAAATAGAAAGAATCCAATAAAATATTTGTATGCAAATTAAAAATTAGTCTTACAATCACGCCAATGAAGTATAACTTCTAATGCGTGTACATAAGTACACACACCCACTGTTTTTTTCACTTGAATTAACAACCTACCTCGCTAACCTGTCCACTTCGCGTCATCCGTCAGTCAGACTGAGAAATGTGTGGCCTTGATCGGGCCGTACCTGCCGGCCAGATCTGAAAGGCCACGGCCCCGAGCGAGAATGAAACTTATTCGCCCCTAGCATGCAGCAGGAACGCACTAGCCCGCACGACGCCTGCAGTATGCGTGCTAGCTACGGGCGCGTGCTTGCTTGTAAAAAAATTAACCAGCTAAATTATTTTTAATCAGGCCTGCCGGCGGCCTATATGTGAATTGAGGCCAAAGTGCTTTGTGAAAGGTTTTTACTACACAAATAACTCCGCCGTGGCCTGTTCCCAAGCCCAGGGTGTGTGAAAGGAGGAGGGTGTTCGATCTGCCGAATTAACCAGAATCGGGAAACCGAAGAAACTAGGCAAGAAACCGCATTTTTCAAAGCGGCACAGGCGGCAGCGTATCCATTGCAGGGACGTCCCGCTCGGATCGCCAGCTAACGGATCAAAGAAGAAGACTACACAAATAAAATTAAATTCAAATACAATGGTTCCTTTTTTGGTGGCACGCCTACTGTGCATTAGTTTAGGTTAGGTTGAAATGACTGCTCCCCCAATATGGAGCCCACTTAGGCACGCCATTGGGCCCATTATGATGCCACTCTAGTGTTGGGACAAAGTTCAAGCCATTTCAAGCCTTCTTGAGCTTTTAATAAAGCGACAGAGATTTGGAACACTCATATTTTGCAGCTCGCTCAATCCATCAAGGAAGGGTGAGCCGAGGAAGGTCCCTCTTTTCCTTGAGAGGGCGGGACATATACAGAAAAGATGAGAGACAGTTTCTTCCTCTTCTTCATTGCCACAACTTCCGCATAAGTCGTTGTGGGGAAGTCCTAATCTTTCGGCGTGCGGGCAAAAGCACCTTTACTACATGGATTATCTCCTTTTTGTTATCTGTTTTGTGGCACGCCAATGCATTTGGGTTGCCGATCGCTGATCTAGGCCATTCCTACATTGTGGCTGGACCCATGGACTCATTGCCCTAAAATCATCCAGAGGAATAGGATACTTCGTTCAAAGGATATGTAGCTGTGTTCGAATGCCTTTGGGCTAAGACAATACACTTAGAAGCGATGTCATGGATGACTACAGACGATTTCCTAGTCGCCTTTAATCGCTTCATAGCCAGACGAGGTATCTGCTCCTGACCTCTACAGCGACAGAGGTGCTTACTTTATAGGTGCCAGGCGATAACTTATATTCTGCCCCTTAACCAGCATTATACCTCGAATACCTTTTCCACAAGTACATCGTACAGTGCCTCATAACATCGCGCATTCATCCATAAAGCACATGACATTATCAAATTTCTAAACTTGAGATAAAACTTGAGATAAGACTTGAGTTCTGGATATTAATTGAATTTCGTAGACACGTCGTCGCGCTGCTGAAGGTGTCGCCAGAACATCTCTAGGCATTTTCTGTAATTAAACATGATCGACAATGCCAACAACTTGGGAATAACTTGGAAACGTTTATTTGTAATTCATTAAAGATTACCTAATTGCTTCAACGGTCCGAAATTTGATTAACGTCAATTAAGGCCGAGTTTATGTCCGCTGGTAACTTTGTCCCTGTGTCGTGTCTCCCTCTAGCCGGGGCCACCGATAAAGTTCAGATTCAATTTGCATTAATAAAGCCCACAACAAATTCCTTCCTCGGTCTCTTATAATTTGTTATAAAAAATTCCTTGTTTCCGAAAAGGGTCCCCCAGAAGGCATACGAGAAGGGAAGACATTTACCAAAAAGAAACCTCTACCGACCTACGTACGTACCGACATAGAAATCGATTGGGTCCTTCGGAGCTCTCATTTCACAATCATTGGTCCATTTCGAATGGGATTCTGGCCCGGGAGTCCAGGACATGTTAACATGGAGTCCGGACCAAATCAAGTCATTTCCAGCCCTACTCTTCCTGGATGGACAGATCCTGCTCATCTATCTTTCACACATATGCACGCCCTAAAGGATCGCCTTGGCTCGCACTAATTCGGATACAATTCGAGCAAAGCGATGCTTACGTGGTAGATTTACCTCCAGATGGAGAAATGCACAATTTATGGAGAAGAGGTATTTTATTTCGAGCGAATTTCTTCTAGGTGACCTTTAATAAAATTCATTCCACACCTACGGGCGCCGCAGCACGTGCTCCGTTTCCTTTGGTCTCGTTTTCTTGTTCCTTTATTTTTTCGGAGCACAACTTTTTTCCTAGGTACGTGCTCCCCTGGCTTGGCTCCTGATGAAGGTAATTTTGCTGAAATGTGGATCATTTCTTATTGTACGAATGAAATGGATTACTTCTACTCCCGTGTATTAAAGGAATTGTTACCTGGGCGGTTTGTCACAGGTTCCTTTGTTAGAATTGTGTTCTTCTAAGTTTTATTTTTACCTATAAATAAGACCGAACAAAACCGTGGCGGTGGGAGATGGAAATTATACTAAAGTGGTTGGTAGATTGAGCCATTCTCTTTCTTTATGACTAGCAATTGATAAGATCGATGATTTTAATGGAGCTTCTTACTTTTCTTTGTAATAATGTCAACGTGAAATATTTCAGTGTGTGAGTTTAATACTGTCTTAAGTGCCATAATCAATTAGGCTGCTTGAAAGAATTTTTGGGTATAGCAACAAAAACAATTTAGTTAGTGTTAATCTCGTATTTTACAGTGCCAAAAAGTTTGCCTAACTACATCCCCGACAATATTCCTAAAGTAAATCAGATCAATCCATACATTACTGTGTCCATGAGCCGAGATAGATTTTTCGTTAAGTAAACAAAAAGCCTTTTCCCTCAAGTTAACTCGATGCCGTTTCCATTATTAATGAGTTTCCATGTAGAGTTTACCCTGAGTTTACTCAGATTAAGCGTCCATGGAAACGGGGACTGAATAAAGTTTCGTTAAATTCAAGAAAACTCAACGAAGCCAGTGTGGTTAAGCCGGGTTTTGCAAATGTGTGTGTTTTAGTATCCTTTACCAGACGACATAATATAAAATTATTTATCTGCAAATTCAACCCAGAACTGTCATGGAAACCCCAACGAGTGATCTTGAGAGAAAAAGCTTTAACTTAACGAAAACTCTACCCTGGCTAATGAAAACACAGTACGTAAGTTCTGGGTAGAAGAGATAAATTAATACGTGTCGCTGTTGGTATATGTGCAGTAAAGGATGCACTAATACACATACATATATGCAAAAGCCGGCTTAAGCCTGAACCTAATATGACGTATATCGCAACGTAACTGTAGGTGATTTAAAGTACGAGCTTTAGTATTAATATGACCTTAGTGAAAGACCTTAATTGACGTAATAAACTTGACGAATGTTCGTTAAGTTCTCGCATGTTACGTACGGTACCTCAAGAAGAAAAAAAGGCAAGCATCCATAAGCAACATCAGCCTCCAAACAAATTTTTCGGTTAAATTTTTTCTTCCCATTTTGCTGAGCATTCCTAATCTTTTTTTATATTTCTTCCAAAACTTGAATAATTCAAATAAATCTGCATTCACGGAATCCATTTTACATTAGTGTCAATTTACTTTTTTATTTAGGGCCATGTGTCATAATGCCGTTCGTTCAGTTTTCTTGCGGTACAGTACGTCATATTAGCTTCAAGCTTTAACCCGACTGGTGTCGAGTTTTCTTGGATTTAACGAAACTTTACTTAATCTCCGTTTTTATGACCGAATTTCCGTGGGATTCGAGTTGAGTTGTGGTTGAGTTGAAATGACAATTCAACTCAACGCCTTAACTCTTTGCGTTTCCATTTCCGTGTTCCTCCATCTTTTTCCACCAATTAATTTTATTATGGATTTTTTTAAAAGTATTTATTAAAAATAAAGTCTTTTCTAATGTCCAAGCGAGGCGCGACATTTCACTTTTTAAACCTTTGCCAGCATGCCGTTTTTAGTTGTGTGCGTGAACTCGGTTCAACCTACCTATTTTCGTTGAGTTGAGCAGAGTTGTCACTCATCAGCGAAATAGGAGGAATAACGTGTAGCATAACATGTACGTGCCGCAACTATTTCGAACTGATGAAAATGCGATCATAACCTTCTAGCGGTGGCCATTGGTAACTATTCTACGAGAGAGGATAGGCTAATATGATCGGACTAGTCCCTTGCAAGTAAGTTTAGTAAGGCTAATAATCTCTCCCGGGAAAATAAATAAAAAATAATAAAAATAAAGAAATAAGACCTATGGAGTGCAACAGCGACGGAGGTCCAACCTCCGCTCTACGGTGGAGAGAATAGTTGCGAGAATCCTGGACCGGATCCCGGTTGTAGAGCCGTTAAAGAAGAAGAGCAGAGTTGAAAATCTCTAACAAAAACTCTTCACTGTGTCTGTTTCCATTACTGTTTCTATGAGCCGGGGTAGAGTATTCGTTGAGTTTACAGAAAGCTTTTTTCCTCACGTTAACTCGATGCCGCTTCCGTGAAGGTTCTGAGTTAAAGTGACAGATAATTAATTGTACATTGCGCCTTTGTTAGTATATGTGAAGTAAAAGATACTCAAACACACACACATATGCAAAACCCAGCTTGACCGGATGGGTTTCATCGAGTTTTCTTAGATTTAGCGTAACTTTACTCAGCCTTCAACAAACTCTGCATGGAAACTAAGTACATGACGTATGACGGGCTTAACTCTAGTAGAACTCACATGAAATAGACGGGATTAGGTTTTTTTTTCGAATACGCATAAAAAGTTCCTAAATCTACGGGCAGCATATGAGTGTGCCCTGATAAGTTCCGCGTTTCACCGCAAGTCTTTCATCAAAATAATACACAGTCATCTGCTACCAATTAAGTACCTTGAACTCGGTTTTGATAGCATGGGAACAATGAGGCTCAACCTTAGAATATAGAACTACAAGAAGGGCACTTGGCGTAGGGAAATTCTTGTTGTGAGAGTGCGAGTTAGTTGTTTTTTTTCTTCTTTTTTTTATGTGGAAGACTAGAGCCCCAGGGAAAGCCGCTTTATACTGCCGACGATCTATTTTTTTCGTATATAATGTCGAACAGCAGCTCTAGTCGGAAGATAGTGAAGAGAGAAGTGAAGGAAGGAATTGCCAAAACCTAGCCGCAATATTTTTATACCACCTACCCCCAACCATTACTATCGGGACATCGAGAAACAACTCGCTGGAATGTTATGCTTCCTGAAACGAGTTGAGTCTCAACACAACCAGCAGATGACATACGCTTGTTGGAGCGGGGAAGGGCTAGGGGAGGCTATGACAGGAGCAATCAGCAATGTAAAGAGCGAAGACGAAAGAAGGAAAGTTAGGACCGAGGTGCTGCCGGGATTCGAACCCGAGACCTCTGGGATGGTAGACAGGCGCCTTTCTCCCTAGACTACCGAGGCTCCTTGGTTGCCCACTACAGGCGGAAGAAGCGAGTGGAATAGAGGGAGATAAAACTATCAGTTATCTAAGAATAAAATTTTAGCTCCGAAAATTACCTTTTTAGAAGCCGTCACGGATTAGATATACGGGAGGGCCTTTCCTGTAGTTCTACATTATAAGGAACCAACGTTCAGGGAAATAGTGGTATATAAAAACTATGCACAATTGTTCTAGGTAACTTCTCTATGTGTTATATGCTTAGTAAAAATGTTGATCTCATGCGCAGAAAAGCAGCTGTGGTACTGATGATTCTGCTTTGCCTCAAGCAGCTGGTGCGCCTTTCGCACGGTGCATAGAAATTTTTGTGAACGGCAATGCTGCACGCGTTACTATAATACTATATAAGCTGAGACCCTATCAGACCAGTGACGGCATCTGTGAGATTTTAACTTGAGCGCCACCTGTGTGAAACTAATTGAACTTCATTGGGATAATGTCTGGGGTGGGTTACTTGTGTGGGTGGCTTTTATGCTGGGAGCCTTTAGGTGGACAGCTTTACATGCAGGCAGCTACACAACTGGACAAGTAAGTTGGCCTGCCTGCTCTATCTGGTTTTCCCACCTGATGGTTGGTAGCGTGAAAACCAATTTAACACAGATGGCGCTCAAGCTCAAAGCTCATCAAGCAGGTTCTTGTCCTGAATAAAACTCACACCCGATGATGTCATTGGTTCGATATTGGCCCAACTATACTACTATGTACTACGTACTTTTTACCTGCACGTCTGGGCATACTTTATATATAGAAAAACCATTCGTTGCGTTGATCTGGTTTGCACGATTCATTTTTGAACAGGCTTCATGCTGGAAAGCATAAATCATGCCTTTTTAACTAGACCAATTCTATATTAATCATGTACTACTTTGTTGGCATACTTAATGGTGGCGTACTCCTCTATTTCATAAAAATTCCAACTAGGAAAATGAATCGTTGCAATATCTTTTTGCTGATACAAAAAGCTGCGTTTTATGTCTCAGGCCGGTGTTTTTTGGCCACCATTTTAGTTTGGCGGTCATATGTCAATTCATATTTGACAGTTGTCGATAGCAGTGGATAATAATTTACTATAGAGCATGTAACGCCACAACGACGGATTTTACAGCTCCGTATAGACGATCCACATTTTTGGCTAAAAATCACCATGAGTGAAGAAGCCCCTTTCGACTAGACTGGCAGAATGGCCGCTAATGAGGCAATGAAAATGATCAATTGATACTACAGCGACCATTTCATTCTCGTAGAATGACTCGACGTAGATACTGTAAAAGTTACTGCTGATCTTTGCTACCTTGAGATGTCTTGAAATCAACAATATAAGAAGCTATTAGAACATTCATTTTATTTCTGCCCTTGATCAGAATATTTAAGAGAATATTAAGGTGACCATTTTATTACTGTTTCTGTAACACAATAAAAAATATTAAATCGGAATATGTCATCAAAAAACACGTCCATTATCCTCCTTGAACAAGGTAGTTTACGTCCACAAAGCCCTCAATAAATCTAATCTGCCAATAGCTCCTTCAACCCCCATTGATTTCCCCCTCCAGCTACAAAATTGTTATCGTTTTTAATTCGCCATTTTATTGTCAATTTCGTGTTCTTCTCAGGAGGCGGACATAAAAGTAAATCCGTAATCACATTTTAAGAATAAAATTCACGTTCATAATCCCAAGTTTTTTCTATATAAAACAAAAAAGAATAAGTGGCTTTATGCCCCCCACCCCTTCAACCCCTGTTCGAAACATAAAATCAATAAATCCCCAGTTTAATAAATTTCGTTGCGTCTCGTGAAATGGTGAAAGAAAGCAAAGTTGGCGTTAATTGAGTTTCTTACTCTGCGCCGGGGCTTTCGGGTCTGAAATTTTTCCTGGCTCTCCTCCAACACTTTTCCAGAGCATCTCGGCGCGGCCTTCAAATTTCATTTAATAAAATTTAATATTGCGAATTACCTTTTGTGAGGAATCATTTCGTAACGAAAAGTAGTCCGTAAAGTGCTGCTGCTAAGAACAAGAGACGAAACGTAGCAATAATAAAAAAGGAGCAGAGAAGTCGCTAAACTATTCGACTTGATGGGAGCAGTGTGGCACGTGCCCGGGTAATTATGCACGTAATTAGATTGTGCAGACTTTTTTGTGTTTGTAAATTGGATATTCGCTTCGTCTCTAATTGCACACAAAAACAACATAATTTGCATAAAACTGATGTGGCACGCTTCCATCCTTTTCGGTCCTAATTGTTCGCTTAATAAGCTTGAAACCTTTTTTAATGCGTTTCGTAATTCTTCTTCAATTTTACTCCTTCAAGTTGTTAGTGGAGCATAATGCAATTTTCAGGGTCAAGGCAATACTTTATTAAATCCTTTATTTTATTGAAATTATCGTTCCACGTTCCAAGTCAGGCGATGCTTTTCAATACTCAAAAGTCCTAAAAGACGCAATGGACCCACTTTAGTAGTTAATCTAATAATATTGAAAAAGTGGAGGAAATGAAGTATTTGCGCCATATAAATACGTTAACGTTATTGCAATAAAATCAGTAGTATAGCGACAGGGTAGCGTATGGGTTTGCGTCTTGACTAAAGCTTTTATGGGTGGTGCCTCGGGTGTTCGATTTTTTCTGGACAGGAACCTGCGTGGTGAGCTTAGAAGCTTTTGAATTTGTTCTGCTTCTGTGGTGAGCTTCGAAGATCAGTGGTGTTTTGGGATTTTCTTGATCAGTGGTGTTTTGGGATAGCTTTGAGTGAAATTGACAACAAGGCTTATATTTTAATGGGGGCACAAACATTGTTTCAGCCAGGTATTTAACTTCTGATTTGATTTGAACTATTGGTGCCGAAAACCGGAATTTGATTAATTTGTGTCACAATCTCTTTTGTCTACTTATTGACCTTTATCAGGTTTCGTGATGCACATAGTGTCTTAGTGTCTCGATGTACATTGCGCGGGCAATTGACCAAGTTGATCAAAAGCTTACTTACGTATTTAAATGCGAAACTGAATCATTTATTGAAAATGCCGAAAATTTTAGCCAGGTGTCCCAGGAATTGGTTTCGGGTTTGTCACGCTTAACAGCGGCGCATGACAGCATAGACTAAGTCAACGAAAGTGTGCTAAGGGGAATTTAGGATGAAGACCCAACCAAAGAATGCGAGGTGATGTCATGTCATGTCGATGTCAGTTCGCGATTAAAAAATGTGATTGATCGGCTAAAGGCTATCCGTGATAGAGACATCCCCTCTGTA
Source organism: Thereva unica (assembly GCA_949987705.1). Taxonomy (NCBI): domain Eukaryota; kingdom Metazoa; phylum Arthropoda; class Insecta; order Diptera; family Therevidae; genus Thereva; species Thereva unica. The sequence continues at coordinate 25,318,802 of OX465285.1, read as the reverse complement.
ACGCCGAGACCCAAACAAGGGCAATGGCTAGTGATTAGGCTTCTTAAATTAGAATTTAGTAAATTCAGTGTTGATTGCAAGGACTGAAGCCAATCTTAAGATTCACCCTTTATTCTATCAGTACCAGTTAAGGTCATGGTGCAATGTCTAGTAACAAGCTTGGTTTGAAAAATAGATAAGAATAAGAAAGGTTAAAGGTAGTCTGGAGGTGTTCAAGTACATAGGTTTGAGCTCTAAGATATTGTACGAGTTGGGAATTACTGACTGTAGGAGATTATTCCACAGTCAAGATATTCAATTCATAAACGAACTTCTAGATCGCATTGTGTGCGAGGGGGTTGAGCTATAGGGTATCGGGATGGGCCGAGCAGACTAGTCTTGTGTTGCGAAAAAAATATTGCTATGCAAGCAGGAGGTTACAGAGAGTACAAAGATGTGCGGAGTTATGTATAAAAGGAGCACTTCGCTCCACACCTACAGAGGCCTTAAATGTTATGTTATACCTCCCTCCTTTAAATCTTGTGGAAAGCGCAACCATCGCAGCCCTTAGAATAAAAGAATCCGGTTTCTGGACTGGAATCAGGGGAGGGCACACGAAGGTACTGAACTCAGTTACTATCCCCACAAAAACCGACTTCTGCATTCCCGAAATTACCTTCACGAGGAACTACGGAATCCACATCCCTTCACGTCGTGAATGGATAAATAGACCACACAGGTTTCAGAGTGCCATAAACGTTTCTACTGATGGCTCTAAGCTCGAGCGTCGAATGGGAGGAGGAGTATTTTCCCCAGAACTTGGAATTGAAGTCTCCTTCCGACTTCCCGATCACTGCAGTGTATATCAAGCGGAGGTTCCAGCCATACAAGAAGCTGTTCTGCAAATCAACCAGCAAGGCGATAGGAACCGGACTGTCTACATCTTCTCAGATAGTCAGGCAGCTCTGAAAGCCCTGCGCTCCTGCACAAACAGCTCTAGAACTACCTCTGAATGTCGCAGATCTCTTAACGAGATGGCTCAGCAGTTGAGGACCCTCCTCTTATGGGTACCCGGTCACCGAAATATAGAGGGAAATTGTAAAGCTGACGAACTGGCTAGGAGAGGCACGACCGCTACTCTCCTTCCTTCCAGAAAAGGAAAGAGTTGGTATGCCTTGGTCCACCTTTAAACTTCGATGCAAGCAACACACAATCACACAAGCGAAAAAGCATTGGAGGGATCTTAATAAATGCACTTTGGCCAAATTAACCTGGCCCTCCTATGATCTCAGGCGAACCACCTTATTACTGAGCCTCGGGAGACAAGAACTCTCAGTTATAGTGGGAGTGTTGACCGGACACTGTCTGATAGGGACGCTTGCGACCCGTTTAGGTCTTGAAACCTACGATTTCTGCAGAAGCTGTAAGAACCTGGACGAGGCGGAAACTGTACTACGTCTCCTCTGTCACTGCCCGGCCCTAAGCAGGATAAGGTTAACCACATTTGGTGAACCCTTTCTAAGCAACCTTGCGGAAATCTCGAAGTTTGGGATCCCGCAACTTAGAAGATTCATTACTTCCTCGAGATGGTTTTAACGAAGAAACATTTTAACATCAGGTTTAAAGTGGGATCACTATGGCATCACAATGGGCCTATCCTTCTGGTCTAAGTGTGTGGGCTTGAACCAAAAGCTCAGCCATATCTAACCTAACCTAACCTAACCTAAGCAGGAGGTTCTATTTCAGTTGAACAGTCGGTTTGGCAATAGCAATAATGTATAGAGAGAGCTGCTGTATTCCTACGTTGGCCTAAAGGAATTAGTTTGATGACACGATTTTGCACCTTGTCGAAGCAAACCAAGGTGGTTTTTGGAGCGACTATCTAATACGATTGGTATTCAAGGCGGGGCCGAATGTAAGATTTGTAGATTGTAGCCAGGGCGACTGGCTGGAGAAGGAACTTGCATCTCATAAGAAATCCAAGGCATTGGGAGGCTTGTGAGACTATTTAGAATATGTGATCATCACAGATCCTCCGTTAGGGGTCCACTGAACGATATATTTTGCTGTCAGTTTATCACAGTTACTGCTATGACTGACGGAAAACCTACCGTCAAAGGTGATGATTGATGTAAATACCTGAATATTTTAATTCTAACCAATCACGACTGATGGAATTGATGTACGCTTGCATATGCTTATACGTGCAATGGACACCTTAAAGGTACCCCTAGGATGTTAAGAGTTGAGTCAACCGCTAAGTCAGCTCCAGACTCTCGCCGTGAACAATCGCGACCACCCGTGAATGCGAGTGTGGATGGTTTTCCCGTCTAGTTCTCTCCTTGCTTTCCGTTCTGAGTGGATACGTTGTAAATTCTCGCCGTAAATTCACGGCGTGAGTGTGGAGATGCTTTTACATTCTCTTCTCCGACGGAGATAGGAGGTATATCGGTGTTATCAAGAAAACTGGGTTAAATTAAGTAAAACTTCGTCTCTCCACTAAGATATGGCTAAATCCTACATAAAAATATTTATCGCGGTTATGCGAACGCCACAAGTAGCAAAGCAGCCTCTGGATTATTTAGCCGCCACTGGCTAGCCTACAGCGTTCGAGGCGGGTGAGTGCGACCCGCGAAAAGACCCGACTTGGTGTGTTCACGCCCGTAAATGCGTGCTGCTGGTTTAAATTCTAAAGACTTTTAAAATTTGAAAAATCTCACGTGAGGGAGGGGGTCGAGCCAAATCTCACAACATCTCACCAAGGGTGGAGGGGAGATCGAAAAATCGCAAAAATCACCCACGTTATTAATGAACGACCCCTTAAACCAACATAAATCCATTATAAAATAATAACTGCTTCTAGAACCTCGCCATTTTAGATTCATTGCTTTTATGTTAAAGAATGGATTGACAAAGACTGCCTCGATATTGAGTAAAACCTCCAGAGAAATTCCTTTGATTGTCAAGACTCCCTCCAGTCCGGCAACCAGGAGCGCGTTCAAAAACCTTATCGTAGTTAACTATGGTCAACTTTTGTCGTTCAGAAACTCCGTGGTTAACCATTACTGAGTTTCCATGCAGAGTTTACCCTGAGTTTACTCAGATTAAGCTAACATGGAAACAGGGATTGAGTAAAGCTTCGTCAAATCTAAGTAAAGTCAACGAAGCCAGTAGGGTTAAGTCGGGTTTTGCATATGTGCGTGTTTCAATATCATTTACCGCACATAATTCAAAATTATTTATTTGTCAGTTCAACCCAGAACTGTCATGGAAAAAGCATCGAGTTAACTTGAGGGAAAAAGCTTTCTGTTTATTCAACGAAAATTCTACCTCGGCTCATTGAAACATAGTACATGGTGTAGTTAAATTGTAACCCTGCTCTAGCGTATGGTTAGCGGTAGTTAGACGAAAGATAACTCTCTGACAGTTGTTTTAATATTGTTAACCCCATGAACAAATCAAAGTCAAAATCAAATCAATTGCTAAACTCTGCAGTGATACCGCAATGATGCATTTTGGAACTCACCCTCTCTGACAATAAATTCCCTGCCCTTTCGTTGTCATCATTTATAATAACCTCCTCAATGCCAATTATAGTTGCAATCCAACTCTTTTCCTTTGCACGTCCCCCACTAACCCCTTCTTTTTAATTATGTCCACCCCCACAAAATTGTCTATCTTGAAAAGGTTAACGAGATGATTGAGCGAGACTAAATCAGGCAAATGGATTTCCTTAAAGTTCATCGAAACACTTGAGCGCGGCGGCAAAATTAGCTCGGTTCCAATCCTAGGCTAAATTTTAAGGTGTACGTTACCAAATCCAAAGATAGAGATAGACAGGATATCCCTTAAGTCCTTAAGAACGCGCGGGTCTTCCAGTCGTACACACACACAGCCTTCGACTTGTGGCTGCCTCAACCCACCTCGCCAGCATTCAATCAACCTACTCACTTAGTACTTTCCCTCCTGTCAGAAAGTTTCCATCGTTGTCAGAGTGAAAAGTTTGCAGAATTGAAATTGGCGGACGGCTGGGGCAAAAAATTGGAGCGTTTTTGTGGCATGATTTCGTCATGTAACTCACGAGAATTGCGAACTTCTCTCAGGTTTGGCAGCCACTCAGGTATTTCTGCTGGCTTCAGTCAGAGTATTTACGACTTGCGATAAAAAATGTCACAAGAGGAGAAAGTTTCTGCTGAAAAAACGTGATTGTGCCGTGGTATTTTGGCGGTTTATACGTAATTTTATGACGTGAAAGAAAAATTCTTTTCAATCCAAAATTGATATTGTGACGCTCCGCGAAGATACGCCGTCGTCGGCGTAGTCGTCGTCGTCATGAAATTGGCTGGTTTTTAATGCCGGCATTTTTATTTCGCTGGCGTAGTAAACAATGACAATTTAACTTCAGAATATTTATTCGTCATCAAAATGGAATTGTGTTACGAAATCAAGAATTTCTTTTTCTTATGATACCGCGAAGTAATTATAAATTTATTTGTTCATGCAATGGGGCTAACCACAATAAGGAAGAGTGATATCATTTCCTTAAAATATATCTTGACTCTGTTAAAACAATAACCGCACCGCATTTGTAACGAAATTTCTCCCATTTTTCCATTTTTATTATTTTTGGTTTTTTAATCAGAATTTCATCAGAAGGATAGAAACTGAAGAATAAGTTAACCTGGCCAGATAAGTATCCAGTGCCGAACATTCAAGATTTTGCGCATCAACTGAACGGGTGCACATACTTCACAATGAATCTAGAAGGTGCCGAGCGAACCAATGGCACCCGAAGATAAATAAGAGACGGCGCTGATCACGCCATTTGGATTGTTCGAATTCAACGTGATGCCCTTTGGATTAACTAATGCTGTCCCTCGTTTCATCGATTTATGGACACGGAAGACACCGAGACGGTCTGGATGAACGCCTAACATTGGTCCCACAATCAAGGTAGAGGAACACGAGTTTGATGTGGTAAAATCATTTACCTACCTTGGGTCAATAGTAGCAGCCGACAATAGCATGGACCAGAAATACGCGCACGGTTGCTAAAAGCCAACAAAGCCTACTATAGTCTGTCAGGCTCTTTAAATCCAAGTATCTAACCATAACGTCTACACTTTTACTATATAAGACGATGGTTTCACCGACTCTCACATATGCATCCGAAACGTGGGTGCTTAGCAAAAAGCACTCAAACCTCTTGGCCGTGTTCGAGAGAAAAATACTTTGGAGGATTGTTGGCCCCGTATGTGAGGAAGGACGATTCCGGAGACTCTACAATGACGAGATCTACGAGCGCTATCGTGACATAGATGTTGTGAAGAAAATAAAGCTTGGCAGGCTCCGGTGGGCAAGGCATCTAGCTCTTGTGAGTGAAGATGAGCCTGGAAGGATGGCGTAGACCAGAACGCTCAGAGCTTAGGAATGCCAAACTGGATGACATCGGCTCGGAATCGGGACCGGTGGAGAGAACAGTTGCGAGAGGCTAGGACCGAATCCGGTGGTAGAGCCATTTAAGAAGAAGAAGAATCGAGCTGCCTGTTCACAGAACAATGGAGGCAACACAAGCCGATGACGGAAAATTCGAAGACCTTCTACGGAATCTAGGCGCACTCGAACTGAAAGACCTAAGACTAACAGGCACTGAGACCAAACATACTGCAATATATCGACAGTCATATGTAGTCGATGCATTGTTTTCAACATGGAGAGCACGGTTTGGTACACCAGCGATTATCACTTCTGACCGAACGACACAATTTGATTCCCAAGTAATCGTAGCTTTTGCAAGGATGATTGGCAAGACAGACAAGGGTTATCTGTAGTTCTATCGGGACTAATAAATGGTCTGAAAGAGAACATTGGGGCATCCAAGGACTTACACACATGCACCCAGGTGGACAGGGCAAGAAAACCTTTCGAGCAACCATACACAGGGCCTCATCTGGTAATAAAGAGAGTCGACGAAGTTTACTACACGGTGGGCATAGACGGGAAACCAACTAAAGTTTCAGTAGACCGCCTAAAACCCGCATTCATGCAAACATCTACAACGGAAGAAAGCGAGACAGCTATGAAGCCACTAAGGATATACGACGGACCGTGTTACTGGAAGCGGAGTAGTGTGGCGTCACAAAATTTACCATAGAGCCATCGGTATGTCAAACACATAAAAACATTAACACTATGCACTATAGTTACAAATCGTTCGTTCAAATTCTAATTAAATCGTTACAAATAACAGTTCGGCCAAACTTCACCTTAGCTACTAACTCATATACCTCCGGCAGCGTTGGAGTTTCTTCTTTACCTGTTACTGCTCACTTTTGAAGATAAGTAATACACAAAAAACACCGCTTTGTGATCAACTAAGCCATGTTTTTCAACAGTAACGGTCTACAATTGTCAGCGATAAGAATGAGATCCATGATAAGCTGGCAGAGCCTCCTAGACTCTCTAATGATTTGCATTACCTCTGTCAGGTGTCTCTCTTGGTTGAAGCAATGGCTTTCTTGTCCAGTTTTATGCAGTCTTTTCAAGGCTGCCAAAGGCCTTGTTTGTAACAGCTATTGAAGATCTCTCGTGTTAACTTCCTTAGTTTCGAGAGATCTTCAAAGAGGGTTTCTCCCTTTTCAGCTTCGCTTTTCTCAATAAGATTTAACCTGTCGTGTGGGTACTCTTTAGAGAGTTTAGCTCTCAGGACCTGACCGAAATTCTTCCAGTCAGCCCTTCTTGGGTGTCTGTGGGGTTGAGGAGCTTCAACCTGAGAGTTTACCCTGAGGCGTATCCATCGTTGGTCCGAAAAGGACACTTGATTTGATTCCCTCCAGCTTTCTACTTTAGATGTGGAAATGTTGCCTGGGAATAAGAAGGTTGGGGTGTATCCCCGGGTACACACCGCTAGGTTTTAATTAATGATATAATCGAATAGTGCCTCTCCCCTCTCGTTATGCTCGTTGCTTCCACAAAGTTTATGCCTCGCATTGGCATCACACCCTAGATTTTAGTGCTATTGTCATCTGCATAAACTCCCCTGCAGGCAGGTCATGAGCCATATAGGCTGAGACTAAGTAAAGACCCTTCCCGGTCCAAACTCTAAATTAACCACAGTTAGATCCGTTGAACTAAAGTTCGGGCAGCGGAAGGTTTTGATGTTCCTTTTAACCAAAATACAGGATTTTGGCTTGCTTTGTAAATTTGGAGGTTGTTTGTGGTTTTTTTTTTGAGTGTTGGAGGTTGATCTGCACGATTTCAACTTCGGCGTCCTTCTCTAAACTCGAACCCTCCCCCGCTTCACCCAGACTGGGAGACTCCACCTATGCTGAAGGGATTTTAAAAATCTTAAATTTGCCATGCCTGATGCCAAAACCTGAGTCGGTTTTCATTCTTCTCCAATACCTCGAGGGACTCCTCATTGATAAAGGAGAAAAAATTAACTGCTAGTTTTCAGCGGTTCCTCTGCTTTAATGTCCAACCAGTCATCCTATAAGAACCGTTGGATTTTGTATACCTGGAGACACTGGATAAGCTTTTCAGGTTCCAGATTTGTGGGATATCCGCAGCTGGGATTAGCTTGAGCCTCATGTCTTCCCATGTGTCGCAGATCTCAGTGACGCATTCGCCTAGGAAATCCCTTGAGGCCTGATCTACACATCTGCTTGCCATGAAACCCCTGACTACCTTCGAGAAGTCATAGCAGGACATTGTTCCTTCCTTACTTGAGAGGATGTGGTCCAACACCGTCTTCAATAGTTTGGCTTCCACCTCCACCTAAGTTTCGGAACTGATACCGCCCCCCAAAGCCCTTTCGTCGATCAAAGCTGATCTAGAACCACCTCGCCTCCGACTACCTCGCTCAGCAGCCTTTCTGGGCCCGGCTATGATCCACTTTCCACTGCTGTACTCGTTGCAGCAGATTTTCCCTTGAGGGGACTCTTTGGTCTCTTGGCATCTCACTTGGTCCATTAGGAGAGGGATCGAGGTCTTTTCTGTACCTCTTGCGACTTGGAATGGTTGATTTAGTGCCAGCCGTTTGCTGTAACTCTCAACAATCGACTGGAAATTTATTTTGTCCGACTGGTCACGCTAATGCACCCCACCGGCCTTCTCATTCCTAGAGTGATTCCACATGAGTGTAAACACGACTCGGCAAGGGCGACAAAAGTAGTTTATGGAGAAGAAGGTGAGAGATGACGAGGGAAATTGGGTCCATTCCACCATAACCCACCTTTGCAGCCGACTCTTGTCGTGTCGTGTATACGTTCGCGTGGAACCAAGATTAGCAATCTTGTCAAGAATGAAAACACTCTCCGGTACTGGCCCTGCATGCGCATACCATCAAGTCAGATGGTGACTTGTGCTTTGAATTTGGTTTGCCCGGCCGATCCAAGACGGGTGTGCTATGACTGGCACTTACCGAATTGGCGGTCTTCGCAGTTACCGTCTCCAGGCTGGAAGCGAGTAACTTTTCCTCTAACGAGGTCAAAGGTGGTGTTTGTGCGAGTGTACTATGGCTGGTATCAGCTGTACAACTGGCGATTGTCTAAACACTGGAACCTGGACAAACTCCCGAGAAGTATGATAGGCAAAAAAGTTTGCACAGAAGTATAGCCATAGTTCCGGCAATTAAAGGTTTGCCAGTTGAATCTACACCATAGCAGAGCAGCATCAGCAATGATGACGCGAGGCTTCGGTGAGATGAAGCTGGATATTGCTCTCATACAGGAACCCTGGATCTACAAGGGTAGGATTAGGGGACTATCTGGGAGCTTTGACACTCTGTACGTTCCCAATGCGAATGAAAGAGTGAGGACGTGTGTGCTGGTGAAACACGGAGTGCAGGCGGTTTTACTGCCGCACTTGTGCACACCAGATCTCACAGCAGTACGCGTAGGTACTGGAAGTGGGGCTTTCATTCTAGCCTCAGCCTACCTTCCGTACGATTCGCCAGATCCTCCGCCCACCAGGGAGTTGGAAATTATGGTTATTACCTGTGGCGAAAAAGGCACAGGGTTAATAGTTGGTTGCGACGCAAATGCACACAACACGGTGTGGGGAAGCACCAACGACAACCATAGAGGAGAGGCTTTGCTCGAATTTGTGTAATGCAACAATCTAGTTATTGCAAATAGAGGGGCAGAACCAACCTTCGTCGATGCTAGGACGAAGGGAAGTCATAGATATAACTCTATGCAGCAACCGGATGTTGACAAGATTGACCAACTGGGAGGTGATGGATCGGACTACTATGTCAGATCACAGAGCCATTTCATTTGAGATAGCGTACGGAACCCCGGGCAGGGGAGACGGAATTAGAACAACGAGAATTCCCCGCAACACGGACACGTCTAGATATACTGAAATGTTGCGCAGGAATCTCGGGGAGCGCGTGCCAAGGGCACCGAAAACCACAAGAGAAGCAGAGTCTCAGTTGCATGTCCTGCAGGCAGCGATAGAGAACGCTTTTCGAGTGGCGTGTCCTCTTACGTCAGTGGATGACCATGATCCCACACCCTGGTGGTGTAGGGAACTGGAGAAACTGAAGAAAGAGGTCAGAAGGGCTTTCAACCAAGCGATGAGGTGCAATGACCCGGTTGCCTGGGAGAATTACAAAGCCAAGAAAAGAGAAATGAAACAAACTCTGCGACGACGGAAAAGGGAGTCGTGGAGGGACTTCTGCTCGAGCATGGAGGAAGATTTAAGATCTGGATTTTCAGCCCCTCATGCTTTTTGGATCGAGGATCAAGGTGTCTGGGATGGTCAAGTATCTGGGTGTATACTTGGACTCGCGACTAACCTGGAAATACCACGTTGAAGAGAAGATTAAGAAGGCGACAAGGGCGCTTCACCAGTGCAGAAGAGTATGTGGACTAAGGTGGGGTATCTCACCAAGGTTAGCATACTGGCCATATACCATGATGGTGAGACCCATCATAACTTATGCCTCGGTGGTCTGGTGGACTAAAGTCACACAGAAAACCGTCAAGAGGCATTTGGACAAGGTGCAAAGAATGGCCAGCGTAGGTGTGAGCGGTGCTTTCCGCACTACACCCGCCGCGGCATTGGAGGCGCTGTTAGGTCTGCTGCCGTTAGATCTCCAGGTGATGAAGACTGCGGCAGCCTCAGCGATTCGGATGAGACGGGATGCCGCATGGCAGGCGTCAGGAGCCTTATATGGGCACAAGAAGATCCTGGATCGCATTAAAGGGATTAGGGAGCTCATGATGCCCATGGAAGGGATCACAAAAATGAGGGTGACCGAAAGGTATCATAAAACCCTCATAGGAAACGGAACGCTCCCGGAAGGGAGGCCGGAAGACATATATATCTTCACGGACGGATCCATGATTGACGGCAGAGCAGGTGCGGGAGTCTTCTCAAATGACTTAAATCTGACCTGCTCTCTGGCTTTGGGGAATTACACCTCAGTCTACCAGGCGGAAATGCTTGCTCTGCTGCACGCGCTGGATCACATAAATGAGGGTCAGGTGCAGGGAAGAAGTATCCTTATAGCACTGGACAATCAGGCTGTGATTAAGCGCATGAATCAGACAGAGATTAATGCGTCTCTGGCGTTGGAATGTGTCCAAAAACTGAACAGGTGTGCGAAACAAAACAACGTGACGCTAGCTTGGGTTAGAGGACATACAGGCATCGATGGGAACGAAAAGGCTGACAACCTAGCAAAACAGGAGTCAACCTCGGAATTCTGGGGACCGGAGCCATACTCTGCCATTGGCAGAGGGTTGGTAAGGAACTGCATCGAGAAATGGGTCGCTGAGGAACACCGGAGACGGTGGGACGCTATGACCACGTGTAGGCAGGCTAAGATGGTGCTTACGTTGCCGATTACCGCAGCCAGAACAAAGATCCTGCATATGCAAAGGAGAACCCTCAGATGGTTGGTGGCACTGATTACAGGACACGGACGTTTCAGGTATCACCTAAAAAGAATGGGAATTCTGGAGGATGACACCTGTCGGATGTGCCTGGAGGAACCTGAGACGGCCACACACATAGTGTGTCACTGTCCGGCGGTGGCGAGAAAAAGGGCTGCCATAACTGGACTCCATTGGATGGAGGACATGAGGCAGACTCCCTTCAATCAGCTGCTTGCGATAACTAGGGGAGTCGAAGCAAGGGAGCAATGGGACAACCCACTGCAACCCCAATAAGATGACTCTAGGCAGAGGGACGTAAAGGGACCCGCAAATAGTGGTCTGATTCGATATCCCTCGAAAATCTATATATATATATATATATATATATATATAGCCATAGATGAGGCGCATTTCTTTAGAAAGATGGGGGATATATTGTCGGGACGAGTGGATTTGTTAGTTTCAATTCTTTGAGGCATCTATTTACCTCGCAAGTGCTGAGCAAGACTCGATTACGTGTGTGCGAAACACTTGACGGCAAGTGATGATGTACGACGGAAAAGAATTCGAAACAAACAGAGACTAGTGAATCGATCTTGGATAGATAAAGGGATAAAGGAAGGGGTGGTGGATGTTGTAAAATTCTTCTTGGCACTTACCAAGAACCAAACAGATATTTTCAATTTTACTCAAATCGTCCACGCAACTATTTTTACCACTTTTACTATTGATCATAAAACGCCTATTTCTGTCTTGTAACAGAAGTAAAAAGCCACACATTCGCTGACAAGTGTAAACACTGCAAAAAACCCAACAAAACCGCCAAACTGCATCCGAATGCGTTTCGCAGTTCTAAAATTATCCACTTGGATACGTGGAGTGGGTCTAAAAACAATCTAAATCACCCCAAAATAACCCCACAATTATACGCGATGGACTTTCGGAAATTATATTTAGCGGCTTGAAAGCGGCTTAATTTTAGGACACACAATTCTATTTCGGGGCCCCACGTTTATTTACGACCGTTAAGCCGCGTTATTAGAGATGCAATCATCATCGATTATTTGCTCAGCGAATTCTTTATTTTCCAGCTTGTTTGTTTTTAAAGATGGAAATATGAAAAATTTCAATTATTTTCCATAATTCTGCCCCCACCACCTTTTTCATTTTCGGCAATTAAAATTCGACCACTTACGTGCTAATTCCCATTCCATATGGATTAAGTTTGGTGGCGAGCATTTTTGATTTGCGAATTGGGTGCACACATTTTTGGGAACGTTTATGTTTCATAACAAATCACAAAAATATTCCTCGAAACAGTGCGCAAAAATAGATTCGTTTCTATAAAAGAAACGTGGACGTGCACAGGTAGAACTCACCCTTGGACACCCACGTACCATACACAAAAAAAAAGTCTCTATGGCGTAAGTCTTTTGAGAGAAGTTCATTGGCAGGATGAAACCTACGGGGTGCAAGAGCCTGACGTGAAAATGAATTGATTTTTTTTTGTCATGTTGTCGTCCCTTGTCCTTCCAATTCGGTCTTTTATAATAATTAAATCTAGGTAGTGTTTCTTGGGACTCTTTTGTGCTGGGTGCTCCGCCCTCGGCACAAGAAGGGAAGCCCGAGTTTTCTCTGTTTCGATATTTAGATCTGGAGATAAATTTTAATTGGAATCGAGTCTCCTTCCAGATTTATTTATAGAAATGGAAGACAATACACAATTTACAGATGGAACCTTTCATCTGTTCAAAATCGCTGCGAATTGACAAAAGCAGCACCAAGTGCTCTCGCTGTGTTTGGGCATTTTCAAGATTCAAGAGGGGCGGGGGGGGGGTCTAGGAAGCAGTGACAATGACATCGTTCGACGTAAAAATTCTTGAAATAATTTTGCTGAAAGTAAATTGACATGGAAACCAAGACGTAGATTGTATGCGTGGGGTAACTTCAAACAGGTAGGGGGAAGAGCGGGGGAGGGGGCATTGTTGGCCTAATGACGGAAGACTCATTAAAGAATGCGGATATATTCATATGTACGAGTTCTAAAGTTAAATGGACTTGTTCGCCACATGATGCTCTCCACTAACATATCCAAACTAAACATTTCTGGGCATCTCAAATGGGGATGATGTGCAGCCTGATGACGGGAAATGATGCCTTCCACCGCTCACTCCCAATCTCCTACTGCGGAATTCACGCGGTAACATTGTTAACTTCAAATGGACGCTGGATGGTCAAGCTCAGCGGAAAGGATAAGAACGACTGCACGATCTTTAAAGCATACTCACTCAGCCTCCAGACCGCTAACCTATACTTTCTCCTATATCTTTCAAATCAAGCTTACTACTAGACATTGCACCATAATTCGAACGAAACGAGGCACTAGTTGTTATAGTCTATATCCCGGAGATCGATGTTTATTTCCGTACCACAATGGACCAAGAAAAAGTGAAAACCTCAAAGATAGTGAGCTGTGAGCTTGATGCTATCAGAGTCAACTTGCAACTGGAATTGGAGTAAAAATGGCCAACGAGCTTGTAATGCTCATTTGTGCCTACCAGAAACTACGGTTCGTAAGCTAAACAGAGGTCTTGCGGAGGCTCTCTAGTATAGGAGACTACAATGACGAGAGATAGTTAAAGCAGCTGCAAGAAGTGCTATAATATCAGCCAGATCAGAGCAAAGATCTGCACGAAAAAGACGCCGACTGTTGACAGACAACAGCAGGAAGCACCTAATAACATAAGTGGTCCAATGCAGCCTGCAACCTAGTCGATAAGGACATAAGAGGTACTTATCTCACGCGCCAACGACTCTACTCTTATCAGCACGCATACCAGGAGGTCAACTCAACTGAAACGATCCTTGACGATCCGGCCTTAAAACTCGAAGAGCCAGGGTTAAATAAATGAATTATACGTTGTTTAAGCCTCCTTTAAACAGAATCTATCAGGTTGAACGCGTATGATACACGGATTGGTCTACGCTAGAGACCGTTGCGGATCCCGGTATTTGGGAGAGAAGGCACCAGGTTGTGTTGAACGTTATTTTAATATAACAGACTAGCGCCCAGAGGTAGATCCTCTTTTGTACTTTTGAAGGTTCTGTTATTGATCCAATGTTGAACTGCATACTCTATTCAGAAAGATAGTAGAAACTCCGGACTGCACCCCTAGCAGCGTGCAGCTTTAATTGCGGTGTAACATTGTTGAGCACTGCGTATAAGATATTATCTTGCAAAAGTAGGAAGGGCCATACCTCATAAATTCAGCTTCTTCGCCGATTACTTTATGCCTACTGTCGTGATCAAAAGTGGCAGGCTGAGATCCCTTAAGTGTGCAGCAATTGCGGTTAAATCTAGTTCCCTGCTTTTGAGCAATTACACAGTCTCCTAACAAACAGATAGTAAGGAAGGGGGTTCCTTGAGCAATGGAAGCCCTAAAAGCTTGTGCTCATCCCGAAGCCGGGCGAGCCCCCAAGAGGATTTATAGCCTGATATGTCTTTTCAACACTATGGACACGTTTTTCGAAAGGGTCATATACAACAGACTGCTCCCAAGCAACGAAGAGAGGCTAGATCGACAATAGAAGCTTCAGGAAGGCTCGGTCGACAATACATGCTGTCAATATGGTAACTAGCCTTGCAAGAGCAGCAATGGTTGTGAATAAGAGTTGCGAATTGATAGTCTTTGATCGCAATCGCGGCGTTGATAAAGTTTGATACAGCAAACTATCTAGTGCGCATTGTGATAGAATTACTTGTAGGTAGGACCCTACACTAAGAGACAGACGACAGAGTAAGGAGGTAAAGTACAATATGCGGAGTCCCCCAAGGCTCCGTCCTTGGCCCTCTTCTGTGAATCATCATATAAGACGGCGACTCCCGAGAAGCCGTCGCTATTGGGTTCGCCGATGAGATCTAGGTAGCTGTAGTAATTAATCGATTCGACGAAATCGAGATATTCGCGAATGACGCGATATGAGAGATAAAGGTGTGGCTCGAGAATGCTGGTCTCATCCTGGCTGAGCAAAAAACGAAGGTAGTGCTAATCACCGAGCGGAAAAAGGTGGAGACCATAGAGGTGTAATTAGGAGACCAGGTCCTGCGTTTCCAGCCCACACTTAGGTTTTTGGGAGTGATGATTGACCGGAGGCCCCTGTGCTGAAAGTAGACTCGGGTTTCATAACAAGTCGTTTGAGTTGAAGAAAGTGACTTTTCACTTGAATTACGACTTTCAGTACAGGGGCCTAGAGTGAAAATGCTAAGTTGACTTTAGGCCCCTATACTGAAAGCCGCGATTCGACTGAAACGTCACTTTCTTCCTCAAACGACTTGTCACGAAACCCGAGAAACTTTAATAAATAAATAAATAAAAAATCAGCGCAGCACTGGCGATGATGCTGCCTAATAGGGGCGGCCCCAGGCCAAGCCCCCGCCTCCTCATCACAATAATCGTTAGTTCTGCGACCTTGGACAGAACGGGCAATATGAGGAAAATAAACTCTGCGTAACGTTGAAGTGTCCTTCGGGCATACTGTGCATACCGTATTATGTATTATGACTAATCAGCATGCGTGATAGCGCGAATGGTAAATGGGGAAGTGAGTTGTTGCCTCACACAGTTCCTGAGTGGGCATGGAGTTTATAGGACATACATTAACCCCTTCAGGCTGGCCGATTAACCGTTCTGCCCGGAATGGCTGCACGACAAAGATACGACAGCTAACTCCTGAGAACAACTTGGAGCATATGATAAGTTCGGAAGATGTGTGGAGAGTGATGGAATGGATGGATACATTTTAATGATGGGCGTTAAAGACCATCCACCGGAAGCTTAAGCATTGCGAAACCCAAAGAAACAGAGAAAGGCAAGGAAATGCACTGAGAGACAGTAGCTAGGTAGCTAGATGGTTAGACTGATGAGCTCCTTTGAGGGATTCCTTTTTTAAGGGTCTTTCTAATGGCGCCAGACTGAAGTAATGCCTTAACGGCTCGTACCGGTATTGACTTGAGTGTCATGCAAAAGAGGGCCTTAGACAGGCGGTCGCACATATTCCCTGTGGCCAGTGTGGCGCGAAGTGGATTTGAACTACGGACCTCTAGGATGGTAATCAGGCACCTTAACGCCTAGGTTACTAAGGCCAGCAATAAGAATACTTACGAAAACTTGTCGGCTTATGCTAACAAGAAGACCTTTATTTTATTGTAAATAAAGCGGACTAAACCATAAACCAGCTACTGTCAATGGGTTCACTCCTATTTGGGTTTGGAGCCTTAAGCAATTTGGTCGGGCTCTGACACTGTTTTAATTGGTTCAAAACCACAGTAGCCATCAGTATAATGAATAGGGTCCTAAGCTATCGGACTGGCCTTCTACACTGGCCTGGTTAACTCCAAGTAGATTATCCTTGGTGCATCACGCAATGTGGCCAGAAAATCAATACGGTGTATTAGAATGTCAGAACACTAGTTGACGTGTTCGCCGAACGCTGCGCCCTAAATTACCACTTATGAAGGATCGGAAGAGCCTTGAAGAAGGAAACGAGTATGGCTTGCAGCATTGCGTGACCAAAGAAGTCTGAGTGGTCAATCTTTAGGCAAACTCCTCAATTTTTTCAAGCGATCTGGTTTACAAATCTGAGGTATAGGGGCTGCTAAGAGCACAATACACCTAAGATGCAGTCGCGATACTGCTTAGACGCGAAAGAGACTAAGACACCTCACTGAAAAAAGACAGAAAGAACGCGATGGAAAAAATGGAGAAGATACATCCTGTCCTGTACATATAAAATGAGTTATCACAGGGTACAGCTTTTATTGCTGTATAACATTGATGTGCCCTGCGTATAAGATATTCTCAGCTATCTTGCAAAACTCGTAGGTTCATACCCTATAAATTGCTACCCCGATTACTTTAGGTCTGCTGTCGTGATCGAAAGTGGCAAACTGCGATCCCTTGAATTTACAGCAATTGCGGTTAAATCTAGCTCCCTGCTCTTGAACCATACCGTGAACCCTTACACAGTCTCCTAACTCATCAGGTAGCCCAATGTCTAACCATTTTAACATATTTTAGACCATTCCTTTTACTTTATTAAGACATAAAGGCCAATTAGAAAGCATTAAGAGGATAATAATGAGCTTAATCAATTTCTGAACAGCATTTCAATTACAGTTAGTAAACTATAGTATCTAGATATAAAATCAGTGATTTCCTTCACATCATTTTCACATAACAAAACATTCAACTGGCAGCCAACGTTTTTAGGGGCTGACGGTTGTGTAACATTACACAACCCCTCCCAATTCACTCAGAAAATTCTGACATGAAATTGTGCCAAATAGAATTTCATTATCGTTTGTCAACAACGTCAAAACTTTTGTGTCCATTTCTGTGATAATAGCGATATGTTGTGACATTGCTCAAAAAGAACCCCTAGAAGAAGTGAAAACGTACGATGTCCTTCAGAGGTCATTCCTTTCATCTTATCTTTTTATTTAGTCGTACTTTTACTTGCTTAATTAATTAGAAGATTCATTATTTCACGTTCGGGTCTTGGGAGATGCTTGAAGTCGTCGTGGAGATTTTTTTCATCTATATTGAGAAGAGCCTAGTCAAAAGTTATGATGATTGAAAAACTGCAATTAATCCCCGAAGATCAATCAGTATCCTCCTGCCTGATCCGAGATTAATAAATTCTAGCTCATCTAGATGTTAATATGTTGCTTACAAGCACATAACAGATTCGGTGTCATGCACCCCCATGGAAATTCCATCGAAGGAGAAGTGAGTGTCGGCTTTGATGTAATCCATAAATAGAATGCGAGCGAGATTCCTATCGCTAACATCAGAATCAATGGCGAAAAACCAGGCGATGTTTGCCGTCTACCCAGCGCACGCCCCCTCCGGCACGTGCTTAGTGTGATAGGAGCTTGAAAAGCCTATTCAGCTCCAGACAGCGAATTTCCTTAAATAAGTCACACTCCTTCGCCCCATTCTGGTGCTTCGCTGAAAAAATCCTGAGGAGGTGATGATGATATTGACTGATGTTCGGGGGCGAAGACTGCTCAAGGACCAAATGGAATATGGGAGAACACTTTCGGTTATAAAAGGACGCAAATTTCAGAATATCATAAGTTCAAGGATTACGGGATAATCGTAATTATTGGAAGGAGTGTAGTCGAGCTGTGCTTGTGTTGAGATTACATCCAGGCAAATCTGTTTGGTTTTTATCGAGCACATTACGGGGAAGGTGTTGCTTGTTTAAACAAGGTGTTTGTGTAGGAGATTTATGGCTTCGATATGAGAGTTTTTGATGCCGATAAATGATACATCGCTACGCAAAGTTTATTGGAGATTGTGAGTTGTAAATTTTGCAGTTCAAACGAAATCTTCTGTCGATCAAATTCAGGCACGTGGCAACTAAAATATAGATTTAATATGAGCTAGTGGAAGGATGATCAAAACCAGCAGACTGTTGCCACTTGTAACTGCTCATAAAGAGAGGAAAGGCTAATAATAATGGGCTAGTCATTTCCCGGGAGGTAGATATTGTAGTAGAGTTCAGCCGGACTTACAAGAGGCAGTTCATTTGTCCCGTACACGATAATAAATTGTACTGAGGCCTCAACTTTTTTAAATGTTCCTGTTCAAAAATAATGTACTACTGGGATATGAGCGTGTCTCGTGCGATTGTAAAATACGAAGTGGAGAGACATTTTCTTACTGCTTTTGCCGCAGTAAAATATCCAATTTAAACCGAGCCGTGGTGAGATTGTAAATACCAACTGGAGGTTAGGTTAGGTTAGATATGGCTGAGCTTTTGGTTCAAGCTCACACACTTAAGCCAGAAGGATAGGTCCATTGTGATGCCATAGTGATCCCATTTTAAAACCTGATGTTAAAATGTCGTTTCTTTGTTAAAACCATCTCGAGGAAGTAATGAATCTTCTAAGTTGCGGGATTTCAATCTTCGAGATTTCCGCAAGATTGCTTAGAAAGGGTTCACCAAATGTGACAGAGGAGATGTAGTACACTTTCCGCCTCGTCCAGGTTCTTACAGCTTCTGCAGAAATCGTAGGTCTCAAGACCTAAACGGGTCGCATGCGTCCCTATCGGACACTGTCCGGTCAACACTCCCACTATAACTGAGAGTTCTTGTCTCCCGAGGCTCAGTAATAAGGTGGTTCGCCTGAGATCATAGAGGGGCCAGGTTAATTTGGCCAAAGTGCATTTATTAAGATCCCTCCAATGCTTTTTCGCTTGTGTTATTGTGTGTTGCTTGCATCGGAGTTTAAAGGTGGTCCAAGGCATACCAACTCTTTCCTTTTCTGGAAGGAGAGTAGCGGTCGTGTCTAGCCAGTTCGTCAGCTTTACAATTTCCCTCTATATTTCGATGACCGGGCACCCATATATATAGATTTTCGAGGGATACCGAATCAGACCACTATTTGCGGGTCCCTTTTCGTCCCTCTGCCTAGAGTCATCTTATTGGGGTTGCAGTGGGTTGTCCCATTGCTCCCTTGCTTCGACTCCCCTAGTTATCGCAAGCAGCTGATTGAAGGGAGTCTGCCTCATGTCCTCCATCTAATGGAGTCCAGTTATGGCAGCCCTTTTTCTCGCCACCGCCGGACAGTGACACACTATGTGTGTGGCCGTCTCAGGTTCCTCCAGGCACATCCGACAGGTGTCATCCTCCAGAATTCCCAATCTTTTTAGGTGATACCTGAAACATCCGTGTCCTGTAATCAGTGCCACCAACCATCTGAGGGTTCTCCTTTGCATATGCAGGATCTTTCTTCTGGCTGCGGTAATCGGCAACGTAAGCACCATCTTAGCCTGCCTACACGTGGTCATAGCGTCCCACCGTCTCCGGTGTTCCTCAGCGACCCATTTCTCGATGCAGTTCCTTACCAACCCTCTGCCAATGGCAGAGTATGGCTCCGGTCACCAGAATTCCGAGGTTGACCCCTGTTTTGCCAGGTTGTCAGCCTTTTCGTTCCCATCGATGCCTGTATGTCCTCTAACCCAAGCTAGCGTCACGTTGTTTTGTTTCGCACACCTGTTCAGTTTTTGGACACATTCCAACGCCAGAGACGCATTAATCTCTGTCTGATTCATGCGCTTAATCACAGCCTGATTGTCCAGTCCTATAAGGATACTTCTTCCCTGCACCTGACCATCATTTATGTGATCCAGCGCGTGCAGCAGAGCAAGCATTTCCGCCTGGTAGACTGAGGTGTAATTCCCCAAAGCCAGAGAGCAGGTCAGATTTAAGTCCTCTGAGAAGACTCCCGCACCTGCTCTGCCGTCAATCATGGATCCGTCCGTGAAGATATATATGTCTTCCGGCCTCCCTTCTGGGAGCGTTCCGTTCCCTATGAGGGTTTTATGAAACCTTTCGGTCACCCTCATTTTTGTGATCCCTTCCATGGGCATCATGAGCTCCCTAGTCCCTTTGATGCGATCCAGATTCTTCATGTGCCCATATAAGGCTCCTGACGCCTGCCATGCGGCATCCCGTCTCATCCGAATCGCTGAGGCTGCCGCATTCTTCATCACCTGGAGATCTAACGGCAGCAGACCTAACAGCGCCTCCAATGCCGCGGTGGGTGTGGTGCGGAAAGCACCGCTCACACCTACGCTGGCCATTCTTTGCACCTTGTCCAAATGCCTCTTGACGGTTTTCTGTGTGACTTTAGTCCACCAGATCACCGAGGCATAAGTTATGATGGGTCTCACCATCATGGTATATGGCCAGTATGCTAACCTTGGTGAGATACCCCACCTTAGTCCACATACTCTTCTGCACTGGTGAAGCACCCTTGTCGCCTTCTTAATCTTCTCTTCAACGTGGTATTTCCAGGTTAGTCGCTAGTCCAAGTATACACCCAGATACTTGACCATCCCAGACACCTTGATCCTCGATCCAAAAAGCATGAGGGGCTGAAAATCCAGATCTTTAATCTTCCTAGTGAAGATTATCGCGTCTGTCTTATTGGCATTTATGGTGAGGCCCTGTTCCGTACACCACTGCTTAACCACTTGGAGTGCATTCCTCATGATATCTGCCGTAGTGCTCATAAACTTGCCACGTGCCACAATCGCTACATCATCTGCATACCTAACGGTATGCACGCCCATTACCTCTAGCCGCCTGAGCAGAGTGTCCACAGTGATGTTCCACAGGAGGACAATTCTTACATTTTTTGAGGGAGTGAAGTTTTGTACTCGAGAGACATTTCTTACTTCTTTTTAGGCGAGGTTCGATTGTAAAATAGAAATATACTTTCTGGAGACATAGCTTTCATACCTACTATGGATCAGTTTAATGTATAAGAGATTCCAAACCGTGATTCTGAAGCCATGCCAATATCGACAACTACAACATTGCCTCCGCTTTCGGAGCTGGAGTCTGGTATTTTTGTTTTTTTTTTTTTGTGATACGATGAAGCTTAGGAGTTACCCTTTGTACTACTATACCTTTTCAACTTCAAATTGGGACTAAACAAATTCAAATTGGGACTAAACAATTTCAAATTGGGACTAAACAAATTCAAATTGGTACTAAACAATTTCAAATTGGGACTTATGAGTTTAGTTCATCATGAAATTAGGAAGAGTGCTTTTAAGAAGCCAGAGGTCAAGACTTTGTTAGCCATTATCTCAAAATATGTATCAGACATATGTTGTATTAGTTATTGATAATGCGCCTTGTCATGCCTACATCGAAGAAGTGTTTCAGGAAAATAAATTTGTTGGTCATCGATTACTTAGACTTGGACCCTATAGTCCAATGTTTGATGCTATCGAGCACGCTTGGTCAAGCAAACGTTAAAAGAGAATTAGCAATTCAAATGCCACAAACTCTAACCGGCTAATATGGCTCAAGCCGAATATCGTTTACAATGGTTACAAACTATCTTAATTAATGATATAAGAAATCACACAGATGTGAACTGCACAAAATATGTCGCCCATCGTTCAAAGGTTCATACCCGTTACATTAAATATGATGGATGCTCGTTTTCAAATAATGTTTTTATATTGTTATCTCTGCTTATTTATTCCAAACTTAATAAAAATAATTAACACTTTAATCTTTACTGATAGTAGTTCATTTATTACTTCAAATTGTTTGGTCCCAATCTGAAATTGTTTATTCCCAATTTGAAATTGTTTATTCCCAATTTGAAATTGTTTAGTGCCAATTTGAAATTGTTTAGTCCCAATTTGAAATTGTTTAGTCCCAATTTGATATTGTTTAGTCCCAATTTGAAATTGTTTATTCCCAATTTGAAGTTGAAAAGGTATAGTCCGTCATGTCGTTCGAGTCATGGTGCAATGTATAGTAGTAAGCTTGATCTGAAGGATAGAATAGAAAGGATAGGTTAGGGGTCTGGATGGTGCATGAGTAGATGTCGGATGAACCTTGCGTTTGAACTCTGAGATGTTATATGAGCTCGGAAACACCGACTGCGGAAGACAGTTCCACAGTCGAGTTGTTCTATTTATAAACGAACTACTAAATCGTAATGTGCGCGAAGAGGAGGGCTGTAGTGCGTGGATGTGAGCCGAATTGTCTTGTGTTGCGGGAAAAAAGTTGCCGTGTAAGCAGGGGGTTCTTTATTTCAGTGGAGCAGTCACTGTAATAATAGCGATAAAACTTGCTGAGTGCAGCTTCATTCCTACGGTGGCTTAAAGGGTCGATGGAGGAGCATAGAGTGCTATCGCCAATGAGTTTGATGGCGCGGTTTTGCACCTTGTCTAGCCAAGCCAAGGTGGTTTTAGGAGCGCCTGCCCAGATATACGAGTTGTATTCAAGGTGGGGTCGAATGTAGGACTTGTAGATTGTGGCTAGAGCAGCTAGCTGAAGGAGGAACTTGCATCTCTTAAGGAATCCGAGGCATTGCATCGCTTGTTTGGCGATTTGGAATATGTGACCATTCCATTGAATATCATTGGATAGAGTCATTCCCAGGATGTTAAGAGATGGGTCAGGTGTTAGGTTATCCTTGTCCACTAAAATAGAAGGAAAGTCGGTACAGGTTTTGGTGGAGATAACGCAGTACTTTGTTTTTGATGCGTTAAATTCGACCCGATTCTTGCGGCCCCAGTCAAGAATGAGTTCGATGTCCGCGTTAAGAGAGCTGGACATGAGTTCGCGGTCTAAGAGACTAGGTCTGGCACTTGCTTGTCTAATGTTGGCGTAAGAGTGACGCAGAGTACTGTCATCGGCGAAAGTGTGGAGTGGGTTGGAGAGGATTGAGAGCAGATCGTTAATGAATATTAGAAAGAAAGCAAGTGAGAGGATCGATCCTTGGGGAACGCCGGCCGAAATAGAGTGTGGGTTGGATTTAACGCCATCCAATACCTTGATTGAACGGCCAGAAAGAAAGCTCTCAATCCAGTTCATAAGAACTGAGTCGATACCAATAGCTTGGAGTTTAGACAGCAGAGCGGGATGCCATACTCTGTCTATTTGGCATGACTTTGATAAGCAGGTAACTTAATAAAACCCACAAATCAAACAACTGAAGCCACAGATAAATACCTTGTAGAACCACTGCTGCTAAGATATAAAGACCTCGCTTTGTGGGAGCGAGGAAGGGCTCAGGAAGGCTATCACAGGAGGAATCAGGAAAGTAAAGAGGGAAGAAGAAAGAAGGAAAGTTATGTAGGTGGGAAAGTGGAAAAGGCGAAGAACCGCGGGGCTGCCCGGGATTCGAACCCGCGACCTCTGGGATAGTAGCCAGACGCCTTACTCCCTAGGCTACCGAAGCCCCGACGGTATGCGGGAATATAGAGTCCCACGCTCGTTACTACCGTCGTTAATTGGCTATCCGATTTTACCCACCAGAGCAACCCAATGTATATCAGCGGGTAAACTGTTCCATAATTGTGTAGAATGTAGAAGATCTCTGCGCAACTAAATGGGAGAATCTAGGTAGGATAAATAGTATTCTTCTAGTCGTACGACCAAAACGAAGATACTCATGGAGGTATGATGGACGATCAGAGTGTAGGAGTTTATAAATGAATGTCATTGCCTTGAGCGATAAGTACACATCAAGTGTGCACCTCAGAATGGACTTATATGGTCAGATCGGCGAAGATTATAAACAACAATCGTTGTACAATCGTTGAAGGCTACATTGAGTTTATCACGACATGACGCATCAAGGAACGGAAAGACCAAGCTAGCATAACTTTGAACGAGTAACTAAGGGCAGAATGGAAGCGAGATAGAGTATGAGAGATCTGGTCACAGCAAGTTAATTGTGAGTTCAGATAGACGCCTAGATTTTTGACTCGCGATTGATAAGGTAAGGGCGTCTTCATGAGAATGATAGGTGGAAGAAAGGAGGTGTCTACATGACTCCTATACAATGTAATGCAGCAGGATTTACATGCATTTAGCAGTAAGTGGTTAGAAAGAGACCATTGAGAAATGCGCTCCAGATCGGCATTAATGTTGTTAACACAGTTCTCAACCAAACCAATAGGACTGTTTAAGTAAATTTGGACATCATCTGCATACATGTGCAGTTTACAGTTAGTCACGATACTACTGAGATCATTTATATACATGCTGAAAAGCAGCGGTCCTAGTATGGAGCCCTGTGTAACACCGCGGGTGATTGGCAAGGAGTCGGAAGTCGAATTTTGTAGCATACTTTTTGAGATCGATTATGTAAGTAACTCCGAATAAAGAGGACGCAGAGGATGAAAACCTCATGTGGTCTATTAGCTTAGTTTCAAGGAGCGTATAGCTAACACTGTCGAATGCCTTACTAAAGTCCAGGAGCACAAGAAAAGCAATGTCATGCGAATCAAGAGCCATTCGCAAATCGATGGTCGCTTTCAGGAGTGCAGTTTCACAGCTACTGCTCTTGCGGATGGATGATGTCCATGAGACAACAGGGACCACATTTGAGGAGGGAAGGCTGGAGTCATCTTTTATCGGTATGGGCTGAGCATGAGCAAGTTTCCAAGACTCTGATAAAATTTAATAGTGACTCTCTCCGCTAGTTATTTTCGGTGCTTCCTCAAAGCGTATGTCTGGCGTTGCCGTCAAACCCTACTACCAGGTTGGCTCTGTTCGATTTTGGAGCTATTATCAGGTGTGTCAATTACTCCAGGGATGCTGGCAGCTCATAGGCATGTAAGTTGAGGCTAAGTAAAGGCCTTTCCCCATCCGAACTCCAATCTAAATACAGTTAAGTCCGTTGAACTGAAGTTGGGGCAGCGGTAGGCGACTCATCCCCGCTGGAGCCAGCAATTTTTTTAGTGTTCATACTATTGGAAAGGAGGGGGGGAGAGGACAGCGATTGTATCTAGCTTCGTCTAGCCTCTTCGCATTAGTCTGCTTCGGCATGGCAGTCCTTATCCGGTACCCTGCAGGTTTTCAGATATAATCCTATGCTACCTTGGCCAACAACATGCTACCCACGCGCTCCACCACCGCGTCAAGGTGTAGGCACCTGGCTGGACGAAAAATACATTTTTGTTTGAAGATATTTTTGATTGAAAATTTTTCTCAGAATAATTTTTAATATCATAAAACAAGATATTAATCTCACATCACCCAAAATTACGCAAGAAGTCACAAGTGCCAGCGAAAGTAAAAGTTCAAGGCTCTTCAATGTTTCTCTTCCATGTCCAATAAAAAAACAAAAAAAATGTTAACAAGGTAATTATTGCAAAATTACTTGGAATTCGTCCCAACTCAACGCATTCGATTTGATTGCATGGAAATTTACCGATAAAAATTATTTATAGAAAGGAAAATTTCAGATCGGGGGAAATTTCCATGGTTCTGTGATAAACTTTGGCAATAAGATCCGCTGATTAGACGACCGAAGTTTTGTTTTATATAACTCATTATTAAAGTGTTGTTGATTGTTTATTTTCCTATTAGTAGGGTTGGGAAAGGAAAACTGTTAGTGGTTGCCATGGTAAGATATGTCATTAGATCAGTTCAAGAGGTTTATCCAATCTCAAAGAAGGCTTTATTTTTGGTCGTAGACATAGCCTTGGTTTAGGCTCATATTTCTACTCTTATTTCGGACGGCCATGGTACTTTTAATTTAACTATGATGAGATGAACTTTTTATAATTGCAAAGTATTTTTATAGGTCTCTTCTCTTCTTGCTCTTCTTTGAGTGAGGTAGCAGGTGTAACTACTCAAACTGGTAGAGATATGATCATAGACGTTCAGGCTCACCTTCTCCACTAAAATTTAGGAAGGAACGGGCGCTCTTACGAAAAGTATAATAATCGTCTTCACCTTCATGAGGTTCCCCGTGGTAACTATATCCTCAAGCATAGCCGGCGGATAATGTGGGTATGGTGTGTAGCAGTACCCATTCGGAAAATTCCGCAATATCAGATACATTAGGACAGTTAAAAACGAAATGAGAGAAAAACATGCGTTAGGATTTCCGAGGATTAAGTAGTAGATGGTTCAATGTCGACGAAGAAGAAACACGTTGCAGATCGGCGCTAAGTTTCTCTAAATTACGGAGGAATTGTTCTTTGGGGGAAGAAATATAAATTTGAACATCATCTGCGTACAAGTGAATCTTGGAATATTTGACTACAGAAGGAAGATCATTAATAAAAATCCCAAATAGATAAAAGTAGGCCAAGGATAGAGCCTTGGGGAACACCCGCGTAAAGAGAAGTAACTGAGGAAGAACTGTTACCGAGCAGAACTTTCTGGGAACGATTGGTTAAGAAACTATGTATCAGTTTAAGGACAGGAAAAGAAAAATTAGCTTGGGAGGCGAGTTTTTTTAGAAGCAAACCGTGATTAACACTATCAAAAGCTTTTGAGAAATCAAGCAACTATAAGCAGCAAATGTGAATTGGTCAAGCGACTTTCGAATATCAGACGTCACTTTTAGGAGGGCAGTGTCACAGCTACGGCGTTTGCGAAAGCCAGATTGCCATTCATTAATAAGATGAATTCGTCCACAAAACTCAAGAATTTGGGCAGCAATAAGCTTTTCAAGAACCTTAGCCAAAAAAGGTAGTATACCACGACGACGGAAACTTAGAAACAGTGAGGCATGTGTTAAAAATGTGAGTCAGGACCGGCAAGAGACAATGTATAAGCATATTTAGGAATTTAGGAGATATGTTGTCACTTCCGGTCGCTTGTAACTTAACTGATTTTAGGGCTGAGACAACCTCAAGGCAATCGACACAGCGAAAGCAAAAGCCATCAGGGGATGAGGAGGGGAGAGTATTCATTTCGGCAGTCGTACGGTTTCCAATGAAATGTTGATTGAGGCTTTCTGGACAAAGATTATGAGGCGTAGTGACATTTTTAGGATGCCCGCCTAAAGACCGTAAGTTATTTCAGACAGTTTTGGCTGGAAGCGAAGGAAGTACTTCGCACTTTCGATTTTATTTGATATTATTTTATTATTCGAGTTCAATCAATTTTTTTAATTTTCGTTCGATGGAAGGTGAAAAGCTACAGGCTCCTGTATGCCGGTTGTGTGGGACTCGAACCCACTGAACACCTCCTGGTCTTCCACTCTCTCCGCATGACTGGTTTTTTAGCATAGCGTTTTGGCAATGGATCAACTTTTATCTAGCTGCTAGTACTCCTGGTGCTAGTGCCTTTCTCTCTTTCCTTCATCTTCTTCCAGCCCCAACTTCCCGGCTTTCAGCGTACCTTCCACTTTCCCCACCCATTCTATTTTCTGATCATATCTCCTAGGATGCTTTTTGGTGGCAGAGACGCCTCAGCTATTGATTGTAGTTCAGCTTTATATTCGCCAAATATCACATAATAAAAGAAGACATGATCCTGATCCTGATCCCTGGCCATGCATTCAGGAGTAGGTGGTCGGTGATTCATCGTGCCTGAAATGATGGTAGTATTTACTATATCCTCCATCTCCCCATTTCCATTCAATAATTGCCTGAGATCGGAACTCACTTCAAAACGCTCCTTCGTAACCCCTCTCCCAACGTTGTGAACAAGTTTGTGGGTCCACCGACCCTTAACAGACTCGCCTCACTTCCCTTTCCATTCCGACGGACTCACATAGCTACCGCCACTGTATTTGGTAACAAATTCGGGATCATAGGGAAGCATGCCTTCTCTCGCCAGTATCTCTATGAGGATTGTTCCTTCTATAACCTCTGCCAAAACAATTGGGAATCTCAAAATCGCTTTTTCCATTCGCAGTGAGAGTCTCAAATCGCCAACATGAAAGTAGATTCAAGTATATTCAAGGGGCCTCGGTAGTCTAGTGGTAAGGCGCCTAACTACCATCCCAGAGGTCCCGGGTTCGAATCCCAGCCAGCCCCACGGTCCTTCGCCTTTTCCACTTTCCCACCTACATAAATTTCCTTCTTTCGTCTTCCCATTTTACATTCCTGATTCCTCCTGTCATAGCCTTCCTTAGCCCTTCCTCGCTCCACCAAAGCGCATGTCATCGGTTGGTTGAAGAGATTCAACTCATTTCAGGAGGCATAACACTCCAGCGAGTTGTTTCTCGATGCCCCGATGTCAAAGTCGCGATAGTAATGGTTGGGAGCAGGTGGACTAAAACTATCGCTGGTAGGTTGTAGCAGTTCCTTCCTCCCCGACTAGAGCTGCTGTTCGACATTGCACTCTATACGAAGAAAATAGATTGTCGACAGTATAAATGGCCTTTCCTGAGACTCTAGTCTTTCACATAAAAAAAAGTCACTCCATTCGTTAAAAACCCGCTCATTTATATTCTCAATCACAATTCACTGCGACTCTTGTCGTGGTCAGATGCTATGGAGGATTGTCGTTCCCCGTAAAAGAATTTCGAAGAAGTAATTACAATGCACGAGCGCTGGTATTTTATTTATTAAAATTCCCAATTGTTTTGGCGCGCCCTATATCACTCACGCCGTATCGTTAGATATGGTCCTGTACGCACAGAACCCGCTTTTTCTGTGTGTGGTCATCCATTTTCTGCTGTTAGCCGTCCTGTTAAACGCTGCTGCTCACACTGGCGCTGCCTAAAGAAAGATTGAGCTAAACACACTCGCTCGTTCTAGCCCCCCCGTTGGAAAGCATTCTTGAAAATGCTGCACAAAAAGCGGAAGCCTTATCCGTAATGCCCTGTGTGTGATTTGTTCCCATACCTTGAACCTTACGGACACTTGTTTTCTCAGTTTGCTGGTCAGGAAAGTTTCAGTTTTCTGCTCTCCAATCGTGAGAACATCAGTTGACATCCTGAGAACATCGAGGTACATTTTATGCTGTAAACATGCTAAGGGCGACAAACGAATCGCTTTGCTAAGCGACTGTCAAACACGAATAGAACACACCGCTTTTGTATGAAGCTGCACAATCTGCAGACCACTGCGATAACTACGCCACCGAGCTCGGCGACCGAATCAATCCAAGTTCTATTTCGTAGCCGTCGCCTATCATAGTTGCAGGTGCGCTGTGGCATGGGTTTGCGCGGCTATTGTCGGCTGTGCAAGATGGTTATTCCTGTGTGTGTTTTTTAATTTGTATCGCCTTAGGTTTTAGTGTGTGCTCGCAACAAATTTCGTCGGGCCATTCGCCGTGGCCGATAGTTTCGCTGTCGCCCTTAGCAGGTTTACAGCATTAATCGTTTTCGGGACACGTTTTAATCTCTTAAGCTGGCTCTACACGATGCGGTGAACGTTTCATTCGAATGTTAGCTTCCAACGATGGAACGAACATCGACAAAAGCCCAAACGCGTCCAAATACTAACATTGGACGCTTGACATTGGACACTAGTAGTTTGAGTATCGGCCACACGATGCCTCCTACCATCCTACCATCAAGCGTCCAACGTTGAAAGGTTCGCGCATAATTCGATCTCATGCTGTAAACATGCTAAGGGCGACCGACGAATCGCTTTATACAGCGATATACAGCTTTATACGGCGACCGAATCGAACGATTTTCTATTTCGTAGCCGTTACCTATCAAACTTGAATGGGTACTATGGCATGGGATTGTGTTCCTGAATGCGCGTGTAGCATAATCGGCTGTCGGAGTTACTTTCTTTGTCGTCTTCGCTCTTAGTGTGTGCACACAACGAATTTATTTCGTAGGTACTACCGCCTTTTCCGGCGAAACCCGTTGCGCCATCGCCCTTAGCGTGTTTACAGCATCATAGAACCCCGACTCAAACCGAAACTGCTCCTTTTGGGAGGCGTAGCCTTGATACTTGATACCGTAATCTACTTGGTCAGACCCGGTCGACAATTTTCAAATTGACACGATTTTACTTCTTCATTTATTTTTGGTCATCGGTTTATATTTGGCCTAACAACTGATTTAATGCGGCCTAAGCCATTTAGTATAGCCCTCTTGTCCCACTTTTCACCCGAATCTAAATCCTGACCTCAAATTTAAAAAAGACTTCCTAAACGTATATTTTATTTATACTAAATACAACAACAAAAAAACCTCCGGATGAACACCCATTATAAGAAGCTAAACATCTTTGAGGAAAAGTCTTCCAAGAACACATATTTTCGTCCTTCGCTCAAAGGCGAAGTTACTCATTACGTTAATGATTTCGTCCTCGAAAGAAATGGAAAAATTCC
This sequence comes from Thereva unica, assembly GCA_949987705.1. Classification (NCBI taxonomy): domain Eukaryota; kingdom Metazoa; phylum Arthropoda; class Insecta; order Diptera; family Therevidae; genus Thereva; species Thereva unica. The sequence continues at coordinate 25,288,347 of OX465285.1, read as the reverse complement.
TGGAAAATTCATACCTCATCATTGGATTGGGAGCGAGCGAGCGGCTTTGCAGCTTCTTGGAGTACAGAAGTGGTTTGAAACGTTGTTGCCAAACAATATAAACCTACTTTAATCTAACAGAAATAGAACAAAGCCGGATGAGACAAAGCAAAACGGAATCCTGATTAAAATGAAGACGTCCTATGTATTTACGCTATGTCCTTGGGGGTTGGTGGATTTTTATTCCTGTTTTGATATGTTTCTATCGTTGAAAGGTTTCTTTTTTGTTTGTTTTTAGCTTCATTTAATTTGTGAATTGGATTTTAGTGAAGCGTTTGTTTTTGTATTTACTGGTGATGGGATTTTTGTCGTTGTTTAGGATATAAAACATAGTGTTGGGAGACAGTTCGGTGACGTAGGATAATCAAAGTATATTGTTACTATTACCCATACTGTATATAGAAGTTTAATTTTTTCCCCAAGAGATTCTACTTCTAGCTGTCCAGTGAAATGAGGATAGAGCACCTCTCAACGCTCCAAACATTCTGAGGCTTCCATAGCGCCTCGACAGGATTCGCGAACCCATGCAGCAGGGGGTCGGTTATGGCCCCAGCAAAGCGGAATTTTCGGGATCCCTCTTCAATGAGGGCAGTGTGAGCTCGCAAACCGCCGTGGAGCACGCTGAGATCACTCGTTCAATGGAAAAAGATTTTCTTAGATGCCCACCTGCGGAAGCGCGACCACCTTCTGCTCAATTGCAAAGACATACTCTCCTGACCGCGGAACAACTAATTGACAGCAAAGGAGTCTTCTGGAGGCGATAGCCTAGTTGGGACAAAGCTCAGAGCAGCCGAAGTTGCTAGGTGATGCTGCGCGTCCAGGGTGACTGCGGCTACGTGGCTGAGAGGTATGATGGTCAGCCTTAAGCGATAGGAAGGAGCTAGTCTTGTTGCTATAGACGAGGACAAGCTGCCGCGCAACCATGTTGTGGTCGGGTACTTCCCAGCTGCAGCAGAGATGACGTTCTCTGTAGACCAAAGGTCTATTGACGAGCTGAGGCGGCCAAATTGGCTACAAGTTTGGTTAGGATCAAGGCGGCAGAAAAGCCCATGCCCTGTCCCAAGACAAACTCTTCTCAGCGACCGCCAGCACTTCACGAGCAACCGCGACCAGTTCCGCTCCTATCATCAAGGAAGCATAAACCCCAAAGCTGCCACCTGAAGCCTCACAGGAGCCTGCTCCGGGAATGGGAAAGGCAAGCTCAAATGTGAGGATGGTGACCACCAATTACAAAAAGATTTGAGAAGATCCAAACGCTAGTCATGGAAAACCTAGACAATTCCAGCCCCCACGAGGTTATACACTTGTCTAAGGATCACCGCAATAGCATTGCCTTTCTCAAGACTCTTGAAGGGTCCCTACACTGGATCGCAGGTATGTGGGGTCCTACAATAATAGGAAAGGCCCGGCAAACAGGATTTTCACTGCGGATATGATTGAATGGGCCGCAGTAAAACAAGTCTTTCAACCCCCACTGGGAGATTTCGATGAACTCCCTAAGAGATTATGAGGAAGCGAGGAAAAGGTATGCCGTATGCGATGTTCCGCTGGGTTCCAGACAAGATGCGATGTTCCCCTGGGTTCCCTCCTGGGTCTTCTCCTGTGGATCGTAATGTACAATGAGGTGCTGGCGCTTCGCCTTCTAAAGAAAATAGTGGCAATCAGGTTCGCGGATAGCTTAGGGGTAGTGGTTGTAGGAAAACGTCAAGATGACATCGAATTGTATACGAACGATCGCTCCTGGGAAATAAAAGCGAGGTTAAAACGACCTGGACTGAAGCTTGCTAAGCACAAAACTGAAGTGGTGCTGATCAGCAAAGGTAGAAAGCTAGTGTCCGGAAGAATAAAGGTAGGGAACAAATCATCCACTCGCTCTAAGGTTCCTGGGAGTGATGATCAACCGGAGGCTAAATTTCAAAGCGCACTTGAAGGGCACGGCAGTCAAAGCGTCTGCGATTTGTTCAGCACTTGCAAGAACGCTGTCCAACTTTGGGGGCCATAGACCAAGTCGCCAGCTCTTTTTAGGGGGGAGCTAACCCCTTTTATACGCAGCACCCCAATGTGGGCAGCAGCGTTAAACCGGACTGCAAGCAACAGAAAAGGGAGGTTCTGGCGAGAAAAGACATGCGTGTCTATAACCCAGAATATGGTAGAGGGGAGCGAAAAAGTACGGTAGCAGATTGTACCCTGCGAGTCCGTAAATGAAGTGGGACGAATCTGTCAAGGGTCGTTGGACCCACAGACTTACCCCTAACATGGAAATATGGGTTACGAAGGAGCATGAGGAAATGAGTTACGACTTCACGCAGTTCCTGGGTGTACATGGGGATATAAGGAAATACCTTCACCGTTTTGGGCACTATGATTCAATGTTTTGCCCGATATGCCCAGGGGTGCAAGAAGACCCAGAGCTTCTCTTCTTTAGCTGCTCGAGATTTGCCGATGAAAGGGCGGAATTAGAAAAATGGCCGAGGCGCCACTAACGCTGGAAAACATCCCAGGACACATGATGAGGTCCGAGGAAATGTGGAAGAAAGTGTAAGCAACGGTGAATGCCATTCACAAAAAGTTAAGGCTGGAAGAAGCTGTAAGAAATAGAGAAAGGCGAAGAAAGGAAAGGTCACACCGCTATCGCTGACAGTGACAGAGAACATGAAGAACACACTCGTCTTCTACAAGGCAAATCCTGCAGGTGGAGCCTTCCGCCCGCCCGGTCATCTATAGATAGCAATTTAAGGCGTAGTGTCTGGTGACCAAGCGAACTTTCTTTTGCTAGCTTTGGACACTGAGTAGTTCTAGTAGTCCTTCTCCGTGAAGATCGTAGTAGGAAATTAAGAGTGGGAGATGTTAAGCATCATATCAGAGGATCTGCCATCAGACTGCACAACCTTCCGCATTTGAAACACCATTAAGAATATAAGTGATAAAGGTAATAATCCTGACTATTGTTTAATCATCGATCAATAAACCTCTGAACTGCACCAAAGTGAAAATGTCTGTAGTCTGCCACATCAAAGCCATTATTACAAATCCATAAAAAAAATATGCCACACTTCTCAAAATTGATAGCATTAAATATTGAAATCATCCGACAATCCTAACAAAAATATTTTCAAAAGTCCAAAATTATCTCAATGCTAATATTATATATCCAGAAGGTCTGTGTCTCCTCATTTTGAATTTTCTTCAACGAGATTAAGCTCTTGCTTAAAATTTTCCAAAAATAATTCAACCCATGTCAACATGTCAACACTGAATATATTACAATTCTCCTGTGACGTCAATCGAGCAGTCATTAAATATCAAAATAGCCCTTAATCCCCTCCATTCAGAATAGTGTGTATATGTAAAAATGATACAACGGAGGCCTTCTGCCACCGCCCACTCCATCGTTTTGTTTAAGTAAACTTTCATTATTCGCTAAAGGAACGATCCGTGCCGCGCCCGTAAATCCATTCTTAATAATAAAAGAAAACAGCGGAGCGCCTAGGGAAGAGACGGAGCGTACTAGACATTTGGGCGGCCCCGATGAATGACCCGAACGAGATCCATGGAAGTGCGATGTGAGATTTTGGCCAACGCATGTGTTGTGAAAGCTGGATTTGTACAGGGAAATTAATGGTTGTGTACTTAGTGCGGTGCTCGCTTCAACTTGAGATTTTACATTCATCATTCAACACGAATTATCGCGAATTGTGAATGGTTGACACGTGCCCCATGTGTAAGCTGGTAATAGCTGGAGGCGAAAACAAATGGATGGATTAGTAGGTTTAGTTAAAAAATGACCTTCCTTTTCCTGCCATACTCGTAGACCTTTATGGACCTAAACTTAATAAAAAATTACAAGAAGAAGGAGGTTGTGGATCTTATGCAATAAGCTTCCCAATCAACAAGCTTCTCAAGATAGCTGGCAGCAATGTTGCTGAAGAACTAACTCCCAAGGTTATCGGTATGACCGGGCAGCCTAGCAGAGGAGAAGGAGGGCCACGGCAAAGAAGGCACCAACGGAATTGGGGAGGTTCACGGCGCACACTCGCGTCCCACATTTGCAACTTCCTTCCCAACAAGCTAAAGGCAGGACAGTGGTCAGGACACCGGGGGCTCCAAGGAGCGGACCCAGAGAGCCGCTGTACCGCTGAAGTCTCTGTACCCAACAGAAAATTGGTAGCACCAGCTCCTACATCTTCTAAGGAGGCAATGTCGCCTGCCGGACCCAACGGATTCAGGGCAGGGACCACAGAAGAAAAAGGGGGGGGGGAGTAACAAGAACCCTCATACACTCAGTGGTCCTGGACAACTATCCCGGAGGAGCAATTCTTTGAGGTGGACAAAAGTCTTAACAGCGGATGCCCACTTCAGTTTTTGGGTGTAAGGGCGGCAGGGGTCTCCAAACGAACCTACAAGCCAATGGTTGACGAATGCTGTCGCCAGGCTGCAGGTTTGGGAAGATTGTAACCTCAAAATAATCGAGGAGAAATACCTTCAAAAATTCAAGCTGATAATATTCTGGGTACCTAATAATATTAGGGGAAAGGAACAGGCGCTCCGCAGGATGGAAAAACAAAACCAGTCAGTTGATGTAACCTCTTGGCAAGATAGACCAGAGCGGTCAAACTCTTGCCCTTAGCATTGACGTGAGGTCTGTAGTTTACAATAAAAAGACTGACTACTTTCCTCTCATAGATGAATCGTTAAGAAAGCTGGAAGTGGTGAAGATACGGGTTAGTAGGAGGCACAACTCCGCCGTCGTCTGGTCCCAGTCCAGGGTGTGAAAGGAGGAGGGTGGTCGACCTGCCGAATTGGTCAGAATCGGGAAACCGAAGAAACTAGGCAAAACCACCCGCATTTTTTTAAAGCGGCGCCGATAGCAGCGTATTAGTTGCGGGGTCATCCCGCTCCGACCGCCAGCTAACGGATCAAAGAAGAACAAGAAGACGCAGGGGGTAGCAATAGCATGATTATTTTATGCTAAGCACACCTTCAGGGACCCACCACCATCCAAAGAACTCAAGGATATCAGGGGTCACTTTAACAGGAGTGGTATGCAAATCATCGTAGGATATGATGCGAACACACCCCATGATACCTGGGGCAGTAGTGGAGTGAACAAGGGGGTAAATAACTTTTTGATTACCTATTAGCTACTAGCCTGTACTCCACCGTCGTCTGGTCCCAAATCCACGGTGTGAAAGGAACTGAAAAATGGAAAAGCGCCGGGAATAGATCAAAGCCGGAGGTGATTTCTTACCATGCATACGGATCGTGTCCCGTCCGCTTGAAAGAAAACGAACGTTGTGCCAATTTAGAAAAAAAGCGACAGTCGGGAATGCAAGAACCGTCGGCCAAGTATTTACGAAAATCATACAATCGAGGCTACAGAAACATCGAGAGCAAACGAGCCGGAAAGAACAAGCGGGATTTAGACCACATCAAAGATGCATTGATCCAATATTCGCTCTACGTCAGCTAATGGAAGTCCGTTGCAGCAAACGAACTGTCTTCGTTTTCATCGATTTCAAATCCGCCTTCGATTGCATCGATTGGAACAGCTTGTGGAGATCTTTGGAAAGCGAACACGTGCCATTGAAAATCATCCAACTTCTCCAAGCGTCGTACAATGACTCAACGAGCAGCGTTCGTATTCGAAGCGACTTACTCGAGGAGTTCCCGATTCAAACGGGTGTTCGGTTATACGGGTTAAAAATCAATGTGGAAAAAACCAAAGTGCTCACAACGGCGGATCGAAAGACAGTGATGGAACCCAAATCGAGCAGGTTCCGCTGTTCAAATAATTGGGATCATTAATCTAAGCTCTCAAAATTAGAGCAACCGTCTGTGCACATACAACACAGGTTTACCTCGACCTTTCCTAAGGTATCGCCAGGTGGACTAGTATGGTGATGGCGGATGGCTCCAAAACAGAGACAGGTGTGGAGGCCGGAATCTGATGCAAAAGCCCCACATTCCGTAAAACGATAAGCTTAGGGGCCCTATCAACTGTCCTCCAAGCAGAGATGTACGCTATATTGGTATGCACTAATGAGAACTTAAGAAGGGCTTACCAAAATAAATGGATAAGGTTCCGTAGGACCAAGTCTAAATTAGTTTGGGACTGCCAACGTAATTTCGCTGAGCTGGGCGTTCTCAACCACGTTACCCTTGTCTCCTTCCTTTCATTAGAGCTTCGAAGGCAACGAAAAAGCGAATGCCCTAGCTAAACAGAGCTCTGATATTCGAAGCACCTACCAGCTTGCTGCAACGGGCTTTGCCTGAAGGAGGATGAGTTTGCCTCCCACGACCTCTGTGAATGTCCGCAACAGCGAGGAGCAGGGTTTCTTTATTCGAGGAGTCCCTCCTCGAGGATTCACGTCTAAGCGACAAGCCACTAGGCAAACTGCTAAACTTGCTCAAGCGGTCTGGCCTAAAAACATGAGGCCAAATGAATGGCCGCAGTACCTTTGGACCCAGTACCTCCTCACTCAAAAACAAAAAATAAAAAAAAATGTTGATATCTTCCGGGGTCGGGTCTTCACCGTCCACTAGTACACCTCACCTGGTAATCTGATACTGCCATGAGCTGCATCCTCTGTATGCTGCATAGCGCAATTCACTTTTTTCAGAGGGCACTCCGGCGAGGCGGTCTCCCATTAACCCTGTCGACTTTGCGAAATCAAGGTCACGAACCAAAATTTTTTGTATGAATTTTTGTTACATCCGTGAGCATTGTACAAAATTCATCTCTTTAGTGTGAGTTCGTACAACATCCAGAGTTCAAATGCAATGCCAAATGCAATGCGTCCTCCTTCAACATTCTCCAGACCTTTATTAACCTATCGTGTCCTATATTCCTTCCTTCGAATCAAACTGACGGACTGGTAGCGCAAAGTGTGACCCCTAAGCTTGGACTTTAAAAAAAGTGTATTGGATCTAGCCTGGCTTGGTTGTTCTCTTTGGATACAATCATGTACTTTGTTGTCGTGAAATTTACCCTTAGATTAAACTTTGCTGAGTTGTCTACAATCATTGAAAAGGTTTCCTTTGCACTTTCCTAGTCTCAGTTCTACCACATAAAAATAATTGCAGTTTTGAAGTCAGAAACTCGATTTCGCCCTCATTATCGCCCCCATTTCCGAGTTAACTTTAACAATTTTCACCTCTTACACCTGAAAGACTATCACCACGTACCACCACAATAAAATGATTTGCTCCAGTAGCTTCGTTATGCATAATTTTAGAATACAGAGAATCCATTCTAAATAACCCCGGGTCGAAGCAGCCGTGCACGTGGTTAGTCAAAGAGAAAAACTAGCGGAGGAAGGAAGAATAAAAACAATGAAAGGGCCCCAGAAAAGGTTGCCCCGTGGCAGACCTAAATAATCATTCCATCAAATCGTTTCGAGGGATTTTGTATTTTACAGGATGTTCATTAAAACCATTTCGAATTCCGTCCTAATTCGAATAAATATATTTTTTTTTTGGGGCACAAGTGTATTTGAAAGGGTTAAAGATTTTGCATCCTTCCCACACACAATAAGGATTTTTGGAACGTCGACTCTACGTCAAACAAGGTGACTGCAACAATCCAAGTTATTCCGGAGGAGGTCTCTATGTTGATGCATAGAACTGTAGTTGACGAATGTCACTGACGTAAAATTGTGGCCTTTCAAAATGTTTAGTATAAACGAAAATAATCCGGTTCAATTGAGCTTCATGTCCACTCAACTGACGGCATTGACGTCACTGAATGAGAAGGGATGATATTCTGGTATTCTGGAGACATAAAATCAATAAAATATGGAAGCAGCAGCAGCAGCGCAAGGTTTGGGGGCCAGTCGATTAGAAAGGGTATGAATTATGAGCGAAATTTAAATAATGAAGTGAGGGTCTTCCCTTCAGCTTTCAGATAACAATAAAAAGATTTCATCAATGTATAACAGTATGGCAGAGTTACAGGTGTGTTGGGAAAAAACGTGGGGATTAGTATGTTAATGTTTCAACCTCTGAATAGAGAAGACGAGGAAGTGCAATTTATTAAACACGGGGAAGCATTTTGGCAACACTAATGCATAGCATTCTTTACGTATTTGTGTCAATCCCGGTCAGTGGCTGTGTTATAATATTCATTCAAAAACCGGGAGGGATATCGTTTCTCAGCAACCATCTCGGTGAGAACCCTTCACTTGGCTAAATGTTTGAAGCAGACCCTTCGCAAAACCTGAACAAATTTCACTACGCCTATGTCCGGGATTGACAATGTATTTTGTTGTTGTGGCTAAAGTGAATGTATTTTGTTGTTGTGGTTAAAGTGGAGGGAGAGAATTAGAGAGAAAATTTCTTGATCCCAAGTGCTTCCCTCAAATCCGTGTACATGTACGCTATTTTCGGTTCCTTATCTTCTCTATTCAAAGGTTTCAACGTTAATGGAAGGAAAAGCACGTGCTCGAGATGAAAGACCTTCGGAGAGTTGTTGGTGTCTTATGTAAAGAAGGTCGATTTCGAAGACTCTATAAGGACAAGATCCACGAACGATATAGCGAGATAGATGCCGTGAAGAAAATAAAGCTCAGTAGGGTGGCAGGGTATTTAGCTCGTACAAACGAAGAGCGATCTGCACGGAGAGATCTATGGCCTCACCTGAATCTACACCTCGTCGTGGTGGTGAGGCTTGCGAGTCCTTGTGAAAAGTGGAGCGGCCAGACTAAGCTAGGTACTTTCCCCATCCCACCCCAAACTCGAAAACCCCCCACTTTTAAGGCAAGGTGTAAAAGTACTGTGCCGAAGACTGAATGGGAAACCAGTGGATATAAACAGGCTGGTCGCAAACGGTATATTATCATCATCTCACGACCAACCATAGTCTAGCACTCTTCTTCAAGAGCCCAGCAATCAGGCGCAACGAGCAACCGGCCAATGAGCAAAGTTGTGAGACCATCTAGTGGCACTAACCGAAGGCAATTCTAGCACAGGCAGATTGCCGGACCTTCTCTGGGCCGACCTAGAGGCCAAAATGTCAGAGAAGGTCAAGGAGTTCGTAATGGGGCAAAAGCCGTCAGAAGGGCTGTTTCCCTCCGAGTAATCAGGAGTAGGGATTACTTCTCAAAGGAGTTCCTGGCAAAATGCCGGGAAAGGGGTTCGCCTGGACCTTATTTCGGCGAGAGATATTCCCAAAAGGCTAGCGAGGATGTGGCTCTCAAAAATGGAAGCAAAGCCAGATAAACAGGGACATCCTATGGACAACTGGAAGGTACTTAAGGCCGAGGAACCCCAACCTAATAGTAGAACACTGGTACTGCTAATCAACGACGAGTGCCTAGAGGTGCTCGAAAGAGTTGACTATAAACTCCATTTTGGACTAAGGCAGGCATGTATGTATAAAGGTTTTTAAAACGGCGTCATCTAACAAGCTGACTTCGATGAAGAGCTCAGTGAGCGCTTGGATGATCCAGGTTGAGAAGGAGGTAGCTTCTACAAGCTCAGACACAGCGCTTGACAATGCAGTCGGATCCTCCGCTACCTCAGCAGCAGTCGCAGCATCAGCCACCAATGCTGTATAAGCGGCGGTGGAGGCGTTGGTGGCAGCAACTCCCAAGGACGTCCTAGGTGCAGCAGCAGGGACCAAAATGTCCAAGTGCTTGCAGATCAATCTTAAGGACAGTAGGTGGGCCTCGGATAATATGCAGGTCTTTCTCCGCGAGGGAGACTTCGACCTAGTTTTTGTTCAGGAACCCTGGGCCAGGTCATCGACCATTAAGGGTCTTCCGCATAGACAATACATCTTTTATAACAAAACGGACAGTAGTAACACATGCATGCTTATCTATGCACTAACTATAGCTCCGATGACCTAACCGTGGTACAGGTAGAGGCGGGTAACGGGGAGGATTTCTTCGTCACTTCAGCTTACCTAGCACCCGACGAGCAAGTACCACCAATGGGAGTCAGGAACCTGGTCGAAAGTACAACAATCAAGAGAAAGAACCTCTTCCTGGGCTGCGATGCGATGCAATGCACGAACTATGGGACAGCAAAGAAAGCAAGGAAAAGAGAGTCTCTTTTCAATTACATAATTAATACTAAATTAGAGCTATGCAATGTGGGCAATTCTTCCATCTTCTCATTTCCAAGTACAGACAGTTTCAGTGGTTGGGAAGAAGTTAACGACATTCATTACCCTAGCAGAACCCCCAAAAGAATCAACTGGGAGCAGTTCAGACAAATAACTAAAGCTAGACTGGCACACGCACCTAAGGTAGAATCAAGTCGAGCATACGAGTTTGACAAAATGGTTAATACTCTTGAAAGTGCCTTGAACACGCCATACTGGGCGTCATTCCCAGTTCAATATAGTAAGAACGACTTTCCACCATGGTGGAACGAAGAAGTATCAGATCTTAGACACCTAACCAGAGACATTTTCAGTATCTGCTATAGACAGAAATATTGGAATGGAAATATTGGAAGAAAGCGGTGAGGTCCGCAAAAACTCAATCATAAAGAGGTCATTGCCATGCTCTAGTCTAGAGAGTCTGGGTGACTCGCCCAAACTCGGAAAATTTCTCTCTAAGCAACCCTGTCAACTATCCTATATCGAACAGGGAGACGGCACAAGGACATAGTCCTCAGGTGAAACCCTGGGACTTATCCTAAAAACGCACTTTCCCGGCTGTCAACAAGTCGCCCCAACAGAAGCACAGAGTCTTTAGTGGAAGCGACAGTGCCGTAGGAGAAAACCTGCCAAGCTGACACCCTCGAAAAGGTGCGTTGGGCGGTGCATAATTTCTCCCCGTACAAGTCTCCATGAATGAATGACATAATGCCAATTATGCTCCAAACTACCTATTTGCTGTCTTAATCTGCAAATATTGCTTACACTACAAGTAAGTGCCCCACCATTCTCCTAGTGATTTTCATCCCGAAGATCGGCAAACGCGAGCACGACGAGGGTAGAGACTACAGGCCAATAAGCTTGTCATCTTATGTCCTAAAGACCCTAGACCGCATACTAGACATATACCTCCATAGCTTCATAAAAGAGATTCCGATGCCCACATCTCAGCATGATTATTGTAAAGGGAGATCGGTCGACACTGTAGCGCGCACCGTGGAATACTCCCTAGAATACTAACAGTTTACCCTGGCAGCCTTCCTAGATATATAAGGCGCTTTTAACAACACCAGCACCCGAGATTGATTGGGTATCTAAATTTCACAGGATGGATCTAGATCCCTAGTTTACTGCTCCGTTAGTGTTTTTCACGAGTGCGGCTACAAACGGCGCACCAATTGTGTCCCAGCCTACGATCTAGGTGGGACTGCTGCTTCTACATACCTACTTACCTAAGATCAATGGGGTGCGACATGGAGGGAGACCCAGATTCCGCTGAAAGAGTAGCGTACATCGGTGGAGAGAACAGTTACGAGAAGCCAGGACCAGATCCCGTAGAACCCTTAAATAGCCCATTTATGATTAGGTTCAACCCAGGTTCAACCCGGATTCAACGCAGTCATAAACGGGGGTCGAGATGAAACTGTCCACTCAACCCAAATCAGCTCTCCTAGCTGGGTCAAGTTGATATTTCGCCCATATACGCTGGTTGAGTGGTAATTGGGCTGAAGTGACATTTGTTTTGTTGGTTTACCATCCGTGAAGTCCGCATTCGGCATTAATTTTATTTTCGGTGTTTTTGCTTGCACAGGAATAAGAAATTATTTCATTTTGAGTTTTTGCGTAAGCTTTCACACAAAAATTTGAGGTTATGTTTTGATGTCAGTTCAACTCTATTTCAGCACAAAATGAACTCAACTCGACATCATGTACGGTGGTCGAAATTTCAACTCAACCTCGACTCAACTTTTCAACCTAGTCATAAACGGGGTAAAAGCGAAGTAATTGTGTAAAGCCCGTTGATGCGGATCACGTTCGGTGAATTTGTTAGTTTTCCAGTGTTTCAGTAATTGACATTAGAAATCCAAGCTTTGATCGTCTATCAAATAAAAATGATTTGATGATAATATTCGTTATTTAATCCTCACAAAATACCCATCTTTGTCTGAAGAACAGTGCCTGAGGCTCAATTGTCTGTATAGAAATCATTTTTGCAATTCCTCCTCAAAATCCCACTTTGTTATTGACAATGGTTTGCAGGGGGTAAAATTTATTCAAACATTTCGTTTTGAAACTTCCGCTCCTTTCAATCACATCCTTGCCCGACCCAAGTCCCACCAAGTCGGAATATTTTCTGGAACAATTTATTCAAATCGTGTTCCTTTCAAAGGGGTTGTATGTGCATGGGAAATTGCGTAGGACTCTCTAATGGCGCATTATCCTCCAGCGCAAAAAGTCCAAAATTCCATTTTTTTGTATGTAGTAATTCTATTTCGTTTGTGAAGATGATGGCTGAGGCGAGTTTCTTTTATTGATTTCAAAGATACGAGGTTGGCTTCTAGCGCTAATCGATTTTTTTTATATTCCTTGCTGATGTGTTTATCGGCTTGAAATTTTATTTTTAGTTGCAAATTAACAGTCAGATTTCTTTGTGCGAATCAATTTATGTGAATTGTGAGTTATTGATGTTTTTCACGGCCAGATGAAAATAAATTTTTTCGAGAAAATCAAACGAGAAATTTGTTTTCCTTAGTCGATCTATTTAAAGAATTAATAATTGTGTCTTTCACTTCTTTTTTTTCATCATGAATTTTTTGGTCAAGAATCCAAACAAATCCTTGCGCAGGGATGCCTCGAGCAGAAATTAATGGCATTGACCTAGACAATGAAGTTTATCAATTAATTAAACCTTCTCGCCTAAAAAATCGCTCCGTTCCCTTCTGCAGGTTCAGGAAAGTTCAAGGAACCGTGTTTGTTTAGTCTACAATCAATGTGTCTTCCTATGGCTTTATGCAAAACAGTCGATTGGGGGCGTTAGCCATGGTTTGTTAACCTGGGATCCCTAACGTCATAGAATTGTATTGAATGGTCTTTAGATGAAATTACTGCCCACAGAAGTTTATTCTTGGATGCCTTCATAGTATCGCTGCTGTTTTTTCTCCAATAAATTGCATTGTTATGCAAGTTAAGGTTAATAATGGTGCAACTTACAGGCACGTTTAATTTGATTGAAAAATTGGGACAGGGACAGGATGAATTACAGGAATTGATATCGTTGCCAATTTAATGAACTATAAATAGGATATAGCTAAGGGAGGTTATGACGTGGTTTTCTGTGCAGTGAACATGAGTACTAAAAGCTATGTTGAGTAAGATTCGCGAATAGTTGACGTAGGCAACCATAGACTTTTTGAAGAACTCTACTCGTGTGACTACAGCAATAAAATTTAGAATTAAACTCAACACCTAGGTTTCTGACTTAGTCAACATAAGACAAGATGACCAATTGGTGTAAGAGTTCTTAATATAATGGGGGTCTTACTAACCACCAGACATGAAGATTTCCTAGGATTTAGGGGCAGTACTACGGTAGCCCAATGCTATGCTCCAACTGAAGACGCAGAAGTTGACATCTAAGACGAGTTCTGAATGAGGTCTTTCACTCTATTCCAAGGGGAGACATCATTGTTTTGATTAGTGACTTAAACGCACAGATCGGCCCCAACAACACAAACCTTGAGCACACAATTGGAAGTTACCAATAACAATGTTAAGCTTTTCGTTGACTTTTGTAGTTCCCACCAACTCATGGTAGGTGGAACTTACTTTTGCCGCAAGAAGATACACAAGGAGACCTGGATATCGCCCGATGGTAGAACGAGAAATCAGATAGACCACGTGGCCGTCAGCCGCAGATGGAGAACTATTCTGGAGGATGTCAGGAGATTTAGAGGAGCAGACACTGGAAGTGACCACAATAGCATGGAACACCTGTACCTTTCCGAACACTTAAAAAACAGCACACCGGATTCAGGAAGGGCCGCTCACGTATAGGTCATATTAACACCTTGAGAATCATAGTGGAGCAGTCTACGGAATTCCGATCCCCCCTTTACCTTGCTTTCGTAGATTATGAGAAAGCGTTCGACTCGGTCAATAGGAGCTTTATATGGCAAGCACTACGGCGACGTGGACTGCCTAACAAAATAATAGAATTGATATAAAAGCCCTATCCAAAAATTCCAAATGTACAGTTCTTCACAATGGAAGTGTCTGACAGCTTTGAGGTGAGTTCAGGAGTACGACAAGGATGCTTACTTTCGCCATTACTATTTCTTTTAGTAATAAATGGCGGCATACAATGGGGTTTGCTAGACCGCCTTAAGGATCTCGACTACGCGGATGATATCTGTTTGCTGGCCCACAGACACCAGGACCTCAAAAACATGTTAAGCAATTTGGCAACAGAAAGTAGTCTAGAAGACTTAAATGCGAATCCCATCGCTGCGGCAGCGCTGAATAAACGTGACGTGGAACTGGTAGATAAATTCTGCTACCTCGGTAGTATTATTACCGAAAACGGCGGGGCAGAAGAAGAGGTCAGTTCCAGAATAAATAAAGCACGAAGCGCATATGCTTGCGTGTTCTACATATGGAGATCAACAGAGATCTCAACTAACACCAAATTGCAGCTGTTCTACTCCACCGTTAAGGCAGTTCTTTTGTACGGTTGCGAAACATGGAGTCATCCAATTTATCACAGGGCGCCTACAAGTCTTCATCAACAGATGCCTTCGTCGTATCCTAAAAATCCGCTGGCAAGATAGAATTTCAAACGAAGAATTATGGCGCCGTGCCGGCCAAGAAAGGATAGATGACCAAATCAAGCGAAGGAAATGGAATTGGGTTGGCCACACGTTGCGACGCGAAAACGAAAATCTAGCCAAACCGGCCCTTGACTGGAATCCGCAAAGACCTAGAACAACGTGGAGGAGGACCCTATTAGCAAAGGCTGCAACAACTGGAAGCTCCTGACTGGAGCTGAGAGCTGTCGCACAAAACGGAGTCCGCTGGAGGACAGCTGTTTCTACCCTATGTCCCATGAGGGATTAAAGGAGCGCAAAGAAGAAAGAAAGAAGACAACAACCAAGAGTTCAAACGCATGGTTCATCGCCATCTTCTTCAACTTCATCTTCATAACCCTTAACCTATTCCCCCACGTACTAAGCATACTGATAAACGATATTACGGACTGGTAGTACAAAGAGTGGTTCCTAAGCTTAGCACTGCCACATAAAAAAAACTAAATAAATGTACTTACTTATATTTCTTCAAGTAATTTAACTGCAATAAATAAAGCACGCACTTTAAATATCAAACAGCTGTAATCGAAAACTGTCAAAACATCGCGAAGCTACGCTTGCCGCACTTCGTGTTGCATACATTTCTTATTGTAGGCAAAGAGAATGGCTTAAGCAACAACAAAGCCAACATGATTTGTTGCCTACAAGTTGTTTCGTCGTGTCGTGACGTCTTCATCGTGAGCTTCTCATACGATTTTTCACCGAACACGAAAAGAGAATTGACGATTGCAAACGCCTTCTGTCTGTCGTGTTTACGCTCGTGTGGAATCGGCCATTCCATCGTCCTTTCTCACCCTCCTCTCCATAAACCACTTTTTCAGCCGACTCCAGTCGTGTCGTGTGTTCGCTCGTATGATCCAGTTAAAGTGAAATACGCACTCTATATAAATTTACGATAAAGTTTTGCTGTTTCCCTCCCGCGTTAAATTCCTATGCCTAATTCCACACTAGCGGACATAAGACACGACAAAAGTCGGAGGCAAAGATTTATGGAGGAGAGAGTTAGAGAGGACGATGGAATGGACACAATTTATATCGCCCTCTCTCACCCTTTTCTCCATAAACCACTTTTGCAGCCGACTCTGTCATGTCGTGTGTACGCTCGTGTGGAATCACCCTTTAATCGATTTTAAAATAAAAAAAATAGGTAAAAAAAGTTTTAAGTTAAATGGTTTTATTTTAAATCATAAGTTGTACCAAAAACTAGAAAATAATTAGAACACAAACATGGACCTTTTTGAGATTCTGACGTCTGGTAAGAAATCGTGCATCAGTAGCTGTGCTGTTTTCTCATGCCGTATGCCAAGGGGCACTTTGTGTCGCTGCGTTAACGGATTAAGTAATCTTCTGGGACTTTTAACAGACTAATGGCCACTACACAACTTCAGTTTTAACTGTGCGATTTAACTGTACAGTCGGACTGTACAGTTAAATCGTTAGGTGTGTAGAATAAATAGTTGAAGTTTACTGTTAATAGTTGGAAGATTTTATACAATTATACCAATCGGAGCCTTCGTTGTAGGAAATCAAAAGAAAGAAATACAATTAGTGAGTAAAAAAATACAACTTCTGAGAAGACCATTTTAAAACTCTGCGAAATTTTTTTAACGCACCTACGTATTAGCCCTACAATCGCTAAAAAGTCGTCTATGGAGGCCTTATTGATGATAACTGAAAGATCGCGCAGTATTACTTGAACCTGTGTAGTCCGTATGGACGTACGATTTATCTGCACAGTCCAACTGTAAAGTTAAATTGCACAGTTAACCTTCAGTGTTATGGGGCGCATTTGAAATATATTTTTGGTGGGCTTGGAAACACATTTTTCTAGACAAGACGTTCTTATTTAATTATACAGTGGTTATAAGGCTTTTTTAGTTATATCAAAGATTCCTGTGGATGCAAGGCAGAGACTTTTAAGGGACCCTGCTAGGGTACAGCTAGTAAATCTCAACAACGACCAAAGTAATCCAAGCAAACTAAATTTATATTATTTGGAGAATTTAACGCTTCAGATACTCATTTATGTAATATATGTGTTTAGAAAAGAATTTAAATTAGCACCTTTACCTTAAGATGGATTTTCCTAGCCAAAATTTCGTATTATTCCCACATTCACAAACTACACACTTTATTGTTCTTTTTTACAGAAAACTCACTTGTAAGAACTATATATACACTTAATACAATTCTTTAAACTTTCTTTCTTATTTTAAATTAGTTTTGAGAAAATTTATAAAGGAGCAAAATATTCTAACGAACGCGGGAAAACCTGCAGTCAATTAACCCAATTTGACAGTTGCCTGGCCAAAGATTTTACTACGCTCATATAGACGGATTTTATACACGTAGGCCTTTCTTCAAATCTTTTACTAGTTTCATGGCACTCCTATTTCATTTAACAGTTTTCATACTGGATAATTAAAACTTATATTTTATAGAGACACCATTACTATTTTGCGAAAACCATCAATTAACAAAAATTAACATAGTGCAGTCTTAAATTAAAACCTCCTCCATCACGATTCTTATAAACGCGTTACAAAGAACTGAATTTACATATTTTTCCGCTTCCTTCTTTGTGGCGTGCTCGTTTAAAGAGTGAACTGAACGTTAAAAATTCTAACAAAAGATTTCCTCTTAATCCAAGATATAAAAAGCAGAAATATGTCTTCTAAAGATATGAATAAACTGGCTAAGCTATACGAGACTATGCTTCATATTCAAGTAAATCAAAATATTATCAGTTCAAGGATAATTACAACTTTCCCATTAAGATCGCGGAGAAGGAAGAAATGGAGCGCGAAGCTGACGAACTCTCAAACCTAATTGCAGTGGCTCGTGCTAAGCACGCTGAGCTAGGGCTAGATAATCTCTTCTTACAGGCGGAACTAGATGGTGAATTTAGTGCAAAATATCAAAGAGTTTTTTAAATTATAAAACAATCTATATAGGACGTGTATTTGACGATGAAAAGCGCCTCGAGATTAAAGAATTGAACAGACAACTTGAGGAAAATATGAAATATTTAATAAAAACACAAGAAGATTTGGTGAAAATTAAGCAATCTATCTATGAGGAAAAACTGAAGATGGACATCCCAGATCAGATGAATAATATTGAATTCGTAAGTACATTGGAAGTAGCATCTAAAATGGAACATGTTTCATAGTAAATACAATATATTTAGATTAAAATTAATACCGTTCAGTTAGAAGCAGAAAAATCAGATAAAGCCGCTAAAGATTACGAGACTAAAGCGAACATGCTGAAAGAACAACATTTACAGAAAATTAATAAAATAAAGAAAACTTCTGGCGAAGTTCAATTGCAAACAAAATCATTGCGGGAGGCTCGTAAAGATCAAGAGTAATAAGACATAAAAAAAATTGTTTTTAAAAACTAAAAAGGGTTATTTATATAGGTTTCAGGAACTAACGTTGGCCAGAAAAATCGATTATAAAAAGCACCGGCTTCAAGTTCGCCAATCGCGCAGTGCGAACTTATCTAAGGAATATAATTATTTGCAAGGCTCAAAGAAAAAGTTGCAGAAACGGCTCGAAAGCGCTAAAATGGAAAATAATATATAGTAGACTTGCTGGACAGTAATTATCTTTAGTTTTAAGAGTTTATTTAGTTACACGAAGTATTTGTTTTGTTAATAATAATTTTTTTAATATTCTAAATTCTGTTTTAATTATTACGTACGGGATTAGTAGCTTCATAGTAATTCAAGTATTCAAATGACATTTCTCGTTGCCGTAACCCCACTTGGTCAGTCAGATGTCCCATCAACAGCTTAAGGTCCGTCCTGTTTTGGGTTACAACTCCTCTTAAGGCGGACTTATGGTTCTTTAGCCGGTATCGTTTAGAAAAAGAAATTGAATTTGGATTGATTGATAGGCTCTCCGTGGATCACCATCTTAGGTCAAGTTAAACTTTCTCGAGACAATTATTGGAAGGTCATATGGCCGTTCTTTAAGCAAAAGTCTAAGCTCAGGAATGATGTTCTTTGCTACGAGTTCGTCGTGTCGAACTGCAAACATGTCCAAACCACCGTACTTGACTTTTTTGTATTTCTTTTTCGATCAGGGTCTGTTGATCGCATCTTTGTGTCGAGCTGTCTCGTTTCGAAGGCGATCGCGGAGTGAGACACCGATAATCTGCCTCAAGCATCGGTAGTCCAGGGAGTAAGGCGCCTTGCTACCATCTCAGAGGTCCTGGGTTTGAATCCCGGCTGCGCCACGGGCCTTCGCCTTTCCACGTTCTCAACCTACATAACTTCCCCCCTTCTTCCCTCTTTACATTTCTGATTTCTCCTATCATAGCCTTCTTTGGCCTTCCGGTTCCACCAAGTGCATGTCATCGGTTGGTTGATGAAATTTAACGCGTTTCAGGAGGCATAACACTCCAGCGAGTTATTTCCCGATGCCCCGATGTCAGTGTGGCGATAGTAATGGTTGGGAGTAGGTGGAATAAAATTTCGCGTCTTATCT
The DNA here is from genome assembly GCA_949987705.1 of Thereva unica. NCBI lineage: Eukaryota > Metazoa > Arthropoda > Insecta > Diptera > Therevidae > Thereva > Thereva unica. Next base: position 25,269,064 of record OX465285.1, on the reverse strand, counting down.
GCGGCAGCTCCTTCACTTCTCTCTCTTCAATATGTTGCGACTAGAGCTTGCTGTTCGACATTACACTCTATACGAAAAAAATATATTGTCGACAGTACAAAGGGCTTTCCCTTAGCCTCTAGTCTTTCACTTAAAAAAAGCATCGCGTTTGGAAGATGACGTCGGGCTTGAGCAGTGTCCACGTTTCAGATCCATAAAGAAGGGTCGGAAGGATCAACGTTCGGTAAAGGCGTACTTTTATTTTAATGGAAATAGTTGTTCGTTTCCATATGCACCACTTGAGCAAGGCGAATGTTGCTGTTGTCTGGCCGATGTGGCTGTGAACGTCGGTCGTCGAGGCCACTTTCTTTTCTTAAGCCAATGATCCTAAATATTTGAACATCGGAACCTGTTCGATTTGGATTACATCGAGGTGAACAATGGCTTTCAATCTGTCCGCTGTGAGCACTTTGGTCTTTTCCGCATTCCGTGGAAAATGTATAAGGTGTCTGCTGCGAAGACGCCGTTGGCAAACATCAAGTCGGTTACGAAGTTGCTGTCGTCGTATCGAAATCCGCGTCGTTCATCGAATGCTTCACGCATAATCGCGTCGATCACAATGTCAAAGAGAAGTAGCGAAGCGACGCCTCCTTGTCGAACACCTGTTTGAATCGGGACTTCCTCGGATAAGTCGCTTCGAATACGAACGCTGCTGGTTGAGCCATCGTACGACGCTTGGAGAAGTTGGGTGATTTTCAATGTAACGTGTTCGGTTTCCATGCTCTTCACAAGCTGTTCCAATTGATGCAATCGAAGGCGGATTTGAAATCGATGAAAACGGAATCAGTTCGTTTACCGCTGACGGAGAGCGAATATTTGATCAATGCATCCTCGATGTGGTCAAAATCCAGCTTGTTCTTTCCGACTCATTTGCTCTCAATATTGCTGTAGCCTCGATTGTATGATTTTCGTAAATAATTTGCGACGATCAAAAGGAGGCTAATTCCGCGATAATTCTTGCATTCCCGACTGTCGCCTTTCTTCGAAATTGGCACAACGATCGCTTTCTTCCACGTCGACGGAACACGGTGCCATATGTGTGTTATGAGGTCGTGGAGTTGTTGCAATAAGACATCACCCCTTTGACCATCTCGGCGGTTACTTGATCTAACCCCGGTGCTTTTCCATTCTTCATCGATTTTATTGCTGTCTTCACCTCGATAATTGTCGGTTCGGTATCGAGAAACTGATTCGTCGGCTGTTCGATAATCGGTGGTTCGGGTGCTGGAGATTGCGGCGGGTCGTGGTTGTACAGCTGGTGGAAGAATTCTGGGGAGAAGTCACGAAAGGTCCTTCCGATTTTGAGAGGTTTGTTGATGTTGTTTTGCCGCCTAAGCGTCGGATTGTCTGGTACAACTTCTGGTACTCGTGCCTCGACAACGCTTCTTCCATGGCGGCCGCATAGCTATTCCAGTACGCTTCTCTTTCCAATTTCATTTTCTGTCGAACTTCTTTGTTCAATCTTCGGTATTGCTCAAAGTCGACGTGTTCCCGCTAATCGACGAGGTCCAGAGAGCTGTCCGAGATCCCTGGCTGCGTCCATTTACGGTTAGGTGGATACAACTCCATTGCACTGAAACTCTCGCCCGATGGCCCGGTCCTGTAGGCACGCACGCCCAATTCTTCTTGGCTGACGGTGGCTCTGTTTTCTTCGCTATTTGTAATCGCATCTGTAATTTCGCTCGAACAAGATAATGGACCGCAATCGGGCCCACGCATTGCAAGTACGTCTTTAAACGTCGATCGGAATCTTGCGTTGATCAAACGGTAGTCTAACATCGCCGAGTTGTTCCTGGATGGATAGCGCCAGGTGAGTTGGTGTTTGAGTTGATGCGGGAAGATGCTGTTGCCAACTATCAAATTATTTAACGCAGTGAATGAAAGGAGGCGTAAGCTGTTGTCGTTAATTACTCCATGTCCGAATTTGCCCATCGTTCCTACCCAGCCGGTTCGATCTGCACCTGAATGTGCATTATAGTCCCTCGCGAGTATTAATTCGGTTCGAGGTACCGTACCCAGCGTCTGTTGAAGCCGTTCGTAAAATTCGTCCTTGTTCGCGTCCGTGCTGGTCTCGGTTGGCGCATACGATGTTGGTTATAACCGCCAAATGCTCGGATATCGGTTGAAAAGCGATAACGCTGCTGGCAGCCCGTCGATCGGCCATAAAGCCAGCGCCGGCCTCTTGTCTCTCACCAGCGGTCAGGTGGGAGGAGGAGTCTTCCCTAGAGCTTGGGATTGAAGTTTCCTTCCGACTACTACATAACAGCAGTGTATAACCAAGTGGAGGTTCTCACCATACCTGAAGATGTTCTGCTAATCAACCAGCAAGGCGATAGGAATCGGACTGTCTACAACTTCTCAGATAATCAAGCGGCTCTGAAAGCTTTGTGATCTTGCACAAACAGCTTTAGGACTACCTCTGAATGTCGAGGATCGACGGGATGTCTAAACAGTTCAGGACCCTCCTCGTATTGTTGCCCGGTCCGCCGATATATAGAGGGAAATTGTAAAGCTGACAAACTGGCTAGGAACGGCACGACCGCCATTCTCCTTCCAGGGAAGCAAAGCGTTGGTATGACTTGGGCCACTTTTGAACTCCGATGCAAACCGCAGACAATGCAACAAGCAGAGAAACATTTGAGGAATCTTAATAAATACAACTGGGCCAAATTAACCGGGCCCTCTTATGATCTCAGGCGGACCACTTCACTACTGAGTCTGGGGAGACAAGATCACTCAGTTGTAGTGCGAGTGCTGACCGGAAATTGTCTGATAAGGACGCTTGCGACCAGGTAAGGTTCACTGCGGCATCACAATGGGCCTATCCTTTTGGCCTAAGTGCATAAGCTTATCTAACCTAACCCCAGACATATCTTAGCTAACATCATCCTATGGCTTTGAAAACTGTGACTTTTTATGTTATTCTCAATCTATCAAAGTAGATCTTGAAGGAGATTGCAGAAAAAGATGGGTCAAAGTATTAAACTAAGAGTACACCAGGTTGTGGGTCATGTTGAGTAACAATAAATGTTAATGGGTTTAAAATCACTATCAACAATCTCTTTCTAACACATTATTTGTGCTTTGTATATTTCATTTAATGAAGTCATTTCGCAAATATATTTTCGAAAAACGGAATGGAATGTTTCAAATGATCTCTATGCGAAATATTGGACCCACAAGTGATTAAGAAGTATTCACCTTCATTAAAGAAAATTCCACACAAACAATTTTGGAAATATTTAAATATTCATCCATAATAAAACCTTTTCAGGTAGATCTATTAAGTACGAAGAAGGTATTTCAGGTATTTGCCATAAAGACTATTTACCTGAATAGTAAGTATAAAGTCTAGTGATTAACGCCCCTTTCAGTCATTCATTTATTCACGCTTAACGTGATCGGCAACAGTACATACAATGAAGTCCTTGGTAAGATTTTTTTTAAATTATTTTTTATCTTAAGGTTCTCTAAACCTCATTTTCTTTCTAGGTGGTATTCTTTGCTTTAATAGCAATTTCACAAGGAACTTTTTTAAAATTTTTATGGACATCACCAGAAGAAGAAAGCACTAGCGAGAAGGAGGAAGAGAGTTCATCCACAGAACAAACGCAAGAGGAAACATATTCTTTTCATCCTATTCCGCTTCCTGTGCCTGCATCGTATGTCGTCAAAGATCCTGAAAGTGTATATGAGGAGGATGATACAAATCCAAATGTTGTTCCACCGCCCAATTTTTATCAAGTTTCTCATATCATAAATGCGTTTATACCACCTAAAAACAATATATACGTTGGTCAGAATTATCAACAACAGGGTTATCCAGTGAGAAATCCTGCTATACCACCGAATCAGTTTTATGCAGGCAACAATATTCTAATACGAAATCCTCAACAATGGACATTTCCTCCGAATTTTGTTCCAGTAAGTGGTGTATCAAACGAGGAGACGCAAACGAATGAAGATCAAATCGAACAATTGAAGGATAATAAAGGAAGTCAAGACGATGTTAGTCAATATGAGGAGAGAATTCCAGTGCTTGTGAATCATCCGCCGTCTATACCAGAAAATCAGTTTTATGGCGGCAGTAATATTTTCTTTTCAAATGGTCAACAATGGCCTTATCAGCCTCGTTTTATGCCTGCAAGCGAAGAGGCCCATCTGGCTACAGAACAAACTGATATTCCAGCAGATATTTACCAATCAGTACCAATTGAAGAGAATTCCAATCAATATGAGAATTTCCCACCATTAGTGAACAAACCTACTATTCCAAACAATTACTTTTATCGAGAGAATAACATAATCTTGCCGAACCCTCAACAGTTGTCATATCCTCCTAATTTTGTACCAGTAATCGGCCAGACAAACGAAGAAACGCATTTGACTTCAGATGAAGCGCGTTATACATCGGAAGATTTTTCAGTACCAATAGAGCACAATCCGAAGCAATATGACAACTATCAACTAATAGTGAATAAGCCTGCGATACCGGGCAATCAGTTTTATCAAGGTAATATCCAATCAGGAGATGATCAACAGTGGCAATATTCTCCTAATTTTGTACCGGTACAGAGCAACATAAACGAAGAGACTCATTTGACTACAGACGAAGCTCGTTATACATCGAAAGATTTTTCAGCACCAGTTGAGCACAATCCGAACCAGTACGATAACTATCAACTTTTAGTGAATAAACCTGTCACACCGGACAATCAATATCATCAAGGCAATATTCGCCCAGGAGATGATCAACAGTGGCAATATTCTCCTAATTTTGTACCAGTACGCAGCAACACCAATGAAGAAACACATTTAACTTCAGATGAAACTCTTTATACATCGGAAGATTTTTCAGCACCCCTTGAGCACAATCCGAAACAATATGACAACTATCAACTATTAGTGAATAAACCTGCCGTAGCGGTCCAACAATATCGTCAAGGCAATATTCTCTCAGGAGTTGATCAACAGTGGCCATATCCTCCTAATTTTGTACCAGTACGTAGCAACACAAAGGAAGAAACACATTTGACTTCAGATGAAGCCCATTATACATCGGAAGATTTTTCAGCACCATTTGAGCACAATCCGAATGACAACTATCAACTATTAGTGAATAAGCCTGCCGTACCTGCCAATCAGTTCTATCAAGGTAATACTCAATCAGGAGATGATCAAAAGTGGCATTATTCCCCTAATTTTGTACCGGAAAGTAGCACAGGAAACGAACAAACGCATCTAACTGTAGATCAAACCCATCAATCCGAGGATATTTCAGTAACAAGTGAGCACAAGTCAAATCTATACGAAATCAACCAGATTTATGAAAGCAACCAACCGTCAAACTCTCAACAATGGTCATACCAACCCAATACTGTACCAGCAGATAGTTCATCATACGAGGTGACGCATGACACTTCAGATAGTTCGTCACACGAAGTGACGCATGAAACTTCAGATACTTCATCATACGAGGAGACACATCAAACTTCAGATCAGACCGATCTACCAGCAGAGGGAATGCAACTATCCGTAAATGAAAACGAATCCACTCATGAAACTGTCGTTGAAACTACCCACGAAAGTTCTACCAAGGTTGAATTGTCTCAAGACGAAGCGGTTATAAATTTCAATAATGTTGGTAGTGATAATAACAATAATGAATATTACCATTCTTACACTTTGGATGACGGAACAACTGTTGTCGAAGAGGGGAATCTGGTTGATAAGAATGGCACTGTGGTGCTTGTTAAGCATGGGGAGTATCAACGTCAAGAATCTGATGGGAAAATATCTAGCGTGAAGTGGGTTGCAGATGAGAGTGGGTTTAGAATTACTGAATAAGTTAATATTTCGAAATTTGTAAAATTGTTATATTAAAATAAACAAGTAGTAATTATTTATTAAATTATTGATATTTGAGTTTCTTCTTTTGTAACTGTAACTGTTCAGGCTTAACAACCGAGATCTGGTTTTGGCCTTTAGCAGCTGTTTTCTCCACTGCTCATAATCAAGCTCCATACTATCTTGCACTATCTGGTATTGGTCTAAAAACCTCAAATAAAAACCCCCCAACATGCCAGTGTCTCCCCAGGGTAAATTTTCGTATCCGCTCTTTTTATAAGCTTTAAAAATGATCTCAATCTCTTCCAACCAATTTTACAGGTTCAAGAGTTACGAATTACTCTTGCGCCTTCAATAATATAAGACAAAATATTCCAACTTTGTCCTTTTATTCGCAGAATTACAATCTTACCTTATAATGAAATGCGATACGATAGTAGATACGAACTGAAATTAAAATGGGATGGGAATGAATCTACCGATCGCCGGATCCGTTTGCTACGAATTCGAATCGCAGAGAGAGTACTGTCCTACTTGACTTAGGAATTCTTTCCAATACTACGAAAGCAGGAACTTCATACCAATATTTGACATCGGAGAAATTTCTTGTAGCAATCGTATCAACCGAATCGAATTCGCATAGCATGATCACCTTTTCCGATTTTCGGATAATTTCATTTCCGTATCGCATTTCCTGATGAGGCGCCTGATTCAATTAATATGGACATTGAACCAAGACTTGCAATTGCAGCCATATCGAATTCAATGCCTTCAGAACGAAGTACTATCTTATTTCAAATATAAACCTCCAGCACATCCTCGTCCATGTCACGGCGTAGAACTAATGGCTCCCTTAACATCGTTCGTGTCATTTATCAAAAAACGGCATTATATTCCAAATGGCCGAATTCCTTTAGACATGCAAATTCCTCCTTCAGCAATCGGCTCCTCCTTAATATACGAATTCTACATTTAGCCTCTCCTCGAATACAAATCCTTTATTTAGTTTGGGCTCAAAAACTAGTTTGAACAAAGCGCAACGCCGCCCCTAAACTTATCGGTGATGGCACTTGTTCCGTATTTGTGGGCCTACTTGGCTCAGTCCCACATTCTGCTGTCTCTTTTTGCGCTAGGGTCCGTCTAGATATTTATTTATAAATAAAACAACTCAACTGTGGAGCAATCTTCAGGAGTCAGTACTCCAGAACTTCCATCAGTACCCTGGGGCCCTATTCTCTATTGCTGTCTCATCTCCAATAAAACCTGCACCGACCTTCCTTCTATTTCAGTGGACAGTAAAAACCTAACGGTAGAACCGTCTTTAAACATCCTAGGCATAACACTATCCGAAGATCTGCGGTGGAATAACCACATATTCCAAATCGCTAAACAAGCATCACAATGCCTGGGATTCCTCAGAAGATGCAAACTCCTCCTTCAGCCGTCGGCCAGGGCTACAATCTACAAGTCCTATATTCGTCCCCGCCTCGAGTACAACTCGTATATTTGGGCTGGGGCCCCGAGAACCACCTTAGCCTGGCTGGACAAGGTGCAAAGTCGCGCTTTAAAACTTATTGGCGATAGCGACATTTGCTCCTCAATTGACTCATTAAGCCACCATAGGAATGTAGCAGGCCTTGCAAAATTTTACCGATTTTACCACAACGATTGCTCTACTGAAATAAGTAACCTCATGCCTCCACGGCAACTTTTCTCCCGCAACACCAGACTTGCCCGCTAGGCTCACCCTTATAGTCTACAGCCCTTATCTTCGCGCACACTCCGATTTAGAAATTCGTTTATAACAAGAACAACGCGACTGTGGAACAACTTACCTCAGTCAATATTCCCGAACTCTCTCAGGATTGACCTCCTTCCTACCCCATAGGACTTTTAATGATTAATTAAGCGTGGGAATGGAATTGAGGGCCACCACGGTACGGTGCACACCCGAGCCCCGCTTTCGCAAACCCATTTCCAATAACAGCGGTCAGGAGCACGCGAAGCCAATAATCACATATTCCAAATCCCCAAGCAAGCGTTGCACCATGACGTCAACGATATGACGGACTGCTAGTATAAAGGTTGATACTGAGCTTACACTCTTCCACTTAAAAACAAACAGGTCAATGTTTGGGATTCCTCAAGAGATACAAGTTTTCTCCTCTAACCAGCTTCCTTGACTTTAATCTACAAGTCCTATATTTGATCACAACTCGTGTATCTGGGCTGACACCAGAAACTGACCTTGGCTGACTCACCACGACTTGTCGTGTCATGAAGACCCGACTTTCAGCACAGGGGTCTTGCGATGGAATGATCACATACTCAAAACGCTAGGCAAGCATCCCAATGCCTTGGTTTTCTTAAGAGATGCAAATGTCTTCTTCTACCAGCAACCAGAGTTACAATCTACAAATTCTACATTCGGCCCCGCCTAGAGTATGCATAGCTCATTTATCTGGGCTGGCGCCTCAAAACCCGCTATGGGTGGACAAGTTGCAAAACAGCGCCATCCGAATAATCGGAGATGACATTCTTTGTATCTCCATTGACTCTCTGAGCCATCGAAGGAATGCTCCACTAAAATGGACTGAAAGGTCCGCTCTCCTGCCTGCAGGATAACATTTCTCCCGCAACACAAGACCAATCCACTCGCCTCATTCGTATACCCTACAATATCCTTTTCCGTACCCACAAACGTCTAAAAGTTCGTTTATAAATAGAACAATTTGATTGTGGAATAATCTCCCATAATCAGTTTTCCCGAACTCGTAAACACCCAAGAGTTCAAAGGTAAAGCACACACTTCCAGTTCAACTGCACAGTTTATCACGGGTAACGTCATGTCTGAGCCATAAACTTTGGGAACTATGGAGTTTTGAACTATTTTCGCTCAGTCCTGAGTTTCCGGACCCTCTTTTGCTCCGATAAACTATGTCAGACAGTTTATCGTTCAGTTTTCTCAGTTCCGCCCATTTGCTATTATTAAAAAGATATACTCAAATCAACAAAACTCACGAGACTGAGCAAAAACAAAACTGTACAACAAACTGACGAACCCACACACATTCAGTTCAGGGGCCGTATTTGGTTTCTCGAGTCGATGGATCGACTCGACAAAAAAAGCTTCCCGATTTTCTTTAAGTTTCATATTTGGTTTCACGACCACATCGACAGCTAAGCGCAGCCATACAAAACCATCAAATTGGGTGGTATTACTCCTTGCTGCCCTTCACGTATATTTAATTAAAATAGAAATTGTTAAAATTTTATTGCATGCATAAATCGAGCTTTTTAATAATCGTCAAACGTCTTTATCGACACGTAAAGAGACGATATCGTGTCGCCAAATGCCAATTTTTATTTATCGACAGACGACAATGTCGACTCGAGAAACCAAATACGGCCGCTGTTTATCGAACAGTTTTTTTACACAGTTCAACTGCGCAGTTAAAACTGAGGGTGCGGGAAAATAGATTCTGGAAGACTTGTGAGACGTCCACTGGAACTGACAAACTTCCTCGCAGGATGGCTACAAACATCCATCTTGATCCTGCAAAAACTCCATGTGAGAATCGGACTCCCACGATTACCTACATTACGTCACAACAGTCCTGTTAGATACTTACAAGGAAAAAAGTTTCAAGCAGCTCTATCAATTAAAAGATTAATTTATATTTAAATATTTGTATTTATTTTATGTCTTTACACATTTTTTTTATTTAACTTTTTTTTTTCAAATTCATAAAAACATTACACATCATTACAATAATATAATACAGTTAAATAAGAACTGAAAAGCAATTTTTTTTACAAACTAAACTTTCAGAAACATTTATTATAAATTCCGTGTTTGGAAGTAAGTCATAATAATTAGCACACGGTTTGGTGCCATGTCCAGTTGTATCACAAGATTTAAGCCAGATTTAGGTAGAGGTAGTAGTAACACACACAAACAGAATCCCGATGGTGGATGATGATGGCGCTGATCTGAAGCTGAGAGATTCTTTGTTGTTGTTGTGTTCCAGACGCTCCAGATGCTGTGGTTTTTGCTTTGTTTATTTGTATGTAACCAGGATGAGATTTGGCAGTAGATATGTTGTTTGTTGCTGAACCGCTTGCCAGGGGCCGTGTATATTGGTTGGTTGACTGGGTTACGGCGATAATTGAGGAGGATACGCACACACGCTCTTCAAACCTAGTGATCAAATAAATATCAGTTTTCCTAGTTCTCCTGGGTTATCCTTAAAACAGCTGTAATTTGTTTTGGTTTGGATGATTTGCTTTCTTAAGTCTACTTCTATTTATTTGATTGCATCTTATATCTAATATATATTTATTATATACTTTGTTTTTGTTTTTTTTTAAATACATGTTGACTCTTGACTTAAAAGTAGTTTTTGTTATATAAAATTGTTTCGTAAACGTTTCGCTGATCCAAATGTATATTTAGAGATCCTATGTCCAGATCGGCAATCCCATTGCGCTACCGGGCATCCATCACTTACTAACGCTTGGCGTGTTTTGACTTTTTGTTTGTTCTATCTTTGTGGTTAGTTTGGTTTTTTAATTTTATTATTTTTTTTTAGTTTTAATAAATTATAATACAAATTTCTCTTTTTTTTGGAGTACAAGCCAAACCATCAAATAATTTTTTTAATAAATAATATTTAAAAATTATAATTTTAAAGCTTAATACAAGTAAAGTGTAAGGACACAACATTTAATCAAGGAATGGTACGACAACTTTTTATTTAAAAAAAAAATAAGTTATTTAGAGAAAGAGTTTGTTGTTAATTAATTTGTGTTTTAAAAAAAAAAGGATTTATTAATACTTTAACAAAACTAGACGCATTTAATAATTATAGTTTTATTTCAAGACAAAAAAAAGGAAAGACAACAATTCGTGATATTAAAGTTCTTACTATTAGTTTGTTGAAAAAATCTTTTTTTAATTAGGAAGAAACGAAGAAATTCTACCCACGAACAATTATAATTATTGATTTCTTAGTTTTAGTTTATTACATATTAAAAACATACGACTTTCATTCGCCTATACTATCGATTATAAGATTATCTCTTTCAATTTATAACTATTCGATAAACATCCCAGACACCGAGCGATCGAGGCCAGCCAGAGCTTTTCTTTCTGTGGCTAGATTGACTTGACACAGCGTTTGAGCTCGCAAACTAAATACGTCTCATCATGAGTGGTTTATGAAGGGCACTTTACCCGGAATATCCGCAGCAAGGAGTATTATACCCATTTCGGTGGTGCCTGGTTGGCCAAAACTGGCAACGCTCTGCCGGTGGTGGCAGGTAGGGGGGCGAACGGCTAACAAAGACCTCGGAAAGTGGTAGCACCCGATTTGTCATTTCTGTCAAAGCCCGAGAATAATCACTACACACCTACCAGGTCTGTTAGCAAGTCCTAATCCGACCACCCCGCGGTGCCCCTGGGGTACTTCTTCGCAAGAAGCTAACGGGATACGGTCGAACAGCGAGTTCTCTACACCAGAAAACAGTTTTAAATCGGTTGGGCTGAGGGTTAACAACCCACTCCCACAAAAACACCATTGCTACAAACCGGCAAACAATGCCTCGGAGCCGGATGGACAACACGACGACGACCTTTACTTTTCTAACAAGTATCGAATCATGGTATGTAAGAGATGGACGGCTGGATGAAGTCCTCTACGAAATGAATCGATATAAAAGCAAGATCATGCGACTTAGCGAACCCAGAAGGCCCGACGCGGGGGAACTTATCTGCCCAAACGGTTGTATTCTGCGAATGAATGAGGTTCTTCGCTCTCTTCCACATCACTCTATTAAAGGGTGACAAACTCACAGATCGGCCCCAACAACACCGGCCTTGAACACACAATTGGAAATCAAGGACTAAGCCAAGTTACCAATAACAATGGTGAGCTTTTCGTTGACTTTTGTAGTTTCCAGCAACTCATAGTAGATAAATAAACACAAGAAGATAAACAAAGAGACCTGGGTATCGCCCGATGGTAGAACGAGAAACCAGGGGCCAGTTCACGCAATTCGACACTCGACGTCGACATCGACGCTTTATGAAAACGACATTAATTTCTACGACGTTGAATTTGGGTTCACGTAAGTCGACGTGTCGAATGTCGTTTTCGCAAAATAATTTCTCCTAAAAGTATGCAAGATCCAATGGCACCGATGCACTTTTCACATTATCCACAGGCTGGAAAATTGCAAATAATATTAAAACTTCAATTCTGTGACTAATTAAATTAATTAATAAAACAAATTCATAATAATATTGGAAAATCTTAACTCTGAATTTATTTTTGTACATTGTGGCTTTTCTAACTCTTCTTGGTAGTTTTAATTTTTATTTTCCAACTAATAGTTTATCTTTTTCGTTCGTTCGTTCAGAACGGCAAAAGTTTTGTGTGAAGTTATTTCTGCTCTTGCAATTCTTCAAGAATATTGTGTGCCTTCAAGAATGTTTATTTTTCTGCCCTTGCCTACTCTTGCAGTAGCTGCTGACTACAAAGGCTTAGATAGAATATTTTCTTTTGTTTCCACCCTCAGAATTTGAATCTTTTAATAAACTAATCAAATTTGCTTCAACCTTATCTGACAAAATTTATTGTAAAGTCAAACATTATTGCGGTCAGGTCCATATGATCTCGGCTTCTAAACCTGCTATTGTTGCCGTTATATGAATAGCATCAACAATCCACAACCAGTCTTGGCAATTAAATTCTGATTTGTCATTAATTTTTTTTGATGTTATATTTAAAACCTCGCTATACCTAAAATATGTTCAATACAATAAATTGTAAATTTTTTACTTTATTTATTTCAGATACTTTTTGCCATCCATTAGAATTTCTTATTGGCAGTACACTTGAATTTAATATTTCAGTTAATTGGCAACACAACTCGTTTTTAACATAAAGATAGCCAAATTTGGCGTCGAGAAGATTAACGACACTTTTAAAAAGACAAACACAAAATGTCGACATGCGTGAACCCAAAACGACATTTAACGCGTCGTTTTCAGTCGACGTCGAATTGCGTGAACTGGCCCCAGATAGATCACCTTCCGTCAGCTGCATAAGGAAAACTATTCTGGAAGATGTCAGGGACTGTACTCCCGAAGACGAGACCATCAAGAAACGAAACGAACTTACGAGACGAAACAAAAATATATTTCCTACTCCTGAAGACGATAATCTCGTACTGCCTTGCGTTTGTAATTTTTGAGCTATTATGCAAAATAAATTATAGCTATCAAAATGATTAACAATCTCAACTTACATTTTAATCTCAAAATCGCTGACACACAACAAGCAATAACGTCTGAACGAAGATGATTACAAATATGTCATCGTTTGTTTAGACGAAAACGAGACGATATCGTCTTCCCAGGTAGCATTTTGATAAAACGGTTTCGTTTTCATTTCGTTTCGTCTTCGGGAGTACAGGCCCAGGAGCAGACACTGGAAGCGTCCAACATTTGGTAGTAGCAACTATTCGCCTTAAAATCGCCGCAACCAGAAGCGTTCAACGCGATGCTATAGACCGTAGACGGTTTATTATAGACCTTCTGTGGGAGAACATTAAAAGGCGAGAATTTGATGAGAATCTCGCAGAAAAGGCGAAAAACGCGGCGAACACAGGCAACAGTGCTGTACTAAATCACTAAACAGCTATCGGGGGAAAGCACTTTACTAAAAAGCATGCCATTAAGAGTGCAGATGGAAGGTTGGTGTGCAGCGAAAAGGAGCAACTCCAAAGATGGAGAGATTATATCTTCGCCACCCTGAATGGTTCATTTAAACAGGAACCTCAAGAAAACAGCAACAATGTACACCCAATAAGAATCATCACCCGTGCACCTTCCAAGACAGAAATATTAACCGCAATTCATGAAATGGCTAATGGTACAGCAGATGGAAAAGATGGCATCCCGGAATTTTTGAAAGCCGACTCTGTGGTACGGCCAATCCTGGAAAAAGCATGGTACACCTGTACCTTTACGGAGAATTGGACGGAAGGTATCATAGTGTCAAAATATCAAATTTATCATTATATAATTAATATCACAGTTCAATAAAGGTAGGCCGGAGTTTCTCAAGAATCAATTCTTTCGCCCGATCTTTTCCTAATATTCATAATTAAATATAATATTCGTTTATGAATAGAACACCTCGACTGTGGAATAATCTCCCACAGTCAGTTTTCCCGAACTTGTACTACACCCAAGAATTCAAATGCCACTTGCTCCAAAGCTAAACAGACCCCCTCCCCCTGATCTATCATTTTCTTTCTATCTTTCAAACTAAGCTTGCTACTAGACATTGCACCATGAACGGAACGACATGACAGACTGGTAGTAAAAAGGGTATTGCTAAGCTTGGTATTCCCACATAAAAAAATACATCCTTGTTAGCGCTCTAGATATGTAGTAGAACTGGTGGCATATAATGGGGTTTGCTAGACCGCCTAAGGATCTCAACTACGCGAATGATATTTATTTGCTGGTTTACTGGGGATGATATCTGGGGCTTCCCCACAACGACTTATGCGGTAATGAACATGGGAAGAAACTGTCTCAGGGACCTTCCTCACCTTTCCTTGATGGATTAAGTGAGCTACAAATACTGGTGCTCCTGACCTCTGTAGCTTTATTAAAAGCTTCAAATGGCTTTATTAAAAGCTTCAAACCGCTTGAACTCCAAGCGGTTTCTTCCTGTGCAGCCTCTTAATATGATCAAGCAATTGTTGGGGCACATCAGAAAGAATGTCAGGACATTTGTTGGCTACATTACTAAACAATGCGCCCTGAATTGCCATTTATGGAAGATAGAAAATGCGAACTTCTTAACTTTTTGAATGTCCCGCGAGAACGAAATCCAGGGTGTTTAACGAGCAAAAAGTATTCTATATTCAAGACAATACTTAGGCTGTGTTCCCAAATAGAATCCAGCATATTTGCCAGTGCTAATGCCGGCCGACTTGCTACTGCGACTGTCCTGATACAAGAGGCGTGCGGGTACAAAGCTCGATTAAAGTAGCAGGAATTGGGGCAATGAACATATGTCCTAAATCCAGTTAAAACCTTAATCTTTGGGTGGACAAACTAAAAACAAAGGATCGGAATGAACGTTTTGAAAGAAAAGCAACTATGATAATCCCACCGTATCGTTAGAGTGTACGGTAATTTGGAACTTTTTTAACGCCCTATCCGATTATATCTTATCTCGATCCGTGCCAACCGGCGAAGAACCTTAAAACTTTTATGAAAGGATCGAAAATGGGCCTCTGGATAGCTTTTAAATGCGAATCCTTCAAATGCACCATATTTATGTAGTATGTAATATTTATAATTTAATTTGTTTATTGTGTTAATAGTCTAAAACGTTATCTTTATATACTTCAGTTTTCTAATTCGCGTTTAATTGTATCAAGATCAGTCAATTTTCAACAATCCAATTTCTAATATTAAAATACTTGTTTTGTTCAACAAACGTTGCTAAATAATGTTACAGTTAATTCATAAAAATATTATATTCGCTCTCGGTCACTGAATAGCCTGTAAAATTTAATTTTGTTAATTAATTAATTTAAAATCATCACATTAAAATAAAATAATAATACACAATATGAAAAACAAAAACAAATTTTTGGTCCAACCATCTCTGTCAGTGAATTACTCTTCTCCTAATTGATTTGTACATTAAAATATTGCTTTAACTAAAATTAAGAGATATCTACTAATTTTACGATTAATTTTTAAAATCGTGTCCAAGAATATTAATAAGTTGTAAACAAACTCTTTCTCACAAAGTGTTCTTTTTCAGCTTATCACTAGTAAAAAACGTCTCATCTTAACAAGTATAAATATAAAGTTAAAAAAAAAAAAATCAGTCTTTTTCGTTTGCAAATCACAATAACAAAAACATTCAATTATAAAACAGTAATTTCTTTTTACAGGTAAAAATATTTACAAAACACTTAATTAATATATTCAAAAATAACATGTTCGATATTTATTATTATTAAGTAATCCTTCAAATATTAAAGGAGGTTTTATTAAATTAAAATAAGAGATTAATTTGAAAAAATCTAAGATGCCTGAAATCACAACTTAGTGTTCTAGACGGAGAATGAGAAAGCAAATTTTTTAACAAGTATAAAAACGATACCTTATCCAATGAATTCCATGTGGATGATTTTTTTGGTGCCTTGAATGTGTTTGTCATTGCTCCTAGCCGTAAGTGAATTGGCTTCTTTCCACCGTTTCCGTTATTTCCACTGCCACTGGTGCTGCTGCCACTGCCGCCACTATTCCCAGAACTTGCATTCACAACAGATGATAATTTGTCATTTGATACTTCTTTATCAGGTGAATCTAATGTAACAGTAAAAATGCATAATTAGAAAATTATGTTAGAAAATTAAAAAGAGATGACGAATACAGGCACATCACCCTGAGTGGTCTGGGACTAAAATTATTGGAAAAATAAGTTCATTCAGAACGAATGGTCGGTTCTTTATTCGCTGATGAACCTAAAGTTACTTAGTGCAGTCTAGCATGAAACATGTCTTTTGTAGACAGACCTTTATGTTTAGTTTTCAGGCTCAGTACTCATCTTTCTTTTGTCAGAATCAATCCAGAAGCGATCCCATCACGAAAAAACCGAACCGCTACTAAGGGAAGCAAAGTTGGAGCACTGTTAATATTCTCCGATTGGAGCTATGGGACAAAGAAAACGGACAAACATAGACCGGTTCTCATACGATGCGGGGACCAAGCAGCATATTTGTCTGCGTGATACATCGCAGTTGATTCAAAACGCTTCTAAAGAAAGCAACAGTAAAAGAAATTCTCATTGATATAGAATGAAGGGAAGCCGCCCCAGCTTTTTAAGGAGCGTTCCAGCATTGATAATGCAGCGCTCCATTTCCCGTTGGATAGGTTTTCTAT
This sequence comes from Thereva unica, assembly GCA_949987705.1. Taxonomy (NCBI): domain Eukaryota; kingdom Metazoa; phylum Arthropoda; class Insecta; order Diptera; family Therevidae; genus Thereva; species Thereva unica. The sequence goes on along the minus strand of OX465285.1, from coordinate 25,252,194 downwards.
TTTTCCTCAATGCTCAATTTGAGCTCATACTACTTCAGTGCTAGATAGTAAAGAGACTACTTAAGGGCAAGCCAAATGTCCTAATCTAATTTATGATGGTGAGATGACGACGACCTCCAAGTCGAGTCCATCACGCTGGTTTACCTTGGGCAATGCGTAGCAGACGGTCGTCCTCCCAACTTTTCGTTCCTCTCCCTGTCTCAAGTTGTAATGCGAGCCGTGCCGATGATCAACTCCAAACAGGGCACGCAGTAAAAATAACTTTCGTGAACGGTGTGCTTTGAATACCTGGCGATCTAATCAGCCTTACCCGGTTGTTGTGGATCTCTGCCCGACAAAAAGGGGTCCGGTTCCCCTAAACCAAAACTGGAAGGTATACACATCAAGCGGAGAAGAGGGCTATGGCACTCCCGAACCCACCCAAGCCAAGGGAAGCCACAAGATCCCTCCTTCAATAAATGCCCCCAGGCAATCACTTGTAACCCTGCTCCTCCTCGCGGAAATGTCGCTGTCCAGCGTACACATGTGGGCACGGCCGCTGGGGGGAATCAGGGGAGCAAATGATCTGCAGAAGGGCCAAAGACCTATTAAAACCAAACCCCGCAAGGGCAGTTCACCAAGAACGCCTCTTGGCTACCAACCCGATCGGGAAAACCAAGTGTGTAAGCAAGCCGCTAAACGCCAGCGATCTGTAGAGGAACCAAGAACCCACAGTCCAGTTTCAGAAGTTGCGAAGGATAGCAAAATAATCGGCCTCCTAGACGAGAAGGCGAAGATCCCTAAGCATCAATGGCGGTGGATGCAAGTCGCCTTCGCTAAAGTTGCCATGGAGGTCCTCAGGGATAACCTAGGACCTCCCCCTTCACGCCTTAATGCCGGATAGTACCAAGACAGTATTAAGTTGACAGCCTGCGACAACACTAGATCCTCACTGCTGTATAAGGCTGCTGTAGCCAGAGTCGAGGAGTTTTACCCCAGGCGAACTCGATGTTGCCCCAGTCCAAGAGCCATGGATCACAGGTGGCTGGATATGGCTTAAGGACGCCCAAATTTAATCTCTTTTATACCAAAGGCAAGGGAAAACCCAGAACAGGTATTCTGGTCAAAAACGATAATAATACCTTTCTTCTCCCTCAATTTAGTGACGGAGACCTTACTGTAATCGACCTGGGGCCGTATTTGGTTTCTCGAGTCGATGGATCGACTCGACAAAAAAGCTTTTCGATTTTCTTTAAGTTTCATATTTGGTTTCACGACCAAATCGACAGCTAAGCGCAGCCATACAAAACCATCAAATTGGGTGGTATTACTTCAAGGCATCAAACCACGTATATTTAATTAAAATATAAATTGTTAAAAGTTTATTGCATGCATAAATTGAGCTTTTCAATAATCGTTAAACGCCTTTATCGACACGTAAAGAAACGATATCGTGTCGCCAAATGCCAATTTTTATTTATCGACAGACGACAATGTCGACTCGAGAAACCAAATACGGCCCCTGGAGTTAAAACAGAAAAAAACTCAAGATGGCCTCCTCTTGTTGCAATTCCAGGAACTGGGGCTGTCGATAAACAAAAATTGGTATTTGGCGACACGATATCGTCTCTTTACGTGTCGATAAAGACGTTTGACGATTATTAAAAAGTTCAATTTATGCATGCAATAAACTTTTAACAATTTCTATTTTAATTAAATATACGTGGTTTGCTGCCTTGAAGTAATACCACCCAATTTGATGGTTTTGTATGGCTGCGCTTAGCTGTTGATTTGGTCATGAAACCAAATATGAAACTTAAAGAAAATCGAGAAGCTTTTTTTGTCGAGTCGATCTATCGACTCGAGAAACCAAATACAGCCCCTGGTAAGGTACACAGATGCTACCACGGTCCTGGTTATGGGAGATGATACCAATTACCTAGGTGAAGCTATTTTTATATACCTCTTAAGCACCAGGCTTGCAATCTGTAACAAGGGAAATGACCCCACTTTTGTAACCAAGAACAGAGAGGAAGAGCTGGACATAACGCTTGTCTCGGACTCTCACTTCGAGCAAATATTGGCTTGGGAGGTCTTGAAGGAACACTCTTTCTCAAACCATAGGTTTATACGATTCCATCTACAAGACTCTACCTTGACAAAGAGAGAGAGAGCGTTTAACAACGTGCTCCCGGACGCCATTACCCTGGCCTTAGCGAAGCTGGGGATCGAGGCGTCCTGGAGTCTGGAGTGTAGAAAACCTTCTCTGTCACTGCCCAGCCCTAAGCAAAAGAAGAATTACCATCATCGTGTAGAGCTTAAGAAGATTCACTACGTCTTCAAGGTGGTTTAGCGAAAAAACAATACATTAACATCAGGTTGAAGTGGGATCTCTATGGCATCACGCTTCAGGGTAAACCTTTAGGTTGAGGCCCCTCAACCGCAACCCAAGAAAGACTGATTGGAAGAAGTTCGGTCAGGTGAAATAAAAGAATATACCTTATAGAGGAAATCGAAGATAGGATAAATACTTTCCAAAGCGCTACCCACTAGGCGTATAAGATATCCTGCGCAATAAGGCGGAGCAAAAAACCTTTCCCCAGTGGTGAAATGAAGACTTCTCGAAACTGAGGAAGTTAACAAGAGAGACCTTCAATAGCTGTTACAAACGAGGCTTTTGGCAGCCTTAAGACGGCCTAAAATTGTACAAGAAAGCCATTGCCTTAGCTAAAAGAGATATTTGGTGTTGCCAAACTATAGAGTCTAAGATACTCTGCCAGATTAGGCAAGATCATGTCCAGAGAACACTCCAATCCGTCCTTTATAAAAAAAAGGCGAGCGGAGCTTGCACAGAATCGCAGGCCGAGTCTATAGAGCTTTAAATGCACACACTTTCCTGGTTGCAAGGACGAAAACGAGGTCGAAGCATCAGGGAACAGGAACACTCCTCAGCATACTCTCATCTTATCCTCCAGAGTGAAATACTGACTGGATCCTAAACTCAACTGGAAGTCGAACATTGAGTAAAGGGAAAAAAAGGCCTGTATAGCCTTCTACACCTGGGGCCGTATTTGGTTTCTCGACACGATAGATCGACTCGACAAAAAAACCTTCTCGATTTTCTTTAAGTTTCATATTTGGTTTCACGACCAAATCGACAGCTAAGCGCAGCCATACGAAGCCATCAAATTAGGTGGTATTATTCCAAGGCAGCAAATCACGTATATTTAATTAAAATAAAAATTATTAAAAGTTTATTGTATGCATAAATTGAGCTTTTTAATAATAGTCAAACGTCTTTATCGACACGTAAAGAGACGATATCGTGTCGCCAAATGCCAATTTTTATTTGTCGAGAGACGACAATGTCGACTCGAGAAACCAAATACGGCCCCTGTAAAAAGACTTTTGGCAAAAGGTGGGACCTTAAGACAAATGTCCTGTGGATGTACACAGCTGTGATACGCCAATTCTTACGTTTGGGTTGCTAGAATGGTGAACAGCGCTGAGCAGGACCTATAACGTCATAAAGTTGGGAAGGGTCCAGAGAGCGGAAACGGGGGCCATGAGTACATGCCCCACGAAAGGGGCGACGTTCTCTTACGCCTACCATAACATAACATATATTTTAGAGTGCTGCATGATTGAGTTTCCATCTGGCCAGGGGCCTCAGGCAATTCGTACTTCACGTTCCCGCCTTTGTGGCCAGCCTGGACAAAGATGAAACGTATTTTTTCACACTCATCCTTTTTGTAACAAAAATGTAATTGAAATTGTAAAAGAAACAATTAATTGTTAAACAAACCTACCTTTATCATCCTTAGTATGGAGCCTCCGTTTAAGGTGTGCAGAACTTTTTTTATCACTTATATTCTTGTCTTCATTAAGCCTTTCGGATGATTTTGGAACTAAAGCCACAAAGGAAAAAACACAATCATTATTATAGTAGTGAAATAAAAGACTCAAATTTCATACTTACATTCACTCTCTACAGCTTGAAAAGTAGATTTAAACATCGGCTTCTCATCTCGCTTCTTCTCATCAAACTTATTAGAAGGTTCCCTTTCCCTTTCCCGCCGACCACCAGAGTTAGATCCATTAACTCGTTTCCTATCATTTCGACTATTTCTCCCACTATCTAATTTCCTAAATCTATCCTCCCGCCGTCTGCTGTCATATTGATCTCTCCCCCGATCACGATCATCTAATCTTCTTGAATTATTTCTATTACTGGATTGATCTTTTGGTGCTTCAACATCCTTCAATTCTTTGACGACTTCAGGAATAGAAGATTCTCCTAGTTTTGTGAATGATGGTGTAGAAACATTGGTATCACGTTCATTTTTACAATGAAGCTTAAAGCGTCCCTCATTTTCCGATTCACTTTCATCTGAAGGGAACAAATCAATTCCATCATCATCATCGCTTGACTCCTCCTCTTCTTCTTCCCGTTCTGATTCTTCTTTCGGTATTTGCTGCTCTTCAACTACTGTTTGTTCAACTTCTTTCTGCTCCACGGTATTTTCTTTATTGTCTATAGTGATTTCCGGCTTTTTCTCAACTACTTCTTCCTTCTTAGCAGGCGCCGGTTCTACCTTTAAGTCTGGGGTCTCTGTTGTTTTGGGACTTTTGTTTGGAAGTTCCCTTTGCTTATTATCTACATTTCGTTCTTCTTCTCGTTGTTTCTCATTTTTACCAGGTTCTCTTCTTACATTCCTGTCGTTTCTTCTGTTACGATTTTCTTCTCTACGCATCCTTCCAGGCGATTTTGTTCGAGATCTCTTTCTTATATGGCCACCATGTGCAGGACTTGTCGAGCGTTTCCTCATTCTATTCCTATAGCCATTAGCAGGACCATCGTGCCTCCGACGATCATTTGTGTAAGGTGATCTTCTTCGTAGCGGCTGAGAACTTGGAATATTGCGATCTCGCGATCGCCTCGGCATTTTTCTGGGTGGAGATCTCGATCGCGATCTAACAACGTTATTAGGCATAACATTTGTTGGCGATCTAAGCCTATTTGTATGGCGAGGAATAATTGAATCATGTACAGGCGGTGATCGTTTTTGTTGAACAGGACTTAATCTACCTTTGTGAGTATGCCTACCAACGGGCATGGGACTTCTTCTCTTTCCATTAATATTCGGCGATTTTGAATTTGGTCGGCCATGTCTAGAATGAAGTGGAGGAGAACGAGAGCGACGCAATGGAGACTTATATCTAGTATTTGCTATAGGTGATCGAGACTTTACACGCTTGGCCAACGACGAAGGGCGAGGAGATCTTGGTGAATAATATGGATAAGGTGATACGTTTCGATTTGACTGAGGTGGTGGTGTCCTTGACGAAGTTCTACGCCGTAATATTGGCGATCTTCCTCGTGATGGTGGAGGTGATCTTGAAATGGATCTTCGATGAGCATAATGATTCGGGCGATTACGCGATGCAGGTGGTGGAGATCTGTACGTTGGAGATTTTGGCACATATATTGGTGACATCGGTTCATAACCCGGTGATATCGGCCGAAACCCAGAATCAAACTGCGATCGATGATAATTAGGAGACGAGTTCTCGCCCTTTCTTCTCATCAATATATCGTTATTTTCTGCAACAAATGCCAAACTTCGCGGAGATAGCTGAACTCCACTGACCCCAAGTGTTGTTTCGCTTGTTTTATGTGGAATATATGGTGGAACATATCCGTTATTAGCAGATTCAGCTGGCCAAGCAGCTCCAGTTGATATTGGATTAACATTATTTACAGGTAGTATTTGTTGCGGTATATATGGTTCACTTATATCGAGCTTTTCTAGCATTGACCTAGTATCACAAGGTTCTATTGTATTGGATACTGGTCTTTGGAAATTTAAATTGTGATCAGACGGGTAATATGATCCTTGCTCGGTCCGTAGAGCGTTGCCCTTTGTATAAGATGCTACTGTTTTTTGTGTCCCTGAATATGGTGATCCAACTACTTGATTGGTTCTTGATGGCACTGGTGCAGGATGATAGCTTACTGGCGGTGCGTCTTTTTTCGTATGCAAGGATTTAAGTGCAGCCAATCGAAGTAATTCAAGATCTTCTTCTTCGTCATCTGATTGTCTGGATTTCTGGAAAGCAAAAATAATTTTCGTTAATAAATTTTGGTGGTTTTTAATGTTTGGGGCTGTGGGCAGTCAAGAGGATGGTAAAGGCGAAGCCGATGAACCCTCTTAGATGTTGTAGGAGATTGGAAGTACTGACTGGGTAGAGGCTATGAAGGGCAAGGATTTCAACTCCCATCCTTTAGCTAATAAGTTCATATGGGCATATGAAAATTCGTAGCCAAAGCCCGTTCACGATGTTGATGGGTGAGGGGGTTTTATCCTGAGGCTATAGAGGGATAGGGCGAGATTGGTCTGTGCTTTTATTTTTGCATCGCTGACTTACATTTGTCAAAGCCATTTCACCAGTATACTTTATTTCTAGGCTGATGTTTTAGTGTGCTTCAAGTTTACTATTCATTTATATTTCGTTTGGCGTGAATGTTCTCGCTCTGCCGCTTTCACAAGGCCTTCACTGGCTATTTTTAGGAAAAACCTGGGACCTTAAATCTAGGTTAATGTTTGGGGTTTATTCGACGGTCGCATGGCCCATGGTCACGTATGCATCCATCGCATGGTGGGTCAAGACCAAAAAAGGGGCAATGATTAAGCTGGCCAGAGTGCAAAGACTGGCCTGTCTTGGTATCACAGGGGCTAAAAGCACCTGTCCGACTGCGGCTATGGAGGCCCTACTGAATCTTCCTCCGCTACACCTAGTGGAAAAACAGGAGGTTCTAGCGGGGGCGTTGCGTCTACGGGCACTATTCTCCTTTAAGCCAGGGGACCTTTTGCATCATTTACCGATCCTAAAGGACGCTAAACCTGGAGCTAATGATATCATTGTCCGATACTATTCCTGCCACTATTGACCCGTCTACGACGATTATTCGAAGCAGGTCAGAGTGGCAACTTGACAGGCCTTTCCTTAGAGAAAGCACGGCCTTTTGGTATACGGACGGTTCCAAATCCGATAAAGGTGTAGGGCTGGGCGTCTATGGTATAAGGAGCAAAATATCCATGGCTCTGGACACTACTCCCACTGTTTTTCAGGCTGCTGTACTTGCTATCCAGGTGTGTGCTCAGACTTGTATAAATAGAGCTCCAAATAACTCTAACAATGTTATTTTCTCCGACAGTCAAGCTGCCCTGCTGGTCATTAGGGTGTCATCAAAGACTGTCCTGGATAGTCTCCTATCTCTGAAATCCCTTAGCAGTGTCACGCTGATGTGGATTCCGGGCCACGAAGGTCACATTGGTAATGAAATTGGCCACAGCCTGGCTAGAGTAAGGGGCAAACTCATCGTCGATCAGTTCGGAACCTTCTGTAGCTTAGCAAACTTCTACGTAAGAACGGCCATCAAGAATTGGGTCGACCAGTTGTTTCTTCATAGCTGGACAAGGACTCAGGGTGCTTGTCAAGCTAAAACATTCATCCAAATCGATAAAGCTAAAGCGGGCAAACTTTTAAATCTCAGGAGGTGGGAGCTAAAAATAATAACAGAGATCCTGAGGGCCACTGTTCGCTTAACTACCATCTAAACAAAATAGACGGTAGCTTGCAAACCTCCACTTTGAAGGGGTAATCTTATATTGTATCGCTAGACTCACATCGCCCACTTTAAATAGGGGGAACTTCGTTGCCGGTTTTATTAAGAGATAAGTTTTTTGATGCATCAAATTCGACATTTTACTTGCGTCACAGCTAAAAAACAATTTAAAAAAAAAGTTTAACATGCCTGTTACAGTTGGACATGTGAGCGTGATCAAAAAGGCAGGGGCACGTGTTTGTTTCATATTGTCGAAGTTGTAAGAGCTACGCAGTTTAACGTCATCAGAGAAATGTGAAATAAATCGGAAGATATTGAGAGCTGATGTTATGGAGATTAGAAAAAAGTGGGTGATAAAATTAACCCATTGAAGACACCAGCATATATGGCTCAATTCGACGTCATCTAGTACTAGTATGTACTACCTTGATCAAAGAAAACCCTCAATTCAGTTCTTTTGGAACAAAAACCAATAGCTTTTTTTTATGTGATAAGATGAAGTTTAGGAGTCACCCTTTGTACTACTAGTCCGTCATGTCGTTCAAGTCATGGTGCAATGTATAGTAGTAACCTTGATCTGAAGGAAAGAAGAGATAGGTTAGGTTAGGAGTCTGGCGGGTGCATGAGAAGATGTCGATGTACCTTGCGTTTGAACTCTGAGATGTTATATGAGCTCGGAAATACCGAGTGCGGAAGAGAGTTCCAAAATCGACTTGTTCTATTTATAAACGAACTGCTGAACCGTAATGTGCGTGAACGGGAGGGCTTCAGGGTGAAGGAGTGAGCCGAGTTGGCTAGTCTTGTGTTGCGGGAAAAAAAATTGCAGTGTAGGCAGGAGGTTTTTGATTTCGGTGGAGCAGTCGCTATTGTAAAAGCGGTAAAACTTGCTGAGCGCTGCTACATTCCTACGGTGGCTTAAATGATAGATGCAGGAGCAAAGCGTGCTATCGCCAATGAGTTTGATGGCGCGGTCTTGCACCTTGTCTAGCCAAGCCAAGGTGGTTTTAGGGGCGCCCGCCCAGATATACATACGAGTTGCAAGGCAGCTGGATGAAGGAGGAACTTGCATCTCTTGAGGACACCAAGGCATTTATACGCTTGTTTGGTCACTGGGAGTCTTGTTATCCTCGCCCACTGAAATGGAGGGAAAGTTGGTGCGGGTTTTAGTGGAGAATAGACAGTACTTAGTTTTGTTTTCGTTGAACTCGACACGATTCTTGCGGCCCCAATCAAGAATGAGTTGAATGTCCGAGTTAAGAGAGTTGGATTCTTGCTTGTCCTATGTTGCCGGAGGGGTGGGTAGGAGTAACTCAGAGAACCGTCATCGGCAAAACTATGACGTGGTTTTGAGGGGATTGAGAGCAGATCATTAATGAATATAAGAAAGAGAGTAGGCGAGAGGATCGCCCCTTTGGGGAACGCCGGCCGAAATGGAGTGAGGGTTGGATTCAACGCTTGGAGCTTAGAGAATTGAGCACGGTGCCATGTTCTGAATTAGAGCCGCTAGAGCATCCAGACTTAACTCATTATCCTTCTGATCAAGCAGTACTGCTGTCGATTGTAAAATTAGGGTTGATTCAAGATATTCCATTGGCTTTCTATTTATTGTCTCCATGATTTTCGAGGGAATTGAAGCATATTGAAGATGGAGTCGCTATAAGGCGAACTGTCCAAAGGTCTGCCCTTAAAATATTTTTGAAATATTCCATTTTTTGATTAATAAACTTGATATTAATTAAAAAAATAGACGAGACTGAAAATAAGAACGATTTCCGACTTCTAAACTAGATACAATAATTTTCTTCAAAGCAAGAACGGTTGCTAGTCTTGAAAATAACTTTAAATATAAAAATTAAAAATGAAATAAACCAAAGGTAAAAGCTGGCAGATGCTTGGTACCAGCTTCCCCGGGGTTTTTAATTGCAGGTCCCCAAGTCAGGAAATTTCTACAATAAAACAGATTTCACTCATAAAAATAATTTTATACACAGGTAAATATTCCTCTTTTTTGCAAATGAACTTTAATATCGGGGACAAGACTTCAGACATGCAAATACCTCAGAGCAGCGTTGTCAAAAATTACACTACGCTATTTTTACCAAAAATATTTCCAGACTAAAAATCGCGGAGCACACTGTGTATACTTACGTGGTGTTGATCACTCATGGCTTTCTTTCACTTTATATACAAAATCTTAAGCCATAGGCAGAATCTTTAGATGGGAAAAAACTTTTCTCAATAATATTTGTCCGTCAAATATTAAAACTGCTCCCAAATATTAAAATTTTTTTTTTTTCGAAAATTATAACACAACACCCTTGAGAAGTGAAAGGAATACACACAGTTCGCCCCTAATTAAAAACGCTGGCACTATTATTGCTGTAATCACTCCACGCAAAAGATAACTTGGTACAGGATAACTTCAGTTTAATGAATTGATTTTAATTGAGTATTTATTAAATCACTAGCTCTCAAAAAATATTGCTTTTCTTGATGCGAATTTGACGCGCACATAAGTTCAGAAAAAGAACATGGACATTCGATATCGAAATGTAGCTTCGAATTTCTCTTTGTGACATTACCAGCATAAAAAAGTAGTGCCATAGTGCTGTACACACTGGGCGCTGAAAGCTTGTTTGTAAAATTGAATTTTGGTGTTTTTTTCGCAGAGATAAAAAATGTTTTCGATTTGCTAAATTTATCTGTTATTCCTCAACTATAGGAAAATTAAGTTAATATAGGCTATGTGCAACGAGGTGGAGTAAACCCTGAAGCCTCCGGGCCGATTCACAATTACCCCATGCACTCAACAAGATATGAATTCGTTTGTTAATAGAACAACTCGGCTGTGGAATAATCTCTCCCAGTCAGTATTTCCGAGCTCCTACAACAACCAAGAGTTCAAACGCAGGGTTCATCACCACCTTCTTCAATACCCTCCCGTACCTTTATAACCCCTCCAACACCCTCCCCGTACTAAGGGCCTGTGTGAATTCGATGACTAAAATTTAGTGTCGATAATACAGTATTTAGTCTTTTGTCGAGGAGACTAAATTTTTTGACAGTTGACTAAATTGATGTTGAATTTGTTTCAAAATAGTTCAATACAATGGAAAATAAAGTGAAGAACTAATAGGCTGCTGTCAATAATGATATCTTCTGCATCCATAAATTTAGTTGCTTACTGTATAACAAAACATGTACTATAAATTATAAAAGTAAAAACTATTGTCAATTGAATTTAGTCATCAAATGAATTCACACAGCAATTCCCTTCATTAACGACAAAAACTGCAAAATTTAGTTTAGTCATCAATTTAGTCCCAATTTACACAGGCCCTAAGCTTACTGCTAGACATTGCACCATGACGTGACAAATAGGCCCCCATCCACGGTCAAACAAATCGTCAAACCAATTTTCGACAAACAGCGCACACATTTATGCTTTGACATTTTTGGCCATCAACGAGGAAAACTTTCTTCAAACATCCCGAGCGACATTTCATATAATCTACTGTAAACAAAGCGATCTTTCATAACCTTCTATATAGAAAGCCATGCTCATGCCAAGTTCACAGACACATGTGAGCAATTTAGTGGTCCGGGTGCCATATTCGTTTGCTATCAAATTGTATGCTGAAGTGGATATTCGAATTATTTTTTGTTTGTTTGTTAGTGAAATAATTATGTTAAATGTTGAGTTTTTTATGTTGTAATTATTAAAAATATAAGTGCAGAAAAAGTGAAAGAAAGTGCTAAAGTTATTGGAGCATATTCAGTGCATTTATAAAGCTTTTATCTTGGATATAAAGCCATTGCAGATTTTGCCTTTAAGTAGTAATTAAAACAATAACTTTAGCACTTTCTTTCACATTTTCCTACATTTAAATTTTTAATAAAAACACTATAATGAGGATATTAATCCCTTTAAAATCACTGGTATTCAATTATCACTGTAGGCACACTGCAAGACACTAAAAAAACACCAAAATCGCACTAAAATTCATAATTTTTAGTTATCACTTCTATGCCAACGTTTTAATATAATTGTTTTCAGGCATATTGGGTGAATAACTTTCTTTTAGCATAATTATTTCACTAAACAAACAAACAAAAAACAATTCAAATATCCACTTTCGCATACAATTTGACAGTAAACGTATATGGCACCCGGACCACTAACTTGGCATGAGCATGGCTTTCTATATAGAAGGTTATGGATCTTTACATGGCATACAGGCAAAACTCACACACACATTTAAGCTGTTTGAAGGAAATATTAAACCAGACGAATATTTTCTTCAAACAGCGGCCAACTTCGAAAACTTGTATTTTATACACGCACACTTGCAATTTTTTCGATGTTGGCCAGGAATTTGACGATTTGTTTGACCGTGGATGGGGGCCTATAGACATGACGGACTAGTAGTACAAAGGGTGATTCCTGAGCTTAGCACTGCCACATAAAAAAAAACCGTTTATTACTAGGTTCAACCAGTCATAAACGGGGGTCGAGTTGAAACTGGGTTCACTCATTGTAAATTGCTGTTCTTGCTTGTACAGGAATAAAAAATTATTTCGTTCTGAATGTTTACGTATCTATAAATGAGAATTTCACACAAAATTTTGAGTCTTGATTTCAGTTCACCTCTATTTCAACCTAAAGTGAACTCAACTCAACATCATATAAGGAGGTAGAAATTTCAACTCATCCTTGACTAAACTTTTCAAACTAGTCATTAACGGGGTAAGCTGCAAGCTTCAATCTTCAGTACAGAAACAAGGTAATGTAAAAGACTGTATATCGTAAGACGGTATTTAGTGCTGGCGTCACGTGGGGCTCGCTTTCCATATAAAATCGAAGCTGTTGTTGTTTTTGCATTAGGGCTAGGCGCCCGTTTTTTACGGTCTCTTTTACATTACCTTCTGTTTCTGTATACCGTGGTGCGACATCACGGTATGCAGAAACAAGGTATTGTAAAAGACTGTATACCGTAAACGATATTTTATTGCTGACGTCACGTGGGCCCCGTTGTCCATATAAAATTAAAGGCCGTATCAGATCAAATTTTTGAGCAGCGACAGCAGCAGCGGAAGAGGCAGCATGCTGCTTCTTGTATCAGATTCGTTGTAGCAGCAGCAGGCAGCAAACGCTTTAAGCGTGGTAAGCGTCTTTAATAAAAAACTGAAATGTCAAAAAAAGCTGCCGGCAGCAAAATTAGGATTAGGAATGAAACTGCAGCGGCAGCATTCAGTGCTGCTTCTGTGGTCATGTGACCTGCTTTGACCAATAGAAACAGTTTGCTGCTGATATTTTTGTTGCGCTGCTTTGGATCTGATGCAGCCTTAAAGCTGTTGTTGCTGTTTCTGCATTAGGGCCGACGACGTCACCAGGCACCCATTTTTACGGTATTCAAAGCTGTCGTCTCTTTTACATTACTTTCTGTTCCTGTATACCGTGGTGCGACATATTTTTATACACCCTTAACCTTTTAAAGGGGGCCTCGGTAGTCTAGGGGTAAGGCGCCTGACTGCTATCCCAGAGGTCCCGGGTTCGAATCCCGGCGGCGCCACTGTCCTTCGCCTTTTCCATCTAACTTTCCTTCTTTCTTCTTCCCTCTTTACATTCCTGATTCCTCCTGTCACAGCCTTCCCTAGCCCTTCCCCGCTCCACCAAGCGCATGCTATCGGTTGGTTGATGAGATTCAACTCGTTTCAGGAGGCATAACACTCCAGCGAGTTGTTCTCGACGCCCCGATGTCAGAGTCGCGAAATGGTTGTGAGTAGGTGGAATAAAATATCGCGGCTAGGTTGTGAGTTACTTCCTTCTCTTCTCTCTATCTTACCGGGTAGAGCTGCTGTTCGACATTCACTCTATACGAAAAAATAGATTGTCGACAGTACAAAGGGACTTTCCCTAAGCCTCTAGTCTGTCACATAAAAAAAAAAGATATTTTCTTTTAGGTAGATTGCCAGCCTCTCCAGCTAGCACCGTACTCATATTTAGATCATTAATCAGATCTAAACTACAGTACGCAAGGTCCCTCTCTTTGCAAGAGTCTTGAGAAAAGGATCGGTACAATCACAAACAAATTCCTAAGGAAATGTTAGGCCTCATGCACTCCAAATCATATAATCTATCTATTACTCATGAATTCCCTACGGACCGAGGGGCAGAAATTGTTGTTGCCAAAGACTTATCCAGGACTCCCGCATCATCGCAACGGATGCGTCCATAGCAAATAATGGTGATATATTAGAGGACAAGATGGTTAGATCCTTTTGGGCCATGTCCTCCATGTCTGCTGAACTTTCAGCCATCAAATTGGCACTATCAATTGCGTCCGCGGAAAACCTAAAAGATGTCATCATCCTTACTGAAGCCAAATCATTTAGTCTCATCTATTCTGTCTTTGGTTAAGAAATTCGATAAGGTCAAACTCATCTGGGTCCCCTCGCATTGTCGTATCCCCGAGAACGAAATAGCGGACAGGCTGGCCCGTCAGGCCTCTCTGTTGGAGGGGTCTTTCCACACAATTTGGGCTCAGAAGATCTTATACTTAAGGTTAAGCTCAAAGTGCATCGTGAGTGGAATAGAAGATACCAAGAAGCCTCCCTTGAAAAAGGCTAATTCTTTCCATTAATTTTCTCTCCGTTACCGGCTTCCCCTGGTTCTTAAATTGCTCCTTCCCTCCAAGTATCTTCAGAATGATTAACAGAATCCTTGCAGGACACACCTTTGTAGCTTTCAAGAGGTTAGAATCAGACATGCAGTGATCAATCTTACTAACAATTTAGTACCCCAGGAAAAATCTAGGATTATGGATTATAGGTAGAGCATTCGCCATATGTAGTTTCAGGGAGACTATTGTAGTTTCGAAACCTGGATGTCAAATCTGACAGGCTTATCTGCCAAGTTATTTTATTTAATGCTCAGACCTTTATAAGTACTTTATAATGAGTGATACCTTTTTATCCTCTGACGAGGAAAAACTTGTGCTAGGTTCTTCTTCAGATAGCAGTTCGGATGAAGAAGAAAGTGTAAATGAAGAACTTACCACAGACACACCACCACCTTTACCAAAAGAATCAAAACAAAGGCAAAATTACGTAGAAATCTCCGTAATGGACAAATACGATGATGATGAATTCCAGAAACTATTCCGATTACCTAAATATCTGGTTAACCATATTGTTAGTTTAGTAGAGAATGATTTAACATATCACGACAACAGAAATCATCCACTCTCTCCATTAATGCAAGTCCTAATAGCATTACGATACTATGCAATTGGATCCTTCCAAATTGTTGCTGCTGAATCCTTTGGTGTCCATCAAGTAACATGCGGACGAATAACAAAGCGAGTTTCTATTGCTATAGCGAAATTAGCTAAGGCTGTGATAAAAATGCCCGAAAGTGAGGAGGAAGTAAATAAAGTGAAGTCGGAGTTTTATTCTAAATTTAAATTTCCAAATGTTTTGGGTGTTGTTGATGGCACGCATATCGTAATAGTTTCGCCGGGGGGTGAAAATGCTGAAGTTTATAGGAATAGTGAAGGACATTTCTCTATTAATACACAAGTAGTCTGTGATGCTAATTTGATGTTTACCAGCATTGATGCAAGGTACTACTTTTCATTCATTTTTGTTACTAATAATATTTTACAACAACTTAAACAACATTATTATTATAGATGGCCTGGATCAGTGCATGATCAAGCCGTTTTCAACTTTTCCCATCTGTTTGCAAAGTTTGAAGAAGGAAGGTATGGAAATGGGTATATCCTTGGAGACTCCGAGTATGGATGTCGAAAATACTTGTTAACTCCAATTCAGAATGCTATTACAGATGCTCAAGAAAAGTACAATTTAAGTTTTGCTAGAACAAGGGAAACTGTGGAACGGGCGATTGCTGTATGGAAGCAACAATTTCCTATTTTATATTCAAGTATAACTGCCATATCATAAAATTATTTATTAAGTTTAATAATTTTGTTTTAGAAATGCAAGTTGATGTTAATTTCGCCGTCATTATTATAGTAGCTACGGCTGTTCTACATAATTTTGCCATTGCTAATAAAGTTACTATTCCCTCGACAGTTGAAATACCGGTGCAGGAAAATAATGATAATGGAATGGATCTCTCCAGCTATCGATATCAAAACACAGATACCTCTCGAAGATCAGAATTAATTGAAGGTTTTTTTACCTCTTAAGTAAAATCCAATTGTAAAATTGTTTTTTTTTACCAAAAGTATTATTATATTATGCTGTAGTAAAAACTCGGTCTGTTGAAAGCTGACTCAAGCCTCATAGCAGATACACTACGGCCAATCCTGGCAAAAGCATGGAAGACCTGTACCTTTCCGGTGGATTGGACGAAAGGTATGATAGTCAAAATACCGAAAAAGGGGGACCTAACAATTTGAGACTTCTGGAGAGGCATCTGTCTATTATCTACTGTGGGTAAAATCTTGTCCCACACAATATTATCAAGATAAGAGAGGCAGTCGCCCGAACGTTTAGAAGGCAGCGCCGGATTCAGGACGGGCCGCTCATGTATTGATCATATTAACACCTTGAGAATAATAGTGAAGCAGTCTACTGAATTCCGATCCCCCCTTTACCTTGCTTTCGTAGATTATGAGAAAGCGTTCGACTCGGTTAATAGAAGCTTTATATGGCAGGCACTACGGCGACGTGGACTGCCTGATAAAATAATAGAATTGATAAAAGCCCTATATAACAATTCCAAATGCAGAGCTCTCCATAATGGAAAGTTGAGAGCTTTGAGTTGAATTCAGGAGTACGACAAGGATGCCTACTTTCACCATTACTATTTCTTATAGTAATAAATGACATCCTTGTCGGCGCTCATGTCGGCCAGATCTCAACTAACACCAAATTGCGGCTGTTCAACTCCAACGTTAAGGCAGTTCTTTTATACGGTTGCGAAACATGGAAAGTCACCCAATTCATTACAGGGCGCCTACAAGTTTTCATCAACAGATGCCTACGTCGTATCCTAAAAATCCGCTGGCAAGATAGAATTTCAAACGAAGAACTATGGCGCCGTGCCGGCCAAGAAAGGATGGACGATCCAAAGAGGCAAAGGAAATGGAATTGGGTTGGCCACACCTTGCGACGCGAAAACGAAAATCTAGCAAAACAGGCCCTCGACTGGAATCCGCAAGGATCCCGTCGAGTCGGAAGACCTAGAACAACGTGGAAGAGAACCCTGGTGTCAGGATGATGCAAAAGCATCAAGTATTATTGCCAGTGCATTGAACAAAACGATAGCAGAATTGGTCTTAACCTGTACTCATGCAGCCGAAAAATTGGATAAGATATGTGCCCGTTTATGTAGTAGCACACAACGTTTGAATATGTTTCAAGCTAAACGAGATGAGAAACAAGATATCACTATCCGTGTAGCTAAACTAATAGTATCGGCTACCTCCAAGGCCGTATGGACCAAATGCTACGAAAGGTACATCGAAAATGACAGAAGCATTATAGAGTCCACCCCAAGCGAGCAACCGGAAGATCCATACTTTACTGGCGAACTGTTCACGGAGCTTCTTTTCGAAAATAAAGGAAGGCTCTCTTGTTAAAACTGATTCAAATCAAGCAAGAGCCAGTTCTAGTTTTGCTGCATCAGAGTAGGTCTGTCAACCAAGATCATCATCATCAGGAGTTCCACAGCCTATTGTTGGCCTTGGCTTCCTTCAGCACTCCCCTACATTATTCTCGATCTCTGGCCCGACTTTTCCAGTTTCTTATATCCAACTGTCTCAAGTCATCCTCGACGTCATTTATGTATCTTTTCTTAGAACGACCTGGCCTCCTTTTTCCTGGCGGGACTTTCCCCAGCACTATATTTGTCGAGTTCCGTTCCCCACCTCGTTGTACATGACCAATCCATCGTAGTCTGTTTATTTTGATCCCTTTAACAAGGCTTGAAATCTTACTGATTTCATACAACTTTGAGTTGTATCATCTCCAAACGCCATCAACCTGTATTAACCTGTATTCCTTCGTAGATCGAAGGAAGGATTTTCCTTTCCAATCTTCTTACCAATGCTTCGTCTGCGTTTTTCAATATCCACACTTCCGAACCATATAGTAGGACAGGCCTTATTAGCGTTGTGTACCTTGCCAATTTTGTCTTCCTTGAAATATTTCTGGAAGTCAGGTACTTGCGTAGACCAAAGAAGCATTTATTAGCCAGTACTATTCGTCTTCTGATTTCGGCCGATGTGCCATTTTCTTTTGTTATAATCCTGCCTAGATATACGAATTCAGACATCTTCTTTCTTCATCATTTAGGCTTGCTGATTCTTCTAATTTTTTCATTTGCTCTTCCCTTGCCTTTTTTTCGCTTTGTGCATTCTCTTCTCAGCTCGCCTCTTTTCCTTTTACTCCTCTTCAGAGTTTCTTGTTCTGTGACTATTAAGCATGACTTAGTACGCTCGGTTTTTCTCCATTGTCGTCTGGGCGCATTCTTCATCGAACCACTCTACCCTTCCTCCTTGTTGCATAAAGCCTAGAACATCTTCAGCTGTTCCTTTTATTGTTCTTTTTAGTTTGCTCTTTCTTCAATCCTGCCACGTTGTATTTTCGGTCTCTGTTTACTCCTCTTGTTTTTATTGCAGATATCCTGGCCCTGATTTTCGTTCCTATTAGGAAGTGGTCAGAGTTTATATTTGCACCATGTATGTTCTTACATCCAGCACATTGGATTGCTGGTGTGCGTCTGTAAGGACATGATCAATTGCGTTGTTGGTTACACCATCTGGCGACTTCCAGGTTGCTTTTTGAATATCCTTATGCTGGAATTTGGTGCTGGATATAACCATATTTTGCGCCATAGCAAAGTTTATTAGTTTTAATCCATTATCATTGTGGTATTCATGCAAACTAAACTTACCCATTGTCGGCTGAAACGCTGGTTCTCGTCCTATTTTTGCATTGACATCTCCAATGACTATCTTTATGTCATGACGAGGACAGCTTCTGTAAATTTTCTTTAGAGATGTCCCTTTAATTTTCCTTAAACTGTAAATTTTTTTTGTTTTTTGTATTCTTAATTTTAAATTTCAATTCTACTTCTCCTTCTTTTAATCTTTTTTATTTTAATTTATTTTATCTATTTTATTTATTATTTTATTTATTTTATTTTATTCAATTTTTTTTTTATTTTATTTTATTTTAATTTATTTAATTTAATGTTATTATATGAATTTCTTCTTAACTATTACTGTAGTTATAGTGTAAAATTGTAGCTGGCTAACTTAGTTTGGTGGGCATCTTTCTTCGGTTCTATTCTGGTAACTTTCGATCATTTATTTACTCGCGACTAAATAGCCTCTTCTCACCTTGCTTGTGCTGCTTTAACGTCCCCCCCTGTTACCTGATTCTACTCACTCATTTCGTCAAGGAATCAGAATGAAAAGTCCGACGAGAGCCTCTGTTCGACTCATGGGGAAAAAGTTAACATCAACGACACAAACAGAAGCTGGTCTTGTAAAAGTGAAGGATCCATTGTCCAAAGCCAAAGATCCAAGTATTAAAAATTGTTCTACAAAAATCTTTCCGGCTCCCACTAAAAAGGTAAGAAAATCTGTTCAAAACATCCCCTCCGACTCTCCCAAGCCCAGCACAAGCTCGTCAGCTATTAAAAAACAAAAGGTGATCGAAACTCCAATAGAGAAACCTACTGAAGACACTGCTAGCCTAAAACTTACACCTACGGGATATATTGAACAAGATGCTGGACCTTTCATAGTCATCGTTCAAAAAACAAACCACCTAAACAGGGAGACAAAAGATCTGAATCAACTCTACTTAGGCAACTGCCTAATAAGATCCTCCACGAGAGGAGTTAAAACTGTTGCAAAAATAGGACGTAGCAAATGCAAAATTGGGTTTGACAACGCAAAAGATGCCAACGACTTCATTCAAAACTGCCCTCTGGACCCAATATACAGAGCATTTATACCTCTAGGACTGATGGCCACCCCAGTCTTGATTCACGGTGTTGATGAGGATCTAAATGAGGAGGAATTACTAGAGGCGCTTAGAGTTTGCAATCCCTCAGTAGTTTTCAAAAAAGTTTTCAGAATAAATTGGAAGAGGAAAGTCGAGGGTAAGATTCTTACTAAGTCAACCAATAAACTCAAAATTTATATAGGGGAAAGGTAATCCCTGAGAAGATTAATTTATATTATTCTACATTTATAGTGAACAAATTCGTACACGCCCCAACGAGATGCTTTAGATGCCAACGTTTTGTCACTTAAGTCGTTTTTGTAAATCAAAGTGGGAACGTTGCGGTAGATGCGGAGAGAGAAATTGCAAGGAGGGAAATCAGTGCAGTAAAGTGCCCAATTGTGCCAACTGCAATGGAAACCACGGTGCTTTTGACAAGGCATGTCCGATTTGGTTTAGAGAAAAAGAAATGGTTAATATAATGAGACGAGGTAACTACTCAAGGAAAGATGCTTGGAGGATTTTCAAATCAAAAAACAGAATCCCAGTAGACCAAAACATCAATGATAAAATTGACCTACGAAGTAACGTCTCTCAAACTATAAAAAAAATTCAGACGAAACAAAACGAAACCAGAACTGGTTGTTAACAAAAGTGAAATCAAACGGACCCAAGTCAACTAATGGAAAAGGAAAGAAGAATAGAGAAAAGGGAACCTCCAATTTGTCAAACCCTACCAATAAACCCAAAACCAGCAGGACTCCCATTGTGTCAGAAAGTAGGTGGCAGTATTCGGCAGATGACATATCCTTTAATCTAGACGATACGAATTCCCCTCAAAATGAATTTTTAAGTGACGCACTCAGTAAGGAGATCTCTCTCACACGGCGTGTCAGCAGTGGACCAAATCTCCATGACGTAGAATCTACTGGAAAAGGAGAGTACCATATCAATCTAGATCTCCAAACATTGTATTCGTGAAAATTATCTGGTTCAAATCTATAATAGACCTGTATACAGGTTCGCAACGTAGATCAGTAACAGGGGATGATTCCTCTAATTCCTCGTTTTTCTTAGACCTCTGATCGAAATTCATGATTCAAAGGTGCCCACCGATCTATTAGCCTCTTAGTTCTCAAATTTTTGAGAAATTTAGATCAATGACAATAACAATAATTTTAATTGTTAACTTTTAATTATATAATTAATTATTAATAATTATTTGATCAATGACAATAACTAATCTCAAATTTGTTAGCTTATGAACTTATAAGGTAGGCCTTAGTGCCTTCTAAACGTCTGACGAACTTTACTTAAACTAATTGAAGACCATCCCCCTACTAATCTGGCCCATCAGTCTGGGATTGACGATTACAGAGAGAAAGTTTTTTCTTCATCATAAGAAAAGAACTAAGGCCAATTAAAAAAGTTGTACATCAAAGACTCATGGTCAATATAGCGTCAAAGCTCGATCACTAAGGGACCCGCTGGGGTACACTAGCTTTGGCTAGTTAATTGAAAACAACAACAACAACAGCTTCTGTATACTCTCTCTAAAGAGTCATAAAACATCTCTTTTCTCTTCGGTAGGAGCATGTACATTTATTATTGAATAATTGAAGAACTTGCCACTTAAGCGAATCTTGCACATTCTTTCATCAATGGCTTCAAACCCTATGACTATGTGCTTTATTTTCTTTCGTTAAATGAATGCTGTACCTAATATGTGATCTCTTTCTTTGCAGCTATAAAATATGTTATGTTTTTTTTTTTCAAATATTCCCTGTAAAGTCCATCTCATCTCCTGGATGGCCGCTATGTCCACTTTGTATTTCGTCAATTCAGAATTTTTAGCTTACCGGGTTGGTAGTGTTTTTACATTCCATGAAAATAAGTTCAAATCGTTAGCCTTGGTACGTTTGCCGGGTCTTCTCCATGAAATCTGTCCAGCCCGAGGCTCTGCCGTTGGTTCCATAGCAAAGTGGCACTCTACATGATAGATACAATAGGTTCCATAGCACTCTACATGATACGATATAAATTATAGAAAATGTCAGTCTAGTCATCTTTAATTCTTTTCTTTTTTGTTGACACACTTTTGTTTTTAGTTCAATAAAATAATTCCTAACTGTTGCAGGTTTTCTGTCTTTGTCGATATAAAATCCTACCATATTAAATAAAGTACACACATTTTTATATAACAATGAACACATAAATATTATAAGCTAAAAAATACTGTACATGTCATTAATACTATTGCTACTATTACTATTAATTATTATTACTCAATCCTTTCGTTTTATTAGCGTAATATTGAGCAATACGCTCGCACATTTTCTTTTTGGCAATATAATACTCGGCTTGTGCCTCCAGTCTTTTCACATTAGCTTCATTATAGACATTTCTTCTTCTTCGAATATGATCATTTTTTAATCCTGTCCCAGTTCTGTTTCTTTTAAAAACTGGGGGAGGTGGTTCCTCCTGTGATATGGACGTTGAAACTGTCGCTAGAGGAAATGTGGATGTGGGAGAATTAGCGGATGTTTCAGTAGAAATGGGCGTTGTACTGTTTGTAGTATTTACGGATGCTGCAGGAATTAGTGATATCGAGGGAATCCCAGTAGTGGCATTACTCTCCAACAGCTCATCTTTTGCTTGTTTTATACTTTTATCAGCATCATAGACCGTTACATCCTAAAATTGGAATATTTTGATTTAAAAAGAATGTAAAACTATATGAAAAAGGTCTTGCATCTCCATAATATTCTGCACTGCTATCAAAAGGATTACACAAAGGTGTCAATAGATTATCATCTTCCGAGACTTCCTTTTTGAACGTCGTTGGATCTTCTGTCTTGAAAATATTTACATCATCATCTAAAGCGAGATTTTGGTGCTTTAGATGCCTCTTCATGTTTTTATAAGTTATTCTTAGTTGCGTCACTGACCTTCTATAAGTCGTCATTGAATTAAATTCAAAACAAATCTTCTCCCAGACATCATTCTTCTCCTTGCACGAAATCAGATCCGTTTTGGTGTTATCCACAACATTTTTGTATTTTCGTATTAAATTAGTTAAAAGTTCTCGGTCCTCATTGTTCATATTTGCACCTTTTTTATTTGATATTTCCATTTTTTTAGTGGTTTTTATTTTTATTAAAATTTACACTAGAGTTGACATTAAAAGAAGCATAAAAATGTCAACAATCCCAAACAAGACCACCAGCCAATCAAGAATTTACGAAAGTATTCGAAGAGCATTGCCGTGTCTGAAGATTTACATTGGTTGATGTTAATCAGATTTAAAATATCTCAGATTATGGATAAAGTTTATCCTTGATTCCTTATATAGTTCACGTTATATGTGTATCACTATTCGTTATCTTTCTGCCCGTATTTATTACGAGCTATTGATTAAGTAGTCGAACCTACCAGTTAATGGCTGACGAATGATGTCGCCAGGCTGCAAGTTTGAGAAAGGTGCAACCTCAAAGTAATCTAGTAGAAGGACCTTCCAAATTTAAACGGATCGCATCTTGGATTCCTAATGATATTAGGGGGCTCCGCAGGATGGAAATACAAAACCAGACAATTGAGTTGACTTCTTGACAAGTGATGGGGTAGGAAGGTGGATCGGAGTGGCCAAACTCTTGCCCTTAACATTGACAAGAGGTCGCTCATGCAGCTAAAAGAGTAGGGTATATCCCTATTCCACGGCTTCTGCCGAATCAAAGTAAAGGAGATTGGGGGTCTCGGAAGTCTAGGGACTTAGGCGCCTGGCTACCACCCCAGAAGTCCCGGATTTCAGATCCCGGAAGCACTACGGTCCTTCGCCTTTCCCACTTTCCCCACCTACATAACTACGTTCTTTATTCTTCCCTCTTTACAATCCTTATTCCTTCTGTTATAGCCCTCCCTAGCACTACCACGCGAAAGTAATGGTTGGGAGTAGGTGGAATAAAAATAGGCAAGTAACGGTGCTGTACAGGGCTTGCGGGCTCGGACCTGTGTAGTTTACAATAAAAACACTAACTGCTTTCCTCTCACTGATAAATCGTCGAGACCCGAGTGGTGAAGATACTGCCGAAGTACTGCCGAGTGGTGAAGATACAGATTAGCAGGGAGACAGCAATAACATGATTGTTTTATTCTCGGCATACCCCCCTCAGACTCCATGGACCCAGCACCATCCAAAGAACTCAAGGATATCGTGGGTCACTCTAACAGGAGCGGTCTGCAGATCTTCGCAGGATGTGATGAGAACACCCACCACGATCCCTGGGGTAGTAGTGGAGTGAACAAGAGGGGTGAATACATTTTTGATTACCTCTTACTAACCTGGACATATTAAATCGCGGCAAGGGAGCTACCTTCGACAACGGTAGAAGACGTGGGGTTATAGACATCACGCTGGCCACTGGCGGGCAAGACTACTGAGACACTGTACAATATGCACTAAACAAAGGAGTTGTCCTCGATATCGAAGGAGCTTTCGACAATACATTCTTTGATGCTATAGCTAAGGCTCTAAGTAGACGAAGTAGTTTCTCATGTTAAGGGGTCTCTGAAGGGCACTATATAAAAAGGTTGTTCACAGGGAGGCGTTTTATCCCCACTTCTGTGGTGCTTTGTTGTAAATGAACTCCTAGAGCTACTCACCGTCCGAAACTTTTTCGCCCAAGATTACGCAGTCAATGTCGTCATCGTAGTAGTTACAAGTGAAACTGAAGGATCCATGTCAAGGCGTCTGCAGGAGGCACATGATCTGGTTTCTAGCTAGTGCGAGGCCTATGGTTCTTACGGAGGTATGGTTTGGTGGCACAGAACGGCGCTAAGGGTTTCATAACCAATTTGGGCAAAATTCAAAGAATCACTGGAGTCATCCGCACTTTCCCGACAGCAGTCCTGGAAACTCTCCTCAATCTGGTACCACTCCACCTTGAGGTAGAGAAATTCGCGATAAAAACGACGTTGCGGCTGAAAGCGAATGGCTATCTGGGTGCTGGTGTTGGGCGGGGACATTCTATAATAATCAACATTATAGAAAAGCCCAGGGGTCTAGACTGGAAGTGCTAAGTTCAGCCTAGGTCCCTGTGCTGAAAGTCATAATTAAACCGAAACGTAATTTTCTTCAGCTCAAACGACTTGTCTCGACATACAACTCGACTTTCATCAGAGGGGCCTTTATCTGAACGAGGACCAAACCTACGCTGTAAGAATAATGAGAGGCAGGGCAGGGCGCCCAGACCTTCGGGATGGTAAATTCAGAATCAAAACCAGTGGAAACCATTTTCTATGTGAAATATTAGTTCACAGATATAAAGTTTCTTTGTACTGTCGATGGTTCTATCATTAAGTGCAAATGTCGAACAGCAAGCTCTGTGGGAAAAATAAGTGGATTTATACCATCGGCTCTCATCCAATACTACTGCGATGGAACGCTGGCTTCGGTAATCCAACAGCAGAAGGCTTCCTCCCTTCTTACAAGCCTTGGCAGGAAAAAGGCGGGAAATCTGTTGTAAAGAGGGAAGACAAGAATGAAGGAAAGTTATCTAAGAAACTAGAAGGATCTATTATTACATTCAAACGAGAGGATCAAGAAGATATTCAATGATAATATAAATCATCATATAAATCCGGAATTGCTTAAACTAATATCTCGCGTATCTACTTCCTACATCGAGATTCCACTGGTACCGACAAGTAACAATGGGCTTCCACCCTGCTTTTATTATAAATAATGCAAATAACAACATTAGGCGGGTGGGTGAACATCTCCTGATATCTTAATGTGTCCCCAAATATAATAGTATGATAAATATGGTATAGCCAGGAGCCTTCCTATTTCTAATTTTGAACAAAGACCTAAATATAGTAGAGAAGATAAGCTTACCTTGAAGCGCCTTATGCCTCCTCTACACATCGGAAGATGCCTCAGCCCTGGATACATCCGCCGATGTGTAGAGGGGGTTTTTGCTCGTCTCCGGACAATATTTAACATCCGGAGATACGTCTGTCCTGAATCCATTCTTGACGGATTTTGAGCCAGACGTCAGAGCGAACGCAAGGCTTGTGTCCACACATCTGCCGACGCATCAGTGTTGTGCGCATTTTTAATGCAGGTGGACGATTTTTTGATGTCTTGCGTCTTCCGATGATCAACACAGACTGATTGATACGCGGACGTGTGGACGGCTCGCGGATTTATTCCCGGATGCATCTGTGGATCATCTCCCGGATGTATCTTTCGATGTGTAGTGCAGGCTTTAGATGTACTGTAAGTTAGTACTAAGTTATAAACGTAAGTATCGTAAAACACATAACAATTACCACAAAAACTGTAAATAGAGAGCTTGAGCACTGCCGCCCCATTTTTAATTTTGTCAACGTTCGTTTATATAGTATAGTTTCCTTAACGAGTGAATCCAATCCAAAAACAGAGTTGGATCTATTTTCAATCTGAGGTGAATTTCTGTATAAGTCAAAACCGAGTTGAAAAACTCAAAGCGAATGACATTTCAGTAACATGCGAACCAGCTGATTGCTCTTGGTGCTCCAAGAGATTTTTGTAAAGTTAATTTTTAATTTACTAATGATTATAATAAGCTAAATAAAAACTATGGCTCTAAAAAAGTATATGTGCCCGTTACTACAATCCAGTCAACATGCATTAATTTGGGTAACTACCATGGCGTATTTTAATTGTGGTCATCAAGCACCGGGATTCACTAGAGAGACTCGGTTATATATTTATTTTCTTTTGCAGGTTAGATCCACATCAAAAATAGCCGTTGAATTAAATAAAGAAATACAGCAGCAAATAGAAACTGAACAATTAAAACCACGTCGGCATCAAGGTGTTTATAAAACCGGGGTTATACATGTCCCTCCTCATATAGTAAAAGGTCTGCTGAAATCTCTAGGAGATCATCCTGTTAAGACAGTACTGAAAGATGCCCAGGGGTTTAGTCGCTACTTAACTGCTCGTCATCCTCCTCCTGAAGCATCTGATATGCGAAAGAAGATGAAAGAAATTGAATTAGAAGTAGACACCAACTTTCCAGCACCAGATTTTCAAAGTATTTCCGAGGATGAATTTAGCAGTTATAAGAGGCAGAGAGACTCCAATATTAAGAAGATTTTAAAGCAAAGAACATTTGCCTGGACACCAATGAATTATGGACAGTATGAGGCGTTGATATATGCTTTTGGTAGAAGTGCTCAGGAATATGCGGCAATATACAAAATTTTCCATGAACTATCGATACGTGATCCGGAGTTTAAGCCAAGGAGTTACTTTGATTTTGGCTCAGGTGTTGGAACTGGCATGTGGGCTGCCTCAAATTTCTGGAAGGATTCAATTTTCGAGTATTTCAACGTGGATTCCTCTCGCGATATGAATGATCTTTCTGATTTGGTATTAAGAGAAGGTAATGAGAATCAGCAATCTTGCTTGAAAAATGTTTATTACAGACAGTTCCTTCCAGCTAGTAAGGTAAGCACTAGAATATCATTAATTCTTCCAAGTTAACCATTGTTACATTTCAGACAAAGTACGATGTAGTTTTAAGTGCCTTTTCCCTGTTTGAGCTTCCTGATGCTGTAAGTAGAAAAGATGTAATAAAGAGCCTTTGGGGAAAATGTGACAAGTATCTGATAATCGTGGAACAAGGAACAAGATTAGGCTTTCAGCTCGTTGACGAAGCAAAACAGTATATATTAGGTCTTGAAGAGGAGGAGGACATGGCAGGACATGTTTTTGCACCGGTATTGTTTTCTGTTTGTATTAATATAAAAAATCATTATTAATTTTTTTCTCAGTGTCCTCATGACAGCATATGCCCGAGGATATCAAACATCCTAGATCGAACACCTTGCAATTTTCATATATCTTACAGTCCTCTGCCAATAGGAGATGTTCCACATCACTCTTCAAGCTTGTTCAGCTATGTTGTTCTTCAGAAGGGAAAAAGAGATACTTCAAAAGCGGATAGTAGCTGGCCAAGGATTGTTCGACCAACGCTAGTAAGAGCCAGGCACTCGATTTGTCGCACCTGCACATCTAAGGGGACATTGCAAGAAATTATTTTTACTTCATCAAAGCACGGGAAGTGAGTGACTTGAATCAAGTCGAGATTGTGGAATATTTAACTTTTTTCTTGTTTAGATCAACATATCAATGTGCTAGATCTAGTAAATGGGGCGATAGATTACCTGTTACAGTTGGAGAACCTTATGACATAAAGGAGGAAATAGAATGAAACTATTTTCCATTTTGAAGCAATGGAAATCAATTTACTCGACTGACTGCGAAGCTACAAAATAAGTTCTTGGATAGAAGACGACAATTAGGAAACTGGTGTGTTGATAAAAGTTTGACTCTTTTTATGCCCATTAAATAATGTATTTATAAATGGAATCGAAATGCTGTTGTATTTTGTAATAAGGGATGAAATCAGTCAATTAGAAACTATAGCGAAACCATAAGTCCTACATTCGGCGTCGAGGGCAATTAATTTAACGGGGAAATTTTTTTTTCGCTTTGTATTTAGTGCTCTTCAACTATGTCTTGATTCACTGCAGCAGCAATTCACTAAAGGGCTGCATGCTGCTTCAGTACAACACCAAGCAGAGATGAGTAAAATCAGCGCTAATATCGAAGAGTTGCAGTTGACTGAAATAATCTACTACGAAATTGCGCCTGGATGACGTAAATCGTGTCGAGAGGGATCCAGGAACTTGCTCTCGATCGACTCGGAAACTCCTTCCTCATAATGACCTTGAGTTTAGCGCCTGGACATGCTTTCCCGGTTTTGGATATGGTTATTTTATAGAGATCGATAGATTTCTGATCTGCGCACGCGAACTTGGCCTCAATTGTCCTCCATTTATCAGGCAGAATAGTGCTGTCTGGATCGCGTCGATCATGATCTGACCTTTTAGCACTTGACTGTAGCTCTTAGTAGTAGGAGAAACTAGATTGTTACTTTTCCTACTATGCTTAGCCTCAGGGTGATTCGGTTCCTCAAGGCACCTCTGAAGCTTTGGTGTTAGTTGCCAATTTAGTTTGGTTTCCTGAACCTCCATTAGGGGAGGCAAGCAGTTAGTCCATCCTGCAAAAGCCGCTTACCAGGATAAGGCACTTATACAGTCCGACCTTTCTCGGGCATCGGAGGTAACCGTTTGCGACCAGCACTCTTTAAGCGCTGGCTGGCCAGGGGAAAAAGAAAAATGAGAGGGGAAGAGGATGTACCTAGCTTTGCCTGGCCTCTTCGCAATAAGCCTGCTCGGCATGGATGTCTCTGCAGGTGGCTTGCTGGTTCCACGCTAACCACCGCCGATATAGCCCAATGCTACCCGAGGCACGCAATCCCCAACACCATGGACAGGCGTAGATACCCAAAATACTTCTTCAGCTGCACTAATATCTCCAGAACCTTTTCACTTTTAATAATTTTAACCCCTTTTAGCTTCCATTAGGCCGGCCGTATGCCAAAGCTGCATTCTGATTGGATTAATAGCTGCGATCCATTGGGCAATTATATATGGAACCCTATTTTTGACAAAAACCAGTATAACCTCCAAGTAATTGTTTATTTTAACAGAGAGGATCATTGTGTCTGAGATAAAAGTGGTATGATATAATACATATATATTTTAAACAATAAAATATGGGAACGAATTTATGAATTTTATATATTTTCTTTATAAACATCTTTTTAAATACATAAACTTAACCTTTAAAAGGGAAAAGCCATCTATTTTGTAGTAGTTAAAGCTTGGAAAAACCTGGTGGAAATTTCATGCATAACTGCCCAAAACAACAGTTAAGGGTAGTTGCCAGTAGCTAGCAGCAGTTTTGGGTACTTTACCAGTCCCAATGGATCGCAGCTAATGTTGTAAAAAATCACAAACAATTATTTCAACCTTTTTTGTGCATCAGGGAGAATTCGTTTATAGAATTTATGGAATAGTAAAACATCCTTAATAGTAGGAAATTTCGATAATGCGTAGCAAAGCATATTTCGAAATAGCAAAAGATTCAAATATTTAAAATTTCAGAAATAATTAATGACTATAATTTATTGCAAAATTAAATTAAAAATTCCGTTTTAAAATTCCTCTAAAATATTACTATTTAAAAAGTTGAGTTATGAAAATGCTTTAATAATTAAAAATTCACCCCGAAATTTACTCCCAGCGGTGGTTTTTTTTAACGTCAAACCATATTTTGACATAACCTTCTTATTCGAAAATAATGCAAAAACAGGAAATTTTCGAAGTTCAAAAAGAAAAGCAACAAAACAAAAAACGGCTAGAAGAAGAAGGAAGGTGGACGCCGATTTTTAACAAGTTTAAATTAAAAAAAAATACACAGTTTATTAGTGAAGTTTTATTTTATAAATATAATTTACTTTAACTTTTAAATATATATCTACTAATTGAGACTAGTTTCTTTCATATATTTTAATTTTTAACGCTTTTTTTTGTTGTGTTGTGTGTGGTGCTGTACTATGTAAAAAATAATGTAATAATGATTAATAAGCAGAAAAAAACCTACTCGCGCAATAAATCTAAAAAGGCAAAGCTGCGCAAAGGAAAAAGCACTTTGTTGCAGAATTCTATAGTAAATGTTAGTGTCGTTAATCAGGATGATACTTTGCCGGATGATTTATGGAAAGATTCATTTGATAAATTATTGGGGAGTAGAACGTGAGTTTTGTGTCTTCTTTAGTGACATTGGAAAGAACCTGTATTTTTGTTTTTAATTCTAGTCCTCTGCGTAAGAATAATGTGATAAAGAAAGTAATTCGGGCATCTTTTAATTTGGACAGCAGTTGTTGTCTTTCTGATGATGCAGGAGATGGTGGGAAGATAGCAAAACCACTTAAATCTATATCAACTCCGGTGCCATCGAGATCTAAGCATAAATTAGCTTGTAAAATATCACCTATAAAAGAGAACCAAAGGCGCTTCTTTGTTTCAACTAGTATGTACGATAGTAATGGTCAACCAAAGAGATTTTTTGAATATTCCAGTGAAATTGGCAGTAGTAAGACCGACTGTTTAAATGGAAATATAAAGGGATCGTTTTCTGATTGCCTGGAGGTGGACAGGGACTCTTCGGATTTAGTTATAAGTGAAATAAGTAGCAATAAACATCACAAATCTTCCAAAGCAAGCGATAGTGGATGTTCTCATGAATATAATGAAGTACAAGGATCTAGAGAAGCCCTTAGAGAAATGACTAGCAATAACTATGTAACAGATAATAGTAGTTTTGTAGATATCATCCAAGACGAAGATGATATACCCTTGAGTAAATATAGAAAATACCTGCAAAATGAACGAAAGAAACTCACTAATAAACCCAAAACTATAAAAAGCGGCTTATTGCAACTATCATCACGATATAATGTTATAACTTCCGGCATAATTAACAACCATAATCCGAAATTACTTAAGGACAAATCTAAAAGCACACAAAGAGGCTGTAATATAACCAAAAGGAAATATCCTAAAAGAAATAAGAAACATGCCAAGAAAAATATCCTTGAATTATCTAGAAATAGTACTTATAATGAATTAGATAAAGAAAATATATTTTGTAGTGAAACATTGTCGAAAAACATAACAGTACGTAGAGCTACAAGTAGGAATTTATTGAAAAGTAGAGAAAGTAGTGCTGTAACAGTCTTGAATGATTCAAGCTCTATTTCTAGTAACTTAAAGACGACTTGTAGAGATAATAATGCTTCTATGATTACAATATCCTTAATATCGCCTGTTGAAAAGACTCGACGTTCTCGTAAGAATTATAAAAACCGCAGAAAAATTTATGATAGTACTTTGAGCAGCACATCAGACGATGTAGGTGGCAGAAGGATATCAAAAGAAGCAAATTTAGAAGTTATTGAGCTAATTACGTCGGTAGAAAATGTAGAAGCAAAAGAAAATGAAGTTTTATTCAGTAATTTTACAAAGAAACATGAAGGATTTACAGTTTTAAATGATAGGAAACAAGTAAGTCCTTGTGTAAGTGGCAGTGGTGCTACCTTGAGTGGAAAGAGTTTCCGTTTAGAATCTCCAATACCTTTAGAAAGTTTAGAATTGACCTTGAGAAGTAATAGTCGTAGAAGTTTCCATTTAGAGTCTCCAACTCCTTTAGAAAGTTTGGAACTGACCAACAAACATAGTGCAGGAAGCAGTACAAGTTCTTTACATGCATCAAAGTCAATAAACATAACCGAAGATATCACAACAGACATGGCCCCTAGATTTTTAGATAATATCAATCACATAGATCGTAACTCGAAGGAAAATTATGAAAAAAGCAAGGAAAACGCACTAAACAATCTAACAAGAGAAGAATTTGTTGATTTATCTCAAGTTAGAGAAGACATAAACATTAATCATGGGACATTACAGGATGAAAGATCTTCTTTAATTTTATACAATACAAAACACTCAAATACTATCAACAATTTACATAAATCAGCTGCTAAATGCCGAAAACTAAATGATAACAGTACTGGAAACAAAGATCTGCGTTCTACCTTACCTTCAGCGCGGGATTTACAATTTGTTACTAAAAGAAATAGACGCCCTGCTAAACGGGTAGCTTCAGTGTCTGATGCTAGTGCAAGAAATAGGCTGGACGCTGAAGATAATACTACAGAAAAGATTGATATGCATGCAGATATTGCTAAAGGAGGACAAATGTCGCAGGGGGGACATGATCTGGGCTCTACAAGGTCTTCTAAGATTGTGAGACAACAATCTGAATTTATTTCTAGGCAATGTAAGTCTATATCAAAGAGTGTTTGTGATGAAAATAACATTGTAAATGAGGTTTTTGTAAATGATATTATAACAGAGAATGATACAAGCATGGAAACAACTAATATCACAAGAAAAAACCTTAGAATAAGTAAATCTGCATTGAATGTCATAAAACCAGCAGATAACGTCGTCCAGACATCTTCCAACACTGAGTGTAATTCATCTTCCCTATCACCGCAGAATCTTGATAGATTACAATTCGTTACTAGACGAAGTAAGAGGACTACAAATAACATTACAAGTATAAACGAACAAAGCTCTACTAACTATCCATCTACAGAGGGTATAGATTCAATAAATACAACTAAAGATGATATAATTGATTTAACACAAGCTCACACTACAGATTTTGTTAATCTAGGACACCTTAGTGCTTCTGAATGTAAAGAAGTAAACGACGATATTAATGATATTGCATTAAAAATGAGAAAGACAAGTCTTAAAAATAAATCAAATGATGATCTAAACTTTATTTTACCATTTTCGAATGTTAGTAGCACAGAATTTACTAGTAGAAGAAATACGCGTGTTACAAAGCGTTTAACTATCCTACAGGAAGACATTTCCACATATTATATATCAAGGAAATCTAATAATAACAAAGTATCACAGACGGCGGAGGACATTTCTGCATATTACACATCAAGAGAAGATGTTGCTCCAATAGCTTCAACTTCAAACGAAAAATGTTTAGTACCTGCAACTTCATCATCACGCTTTGAAGATGTCGAATTAATAACACGAACAACTCGGACTCGAAGCAATTCTATAACAAATAATGAAGATAATATAACATTAGATGGATCTTCTCTTATTGAAGAAACAAATTTATCTCATAGAGAAACTGTACATAATATTAATAAGACTGCTTCATGTGAAGAAAGTTCTCCGAGGAGTAATCCTCTTCGTACATTATCTTTATCGACACAAAACGATTCTGTAACTAACTTAATCGAACACATATATCTAGAAAAAATTGAAGATAATTCTAAAGAAGATAAGTCTTCAAATTCAATTCGATCTCGAGAAGCCTCCCAATTTGTTGCTAGACGAAGTAAACGTCGACCAACTCGTACTTTGACTAAGTCAAGTGGCAGTTCAAACAAGCCTACAGCAGATTTTGTAGATCTAGTTCAGGACAATTTAGCTACATCAACTGAAGATAGCATTAACGAAAGAATTTCCAGTGATCGTAATTCTCCATCAACTTCAACTATCGTAGATACGCAATTTGTTACTAGACGAAGTAAACGAACTCGTACTTTGACTAAGTCAAGTGGTAGTTGCTTAAACAAGTCGACAACAGATGTAGTAGATTTGGTGCAGGACAATCTAGGTACGTCATCGGAAGATAGCATTAACCAAAGAGTTTCCAGTGATCATAATTCACTATCAACTTCAACTCAAAGGATCGAAAATGCGCAATTTGTTATTAGAAGAAGTAAACGCACCATGAAGAGTAGGTCAACTGCCAAACATAAAATATCAGTCGATTGCTTTAGTGTGGAACATAATCCTTCAGATATATTGGAGGATAATACTGCACCTTCTACTTTTGATCGAGATATTGAAATTTTACAAAATGTTACTAGGAGAAGTAAACGCCCTTCGAAGAACAAATCAACTAACAATGATAAAAGTTCGGCCGATTGTCTTAGGATGGAAAATAATGCATCACAGGTTAATTCTGCTAGAAATACCTCTTCTACGTTACATCAAACTATTGAAAACTTGGAATATGTTACCCGAAG
This sequence comes from Thereva unica, assembly GCA_949987705.1. Taxonomy (NCBI): domain Eukaryota; kingdom Metazoa; phylum Arthropoda; class Insecta; order Diptera; family Therevidae; genus Thereva; species Thereva unica. The sequence goes on along the minus strand of OX465285.1, from coordinate 25,218,000 downwards.
AAGTAAGCGCACGCTAAGTTGTAACTCTAGTAAAATTAGCGAAGTTGCCAATCCTATCTTGAATGATAAGAGTCTTACACAAGAAAATATTACAGAAAACAATTCATTTAATAAATCTCAAGAAAGTATTACCGTAATACTAGATGACAGCAATGAAATAAACTCGCCTAGACTTGAAGATGAACCAAATAAAACCTTAAATCAAAACAATCGATCTTCAAGATCACTACGATCATCTAATCAAGCTCTACAACTTTTTGCGCAAACAAAACAAAACACAATCCAAACACCTGCTAGAATCTATGACATTCTCGCTAATAATACTATAGACTTAAATACTGCAGCAAACAAATCAATTATAAACGAAGTTATAGGCTTATCTCCACATATTATTACCAGAAAGAAAACAAAGTCACGCAGCAAAGATCATTCAAATCTTGAAGATTCAATTGATAAAGACGCGTTCTTAAATGCTATTAGAAGTATGGCAGCGAAAACGAATATTTCTAGTCTAAACATGTCGAAATCGTTTAGACGAATTCCTAGAAAATCAATATTAGGAAATTTGTCGTCTGATATTAGTTTAGAACGTTCAGGACGTAATGATATTAGCACGCTGCAAAGGGTATATGAGGAGGAAAGTGGAAATGAAATTAAATTGCTATTTGATGCGGATAAACCGATGCCGTGTATAGTTTTAAGGCCTGGAAAATGGAGAAAATCGCTAGCTGCGTTTAGGAAACAGAATTTAACAAATTGTGGTGAGTACTTTTTTTAAAATGGTTTTTACATTTTTATTAGTTAAGATTAGGATTTTCTATTTATTTTTCGCCAAACAAGGCACATTTAAACTAAGTACAACAAAAAATGAAGCAAATCCCTGTCATAATAAAATTAGCTGGCTGGTGCCCGGTGCGCTTCTCTGCACCCATAAGCCAATAGTATGGCGTGCGCCAAAACAATTGGGAATCTCAAAATCGCTTTTTTAATGGGTAGTGAGAGTCTCAAATCCCACCACGAAAGTACATTCGAAAACAAAAGTGTCACTCCGTTCGTTTTTTTATCCCTACACGAAATGTTAATGTGTGTGGTATTGTCATTTCCTTGCCTGCGTTTAAATTCCCAATCCTTTGGGTGCGCACTATAGCTTCTGTTTTTTGTTTTTACTCACGAAAATATCTCACCTTCTTTTTCTTCGATGGCTCTACAGCCCAATTCGAGCCTTGGCCTCCATCAGCTTCTTCCTCGAGACGTCTCTCTGCTCCGCAGCTTGTCTCCAGTTTCTTATATGGAGCAGTTTTGTTGCATCAACCCTAAAGTTGTCTTCCCACCTTGACCGTGGTTTGCCATTTGGTAGTAGATACAGAGCTTTTTTTTGTATCCTTGAGTCATCCATTCTTTGGACATGACCGGCCCAACGTAGTAGCTTGGCATGGGTAGAAAGCTTACACTCTTTGTGTAAGTCGTACAATTCGTGGTTGCAGCGTATTCTCCATGCATTGTCTTCTTCGATTGGGCCGTATATTCTTCGGAGAACCTTCCTCTCAAATATATTCATCTTGTTGGTAGATTTCTGGAAAATACTCCATACGTAGCTACTGTACGTGTGATCATTTTGTTTGTAGAATCTTATTTTGGTTTTTCTTTGGATATCTCTGGATTTCATTACTGTCAATAGTAAAAAGTATGTTCTATTTGCAACGTTTATTCTTTGCACGTCTATCATTTCATCGTTGTTTTCGCTGACTGCGGACCCCAGGTAGTTAAATTGGTATACCCGTTCGAAGTTATGTTCCCCCCACGTGGTGTTGTGGTTTCTTCTTCTTTCCACCCTTGACTGAATTAGAATCTTGCTCTTCTCTGCATTTATTTGCAACCCTATATGTTTGGCTCCATCTTCTAATTCTGTGAATATTTCTCTAAGGTATGACAGTGATCTGGCAAGGCAGTTTATATCGTTGGCATATCCTGCCAATTGTTTTGTTTTGTTAAGCAGGGTTGCGTTCGCATCAATGTTTACTTTGCGTCGACATCGGTTGACGGGCTCGTTCCTGCTGCGTTTGTCGGCTCAGTAGTGAGGCACAATTAAATATCTCCTCCGAGTTTTCTTGAGCATGACATTCTTTTTCTTTCTATTTATACCTACCTACCCACGGCTCCCCTGAACCCAGTCTAACCCAAAAGCTCTGGCACTTCTGATTTTATTGCGGCAACACTTAAATTAAACTTTCAGAAACTCAAAAAAACTAACAAGAAAAACATGTGTCGAGCTATTTTCGATTGCGAGCGTTTGGTTGAAAAAGAAAAGAAGCCCGTTAATTCTCTTGTTTATTTCTTTGTTTTATGAAGAACGCAATTCTTTGTTATATATTTGAAATTGGTTTAGTATGTATTTACACTTCATAAGTTAATGTAAGCTTAAAATTTTTGTTCATATTTTGTAAAAAATAATTGCTAAGGGGTCGTCCATTAATTACATGAGGCGTTTTGGGCCAGGGGTCGAGCTGCATCTCACTCAATCTCACGTAATTCAAGTGCAAAAATATTCATGGCCTCAACGAAAACTTCAAGGAGCTCCAGACTCACGCCGTGAACACACGCGAAAAAGCGCGAACACGTATGCGGATGGGTTTCTCGCCTAGCTCGCGCCTTGCTTTCCTTTTCAAGGGGATATGGCGTGAATTTGTGCCGTGAATTCACGGCTTGAGAGTGAATAGAAGTATAGATCTTCAGGCACGAACTGACGATAAATGCCCAAACACATTAAGATTTTTGTCAGTTTTCTTGGACTGCAGGCCCCATACAGTTGGCGGTGCACGTGTGGTAATACTTGGCCGCAAGGCGGAAACCTTCAGGCGGCCGGCGGCCTATGTGTAAACGGAAGCCTTAAGATATGACTAAATCCTACACAAACTCCAGAAAGTAGCATAGTAGTAGATTGCTAAGCCGCCAACGGCCAGCGCGACTCCGCGAAAACTTCAGTGTACGAACCAAGTAGCACTGAATCATGAAAAGGCCTTTAGAATATAGAAATACAGGAAGGCATACGCCAAATTTTAGCGTAATGAAATTCTTGTCGAGTGAGTGATAACGTTCTAGTAGTTGTGTGTCCATTACAAGCGGAAAAGAGAGTGGAACAGAGGATAGGTAAGAAGGAGTTAGTCAGGAGTAGTAAAACCTATGAGGTGCGCCAGCGAGGGAGACCCAACCTACGCTGGAAGGATGGTGTAAACCAGGACGCTCAGAGCCTAGGGATGTCAAACTGCTTGAAATCGCCGCAGAATCGGGGCCGGTGCAGAGAACAGTTGCGAGACGCCAGGACTGGATCCCGGCTGTAGAGCCGTTAAAGAAAGAAGAAAAAGACGAAGAAGTCTAAATTATCAGTTAATCTCAAATAAAATCTTGCACACGACCAGCCCGATTTCCTGTGGTTATGTAAATACTAGAGATTTTTTAAAATTTGAAAAACCTCACTAGTGATTAGATGAGGGAGGGAGTCGAGCTGTCGATAAATTGCAAAAATCACCTAACGTTTTTTTTTTGGCGAAAAAACGCTCGCAATCGAAAATAGCTCGACGATGTTTTTCTTGTTAGTTTTTTTGAGTTTCTGAAAGTTTAATTTAAGTGTTGCCGCAATAAAATCAGAAGTGCCAGAGCTTTTGGGTTAGACTGGGTTCAGGGGAGCCGTGTACCTTCTTCTTCGTCTTTTTCATTCTCCTACCGTGACTTCAGCAACATCAATCCTGAGGGGCTATTCGGAGCTGTTTCTTCTTTACCTTTAATGACATCTATATCTACACCTCAGTATAGACAACGATAAGTTTGCTATCTTGCCGTCCTTTATTCAGTTATTATATACGACCAATGTGTACCTCTATTCTCACGTTTACTCAAAACTTCTAGCTGTCCATGGTTCTCTCGTGAGATCCGGGATCTGATAATCCATCATGAGTCTATATACCGTATAATTAAAATTCGCAGTTACTTAATTGACTACGAAGTGCTTCGTAATCAACCTCAAAATCAAAGTTGCTAAACGTGAGTTTTATGCTCCTGACTTAGATTCGAAACAACTTTGGTCTAACCTTCGCTCACTTGATGTTCATCCTTCCTTATCTGAGCCTTTTGATGTTAATGTTGAGCTCTTCAACTCATCATTTATCCTTTCTCCCCGAGTTATGATCACCGTGCTTTCTCTAATTCCCCCTGCTGTGAGTCGCTCAGCCCCGATGGCTTTTAATTCCCCTGTGTTGCTCCTTTAGAAGTTGTTGTAGTTCTTCAGTATCGGCTTTGATGGAATTTCTCCACTCCAATTTTCTCTCTATCTTTCGTAAATCGCACAGTTGTGAAACTGCTATGTTAAGAGTTCCAACTGATCTTAGAGCTGCGATTGATTAGAGTAGTCTTGCATTATTGGTTCTACTCGACTTCTCTAAGGCTTTTGACTCCGTGATCCATCCGCTCCTGTTGATCAAACCTAATCAACTTTACCATTTCTCTTTATCTGCTAGGCGTCTTTTCTCCTCTCTTTCTGATAGATTTCAATGTGTTCGTCACAATGCCATCACGTTCTCCATTCTGCTTGTGCGTTTGGGTGTTCCTCAAGGCACGATTCTCCTCACGATTCTTTAACCATAGTAAGGCTTTAGAACGCGCTTCGTGTCGTTTTCAGTCGACGTCGAATTGCGTGAACTGGCCGCTGATAGTACAGACCTGATGGTTTAAACTCGGAATTTCTGAACCTTACCTCTCCAGTATGAATGCATCCGTTAACTAACACCGGATAACATCATCATCAGCCTAGTGTTGGCCTTGCCTTCCGCCAACGTTCGCTCCCATGATCAACGATCTCTGGCTTGTCTTTTCCAGTTTCTTATTCATAATAGCCTTTATGTCTTTCTCCATGTCGTCTATATATCTTTTCTTAGGGCGACCCTTTTCTCCGTTTTCCTGTCGGTACTTCCCCCGGCACTATATATGCCGGGTTCCATTCCGCACCCCTTTCGACATGGCCAATCCATCGTAGTCTCTTAATTTTAGGGGATATTGTATATTTATTGCCTTTAACACCCAGTTTTAAGTAAAGTAATTCAACCTGTTTCGAACTCCAAAAAAACACTTTTCAAATAGGCTATGAAACTACTCTGACATAAATTTGTTTTCATGTGAAATAAAATATAGTTTAAATTTTGTTGTGTCTTTTTTTTAGCTTATTTGATAAATTTTCTCAACTAAATATTTACAGAGCCAATAAACAATAGCAAAATTCAATCAAGCGTTAACAGCACATTGATGCCAATATCTCACGATTCCCAAAGTGAGCATCTCTCATTTCTTTCTGTTACAATCAGTAACCGTAGCAGTAGATATGCACGAAAGACAATTTTAGAAAGCTCAGCGGTAAGTTGCCCCGTTCGAACACAAATAAATAATGCGGTCTCCCCGCGATATTAAAACGTTTCGTTTTTTGTTTGCATTATTTTCAGCTCGCTAAATCGATTCCCGAAGACAAATCGATTTGCTTGAATGATGGTAAGCAGCTTGTAGATGACGGTGAGTTCGATTTTTTGTTTGTTTTGTTTAAATATATTTTTGATTATGGTGTTAGATATAAGATTTTTTAATAAGCCAGGACCAATATGTTTTGTAATTTGCTCTTGTGTTTTTTTTGGGGTCCTAAAATCATTTTACTCCCCAATGATAAATTGTAAACTTCAGATGAAAAATGTATTTGCTTGGAGGTCTATCATCCACTTCTCTAAATTACCTTAGTTCTAGGGTTAACAAAGTTTAGATCCAAAAAATCGAGTTATGAATAGTATGTCTACACAGGATCTCAGGGCGTCCTTCTCTACCCTAATTCTTCTTTTACCTGGAATCACAGAAATCCTACGGCAAAAGACTTCCAAAGCTGTATGGCTTCGGGATTCATTCTGCTCGGGATATCTATATCGTGTCATCGTGTAGGTCTTGTCATTGGAAAATCTGCGGAATCGTCCTCATAAAGGAATAAAAATTCTACGAAGGGCTTTTAGACGGTCGTACAGAGGCAGTGAGTGAATTGTATTCCTTAAAATGGAAACGGACGCACGATGTTTCCTTCAACTTTTTTTATGTGTAATATTGGTTTTAGGTAGGTAGGTTAAAGGCTGCCTCCAGTGCGACCGGGGTCCGCTTGGCGTGCCGTTTTGTTGCCACAACTCGTGTACATTGATTGCGGAGTGGTTGTTTGGTCGGGTGTGACGGATGCCTAAAACCCACCCCGTGGAATTTAGGTAGTTTTAACAGTCTGCAGTTCTCTTTTAAGCATTCCTTAGAGTACGCTGCCTGACTTTAGCTAAAGTCGGGCACTTACACAGAAAGTGAACAAGTGTTTCTCTTTCGTTCGTCTCCCCTGAGATGATTGGCGTTATTCTGGCAATATCTCGTCGGGTTCTGTTTAAGAGGCCCCTTTGTTTTTTCTATGTTATAAGTCGGCCAAGGCGCCCAGGTCCAAGTCCAGGTCTCAATTTCTCCCCTTTTTCGGCTAACAGGAGATTGTAGTCGAAAATCGCGTTTTTGACTCCGCCTATTGGGCTGCCGAGCGTCTCGGTTTTGGTCAATCTAGGGGAAGGTAATCTGTGGTTCCAGCGACCATACCATAAGGTAGCAGATTCAAAATATTGCTAGATCCATAGGGTTATGAGGTCCAGGCCCGAATTCCCTAATTTGAGGGCACTACACGAGGCTAGATGTTTGATGTGAAGGTCTAGGGAGTAGATGCAGCACAACGTCGAAAGTTTTTATGGGGCATGTTCTCATGGCCCCTGTTGCTCCTACTGTTGCCGTTCTCTGGACCCTTCCCAATTTTGACGTTATAGGTCCTGTTTTGATAGCTAAAAAATCTTCAATATGAAAACACTAGAAACTTGAACACTTACAATATTTTATTTTATCTCACAGTTACATTAGTTATTCGTTAAGTTAATAGTTTAGTTAATTCGCGGCGGTGGTGTACTCTTGTCGGTGACGGTTTTCCAACTCCTGGTCTGGTCGCATCGATGAGCCCAGGTATTGTCCCCTGCAGGTGGTGGCGATGACCCCTGTTGCACCGTCAGCAGATTTGGGCCAGAGGCGCCGTTGAACCACGTTGACCCAGCTGATCGTCAGCGTTTTTAGACGTTGACATACCAGGTGAAAGATCGCCGCGTGCTGATAAGTATTGTCGATTGCGACGTGCGGTCGTTGTTCCATTTTTTGCGTGTTCACCCTTGTTCTCCGAACAGGTCCTGTTCAGCGCTGTCCTCCATACCAGCGACCAATAAGTGAGAATTGGTCATACTACAGCTGTATACATCCACAGGACCATCGTTGGTTTAAGACCTCGTCTTTTGCCTGTTGCCGATCTTGGCTTTCTTCACCATATCGTCGATGTTCGACTTCTAGTTGAGTTTAGGATCCAATATTACACCCAGAAATATTATTCTGGACGATAACGTGAGAGTATGCCCTTCCAACATGGGGAGATTGAAGTTGGGAATTTTCGTTTTCCCTGAGAAAAGCATCATCTCAGTTTTTCCCGGATTGCCTGCTAGACCGAAGCCTCCTGTCCAACTGCCAACTTTATTTAGGCATTCTTGAATTATTTCAATAATCACTGTTGGAAACATTCCGGATACCATAATCACTGCATATCGTCGGCCTAATTCGTTAACCTGCTAAGTCCATTTTTTGGCAAAATTTACTTTTTATAATAATCAAAAAATTCAGTCAAATATCTACCGTAAAGCAATAAGGAATAACAGCGATATTAGCTTATAAATGTGACAAATGCTATGCCCGAAAAACTGCTTTCTAACCACCACCCAATCTCCGCAGCGAAAACCTGCTAAATCCTGTTGGTGCCTCAGTTTTGTACTGACAACGTAAACAAGCAAGAGAAGAAAAAGATGCGGATAAGAAAGGAGACAGTTACGTTTTCACAGTGGACTTACAGGCGGTACTAATGGCACCAAAATCGAATGTTAGTACGCTTTACTATAAAACGAAGCTGCAAGTTCACAACCTTTGCTTTTTCAATATAAAAAATAAAGATGGCTTCTGTTTCATATGGAATGAAGTAGAAGGTGGACTTAATGCTGAAGAATTTGCCTCCATTTGAGTCGACTTTTTAGAAAACAAAATAATACGTCCTGAAGTTAATGCTGAAGATGAGAAAAAAACAATCATAATTTATAGTGGCGGTTGCACTTATCAAAATAGAAATTGTATTTTATCTAACGCTCTTTTGAATATTGTCATGAGGCACAAGAATATAGCTATCGAACAAAAATTTTTAGAGGTGGGGCACACCCAAATGGAGGCCGATTCAATGCATTCCACTATAGAACGTCACCTAAAGAACAAAGTCATAAATGTGCCAGCTGAATACATATCTATTGCTAAGCATGCTCGTAAATGCCCAGTACCGTACACTTACTTCAAAAAATTCGACAAAATTCAGTTTTATAAAAGTATTCGTTCAGGAAGATCAAAATGGGATCTCAAAGTGACCGACATTCGTGCACTACGTTACGAAAGCAATGGATAAATTCTTTATAAAACTTGCCATAAGGATGAATGGCAAAGTTTACCACAAAGGCGATCTTTGCAATGTAATCCTTGCGAGATTACTGAACTATCTCAATTGCACCAGAACCGACGTAAAATTACTGCACGAAAATTTGAAGACTTGCAGCAAATAAAAAAGACCCTTCCTTCTGACTATCATAAATATTATGACGACTTGCCTCATGAGTAGATTGAGAAGAACCATGATTATAGATTTCTAAATATTGTTATCCAATTTAAGATTTTTGAAGAATTGTTTCTGTTTTTTTTTTAGGTTGAGTCTCTATTAAATTAGATATTTTAACACTGTTTCCTATTAAAGAAGACTGAATATTTAATTATTAACAATAAACATTTTGATTACTGATTGCATTCGTTTCACTATACAATTAATTAATCAATACACCATACTAAATATAACTCAAAAAGTGCTAAGTCCTCAAGCAAATCGAAACTTCTCCTCGAAAAACTGCTAAATAAGTGTTTTTCTGAATTTTATAAGATGTATATAAGTTATGCTACTAATTATATTGTTAAAATTACAAGAAAAATTTTAGAAACCAACGGGATTTTCAGAATTTTGATTGCTAAATTAATGAAGAAATTATTCAGTTTTTTCTTCGTCCTGTAAACTATGCAAAAATGGACTTAGCAGGTTAACGAATTAGGTCGACGATATGCTCCTACTTTAAGTCCGCTTTTGTCCCGTTTATTCATCGTTACTAACCAAAGTAAAGGGAAGATGACGCCTTCTTGAGGTGTACCTCTGTTGGCGTATTTGATTACCGACTCGGTTCCCAAATCCGCTTAAGATTATTCTCGAGCTCAGCATAGCTGTTAACCATTGCATGAGGCTTGCTTTTACGTATAGGACTATGACAGCTTCTCGAATCGATTCAGTACGTACGTTGTTAAAGGCGCCTTCTATATCTAAGAAGCCTGCCAAAGTGTATTGTTGGTAATACAGGGTCTTTTCCATAGTGCAGAGCTGTCAGTGCATCTGCCACTGAGGTAGGCATTTTGAGCTGGTGACAACTCAACATCTACGGATTGGAAAATGTGGGACTCGATGATCCTTTCTAATGCCTAAGCACGGTGGATGTCAGCCGGCAAAGGCTGTGAAGCAGGCGGTACCAGATTAGGTGAACAACCAATCCGTTAGATGAAGACCAATTGGCGCGCTTCTCTGGGCAGACGTTTCTCTTAGCACTCATTCTAGGGCGAGCTTGAATAACATTGGAGCCGGTCCATTCCCTTGTCTATTAAAATACAAACAAGAATTATCTGACTAAAATATCGCCTTTGTAATATTAGTTCTTCAGCAAGATCTGTACACATAGTTTCATTATTCAAATTCAAGTCTGAAAAAAATTCAAATATTGTCTGGAAAATTCAGGAAAATTTGGCCTGGGAAATCACAGAGCAAGCATCGTAATGACTAGGATTTCTTAAGAGATGCAAGTACCTCCCTAAGTTAGCAGTGCGGGCTACAATCTGCAAGTCATTCATCCGACCCCGCCTTGAATACAACTCATTTATCTGAGCGGGCATCTTAAAATTGGTTTTGGTGTGGCTGGAAAGTGGCAAAATTGCGTTCTTAGAATCATCAGAAATGAGCTTTGTTTGCTTTTTAAGCCACGCTAGTGCAAATGCTCCAACAAAATTAAAAATCTTGTGTGTTCACGGTATCTTTGGCCCCTGTGCTGAAAGTCGGATCATTAAGCCACGACAAGTCGTTTGAGTTGAAAAAAGCGGCATTCCAGTCGCCTAAGGCCTTAAGGCCGTGACACAATGGCGACTTCGGCTTCGGCTTCGAAAGCGACGTTGAAACGCTGAAGCGCTGAATTAAGAATCGACGCCGAAGCCGAAGCCAAGTATAACACAATAACGGCATTCGTCTTCGTCTTGCAAATCGCGGAAAATTTGTTACATTAAATAAACTTTGTTAAATTATAATGGAAAATAAACGACAGGAAGTTATAAAATTAATGGGAGTAGCAACATACATATGTTTATTTAAAATTAAAAAAAAAACAAAAACAAAGAAATAGGCGATTCTGGTCAAGAGAAATTTTTCTGCAAAGGAAGGAACATGGGTTCTATGAAACTACCTATCAACAAATGAAATCTAGTGATCATGAAATGTTTTTCAAAACCTTTAGAATTTTTTTCCATACGTGGTCTTTTTTCTGATTATTTTTATAATCTTTGCACCCTTTTTTATATATACATGGATTTTCCTTTACTAATGCTAGGTTTCCACTTGTCGTTTTGAAATTGACAAATGGCCTATTATGACGTCATTTAGAAAATTCGCAAGTGGAAATAGCGAAAAACTGCCTATAATTGAATTGACCAACAGCACTTGTCAATGACTTACCAAGAATTTAAATGATTGGTGCCGTTGGTTACTTCAATTATAGGCAGTTTTTCGCTATTTCTACTTGCGAATGTTCAAAATGACGTAATAATAGGTCATTTATCAATTTCAAAACGACAAGTGGAAACCTAGCATTACTCGATTAATTTTTCCTCAAAATCCATGTTAAACACGTGTTAAATTTAAATTACCGGACAGCCCACTTCGATTTTCCAAATAAATTTCAACCGACGCCGCTTCGAATATCAAATATCATTTGATTGAGGCTTCGGCTTCGAAATCGAAGCCGAAGCCGAAGCTGCCATTGTGTTAATAAGTACTGCCACGCTTACATTTGATTTTGACAGGCATCGGCTTCGAAATCGAAGCCGAAGCCGAAGCCACCATTGTGTCACGGCCTTTACATTTGATTTTGACAGGCATCGGCTTCGAAATCGAAGCCGAAGCCGAAGCCACCATTGTGTCACGGCCTTAAGATATCTTGAAGACACAAGAGTCAACTTAGCATTTCCACTCTAGGCTCCTTTGCTGAAAGTCGTAATTCGACTAAAAGTCAGTTTCTTTAACTCAAAGGACGTGTCACGAAACACGACTCGGCTTTCAGCATACGGCTCTTTTCTTTTTCTTTTTTGTTTGGCCTATTATACTACATTCCTATACCTCATATCTGTGGGCCATACCGCTGCAGCAAGTTCAGCAGCTTGCCTAGTGGCTTGTCGTTTACACTTGTCTGTTCAAACTTCCCCGATTCCCGACTGAAGTCCTGCCTTCAGTCTGTTCGGAAGGAGCTGACGAAAGCGGGTACGGGTACGCTTCATGGGCTCTTCAATTCCACTCCGGAAATCCTTGCCTTGGCCCTTTAGTGAGTCCAGAACCTTAGCGCAAAAAGCGGCGTCCTGGGTCGGCTTGTGGTCCCAGTAGGAGGGTAATAGCGGTTTTCTAATTTGTTTGTCTTCTTCTGGGGTTCCTGGTACTCCTGGATGACGGGAATGTTTCCTCTAGATTATATGAGAGCAGGTCCTGCCAATGTTCTGGCCGGTTCAGAAACTTGTGGAAGGCAGCGGCTGTCTGGGTCTGCTTCTTGGCTGGTCGGGTCCAGGCTGCCGTTCTCCCTTTAGGCCGTAGGGAAAGTTACGACAGGTGCATATTTAAATATACTACATTTTGCTCCCCTATCTCACTGGTTACAGACGTGACACGGTATCACTTCTCCTACAAGAGTATCTCAATCAGCTTATAGCTCTCCTTTTTTCACACATACTGTAATTAAACAATTCATTCTTGAATAGAACAACCCAACTGTGAGCTTTCTGAAGGTCGTATTTCCAAACTCGTACAACATCCAAGAGTTTTGCCCTTTCTTGCTTTCCAAGTACCTTCAGATTCCTCTTATCCTAGTGTATCCATTCTGCAAAGAGTGACTCTCGGAGCATAGAATTAAAAAAAGTCGTTAACTTTCAGACTTCCTCAAGTTATCAGAAAATGTTTTAACTTATATAATCGAGAGGCCATCTCCTTAAACGTAAGTTTGTGGTGTGGGAATAGAAATTCTTTTGATCGCATTGCAACCAATTGTCTTCTTGAACGTAAATCCTGTTCACAGACCGCTAAATGCAAATGTAAGTCAATTACTAAAGAACTTTGAAGCCATGATTTTGCACAAAACTATAAACAATCTACAAAATGCTTGCCCTTAATCGGCGTTGGACCGGAAACCTTTCTTCTCACCCTCATACTAAAAATATACAAAGAACAGAATTAAACGAGACAAAGGCGAACATGACGTTGCCGACCATATCTAAGACCATTCTACAAATCCCTCTAAATTATGCCCAAAAGAAGCACGTCATTCCCGCCCCCTTTAACAGTCCGAGCATAGAGCATAATTGCATTGACAGAGAGAAGTTCCTCTAAGGGCTCCACACACAAGAATAATGACAATTATAATTTCTCCACTCGAAGGTCAAGTCAATTTTGGAGGAGTTCAGTGAAACACGAAAAAAATGGAGAATCTCAATTTTGAACAATTTTTTCCTTGGTGCTCCATGAGTCTCACGAGATGATTTTTTTCGTTTCTTCATCATCTTGTAAACAAGCCTCGCGATCACCGTGTCATGATTTGATCATCACCATTTCTTATATGTATTTCCTTACCCCCGTGAGAGGAAGTAAGCTAGAAGAGGTCTCTAAGGCAGAATCGTCGCTGTCGTAAATGGATCTGGCTGAAATTAAAGATGAGAAAAAAGAGATAATGATGCCGCGCAGCCGCGATGATGATGACTCAAGACTTCTTTTCGTCCAAACAATCCGTAACCGTGAAACGTGTACTGGGGCCGGTGTTCTTTATTACCTGTGTTCCCCCTGCAGAGCCGCTGCCCGGCCCCGCGCGTATTCCCGTCCAAGAGGTAACTCTCCTTAGTTTTCAAATTCGTTTCTTTATGGTTTTACATAGAAGAAATTTTTTCTATTTTATGGAAGAGGTGAGAAGTCATTTTTTATGCCAGAGCGTTGCGATGATCAACACGAAAAAAATGGTTGCTTGTCCCCTTAAGTGTTCTACGGAAGACGAAGGGTTGAGTCGAGGGGGGCAGGCCAAATCATAGGCTCTACACAAGTATAATTAGGGGCATTGTTTTGAAGGCTGTGAGCACTCAAGTTATTAATCGCCGTAACTATTGGCCAAAGGAGCAGAGCTGTGCCCCAGCCACAATTTTCTAGAGATTCACAATATCTGATTTTAGATTTTTAGTTCCTGTAGAATCCCCGGAATACAATTATTATCTCCAGATCGTAATTATAGAAAGGTTTTCCACGTGCACACATTTTCAAAAATTTCTATTCCAAAATTATTGTGCTTTCGTGGAGATCTGATCTTATTAGTACGGAATCACGCTGGTTTCCGCCTTTGCGATGAACAACTGGACATTTAATTTATGATTAGAAACCTAGACTTGATTTATTGTAACCTTTTAAGAATGGATGAACTTTAGAGGAGCTTGTTTCTGCTAAGATTTCTTAGTATCACCACTGATTTATGTGGATTACCGGAAAGTCTCGGTTGGGCAAAAGACAACGGGGATTTCATTTAGTAGATTTTGAAGCACCAGTTTTGTACTTGTGCACTTCAATAACCGAGTTTTAAATGTAGAATTCCAAGGAAATTCGCACTGCAGACGTCGTTTGGATATAACTGAACATGGGACATTCTATTTTTTAGCGTAATACTTCATTAACTGGACTTTCGGTTGTGTCGGTTGGACATGTCGTAATTATGAAAGATTTGTCGTTGTTCATGTACATCGAAGAATTTTGAATAGATACTGGATACAAAATTTCATCGAACGAAGATAATGCAATTAAATGTTTGGGATTGGAAAGAAGTTGTTCACAATTTCGCCAGCAATTTGATATTATACTGGGCCTTATATGCTTCTTCCATGCTTCTGAATGCGATTCGCATTTTCAGGAGCTTGACCTCAATCAATCCACTAGACCTGACTATTTACCCCCTTAGTCCGTAAGAAATGTGTCTCGCCTGTAGCTAAGTCACTGCGCAAACTCTTCGCCTTATCATAGTTCTGTGGAATTTATCCAAACTTTTTGAAACTAAGTTTACGTTTACCTTGACTGTAAGTAGTATGATTTTAAACAAAAAGATATAGATAACTAGAAAGAATATGGCACCTTGTCTGCCAACGAAACTCCAAGCTGTTTGTTAATAAGGGCTCAATCATAAACGTCTGGATTGAAAGCCTTCTATCTGGTCGTGTATTGGTTGGCGCCGAATCTAAACCTCAAGCAATCTCTGCTGGCGTCTCCAGGTCATACGGGCTAGTACTCATTCTTCTATCCGCAAGCACTTCCCGCCGAACTGCATCCCTCTCCCTGTCCGTATTACAAAATTTCGTTTCACATTTTACGATTCGTTCTCATTCTTGACAATCGACGTCTCGAACCTCAAACTAGTAGGCAAGCTGTTATCATCCATTCGACAAACATGCTGGTTGAGCCATAGTACAACGCTTGGAGAAGTTGGATGATTTTCAATGGCACGTGATCGGTTTCCAAGACTATCGCTGTTCCAATCGATGCAATCGAAAGCGGACAGTCATCCAATTTTTTGATGTTGTTTTGTCCCCTAACCGCCGGATTGTCCGGTACATCATCCGGTACTCGTGCCTCGACGTCGTTTCTTCCTTGTCGTCCCCAACTTTATTCTAGTACCCTTCTCGTTCCGATTTCATTTTCTGTCGAACTTCTTTGTTCAACCTTTGGTATTGCTCAAAATCGAAGTGTTTCATTCGTTTCCATTGTTTCGTTTACGTATAGGTAGACACAACTCTATTGCACACCCCAAACTGGACTCCGATAATTGCCTTTCTTCTACATCGATATCGTCCCGTATATTGCAAGCGTAAATTTGTTGGATAAAGCCATTTGAATCTCCCGGGTCCGGTAGGCACGCCCAATTCTTCTTGGCTGGTAGTGGCCCCGTTTTCTTCGCTTAATCGCATCTCAACATCGCCGAGTCGTTGCCGGCTGGATTTCGCCAGGTGATTTGGTGTTTGAGTGGATCAAATTGTTTGACCCTGCGAATGAAAGGAGTCGTAAGACGTTGTTGTTAATTACTCCGTGTACGAATTTGCCCATCGTTCCTTCCCTGTCGGTTCGTTCTGCACCTGAATGTGAATTAAAGTCCCCCGCGAATATGATTAATTCGGTTAGAGATATCGTATCCAGCGTCTGTTGAAGCTGATCGTAAAATTGGTCCTTCTTCGTGTCTGGGCTGGTCTGGGTTAGCGCATATACGATATGGGTCTTGATCGATAGTTATAACACTCTGATATCGGTTGCAATGCGATAACGCTGCTGGCAGCCCGTCGATCGACCATAAACCCGACGCCGGCCTCTCGTTTCTCACCACCGGAATAGTGAAGCGTCATCGTTTCGTCGATTGTTGACGGGACGATCGTCAATGTTAGTCGTAATTCCGATACCGCAGCAACTGATATTATTTCTCGGACAGTCAATATGCCCACAAGGTGCCATCATAGTCTGTTCTAGATTGTTTCCTATCTCTAAAATCCCTCAGCTTGAACAACAGTGTTACGCTGATATGAATCTCACAGGTCAGGAAGGTCACATCGCTAATGATGTACACTCAGCACATATTCGCCCGAAACCTTTCTGCAGCTGCCATGCAAGATCGACAATCGAGAATTGGGCCGACGCGACGCTCGGCTCAATATTTGTAAGAAAATGAGTTTCGATATAGAAAGATTTATTGTGGAGATTCGAAATCGCCAATGTTTATGGCGATGACCTAGGCTATACTGAGACAGGCAGTATGGCTATTCTACTTGGCGACCTTCGCTTGCTTGAGCTAGGCATTCCCACGTTGCCGGCATCGTTGCCATGGCATCCTAATGATTTTGGTCCTTAGTGAAGAGACATGTTTTACTTAATTTAACCCAGTTTTCTTCCTAACACCGATATACCTCCTAGTTCTAGGGAGAAGAGAATGTAAAAGCGGCTCCACACAGGTCGTTTTACGCCGTATCTAATCAGAACGGAAAACAAGGAACGAACCAGGCGAGAAACCTATCCACAATCGTGCTCATGGACGCTTGCGGTTGTTTACGGGGTGAGTCTGGTGCCTGAGTCCTGTTTGTTTCCTATTTAGATAATAACACTAATCAACCCCTTAGACGGTAGGTTTTCCGTGAGTCATAGCAGTAACTGTGGCAAAACTGGCAGCAAAATCTGTCGTCTAAGGAACCCCTAACGGAGGATCTGTGATAGAATGATTACATATTCCAAATTGACGAACAAGCTTCCCTCCCAATGGCTTGGATTTCTTAAGAGATGCAACTTACCCCTCCAGCCGGACGCCCTGGCTTCAATCTACAAATGCCACATTTGGCCCTGCCTTGAATACACTTCGTATCTCTAGGCGGCCGCCCCAAAAACCATTGTAGGAATGTAATAGCCCTCTCTATATTTAATCGCTATTACCATAGCGACTGTTCCACTGAAATTCAGAACCTCCTGCCTGCACGGAAATATTTTTGCCGCAACACAAGACTAGCCCGCTCGGCTCACCCCATTACCCGACAGCCCCACCTTTCGCGCACAATACGGAAGTTCGTTTATGAATAGAACAACTCGACTGTGGAATAATCTCCCACAGTCAGTTTTCCCGAACTCGTACAACACCTTAGAGTTCAAACGTAAGGTACATCGACATTTTCATTAAACCCTCACGCGTGAGTAGGGAGCCGCCTTGAAATTTTCGTTAAGGCCATGAACATTTTTGCACTTGCATTAATAACCCGCTATGGCTAAGCTGTCGTCTTCACTGAGAGACTGAGTCAACGAAATTCAGGGGGAAGAGATCCCCTTAAAACGCCTCACGTAATTAATGGACGACCCCTTACTAATCCCGCAAAAATGGTGTGGGATCCCGCGCTCGCGCGATTGGATTTCCTATCTTTGCCCCTTGTTAATCCAACGGCTTCACTGTTACTATGCCATCCAGTCCAGGAGCTTCCCTTGTTCTCCAACTGATCTACTGTCTTTCCTCACTTCGGATCTCATATTTGTTGTTGACCCACCGAATATCATTTAATAGTAATTTTTAAACCCCAATCCTAAGAAAATATGAATCTAGTTAAAAATTCTACCCCGCCTGTCAAATTATAGTTACATAAGTTACCTGTACAAAAAAAACCAAGCCAAAAGCAGTTGACGACGATCGTACCCAACAACTCATGACCTATGTATGTCCGCGCACCTTAAATGGTTTGCTAAATTTTGTCCATGAATGTACATAATAATGTAGCTATTTCTATCTCTTTTGTACAGTTCAACCACAATGTTGTTTTTTTTTGTTTTGTGTGCACTTCGGTCACCATTTTTTTTCTTCATTGCTTTTTAATAAATATAGTGCTGCCATATATAACGATGCAATTGTTTGATTTTATTTTGTATTTTTAGCATAAATTTGTTTTTTATGGCTGCAGAATATTTTAATTAAAAAAAATATATTTTTGATTGAATTAACATAAAAGACATAGGCTAATATTTGAAAGTACACCTAATCATGTTTTTACACGGGGTAGATACATACGTTCCAAGATATATCGTCTGGGAAAATATTAGATTGGTTCAACAACCTCAAACTATCTATAAATATAAAAAATTCACTTAATTCAAGGAATATAAAAAATGGTACATAAGGATAATGCTTTATTGGGTGTCAGTTTTGACAGTAAGCGCATTCTTTTGTGCTGCATTGGCTCAACATCAGTTTCGTCAGTAGAAAAGCTTAGTTTCTCTACGTCTTCAAGTGCGTTCATTGTTAACTACCTATTAGAAGCAGTTTCAGCCATAGGTTTATTTGTTTTTACAGAAAATTTGATTATGGCACGTTGTGATTCTACTTTGGGTAGTTCTTTGTACAGCTCCTTGAATCGAGCCATACAGGATTGTAGATCTGATTGAAATTTCATAGCTCTTTTTTTTATTATGATCATTTATTTATTTGCCATTTAAAGGTCATCAAGAATGGAGCTGGTGGTTATTGAAGACGAAATTTCGTCATCAGTGGTATTATCATTTGCGTCAACGTCTTCCAGTGCAGCTTCTAATAGCTCGTTTTAATTAAGAACTCTGTCAACTATTATTTCGTTAATATCATCAACGGTAAAATTTTCAAATCCTTCAGCTCCTACTCCTTGTGCCAAAGTGTTTATTTCTGTCCACACTTCATCGACCATATGGCATTCCAACAATCCGCGTTAAAAACTACGTCACTATTGTATCCGCCTTCCTCAATTAATTGGGCCACCAAATAAGAATTTTTCCAAATTAGATTTTTTTTTCAGCCGTGTAAAAACAGGATTTATATTTATGTCGACCGTGTTATTTCAAAATCGTGTAAAAAAAGACCGTGTAAAACAGGATTAGGTGTATTGCACCATAAATATTTGTTTTGCGAAATTTTTTAATTTCATTTAATTTTATTATTTAAAACATTTTTAAACAAAATTTACACAATTAAACAAAAAACAAAAAATGCCCACAAACCTTGAAAATATTCGCTTTGGCAGCACTTTTTTTCTCTTCCATGATACAAAAACGGGAAAAATTTCGTTTTGTCTCTTTCCACCATATTGAAATTTTTACGACCGACTACGACGACGACCATGGAAATTTACGTCGTCGTGTGACGTTTCTTTATTCGACTGATGCCATCGCGGCTAGTATCAAGCACTTTTGAAGTCGTCGTCGCGTAAATTTTTGTAAAGCGTCGAAAAGTTTGGCTTGGGTTTTTTGTTCCCCAGTAGTAGCTTTTCTCTCAATCAAAATCTATTATTAATTTTTTGATAATTAAAAAGTGTTCAAGTCGAGTTTATTTATTCCTGCGAAGGTTTTTATCTAATTAGTTGTAGCATTTTTTTTTCGTTTCTGTAGTTTTATTAGATTTCATAAGATTGTAGCGTGTGTGACGTGTTCAGAGAAAGTTCGAGTATCGAAACACATAACAGCACTCTCTTTCATGAAAAAAAAAAAAAATTAAACGGCGCACAGTGGAAAATCGTAGTTAGTAGAAAATATTAAAAAAAATAGAAATAGCGAATAAAATTTTCCTAGCCTTTTTTTTGTTTTTTTTTTTTTAATAAATTCTCACTTGTGTTCGGGTTTTGTCTTTCTTTCTCATGTTTGTGTGTTGGTGAAAGATAATCAGCACTAATTAAATCAAAATTTTTGTTTTTGTTATTTTTTTCCATGTTTATTTAATTAAACACAATTCTGCTTAAATATAAAATCAATTCGATTTGCAAGCAAGGTTATCAAGTTTATTAAATAAATATTCTCTACTAATTTCTCAATGTTTTCTACTGTGTGTTTACCTCGTGAATAATGTAAACAAAATGGCGTACCCATAATAACCCGTTTCAAGTGTTTTGTGCCTTGACGAAAAAAAATCTCAAACAAAAAATTTCTTATTTCCAGAGAAATATCGATAAACTTTTTACAAAATATACATATAGAGGATTAAATAAAAGTGGCTATTAAAAAGTGTTAAAACAAAACTGCTAAATAAAGTTCAAATAACACCAATACAATACAAAAAAAAAATATTTAATCTTCCGATTCGGTTCTAAGAAAAAAATTGAGTCACAGGAAAAACAAAAGTGAGTCAGTACTAAAAAAATAAAGGTAACTTTTGCGGAGAAATAGTGGAAACCTGAAGTGTTTTTTTTAAATATTTTTCACCGTCGTCGTCTTGTGAAAGTTTCTTTGTGCGCTTCTTTGCCACAGCGTTTTTCGTTGATTTTTTTCCGTTCGTTCTGTTTCTCTGTGTGTGGAAAAAAAGAAAAGATTATAAAGTTTCCTTTGTTTTATTTACCGTGGTAAATCGAGTATCGATCGCAGCCCCCCAGGACTTGCGTTACATTCACACAGTCGTGCGATTTTCTTTTGTTTTTCGTCGTTTTTTAATTTCCCATCAGTAAATTTTTTTTTGCTGTTGTGAAGTTGATCTCAATCGAAAGTAATCTTGAAGGATTATTTGGGATTTTTTTGTTAAAAACAAATTAAGGACTTATTACTGTTAAAGTTCTCGTGTATGCATCTTGTTGCTGAAAAAGGTAATTTTATTCAATTTTATTTCCTACTATTAACATACTTTTATTTGTCATAATTATTAATTTAATGTTAGGTCTTAATAAGATACAATCTTCATAAAGTTTCTGGGTTCTAGTATGATAGAACTTCAGAGTACCACACAATTTAAACTGCATGTCTTAAACCCTAGAAAATTAAGCCTACGTTAAAGCTAACCCTGCGTACATTTTACTCCACAAAATATTAAAACTACAAAATGCCGTTTTAATATATTGATGATTATATAGATCACATATTGAAACTACTTATATGCTATATAGTCGCAGTAGCCCGCCCCTATGCTGGGTATTTATAGGTCAGCCCGCTTGAACAGGCTCAGCAGTTTTCCTACAGGTTTTTAACTACGACTAATTTGGTAAATGAAGATCGCATGTTAGTGACAGGGATGAAAACTCAATTGGATAAGATTTCTCTCCCAACCGATCCAAATTTCCCCTTAAGTCAAAGAATTTCCCTCCCGAACATAAAATCCATAAAATTGAAAAGCACATTTATTTAACTGATAATAAATAACAAATAAATCAACAAAGTCTTCGTTATTGCTTAAGAAAAAAATCTTTTTTGGTTTAACATAAAATAACTAAAATAAAATAAAGCAATTCATTACATAAATAGGCAGGCAATTTAAGTTCACACGCCTTGATTGTCGATGTTCGACTTTAATT
This sequence comes from Thereva unica, assembly GCA_949987705.1. Lineage (NCBI taxonomy): Eukaryota > Metazoa > Arthropoda > Insecta > Diptera > Therevidae > Thereva > Thereva unica. The sequence goes on along the minus strand of OX465285.1, from coordinate 25,196,673 downwards.
TTGTTTGCATACTCGTTTATTGGGTGGACAAATTCTTTATAAAAAATATTACGTAACATTTTTCTTTAATAAATAAATTTCCCTCTGAAAGAATGGATTTCCCTTTTCCCTTTTTGTTTTTATTTTTCCCGCAAATCGGGAAATTTCCCTGCAGTTTTCATCACTGGTTAGTGACAGAGATCTTGACCTTCAGACAAAATCTACAGGTGGGGTGCTCCATCCTTCTGGTCGTTCACAGGTGGTACTTTAGGGCCCAGCGTCTTGTGATCAAGTCAACTTGTGTTATATCTCTTTTTGCTGCACCTCAGTAATCTTCTGGCCACTTTGCAAAATGTCGCTGGTAGAAACCGCTTGGAACTCAGTACCTCCTGGGTTGGCCCGTGCATTTCATAAGAGTTTGATATTCTAGGACAGTGGTCGGCAAACTCAGCCAAATATCAACAGCACAGATATGTTCAGATAAGCTCGAACTCATATGCAGGAATGTAAACCGAAGACTACTGTGGGTTTAAGGCCATAGGAGCTGATAAATTAGAAAGGGAGTGTTTAAATATGGGTGGCTATTCAGCGGAAGAAGTAGACCTTCTTCACTACAATTAAATTATCCTACACTTCCTTTCCTTATCTCATGCAAGATGGAAAGGATTAATAATATGCAGCACAACTAAAAGAAACTGGCCGATCTAAAACAAAAACAATACTGATAATCTCCTAAAACTATACCGCATAAATCCAGCTAGAGTTGCTCCAGCTGGGTTTATAGGATATTGGCCTATAGGTGACATCGAGAATGGGTCCGGATGGGTGGTTGGGTCTTCCGAAACCACGTCACATTCTGCTTCTTATACAGAAGTCTTCTTATACATAAGTAACGAAGCCTTAACTTCATCCTTTGATGCTATTTCCGAACAAATCTCTGGTATTTTGTCATCCAATCCTGAGTGTGAAATCATCGTTGCGGGTAATTTCAATGTTCACAATGTAAACTGGCTGACTTACTTAAATGGTACTAGTGTTTCTGGTAAGGACGTCGAGCTCTTTGCACACCAACAATTTTAATCAAATCGTGAATCAACCCACAAGAGACCCTGCTGACAGGGTGGGTGGGTACCTATCTCCTTGATCTTTTTTTTTACTTCTCATTGAACACGTTACTCCGTCGAAGTTGATTCAGCACTTGGCAATTCGGACCATTGCCTAGTCAGCGGTAACATCCCATCCAAATATCCCACGCTTCCCAAACCAGTTAGGAGAGCTGTATGGCATTAGAGTAAGGCCAATTGGCGGGGGCTTACTCATTATTTCGAATCCACTGAGACCTGTGCTTACGAAATAAACAATCCTCAATACACCCGTCATACATCAAGAAGAATTTTACGTCTTCGACAATCCCTATATTTATTAATGGGGAGGAGGTGATAACAGAAAGCAAACCTAAGGCTGACATATTGGCAAATTCTTCTCTAACCGAAGCTGGTACGCCACCCCCGGTTCTCGAGCGCAACGCCCATTCAATGGAAGGCATCTTCTTCAGGACTCGCGAGGTGTATAAGTGTCTCAAAGAGCTCGACGTCAATAAATCCACTGGCTCAGACAATATTCTCCCTATGGTACTCAACAAGTGTGCCTCACCTTTGGCTAAACTTCTGCGCAAACTTGCCATATTTCTCCGGAGTTTATCCTAACTTTTGGAAACTAGCTCATGTTCAGCCTATTCCCAAAAAAGGTGAAGCCAGCGACCTTTTAAACTACCGCCCAATAGCAATTACTTCTGTTCTCTCCAAATCATGGCGACAATAATCAATAGAAAACTGAAAAAATATCTAGATTCTAACAAAAACATACACGACAGGCATTACGGCTTTAGACCGAAAAGATCTTCTGGCGACCTTCTTGTGTGTCTGACTGAGGCACTCAACCAAAGCATCCATCGCTTCGGTGAATGTGGTTTGGTTGCTCTAGATATTTCCAAGGCTTTCGACAGAGTATATCATCTCGTCTGTTGTCAATTGATATCGACTCAGTTCTAAGGAACCGGATTGAGACCTTTCTTTCTGGCCTTTCAATAAAGGTAGTGTTGGATGGCGTCGAATCCAACCCTCATTCATATAACATGTATAACGTCTCAGAGTTCAAACGCAAGGTTGATCGACATCTACTCACGCACCTTCCAGATGACCATGACTTGAACGACATGACAGACATGTAGTACAAAGGGTGATTCCTAAGCTTGACTTTGTCTCATAAAAAAGCAGCGACTGTGCTGCTATCCGGATCACCAAGACCATACAGGCAGGAATGCATTTGTTCAAATCTGTGAAGCCTGGGACCAACAGATGGTTTATTCGGGAATACATGAACGCAATCAAAACTAAAGAAGTCGCCTTCCGAGTGTAAAAGAGTTTCTCAAGTACTCAGAAATTCATATAAAGCTACCACCATGAAAGCCACAACTTCATTTGATAACAAATTAACAAGCAAACTCCTTAATGCATGCAATCTCTGGTAACAAAAACTTCTGGTTCTTGGTAAGCTCCATCAAGAAGAATTTCACTGCATTCACAACTCCTTCCTTCATTCACGATGAGAACCTGATAAAAGATAGCAAATCCAAGGCCGATTTATTGGCATCTCTGTCCGCTTCAAATTCTTCTTTACCCGAAACTGATATGCCAAGCTGCGAAGATATTGTGGGAAGTAGCAAAAGCGTCAAGTCCCGAGCGGGAATGGTACGTACATTCACTTACATCTCTGTCTAACTCCCCTTCTTCAAAATAAACTCGCCCAGGGCGAAAACAGACTTCTCCGTATCGGCTACGTAGGGTTTCAATTATACTGTAGGTGCGCTGTTTGCCGATTACTGGTGTAGGTCTCTGTCGTCAGGTGCTCCAATAGCTGGTTCAGAATCGAAGCCTTTGATTAACTTCACGATAGTGTCAGATTTCTGCTGGCCAACTCTTTTCTTGATCTTTGAGTTCATATCTGGGGTGGCATCACAGAAGTCGTTTCAATTTATTTGTTACGGGTTTTAAATAGAAAAATTCAATGGCAACTTCGAAACAGGTGACTAGAAACGACTTCTGTGCTGCTACCCCTGGCCTTGCTTCATCTCTTAAAAGCATGGATTTGAATCCTGAACCCATTCCGGTTCAAGAAGCACCCAATCAATTTGGTTTAGGTTCAATTTTTAATGGCAATTATTATCGTGTACTTAGAATCTCAAATTACATATTTCCTATATTTCCTTTTCGCTAATGAGGCCTCTTTTCTGCACTGTTTGGGTTAACACTACAAAGTGTGCATATCTCCAAAGAATCGATAAGAAGTATTCTATTTGTGAGTTTGAATGTAATTTGTAAATAGTATATGACATTTTTTTTTTTTTTTGGAAAAAGCTTGAACCCGAACCTGAAACCTCCAATTTTCAATGTAGTGAACCCGAACTCGTACCCGCAACAAAAAATTTCGTTCTCTGATATTGTATCGCTTAGATGACGATCCAAGTGCATCGGTTAGGCGGATTTAAATGAAGCGTGCCGTATTGAGTCAAGTTTTCAATGCTACCTTTGACGATATGGGAAAACCCCGATAACCGAAAGGCAGGCCATTACTTGGAACTTGCTTAGTTTTGTAATAAAGCTATAAAGCTTGATTCTATGCCACCTCACTAATCCTACATATGCTATCATGGGCCTCATAACTGCAGTGTAAATGTGATTCATGGTTTTTGGTTGTAGATTGTATGTGAATCTATAAGCCCCTTGGCAAACTGATAAAGATCTGCGAAATTTTGCTCATAAGGTTGTACATCATCTAATGTATATTTGGCTTCTTGTGTGAGACCCAAGGTGTTTCGCCGGAAGGATAGGATCAGCCAATCCTTATACTTTCACTTAAAAGCAACAATAAACTAAAATACATTATATGTATGAGTTTCAAGATAATACTAAGCTTATATAATAACTACATTAATTCATATCCACAAAAAAAAATTGCCAAAGGCACTAAAAGCCCCAAATTCATTGATAATCTTGCCTAACAGCCGGTCTGCAGTTGATGCATTAATATTTAAGTTTTTTTTATCAAATCCCATTTGTTGTGTATGCTTAAAACTTGAAGATTATCTAATGATCACGTTTTCCACCATAAACGTATGCGACAAATTGGGCAATGACGCATTTTACGTACGTCTTGTGTATATGCCGGTAATAACAATAACATGAATCAGTGGATCAACATTACCAGTCCAGTACACACAAAAACGTGACTTCAATGGATTTCGTTTTTATCATAATATAAAAACAATAATCGATGTTGTTGTTGGAAAGGTGGTACGTACGAGAGAGAGTATTTGTGTTGTTGATTTGATATCGATTTTTCATGTAATTGCGTCGGAGATTTTGTGGAAATTTTTATTTTTTAATTCGGAAATGAGATTTCGTTCAATATTTTTAATAACGATATTTGATGCAATCCCATGAAGAACGTTGAAACTGTTGAACTGTATCACGCCACACTATCTCGGCCAATGTCCTCCCCCAGTGATACATTTTATCGTCCGCTCTTTTTCTAATTTTTATGAACGACCTGCTCTTGGTCCCATAAAACTCACTTCAAAGCTGGGGTGGTAGCACGTAAGTTGTTTCAAATCCAGCAGGAACAACAGTATCACGCTGATGTGGATTCCGGGCCATTGGCAATGAAATTGCCGACAGCCTGGCTAGAGTAGGCGCAAACTCATCACCTATCGGTCCGGAACCTTTCTGTAGCTTAGCAAGCTGTCATGTTAAAATGGTCATAAAAAATTGGGTCGACCAGCTGTTTCTTCATAGCTCGATAAGGACCCAGGCTGCTCGTCAAGCTAAAAGATTCATCCAAATAGATACTTAAAGCTAAAGCGGACAAACTTTTACACCTCAAGAGCTGGGAGCTAAAAATAATAACAGATCTCTTAAAGGGCCACTGTTCGCTTAACTACCATCTAAACAAAATAGGACTGGGGGCCGATTGTAGCTGTTGGTTCTGTCGGTTCCCGAAACTGCGGAGCACTTGCTGTGCGACTGTGAGGCTACAGCGAGGAAGAGATTGAGCCTCCTCCATCGTGACTTCCCCACCCCCAGGGAGATTTGGGACAGAAATCCTAAATCAGTTTTAGGCTATGTTAGAAGCCTTAACCTTGATGGTTTTTAAAGACGGAGATGGCACAATAGACAAAACAAAATAGGTTGCAGTGCCGGCAAAAGCACCCCTCAACAAGAAATAGAAATAGAATGACGTCCTTCAGGCATCGACGGCTAGTGGGTTCGATGTCATAGAATTTACTGAAACCTTACTCCATGAAGGCATTATTAATGCTGAACTCGTCGGTTCCTCCTACCAAGTTTTTCGGAGAGATCGTCATGCTGACTTGGAAGCTCGTGGGAGTGGCGTACTCCTTGCTTGTAGTAGCCACTTGTCTTGTAACCCAATTTCGCTTCCTAGTTTCTCTATCTACCTTGACATTGAGCTTGTCGCTCTTAAAATTTCCTTATCATAAACTAATCTATTTCTGCTGTGCTGTTATATCCAACCAGATATAATAAGCTTGTGTTGATCATATCCTGAGTATGATGGGCACTGGTGATGAGTTACTTCTCCTTGGGGACTTCAATATACCCAATATTCAGTGGGTATCTGATGAAGACGACGATAACTATCTCCCCGCAAGCAACCTGAATTGTAAGAAATCCTGCTTTTACAATTCCTTATTTCACTTGGCTTGAATGAAAAGAACGATGTGTCTAACGTGTTGGGGAGGCAGTTAGATCTTGTATTCTTTACTGACTCAGTCAATATGACTGTCGAACCCAGTCCAATAATCCCGACGTCGTCTGTTGACACAATTACCACCCTCCTCTCTTGCTTAATTATTGCTCCAACTCAGTGTACAGTTCTTGTCCGGAGGTGGCAACCCATTCCTTTAACTTTAAAAAGGCTAACTTTGGGGAACTGTCGTCGAAGCTTGCATCGATTGATTTCAATAGCTTGCTTTCCGCAAGTTCATCTAGTTCATCTCTACCGTGGTTCAATAAAGAGCCGAATTATTTCAGAACCCAGAAGAATAGACTCTTGAAAAACCTATCTAAAGAGAAAGGACTCAGAACTCAAAGGACTCCGAGTCTCAATTCATTTAAGGATTGCTATAACAGTTTTCATTCACTCTCTTTTGCTTAGTATCGAGAATATCTCAGTAGCACGAGGGACAAAGTGTATACCGATCCTAGAAACTTTTTCAAATTTGTGAACTCTAAAAAAAAGTTAATAACTACCCGAATACTATGCAGTACACTTACTGGTCTACACTTACAACGAGTTTATTTCAATCCATCGAATGGTTGCTCAACGTGCTGAAACCTTCCAGCGACAACTTTGACCAGTTTCTTTTCGATTTGCCAAAGCGATCCGCTTGCACGAACGTTGCTCTGCTGTGAGATGCGACGTTATTATACTTGGAACACTTCATCGAAGAACGAAAAACGTCAGAAGCAAGGCGATGCGGTTCCTGATCATCTGGATGTGCGTTCTACTAATGATCTTGGTCGCATTTGCAGAGTTTATCCGAAGAATGACGGATGTTTCGAATGTCGATATCATTTGAATCACTTCTAACTGTCAATCGTGAGATGCCCCCCCCACATTTCGTGCTGCAACAGCTCAATTTGGTTGAAAACGATACTCGTTGGGACATGATAATCGCTGAAGAAATTGTTTCTGCATCTCCATGTCAGATCGCATATTATTTGCTATCATTACTTTGACATGCTTCCCATCAAATGAACGACGCTTTCAATTGAAAATTAGAACATGGACGTGAACACGATCGAGATGCATTGAACCAATCAGTTCGAGCGAATGTATCACTCTTGAACACTCAACAGAAGGAAGTGTACGATACGTTAATGAAGGCAATTGATTAGGTGGCCTTTTTCTCTCGATGCGCCCAGTGGAACTGGGAAGACATTCTTCATGGTAGTTGCCTTTTCTAGGACAGCGGCCACTTTGCTAGAAGGATGCCTGATGTTTCAACAGTTGCTGTTAAACATTCAAACGACTGAAAAACCTACATGTAACATTGCGAAACAGTCAGCAATGGCTAAAGTTTTGGTAGCAAGTAAAATCATCATCTGGGATGAATGCACAGTGGCGCACAAACGCCCATTGGAGGCACTCAAGTGAACTATGAAAGATCTGCGCAATGACTCAAACTGTTTTGGTGGCGCGATTTCCGCCAAACACTCCAAGATCCACCGCTCCCGATGAAATAAACGCTTGCCTCATATCATCGAACCTGTGGCTCTTTAGGAAGAAAAGGCAGCTGACTACAAACACGTGCGTTGCCTTGCTAAACGATCCAACTGCCGAAGAAACTGTAAACAATTGTTGACTATCGGTAATCGATTATCCTGTCGACGAATCGAACGGATTGCTTTCCTTTTCGCCGAATTTTATCAATTCAATTTCCGATTCGTCTTGCATTCACTATGACGGTCAACAAATCACAAGGCCAATCCTAAATCACAAAGCCAACAGACTAAGTACATATGAGGAGTGCAGAATCAAAGACCGCTATTTGCTTCGTAAGTGGCTGGCAAATAGCGGACTTTGATTCTACAGTCCTCATATACTTTTGAAGTTTACATTCCCAGTAAAAGCATAAACAATGAACAAATTCGCCTGCCACACTTTTGTTACAGATATGAATGCAGTGGTATGGGTCATTCCAACCCATAGCCTCGCATTACCAAGCGGTCTCCCAACTTAGTACTAACCACGTTCAATGCTGCTTGATGCCATCGAACGGAAACCGTCGTGCTCCAACTAAAGAAATCTTATATTCACATCACCAGATTATTCCACTAGGCTCATCCTCTCTGACAACTCCTCTTTTCGCGCAAGATAATACATAAGGAATTCGTTCATTTGTATATAGAACAACCCAACTGTGTAGCAATCGCTCGCCGTCAGTCAATCAATGTTTCGTCAATCCTTTTACATTATTACATACTTTTCCAAGAAGCCAAACCACGCTTTATATTTAAAAATAAACTTGTTTGAAAAAAAACAATTCTATTTCTCGACTTCATGTTTTTTGTTATTTACAATTGTGACAAGACCTTCACATAATGTGTCGACCCACGTTTTCTGACCTATTATACGCGTAAGTATTCTTGACTGTATTCATTTTTCTTTTCTTTTTGCATCGCGATATAAAAACGGACGCGAACTGATAAGGAATTTAATTGCAGTGTGATTCAATAATAATTTCTGCTTTGAGTTTGCTCTAGAAAAAATAGCTTGGAGATTATTGAAAGATGCAGTACAAAGTGCTGATCCCGCAAATATTTAGATTACAACATACATAAACATTTGCACGTGTTTAATCGCGAATAATTTTTTTTTTACATATTGTATAAATCAAGTCTTTTGTTAAGAGAGTTTCGAGTTGGACGAAGGCTAGTGGGAAGTATCAATAAATAAAATAGCCTGTTTGTTTAGTAAGGAAGTAGAAACTCTAAGGAGAAGTGATAAGTTCTGTGAAGTATGTGCTTTGAGATTAGAAGTAGAGCTATGTCCTCAAAATAGTTTTTGCATGTTTGAGTGGTGATAAGGTACACTTATTTGTTCTTCAATGGCACTTTACTACGGCTACAAAACATTGGTGCAATAATCCGAATGTAATCGTGCCATTTATCAAATATTACAGACTTCATGCCGATCACAACCAAAGGGAAATGGAGTGCTCCAATAGCCAGAGCACTTCTTAAAACTTACAGCGCTTCCGGTTCCATACCAGTTCCATATACTTTTTAACATTGCATGTCATTGTAGTGGAGCATACTTTTTTATGCTCCTTCAAAAGCGTTGTAGGAGCATTATAAAAAAGCGTGTGGATATGTGAATAAGCTCTTGGTGTCGAAAAGCTTTTATTTTTGTTCGCCTTTTGCAATTGTTTTTTCGCCTTTTTCCAAACGCGAGTCTCGATTTTCCAAATGGTCCCCGTACTAAGTACAACCACGATTCAATGCTGCTTAACTTCGTAATCGAACGAGACCCGGTCTATTGAGTATGGCTAGTAGCACGATTTATGGTCATTAAGATTTGCTCGTTGGAAATTAGCCAAAGGATTATTACATTGGTAGTGTTGGGTTCGAAGTATATAACTCTGAAGAATCGATAGCGAACTGTTGCTATTGACGTACATAGATTTTCCACGTAGCTTTCCGAGACGTCATTCCGAACGCAGCACTCGCACACATTTTGTTGAACCGTTCGCACATCTAAGGAAATTTTCATTCAGAACCGTGCTAGCACAGGAGCCGAGGAGACGTATAGCCAGTATTTTTTTGGTGATCCGTTCGTTTCATTACTTGCTCCCGTTCTCTTCGTTTCATTATTTTCTCTCGTATGCCATTATGAAGCTCATCAAACGATTTTATTCATATCCTGTAAAATTTGAAGAATTCTTCTAGGTGTGCTCGTAATTTTGCTCGTTTGAATTAGAATTGACTCTTTTATTCTCGTAAGTGTACCGAATAACGACGTTTGCATTTCTTCTTGCTTAGCGCCAGTAAAAGTGTCACTATACCTATTGTCAGTATAAATTCCTAATATACAAAAACCGAACGTTTGCGTTAGGCTTAAGCCGGCTCTATTTGTAGCTATGAACACCCTCCAAAGTTGGACGCTGGAGGATAGGACGCATAGTCTGGCCGATGCTCAAACTAGGACTGTCCAATGTTCGTAATTGGGCACGTTCGAGCTGATGTGAGGCCCCTATTCTACATCGAACCAATGCCTATATTCCAAATTGAGCGTCGGCCTCCACTAGGTCATAGACCCAAGTTTGACAGTTTCTCACAGCCTGCCTCCAGTTCTGAATATTGAGAATTGCCTCTGCGTCAGCCGCCACGGCTGAATCCGTATATTTCCCGAGATTTCTGCTACTATAAGCCGTTTTGATTAAGGTTGTCCTCCATTTGGCCGACTAGACTTAAGGCCCCCATTAACTTACAGGCCGTCGTCTTTCAGGCCAAGTCGGTAGGGACAGGCTGGTGAAGGCCACACATTACTCAGTCTATTTAACTAGATTCTAGGCGACATGCAGTACAAATTCAGAACAAGAGCTACTGGCGACCTTTTTCGTGTGTGTGACAGAGTAAGGCTAAGTAACCCCGTTGTGCTAAGTAAAATCCAAGCTATAAGTATCAACCTATGAACTGGACTGAGAATTTCCTCTCTGCCCGTTCAATCATATGATATTGGATGGATTGGATGGTGTTGAAACTGCTGTAGTAGATTCCGTTTTTCTGTGCACAAATATGGAATTTTCACAGGCACAAGCTCTTTAAGCCAGTTCGTCTCCTTATCTCTTCTTTTTCTTCGTTTTTTTTTGTAATTGTAGATCCAACCTAGACGATTTTATCTACTATTTCGACTGTGTTCGTCGAGAGTTATACTTATTTCTTCCCTTTCTAACCTTTATTTCTCCGCTGATGCCTTCTTTAGTTCGACATAGGCTTCTTTTCCGTATAAACAAGTAATAGAACAAACTGTATTGCTATCGACGCACTTCTCTGAACTGACCTTTTCCTTATCACTCAGTCTAGGGTGGGTTAAAAAGCATTAGAGCCACGTCAATCCCCTTGTCTAGGACCGTGTCATACTTCGAACTCGTCTCTGTCTTGGCTGAAACTTATTGCTTATCTGTCGTGTTAGTTTGTTTTATTCTCCCTTCATCGAAGTCGTCCTGTATCTCCTGATGTTGGTATTGACTTAATCGTTGGGATCCAACATTCCAATGAAACTTAGCTTTATAGAATCCCTAGTCGAAACTTCGTATTCGGCCATATTTGTGTGGCCAGCATTAGGCCGGCTCTATACGATACTGTGAACGCTTCATTCGAATATTGGCTTCCAACGATTCAGTCAATATACCAGCATAATCCTGAACTTTCCCAAAAAAATACGAACGTTGGACCATCGGCCACACGATGTGTCCTATTATCTTTCAACATGTCCATATAGGCATCTTGTAGAGCTGGCTTTAGACGGTGCGCTCAAGCGCATGCGCCTCATTAAACTGCCATCAAACTGAAGCTCCATAAGTTATCATGTTCCTAATGGTGGTGTATATATCCAGTACATGGTTTTCGGTTGCAAAATCCATGTGGAACCACAAGCTCTGGGGCAAGCCCACAGGATTCTGCGCTATCTGCCCATCAGAATGTCCATGTGCTGGTTCCAGTTAAGCTTGGCATCTAGCGTCACTCCTAAATATGTGGCTTGTTGTGATAGGCATGTTGTGTTGTTGCCTATGTTCCGAAAGTCCCGGTAGTTATCGTTTTCTGGTGAAAGGATCCAGAATCGTTTTGTCGGGATTGATTTTTAGTCCTAGAGACGGCTGCAGAAGTCTTCGCATGGCTCATTCATTTTCATCCGTTACTAGTATGACAACATCGTCTGCGTAACCTTGGGCGAAAAAGTTTCGGCCGTTGAGTAGCTCTAGGAGTTCATCTACAACAAGGCACCACAGAAGTGGAGAGAAAACTCCTCGCTGTGGACAACCTTTTGTTATAGTGGCCTCCAGAGACCCCTCAACATGTGAGATCATTAGTTTGCGAGTTCTTAGCATAGAGTCGATCAAGTTGCAGAAAGTGTTACTTAGACTGCGTCTACTTAGAGCGCTAGCTATAGTATTAAAGGATGTATTGTCTAAGGGTATCTCGATTTCGAGGAAGGTCATCAGCGAAACTCCTTTGTTTAGTGCTCGTTTAGTGCTGCGCATTCCAGCTTGGGCACCAGATTGTGCAGTACTGTCTCAGTGGACTTGCCACTTAGTACGCATGCTGATAGTAGTCGGCGTTGAAGATAAGCATCCTTTATGGCCTTTTCGACAATTTTCTCCATTGTCTTGAAGACAAAAGACGTTAAACTTATCGGGCTGAAGATTTAGCCGACGTGTAATCCAAGCGCTCTGGCTTAGGTATAAATGTGCCTTGGTACTACACGATGATAGGCTCCTCCATCTAGATCCAGCTACTGAGAGGAAGTACAAGGAGATGTCTCTTTTTTACCGCGTAAAGAAGCTTCTGTATAGTCTTCATCGGTGTGCCTGCGAGAGTTGTCCCCAATCTGGCCAATTCATCTGTCACCTCGTTGCCTTCGATGTTCCTGTGATCCGTTATCCACCCACTGCAGAGTGATCCTGTATCTTGCGGCCAATGAAAAAGCTCATTCTGGCATTTACCGAACAGCTTATACTTGCCGTACAACGCATGCACCTTCAAATACTGCGTTTGTACTCAATGCCATATCTAATTATTCGTCATAAAATGCTGGGCGCAAAAATATATCTTTTTGCAAGATCGAAAAAGGCCAAACTGTTCATCGACCTCCAAAATTTTGATTATTAATATTAGAGAAGAAGCTATGAACAAAATTTATACAAAAAAAAAGATCTCGTCCAAAAATTCTTTGTAATGCTGGATACCTAGATACACCAAAAATATATTATGCGACCCTTTTCAAGATGGCGGTCCTATCCTATTTCCCCAAAAACTCGATTTTTACCCTCACGACAGGTAACTTGAAATATTCCAAGAAAAATACCTGCTACCTGTTTAAAATGAACCGAACTAGATATGAATTTTAGTTGATCTTGCAAATGTTTAATATTTAAATAAGAATGTCTTCGGAGCGTAGCCTTGGGTGAGTTTAAAGTTGAATTTTAATGGGCCCGCTCCAAAGCTGCCTTTATGCAAAGTATTATGAGTTACCTGTTGACTTAAGCGTGCATGTAGGAGAACTCAAGTTAATATGCTTGTTGGGCCCTGGGTCAAAAATCAATTCCTCGATTGTAGGCAAATTACGATGTGATGAATTAATAATCGTTACAATTTTGTCTAATCCTGATGAATCTCTAAAACAACAAGTGCATTTCTAGGCAATTGCAAATGATCCTTTTAATTATTCGATAATTTTTTATGTAAGTTTTTTGTTGAATGTAGCTTTTTCTACCTACCAAACATGACCATATTCCTCATTTTCCTTTAAAAGATCTACCTACGTTGTACCATAGACCTTAAGAATTACAAATAGTGCATAAACACTTCATACGATTCTCCGTTTCCAAGACAATTTCTATGTGTGGGCTGATCCTTTTGAAGACTATCTCAAGATGCATTTTTCAACAAAGACCATACAAGTCTTCTTCTCCATATGGTAAAGAAATAGGTTCCGGCCTAATATCTTCGAAGCCTATTCGTTCGCATTAAAGCAATTACTCATCTAGCATTGACATTCTCCGAGTTTTGAAGTCTATTAAGGGAGAAAAAGGGAACCTTTAATCGTTTCGTAACACAAAGGAGCCTCGATTTCAGTGAGAAAAAAAAGAAACAAAAGAATGACAAAAATAACACGATGTTGAAAGGGCAAACGGAAAGACTATCGGATTCTAGGTATAGAAATAGATCCATGAACTAACTAACTAATCAATTAGTGATTATGGAATGGAGGAAATATATCTGATAATCTAGCTTAAGGAAAAAGGGAATGTGATATGAGACTGGGAGTGTAATGGGAACGATAGGGTAATGATTATAGTCTTAAAAGGCTTGCAACGCTGATTATTGAAAATCCCTGAATGAAACTCATTAATACTTTAAGCGTTGTGATGAGTGAAAGCTAGGTTCTGCTGGGTTTTAATGGAATATTTTGAATTAAACCAATGTTACATTAAGATGACGATTTGAAACCTTGTTGTCATAAGATATGACTAATAATATTTCGAAGTATTTTTTATAAGTAAAAAAACACAGAACTCGTTACAAAATTGGAGACGGGAACTCGGAAGTAAAACATCTGCTTCCACTGAAGTAAGGCGCATGGTGATGCATTTAAATTGAGAAAATATTGTATAGAGTTCGCGAAATTAAATCATGACCATTGACCTGACGAAACGAAATATACGCTCTCCTGCCTTCACAGCACCGTATACCGTATCCTGCCCGCTCGTGTCATTTCTTTCGCCTATAGAGACCCCCCACGCTAAAAACGAACGATTCACCATCATATCCGTAAACATCCTGACATCTCATAAACTCAGACCTATTCTACATCGAACCAATGCCTATATTCCAAATTTAGCCTCGGCCTCCATAGGTCATAGTTCCAAGTTTGACAGTTTCTCACAGCCTGCCTCCAGTTCTGAATATTGAGAATTGCCTCTGCGTCAGCCGCCACGGAGTCTATATATCTCCTGGATCCGTCTATTTCCCGAGATTTCTGGTACTATAAGCCGTTTTGATTAAGGTTGTCCTCCATTTGGCCGACTAGACTTAAGGCCCCCATTAACTTGCAGGCCGTCGTCTTTCAGGCCAAGTCGGTAGGGACAGGCTGGTGAAGGCCACACATTACTCAGTCTATTTAATTAGATTCTAGACGACATGCAGTACAAATTCAGAACAAGAGCTACTGGCGACCTTTTTCGTGTGTGTGACAGAGTAAGGCTAAGTAAACCCGTTGTGCTAAGTAAAATCCAAGCTATAAGTATCAACCTATAAACTGGACTGAGAATTTCCTCTCTGCCCGTTCAATCAAGATTATATTGGATGGCTTCAGATCTAACCCCCAGACAATTTCCGCCGGGGTTCCCTGAGCCTTACAAACCAAGTACTGTTTCATCTCAAATAATAAAACATGCACCGAGCTTTCTTTGGCTTAGTGGACGGTGTGAATCTAATTGCTGATCCATTTTTTAAAATCTTAGGCATAACTTTAACTGAGGATCTGCGAGAGATTGCTCACATTTACCAAATCGCCAAACAAGTATCTCAAAGCCTGGGATATCTTAAGATATTCAATTGCCCAATCTACAAGTTCGACATTTGACCCCGTCTTGATTACAAGTCGTTTATCGGCACAGGTACCTCAAAATCCAATTAAGCATCACTGGATAAGGTGCAAAATCGCTCCAACAAACTCATTGGTGATGACATTTTTGAGCCTCCATGGACTTATCAAGTCACTGTAGCAGCCTTTTCCAAAGTTTATCTACTACCATAGCGATTGCTCCATTGAAGTTAATAACTTATTGCCTGCATGGCAACATTATTGCCGCAACACAAGACTACCCCGCTCGGTTTACCCTAAGTAGGTTTATAAATAACTCGATGGAATACGAATAAGGATTGGAATAAGAGTTCTAGCTTACTACTAGACATTGCACCAAGCCTTGAAGGACATGGCAGGGTAGTATTGGTGATTCTTGGCCACAAGGCGAAACAGCTTCAGGTTTCGGACTGCCGGTGGCCCTTGTGTGAATGGGGACTAGGTAGTCTGGGTCGTCAAAAATTCATACAGCTCCTTGTTGTGTCTCTTTCGCTATATACCATAATCAGCTTTATTGTGGGTGGTTGTCATTTTCGGTGACAAAATGCGAAGTGAAACAAAAATGCTATTGCTAATTTTATAATTACGTTTTTAATGTTAAAAAATATCGACTAGGAAACAATTTGAGTTCACGTTGAATGGCATGTTGTCATATCCCTTTGTGGCGAAGGATTTCCTAACCTAACTTTTGCTTTATTCTGAATTAAGAGAAATTTCACATCACGGAAAGTCACAACCACAATAAGGCTGTCTCGTTGGGCCTATTTTACACACCTGGCAAAGTTTCTCGCGTCATAATCCCGGAAGTGTTGAAACTGCTGTAGTAGATTCCGTTTTTCTGTGCACAAATATAGAATTTTCACAGGCACAAGCTCTTTAAGCCAGTTCGTCTCCTTATCTCTTCTTTTTCTTCGTTTTTTTTTGTAATTGTAGACCCAACCTAGACGATTTTATCTACTACTTCGACTGTGTTCGTCGATAGTTATACTTATTTCTTCCCTTTCTAAATTTTCCAGCTCTGGACTGTTGCATCACTTTTATTTCTCCGTTGATGCCTTCTTTAGTGCGACATAGGCTTCTTTTCCGTATAAACAAGTAATAGAACAGACTGTATTGCTATCGACGCACTTCTCTGAACTGACCTGACCTTATCACTCAGTCTAGGGTGAGATTAAAAAGCATTGGAGCCACGTCAATCCCCTTGTCTAGGACCTTGTCGTACTTCGAACTCGTCTCTGTCTTGGCTGAAACTTATTGCTTATCTGTCGTGTTAGTTTGTTTAATTCTCCCTTCATCGAAGTAGTCCTGTATCTGTAGGATCCTCCTGTTTATACATTTTTTCTTCTTTCTGCACAGCTTGTCTGCAACTCTTCTTTTTAGTTTGAAGACTTCCATTCTTGCTCTTGTGGGCCTTGCGATGTATCTCCGTTGGCCCGGATTCTTTCTTCAATTGCGGGTGGGGATACGGAAGCGGTGGAGAGTACTCGATTAAATACTAATGAGTAAAACCGAAAGAAAATTACTCAATGAGTTCTTCTTACTCGTTTAAAAGTATTCGATACCTAGAGAATCGATCAGTACTCTTTGAAATTTCTGTGAACTACCTTGGGCCTCGTTCCGTCTCGAGAGACGGGTATGCCAAAGGTAGTACAATTTATATGAAACTTCACATTAACCCTGCGTGTGTACACTGGGTCTTTGAAGGAACAGTTAAAATCCGAAACTCAAAGTTTCCTCTTATGAATAGAAGGCGAACTTCAACTACCTCCCCAATGCTTTCAAACATATGACTTTGGCAACTTGTTGGCTATATAGTAGACACTTCAATAAGTAGCCCAGATTTTTTTCAGAATTTTTGATAGCCGAGAAAACTTTGAAAACCCGGCCGTTCCCTAAAAGACCCAGTGTACACACCGTGTCTCGGAAAATATAGTGTACACACGCAGGGTTAAGATGGATTCGGGAAAAAATGGATCAGGGGCTTTAAACGGATATTCTGTCACTGCTAAGAGCCGTCTAAGCACTCCTGCCAGATATCGTGTGAATGAATCCGCCGACAAGATGGCATCGATGTACCCCGCGTGTTTCCAACCCCGCGGATCACCTCACACACATCTATTTGGGGTCTGCACTCATGGAAAATGGATGTCATTTCATGTACGTTAATGTTGCGGGTTGAAAATGTGGGACAAAGGCCCCTGTGCTGAAATTCGAGTCGGGATTTGTGACAAGTCATTTGAATTGACAAAAAGTTAAGATTTAGCAGCATGAGGGAACGAGGCCTTAGCGTAGGCATTACAAGTTTGCTTGCCACACTCTCGGTCCCGGCAACAAATTCTAAAAATACGCCCGCCAGAAGTATGCACGTGTCTATTACAGATATGAATGAATTCGTAATCGACCATTCTAAACGCGAGCGTCGCTTTACCAAGCGGTCCCCCAACTAAGTACTAACCACGTCCAATGCTGCTTGACCTACAATATTCGAACGAAAACGGATCTACTGAATATACTTACTGGCACCTTTTATTTTGCAAAGCCCCAATTTTGCTCCGTTAAGCATAGAAAAGTGTGAGCGTATCGTGTTTGGACTATTTCGCTCATGCCTGTAGAGAAGTAGAATTTTCACTCAGGCGTACCAAGGCTGTTTCGGCTGCAATGCGGCATTTTGAAGTTAGGTTTGTCTGTTTCAGACTAAGAAAGGGCCAGACTGATTTTTACTCGGGATAGGATATAAATTCAAATCTATGAAAGTCCGTTTACATCCCAAACGTAAATTGGAGCTCTCGATTGATCCAAGCATTCTTGTGCATGTTCTCTTACTAAGAGTCTTGTCTTTTGGCTTGGCAGAATTGCACTCAAAGCAGTTGTCATTTCTCCTGCCTGGAAAAATCATACTAGGCTATCCTAGCTTTCGGACTTTGAACGTTACGTATTTTAGCTAGCTACGTTGTCGCTGCACAACAGGAACCTTTGTGGAGACATTCATTAGCATATTTCGCAATCAGCGAAGTAGTGTTTCTTTAAGAATTCAGAATTAGTTTGGTAATTAATTATTTAAATTTATTTTTATAGTCGCAATATACTAATAAATTTTTAATTAATCTTTTTTAGTACTGTTGTTGGAGCCAACCGATGACGAAACGCCTAAACTCTCAACGGTTTCGTTACTTGACAACTCAGCTGTGCAACGAAATTTGTTCATTTCGTTGTCTGGAAAAAGAGCCACTACTGACTACTATCATAATAAATCAACAGATAGAGAAGAATCAAATGAGACTTCGAATGAAAGGAGACGCACGTATCAGCATCAGCTCTCGATACCATTATCATACCGACAACCGTCAATATCGAGGCGTCGACGAACTAGTATCGTTGAAGGATCATTGCCAAGAATTATCAGTGGAATACCAGAAACAGATACCTGCTTCTCTGGATTCATTCATGATCCATTTGAGACCAGTATAAGATCACCATTAAGTCCTCGCGATATTGTTTTACGTCGTTGCGGTCAACTAGAACCATTAGATTTTTCAATTGTTTATTCAGAAATTGAGCTACAGCAATGCCGTAAGATTGGTGAAGGTGTTTATGGTGAAGTATTTATGAAAAAGGCGCCGCGTGGTGAAGCTGTTGTTCTTAAAATTATACCAATTGAAGGAAATATTGAAGTCAATGGCGAACAACAAAAGAGATTTGACGAAATTTTATCTGAAATTGTCATTGCTATGGAATTAAGTAATTTAAGAAATGATAGAGAATATGCTACTTGTGGATTCGTGGAAGTAAAAGCAGTAAGTACTATTTATATTATATTTAATATCTTTATTTATACTAACACAGCTGTCATGTGCGAACAAAAGTTTTGGAGCTGGTTAATTTAACCAAACCAGTTTCACCAGAAAGTGAATAGTTGGGTGGTTTTTCCGTCAAGGGCCACACGTGTTCTCATATCGAAAGCAGAAGCATGAAAGACTCGAGTGAAGCATACAACTTAATCTCGTATTTCTCTTGCTCGAAGCAGCTTTTGCTTCCGGAGTGTGCTTCCTCAAGTATTTCAGGGCTTAGACTGATGCAGATCGCTAGTTAGACGTCGGCTTGCTTGCGAACTTCTGAAGGCCATGAAGCATTACCAGGCCCTATCGGGCAGTTGCTGTTCATACATCTCAATGAATGACGCATTCTTATTCTAACTAAGTCTATTATTTAGAAGTGCTTCATTTTCTATTCGAATTAACGATGGGTTGGAGTTTATAAAAATCGTCGGTGGTAAAGAGCTGCTATAAGCTGTAGCAGAATAGATACAAAACGGCAAAAACGAAGGCCAAGCATAGCTTCTGGACTATCTTTTGCAGCAATTTAGAGTTGGCAACGGAAGCCTCAAGGCTACATAAAATACTAACTTAAGTGCCAATAATGCTTAGTTACTTACGCAAAGAAAACTGCGATTGGACAGACTTAAGCGGAGAATCTCTGACACTACCAATGGACACCCACTTCATAGACAACCCTCGCGAATAACCCTCCAGTCTCACCGCAGTTGGTCAAATACATCGTAAACAGAACGAGAATTGAATGGGCTGTAAGCACCTTCCAGCCCTATAAATTACCAGGCTCTGACGGCATAGTGCCGGCACAACTGCAACGCACCCTTAGTCATATCTTGCCCTGGTTGCAGGCCATGTTTACCGGGTGCCTTCAAATTAACTGTATTCCTTCTAGTTGGAAAGGGTGTAAAAGTGGTCTTTTATACCCAAGGCAGGAAAAGCCTTCCATGCAATACCCAGAGAGTTCAGGCCAATCAACCAATCATCCTTTTTATTTAAGACTCGAGAAAGGCTAATTGAAATATACCTGGGGCAGACCATACCAACCTCAGAACTCTCTGGCGCGCAGCACGCCTATATAAAAGGCAGATCCACGAATACTGCCCTTCACTCACTGGGTTCAACCATAGAAAAGTCACTGGCGTACGCGGATGACATTGCTATCATTATAAAAGCAAAAATTTCCTCAAGTACTCTGTTATCTCATGGGGGTGGTATTACTAACTCTTTCAAACTGGGCTACCACCCGCAGACTCAGCATTAACCCGGAAAACCCTGAATTAGTCCTCTTCACGAGGAGGTATAAAACCCCACCTCCTCCCCGGCTTAATAATGTTAGGCTCAAATTTAGCAACAGTGCCAAATATCTGGGAGTAGTCCTGGACAAGAACCTCCTCTGGAAGCGCCGTTCGCTTGCAATAAATCCATAGCGAAGGAATGGGGCTTCTCTCCCTAACATAGTACGATGGATCTATACAGCGATTGTCCGTCCAATACTCCTATAGGGGGTGTTACTTTGGTGGTCAACCTTGAATAAGTCTACTGTGCTAAACAAACTACAGAAAGTGCAAAGATGTTCGGAGGTATACATAACAGGAGCCCTTGGCTCCACACCTACAGATGCCCTAAACGTTATGTTATACCTCTCTCCTCTGAACCTCGCAAAGGAAAACGCGACTATCGCAGCCCTTAGAATAAAATAATCTTCTAGATCTCGTACCGGAATCAGAGGAGGGCGCTTTAAGGTGCTGCACCTCGTCAACATTCCCACAGAAACCAATTTTTGCATATCCGAGATCAGTTTTACAAACAACTATGGGGTCCCCATATCCCTCCGTGAATGAAGAAATGGATCACACAGTATTCAGGATGCCATAAACTTCACTGATGGCTCGAGCTTAGAGGGGCGAGTGAGAAGAGGAGACTTCTCACCGAAACTTGGAATTGGAGTCTCTTTCCGACTACCCGATCACTGCGGGGTATACCAAGCGGAGGTTTTAGCCATACATAAGGCTGTTCTGCAAATCAACCAGCAAGGCGAAAGGAATCGAACTGTAAACGCTTTCTCTCGGACATTGAGGCGGCTCTGAAGGCCCTGCACTCTTGCACTAACAACACCAGAACTATTTCTGAATGCCACAGATTTCTTAACGAGATGACTCAGCTGTAAGAATCCCACTGCCCAGCGCTAAGCAGGAGACTTACCACTTTTGGTGGACCCTTCCTAAGCACGCTTGCGAAAATTCCGAAGGTTGGAATCCTGCAACTAAGAAGATTCATTACGTTCTCGAGGTGGTTTAGCGTAGAAATGATACTTTAACAGCGGGTTCATTCATTCAGTGGGATCATTATGGCATTACAATGGGACTAGCCCCTTTGACCTAAGTGTTTAGGCTGTGCACCAGCAGCTCAGCCATATCTAACCTAACCTTAATGGCAGACGCTTCCCAATGGTTTTTTTTTAATTTGGACAACGTACCCAATAAAACCATTAGCAAAATAGCGCAGAACAGATTCTCCTCGTCTGACCGAAGCCGCAGAAACTTGTGCGCATCCCAAATCCGAACAAGACATTAGAGGTGCTGTATCGATGTTTCTCCAGCAGCATCGGAAAACGTTCCTAGTGGGTGATTCGTAGTAGACTACTCCCTAGTCTTGAAAATGAAGGAACTTTTCACACAAGCAATTCGGTTTTTGAAGCAGGGGCGGCCCTTGTGCTAAAAGTGGAGTCGTGTTTCGTGACAAGTCGTTTGAATTGAAGAAAGTGACGCTTCAGTCGAATTACGCTTTTCAGCACAGGGGCCTACAGTGGGAGTGCTAAATTAAATTTAGGCCCCTGTGTTGAAAGTCGTGATTCTACTGAAAAGTCACTTGCTTCAACTCAAACGGCTTGTCGTGTCATGACGACTCGACCTTTAACATAGGGCCGAAGGCTCAACTTCGGGTATACTTGGCGGGCATAGCGGAAAAAGTTGCAACACTCGCGAGCATGCTGCCTAATAGTTCAAGAATGGTTAGTTCGGTCCTATTGTATGCAACGCCAGTATGAGCAGCGGCATTGGAGAGAACGGGCAATAGGAGGAAAATAAACTATGCGTATCGGTTAAATGCCCTTTGCGTATTACGTCTGACGAACTAACATGTGTGATAGCTCAAATGATCCCCATTGATATTCTTGCAATGGAGGCAAGAGGTTTTACGATCCGGAACATGAAAGAGGAGAGTCCAAGGAAGTACGGTAGACTCTGGCGCGTAGCCATTACATCGCAATGGCAGAGGAGGTGAGACGAGTGTACCAAGGGCCGATGGAGCAATAAACTCTTACCGAATATGAAGAAATGGGTTAAAAGATAACGGGGCGAAGCGAGTTATTGCCTCATACAGTTCCTAAGTGGGAATGGAGGTTATAGGTCATACCTTCACCGCTACAGGTTGGACGATCCACCGTTCTGCCCGGAATGCTTGGAAGACAAAGAAGTCGCGAACTCCTGAGAATAATTGGACCATATGATAAGGTCGGAGGATGTGGGTAAAATGATGGAGGTGGCGCTAAAGGCCATTCATCAGAAGCCCAAAGAAACAGAGAAAGGCAAAGAAATGCAAGGAGAGGTAGCAGCTATGTAACTAAATGGCTCGACTGTTCCGGGTCTGCTGGGCACCTTTAAGGGAACTCTTTTTTAAGGCTAAGGTTGTTGTCTTGATTCATATTTCAGGCAATTATGTTAATGACCATGAAGGGTGTATTTTAGCGTACTTTATAGACAGGTTTTCGTTAGATTGCGAGGTCAACCAGAATTGGACGTGATTAGTACTCAGTTGGGAGACCGCTTGGAACAACGTCACATGCTTTGAAAAATATAAGGCTTTCGCCAGCGCCGCAGTTATTACTCCGCATATCCACGCCGAAATTTTCAGAGCCACTTTTTCCTCTCGGAATCTGGTAGGAACCACGGACCTTTGCAACGGTAGCCAGGCGCCTTAACCCCCATGGTTTAAGGCGGACCTATTTAAGGGGATCGCGAATTTTTTCCTTATCTGTTGAAAGTTATTACTAAAATATTTTCGCTTTAAACTATTATTTTCTTTTGTAACTAAACTAAACTATTATTTCATTTCAGGTGCGCTGTGTGCAAGGGCGCTATCCAGAACATCTTATCGATTTATGGGAATTATATCGTGACAATAGTGGAACTGAAAACGATCATCCACAGATTTTCCCTGAAGATCAGCTTTACATTGTATTAGAACTTGCAAATGGTGGACAGGATTTAGAAGCGTTTACCTTTCAAAACGCATTACAATCGTACTCCGCCTTTTTACAAGTAAGTCTCAAATTTTACCTACAGCTTCATGTGAATTATTTTATTTGTTTGGACAAACTCATTTATTATCACACATTGCCTTTATTATTTTGCTCGGTTCAATTGGTGGGTGCATCTCTAGTGCGTATATTTTTAAGCTATTATGACTAGATTTACACTCATCCCTTGAGCTTAAGCTATTTTCGTTTTTTTATTATAATTTCTATAAAGTGTTTTTCGCTCCCTTTTGGGTAGTTTTTAGTGTTTATTTCGTCCATCTATGTTCTTTATTATTTAATTTTGGCGTTAGGTGTGGTGAAAAGTCTGGTTCATGAGTTTTTTCTTAACATGACTAGATTTTCACTCATCTACCGATGGAATTTTATTTTGTCATCATTTTAATTTTGTTTGTTTTTTGGTAAGTAAGTTGTTAATTTTTGTATTTTTTTTATCTTAATTATTTTTGTTGTTTGCATTTGCTTGAAGTTCCAAATAGGGGATAGAGTCCCCTGGAGCTCACACTCACTGGCAGGCTTCTCGCGTACAGGTCTCAAAACAGGCGTGTTCTGCACGAGGCCTTACTGTCGAGCCATGTCCACATCAGTGTTCGTCTCCTCTCCCACATATCCGCGCTTGCTATCTGGTACCTAGCAGCTCAAGGTTTGAAATTGCGGCGGTAGCTATATCTGAGATGCCGATCTACTACGACAGCAATACTGTCTCTTCCTTCCTGGCGGCGCGTATAGTGCTCTAGTGGAACGACAGACTTGCTGCAAGGCGTACGCAAGTTAGGAGATTGTTCAATATGGCAAAACAGGCTGGGCAATTGGAAGAATACAGGATTCACCCTCACTGCCTACAACAAGGAGTTGAGACGATTGCCATCATTGTGAGGATGGTAAAGTGTGCAACTAGTCTCCATAAACTCCTCTCCAAAGACTCTTTCAACAGAGTGGATAGTCTTAAAATGAGGATGGCTCATACGCCTCTAACCAGTTACGTTTGATTACGATATTTCCGTAGCCTATTTAGGAACATCTACTGTCGGGAAGAGACGGAATTTTACGGGAAGTCCTCAGAATTCCTTGAGCTTATTCTCAACAACGTGTCTTCGAGAGCTAGATTCAATTGGAGATACATTCCAATCATCTGGATGTGTGGTTTTTATCCCTAAACAAGACACAGGCCTCGGGTTGCTACTCAAATCGTTCAGACTATAAGCTTTAGCTCTTTTCTTTTAAAAACTATGGAAAGGCTGTTAGACCTTCGCATCAGGTGCAAACTGGAACTCTCCCTTTATCTGCCTAGCTGTCAATTTTCTTACTCAAAGGGTAAATATACACCACCTATTCAGTTAAACCGTGAAAGCCCGCCTCGCTAAGGAAACTGCCTTATGTGCGTTCTCTGAGGGTGCTTTCAATAGCACTGGCTATGATTCTATTTCTAGAGCATTGTCTTTGAGAAACCTAAGCGCCCACACAATTGAGTGGTTTAATGTCATGCTTCTGCCTCCACCGTTAATGTTAAGGCTATCAAGGGCTGCTGAATCTCTCCCTGGTTGTTGGTGAACTCTTGACCAAACTACAGTTAGGTCAAGCTAGGCCTATTGTGTAAGTTTAAGAAGACCGGACTAAGCTCTCTGATAAACGTTATTCTTCTAAGCCAGATCAGATCAGAAAATTCACAGAGAATATGTGTGGAAGAATCGTAGCCTTTTATGTGAAGTTGTCATTTTGTCTCTTGAGATAGTCCTAGGTTGATGAGGTGATACCACAGTCCAACATGAGTCAGATAACCCACCAACAGTCTTAGGTTCGCTTTGTTTAAAATGAAGATGTTTCTTAAGACCCAGGATCTTATAAGATCTTTAGCCTGCCTAAGACCTGGGACGGCTTCCCAATACGCTATGTTTAGTTATGTTTAGTCCCTGAGATGCCACAGAAGGGTTCTGGGCCCTGGACCAACGTCACAGACCCCTCCCTCGCTTCAGGCTGTCGGCATCCTCATTTCTCTCGATACCCCAATGTCCGTGGACCCATCAGAGCGAGATCTTATTTCTTCTGGTCAGGCTCGGAGTACGTCGAAACACCCTGGAACCCAATTATAACGCAAAAAACCGAAACAATAAATATAACTACAAAAACAACACAAAAAACAAAAAAAAACTTATAACACATAAAAACTTAAAAAAAAAAAAACAAAAAACAAATTAATAAACCACAAAATAATAACATAAATCACAAAACAAACAATAACGTAAAAAAAAAATAATTATAAAACATAAACAAAAAACCAAGCGAAGGCCACCAACAACAACAATAACCGAAGGACCGACGGACAACACGTAAGTTTCTTCCACCCGCTTCCCGCGCTTCCTGCCGGTCGTTCCGGCGCTGCAGCCTTAATCGGTCAGCTGATAGGAGTCGTCTTGTTTTAGCAGGCATAACACTGCAACAAGGCTACTCCCGTTAGCTCCGATGGATGCATCGCCGGTGCGGCCGGCTACAAATGAGGTCATGGACCTCACGCAAAACAGTCCCCAATGTGACAATGATTTTATAATCAATTTTTGTAACATTCGGGGACTGAATGCGAACTTCCTGGCTGTTCAGAGGGTGTACAGTAGTACATCCTCTGATTTCAATCATCTTTGGATTAAAATAATTATCCATAGCCACGTCATATTTTTCTGTTTTTTATATAGGAGTCCTAATATTAGTAATGAGGCCACCACCTCAGCCTTCGATGCTATTTCCGAACAGATTTCCGGATTTTTATTTTCCCACCCGGAAAGCGAAATCATTGTTGCGGGTGATTTCAACGTTCACAATGTACATTGGCTAAATTACTCGAATGGCACCAGTGTTCCTGGCAAAGACGCCGAGCTCTTTGCGAGCCTCAACAACTTGCACCAAATTGTCAAATGTCCGACGAGAGTCCCTGATATTCCAGGTCAAGGAGCCCATCTCCTTGACCTGTTTCTTACTTCCCATCCGACGCGGTACTCCATCAAGGTTAGCTCACCCCTTGGCAACTCGGACCATAAACTAATTAGCGCTTATTTCCCATATCCATCCTCGACCACAACCACCACAGCTCCTAAAAGAACTGTGTGGCACTATGGGAAAGCCAACTGGTTGGGTCTTATTCGCTTCTTCCAGGCCACTGACTGGGATT
Source organism: Thereva unica (assembly GCA_949987705.1). NCBI lineage: Eukaryota > Metazoa > Arthropoda > Insecta > Diptera > Therevidae > Thereva > Thereva unica. The sequence goes on along the minus strand of OX465285.1, from coordinate 25,170,440 downwards.
TGTGTTTCCGTATTGCCAATGCGAACTATGCGGCCCTCTGTGTCACCAAAATTATTCGAGCGGGTATGCGCTTGTTCATCCCTCACTCTACCAAATCTGTGAAGCCTAGGCCGAACAAATGGTTCAATGGGGAATGTAGGAACGCAATCAAAGCTAAAGAAGCCGCCTATAGAGCATACAGACGTTCGCCTAATGAGCCACTTCGTCGTGAGTACATCAAACTGAGAAACTCCTGTAACTCCATCATCAGGAAAGTCAAATCATCATTTGATGATAGATTGAGAAGTAAGATTCTTAACTCCACTACAGGCAGCAAAAACTTCTGGTCCTTGGTAACCGCCATCAAGAAGAATTTTACTTCCTCCTCAACACCTCCTTTTATTCACAACAAGGAAGTGATAACAGAAAGCAAACCCAAGGCCGACCTATTAGCTTCTCTGTTCGCCGCAAATTCTTCTTTACCCGATGCTGCTATGTCACCCCCCACTCTCGAGAATACCACCCACTCAATGGACGGAGTTCACTTCAGGACTCGCGAGGCGTTTAGGTGTCTCAAAGAACTCGACGTCAATAAATCCACTGGCCCCGACAAAATCCCCCCTATGGTACTTAAAAAATGTGCCTCACCTTTGGCTAAACCCCTGCGCAAACTTTTTGCCCTGTCTTACTTCTCCGGAGTGTATCCCGACTCTTGGAAACTAGCTCATGTTCAGCCAATCCCAAAAAAAGGTGAAGCCAGCGACCCCTTAAACTACCGCCCAATAGCAATTACTTCTGTTCTCTCCAAAATCATGGAGACAATAATCAATAAAAGGCTGATGAAATATCTAAAATCCAACCAAATTATACACGACAGGCAATACGGCTTCAGATCTAAACGGTCTACTGGCGATTTGCTTGTGTGTTTAACTGAGCGTATCAACCAAAGCATTCACAGCTTTGGTGAGTCTAGCCTGGTTGCTCTAGATATATCAAAGGCTTTTGACAGAGTATGGCACCCAGCTCTGTTGAATAAACTCCAAGCTATTGGTATACACTTAGTTCTAAGGAACTGGATTAAGAGCTTTCTTTCATGCCGTTCAATCAAGGTAGTATTGGATGGCGTCGAATCCAACCCCCACGCCATTTCGGCCGGAGTTCCCCAGGGGTCAATTCTTTCACCCGCACTTTTTCTAATCTTCATTAATGATCTGCTCTCAATCCCCTCCAACCCACTTCACTGCTTCGCTGATGACGGTACTCTGAATTTCTCTTACTCCTTCGACAATATAAGACAAGCACGTGCCAGACCTTGTCTTTACCACCGTCAACTGATGTCGGCTTCGATCAACCGGGATATCAAATCGATTCTTCATTGGGGCGAAATGAACCGCGTCGAATTCAATGCCACAAAAACGAAGCACTGTCTGATCTCCAACAAAAATTGTACCGACCATCCTCCTGTCTCGGTGGATGGAGAGAATCTAACGGCTGACCCAACTGTCAACATCCTAGGGGTAACTTTAACGGAGCATCTGCGATGGAACGATCACATATTCAAAATCCCCAAACAAGCCTCCCAATGCCTTGGATTTCTCAAGAGATGCAAGTTCCTCCTCCAGCCAGCCGCATTGGCTACAATATACAAATCCTACATTCGGCCGCGCCTCGAATACAACTCGCATATCTGGGCAGGCGCCCCAAAAACCACATTGGCTTGTCTCGACAAGGTGCAAAATCGTGCCCTCAAACTCATTGGTGATGGCCCCTTTCGCGCCTCCATAGACACCTTGAGCCACCGTAGGAATGTAGCAGCCCTCTCCATACTTTATCGCTATTACCATGGCGACTGTTCCACCGAAATTCAGGACCTCCTGCCTGCACGGCAATACTTTTCCCGCAACACAAGACTAGCCCGCTCGGCTCACCCCCATACCCTACAGCCCCCTCGTTCACGCACAATACGGTTTAGAAGTTCGTTTATGAATAGAACAACTCGACTGTGGAATAATCTCCCGCAGTCAGTATTTCCGAACTCGTACAACACCTTAAAGTTCAAACGTGAGGTTCATCGTCATTTTCTTCTACACCCTCCAGACCCCCTCTAACCTTTCCTATTCTCCTCTATTCTTCAAACCAAGCTTACTACTAGACATTGTACCATGAACTGAACGACATGACGGACTGGTAGTACAAAGGGTTACACCTAAGTTTGGTTTTTTCATATAAAAAAAAAACTATTTTGGAGGAAAACTTCCATTTTAGAGTGGTTTGATGTCAGCTTCGCTGTCAGAAAAGATTTGAACATTGGCGCCTCTAATCTTTCTTCAAGGTTGAGCCTAGCGCAGGTATTAATGGCATGTGTTTCAGCCTGGAAAACTGCCAGCCCCTGTGTCATGTTCTATTTTTGATCCGTGTGGAGATTTCTTGGATCCCCAGGAAGAACAAGTTCCTCCCACTCAGAGCGATCCGGGATAATCGCCCTGAATTTCCTTTGGAACCGCAGTTCACCTACTATAAGGTCGTATATGCGGCAAATGGAAATATTTGGGGTATTTTTGAATGAGATCTGAAGTTTCAAGGCACTTTTGGCGGTCAGGATTTATAAGATCCTTAGCATTTTATGAAGGTATGCAACGGGAGCACTCCAATCCTCAACTGTGGCACGGGTCCGCATAGCTCCGGTAGGCAAACAAGCCGAGAATTCTTCGAGTATTCTTCTTTTGAGACTTCTCTGGTGCCTTGTTGTAGATGAACTTCTAGAGCTACTCCACGACCGAAACTTCTTCGCCCAAGGAAGGTTACGCTGACGATGTCGTCATAGTAGTTAACGGATGGAACTGAAGGAGCCATGTCAAGACGTCTGCGGCAAGCACTAGGTCTGATCTCAGCGCCGGATTAAAAGTCAATCCCGACAAAACGATTTGGTTCCATTCACCAGTAAGCTATCACTACCAGGGGCTTTCAGAACCGACACTCACAGGTAGAACTATAGGACTTTCACAACAAGCTATATATTTAGGAGTGATGCTAGATGCCAAGCTCAACCGGAACCAGCGCATGGACACTCTGATGAGCAGAACGCACAGATATCTGTGGGCTTGCTGCAGAGCTTGTGGTACATGGGGTTTGCAACCGAAAACCATACACTGGATATACACTACCCTGATGATGGTAGCCCAAGGTAACTTATGGAGCTTTAGTTTGGTGGCACAGAACTGCACTTAAGGGTTTCATAACCAATTCAAGCAAAATTGAAAAAATGGCCTGTGCTTCCATAACTGGGGCCATCGGTACTTCCTCGACGACAGCGCTGGAGACTCTCCTCAATCTCCACTCTAGGTAGAGAAATCCGCCATAAACGCGGCGCTGCGGCTGAAAGCGAATAGTTACCTGGGCGGGGGTCTTGGGCGAGGATATTCTATAATAATCAACATCATAGAAGAGATCCTGGAACCGGGGATGCTATCGGATTGCATGCCCTTTAAAATAGCAAAATTTGAGCAACTGAATTTTAGGGGACCTCGGTGGTCTAGAGGTAAGGCGCCTGACTGCTATGCCAGAGGTCCCGGGTTCGAATCCCGGCCAGCCCCACGGTCCTTCGCCTTTTCCACTTTCCCACCCACATTACTTCCCTTCTTTCTTCTCCCCTCTCTTTACTTTCCTGATTCCTCCTGTCATAGCCTTCGCTAGTCCTTCCCCGCTCCTCCAAGCGCATGTCATCGGTTGGCTGATGAGATTCAATTCGTTTCAGGAGGCATAACACTCCAGCGAGTTGTTTCTTCTTAAATGCCCCGATGCCAGAGTCGCGAAATGGTTGGAAGTAGGTGGAATAAAAATATCGCGGCTAGGTTGTGGCAGCTCCTTCCTACTTCTCTGTCTCTTTCTACTCTCTATCTTCCGGCTAGAGCTGCTGTTCGACATTAAATACGAAAAAAAATAGATTGTCGAACAGTACAAAGGGGCTTTCCCTAAGCCTCTAGTCTATCACATAAAAAAAACCTTCTGTGCACATACAGAATAGGCTAATATGAACCTTTCCTAAAGTATTGCCGGGTACACGGGTGCCTCCAAAACAGAGATAAGGAAACTAACAAGGACCTACCAGAACAAACGGATCTTTATCTTCTCTGATAGCAAAGCGGCAATTAGGGCGATAGGGTCCCGTAGAATCAATCCAAAATTAGTTTGGGACTGCCAACGTGCTCTTGGTGAGCTGGGTGGTCATAATTAAGTTACCCTTGTCTGGGTCCCGGGGCTTTAAAGGCAACGAAAATGCGGAGGCCCTAGCTAAACAAGGCTCTGATATTGCATTCGTCGGTCCAGAACCGACTATTGGGGCTCCAGCTTGCTGCAAAGAGCCCTGGTCGGTCGGACTTTGATGAACGCTGGAGGGTCGAGCCTGGAGTGGCCAACTCTAAGCGGTTTCTTCCTGTGGCGTTCCCTAAGAAGGCTTGGTTGCAGTAGATATCAAGACAATTGTTGGCTTGATTACCGGACATTGTGACCTAAATTACCACTTTGGGAAGGGCGGAGGACCCCATTTGCAGGCTTTGCTTAGAGGAGGATAAGTCTGCCCTCCATGTTCTCTGTGAGTGCCCCGCAATATCGAGGAGCAGGATTTCTTTGTCCTTGCTCGAACATTTAGGTCTAAGCGACAAGCCACTAGGCAGACTGCTGAACTTGTTCAAGCGGTCTGGCCTACAAATATGGGTATAGGGATGTATTACAATAGGCCAAATGAATGGCCGCAGTACTTTTGGATACAATACCTCACACAGACAGTTGAACAAAAATGGTGCGGCCGGTGCCACCCAGTTCGGCATCCCTAAGCACTGAATGTCTGTTTTACGTCATCCTTCCTGGTTGGGTCTACCTCACTATAACACTTCATAGGTCTTGGCGCACCTTGATGACCCATACTTCTTGATGAACGCCAAAAAGGAGATATTGGCTGGAAAGTTAGGTCCAGCCAGATATAGAAGCGTCAGCTAGGACTATCTGCTCAATGTGGATGTTCGCAATAATCAATGGTCAACGTGCTTGTATCCTTGTTCTGATGTAGACAGGACAGCTGGCTCTGCACCCCCTACGCTATACCTGATTTTTCATATTATATTACAAACTTGCTTCTGAAATATTATTTCTTCGACATTATCTATACATAGTTTCATGATATTATGCAATGTCTGGAAAGCCTGGAAAAATCGGGGAAATTTGGTCTTAAGCAAAACTGGCCATCCAGTAGAACAGCAGATATCCGCACTCCTCACTGGGCCAATATGATTTGTTTTCAATGTTTAACGGACTTCTGGTTTACCTTAACGATGTGTCGCCATTTTGGATTTTTGATCGATTCAAAATCCAACTCAATAACTACTCAAGACCATGAGTCCATCCAAGTCTCCTCACACACGACGAGTTTTTGCCTTGGCTCCCTTAACATTAGAGTTTCTTCTAAACAGTTGAGCAAAAGTCGATTTGCACTTCACGGAACGTCACGTCACGGAACGGCAAGGGCTCGTGAATTTTGTTTTGATTGGTGCGTGAATTTTGCCGTTCCGTTTAAGAAAAGTTTTTGGTAGTAGTCGGAATATATTGTAGCAAAAACGTTGACAAATTGCAGAAATGCAAGTTTTTTGTTAATTTTAATTAATTTAATTTAGCCTAGTTAGTGCCAAATCTTTACTTAAAAAATAATCCATCAAAACTAATAAACAATTATTTTTTTCTTTACTTACAGACTGCTCTTACTTTGGCGATTGCTGAATTTAAATTTAAATTTGAACATCGTGATTTACATTGGGGTAACATTTTACTAGCCCCAACCGATGAAAAAGAAATATCTTTTAGAATTAACGGTAGATCAGTGAATATACCAACATATGGTATAAAGGTCACTATTATAGATTATACTCTGTCACGGATGGTATTCGATGGTTGCTGTCTATATAATGATTTGTCTAATGATAATGAACTGTTTTCGGCAACCGGCGATTATCAATTTGATATTTACCGATTAATGAAAAAGGAGCTTGAGTAAGGATTTGATTTTTTCTTACTATATTGTTGAAAGAGACTAATGATGTATTTTTTATTTTAGCAACCAATGGGAATGCTTTGAGCCATACACAAATATCTTATGGCTACATTATACTATTGATAAAATGATAAGTGGAGCCCGTTATCGTTGTAGTAAGAGCAAGAAACATCGTTCTGCAATTGATGCTATGATGCAAATCCGCGACGAACTATTAGACTACAAAAGTGCCTCTGAATACGTTGAGTGTATAAACTAAGCTAAAATATTTAATCCAACAAATTGTATACATACTAATTAACCCCTTAGCCACGTAAGAGAAGAATCAGTTGACTCGTGCTAATCTCGTTATACCCGACTTCTCCTAGTCACTTAACTTTAGACTGAAACAAAAAACAAAAACAAAAAACAAGTAAAAATTTTCTAACGCATACACCTATATATATTTTTTGTTTTAAATAAGGAAGATTACAAAAAAAAACCACCTGAAAAATTCTTTATATAAATGAGTAATTTTGAAAGTATATTATTGATTATTAATTCAAGCTTAAAAACAAATTTCGCAATAATTAAATTTCTTTTATTATTTTATTCTTCATTAAAAGCTTTGAATACAACAAAATTTTACGTTATTATTAGTAATAATATGATGAAATGGATTTCATTATTAATAATACATATTGCGATTATGATAATAGATGTACAGAATCAATCTATGTAAAAAGTCCAATTAGTATAATAATAAAGAAATATTTTTTTAGGTGTCCTGATGATGAGTCCTTAGTTAAATCAACATATTGTTACTGTTATTGCATAATATGTCGTCGTCTTTGCCTAAGTAAAAGTAGGTCCGAACTGTTAATTTTTATAAATAAATGTAATTTAAATCAATTGAATTTGGTCACATATAAAATTGGTCGAAATTATTATAATATATTTAATAAAGTCATCGAAACTTGGAGAAGACAAAAAAACCATCGCTGTTTTATTGCTAATTGATTTCCTCATTTATTTATTTTTTGAGCTTATCGATTTCTTATGCAATTGTGTTCTGGGTTCATAGTTTTTCGTTAAGTTTGTTTAAAGGGAGAGTATAATTACAGCTTTCTTACCTTATTTATCTAAGCAATTAATTTTTTTGTGTTAAAACTATTCTTAAGATTACTTAGCAATATTTTTTGTAGTAAGCTTCAATTTAAAAACTAACAAATTTTATTAAATAGAGAAGGTATGCTAGGACCAGTCCGAGGGTTGAAGGAGGGAGGCAATGACGGAGATATTTGAGCATTTGGAACTGGACGGTTTTGGGAATACTGACTGGGAAGACAGTCAAATATATTTATAGAGGCAATGTGGGCAAAAAGAGGCTGAGGAAAAATATTTACTTAATTATTAACACAAAAAGAAATAAAAAATGTATTTAATGAACGATGACTATTTTAATCATCCGCCGTTTGTCGGTCTTCAATTTTGGGAGTTGCCCTATGTACAGGTGGTCTAGATCAGTGGTTCTTAACCTTTTTATACTCGCGGCCCACCAAATATTTCAAAATTTGTTTGTGACCCCCATTTTTTTTAATAATAATTTATATTTATTAATTTAAATTTTATTTTTTTATATAATAAATACAAAATTGCCTATTAATGCCTTGTCTATTTATATAACATTCAAACTTCACAATTAATGAAAACTCATTAATTTTTGGCAGCCCCCGGCAAAACTTCTTACGGCCTTCTAGAGGGCCGCGGCCCACCGGTTAAGAATCACTGGTCTAGATTCTATAGCGGGACCAAAGCTTTAACACCTCGACAGGTAATTTATCGACTTTGGCTGCTTTCGGTATCGTCAAATGATCGTCAATTAACTGCGTCGGCTGCAAAAATGACTGATGCCGTTTGCAGAAGTGACTAGTTTTACTGCGAATTTGATGATTTCGACCACCTGACATTAAAATGATTGCAAGATGGCAGTACGAATGTGCATTGCCGTACGTTTGGCAATAGTAATTTGCATTTCCGAGCTCTTGATTATCATCAATTGCAATACCGAACGAATGACTATCGTCTACTGCTCTGCAAATGACGTTTCCGAACGCAGCCTTTGGGAACTTCTCGGAAGCTATAGATCACGTTGTTCAGAGTGCACTAGTGTCCACTAAAACCTGCACCAACCTTCCCTCAATTTCAGTGGGCGAGGATGATATAACAGCTGACCCGTATCTTAACATCCTCGGTGTGACTTGATCCAACGATATGCGTTGGAATAATCACATACTCCAAGTCACCAAACAAGCGTATCAATGCCTCGGCTTCCTTAAGATATGGAAGTTTCACCTTCATCTATAAGTCGTACATTCGGCCCCGCCTTGAGCGGGCGCCCCTAAAACTGCCGTGGCTTAGCTAGGCAAGGTGCAAAGCCGCACCATCAAACTCATTGGCGATGGCAATGGCGCCCTTTGCTCCTCCATCGATCTTTAAGGCACCGTAGGAAAGTAGCAGCGCTCAGCAAGTTTTACCGCTATTGTCATAGCGACGGCTCCACTGAAATCACCTGCAGCCCTCCCCTTCACGCGCATTACGATTTAGCCGTTCGTTTATAAATAGAACAACTCGATTGTGGTACTCTCTTCCGCAGTCGGTGTTTCCGAGCTCATATAACATTCAGAGCTCAAATGCAAGGTTCATCGACATCTACTCATGCACCCTCAAGACTCTTAACCTATCCTATATGAACTATCCTTCAGATCAAGCTTGTCTCCAGTTTCTTGTATTGAATAGTTTTGCTGCATCGGCCTTGACAGTCTTCCCACCTTGGCCGTGGTTTGCAAACTGGTCTTTTGCCGTCTGGTAGTAGATATCGCTTGGGTGGACTCGGTAGCCTAGGGAGTATTCCTTAGCCCTTCCGAGGTCGAGATCGACTTCGAGATGGACTTCTCTATAATCGTAATACTGCCGAAAGAGTAGATAGTCTGGTGGCAAATGGTAGGAACTTCAGAGCACTTCTTCGCTATACAGTTGAATCTGGCGACTTATTCTTCAACATCATTTGGAAACCGTAGGTTCAAACATGACACATCAGTAAGACCACCCAAAATCAACTTATAAAAAAGAAAAATTACTGATCCGTCGGTACACCGGTAGCACCACACTTCCTAACAAATCACCTAACACGGTACTGGGTACCCTGCTGGGGTTATTTAATCCTTATAGACAGAATGTGTTCCTCGCAGGAAACTTGGTGGCTGCTCAAATGAAGTGGATCGTCATACAATAATCAGCGGTGTTCCACAAATCGAGTGAAATGCAATCGAAATCGGAATTCAATTTCACTCGAATTCAAAATTGATGTTTTGAATTCCGAGTGAATTTCGTTTGTTCGAAATCACTTTTGAAAATATATAATTTGGTTGACACTTAAAATTTTTATTTATTTTGAGCATAGTTTGTGTCCGAGTTAAAAAAATTAAAAAAAGTTGTGCCTCAAACAATGGATTTTGTGTTAATAGCTGCAGTAATCGAAGAGAGCTTCAAAGGAAGGAAAAAATTAAAAAAGATAATCTTCTTGATTCCTTTTGAATTATTTATATATGGGCAATATAAGCTGTACAAATAGTACACATTTGTGTTGCACTTCATAATATCTGCAGGCATCTTAAACTAAGATTATGAAGTACATCCACCACAAATGCAGATATAGAAGTTATCGACCCAGAAAATGTTGAAGAACAGAGAAGTGATGCTGTTAGGGTCAGAAATCAAATAGATAAAAGTTTAGAAGCTAAATATGTTATAAGAAAAGTTAAATATAAATTTAAAAAATAATTCTTTATTCAGTCTTTTAAAAAATAAAAAATTCATTCAGCGGTGTTCCACAAATCGAGTGAAATGCAATCGAAATCGGAATTCAAAAGAAACTATTAAATAAAAAATATAAAAAACCCTCTGCATTAACTTTTTGGGCTAACTCTTTCCAAAGGTCCTTAACAATTAATTTGTCTTTTTTTGCATATCTTCTTGCTATTGCGGGATTATTTCTCGCAAATTCACACATTTTAAAATAAATCACAGCGCTTCTCCTGTTATTTCACTTTCAAATCACCAACAACAACTGAAACGGTTTTATTTCGAGTGAATTTCGATTTAATCGAAATGTGGAACACCTAATTTCTATTTCACATATATGAAATTAATCGAAATGTAGAACGCCTAATTTCGATTTCGAGTATCAATTTCACAAAAATCGAAATGTGGAATGTGAAACTTTACTTGGCTGATTTTCAGTGGAGGCCAAAACTGCTGGACAAGAAATACAATTAAATGTTTAATTTCTACACGTCTTTCGTTTGAAAATCACTTCGTCCAAGGGAAAAAGAAAAATAATTTTTTATGGGGCTTAGTTCTAGAGGAGATGAAAAAACAAAGTGATGAAGACTTCTCCTTTAGCAGAGAAGCGTGTAAAACCAAATTCACCAATCTTTTTACGACGTATAAAAGGATTAAGAAGAGAAACACGCAAACAGGGAGGAATGCAACCATATGGGAATTTTATGCGGATTTTGATGCAGTCTATGGGAGTTCTTCCTTTATTACGCCTCCAGAAGGAAGTTTGATATCTACCTTAAACGAAGGCATACAAAGCGATCAGGAGAACGGTAATAGTGATACAGAAACACCAGCTACTAAAAAGAAGAAAAAAAAAATGAAGTCCTAGAATTCTTAAAGGAAGAAGCTGAACAAGTGGAAAAACGCCATAAAGAAGTCTTAGAAGTGGAAAGAGAAAGAGTTCAGGAATTAAAATCTTTGAGAAATGTGTTGGAGAATTTATTAGAAAAACGAAACCAATGATTTTTCAAATTAATTCTCTTAAAAGTACTTACTCACTTATATTGTGCCATTATTTTTTTTTTTTAATTTTAAGCCAGTGACTGGATTGAAAGAGGCAGTATTGTAGAAACTATTATTTTATGTTTTAAAAATAAAATGAAGAGTTTTCGTTTTTAAGACTTTTATTTTATAAAAAGATATATGTTTTAGGTTTAATTTTATAGATGAACATCATTGCAAAGGGATTTTATACTAAATTTAACAGACGAACAAATGGGCAATTGAATCCCGCTTCTGTTTAGCTTCAGACGAACTTGTTTCAACACCTCCGATTTCACACGCGTTGTTATCGTCGCTAATTTCAATACCCTCTGAGGGAACTCCTTCATTTTGAATTATGAAGTTGTGTAGAACTACACATGACATAACGATGTCCTTAGCTCGTTTGGTATTATAAATGGGTAAGAATTTTAGTATTCTGAATTTACTTTTTAAGATACCAAACGCCTGCTCAATGCAAACCCTTGTTGAGCTAAGATGCCAATTAAAGTTTCTCTCTGTAGAAGTAAGATATCCATTATCACGATATGGCACCATAAGGTATGTACTCAATGGATACGCCGAGTCCCCTAATAAGTGGGTGTCTTCTAATAAAGCTATGGTACCATTTTCAATATTATTTTTTAACGGAGAGTTGCTCCAGACAGACGCGTCATGGGATCTACCCGGCCATCCGAAGAAAATGTCGATAAATAATAAATTAGAATCACATACGGCCTAAATGAAAACAAATTAAATGCAAGTGTACATTTTTACAATTTCTAATGTGCGTTACCTGCAGAATCATTGAATGAGTACCCTTGCGGTTATAATAACTAACACTGTCAATCTTTGGACTGGAAATTTCTATATGTGTCTAGTCAATGCATCCAATAACATTGGGAAAAGGTCTTTCTTGGCGCATATTTTGAAAATCCTCCATTAGTTTTACCATCTCTCCTCGGGACTGTGGCCATTTCACAAATTTTTTGGCAATGATACTGAGTATTTGAGTCATTTTTTTATACGTTTGAAAAGCACAACCTACTGCTATATCAAACCTATCTGCTACTTCTCTTATTGTGGTTTGGTTCGCTAGCCTCCAAATACAAATATATAAACCCTTTTCAATATTCACTTTAGGTCTACCAATCCATTTATTTTTCCAGTAAGGTTCCAGCAATCGCACAAGTTTCTAAAAACCATAACATATACTTATATAAAATAATTGAGATACATGACACATCAGTAAGACCACCCAAAATCAACTTATAAAAAAGAAAAATTCAGGGGCCAGTTCGTGTATGGCGAAAACGAAAAATTTTTTTCGTCTCGGGTTCGCGTAAGACGAAAAAATTGAAAATTTTCGTCTGAAGCCGACGAAAGGCAGTCGAAAGGTCTTGGGTTATCGAGTTCTTGCATTAGGACACGAACAATTTTCTTTCGACCTACGCGAACGCTAAAATTTTTGTCGACAAAATTTTTCGACTTCAAATTTTTTTCGACCGACTATCGTCGTTCGCCATACACGAACCCGCCCCTGATTACTGATCCGTCGGTACACCGGTAGCACCACACTTCCTAACAAATCACCTAACACGGTACTGCGTACCCTGCTGGGGTTATTTAATCCTTATAGACAGAATGTGTTCCTCGCAGGAAACTTGGTGGCTGCTCAAATGAAGTGGATCGTCATACAATAATTACTTCTTTCCTGCGGCAAGGTTGGTCAACACAAAAATGCTTTCTTTTTCCTTTGTGAAGTGTAGTCCCACAGAGGTACGAAGCGGTCGAAGTTATATTAACCGCATTTTTTCAATTTGTAGTGATTAGAAATTAGATTAGGATTTCGATTTTCTACACACAGTAGCTCCCTAAAAGAAAAAAAAAGAAGAAAAACCACAACAGGAGCCTAAAGCTGTTGGCACGCAATTCTCTAAGCTGGGGGGTTATCCTGGAATGCGATTCGATAGTGAGAAGCTAACGGAAGCCAGTTGCGATGCGATTTTGTTTTTGTGTCGCTGAATGCGATCGCATCGTATTGAAATTATTGTCTGATAAATATTCGAAACGAAATTATTTTCGGCCAATCAACTTCATTTATCAATTTAATTAGACATTTTAACGCGAACAGTTGTTTCAGGAATATTTAAAGAGTTTTTAAAATATTTTAAAACGAACAAATCCGTCAATGGCTTTACTCACGGACTGAAATCCGATGACTGACGGACAAATTTAATTCGAATTCGCATTGGGGGATACCTTTTTCTTATTTTCGATTTTGATGACTTTCGAATCGCATTCCAGGATAACCCCCCTGGGCTGTTTTCCTAATATGTAGTAGAAATCATCCACTGAAGCCGTTTATCGTTTCAAAATCGAAGCCAATATCGTAATCGCCACTCCATTCACAACTCGAGCAGCATGGAACATAATTAGAGACGATTGGGACTCAGCAAAACAAAACATGGCTGACAGTAAAGAAACCGAATACGGTAATTTCTAATATTTTACCCAACTAATTAATTTTCGATAATTTCTAGTGCATTACATTAGGGATAAAGCACTCACCGGTGATCCAACATTGCCACCCACCCAGCCGCCAACGACCAATTCAAGGAAGTCAACGGATGATGGAAAGGAACCTGCCTGTACTATGTATCAAAAATAAAAACAATAAGTTAAGCTAAAAGTAATGAAAATATATATTCTAATAGACTTGCTTATTGCGTTTTTGAATTTCTAATAAAACTTAGGTTTTTTGTTTTGTTAAAAGTATTTAAAATGCATAAAAACATTGGAAAAATGAACAAATGCCCAGAGCCCCTTAATACCGTGAAAGTGAAAAATTGCATAATTTTAGGAAATCTAAATCGAAAAGATTGACGTTTTCTGGTGAGCGCACGGATCCTGTATGTAATGACAGCAATTACAATGCCAAGTTTTGCTCGAGGTTTTCATGCATTTGAGGTAAAACTTGGCATTGTAATCACTGTCATATCATACAGGATCCCTGCGGTAACCGAAAAACGTGCTTTTTAGAATTATTTCTTTTACATTTGAATGAAAGTATGCAATTTTTAATTTTTCTGAGATGGTGGATATCGTTAACCAAGATTTTGGTGGCGAACACTATGCATTGCAGTGCCGGATATATGACGGGGCACTACGGGCACAGCCCCGGGGCATCCACAGGCCGACATTTTCTGGGGGCATCCACACTTCTGCAATAAATTTTGGATTTTTTTTCTATTCGAGTCGATCATGTGAACAAGACTTGAGATTTTCGACTTTTCAGTTTCCCTGTCTAATGCTGTTTATTATGATCAATGAGCGGACATATAGTATCATGCTGTATCATGTTTTCGAAGCGCAGTCGTTGAGGAATCAGGTATTTGACATACTCCGTTTTCTGCCTGCAATCAGCAACAATCCGCAATAAATTGTATCCATCATGACGACAACTTCTGGTGCTAGTGATGGGGTTGATAGACATAGGGGTAAAAGAAATGAGCCAATTGGGGCCAAGAACAGACGAAATGCCAAAGAAAGGGGGAAACAATTTGAGAAAGTTCTTGCGACTATGTACAACTCGTTTGGAAGATTTTTGTACGGTAAACGGGAGAGATGCCCTTGCGCATGAACACGAATCTCCTGCAGGAGGAGGAGCACCTAGACCGCAGAGCCTTTAATTGATGTTTTATAGTTTTGATTTCTTTAGTTGATTGCTCAGTCCACAACCGAAAATAGAGAGAGATATTTCTAGGAGTATTGAATTGGATTAGTTTCTGGAGAATCTGTTTTCTAGCCCCTAAATTGATATTCCTCACTAGTATAGATCTTAAAATCTTCCCAAATGCGAAGTCGTTATCATTGCAGGTCCCTCCTATCGAGGCAACTGTTGAAAAAATCGAGAATGGTCAAGAAGGGAGCAGCGATCGATCCAATGAGCCATATGGTTTAAAGATATTGGAATGTGGCCGGATGATATGAAACCATTTTTGGATTATTGGATTGAAGTAGCTTGTGAAAATATCCAATACTGTGATGATAAATTGTTGAAAGAGAAATCGGTTGTCCATCAAGATGGAAATAAGATAAGGAACTGTACCAGGAAATTTTTTAGGGATCCTGAAGTTCCTAGCGAAGTATGACAAGTTTATGCGACTCCACCTGCAACGTTTTGGAAGTTGTGGCACTGGCAAAGTCAATTATCTCTTTTTCACGATTTATGAATAATTAATAGAAGTAATAGAACAAGAAATTTTTCAAGAAATAATCAGAAGGATTGTAATGTGCACCTTTGGTTGGTTGCCCGAAGAGGCCAACCTCAGATCCACACCCAAAAGAAATACAAATAAACAATTTGGACAAAAACCCACCTGAAAATTAATCCGACGGTACTCCGGGCCTCAAGGGTAGGGCTGGCTCGCCGGGGGGTCGTGGGTTGGTGAGACTCCGGAAGTACCATCTAAATTGGTGCATCACCACCAGACCGGAGCGCCTCCCTTCAAGGCGGACGTCGAGAGGCCATCTGAAGAAAGTCGAGTACCTGGAAAGAAAAAGTTCCGGAGAGAAAAACCATCGCCCACCGCTACGCCATCAGGACTCTAGCCCTCCATCATCTACAATCTAATATCTTTGTTGAAAAACAGTTTTAATTTATTTAAAAGATTAATTGTTTATTTGTTTCTCTTTTGTTTTTATTCAACTTTAACCAGTGTTACGTTTTTCTTTCGTTTTTTTTTTCAGTTTTACACATAGGAATCCAGAATCAAAAACCATATAAACCAAAACTCTTATGCCAATGGGCAACAGTGATCAAAGAACTAACAACTAACCGCAAAAAGAACCCGTCCTGGCCAGTACGCGTCGTCTTTTTTTGACACAAAGTGCATTATAACTTGAAGAACAAGAACATTTATAAAAACTAAACACTGACAATCCTTAACTCTGGAAATATTCCTTCAACAAAAATATAACTGGTTTCTAAGGGTACAAACCAAATCCTCTATAATTACTCTAATATATTGACAATCCAGGAAAGGATTTATCACCATAAAAAACTATCACACAAAGCAAAAACCGTTAATCTCATTGTTGGGTGGATAAGATTCGAGGTGATGTCTCATAAGAGCTCAAATACATACAGAGTATTATGCTCTGAATTAAAGTCACCTCTCACCTGTCCTTACTCACTACTTTCAAAAAAAATAACAACCCCAGAACACACGAAAAGGATAAGTGTCACAACAATTATTAAATGAATACAAATAAATAGAAAATCAATATATAAGTTCAATATACATGTAGGTTTATGTTATCTATCGAAAAAGAATCTCTGGATCTTGAATCAACTTCCATCTCTTTCCGCCTAACATGGGACATCATCCATGCTTCCTCAATACGGTTGCGGAAGCCTGTTACTCCAGCCGACTTCTGTACTTTCACTTATTTAACTAGGTTACCTTAAATTGCTCTTTATTTGCACAAACAAACTCTTCTATCCCGGCGTCCTTCCTGTGACTACTGACACCCCTCTGATTCTGCTACTATTTCTGCTGATTGGTTGATACTTGCTCGCCAGTCCAGGACATCAAACGAAAATCGTCGGTCCTTTCTTGCCAACCCAGAGCGGCAATTCTTCTTCACAACACCAAAAACAGGACTCCGCCTCTTCTACCATGCAGGACTCTCGACCAAAACGTTCTCGGCCCTTCGCCCTTACAAGCTCGTTCTTCCAATTCAATAAGACTTTTCGTTAGCCAGGCTTCAGGTCTTCGACCAAAAATCACAAAAAAATGGTAATAGGTTCTTTGAACCTTTAAAAAAACTATCTTTTCCAAAATTTACTTTTTCGGCAAATGAAAAAAATTCGTCCTGACTCTCGAAAAAATTCAATCAGACTCCCAAAAAAAATTTTCATCCTTTTTTCTTTTTTTTCCGATTTTCCCGGTATCCTTATTTTTTAATTTTCTCAGTGAAAAAAATTTTATAGTCCAGTGAATAACGGGTGATTATTTTATTAGGGCTGCCGTTACAATCCCTCGGCTCCACAAACCTGACTTGCGAGGGAGTGAGGAGCCGAAAAAAAATCCAACGGCAGCTTGTTAAAGAATCTAGGATATCCCGCACGTGTGGCCTCGACCCACCTGACCCTGAATAGCGAGTCTCATGCTCTGATACTTGACTTCAGTCACGCAAAATTTGCTTTTTTCCAGATTGATGGTCAACCCAGCACGACGGAGACAGCTGGAGACTTCGTCCAGAAGTCGCAAGTGGGAGTCAAAGTCAGGTGAAACTATGAGAAGGTCGTCCAGATAAACAAAGACGTTCTCACGTAAATTACCCGGGATGGCTTTATCCATCAAGCGACACATGCGCTGTGGGGCATTGCATAAGCCGAAAGGCATAACTGTGAACTGGTACAGAGGACGACCTGGGACAGTGAAAGCTGTCCTCTCTCGCGACTTCATCTCAAGAGGGATTTGCCAGAAAGCGTCCTTAAGATCCAAGCTGGTGATGAACTTGGTGTCTTGAAGACGACCAAGAAGCCCATCAATGTGTGGAAGAGGGTAGGCGTCCTTGACAGTGACACTATTAACCTTGCGAGAGTCAAGGCACAGGCGGACCTTTCCTGGTTTTCGAACTAACACCACTGGAGAGTTCCAGGGACTATTGGATGGCTCGATCACCCCCAGAGCCAACATCCTGTCCAACTCGCCATACATTAACTGTTGAATAGCGGGTGAGACCGGATAGTGCCTCTGTTTAATGGGAACTGAGTCACCCGTGTCAATGATGTGTTCTTCCAGATGGGTCTTTCCCAGTCCTAAGACATCGAAAGAGGGAAACCTGGCCTTAACACGCTCCAACCGTTCGCGTTGCAAGGACGTTAAGTCGTGCATTTTCGCAGGTGCGGATGGAGCCTTTATCTCGCTGACTATCTGGGGAGCGATGTCGAAAAGTTTCCAAAAATCATACCCGAGATACAGTTTCTGACCGAGACCGGGCACCACATAGATAGTCAGGTCATGGGTCCGTCCTCCGAAGGAGATGGGAACCTTAACATAACCCAGCATTCTCTGTGAAGCCCCGTTAGCTGTTTGCACACAAGTTTGCAAAGAGTATAATGTAACTTCGGGATGTCTCTCCAGAAATGATTCGGCATCTTTCCCTAAACAGGTGATATTGGCACCACTGTCCATTAAACCAATCACCTCTTCGTTAGCTAAAGTGACTTTAGCAAAAGGACGGTTATCTGACAAGTCAGAGACGATTGCAGAAACAACTTTCTGCGAAAGGTGTCGCTTCTCCTTGGCTCGCATTCTAATTTTGGGAGGGGTATTACTGGAGTCCACCAAAGGAGGCTCCGAAAAGATGCGGTGGCGAGCGGAGACATATCTCTTCCAACGGGAAAAAAAAGAAAGTTTGACCTCCTCAGAGGGAAAAGAGGGAAGAGACTCAGTTGACGTGGAGTCTACCATAATTGAAGGAGTATAGGGATAGAATAAGTCAGGAGGGGGTACGGGCGAACCTAGTTCGAGCGCGGGCTCCCGTTTGGCCTCGCACCCTGTTCCCGGTTTCCATGACATGTGGGACATCTGGGTGTTACAACTCCTGGTCTGCCACACTGGAAGCAAAACAAACCGCGAGTCGCCGAGGGGCAGTTCATGAACGGATGACCCTGTTGCCGACAGTTCCAACACAGAATAGGTCTCCTATTTGGGACCGGACTAGGTCGTTGAACTTCGTCCACTGAGAACGGTATATCTGGCGCAGGTAAAGTTGAGTCGGAATAGTGGGAGTTGTACTCGAGTTCATGTATCCTCGGGTCAGGTCTTCTTTCAAGCCTTTTCTGCCTCTGCCAACGTTCGGCGCGGAGACATACTTCGCGTAGTTGCTGCATGGTGGTGAACTGCTGTCCAATCACTACCGAACCTAAGGGTCCATTTAAATTTTGAATGACTAACTCCACCAATTCGGCCTCGGGCATAGGATTTGTCATTCGGTTGTACAACGACACCATCTTAGACACATATTCATCATACGAGCTGGTGTGTTGCCGCTGTTCCAACAGCTGCTTGATCAACTCAAAGTCCGATTCTCGGCGTCTAAATTGTCGAAGGAGCTGACATTTCAGCTCGTCCCAATCGGGATCGGATACTTGTCGACGGAACTGGGACCAGTACCACTCTTCCGCTCTTTCCGTTAAGAGAGCCGAGATATGACGACATACCTCTGTCTGGCTAACCCAGTCATCGCGGGCCCTTTGTTCAACCCTGAACAAAAACTCCTCCGCCGATAACGCATTGCTACTGCCGGAGAACCTGAGGTTCCAGGATAAAACCGGCGACTTCCGCTTGGTCTCAAAGCGGGACGTCTCACGACCCAATACCGCCCTTGGTGGCTCTATATTTGGGTCGCTTTCATGGTTTTGTAAAGCGGCATGGTTTACCGGTGGACGTTGGTCTGCGCTCAACCTTTCCAGCTCCTGCTGGAGGACTGTTATCCGCTCCGTTAAAGTTCGGACTACCTCGACCTGATCTCCGGGTTCGCGATCCGTACCGCCTTGAGCCCCCTCGGACTCTTCGTGTTCGGAATTTCCCGGGGCGGTATCTCTTTTACTTCGGGTAACGGGCATCTTCTCGACCGTTTAACATAAAACACTGTCCTGCAGTACTCCCAGAACGTATGGCTCTGGAAAAAAATAATGGTAACGACCAGATCTGGTTTAGAATTAAGGTTCCAGTCGTTGAGGCCACCGCCTTACAATCTGATAAAGGGGTATTATCCCAAAGTTCCTACCTATTGTAACAAAGTCGATGTCGAGACAATAAAAGTAATAAAAATCCAAATAACGTAATACCAATAATCCAACAACAAGCAAAACAAAACTTTCCTAGTACTCGTGGCACAAATGAATCTACGAATATGTGTGGCAGCAGCGGAACGACATCTCTCCCTCCGAAAACTTTATGTGGCCGAAGTCATCGATGGCTGTCGGTGATGGGTCTAAACTAATATAACTAATGTCACAACTTGGCTCCGTGAACCCAGACTCTAACTACTAAAAAAATCAGACTCATCACTACAAGAAAATCCCAATCCACCATCGAGTGCCACCGATGACCACGGAAGCACCTCCGGGCACTCATCTCTCCTAGATTGGATAAAGTTCATCGAAAAGAAGGTCGCCAAAAGCAACCTCCATCCCTATAACAAAATCTTCCCATCTCCAGCACTCCACATCCCCCTTCAAGGGAAGCCCTCGAAACAATAAGGAAGCTTCTTCCAAAAATTTAGACATCTCTCTGCTGTCCACCCACGACTGAATAGCAACTCTGCATGTCTTCAGGAAGGATGGATCAGCAGAACAGAAATGAAACGAACAAAAAAAAACCTTAAATCGAGTCCGAATGAGTTGCAGGAAGGTTCCCCTGGGCGCAGTGCCAGGCGATGGCGCCTGTTAGCCAGACGGAGCCAGCGGAACATCCCCCAAAACCCACCAGGAAAAAAATTAAAATAAAAAAAATGATAACGTTGAGAGATAACCCTGACCACAGTCCGACGCAGTGGCAGGCGATATCACGTCTGATACCAAAGACGCCGAACTAAGAAACAGGGTAGTCCAATCACTGCTGGCCTCCCCCTCCGCATAGCCAAGCGATATCCCACTTGTTAGCAAGCCGGGTAGTTGAGGACAAGACTGGAAGTCAGAAAAAAACCAAAAATGGAAGAAGCTACCGCAATATGGCTCAGCCTCAAGATGAAAACAAAAGAAAATTAACGCATAATTTGGACAGGGTTAAGACGAAGGAAGTGGTAGGGACTAAGTCATCGCGGTACTAGCTTAGCCCCACGGCGAACCCTAAACGTACGTGGTGATGCAACAATAAAATCAAATTCAAAACCCAAAAATAAAAACTTAAGCCGTGAAGACCTCTTTGGTATGCCAAACATACCGAAAACAATTTCGCTATCCAAAAAAATAAGGTCCGTGCAGGACTGAAGAGGGCATAAAAGCCTACGTTGGGCGCCATTTGTAATGTGCACCTTTGGTTGGTTGCCCGAAGAGGCCAACCTCAGATCCACACCCAAAAGAAATACAAATCAACAATTTGGACAAAAACCCACCTGAAAATTAATCCGACGGTACTCCGGGCCTCAAGGGTAGGGCTGGCTCGCCGGGGGGTCGTGGGTTGGTGAGACTCCGGAAGTACCATCTAAATTGGTGCATCACCACCAGACCGGAGCGCCTCCCTTCAAGGCGGACGTCGAGAGGCCATCTGAAGAAAGTCGAGTACCTGGAAAGAAAAAGTTCCGGAGAGAAAAACCATCGCCCACCGCTACGCCATCAGGACTCTAGCCCTCCATCATCTACAATCTAATATCTTTGTTGAAAAACAGTTTTAATTTATTTAAAAGATTAATTGTTTATTTGTTTCTCTTTTGTTTTTATTCAACTTTAACCAGTGTTACGTTTTTCTTTCGTTTTTTTTTTCAGTTTTACACATAGGAATCCAGAATCAAAAACCATATAAACCAAAACTCTTATGCCAATGGGCAACAGTGATCAAAGAACTAACAACTAACCGCAAAAAGAACCCGTCCTGGCCAGTACGCGTCGTCTTTTTTTGACACAAAGTGCATTATAACTTGAAGAACAAGAACATTTATAAAAACTAAACACTGACAATCCTTAACTCTGGAAATATTCCTTCAACAAAAATATAACTGGTTTCTAAGGGTACAAACCAAATCCTCTATAATTACTCTAATATATTGACAATCCAGGAAAGGATTTATCACCATAAAAAACTATCACACAAAGCAAAAACCGTTAATCTCATTGTTGGGTGGATAAGATTCGAGGTGATGTCTCATAAGAGCTCAAATACATACAGAGTATTATGCTCTGAATTAAAGTCACCTCTCACCTGTCCTTACTCACTACTTTCAAAAAAAATAACAACCCCAGAACACACGAAAAGGATAAGTGTCACAACAATTATTAAATGAATACAAATAAATAGAAAATCAATATATAAGTTCAATATACATGTAGGTTTATGTTATCTATCGAAAAAGAATCTCTGGATCTTGAATCAACTTCCATCTCTTTCCGCCTAACATGGGACATCATCCATGCTTCCTCAATACGGTTGCGGAAGCCTGTTACTCCAGCCGACTTCTGTACTTTCACTTATTTAACTAGGTTACCTTAAATTGCTCTTTATTTGCACAAACAAACTCTTCTATCCCGGCGTCCTTCCTGTGACTACTGACACCCCTCTGATTCTGCTACTATTTCTGCTGATTGGTTGATACTTGCTCGCCAGTCCAGGACATCAAACGAAAATCGTCGGTCCTTTCTTGCCAACCCAGAGCGGCAATTCTTCTTCACAACACCAAAAACAGGACTCCGCCTCTTCTACCATGCAGGACTCTCGACCAAAACGTTCTCGGCCCTTCGCCCTTACAAGCTCGTTCTTCCAATTCAATAAGACTTTTCGTTAGCCAGGCTTCAGGTCTTCGACCAAAAATCACAAAAAAATGGTAATAGGTTCTTTGAACCTTTAAAAAAACTATCTTTTCCAAAATTTACTTTTTCGGCAAATGAAAAAAATTCGTCCTGACTCTCGAAAAAATTCAATCAGACTCCCAAAAAAAATTTTCATCCTTTTTTCTTTTTTTTCCGATTTTCCCGGTATCCTTATTTTTTAATTTTCTCAGTGAAAAAAATTTTATAGTCCAGTGAATAACGGGTGATTATTTTATTAGGGCTGCCGTTACAGGATTAAAACCGCTAAATTCTTTTCCGTGTCAGTGATCGGAACGGCTGATGCAGGACATGTAAGATCAGCTTACCATAGTGCTCAGATATCTGGAAGAAAATCTACAAGTTGAACGTTTTTTGACATTTTTGGCTAATCAAGGACATAAAGTAAGAGACATGTACGGAGGAATAACCAATTTCTTAGAAGAGAATACCTTGGCGATTCAAGACTGCCGGGGCTAGTCTTATGATAATGCTTCTGCTATGAGCGGTAAGTTTTATGGCTTACAAGCTCTGATAGTGAAAGATAATGAATTGGTCATTTTGGTACCGTGCTTTGGCCATTCATTGAATTTGACAGGTGAGAAAGCGTCGTGCAGGGTGTATTCGTTTTTTCTACGTCAGATATTTGTTGGGAGTTGCTTGTGGTACGTTAATAAATTTATATGTTATAAAAATTCTAGCTGATCCTTGACTCGTATTTCCAAAAAAAATCAGATTTTCCTGCCCTTACATGAATTGTGCCCAGGGTCCGATTGGAGTTAAGTCTGGCACTGATGCCCCAGAGGAAGCATTTTTTCCCAGAGTTGATTCCCGTTATTTCACCAGCAGCACTAGCCTCTGGAGGCAATGTGGTCCCTTATATCAAATTATGGGGCATTAGAGTTTTTCCAGTCACCGATGATGGAGAGAGTTATAGAATTTTTCAAACTCCGTGACACAAAAAATTTGAGCAGTTCTGCGCACCTCGTTGCCAAATTTTATAAATAATGTTCTATCATTTCCCCTCTTTTTAGTTAAAACGGCAACAAACACTGAAAAAATTCAACAAAATAATTTGGGAAGGGATGCGCGCATGCCGAATGAATAAAGTTAATTTATCTTTCTATGTGTTGAGCAGAGCTTTTAAATACATGTAAAGCCCCTGCTCAACAAAGGCAGTTTATTCAACATAATAAGCATAATTTTACTATAATTAAGCGAAATATTTCTCATTTCTAAATTTAAAATAATTTAAAAAAAAATGCTGAAAAAAATTCCTTTGAATAAATGAGCGTTTTCATTCATAAACCGACAGTTCCCTGCAGTCGCAAGCAACAACCTCCCCGGGCAGAAGCGCGTATGCGACTGGCAGGAAATGTCAACAATCTAGTAATCAAAATGATAAAAACACAAATTTCGTATTTTTTAGTAGAAATAACTACAAATTTCATAATAATTTGTAAATTTTTCAGTCATAATTTGTAAATTTTTAAAATAATCATTAAGATACACCTCCCGGTAGCAATACGCAGTCCCGACTGATTACATGGCAGCAAGTGATTTGATAGGAGGAGTTAACTGAAGCTTTTGTCTGAACTTTTAAACATTTTTAAGAGCTTAGCTGGGGAACATGCGCGGGATGTCACGAGGTTTGAAAACAACTATACCTCCTCGTTAAAATAACCTCCCCCTTCCGCCAGTCCAAAAAATTCAGTGTTCACCATCATGACATTCGAGAAACTTACTGCTTCCATTCCCGGAGTAGACTCCTGCGAGGCTTCAGTTGGCACCCTCGGGGTTTTTGCTGGCTTGGTGATCGGGCGGAAATTCCGTAACACTCACGGTTTCCGAGATATGACAAAAAAAATTTCACCACTTTAAACAAGATGGTGGCCGAAGGCCACGGCTCCGGATTACGAAAACTCGGACCGGGAGAACTTTGGTCATGGGATTTTCTGCCGCCCTGATCATCGAGAACGTCAGCGACGTCTAGGAACCTGGGCTGTCGTGGGCCCTGAGCCAACTCGGCTACCCCCTCCAGTAGACTTTCTAGCACGGCAACTATTTGTTACGTGGCCAAGGGCGGGGTCAGGAGTGGTGAGGAGAGTCCGTATATACAGTCGCAAGCACGCCCATTCTGACTCTTTCTGACATTTAGCTTTGGAGCCGTTCTAGGTTTCATTATGGCTGCGTTCGACTTCCTTTCTGAAGGGGTTTCAAACCATATGGCACGAAGCTTCACCCTTGTCGCCCAGTTATTGTGCCCTAGGGAAGATCCAGAGGACTTAACCTTCTTCTTAAATAGGTAGCCCTTTCTTCCTCGGGGGTCATGCAGACCCTAGCAGACTACATGGCAGTAGACAACTTTTAGAAATCGCCTAAAACGTTTTCGGGCTGTGCCACCACGTCTTCTCAAACGGTCGCTTTTTTGGAACGCTTTCCCAAATGGGTGCCCGCTCTTCCGCAGGCCCCTCTAAGGCTTCCAATAAAGAAGTGATCTCAACCTACTCCATCGCGGCTTACGTGCTAAGACTGCCCTCCTTGAAGACGAGTGCCGAAAACTCCCCTTCCCCCAGTGAAGGACCCACTTCCACATCACACATTCGGTACCCTACTGCATGTTTTCAGAAATATCCAACTGGCCTTGTAGATCGTCTTATTGGAGGCTATGGAAGCCCCAGAAGTGTTTAGAGCGTTGAGAAGTGCTCCAACCTCAAAAGTTTTTTTTGAAGGTCTCCCTAGTTGCCCGAGAAAGGACAGTCGCCCATGGCAGAGCTCCGCATTACAATGGGAAGGCTGATTTTAACCGAAGGGCGCTTGGTATTCGAAGTCCATCATTCATGCAGTACCATTCATCACTTCAGCACGATTACTTACACATTGGGATTGCGGGTTTTATCGAGTTTGCTGTCTTTAGATCCGCTGTATTCAGTCTGTTCTATGGCCTCGAGCAGCATGTGGCCTAGGACAAGCACGATCGATCTTGGAGTCAGCGCTACCTGCTTGGGCCGTGTTCGATGCATATTAATGAGCACATATACTTGGATGGCTGCAAACAACGTAAGTGGGATCTGCCGCCTTCCCGCCCGGCGTACAGGCTCGCGACCCTCAAAAGGAGCCATCAAAATTTTATTTTTCGTTTGAAATGGGTTCCGCTCCACTCGCTCTACCCTAAGGCCGGCGCTGCCTATTAACTTGGAAAGTTAAAGAGGGCTATTGGGAGCACTCACAAGTTTGGTAAAGGGGCTCCCTAGATGTTCGTACTCTAATGAAATCCACTAAACAATGGAGGTACACTATTGTCCTGGTAAATTTCAAGCTGCTTCTTTCTGAACCGTCTCGCAATGCCGCCAGAAAATTACTAGGATTTAGGAAGAAAGGTTTCAGGATACTAGGTGGCTTGGTCTATGGAGGATAGATATGGTGGAGGTGTCTACTTACCTTTTGGAGGTTGAGTATACTCTTCACCCTCTTTGCTAATATCCTGCTATCGCGAGGAGTTATTCGACGCAACTTTGCTTTTTTTTGTGAAAGACTAGAGGCTCAGAGAAAGGCTCTTTTAAACTGTCGACAATCAATTTATTCGTATAGAGTGCAATGTCGAACAGCGACTCTAGTCAGAAGATAGTGAAGAGAGGGAGAAGTGAAGGAAGGATCTGCCGCAACCAGGCCGTGATATTTTTTTATTCTACCTACTCCCAACCATTACTACCGCGACTCTAACATTGCGGCATCCAGAAACAACTCGCTGGCATAGCACTTTCTCCCTCCTGAAGCGAGTTGAATCTCATCAACCACGATAACATGCGTTTGGTGGAGCGGGAAGGGCTAGGGAAGGCTATGATTCCTTCTGTTCTCTGGAACGTAAAGAGGAAAGAAGAAAGAACGAAAGTTATGTAGGTGGGAAAGTGGAAA
The DNA here is from genome assembly GCA_949987705.1 of Thereva unica. NCBI lineage: Eukaryota > Metazoa > Arthropoda > Insecta > Diptera > Therevidae > Thereva > Thereva unica. Next base: position 25,144,101 of record OX465285.1, on the reverse strand, counting down.
AAGCGAAGGACCGTGAGCCTCTCGGGATTCGAACTCGGGACCTCTGGGATGGTAGCCAGATGCTTTACTCCCTAGACTACCGGGGCTTGACTAAAAAAGCTAGAGTGACAAATCTTTAGGCAGATTTCTGAACCTGTTTAAGAGCTTTGGCCTACAAATCTGAGGTGTAGGGTTCAATAGGTTAGGTTTACACCACGGTCGCGTTAATCACGTTGGACCCAATATCTCGCTGAAAGAAAACAAGGGTGTAATTTTATTTATGAAACTATGAGGAAATTAAGAGCGTTAAACGATTGTAATAGTTGAGCACACCTCAAGGTTACACCTTGGGTTCACATACGTGATGGTACAAAGGTAACTCTACTCGATGTGTCGCTCGATTCCATGCCCTAATGGGACATATCTGTACCAAACACATCAAATCAAAAACTTGCACACACCATAAACATTTCCATTTAAAATTTGAAATTGAAAACTTTCCACTTAGTTTAAAAGTAGGTTGGCACTTGTGTCATAACCCAAAAAGAACCTCCCCAGAAGCACCACGTAGCTCTGGCAGGAATCAGAAACTATAGTATGCTGTAACACATCTGAGGCATGTCCTAGATAGCGAGAAGATTGCGTGCATAACTGTCTGCATTAATTATGCTCTCTGCCATTCGGTGTACTTGTTGTTAACAACATCAGGCCCTGGAATTATCCCTCGGGGACTAATACGGGGCTGAGCAGCACCACTAGAGCGAGCGCCATACCGCCGCTGGTTTACGGCTACGTGCGCTTACATAACTGACAGGGCTGTTAATTAATATTCAAGAGATTATCATTTTGCCTCTTTAACTGGTGATTATTTTGCTAAATTGAAAGCAATTTTTCCATGGCACCGCGCTGCAACTCATCTTGTCGCTCCGCCATTACGCCCGCTTCGGGCGATGTACTCCGGATTCCGTTGGAGAAGTCGATTTGTGCCATTAATCCGGGGGCGCAAATCGATAAATTTTAATTCGTTTTATGTGGGGATAATGCTTGTTTTACGGCGCGGGGGAGGAGGGGGGAAATTATTTTGCTTTGTGTATAAAATAATTAACGCCCCAGTAGAGGCGCTCATATTCTTCCAGGGTAGAGGGATCACGTTAAAAGAGATTCCATTAAGCTAATTACTTAACAACAGAAAAGAACACGAGTCTTATGGTCAAGATTCGCCTGGGATCGGGGTGGCGCAGAATAGTTGGCTCCATGTGAAATTACATTATCGAACTTTGTTAATAGGTTTTCTTAAGGATGTTTATATGTGAAAGTTTTAATGATTGCACGAGGATAACACACGCTGAAGGCATGCTGAATGGAAGACCCACCATGGGAACCATGGGAAAGTTAACTTACACACAATTTTACAACGTAAAGCTTCGTTGGGGACAGTTGTAAAATTTTGGGACTGGGGGGCGGGGAAAACTTAGTTTCGTCGAATTGGGCTCTGGGGGGTACACGTATGTTCAAGTAGTTTGCGAGTAGAACAAGGATAACGCCGCAATTTTAGTTAATTAAAAAACTTGTGTGAGAATTTTCCATGAATATGATAATTTTTGACGAAAATTTCGGTGCTGTGATAGCTGTGGCGCATACAGAGTGGGTTTATACGCTTTCCTATAAGCGTTCTTGTGGAACTCTTTTCCCTGTTCTCTTTTATCTCGCAAACTAAGCTTTTTGAAGTACACATTGCACCATGATCTGAACGACGTGGTGGTCTGGTGGAACAAGGGTGAATCTTAAGCTTCGTTTTTTCCACACAAACACCAGAAATTTGTTTAAAACTCCGGATAAAGGAGGTTGGTTTAGGACAATGGTTAAATACCAGTGGCGGGTAAAATTTGTAAATCTAACCATAAACATGAAGGAGTCGTCCCACCTGGTAGGGGTTGGATGAGAATTTGATCACATATCCTCGACGTACAAATTGTTATAGTATCGAGAAGTAAGCCTCGGAAAGAGGAGTTATGATTTATGGCAAAGGCGCAAAGTCCCAAGATTAGTCATCTATGATTAAACTTCACCGTATTAATTTCATATAATATGTACAACAACAAGATAGTATCTTTCAACAAGAGATTTCATTTTAGATTTCGCGCCATTTTTGAACTGTCAACATACAAATGTCATTGCGATGATATTTGACAAGTAAAAACTAGGAGATTTTCAGATATCGATCGGTACAAAGTCACAAAACGCAATGGAATAGTGCAAATTCCCTACAAAATTGATGAAAAGATTGTGGAAATGGTTCGTAAAGTTTGTACTGCTGTTGGTCATCATCAAGTGCCTTCTCGCACAAGTATAGTGAATTTAATCAATAAATTCGAACCCCACGGACAAGTTAGCGATGTAAAAACTCCAAGTTGTGTCGTCTGGCCAGGTCAGCTGGCTGGAAATATCGTAAAATGGAATGGGATTGGCGACATCTTGGGACGCGAAATCTTGCCAAAAAAGCCCTTGACTGTAATTTGCAAAGAACCTGTCAAGTTGGAAGACCTAGAACAACGTGGAGGAGAACTCTATTAGCAGAGGCAACCACAACTGGGAGATCCTTGACAATGCTTGAAGATGTCGCACAAAACAGAGTCTGATGGAGGGCAACTGTTTCCGCCCTATGTCTCGGGACGGATTAAAGGAGCAGAAGTAAGAAGTAGTTGGGAGTGCTGTCCATTTGGAGACGAAATAATAAGCTAGATTGCCTGTCTAATGTTGTTCATAACGGCGTGATTGCATGCGTTTGATGCGGCAACAGTATCAATATATAGAATTTTTGTTTACATGATATCTTTGTTAACCCCAAGATATGTTTTGTATGGTGGATTCCCGACTTAAGCAACTTAAAAAAATAACGAATGGCTCTTCGGTGGTATAAATATTTATGTATTCGGGGACTTAATGCAGTTACCTCCGGTACGAGTAAATCAAGTATTTGGTCAACCCTCTAGATTAGCCCCAGTGACACACCAATGGTGTTCTTTCTCGTTAATTAAATTCACCGAACATATGAGACAACAGGGTAGCACCACCTCCTCCTGCTGAACGCATTACGAATTTGTGAACTTCAGGCAGAACATTTTGCTTTTAGGGTAAAATCGAACCGTCACCTACTCGTGATGCCCCCTGGATAACCAACTAACGACGGTAGTAGGGAGCACACCCTCAAAAGCCTACCAAGCCAAGATGTAAATGCAATCGTGCCGACGTCCGCAAGACAGTGGGTGGTGTTGCACTGTTCAGAACGATCTCCTCCGAGCACCGGGCGCACCCAGTTGTATATATCCTTATCCTGATGTCGAGGCTCTGTTAGGATGTACCTTCCCTTTGCTGCCATACTCGTGGGACTTTCATGGACCAGAAATTAACAAAAAAATCAGACGAAGAAGGAAGTTGTGGGTCTGATATAATAAGCATTACCTCAGAGCTGGAGAGAGATCTTCTTGGAGGTACCTCGCCCAGCACAGAAGCCTCGGTTTTCTCGCCCCAGGCAGCTGGCGGCAATGTTGTTGAAGAACTAACTGCCTGTCGGTATGACCGTGTAGCCTAGTAGGAAAAAATCTGGTGGTATCAAGAGGAGGAGAGCCAAGGCAAGGAAGACCGGAATTGGGGAGCTTCACAGAGCACACCCGAATCCCACATTTGGAACTCCCTTCCCAACAAACCAAAGGCAGGACAGTGTTCAGGTGTTCAGTTTCTGACCCCACCAGAAAATGGGTAGCACTAACTCCTACATCTTCTAGGGGGCAATGTCGCATGTCAGACCATACTGATGTATTGCCAAAACGGCAGCGGTCAGAGGATTACCCGGCTGGGCAGGAACCCCAGAACAAAAAAAGGGGGGAGTTGCAAGAACCCTCGTACCAGCACAAGTTGGCTGGCATCACCACGGCAGTGGTCCTGGACTACTATCCCGAAGGCAAATTGACGGAGGAGCAATCCAATCTATTTTCGATTCTATCTCGATTAAGGTTGGCAAATGCCTCATTAAGGTCACCTGCGCCAACGAATCTACCAGCCAATGCCTGACGAATGCTGTCGGCAGTTTGGAGGTTTGGGAAGGGTGCAACCTCAAAGTAATCAAGGAGAAGGACACTAATTCAAGCGGATCGCATTCTGGGTTCCTAATAGTGCTACGGAACCGGAACAGATGCTCCGCAGAATGGAAATACAAAACCAGCCAATTGAGGTGACCTCTTGGCAAGTGATGGCTAGGAAGCTTTACCAGACCGATCAAACTCTTGCCCAAGCCCAAACTGTCGACGTGGCTCTTGTACAGAAAGGTGCTATACAGGGCTTGCGGGCAGCCGGGACTTTGATCAAACATGCTGAACGCTGGAGGTCTGCCCCTACTGGCCAACTCAGTTTTTTTTCTGGGCTGTCTCTTGATACGGCTAAGGATGTGTTAGGGCGCAGTAGACATGATGTCAGGACACTTGTTGGGTTGATTACCGGACACTGCGCCCTAAATTACCACTTACGGAGGATAGGTAAGGTGGAGGACCCCACCAGCAGGCTTTGCGTTGCGGAGGAGAATGAGTCTGCCCTCCACGTTCTCTGTAAGCGCCCGCAATAGCGAGGAGCAGAGTTTCTTTGTTCTAGGAGTCCCTGCTCGTACATTCAAGTCTAACCGACAAGCCACTAGGTAGACTGCTGAACTTGTCCAAGCTCCAAACATTTCAACCTCTGTGTTCTCGTCTGGATTGCTGAGAAACGCAATCCCCTCCCGGTTTTTGACTAAATATGACACAGACACAGGACACAGCCATTGTCCCGGATGTGCACAAATACAGTGGCAGTGCTGTGCATATGTGTTGCCTAAATGATTCCCCGATTCTCGATTTTAATGAGCCACCATTGCTCCCAAAAACTGATATGAACCATCGTTTTCAAGATTTTTGTTAACAATTTTCTGGTGGGTGCAGAAACTTTGGCAAGCGGCCGCTGTCTGAGCATGTTTCTTGGGGCTTCCCGGGCCTTGAGGTGACCGCGTTGCCTTCGGTTTATTGCAAAGAAGTTTGCAAAAGAGGGACTTCCTAATTCCACTCTGGCTTTACTTGCTTTGGCCTTCTACCTCCTGGCGGCCCTAGATTATACGGTCATTCATATCAACAACCTTGGCAGGTAGTCCTTTAAAAAAGTTACCGCCAGTTGCCGGGGGCACTGTTCTTGATTGCGAATCCGAGGCCTTTGTGCCGGAAGAAGTAAATCCGAGGAGATTCCGCTCTAACTCTGAGCTGGTTTGATTGGTCCATAAAAGTCCGACGAGTATGTTAGGAAATGGAAGGTTCATTCTCACAGTGCTTCCGTTACAAGATGAGGCGAATGTATAATGGTCGTTAGCGACAGTGCCAAAAGGAGCTACAGCCATGCAGCCTTCGATACGTTGACATTTACACCTTGGTTTGGTATGCTTTGAAGGGTTGGCTCCCCCTCACCCACTGTATTCGTTCTCCTCTTTCCGCGTGTGCTCAGGCTCAATTCGGAGTAACAGCGTACCCAACCCAGGTCATAGTAGAAAATTGGGGGTGAGAGACGTTTTATCTGAGGATCCGTTATCTGGTTGCACACCATTCGATGTCAAAGAAGGCATAGACGTTAATGATAGGTGTTCAACTCCAGGCTATGTACACTTGTTACAAGGAGCTTGGGATTCGTTGTTACTTTGGGATTGGAACGATTGTTGATGAGTTGATGACCACCACGAATACCCTGCGACAACGAACGAAGGAACGAAGGTGCATTACGGTCTCTTTCAGTATACTCAGAATAGACTTGGCCCGTCTTTTCCTCTACGAACTTACTGACTTTGTACCATGACCAATGGTATGGCTTAGGACTGCAGTACAGGGGTCAGCTTAGTCGTAATTCGACTGAAACATCACCTTCTTCAACTCAAACGACTTGTCATGTCATGACGACTCGACTTTCAGCACAGGGGTCGGTTGTCGCACTTTTCAAATAAATTACATCAGATTTACTTTGTGGATCTGCATCCTTTTGAAAGTCTTCCGTCTAATGGCACATAATCTAAAATTCCTTGCAGTCGCGTCGCACCGACATTTCCTCTCCTTAACTCAACCTGAACTAATCTCCCGCCGTCCTCATTTTGAGTAGAGCAGTGCATAATAAAGAAATAAAAAACGAACTCAGGTGGACACTTTACCGCAGAAATACTTAAAGCGTGTAACTTAATTCTCCATTCTCCATTTTTTGAGGCTGTGTTTACTTTGTGTAGATTTTAATGAGTGCCCCACGCTAGTCGAAGCCACCAACGACACAGCCACAGCAGCAGCAGCAAAATGTTGATGGCAATGTAAAGTAATTCCACATCGTAGGATCCACGTTGCAGCATAAACAGCACATTGAGGAGGACATTAGTCGCGCTCATTAACCACCTGCTGCCGTGCTGCATGAAATTTTCATTAAGCTGGTGCTCATCATCTAAGGTGCTCGCTCTCGTCCTCCTCTCCGGTGTGCTCGGTGCTCCGTTATTAAATAAAACTCTCAGTTTTATTATTGCGTTAAAATTTTTATGATCGTTGCTTTTAAATGACGAAAAAAAATTGCCACACTTGAGGCAGCCATTGGAGTTAACTCAAACTTTTTAGTACAAACCCGAGATTACCCGAAATCTTTGCTCTCTCCCACCACAGAGAGCCCCAATCTGAGTTATGATATTGAATTTTAGGGAAATTAGTTCCGTAATTATAAGCCAAACACATTAATTAGCCATAGCCGCAGGACTGCTGCTCCCAGAAAAGGGATTACCCGTTTTATTACAGTTAATTAAGGCATTCTGGAATATCCCCAAGGAGACAAGCAACTACACAGCAAAATGCCAATAACCCAGGTCTAATAGTTTAACTTAAGTTCTATGTTCGTCCCACTTCCGTGAACATTACACCCATCCAATTCCAGCGGGGGCAGAGTCCCGATCCGGGGGTATTCGGGGGCGGATTTCTGGCTTTTTGGGCAGAGTACGGTTTCGTGCTGCTCATCCATTTATTTTGTGAAACTTCTAATCAATTCTGACGGAAGATTGGCCATGTGATAATTTATCGTTAAGTCAATTTATTTCACTCTGGGGTAATAGCCACGTCGACAGCACTCCATTCCCCGTGTGTATATTAGGAGTCAAGTACTCTTCACATTCGCATATACAGACCCCCTATTCACCCCATGGTTTCAACCCCACGCCCCCAGACCTTACCGCGCCTAACACTGAGAAAAAGAGATTCTTTCTCCTTTTGCCATCTTGAAAGCATTTCAGGTATTCCGGGCACGTACAGCACCAACGGAGGGAGCGCAAAAAAATGATAGAATCTCCGCCCTGCGAAATGCAAAGGCACTGCGGATAAAGTGCAATGTTTGCTAAAGGACCCGGCGCTCCTCCTCGGGTCCGTTTTTGAATCCTTTCTGGCTGAATGGTGCGCAATTTGCCCTACGGCTGGCGGGCGGGGGGCGCCTTGGAACCTGTACAGAATTGTTTTATTAAAAAGGCCACAAAAGTCGATCTCCTTTATTTGCAGCTTTAAGGAGGGGGGATTTTAATAATGGAATTCCATCCTTGACCCTATTGTAGTTTTTTTCTTATTCTTATTGGAATATGAATTAGCACTGGTCCCACTTCTTTTGTCTCATTATGTTTTGGGTCAAGAAACCACGTCTTTTGTTAAGGGAGTTCTGCATGCTCTCTTAAAATACTGTGGGGGATGTGCAGAGCCGTGACTGGCGTAGTTTTTAAGTTTTTACAGGAGGTACATATAAGGGGAGATTTAAGAATGGCGTTTCAATGCGAAATTCAACACTTTATAAACTGTCATTTGTCCATTGATTGCATTTCTGGGGTGTAGTAAACGTTTTGTCGACATATGGGACACCGGACCTGGCCCCGTGTAAGTGTTCCCTCTGCCTGACCAGTTTCCGAAGCGAAGTTATTCAGTTTCGCATCTTATAAATCTTACCGTAGGAGACTTTCTAAGGAGATAGAGATAAAACTACTGTTACGTTTTTACGGCTTAACGGATTCGTAGGATTAGGAATACACTTTTTAATTATCCACACAAAATTTATTTATTACGAAACAAAACACAATTTAATAACACAAACACAATTCTTACAGTTCACTATAATTACTTTCAAATTTACTATCTCGCACTATTAAATTCTATCTATCGCTTTATAGTTCACTTTGAAATCACTACTTTTCACTGTTCTCACTTTAAAACACTTTTATCGCCTTTTAAATCAAAACTGACTCTCTCAGCGCCTGCAAGCCGCTTTTATATCCAAGCTCCACCTTTATTTAACTTCTGGAACCTTCTCGAGTCCTTTTTCTCGAGCCTAGTGGTATGTTCTTTTCTTTTCGTCCAGAAGCTTGAAGTTGTCTTCACTTATCGCGCATTCCAATTTTAGTTTAGTACATTGATTATCTATAAGTAGATGCGTAATCATGGGACCTGCGAGGATGGCGGGTGTTGGTGTTTGGCGGCGCTAGCGTCTGTTTTCTTTTTGCGGTTTGTGCTTTCGGTAAAACTTGCAAGATTTGGAAGTTTTGGTTTGGAGTTTCGATAATACATAATAAAAAAGCTGAGGGTTATCGATGATGGAAATAAAGTGTACATAAGAAGGTATTTTCTTGGAACATTAAAATGAAGTTGAATTTATTTTGGCTGGGGCGCGGTGCCGTATACAAATTTGAGATATCGAATCTCATGATTTTTCAGTTTTCGGACTTTTTGATTTTATGAGACTTATTTGCATTAGTTAGCGAAAAGTCCAATTGCAACGCAAAGGAATGGGAGGGGGAGGGGTATCGAAACACCGTTTTGAAACTATGGCTTCGATTCCCAGATCCGGCGGCGCGGAAGTGAGTGCGGTTTTAAGCCTTTGCGATTCTCAAATCCACAACCGCGAATCTCTCTTTGATATTTTCCGCGCTTTAAAAGTGTGATCCGCAACAAATTTTCTGCGGATTCGAAACCGCAAATGCGCCTAAGATAATCCGACATCAGGTATTTCATTATCGTGAGTCTTCATTCCGAATTTTTGATTTAATTGAATCCGGGACTGCGGATTTGAGAATCGCAAAGTGTCAAATCCGCACTCACTTCCGCGCCGCCGGATCTGGGAGTCGAGGCCATTTCTCTTCATGTTTTTTGGTGGCTGATTATGCAAATCAGCAGGAAATTTTAGGACTGCAATAAAATATGTTTGTCGCACCCTTATAAATATAAAATATACCCCTTTTTAAGGATAATTATAATAATCAAATTAAATGCACTCTTTTTTATATTTATTTGCGAAGGTGGTTGATTTTTATTTAATCTAGCCGAATTTTATCAAACCTTAAGGGGATAAAATTAAAGGGAAGTAATATTTTAAAAATAAACTTTATACAGCAGCTTTTTTCTACGTTTTGGGTTTGTTGCTGCTACCGGATTGCAGGTTGGTTGCTTGGTATTGTTAAGAACAAATAAGTCATTTTCAATACAATACAGGTTGTATTTGAAAAATGATTCAAATATTTTTATGTTTTTAAATTTTATTTTTGATGAAATAATATCAAAAATAAATTGGAAAATTTATTATAACCTCTTTTTCAATGCGGTGAATCCACCCTTGAATCAAATCAAAAAAAAAACTTGAAAAATGTTGTACAATTTTTGAACAAATTTCCCAAAATAACTCTTGTACAACTAGTCCATTATTTAGTTTGTCATATCATGGTTCATTGTCTTGCAGTAAGATTAGTACAAGGGTGGAATAGGTTAACCATTATGATCGTTGGAAGGTGGAATTGACGAGGAATTCTGCGTTTGAATTCTTGGATGTTGGAGCTCGGAAATACTAACCGATTATTCCAGAATCCAGTTGTTATTTTTAGAAACGAATTCCTCTTTTGTAGAGTGCCCGAAAAGAGGGCTGCAGGTGGAAGGAGTGAGACGAGTTATCTAATTTGGTACTGAGGGAATAAGATTGCCGTGCAGGCAGGAGAGGGTTTATTTCGATGGTACTGAGATAGTGGCGATAGAATGTTTAGCAAGTAATTTGTTGATCTACACAGGAAGCACCAAGATTTATTGATTGTCAGTTCGCCTTCGACGATAACTTCGGAAGTTTACGGGATAAAACTGATCCGATAAAACTCCGTTTTTACAACCCAGCGGGAAATGTAATCGCTAGGTAAGCGAGGTGATAATGAGATGGACCCATTACCTTTGTGGTGAAATAATAGCTTACTTTTACATAGGGATGTCCTATGGCGGTAAGTACTTACTGTAGGCATTACAAACGAGGACTTATTTCAGAGGTGAAGTGTATTAAGTGAATACATAGATTACCATGTATGGCACGCAGAATAAAATTCTGGCTACCCTTTTTAGCATTAAAAACATTACTATCCAAAATTACCATTGCATTTCAGCTACATTTGGTGAGAATTTTACTAGCAAGATATCTTTTTGACTGCACTGCACGATCCACACCGAACGAATTTGGAGGACGGAATAAACTCAAGAAGAGATGCTTCGACAAGACAAAGAATAATAAAAGCACATCACATTTCCAACGAAGTATTTCACAAGTCATTACCTAGTCGCTTACCTAGCCATTACAATGTGTAACTGTCGGGATAGGGGGGTGCCGTAGCACGAAGTAAAAGGAACTAAAAATTTAGAAAAAACGACTATGGTCACAAAAGGGAAAATTCAGGAAAGGGCTGATAAGGAAGTGGCTGGTAAGGCTTGACCGCTAAGGAATATCGCCGAAGTATGTACATCCACTGCACCGATCGTCGGCACGACGTGCGGTGCGCTAGCTAGCTCGCCGGATGGGGTGGGGTTCGCGGTACAGGGATGCAGAGAGAAAGTGACAGTAAAAAAAGAATAAATCTCGTGCCTGAGAACGAATTAAAGAAGAGCGGCGGTGGCGGAGAGAAGAAGCTTACCGAGGACAACGAAATATCGACCCTGTCGCAAGGCCAGGCGATAGGACGCCTGGTAGCCCAGACGGTGCAGGTCCGACAATACGAAATGCACCCGTCCATACTATGGGCAGGAAAGAAAAAAAAATCTAAAATGCTGTGTTCCCTGTCAGGTGTGGACTCGCGCAGAGTCAGGCGGTATACGCCTGTTAACCAGACTCCGAGCCCACGTGACGGGAACAAAAACTTAGAGAGGCTACCGCAGTAAGATAGTAAAAGTTGAAGTGGTTGAAGGAGAAGAAAGATATGAAAGAGGAAGCAGAAGAAGTTATGAGGGCTAGGGTACCGCGGTAAGTACCTTCGCCCAATACCCAATAGCCGGGGGGACTTGGACTGAGAATTGGAACTTGTACGTATGAAGGAAGTCCACTCCTGGCTCCTCTCGCTGGCCTGAGCCACAAAGAAAAGTTTTTGTTCCGTGTGCGGACGAGAGCTGAAGACGAGGGAGTCCAGCCACCCGAACTGCTACGTAACATTTCCGCGCTACTAACCGAAAGGGCTGAAGATTGGTATTGGACACAGTTCCGGAGGGGGTATTCTAATCCCACCTGGCAAGATTTTCGCATGAGGTTCGTGGAGCAGTTTGGTGGTCAAACTTCCGAGTACCAAGTCATCAAAGAAATACTAGAGACCAAGCAGGGGAACTTGGCCTTTGGTAAGGCTTGACCGCTAAGGAATATCGCCGAAGTATGTACATCCACTGCACCGATCGTCGGCACGACGTGCGGTGCGCTAGCTAGCTCGCCGGATGGGGTGGGGTTCGCGGTACAGGGATGCAGAGAGAAAGTGACAGTAAAAAAAGAATAAATCTCGTGCCTGAGAACGAATTAAAGAAGAGCGGCGGTGGCGGAGAGAAGAAGCTTACCGAGGACAACGGAATATCGACCCTGTCGCAAGGCCAGGCGATAGGACGCCTGGTAGCCCAGACGGTGCAGGTCCGACAATACGAAATGCACCCGTCCATACTATGGGCAGGAAAGAAAAAAAAATCTAAAATGCTGTGTTCCCTGTCAGGTGTGGACTCGCGCAGAGTCAGGCGGTATACGCCTGTTAACCAGACTCCGAGCCCACGTGACGGGAACAAAAACTTAGAGAGGCTACCGCAGTAAGATAGTAAAAGTTGAAGTGGTTGAAGGAGAAGAAAGATATGAAAGAGGAAGCAGAAGAAGTTATGAGGGCTAGGGTACCGCGGTAAGTACCTTCGCCCAATACCCAATAGCCGGGGGGACTTGGACTGAGAATTGGAACTTGTACGTATGAAGGAAGTCCACTCCTGGCTCCTCTCGCTGGCCTGAGCCACAAAGAAAAGTTTTTGTTCCGTGTGCGGACGAGAGCTGAAGACGAGGGAGTCCAGCCACCCGAACTGCTACGTAACATTTCCGCGCTACTAACCGAAAGGGCTGAAGATTGGTATTGGACACAGTTCCGGAGGGGGTATTCTAATCCCACCTGGCAAGATTTTCGCATGAGGTTCGTGGAGCAGTTTGGTGGTCAAACTTCCGAGTACCAAGTCATCAAAGAAATACTAGAGACCAAGCAGGGGAACTTGGCCTTTGATGACTATGCCGCTAAGATTTTCACCCTCCATAATCGACTATCGAGGCCGATGCCTCCGACGGAGTTGGTTCGCATCTTGATGCAAAACTTGAACGTCTCCCTAGGGTCCGCCATCATGGGATCCTCGTATCAAGATGTGCGCCAACTTCGCGAGGCTTGTTTGAGGGTGGAAAGCTGGCAGCGAGAAAGGAGGGGCGAGCACCGACACACGCCCAGGATCCACGAGCTCGAGTCACCTCAACCCCAGCCTTATTCAAACCACTATCAGCCCTACGCCCCGGAGCCTGGCTGCCGCGCGGAACCTCACACTAATCAGCCGCCGGCCCTTGAAGAAGTCCGTAAGGCTCAGCCCAGCCGACCTCCTCCCAAGTGCTGGAATTGCCGACAAGAGGGACACGGGTTCATGATGTGCACCTCCCCTACCCGCAACATTTTCTGTTATCGATGTGGGCGACCAGATGCGTATGCACCAACTTGTCCCAGCTGCTCGGGAAACTAGAGTCGGGGTGCGAGACTCCCCGTGAGGCCGCACCCTGCTCAGGATTCCCTACCAATAATGTCGACCCTGATATGTCACCTATTTCCATAGATAGTTCGGATCTGCCGACAATAGATCCCTTACCGGTCTTCCCATCTCCTCAGGTCAGAGCCTCCTTCATGCAACGATGGGCTAACTATCACACAATCCGTAAACGAATTTTCGAAGAACCCGATAAGACCATACCAGCCTGCAGAGTCCCACCCATTCGGCAACGTGCAATTGAAAAGCGGACTCACGTCCGAAAGATCATCGCCACCCTATTTCAGGATGATGGCGATGACCGACCCTTCGCCAACGTGCGGATTCACAACACCAGTATGTCAGGATTATTGGACACAGGAGCCAGCATCAGTTGTTTGGGAAGAGGGGCAGAGTCGTTCCTCCTGCATAACCCTGAAATTAAGCTGCACCGGCTGCACACCTCCGTCCAGGTAGCTGACGGCAAGCCAAAGAATGTGCTGGGTTATATTGTCGTACCTATCACCTACGGGTCCCGCACCATCGTAATGACTCTGTATATAGTACCTGACTTGTCTCAAATTCTGTATCTTGGCGTTGATTTTTGGAGGGCCTTTAAATTGGCCCCACATATTATAGGGGAAATACACCACATCCCATCCCCGGACCCCAACAGTCATCACCTTGACGAGTCCCAACAGGAGCGATTGAACCAGGCTCGAGCGCGGTTCCCGTCATTCGACACCTGTGGACTTGGTAGAACACACCTGGAACAGCACGTGATCGACACTGGCGAGGCGGTACCCATTAAGCAGAGGCACTACCCTGTCTCTCCCGCCATCCAGGCCCTCATGTATGAGGAGGTCGATCGCATGCTGAGTCTAGGTGTAATCGAAGAGTCCAACAGTCCCTGGAACTCGCCCGTAGTCTTGGTTCGCAAGCCCGGAAAGGTCCGCCTCTGTTTGGACTCGCGCAAGGTGAACACAGTAACAGTGAAGGATGCCTACCCGCTGCCTCACATAGATGGCCTTTTAGGACGGTTGCAGGATACCCGCTTTATCTCGGCGATTGACCTCAAGGATGCCTTCTGGCAAATCCCCTTAGAGGAAAAGTCTCGAGAGAAGACGGCCTTCACCGTGCCTGGAAGACCGCTCTATCAGTTTAAAGTGATGCCGTTCGGACTCTGTAACGCCCCGCAACGCATGTGTCGCCTCATGGACAAGGTGATCCCAGGCTCTCTTCGAGAACGCGTTTTCGTCTATTTAGACGACCTATTGGTGGTGTCTCCAGATTTCGAGACCCACATCCAGATGCTGGAACAGGTCGCCGACTGTCTGAGAGGTTCTGGACTAACAGTGAACTTGAACAAAAGCAGGTTTTGCGTCCGGGAGGTGAAATATCTGGGTTTTATCATCGGCGATGGATCACTCAAAACCGACCCCGACAAGGTTGCAGCCATCAGAGACTTCCCAGTCCCAAAGTCTGCCAAACAGGTGCGACGTTTTTTAGGCATGACGGGATGGTATAGGCGCTTCATAAGCAATTATGCCAGCATTGCCTCACCCATCACCGACTGTCTAAAGAGCGGCAAATTTGTTTGGACCGACGAAGCCCTCAGTGCATTTGAGGAACTGAAGAAGTCCATGATGTCTGCTCCTTTATTGGTAACCCCAGATTTCGCCAGCCCCTTCTTTATCCAATGCGACGCCAGTAAAACCGGAGTAGGGAGCGTCCTGTTCCAACGACGCGGCGATGAAGAACACCCCATCGCCTATTTCTCAAAAAAACTGAACAGTGCCCAGCGCAACTATTCGATCACCGAGTTAGAGTGCTACGCTGCAGTGCTGAGCGTTAAAAAGTTCCGGGCGTATGTAGAAGGGCATCCCTTTACCATCATCACCGACCATGCCAGCTTGAGGTGGCTCATGAGCCAGACTGATCTAAACGGCCGCCTAGCACGGTGGAGCCTAAAGTTACAGGGCTTCCAATTTTCAATTGAGCACCGCAAGGGTAGTCAGAACGTGGTGCCGGACGCACTGTCACGAGTCGACTGCATTGATGAAGTGCAGCTCTGCCGTGACGTGGACCTTACGTCTCCAGCCTTCAGGACAGAGGACTATCAACATCTCGCTGATAAAATCAGCAAAGATGCTGAACGGTTGCCTGATCTCCAGGTTTCGGACGGATATGTGTTCCACCGCTCGGCCCCCCGTACTGGCGACCCTGAGACGGATGACCTAATATGGAAATTGTGGATCCCTGCAGAACTAACCACTTCTTTGGTCGAGTCCGCTCATGCACCCCCTCAAGCTTCACATGGCGGTGTCCGTAAGACACTCGCAAGATTGCGCGAAAAATATTACTGGCCAGGCATGGCAAGCCAAGTTAGATCTTATATCGCAGCCTGTGACACATGTAAAACCACTAAGGCCCCCAACAATATCCTAAGGCCCCCTATGGGTGAGGCCATGGATGTACAACGTCCTTTCCAGGTCTTATACGTAGATTATATGGGACCATACCCCAGATCCAAAAAAGGCTATACCGCCATCTTCGTGGTCTTAGACGCGTTTTCCAAATATACGTTCCTCCACCCCGTACCCGCTGAAACTTCTAGTGCAGCAACCAGCTTTCTCGAACACCGTATATTCCATGCTTATGGTGTCCCAGAGAAAATCTTTTCCGACAACGGGAGACACTTCACCTCTAAGGAGTTCGAGAAGCTATTAACTGACTACGACATACAACACCTACGCACTGCAGTCTATGCTCCGCACCCCAATGCGTCTGAGCGGGTAAATCGTTCAGTGCTGGCTGCCATCCGCGCTTACATTGGTACCGACCACCGTAACTGGGACAAACACCTGTCGGCTATAGAGTGCGCCTTCCGTAGCGCTCGTCATGAGTCCATCGGCACCTCTCCCTATCAGGCTCTTTTCGGATACCCCATGGTCCTTCACGGATCAGCGTATCCACTGCTGAAAACCCTGGGAGCTCTGAAAGAAGGAGAGATTGCCGTACTACCGGCTGTGGACCGCGGACAAACCCTACGTGAGCAAGTAGAGCACCAGCTCGCCGCAGCCCACGCTAGGCACCAGAAAAATTACAACCTACGTTGTAAGGCCGTACGTTTCTCGCCAGGTCAGACCGTGTATTATAGGACCTTCCCAGTCAGTAAGAAAGCTGAACGCTTCTGCGCCAAACTAGCTGACAAATTCACAAAGGCACGGGTGAAGAGACCGATAGGCACCAGCCGATACGAGTTGGAGGACCTGACAGGGCGTAGCCTCGGTATCTACCACGCCAAAGACATTAGGACCTGATGAGCTAACTATTAGAAAGTAGCCCCCCCGACCATGAGTTCAGGACGACGACAATATGGCATTGCCGGAGGATCGAATCCATGGGCGAAGGCTCTTTCCAAAGGAGGGACTTAACACTTCCGTAGGGATTTTTTCGGGACAAAGTGGATTTGCCTCGAATCTCCCATCGGGAACACTAAGTCACTCCGAGGCTCGATTAGGTTACAAACAGTTTCACTCCGTCGCGACCCAGCCTGTTTCGAAGCAAGTCCAACCCCGAGTAGCCCTAATAAGGCATCTCGCCGGCTTCACCGGTTAATAATAGGGTACCCGCCGAGGTCCGCTTAGGTAGCTTCCCTAGCGGATGGTACACCTCGTTGTTTTTCTTGGTCGTCTGGGACCGAGTTTTAATGTCAGAATTTACCCCAAGGCTGCCAGACCAGTCTACAGTCATGCCGCTTCGCCCTGGGAGGAAGAGTTCCTAGGCCCTAATTTCTCGACGTCCACTCTTCGATAGCTGCGATGCTTAAAGGTCGGCATGGTGCTGTGTTTTAGCGAATACTATAGTTTCACTAGGTTCCGACGTCTTCAGATTGTTAATTAAGTTGGTTCTCCTCTCAAATCCAGATATTCGATGAGGGTGCTGTTCTTTATTAGCACCCGCTCCTTCAACCAGTCCGACGGTTAGAAACACGTAATTAGTCAAGAGGGGACCCGCCAAACCCTGTATATCTTCAGGAAAGTTGTAGAAAACACTAGAGTTTGTCTGTCAGTTATTGGTCGAATTGTCGAATGATTCATAACCTGCTCAATCAACAACATAAAGCCCAGGTCGAGTATTCTATCAGCTCCCGCCACTACCATAGAACGAATATCTTCAGATCTAATAAGACCCTAGTCACCAAAGCCAGCAGCCTTAGCAGTTTTAGTCCGGATCCTGGTAAAGGATTGATAGCAGGTGTAGCCCCCTCAGTAATTATAATGGAGATCCTGTCACATTTGTTAAAATCGACCCTACCTCTAATTCCCGAATCGAAGATTTCATCGTCATAAGTTGTTGGCTCAGAGTGTATGTAACACGCTCTTGTGTTTTTTTGTGTGTTTTGTGGCTTTATCCCCATCTTCACGCTCTTCGTCGATTTTCTTCTTCCTCTCCCACCTCCTTCTTGACCATCCCTTTTACCAAAGCGATATCCCGAATCTCAAATCCATTTTCATAGTCCTCATCAACTTGTTCTGAGTCTCCAATGCTTCTATGAACTTCTCGCCTGAAGCCATCGCTGCTGCCACCATCAGTGAATCGATCGCCAAAACCCTCGCCGCCCTCTTCCTTGGAAATCTAACACCGCCTGGATTATGTACATCAGAGTATAGAGCCGACGTATCTAGACACCCTCCAGGCTCATGAGGCCCAATCGACCCTATAAGACGCCTGCCGAAAAGAGCACAAGTGACATGCAGAGTTAGGAATATTCCTGACGGAACAAAAAGTCACTAGCGCCACACTCAGTAGGGGGCGCATGGTGTAACGGTTTTAGAGGAACCCCAAGCCGTGGCCGTTGACGAGCGCCGTTGTCCAAAATGATTGCTCGTACTCAAGGAAATCCACAACGAGGCGGATAATTTATAAGTGTTTAAAACGGCGTCACGCGAGGTTGTCCCTACGATGGCACGGCGGAATGTGCGATGCATGTTATCTCATACCACTAAGGGAAAACAATTCGGAAGAGCCTGAGGAAAGTCCACCCTTACCTTCCTTAAGATGAAAACAAACGACAGAGCATGGGACTCTTATCTCAGGGAGTGGGTGAGCCACACGTTGCCAAAAAAAAAAAAAAACCACCATATCCGGCCCCGTTTATTCTTTTCGAGTCCCCTCTCCTCTGGCGACATCTAGGTGACGCGCGCTGTAACGGTCGCCTGCAAAAATTATAAACCAATACAACCAGAAATCTTCCAACGAAAAAAAAATTGGTTTGGCAACCTCACAGACTGGCAGACCTTTTTCCTCATTTCATCATTCCACGACATTTTTATTAGCTGGTAACCCCACGCATTAACTTCTCTGTAGAATTCGGCACTAATACTGCGCCAAACTGTTCGTACCGTTTGACGAAAATTAACACCGACGGCACTGTAACGACGAAAAAGGGAACAACTCGCCTGGAAAGCGGGCTAACGGCGTGACTTTGTGGGTGTGTGCGTGCCGGCGTACGAGGGATGGCCTGATCGGGGATTTTTCTGAGGTGAGGGGAGGGGAGCTTCCCGAAAAAGATCGTCAGCAACAAGGAAGAGTCGTTTTTTGGCGTTTGATAAGAAGGGAGTGAACAGAAAGTAAAAAAGTAGAAAATTTCCATTTTTGCGGAATCCATATTTTTAAAAAAAAAAAAAAAAAGTTTGGAAGGAAAAATAGGAATTTATAAATTTGATCAAAAGGAGTGCAGCCTAAAAGGAAAAAAAACGCAAGAAAACCGCTGCCTGGACGTGATCAAGGAACAGGGAAAAGATGGGAGTTTTCCGGTAGATAAAAGGTAAAATTTTCTAATTCCCTCGAACAGATAAACTAGGTATCAGGTGTGAAAAAAAATTTTTTTTGAGTCCGACAAGGACTGAGGTATCGTGAAAACGTTGTTGAATTGGAAAAGTGTTTGGGCTGTATGTATTCAAATTTTTTTTTTTTTTTTTTTAAAAAATATGGATTCCGCAAAAATGGAAATTTTCTACTTTTTTACTTTCTGTTCACTCCCTTCTTATCAAACGCCAAAAAACGACTCTTCCTTGTTGCTGACGATCTTTTTCGGGAAGCTCCCCTCCCCTCACCTCAGAAAAATCCCCGATCAGGCCATCCCTCGTACGCCGGCACGCACACACCCACAAAGTCACGCCGTTAGCCCGCTTTCCAGGCGAGTTGTTCCCTTTTTCGTCGTTACAGTGCCGTCGGTGTTAATTTTCGTCAAACGGTACGAACAGTTTGGCGCAGTATTAGTGCCGAATTCTACAGAGAAGTTAATGCGTGGGGTTACCAGCTAATAAAAATGTCGTGGAATGATGAAATGAGGAAAAAGGTCTGCCAGTCTGTGAGGTTGCCAAACCAATTTTTTTTTCGTTGGAAGATTTCTGGTTGTATTGGTTTATAATTTTTGCAGGCGACCGTTACAAATGTAAAGACCTTCATTTTACTAAATTTGCAGTAGAATTTTTCAATTACCATGTAAGCGGTTACACAAATCATTAATGAATTCTTGGGTTACCTGAGTAACCCCTCGCTAGTTTTCCTGCTGGGAGCCTTTGATTTGTTACATATAGGGTGTTAGTAATACTCTATTTACAAATTTTATAGCACCAAACTATTAGGAGTCCTAGCATACGTGACAGACCCTGTACAAGCAGTTGCGGAAAAATTGTAAAGATGAGAGGATGAATATTAACAAAACTAGTTAATACTAAGTAAAGCCGGTTTATAGTACACTTCAGCCTGTCCCTGTTATGCTGTCTGTAAATTTTGGAAAGAAGGATTCAATTGTTTTACAGTTTCAGGATGATATATTTATCTGGATCTATCATTATAGCCAAGGTCCTAAACCCAAAGCAATGCCTGAAAGCGAAAGGATCTTTTTGATTGAAAGCCGTGAATTATGCCTACTGGGGACACCACGATCTAAAAAAAGGCGCCCTGTACTCGACCTCTTAGGTGGTGTGGAAGAGAGTGCACAAGACTTATTATAACTTATTAAAGCACTTACAATTCCTGGTGCGTTATAAATTTTAAAATATTCTTTTGGAGTAAAGTGCGACAGTTTAGCATGGAATGGTTTTACATAAAGAAAGATTTTACTTTTCCCATATCATTAAACATTAAATCTTAATGATGAGGCAAAATACTTCATTGCCTGGGATACTATATCGAGCCCTTCCCGCCGTTTTATCGTAAGCGACATTTTTTCGATAAACTAGCCTAACTAATTAGCCTAACTAATTTCAGCCCATTACAAATAACAGATACAAAAATAAGTAAAAAAAACCTTCTCCTGTAAAATTTACTTTTTGTCGGTTACGATAAAACGGCGGGAAGGGCTCGATATGATAAAAACCTCTTCCATATGTAATTTAAAACTTTTTACTGAAATTTTCTCAGGCTCAACTTTTGGTCGAAAATAGAAAAATTTTTATATTCTGTACAAAGCAGAAATTAAAATTTGCGGCACCGTATCCACCTGCAGACAAAAAAATATGATTTCATAAAAAAATAAAAAAAAATAAAAATCTTCCACGACTAAATTTTTCCCTAAACCTGAAAAATCGTTTTTAAACAACACAACAACAAAAATTCCGAAAATTTTGTCTCAAAGAACGGCAGGCGCAATCGCAAGTATCCCAATTCATGCGATTGCTATATACATGAATTCAAAAGTTCAATGTACATAAGCAGCGAAACCGATAGACAGCTTTTATATATTTCGAAAGCTCTTGAGTCTCAGTTTTAACATGGATTTTTGAAATCAGTGTAAGTAACGCCATCTATGTCCAAAGCCCGCAAACAAGGTTACGTATCTACTTATAGATAATCAATGGCATCTACTTATAGATAATCAATGTTTAGTACATAAATCATTAGTTCAGACATCAACCGGAGTTGTTACCGACAATCGTTGATTATGCTTTTTCACAAACAGATGGCGCATAAATCATCACACTACGATAAAAGCGAACGAAAAAAAAACCAACAAAGTGCGAACCTGTCCCACTCGAAGAATACGCGGTTTGACTGGCCATGCTTTATTGTCGACGAAGCCCTGATGGCCGGGAACCACAAAGACGACCGGCTGAGCTCACCAGCAGAGTATTGGAAACCACAAGCCAATTTGGAATTGGTCCTATGAAACTTTATTCACTCTGATGGGCGTTTGGCTGTCAGATACGATAAAAATCCCTTTGTTAGTAATAGGCCTTTCTTAACTTTTCATTTTGAAAGGCAGTAGTTAGGATGTCCTTACAAGGGGGTGCAGGTCACGCGGGCTCACTCTGGGCAATGTGTTCTATGCCTGGAAATTGCCAAAAAGGGTCAGGGATTAGCCGCCAGTGGCAAAAATTCATCGCGCCAAATAAAGAAGAAGAAGCAGCAATATTTGAATGGTCCGCGAAGGCAACAAGGTCGTCTCCCACAAAACCCGCGGAGGACCGCATCAGGAAAGGTAGGCAACTAGGGTAAGTAGTGACCCCACTTCATCCAGAGAGGGGACGACGCCAAGGAAAAAGGAAGAGGCTTTGCAGAAGCTGGGAGTCCAAATAAAAGAGCCCGTGGACGAAATTATATCGCCCACACAATCTTGGTGATAGTGAGAAGAATGAGAGAGTCCTATTCCAAGGTGTCAAGGAGCAAAAAAAGTCCCCAGAAAGTGGCAGAAGCAGCCACAAGTCGGAGGAGGTCACAAAAACTTTGGAAGCCCGCAAGCGACCTAGAGAGCCTCAAAGGAGAGATTTAAAACGGCCAGAAAGAGCGCTCGGTGAAAGGGGAAAAGTTCGGAAAGTCTGCCTGGACTAAAGTAGAGCGAAATAAGAAGCTGAAAAAGCGGAAAAAGCAAGTGGAGAAGCATCCATAGAACACCATGAAGCCGCAAAAACATAGAGCCGGAGTTCAAGTTCAGGGAGTTCGGACATAAAGCAAAGAACTGCACCGACAGCAGGGAAATGAAAGAGCTATGCTCTAAATACAGAGAAAAGACAGGAGGCCAAAGACTACGCTGGAAGCCCTACCTGCCTGTTATGCCAGGAATTGAGGAACAGCAACAGGGCCCATGGCATGAGCAGTAGTAAGTGTCCATTATTCCAGAAGGTAGATAATTCGGTGTATCCAGCTTTATCAACCTCTCGACAATTTTGCTCCACCTTGCGGTGTCGAAGCTAGTCACCATTTTTACAGCAACCTATGCAGCAGGGTGTTGATCATGGCCCCAATAGAGGGGAATTTTCGGGATCTCTCTTCCATGAGGGCAGTCTGAGTCCGCGATTCGCCGTGGAGCACGCTGAGATCACTTCTTCAATGGAAGAAGATCTTCTTAGGGCCACCTGAAGAAGCGCGGACATCTTCTGTTCCATCGGAAAGGCGACCCGAAAAACCACTTACTTCTAAAAACCGGAGTGGCGCAGCCAAAAAACGTTTTAAACGACTTCTGGAAGCTGGCTACTACCGTGGAGATACTGCTAGGATTTGCGTGGCCTCCGTGGAAGAGAGGAATACCATTCTTCTTAATAAGAAGAGGGTTAGATACTCTGGATCCTCTCCTGGCCACAATACCTCTGCGAAAAGGCAAAGGCTCCAGTTATACGGTCTGGAATGCCAGCTAAAAAGCTTTCAGAAAAGAAGTCCAACGCACCCATAATGAAGTCAAGTCGACCTACTGCCAAGTTTCAGAATGGGCAGAAAGTTTCAGAATGGGTGTGCTCGCGACTGAATATTCGGAGATTCTCCTGACCATGGAACAACTAATTGTCGTGCATGGGAGTCCTCTGGCGGTGATAGTCCAGTTGGGACAGAACAGCCGAGGTTTCCAGGTGTTGCTGCGCGTCCTCGGCGACCACGTGGCTGAGAGGTGTGATGGTCGACCTTCAGCCCTGTGAAGGAGCTAGTCTCGTCGCTGTGGACGAGGATAAGCTACCGCGTAGCCATGTTATGGTCAGGTATTCACCGGCTTCAACTGAAGACCCTACTGATACCCGGGCGGCCGAATTAGCTACAAGTTTGGTTGGGCCCAGCGGTCTGGTTGGGCGGCAGAAAAAATCATGCCCAAAGCTGCCCTCAGCCAAACTTGCAGCAGCACTTCGCTCCTATCACCAAGGAAGCCCTGCGGCTACCGTCTGAAGCTTCGCAGGAGCTTGCTCCAGGAATGGGAGAGGTAAGTTCTAATGTGAGGATGATGAGCACTGTACTCTCTGGGCTGGTGGTTGGGGAGGCCTCTAATGAGGAGGTGAATCCCTCCACCATTTTAATGTTGCAGGTTGCTGGGGAAAGGACTAATGCCATCATCCGACACAAATAACCTCATAGCCTCCATAGCCCAATTTTGGGAACACTGGGGATGGGCACTTAAAACACCACTCCAATCCTCAAGGGGAAACCTCGCGGAAAGGCTCTCAAAAAA
Organism: Thereva unica; assembly: GCA_949987705.1. Classification (NCBI taxonomy): domain Eukaryota; kingdom Metazoa; phylum Arthropoda; class Insecta; order Diptera; family Therevidae; genus Thereva; species Thereva unica. Next base: position 25,120,596 of record OX465285.1, on the reverse strand, counting down.
GGGGAATAATCCTTTCAGTAAATGAGTACTGCTTCCAATATGAAGCTTGTCCAGCTAACCCTTCATCAGGCTGACTTTGCAAATGATGTGGCCCTAATCCCACATGTGCGGCATTGGTACTAATGCTGGCAGACTGATCTACTAGGCACCTAGCATGACTGCCATAGAGCGGCACTGGAAATGGGGAAAAGACTAACCTGCCTTCCTCTCTCGCAGTTCGTATTCAGAGATCTGGTAGCTGTCATTGTACCTTTTTACTAATAGAAGGAAGCTAAATTTAAACCTCTCTCTTTGGATGGTAAAGAAATGGTTTTCTCAAAGGAGGCTAAATATCTAGGTATAATTTTGGATCAAAAGTTCTCCTGAAAACCTGGATTGAAAAAGTAACTGCCAAGGCAAATACATCACCCCATTGCGACAACGGTCATAAGGCCCATGGTCACGTATGCATCCATTGCATGGTGGGTCAAGATCAAACAAAAGGGTGCTGTGGATGTGATTAAGGTATCACTGGAACTAAAAGCACCTGTCCGACTGCGTCTACGGAGGAAGGTTCAGTTCCTTCGCTCCATCTAGTAGTGAAATATGAAGCCCTGGCGGGGGTTCTGCGTCTACGGGAGCTATTCTCCTTTAAGCCAGGAGACCTTCTGGATCATTTTTTTTATCGATCCACAACGGGCTGAACCCGAATGATATCATTGTCTCATACTATTCCTGCCACTGCGTTGACAAATCATTTGAGACGATTATTCGAAGTAGGTCAGTTAGTCAACATTGCAGGCATTCTTTGCGGACGGATCTGAAATCTTTAAAGAGGTAGGACTGGGCGTATATGGCCGAGGAGCCAACTATCTATGGTTCTGGGCACTCCTCCACTGTTTTTCAGGCTGAGGTAGTTGCCATCCAGGTGTGTGCTCAGACTTGTATTAATAGAACTCTAAAATTGTAGAAGAAATCTTGAGTGTCATGGTGCATACTGAGTGAACGTGTTCATTTTTTATTTATTTATTTATTTTAATTCGTGGGACATGTACAAAGATTAAAATCTTAAATTACAGTACATTAATTAAAAGTTTGGTGAACATAGAGTAGTAAGCATAGAAAAAAATATATAAAAAAAAAAAAATATAAAATAATAAAAAATATAAAAAAAAATAGAGTAAACGGGGAGAAAAAAAAAGAAGAAACAAATGAATTAAATAAAAAAAATAATAATAAGAATTACAATTAGTTACATCTAATTAAATAACTAAAAATAATTTAAAGAATTGTTATCATGCGCTAAACAGTCCTGTTTGATATAAATTCGAAAAGATGCTTCCTGAAAATGCCCATTGAATCGGCCCGTTGTAGTTCAATAGGGAGTGAATTCCATAGCAGAGCTGCGTGGACGAAGAAAGATCGCTGACCAATTAAGGTATGAAAACGCGGAATAACCACACTATTATTTCGAAGTGATCTTGTGAACTGCACAAACTGGTTGAGATAAGATGGTTTTCGATGCTGGAGGATATCGTGAAACAGACGCAGAAGCCTATACTCACGGTAATCACTAAGAGAACAGCCCAAAACAGAATTAGAATAAGGTGATATATGGTCAAAACGGCGTAACTTGTAAATGAAACGAACACAGTCGTTGAAAGCGATTTCAAGTTTACGGGCGCAGGAGGCGTCGAGAGCGGGAAAAATAGACAGACCATGCATTAGAAGAGGTAAAATTAGTGCCTTCACTAGGTACAAGCGGACAGTCCTAGTGAGAAAACCGCAATGGAACCTAAGTTTCGACAGTTGCCCGTATGTTTTGCAAATGATGGAACTAACATGATCGCAGCATGTCATTTTGGCATTCAAGATAACTCCTAGATTTTTTACCTTCTCAACACAGGCTAAAGGGACCCCGTTTAAAGCGATAGCGGAGAGGTCGGGACGAAAAGTGGCAGAATGAGAGAAAAGGATGCAATGAGACTTCGAAGGATTCAGTTGAAGTAAGTTGGAGGTCGACCAGGAAGAAACATGGCGTAAGTCAGCAGCAAGCTCCGTCACACGTCTTTGAATTTGATCATTAGGCGCAGCGATATAAAGCTGCACATCATCCGCGTACATATGAATCTTAGAATGAGTTACAACCGAAGGAAGATCGTTAATAAAGATGCTGAATAAGAGGGGACCCAGAATAGAACCTTGAGGTACGCCAGCACGAAGTCGAGCTATCGAGGAGCTACTACCACCAAGTATAACTTTCTGAGCGCGGTTGGTTAAAAAGCTTTCCATGAGTTTGATAGCAGAACTAGAAAAATGGAGACGAGAGGAGAGTTTCTGCAAAAGCAGAGAGTGATTAACGCTATCAAAGGCTTTAGAGAAGTCGAGCAGCAATAGGCAGCAAACGTGGTGAGCGTCGAGAGAGTTTCGGATATCAGTTGTAACTTTGAGGAGAGCAGTTTCGCAGCTGTGACGCTTGCGAAATCCCGACTGCCAAACATTTATGAGTCGAAGACGATCACAATACTCAAGGATCTGAGTTGTTATCAACTTTTCCAAAACCTTAGCCAGAAATGGAAGAATACTGATAGGCCGAAAATCAGAAGGACAGGCAGGAGATGGGCATTTGGGTATTGGAATAATAACAGCAAGCTTCCAAGACGAGGGAAACTTAGAAGCTGTAAGGCAGGAGTTGAAAATGTGAGTTAAGACGGGCAACAGGCAAGGAATGAGCATATTTAGAAACCTCGGTGAGATGTTATCACTACCAGTTGCTTTAGATTTAACAGAAGTTAGGGCAGTGAGGACCTCGAGGGAGTCCACACAACGAAAGCTGAAGCCATCGGGTGAGGGAGTGAAGGAGGGGTTAGTCGGGTCCGGCAAATGATGAGATAAGAAGTATTGGTTTAGATCTTCAGGACAAAGGTTAATGTCGGTGACTTCTTTTTTAGAATGAATACCCAAAAGGTGTAAATTATTCCATACCCTTTTCAATGACAACGAAGGATCAAGCTTACGGGCGTAAAAATTCCTTTTAGCTTCCTTAATTTTAGCTACAACTATGTTCCTAATACGCTTATAAGATCTCCAAACAGAATCACTATTGACTTTTTGTGCCCAGCGGAAAAGAAACTCTCTTTCAACAATCAACGATTTAATTTCTGCGGTAAACCAAGGCTTCGACCTTGCCGATAATGTTTTACTTCTCAGCGGTACACACTCATCAAACAGATCAAGGAACATGCTGTTAAATGAAGCGATCTTGTCATCGACGTCAGTCGTAGCTAAGATATTAGCCCAAGGCATACAAAGGCATCTTTGAACGAGTCGGTCTCGGTCAATACTGGAGAAATCACGATAGTTGAGAGTAACCGGGGTAGGAGGGTCAACACTGAAGCAATGACAAACGAATAAAATATCGTGGTCTAGGTAACTCGGGGGAGAGATCTGGTTTTGAAAGGTGATAGAATTGATATCATTTGTGAGAAACACGTCAAGTAACGAGGGTTCACTGCAATTAAAGTAAGTTGGGAGAACATTAGTAACATCTAAGCCAAGAGAGTGAATAGTGTGCACAAAAGAATTTTGAAGGGTTGATTTCTTTAATAGATTGACGTTGAAGTCGCCACCAACCAGGATGTATTTATACGTGCCGGAAAGGTGCTCAAGAGTTTCGCTAAGCTCTTCGGCATTAACAGGGTTGAAAATGCCAGGCGGAGAGTAAACGCAGACAAGAAGAAGTTTCTCAGAGGCGCTAGAAATTTCAACACATATAAATTCAATTCCTGGGAGTTTGGAGAACCCGACGGTTTTAGATTTAAGATGATCACGCAAATAAATGGCGACTCCACCACCAACACGTCCCTGCCGATCATTTCGAAATAACTTGTACCCATCAATGGTAACGACAGAAGAGGGAATGGATTCTTTGAGCCAACTTTCACTAATGAAAAGCGCATGGACACCGGAATTTATGAATAGCTCATTTAATTCGCCAACTTTGGATCGAATACTTCGCGCATTTAAAAGGCAAACGTTAAAACCACGATGCTTCGAACTAAAAATTTTGAGCAGCGTTCTCACCCGGTCCTCGCAGCCGAGACTAAAAGACATAAATTAAGCGCACTGACGCGAAACAACGAACATTATCAGGAAGCGAAAGCGTGCAAGAACAAAAACAAAAAGTCCTAAGAAATTTAGCAGGGTTAGAGCATGAAAACAAAATTACAGTCAGAAAAAACATTAATAACGCAAATAGAGAGAAAAAAAAAATAAAATAAAATAAAAATAATAATAATTAAATAAAACTAAAAAATAAAATAGACTACAAACTACAAAATTGATAAGAAAAAAAAAAATTTCTCAAAAAAATAAGAGTAAATTTCTCACTTTAAACTCTAGCAGCGCGTGCCTCAAGTGCTTCTACAGATGGGCATTGCAGTTGGGAGGCATCTCGCACGGCAACAAGACGACCATCCTTTCTATGCCTGATGTGGACGAGACCGTCCCTGGTGGAGACCGAGTGCAGCAGCCCGAGCTTACGAAGTTTTAAAGCTTCTCGCAGTAGATTGCTGTTGGTCACAGTAAGGCTTTCGTTAACATAAACTGGAGAGTCAGCTGTAAAGCCGTCCAGCTCGCAAAGTTGAAATCGCAGTTTATTCTTTGCCTTCAGGGCGCGCATGAACGCCTTAGCTTCGCGCTGCCCAGAGAATTTTACTACGATCGGTCCACTTTTCGCACGCATTCCGGCGCTGAGCCGAAATGCTTCGGTGTAATTGGAAAGTTTATGATCAACGATGGTAGCTAAGTTGGTGATGATCTGCAGCGGGGAATCGTCTGGCTTCGTGGGAATGCCCCGTATAATGACGTCACTAAGTCTCTGGTTACGTCTCAAGTCATCCACATGACGTGTATTATCAGCTAACTGGGAACTGATAACGCGCAGACTGATTGCGCAGCTCCTAGTAAATTTAATTTTTTTCCGCTATATTTCCTAATTTTTAAGAGTTAATTATTCTTCCGTCGCGTCACTTTAATTGCCTGTTGGTGTCTCGCAGTCTAAAATAGCAAATAGTGTAATAATTAAAAATTAAATTCAAATTCACTCCAATTATGCCTAAACAAAGACCACCAACAACACGAAAAATCGCTGAGTCAGACTCGTCTAACGCCAAAAATGTTACACCGGTACACTCAGCTACCAGGCGCACGGAGAACACTACTCCAAGATCTACGTCGATAGCAGCCCCGGAATGCAGCATTGAACTACTGGAGAAGCGGATTATGTTGACCTTGAATCGAGTGCTGGAGGAACGACTTTCTGCATTTGAGGATCGGTTAATACAGCTTGAGAGCCGCCTGTCCACGCAAATTGAAGATGTACGGAATTCACTTACCACTCTAGTAAGTAAAATAAATAATGACGTTGAGTCCGTGCAACATGATCTCGCCGTTCTCTCCAACGAGGTGGAGGATCTTCGACGGCAATCCAGACTTCAGGATGTTGTCATTCGTGGTATTCCGTGTGCTGATAATGACAATCCGAAGGAAATTATAAAATCTCTTGCCTCCACCATTGGCCATGAGCTTTCACAATATGTGAATGTATTTCGCCCACAGCAGCGGCGCGGCACAGAATCTGGCAATATGAAGAAACCAAGTTCAATGCTTATTGTCAAATTCCCTTCTGGCAATGAGCAGCAGGAATTTCTTCGGAAGAGCCGTCTACATGGACCGCTGCCCCTAAAGAATATTAACTTGGGCTTTACTTCCGATAATCTCGTGCATGTCAATGAAAGCTTGACGTCAAAAAATATGGACATTTTTCAGACAGCTCGGAAGCTACAAAAAAGGAGCTTGGTATCCTCTGTATTTACCCGTCGTGGTTTAGTGTATGTGCAGGTGGATAAAAACAAACCACCCAAAGTTTTTTCCTCTGCACTAGATCTCAATGATGCCGTTAATTTATCATCTTCTCCCAGCCTGAAATAACTGCCAGCATATGTCTTGGAGCATCGCATCGCACTTTGAGCATGATTTTTAATTTATTTTTAATTTTAATTTTCATTTTCGTCTCTTCAATGTTAATTATTTTCTTCTTTGTTTTTATATTATGTTATTTTCTTCTTTGTTCTATATTTTTATTAATTTTATTAGCTTTAGTTTCTTTATATATATGTTCTTGTAATGTATTTATCCTTCACTTTCACCTTTTCTCACTTCTACTGTGCTTGCTTGATGGATGCTTCTGTGTGTTGTTCTGTCCTTTGATTTGGATAATCTCTAGGAGTTATGAATAATTACACTAATTGTGTGCACAGGGAGAGACTACTACTCAATATCCTGTCCTCTTCCTGCTCAGGCCTGAACATTTGTGTTTTTAATGCAAGAAGCTTAAGAAATAAAATGGATGAATTCAGATTAATGTTGGAACTCACGAAAATTCATGTTCTGTTGGTAAGTGAGACTTGGTTGAAAACTGGAATCCCGTCTGCTCTAGTTTCCCTTCCTGGTTTTTTGATGCATCGTAATGATCGCATAGGTCGTACTGGTGGGGGTGTCGCCATATATTGTGCATCATTGGCTCGCAGCTTGAATTTCTTGCGGTAGAAGTAAAATCTGCCGGTGACAAATGTGTTGTAGTCAGTGTATACTGTCCGCCCAATAGTTTTAACACTGAGATTGGCACTGAACTTGCCAACCTTAAGCCTGTTCGTTTACTCCAAATGGGATCCCTCGGGATCCCATTTGCGCCAATTTCGTGTTCGCTTACTTTCTCGGGCTCGAAAAAGAGGGGAAATTTTCGCTTCCCCTCTTGCCAATTTGTGCCAGAGGTTTTGAGTCCCGGCGATTGTGGATTGCTGTTTGTAGTGTATTTGAATTGTCAAATGGAACTGTCAATTATCGTGTTAAACCAAAACGATTACGACTTGATGAAAATAAGTTCTTTATTTGGTGCCTAGTAACAAGATTTTAAATAATTTCATGCATAAATTATTAGTTTCAATAGCTTTATGTCATTAATTTGAAGACCCAAGTGATTTCTAGGTTAGATTTGCCAAAAACAGCCCAGAAGGTGTTCGCTTACTTTCATATTTTTATCCCCACTCTTCAATTTTATTGTAAAAAATCTCGGGATCCCGAGGGATCCCATTTTAAGTAAGCGAACAGGCTTCTTATTGCAAGGCTTTCTCTGCACTCGCGTTAGATCCTTTGTGTGGGCCTTATAGGGCAATCGACACCTGGTATACATGGGGCGGATCAAAGTGACACTCAAACTGTCAACTTCCAAACGAGCGTATGTCATTGTGATCAGTGTCTCGTAACTTTTTGCAATTAATGCCATCTATCGGAAAACGTTTGACCTAATATTTTTCATGCACGAACTTTTATATTTCTCTAAATTTTCCTGTAGTCGTAAAATTTTCCCCATAAAAATAAAACCTGAACACCTTTAAAGCAGCACCTTCCACATACACTCATGGTAAACAAAAATTCCCGAAATTGTCAAGAGTACGTTGAGTAGGTGACTCCGGGTTTGGTATAAAGTTACGGCGCAGCATAAAATCCAGTCAAGTTTATTTGTTCAGTTTACTGAAAAGTGATCTTTGTCCATTGACGTAACTATAAAGAATCTCATCTCCTAAACGTTTAAGAACTAAACTGCAATTCTTTTCTATTTAAGGTCTCCTCTCCTCCACTGGCTCTCCCTATAAAGAATGGCAAAATATGCAGAACGATTCCGCTTGCCTACAAATGTGGAAATTATGGAAAACACCTATTCGGGGAGTTTTTACCAATTTAAGGTGCCATTGTCAGCAGTGGCAGATTTTACAGAAAATACAATTCCTAAACCGAGAATTTTATTCAACGAAAAAAAAGGAGAAAGAAATTGAAAGATAAAAAAATTTGATTGATGCAATTTCTGTAATTTAAACACGGGAAATTTCGCGTTCAATTTGAATATTGAAAACAGGCGAAATTGCTTACTTCTTGTGGAATTGCCCATCCTGGAGATTACAAGGTCCTTATCCTTTTTATAGCGATTAGGGGGATGGGGCCGAAGCCCCGACGGATGGATGCGGACGGCTGCTTTCATTTTTCATACAAGGACAGCGTAGAGATTACCGCAATCTATCCTCCGGACAGACATTCCCTGTTATCCAATTGACTTTCTTTCCCAGATTCAAAAGGCATCCTCAGCAATTTGATTCCCGAGCGGAAAATTAAGAAAAAGGAAGACGAAAATTCGTTTTGCTGTCGGACAGACTGGAATTGCCTCATTTCTGCTTCTTGCTCCTCCGGTGAAATTTGTCTCCAAAGCGAAATTGTTAAGGTGATATCAGCAGCCCCCGCCCGCCCCGCCCCATGGGCCATCCCCCGCCCTGGCACTCTCCTGCAGGGGCACTTTGAAGTCTAAGCATATCCCTTTGCTCGCACTGGGAACTATCTTACTGTTGTGGAAGGTGTGCGCCCAGTCCTTGCTCTTGAGATTTTCTCTAGCCATTTGTATTGATTAGTTTTTATGATCTATTCACAAGACAGGAGGCGCTCCGCTATTCCGGTCACGTTTCCAAGTGTTTCACTATTAAGAACCGGCAGCGGTCCGTTCTTATAACAAAGCACAGAAAAAAACCAGGGGAAATTGTAATAGGGCCGGAGCCCCTAGCCTCCTCGGCATTTCTGGATTACTACCTCCGGAGACTCGGCGCTGTGCTGAATTTATCATTCGAAATTAGTGTATACCTCCTACTCAATTTCATATTAACCAAAATAAATGAGGTTATAACAGCTTAGATACAATACTTCTAATGGGGATTTTTGCAAATAAGAAATATTTGAATGGAATATTAAATCGGCGTGTATCGGCCGTGGGTGGATATAATTTGTGGTGGCTGCAGTCGACGCTTTTGAATATTCAAGAAATGGCGCCAGTTCGGGGCTGGAGAGTCATAAGCAATGGGGCTGGTGGCTTAGGTCGATGTGTAGATTGGGGGCAGGCGAAATGAATTTTTATTAACAGCAATATAGAGCAATGGAATAGGCAAGAGCGGGTCTAAGCCACTCTCTTCAAACAAAATGTGACGTCACGATTCCATTTTAAGATTGAAGTTCAAGTCTTTGCTAGGGTGAAAGCCTTTTGTATAGAGTGGATTTTGATAAGGTTCGTGACTTCGATAGGATGACAGTTTTGTACGGCTTTGATACCTTTGGAAGTCTAAGCTTAGTCATGGGGTGAGATGACGACGACCTCCAAGTATGCGTGACGCTGGTTCTTCTTCTTCTTCTTCTTCGGTGGCTCTACAGCCTAATTCGAGCCTTGGCCTCCATCAGCTTCTTCCTCCAGACGTCTATCTGCTCCGCAGCTTGTCTCCAGTTTCTTGTGTTGAGCAGTTTTGCTGCATCGGCCTTAACATTATCTTCCCAACTTAACCGTGGTTTGCCAACTGGTCTTTTGCCATCTGGTAGTAAATACAGGGCTTTTTTTGGTATCCTTGAGTCCTCCATTCTTTGGACATGGCCGGCCCAACGTAAACGTAGTAGTTTGGCATGGGTCGAAAGTTTACATTCTTTGTATAAGTCGTACAATTCGTGATTGTAGCGTATTCTCCATGCACTGTCTTCATTGATTGGGCCGTATATCCTTCGGAGAACCTTCCTCTCAAATATATCCAGCTTGTCTGCGGATTTCTGGGAGATACTCCAAGCTTCACATCCATACGTAGCTACTGTACGTATGATGGTTTTGTAGATTCTTATTTTAATTTTTCTGTGGATGTCTCTGGATTTCATTACTGGCAGTAGTGAGAAGTATGTTCTGTTTGCGGCGTTTATTCTTCTTTGTACGTCTATCGTTTCATCGTTGTCTTCGCTGACTGTGGACCCCAGGTAGTTAAATTGGTTTACCCGTTCAAAGTTATATTCCCCCCAGGTGGTATTGTGGTTTCTTCTTCTTCTTTCCACCCTTGACTGAATTAGAATCTTACTCTTCGCTGCGTTTATTTGCAGCCCTATATGTTTTGCTCCATCTTCTAATTCTGTAAATATTTCTCTAAGATATGACAGTGATCTTGCAAGGCAGTTTATATCGTCGGCATATCCTGCCAACTGTTTGGATTTGTTAAGCAGGGTTGCGTTCGCATCAATGTTAACCTTGCGAATTACTCCTTCTAGGCAGAGATTAAATAGCATGGGTGCCAGCCCATCGCCCTGCTTTAAGCCTTGCTCGACTGGGAAGGATTCCGTCAATTCTCCTTGTATTCTGACTGCACATCTTGTATTTTCCATTGTCATTTTTGTTAATTTTATTATCTTCATGGGGATGTTTAGGTCCAGCATTGTTGCATACATTTGCTCCCTGTCGATGCTGTCGTATGCTTGTTTAAAGTCGATGAAAAGTTGATACACGTCAATGTTGTATTCCCAGCACTTTCGGAGGATTTGCCTTATTGTGAAAAGTTGATCCATTGTTGACCTATTTCTTCTGAATCCCAGCTTGGTATTCACTTATTGCAGCTTCTGCGTAAGGTTCCAGTCTGGTCTTAATTATATTGGTCATTATTTTATATACTGTGCTTAAAAGAGATATGCCTCTATAGTTTTCACAGTTGAATCTGTCCCCTTTCTTGTGTATTGGGCAGATAATGCTTTGCTCCCATTCTTCAGGCATTTCTTCATTCCTCCATGTGCAGCATAGTAATTCGTGTATAGCTGCTGAGAGCGGTTCGCCTCCTTGCTTGATAAACTCTACTGGGATGTTATCAATTCCTGGAGATTTATTGTTTTTTAATGATCGTATGGCACTTTGTACTTCTTCCAGAGTGGGTACATTTGTTTCTCTGGTGTCATCGTTATGTTGTAGACGGGGTTCTGGTACATGTCTGATGCTCTCGTTTGCGTTCAGCAGCTCGCTAAAAAATTCCTTCCATCTTTTCTTTACATCTTCGCCTGTGACTATAGTGCCTTCTTTTGTTCTGCATATACCGGAGGAGGGTTTGAAGCCTTTCTTGAAGAAGTTTACTTCCCTGTATGCTTCCCGTGTTTTGTTTTGGGCAAAGTTTTCCTCTGCTCTCAGGATGTGATTGTTGAGGAATTGCCTTTTCTTCTTCCTGCAGATGTTTTTTGCGGTTCTTCTTGTTTCCTCGTATTTCAATTTCTTACTCCTCGTCGGTCTCTCTATGTATATTCTCCTATTTTTATTTCTGGCCTGTATAGCTGCTTTGCATTCCTCGTCGTACCAGTCACTGGCTCTGGCTGTGCGTTTATACCCTACAGTTTCCTTCGTGACATCTGTCAGTACCGTCTTCAATCTCATTCCATTCTCGACTGTATCTTCATTATTTATACCTATCCTTTCTGCTAGAGTTTCCTGATATCTCTCCAACACGAGCTGTTCTTGGAGGCGATCGACGTCGAATTTCTTTTGTTTGCTGTTTCTTCTTTCTTGAGTAGACAGCCGACATCTGAATCTAGCTTTAACTAGAAAGTGGTCCGATTCACAATTTGCACCCCTACAGGTTCTTACTTGCAGGATACTGGAAGCTGCCCTTCTGTCTATTAGAATATGGTCTATTTGATTGCAGTATCTTTCGCTGGGGGATTGCCATGTGTATTTGTGAATGTCCTTTCTTGGGAAATATGTTGAGCTGACGATCATATTTTTACTCATTGCGAAATCGATAACACGTTGTCCGTTATCGTTTGATGTTTCGTGAAGACTTTCCTTTCCAATGGTCGGTCTGTGCCAGTTCTCTCTTCCAATTTTGGCGTTGAGGTCTCCTATCACCATCTTGATGTCATTGGAAGGGGCCGTATCATATGCGCGCTCAAGCTTATAATAGAAAGTGTCCTTTATCGTGTCCGCTTTCTCCTCCGTCTCCGCATGTACGTTTATGATTGAGAGGGTAAAGAACTTCGTTCGGAGTCGTATTGAACATAATCGTTCACTGATTGGCTTGAACTCTATCACATTATCTATAATTGATTTGTGTACTACGAAGCCTACTCCTAAGTGATGTTCTCTTCCGCAGCTGTAGAATATCCTGAAGTTGCCAAGGTCCATTGTCCCGTCTCCTATCCATCTGATCTCTTGTAACGCGAGTAATTTTATTTTATATCTGCTCACTTCGTCTAATGACTTAACTGCTGCAGTTCTGTACATACTTCGCGTATTCCATGTTCCGAAAATCATTTCCAGGTGCTGTTGCCGTAGTAGTTGCCGTTTTTCCCGTCCGTTCCGAGGCTTTGCTTCGGGTTTCTTAACTGATGTGTTTTTACAGGGTCCGGTAGTTAGCCCAACGCCCAACCCCACTACCAGGAGGACCGGATCCGTGAATTATACCCCATCGGGTAGGGTGGCCCAGCTATACCCCCGGGCACTGGGTACGTCCGTCGTCGGTTGGTTATCCAGGAGGCACCAGCGACGCTGGTTCACCCTGGGTAATGCGTTCTCGAACGGGGCAGACAGTCGCCCTCCCAACCGTTCGCTGCTCTCCTTGTCCTCTGGGTCGGATCAAGGTGTAATGTGAACCGTGCCGATGATCAACTTGGCTACGGACCCAGCTTAGTAAAAAATAGCTCAACCTGGCAATCTCCGGTTCTAATTACCACTACCCGGGTATTGCGGATCATCGAACCACAAATACCGATGAAAAAAGGGCTACGGCCCACCCAAACCAAGAGAAGTCCTTTCGAAAAATGCCGCCTCCCCCAAGCGACCATTAGAAACCGTGCTGCTCGTCGCGGCACTGTCGCTGCCCAGAGAACACCTGCGAGCACGGCCGCTGCGGGGATCAGAAGAGTAAATAGTCTGCAGAAGGGCTTGTAACAAACTGTGATTCATTACTGTTAAACCTTCTCCCAACAAAACTTTAGAAAAAATAAATATTCACCCAGCAGGCCAGGTGATTCTCTCTTTGAAAACTTCACTTCAAAGCTTTAAAGCTTCCTACCCCGATGGCCTTTCCAGCTATAAAACAAACCGCTTGACTAGGCCAGAGTCAGTCTTTTACTAGTCTCGTTCCGGAGAGGTCAACTTCTTCGGTCCTATATCGTGTCAAGGTGTACGATCCGCCATAGTAAGAACACATACCGCAAACCTGAGGGATGTTGGCGACGTATATGATCCGACTATATTCCTGGCAGCGTTTCCTATTCTGTGTCGAGGGGTGTAATCCGGCATGGTCAGACCACATACACCACATACAGACCGACCACTACCGAATGCCTGTGGAATGTCGTCCAGGCGTTGTCGAGGTGTACGATCCGACAGTGCTCCTGGCAACATAACCCAGTGTTAAGGTATGCCCCTTTGGGCACGCAAGTTGTCAACCAATTGCTTCAGCGAGCGGAACCATTGTTCATGTAGTTGGAAATCAATTGCTTCGACTAGTGGAGCTACTGGACACACTGATTATGCGACGGGTCGTCAGTCGCTGAAGATGCGTCTTAAGATACAGAATTCGTCGGTTATTTCCGGAGCTACAACCATTGCCCCAGGCTGGACGAAGATGGAGCTTCACAAACCTGGGTTTGTTAAACTCTCCAACCGCCAGAGAAAATGTTTTCAAGAAGCACTGGCAAAAGGCCTATCCAAGGATATGGCCCTGGAAAAGGCTTTAATAAAGCCCTCGAAAAAACTGAGCTGAAGAGAGTTCGTTCAGAGAAGGAATCTCCAGAACGTTCGGAACAGAAGAGGACCACGCCGACCAAGGGGCCCACAACCCTCACCTTTAGCCAGGTGGTAAGCAATGTTAAGTTTGGCCTCATGTCGAACTGCCCTCTGACACCTGAGCAAATGGTACAGTTGTAGGAGGGGATCAATGATGTCGTCATCGAAAAAGCAGGCGGCGGTCAAACCGTTTTTGGAGGGGAGCTCCACCGAAGAGGCTGGCTGCTGTTAGCCTGCTCAAACCCTGACCCAGCAGGATGGGTGAGGAGTAACGTCTCCTTCATTAAGAGCGAAAGTGCTCTTGATATCATTTTGGTGGAAGTGGGTCTTTTTCTTCAGACTCACATCACACGAGGCTACTTCCCTCAGAGTGCTATCTTAACCAACGAGAAAGTGCTGGCGACTATCGCTGCACAAAACTTGGTTCCCGCTGACAAGTGGAAAGTGGTCCAGAGGCGGTTAGGAAGCACTGGTAGTGAACACCGCTTCCATGGCTAAGTTGATTAGTCTGAAGGGGAAAATCGCTTATCGATTCTCCCACACCAGGCTAATTCTTAAGGGTGAAGATCCTCCAACGAAGCAGCCATAAGGGTAAGGATCGTCGTGTAACGTAATGCCGTCAGATTGGCCATGGGCCATCTGAATAAGGAGTTTGGTTCGCCCCGACTCCGGGACCATCTGGCGCCGTTCCAGATCCGGCCTCGACATCTGTAGCAAGTACTAAGGAGCCTGTAGCAGAGTCGGAGCACGAAGCAAAAATGAGCGCCATGAGGGCCCTCTAAGTTAACTTGCACCATGCGAAAGAGGCCTCCTCCACCCTGTGCAAGACTTTCGCGGAGAGGCATCTTACCGTTGCTCTTATTCAAGAGCAATGGGTAATCGATGGCAAAGTCAGAGGACTTACCACTGACTCAAGTAATCTAGTAGATGATCGAAGTTGCGGGGCGCCTCGCGCTACTTTTTTAATTGACAATTGTGTCACTGGTCTCTCCATTATCAACATTATTTCTAGAGATCTGGTGGCGATCTCGGTTGCGGTTGCCACCACCAACGGATTCCAAGAAATCGTCCTTGTGTCCGCGTACTTCCCGGGATGTAGAAACAGTGCCACCCCAGAAGGTTCGAGAACTGATTGAGTTCTGTCGCATGACGAACTGGCAATTCGTCATCGGCTGTGACGAAAGGGGTGATGTGTTTCCAAGAATATGTTGCTATGAATAACTGTCACTGCTAGTAGAAAAGAGGTGCTGGGCCTTACCTTCACTAGCAGGATTGAAAACTGGCGTAATCTGGACGAGGCCTCACTGTCGGATCATCTGCATAATATGGGCCTCTAACGGGTCTAAGTTTCACGCACGTGTGGCCTCGAAATTAGACCTGCTTGCCGCTTCCATCAGCTCAATGTGTGAACTGGAGAATGCGGCCACGCAGCTTACTGATGTGCTGACCCCTTCCTACCATAACAGCAATACTGTCTCTTCCTTTCAGTCGTTGGGTAAGGTGCCCTGGGGAAACTATACATAGGTTAGCAGCAATGCGTAGAGATGTTAGGAGATTGTTCAATAGGGCAAAACATACCGGGCATTGGAATGAATATAGGTTCACCCTAACAGCCTATAACGAGGAGTTGAGACCTTCCAAAAGGATTGCCTGAAGGAAACACTGTGACACCCTTCAGACTGTTGTAGAGGTGACTAGACTCCAAAAGCTACTTTCCAAAGAGTCTTTCAACGGAGTGGGCCTTCTCATAAGGGAGGATGGCTCCTACACCTCTAATCATGAAGAAACCTTGAGGTATCTGCGAAGCGAGCACTTTCCAGGGTCAATCCTCCAGACCGCTTATCCATTGGATGCTGGGTGTAGTCATAGGACCCTCCTGTTATTGTGCCGTGAGAGGCTTTCATTTATATACACTAGGGGGTCAGCTGTAAAGCCTAATTGCATCAATTTTTCTGGTAAAGACTTCGAGCTCTCAAAAACATTACAAATTTTCTAGAAATTATAAATGATCCTGGATATCCTGATATTTCAGATCAACAAATGGATGGTCCATATTTCTTACCTCCTAATCCACTCCGTCGATTTTGACTCAACTCTCGGCAATTCGGACCAGTGCTAACTTCTCATAAAAATTGCCCACACCAACCAAACCACCTAAGAGAACTGTTTGGCGTTATGAAAATTTCAGTTGGCTGGCAGTTACTCGCTTCTTATAAGCCACAGACAGGGACTTGTGTTTCCGTAGTACAAACGCCAATTTTCCTGCTCTCTGTTATACCAATTTTGATCGCCATCTCGCTCAACACCATACTGACTCCTCATAACCTCAAAACTTTTCTTAACTTTCTTTCTAATCCCCGAGTTTACTTGCGTCATCAGGAGATCAAAGACTTGACGGACTGGTAATACAAGTTGAACCGAGAATATGTTGATTTGAAATATGGTTTTTTGAGATGAATGCGAACGCACTTCTCTGACAAAAGTTATATCAAAATAAATGGATTCGATTCCTATTGGACAACCCATCCAAGTGGAAGAGCTAGGGGTGGATCAGCTGTACTAATTAAAAATAATATCAAACATTACCAACAAGAAAACATTCGTGAAAATTACATTCAAGCGACGGTTATTTCAATTAAATATAATGGTGCAGATCTAAATATTGCGGCAGCATACTGTCCTCCACGAGATACCCCAACGAAATCTCAATTTACCAAAGTCTTCAATAAACTTGCTCCAAGATTCATTATTGGCGGAGACTACAATATAAAGCATACGGCATGGGGTTCCAGTAATTTCACCCGGAAAAGGAAATGAACTTCTAAGTGCTATTAACGAAAACAAGTGTGATTATCTGTCTTCACGAGGACCAACGTATTGGCCAACGGATGCAGCAAAGATTCCAGATCTTCTTGATTTCTTCATCATAAAAGGTATTTCTTCCAGCTATACTCAAGCAGAAGGTATTCATGACTTAACATCTGATCATACACCCGTTCTGCTGTCAATAAGCGCGACAATCATCAAGAAAAAGAAAAAGCAGAATCTCACAAATAAGTATACAGATTGGGATCTCTTCAGAGAAACTTTGGAAAAGCTGGTCAGCTTAAAAGTGAGGCTTAAAAGTAATGAAGAATTGGAACAACAAACAAATAACTTCATTGAACACATTCGAATGGCAGCCAGCATAGCAACTCCTGAATTAGAAGTCAAAGAAGAGTGTGAAATCAAATACCCGGCCGAAATCAGAGAACAAATCAAGCAAAGAAGAAAGGCAAGGAGAATATGGCATCTTACCAGAAATCCTGCTGATAAAACAGCGTTCAATAGAGTAAGTAATTATGTCAATAAACTAATTAAAAATTACAAACAGGAATGCTTTGACAACTACCTGAGCGGACTGAGTCCAGAAATGGATAAAGACTACTCATTGTGGAAAGCAACAAGAAAATTTAAACGACCCGTAACTTGAATACCACCGCTAAGAAATGCTTAAGGCAGATGGATTCGACAAGACATTGAAAAAGCTGAACTCTTTGCCCAACACCTTGCAACAGTGTTCCAACCTCATAACATACAATCCAATATTGACATAAGACCTACTTATCAACCAAATCAAGTTTTTAAAAGGTTCACGCCAATGGAGGTTGCCGAAGTGATCGACAGAAATCTTAATCCAAAAAAAGCAGCAGGAATCGATGGAATATCACCCGGTCTATTCAAGGAACTTCCACGAAAAGCAATCATCAAGATCACATACTTATTTAATGCCTGCATACGCTTAAAATATGTGCCCAAGTTTTAAAACGGCCCAAATAATCATGCTGAAGAAACCAGACAAACCTGATGAAGAAGTAACATCATATAGACCAATTTCATTGCTTCCCATCTAAATTGTTTGAAAAATTGTTACTAAAACGTCTGAAACCGTTAGTAAACATTCCTGATTTTCAATTTGGATTCAGGAATAACCATTCCACAATAGATCAAATCCATCGAATCACTTCTGTCATCGAGCAAGCGTTAGAAGAAAAGAAATATTGCCCTGCCGTATTTCTGGATGTAGCTCAAGCCTTTGACAGGGTTTGGCACGAAGGATGATACAAATGAGCAAACTCCTACCACAAAATTACTGCCAACTGCTTGAGTCATACCTCTTTAATCGCAAGTTCAGGGTCATCCATGAAGAAGCATATTCTGACTTTTGTCCGATATTAGCGGGAGTTCCGCAGGGAAGCGTATTGGGACCCTTCCTATACCTGCTTTATACTGCGGATATTCCAACAACAGATAACACATTTATCGGAACATTCGCTGATGATACTGTAATTACAAGTATGTCAACAGACGTATCCCAACCAAAAGCGGTGGAAAAACTCCAACGAGCCTTGAATCATGTTAGCAAATGGACAACAGATTGGAAAAGCTTGAGGTTAAATCAGTCCATGTGACATTTACGCTGCGTCGCAAAAACAACAGCTTACACACGTACCTCAATGGGGTGCAAGTACCCCAGGCAGAATCTGCAAAATATCTTGGTCTACATTTAGACTCAAGACTGAACTGGAAACATCACGTGAGACAAAAAACTGAACAGATTCGATTAAAACAGCGTCAAATGTACTGGCTAATTGGACATCACTCCAAAATGAACCTGTATTGCAAAAGACTAATATACCAGTCTATGTTCAAGCCGATATGGATGTATGGTGTGCAGCTCTGGGGTTGTACCTTGGACTGCACCCGAGCGCAATTCGATCTGTCAGAACTAGCCATGCTAAGACGGTTCCCTGATCACCGGCCCCAATATACGAGTTGAATTCAAGACGAGGACAAATGTAGGATTTGTAGATTATAGCCCTGGTCGACGAAGGAGGAAATTGCACTTGAAATTCCAGGAACTGTGATGCTTATTTAACGATTTGGAATATCTGACTATTCTGCGGTTAATTTTAGACCGTACACTGAGACGGGAAGAATTGTGAAGCAGTTTTATTAGCAAAGAGACAGTACTTGGTTTTAGTTCCTTTAATTCAACACGATTCTTGCGGCCCTAGTTTGTGCCTGCTATTTGATTTATTTTGAAGCTTTTTTCCTTCCTTCTTACGTTAGTGTCCATTCGACGGTCCGTACATTCGCCGTCAGATGGGGCAGATGGGCGGATGGACGGACGGACTTATCGCATCAATGTTTCTGGCAAATATTTTGAGCTCTTCACACACATTAAAAATTTTCATGATATTATAAATTATCCTGGAGAGAGTCCTTAAGGTTTCAGGTCCTTGGAAATAGTTCATATATTTTTTAATTTTCTATCCAACACCGTACTCCATCGATGTTGACTCAACTCTCGGTAATTTGGACCAATGCTAACCTCTCATAAAAATTGCCCACCTCAACCAAATCACCTAAGAGAACTATCTGGCGTTATGAGAACGTCAGTTGACTGGAACTTATTCGCTTCTATAAGCCACAGACTGAGATTTGTGTTTACGTAGTGCAAACGTAAATTCGCCTACTCTCTGTTTTATCAAATTTAATCGCCATCTCGTTAAAGACCAACCTGACTCTTCATAACCTCAAACCTTAACTTAACTTAACTCTAACCCTCGAGTTTACTACTAGGCATTGCATCATCAGGAGGCAAAAGACTTGACGGACTAGTAATACAAGTTGGACCGGAAATATGTTGATTATGGTTTGAAATATGGTTTTTTGAGATGGATGCATACGCAAATATCTAAAGGAAACTCCTTGAAGAATTTAATATCTAGCAACAAGAATGCGTAGATCCATGATATCCAGGAGCTAGCCAGAAAACCTCTTCAACACGTGTGTGGTAATCTCCCTCAAAACATGTTTTTGTGCGAGAACCAATCGCTGTGATCCCCCCAACAAAGATATTTTATCGAAAGATTTTCCATGTTAGATTAGCAGGTTCAAGTTCTCGTTCGATACCGCCATAAAGTCACGTTCCTCATTTCCCCAAAAGCCGGAATTCCTATTAGTTAACATCCTTAATGCAAAAACTGCCAACACCCAACCGCATACGAGCCACAACGAAACTATTATCCCGAAATCGTTAAAACTTGACTAAGTTTGCGGCTTTTAATATTTAATCGAACTGTCATCCATGAATGCCGCACAATTCCTAGCGCTTATCCGGAGCCTCCGCTCCCGATATATGTACAAAGCACGCCCTTGCCAACGGGGCCGCAATTCCCGGAAAATAAATTTTTGCGGTGATTGAAGATATAAGAAAAGTCGGGGATGGAAAGCAGCATGTTTACCCGACCTGAAACGTGTTTTAAAAGGAGCAGGGCTGTACGTGACAGGATTTCTTGTTTATTCCACGGAGGCACAAAAACCGCTCATGTAGACATTTTTATCATATCAATGTCTATATTTACGTGGCAGAATTTACAGGACACAATCACCATACATCAGATGGGAGCAAACCACTCACTTAAGCCCGGCAATATTTCACCTGTGGCGCAAAATCCTGCCGTGCCATGCCGTTAGGCTTTCAAGAAGGCTCGTTGTTGTTCGCTCCGTTTTTTATGGCAATAGCAAACCATTCTATCCTGGCGGCACTGACTACATACACCACCAAGGGCAATGTCAGGACTTAATTCTAGACGGGTGAGCTCAGGTACGACAAAGTCTCTTAGCCACCTACAGGAAACTCTTTATCTCAGTTTAACCACACACCATCAGAGAACATAATTAATGGCAACGACTCGAGAGTGGGTGTCGGGCTGAAGGTTACTGTATTGTAGACTCTCTACGTTCTCATCATCCGAAAAAAAGAACAACTTGATAATGGCATCCAGGCTTCCTTATCTTGATGTGCCCCGGTTGTCGTCGTTAAATGAGTCATGTGTAAGTAATTTATGCCTCGGAAAGGACATGCCTTAATGAATGTGTAGAAGTTGCTTTTTCCATTACGGGGACAGCGTGAAAGACATGTCTATTTTCGAACATACCCTAATTGCCAAAAATATAGACTTAAAAATACTGTTACCAACTTAGACTGCTATTATTGGCGGCAGAGGACGTAGGAGACATCTCAGCTCTTGGGGAATTTATCTTTGATCGCTCAAGACTGTAGATTGGTTTGGTCCTGGTTAGTGTTTGAACTAACCCAAGCATTTCCCCTGGTAAGAATGCAGTTTCTAAACAGAATCGAAGTTTGTTGACAGACCAATTAAGTATGGTGCCTCGAGTTTGAATCGTCAACATATGTACTAAGGGCTCTGACCTGCGGTAACAATTATTTATAGTTCGTCCATTAGCTACTTACATGGATGAACTATAACTAGGTCGCCATCCTTTAAGTTGTCCCTTTGCTGCTTTAACTTCGGCTGTTGCTTCAGTGACGTACTATAGTAGAATTGAGCTCCCTGCTTGATGGCCTGAATGTGCTGCCATCTGCTTGGTTGCTCTCCGATTGGAAATTTAGATCGTAGAAGTGCTACATAAGGGAGTTGTTGAGGGCTGCTTCAACTTGGATTACGAAAATAAGGGTTTTTTAAAACTAAGAACTGAATTGACTATAACTCGACGAAGATGCCATTTGATAACTTTTACCCGTCTCCCATAAGTTGATGGCGGATCCTAGGGAATGAAGTGTCAAGTAATGATATTCTACGTACGGAATGTTAACACTAGAATATGCTGGTACACGCAATTCATTTAGTAGTCACCAATAAATTCGTCAGAGAATATGTGACAAGGGATTCGCTTGCGAAATGAGAAACGTATAAAAGTTAAAAGAAGGCTTCAATAATAACGCTAAGCATGAGTTCGTATCGCTCACGTAGTCAGGAATACAAAAGCTGGTAAACATCAACGAAGATTTTCAAAATTTTTAGTCAAAGATTATCCATAAACCTTAATCCCTTTTTAAATTCTTTTATTTAACTTACACTGTTTGTCGTCAAATCTTGGAAGTTAAATTTGACCCACTTCCCGGTTTCGGATAGAGCTGAAATTTTGCATACACGTTTAGTTTGGATGACAATGCAATCTGGCCATTTTGTAAAAATATCAAGATGGCGGTTCCAAAATGGCGCCCGATTTTTGAAATTGTGCTCCGCGGCCCTCTGACATGGGTATCAAATGAAAGGATATGACAGGTAGAACACAATAAGCTATGTGGCGTCATTCCAAATTCAAAATGGCGGCCAACACTAAATTGCGGAAAGCTTATAATAGACTAAAAAGTAGAAAATATAACAGATCAACTTCCAATTTTGCACACACTCGTAGTTCGGGTGATAATTAATGTGTATGAATGATGAGATGAATAATTGAGTTAAGGGTGAATTGAAAATAAAGAAGCAATACACGTTACAAAAAATCACAAACAAACACAGAGATGCTGCTGTCAACTAAATTCAACTACTCAAATACTGAACTCATGTCCGTATGCATAATTTCAACTAAACCCAGGTAGCAGAGCTGAGTCGAGTTCAGTCAGCCTTAACCCAACTCGACTCCCGTTTACATGTAGTTAGACTTGGGTTCAACTTGAGTTCAACTCATCATGTATAAGTACTAAATGCAATCTGACCTTTTTGTAAAAAAATCAAGAAGACGGTTCCGAGATGGCGGCCGTTTTTGCAATTATGTTCCACCGAGCCCACGACATGGGTATCAAATGAATACAGTAAACTGTGTGACGTAATTTTAAATCTAATAGAATTGCCATCATAAAATGGCGGAATACATATAATAAACTAAAAAGTAGAAAATAAAATAAATGGTTAAAAAATTTTTTTAAAAAAAATTCTTTTAATTAACTAAAAAATGTACTGAAAAGTAAAAAATAAAAAATATTTTAAAGAAAGCGTGAAATTTCAATTTTAATGAAAAAGTTAATTAAAAGAATGGCGCATTTTTCATCAAAAATTGAAAATATAACTGTAAATCGCGTGAGATTTACAATAACCCTCAATTTTTTGCTTTGTTAATTTCAAATTCTAACAAAATTTTTTGATGAAAAATGCGCCATTCTTTTAATTAACTTTTTCATTAAAATTGAAAGGAGAATGACCATCAACGGTACTGGTTTTTCTCATGCATCAAGATAAAAATTATATTACAATTATTTTCTTAATTTTTGAAGTCATTCTGCAATTAGAACTGCCAATTTTGTATTGGGTTTATTTTGTAAACGTAATAAGTTATGAAATTGTTTTGATAAAATGAATTACCTACTGCCGGCTATTCTTACGTTAAAGTGTTGCCATAATCAAAATAAGTAAATATATTGACAACTCTGTCTGGAATATATTCAGTGGAAGTGAATACTGAAATTGATGAGGATATTCCTCTGATTTTAGGCCTAAATAATTATTTGTTAAGAGGTAGGATTAAATCCAGGCATGTGAACAGTCGTACATATTACACGTATTTATTAATGAGCAGAGACGACGCTGTTTTTTTTTCAGCTCTCCTTTTTTTGTATTTGTAACTGTTTTAACAGGAAATATAAAGGCAAGGTACTGATTTATTTAAGTCTCTATCCCATCAGATATGCTAATTAATCTGCTCTCCAAACTACGACCTATAAACTTCCCTCTATACACGACGCGACGGATATTTCTATTTTGAGGTTAAGTTACGTTTTCTAAAAAAACTTGGAAATGCGGGTTTTGATTCCAAAATGGCAATTGTAGATGGTTATTTGGTTAATTTATAAACCATCTTAAACAACTTTGGAATTGACGCAACTCTGTACCGTGGTCCATATTGTCGTGGTCATTCTCCTTTCACGCTTTCTTTAAAATATTTTTTATTTTTTACTTTTCAGTACATTTTTTAGTTAAATAAAAGAATTTTTTTTAAAAATTTTTTTTAACCATTTATTTTATTTTAAAATGCTTAAGGCTGAAACACAGCTCCGTTCTGCTTCGTTCGTTCTTCTCCGTTTTTCCTGATGAAGTGTACTTCGATGCTTTACGCAGAATGAAAAAATGAAAAGAACGAACGAAAGAGAACGGTGCTATCTGTTTCAGCCTTTAAACAATAACGAGTATCAAATGTGAGAATTTTCAGGCTTGTCAATTCTTTCGTGAAATTTTCGAAAATCAACTGGAAGTTGAATTGTAAACGCTTTTTTGTATGCAAAGTAAGAGCTTTCAAAGCAGAGTTTGAGAGTAAAGTAAACTTCAAGCAAAGTATACGTAGTTTTAAACTTTCTTTGCTGCAGACTGTGAAAGCTTCTTGTTTCGTATTGCTGCGAATGCTGTTGCCTTCAAATTACTTAAAAGCTTTCACGAGCATACTGGTTCGGCTGCAAATGCTTAGGCTTTAAAATACTTTGCTGTGAAATGGTTTCTGTGTGCTTACAGTTTTTCAAAGCTTTGCTCTCCAAAGGCTGTGAAATTTGTTTCAGCTTTTTCTTTCATGGTCTAACTTTATATGCAACTTTGTTTAGAGGGGTGAGAGCTTTTTTTATGTGCAAGTGAAGTATTCGCAGCCGGGCCAGCATACCCCTGCATTTGTAAGCAACAGTGACCGCAGCAATATGAAATAAAGAGCTTTCACAGCCTAGAGTATAAAATTTGAAAATATGATTGCTGTAAAGCAAAGCAACGAAAATTGCTGTGGTTTACTTGGCAGCAAAGCAAAGTCAACAGCAAAAGTATTGAAATTGCTGCAGAAATTCAAACCCTGTTTCCAATTCCTTACATTTCAAACGTTTGAGGGATGAAGCTCTTTTTTATATTCAAAGTATCTCGCTATTATCAGTGGCGGATACAAGGGGAAGAAATGAGGGGAATGAGATCGCATCATGTTATAGTCTGATCTAAAACTGTACACACCTTGGTCTGTCGGCTACTTGTCTTCTGGTGCTGGCTAAGCTGAGTCTGTGGAAGTCATCGATCGGCGAACTAGGCATTTTTGATCGATGACGATCAATGGAATTCGACTGCAATGGCTTGTATGAACTTGTCGTGTGACTTGTTCTACACAGCCACTACATAAGAAAATAACTTTTTAAGTTTAACTTTTTCAGTTCGGGGCTCTCTGACCTGGGGGCCTGGAGCAAATCGTTCCATCCCCCCTTCTTGTGAAAGGTTTGCAGAGACGATGTAATACATTTTGTATTAAGGGATCGTCCATAAATTACGTGAGGCGATTTTTCGAACCCCCCTCTCCCCTTGGTAAGATGACGTGAGATTTGGCTCGACCCCCTACCCCTAAACTCACATGAGATTTTTCCAATTTTAAAAAGTCTCTAGTATTTAACACAAAAATACGCATTTACGGGCATAACACAAGATTTAATTAAAGATAACTGATAATTTGAACTCTTGCTTATCCCTACTCTATTCCACTGGCTTTACCGCTTGTAATGGACACACAACTACCAAAACGTGAGCTTTCACATTTAAAAGAATTCCATTACGCTACAATTCGGCCAGTGCCATTCCTGTAGTTCTATATACTAATGGCCTTTTCGCGGGTCAGTGTTACTTGCCTCGTACACCACAACATTCGTCGAGTCGGGCGTTTGGCTGGGGCGGTGGCGGCTAAACAATCGAGGGGCCACCATGATACTTTCTGCTGGCGTCCGCATAAAAATTTTTTGTGAAGAATTTAGCCATATCTTAAGGCCCCCTTTCACGCACAGGTCGACGGCAGGCCGTGGCCTGAAAGTTTTCTTCTTGAAGCCAAGTATCATCACACACCTCCCCGGCCGCCAACTGTACGGGGTCTGCTGTCTAAGAAAACTGACAAAAAACTTTGCATTTATCATCAGTTTGTGCCTGAAGATCTGAACTTCTATTCAGTCTCGATCCGTGAATTTCTCTTCGTGAGTCTGGAGCTGCCTTAAGGCACATCCATAATGGCACGGAGGCGGTGACGGCGGCCACCTGCGAGAGAAATCCCCATACATTTAATTTCTCCGCGCCGCCTGCCTATTGTGTTAGCAAATATGGTGATCCGTGTATTTTAAAGGGGTTTCCAGTCACCAATCTGTTTGTGACTTTAAAGTTTTCGTTGAGGCCATGAGCATTTTTGCACTTGAATTAACAACCTGCTTTGGTAAACTGTCGTCTTCGCCTGTGTGTCTATACGGAATATTGACGTCACTTGCAACGGCCTGTCAGACGGATACCTGAAGTCCTCATCCTTTAGTCAGACTGAGTATTGTGTGGCTTTCAACGGGCCATGCCCGCCGACCTGTAAGTGAATGGAGGTCTTTTGTGGAGAAACATGTTTTAGTTAATTTAACCCAGCTTTCTAGCAATTTTACACTGTTTCTTGATAAAAAATTACGTGATATTTGCCGAGACCTTCTCTCCCCCACTTCCGGCTAGACCCCGCCTAGGCAATAAGAATCAAAAAATTTAGAATTCATCCACACGTTGTGGAACCTTTCAATACGATCATCAAATGTCTGATTATATTATGTATTGGGCAATATTGCGAAATAATATTGATCGAGTAGATCGGCCCGCCTTAAGGTTTTCTTATGATGAAAAATAATATCAAAAACTTTGACTAATGGGAAGTTTAGTAAAATTCCTCATTATCTTTGGCAATTCTTCTTGACGATGAAATTATTTATAACAATCTCTGGAATCCCGGCATTAATCACAAACACAAGAAAACGTTTTTATTACGAGCACCTCTGCCCCATAAAAACACAAAAATGCTAATTTCGTACATTTGTCATTAAAGGAACAACAGAGGATCCGGAAATAAACTCTTCCCAAAGTCCTAAATCGCCTTGAAGGCTCGTAATCAGTGCTTTTTACTGGAACGCATTCAACAAAATAGTCATAAAATTGGGATCTTTATGTCTCACCTGAGCTCTTAAGGCAACACACCCCGAGGACAAGCTAAGCAGCAGCCCAGATTCGCATTTTATGGGCATCCACCCTGCCTAGCGCAGGGCTTGGCTACCTTTCCTCCCTCAGTTCACTCAGTCATTGCCTTTTTATTGCCGGGGCTGGCACAGTGGGCCCATTCTCGATGTACGATTTTTATTGCTGTCCAAGGACATCCGAATTCCTGCTGCTCGTCGTCGCTTCACAAGGAGCACATTCGTGTGGACCTCATCAATCATACCCCACATAAGCCGCCGCCGTGCCTATCATTACCGGGGTGCCTCTGTTTCCCTATCGTTTTTGTGGTCTGATCCACACCAGGACGACACGACTGTAGGAGCACCCTCCAAGTACTTGTAGCAATCGTCGATGGTAAATAACTTTTACATCAGACGTAGAAGGAGGACTGCTGCTGATTGCTATCGAATAGTGGAGGGGCAGCACCGGGGCTCCGTCAAAAAATTTTGAAAAAATATATATTTATGATATCAACAATTTTTTATAGGCTCGCGCGGAGGCGATTGAACGATGGAGATTGTTGATAACATGAAAATGCGGTACTTTGCTTAATTTATTGTCATTCGTATTTTTACGATATTTTTAAGGACGAGTTATCATCTGCTCCGGATGTAAAAGTACCCTTGAGTATCTCTCCCCAGCGATCCATAACCAGCCCAGATATTGACGTTCTTGACGAAGCCAGCCCAAAAAAATTGTATATAGTATGTATGTGTGTGGGTATATAAAAAAAGGAGCAGAATCTCCTCTCGAGATTGCTCTGCGATAGAAAATTGTATCCATCGACTCTATAAAAAATTGAACTTTTACAAGAAACAAGGCAACTTTCCGAGGAGGCCAAATAATTGACAAACTCCCACTTGGGGAAATCAATTCTAGGAGAATTGCTCGTAACCATGAAATTGTGTTATCAGATCCTCGCACAACTTTCCGTTCACTGTTTTCCGTGCATCAATTTCTTCCCTGCCCTGTTTGTTCCCCCCCCCCCCCAATAAGCCAATTGAGAAATTTCTTTTTGAGGGTGTGGAAATACACCAACGTTCTATGAACTTTTATTGGGCCCAAATTGAAACTTTGAACTTAATGAAAAAACAAAGAACGACGAAAAACCCGACGAAAATATATATAAATCGATCGAGCAGGACATGTGCCGCCTCCTTTGGGAAAAGGACCTGCCTGGGGGGAGAGAGAAAGAAAATTGCAATTTTAAAAGTTGTCGAATCATCCCCCCTCCATTTTTTCTGTTCCTAGAAATTATTTTTAACATAAAACAACCTAAGAGGATTTATTATGATTAATTTAACAAACCTTAAGCGAAAAAGATGCTCCTCAGCCAACAAGCCCCTTTTGTTACTTTCAGACAAATCCCCAGACTTTACATTAAGAAACAAGTCAAAAAAACACCAATATACTCTCAATTAAAAAAAAAATACCGCCGAAGGTGAATAGCATTAGCACAAACAGCTAAGAGCTACTCAAGAACCCTTTCTCGAAACAGTCGGAGTACCAACATTGGTATTTGTTCCACCACCACAGTAAAAGCCTTTTTTCCCAGAAATCCGCCAACGTTCAGGCTTGAATGAAAGAAGCAATTAAAGCTTTAAAGGATTATAAAGGTCCTTTCTTGTGTAGTCCTTTCCTTTTAACATTGTGCAGCGAACTTGTAATCCATTATCTTGTACGAATGTTTACTTGCCGAAGAGACGACTTTTTTCACAGGTCTGTTGTAGTGTAGTGTAGAGGGCAATCTGAGGATTAAGATGGAAATTTGTGTAGGAGATTCGTGTCTCGTACTAAATCAGAAATAGAATTAAGTGTCTTTGTTGGTTGTCTCTCAAGTTTTTTGCAGGAGAATTTAATCGTGGGTTTGTTGTTATGGAAGGAATAAAAGGAATTGTGAAGATGTTATCACTTGAACATAGATATAGAACGCCCAGGATGTTAACATGCACGTGTATTCTCAGGAGATAAGCAATGTCACATCATGGCTCAAATAGTACTAATGTTTCAAGTAGTATAGCTATGTCGGTTCTAAATCAATAACGTCATCGGTTGAGGTCTTGAGTATCGGTTTTGTCTCGGCTGTGAGTGAGCTTTTGAGAACTTCGCCTGGGGTAAGCTTTCACGCTTGGGTGATCGGTGTGTGTCTTGAGTGAACTTTACAGAGAAATCAACCCAAAGAGTGTTTGAACCACTACACTCGAACTGTCACTTTTTAATCGAGCGTTTATTAGTGTTGCTGCGGTCCTTGGTTCGTAACCTATTTGCAAATTGTAGCTATCAGAAAAACGTCATGAACGAAATACGCTCCGCGAATCAAACAGTTGAGCTTCAACTTTCGGATTCAACACGATGAGCAACATCACATTATAAACGGAGGGGAAGCTCAGCCACTGACCAGCTCTTCACACCAAAATAGCTCTTAGGAAAATACTGAAATAGAGATGTTAACATTAACCGGATCTTTGCGGACTTCAAGTAGGCATATGACTCCATCCAAAGGAACTATTTCAGATTCTAATCCCCTCAGGTGATCGGGTATGCCGATGACATAAACATAGTAGGCAGGTCAGTTAGATCAGAAATTAAAGAAGCAGCCGAAGAATTCGGCTTGAGAATCAACGAGGAGAATAAAAACGAAACTAGAAAAAACTGGAGTAATCATAGACTTAGTTGCCTTCGTGAAACTCAAGAGACTTCAGTAGGTTGGGCACGTTTAGCCCATACCAGCAGACACAGCAGCAAAGAAGGAGTTCATTGGCATCATCGAAGGAAAAAGACTAGTAGATAGGCCGAGGAAAAGATGGACGAATGCGGTTGTAGCAGATTCGGAGACTCTTCTCCATATATCACACTGGAGAACTGCGGCCAGAAATCGAAGCGACTGGAGGAAAGGATTAGAGGAGGCCTAGACTCGAGAAGTACCATTGGAAGAAAAATAATAAGAAGAATTACAATTGGGGGGACTCTTTGGTATAAGCCTAATTCACTTGTATGGTTTATTAAATGCTGTCCAAACATTACAGAGGCTTATCAACGAAGCCACGAGAGATCTGGACGTGAAGAAAAATTGATTGCTGCCCGAAATGGAAAAAAAAGAGTCTGAATAATTTGAGAAGTTTGGCGCGGATGAGTTATAATTGCGACGGTGTCGAAAACCTTTTACATATTTTTAAACGCAAGTGTCGTTTTACCAATAGGTCCTCCAACACGTAAAACCACCGTAGTCGACGTTTTGGTATTTCTTCTTCGATCAGTGTCTGTTGATCGCAACTTTGTCAAACTGTCTCGTTTTGAAGCGGAGTGAGACACCGACAATCTGCCTCAAGCAAATCAAGCATTTCGAAAACCTCGAGCTTGTTGACGTCCGGCTTGAGCAGTGTCCACGTTTCCGATCCATAAAGAAGAATCGGAAGAATCAACGTTGGGTAAAGGCGTACTTTTGTTTTGATGGTGATATTTGTTCGTTTTCATATGTACCACTTGAGCGAGGGGAATGTTGCTGCTGCCTGGCCAATGCAGGTTCCATCGAGATGAACACTGGCTTTCGATCCGTCCTTCGTCCATCGAATGCTTCACTCATAATCGCGTCGTTCTCAACGTTGAAGGAAAATAGCCAAGCGACGCCGGACAACCGTTTGAATCGGGAACTCCTGGGATAAGTCGCTTCGAATACGAACGCTGCTGGTTAAGCCATCGTAGGAGAAGTTGGATGATGTTCAATGGAACGTGCTCGGTTTCCAAGGCTCTCTACAAGCTGTTCCATTCGATGCAATCGAAAGCGGATTTGAAATCGATGAAAAAGAAGACAGGTTGTTTGCCGTAACAAGTTCTTTCGTCCATTAGCTGACGGAGAGCGAATATTTGACCAATAAATCCTCGATGTGGTCTAAAACTCTCTTGTTGTTTTGGGCTCCTTTACTCTCCATGTTTCTGTAGCCTAGATTGAATGATTTTCGTAAATACTTTGGCGACGATCCTAAGGAGGCTAATACCGCGATAATCCTTGCACTCACGACTGTCGTCTTTTTTCAAATTGGCACAACGATCGCTTTCTTCCACCCCAATGGGACACGATACGAATGCCATGAGTGTGTTATGGAGCATGAAGTCGTTGTGATAGAACATCATCTCCGGCTTTGATCATCTCGGTGGTTACTTGGTCTATTCCCGGCGCTTTGCCATTTTATTGTCGTCTTCACCTCGACATTTGTCGATTCGGTATCGAGAAATTCCGGCTGTTCGATAATCGGCGGTGCTGGTCCTGAGACTTCGTGGCTGCAGGTGCCTTGGCGACAGGTCTCAAGTTCCACCCGATTTTTTGATGTTGTCGTTTGTTGATGTTGTTTTACCGGCTAACCGCCGTATTGTCTGGTATAGTGTGCGGTACTCGTGCCTCGACGCCGCATCTTCCATGTCGGGCGCAGTGTTATTACAGTAAATTTCTCGTTCCAATTTCATTTTATGTTGAACATCTTTGTTCAATCTTCGGTATTGTGTGTTTCATTCGTTTCCGCTGATCGACGAGGAGTGCTAGGCTGCGTCCGTTTACGGATGGGTGGACACAACTTTATTGCACATCCCACAATGGACTTGGATAATGGTCTTTCTTACACATCGATATCGTCCGGTATTGCGAGCACCGTGAATTTGTTGAATAATGTCATTTGTTGAATAATGTCATTGTCGCTCGATGGTCGTGTTCCGCAGGCACGCCCAATTCTTCTTGGCTGATAGTGGCACCGTTTTCTTCGCTCTTTGCAATCGCATCTGTAATTTCGCTCTAACAAGATAATGGTTCAATTCGTAATCGGGCCCACGCATTGCACGTACGTCTTTGAGCGTCGATCGCCGAGTAGTTGCCGGGTAGGTTTCGTCAGGTGAGTTGGTATTTGGGTGGATGGCGAAAGATTCTGTTGCCAACGATCAAATTGTTTGACGCTGCGAATGAAAGAAGGCGTAAACCGTTGTCGTTAATTTCTCCGTGTCCGAATTTGCCCATCGTTCCTTCCTAGCCGACTCGATCTGCTCCTGAATGAGCATTGAAGTCCCCCGCGAGTCTAATTAATTTTGTTCGAGGTATCGTATCCAGCGTGTGTTGAAGCTGATCGTAAAAAAAGTCCTTCCTATTTTTGGCGGGACGATCGTCAATGTCCCGGATCCGGTAAGTCGTAGTTCGGATAGCGCAACGACCGATATCTTGCATTTCAGAGATTATGAGCTTTTATCACCGATTTATCACTAACTTGACTGAAATGTTTATACAGCCGTCTTACGTGTTCCTATGGATCGAGTACCCGATTAAAAAGCAGAGCGAACAAATAGGCATGCCAAAAAAGTACGCACGCTCCCGCCACAGGCACGAAACTCTAAATTTCTCACTACAAACATGAACATTTATAAATGTATTGGCACAGACCATTCCAAACCTGAGTATTGGCAGTCCCTCAGCTAAGCTAAGGACGTGGTTCCTGTCCAAACCTGCTTGACCTACACAATCGAACGAGAACCGTTCTACTGAGTGTGCTACTGGTACCCTTTATGGACAGCAAGATAATCGCCCGTTTTCTTTGCCCCAATTTTGCTCCCTTTACTCTAGAAAAAGTGCATGTCTGTGGGGGGAGAGTGCATGCTAGGAACGGGCGAGTTTTATCCCCGAGAAAAAATGAAACTCACCCCAACCAATCTATCAAATAAAACGTTATCCACCACTCTTTTCGTTTCGTAGGAACAACAGTCTGCATTCCCGATCTCGTACAACATTTCAGAACTCTGCCAGGACTCTACAGGCTCAACTTAACCTATTGTGTATGGTGTATCTATGGCACTTTTCGAAAATGTCAATGACTGGCTTTTGATTTGAATCAAGTGTTCTAGCAAAATTTTGACGATTGCGTCAAGTGTTCGAAAACAGTTTTATAAGTCAAGCCTGAACTACATTGAAAAGCAGTGCAGTGCAGCACTGCGAAGTGAAATTTAGACTTCTTGTAACTGAACGTGGCAACTCACATTAAACTCACTGCACTGCACTGCGCTGCCTTGTCTTAGGCTAATTTCTAAAAAACTGCTTCGCACTGCATGCCAATTTCTAAAAAACATCATATGAAGTTGTCATTGCCATTGTTGTCAAAATGGATGACTAAAAATTGATAGAATTAGTGAGAAATAAGGACTTTCTAGACAACAAAAGTCACAGGGACAACAAAAAAAATTACAAAAGGCTATATAGGAAGTCAATGTCAAAATACTGCTTATTCAATGTGTCTTACCACGCGTTCTCCAATAAACTACTGCAACATACTGCGCAGTGCTGCACTGCACTGCTTTTCAATGTAGTTCAGGCTTCAACAATTTGATTATAATCTGTGCAACAAAGCAGTCTCTTCAAAGCAACTGCAAATAATGGGCGCAGCCAGCGCACTCAGCGGAAAAGCAGCTTAGCTGAACAGCACAGCGTAAAAAGTAACTCAGCGATATGTGTCGGCTGGATGGGTAGCTAAGTTAAAATTTATTTTGACAGCTAAATTTTTTTTCTATTTTAAATAACATCAATTCACTATCGCTGAGCTACTTAGCATAAATTTTTTTACTATGAGAAATTTGCCAGCCGCTGAGCTAAGCTGCTTAGTTCAGCTAGCCATCCAACGAGCTCAGCACTAGCCGCTACTCAGCCGCTGAGTGCGCTGGATGCGCCCAATGATTTCGGCAAATAAATTGCCATGGCAATCTTTGATCGTCGCAGGACTTTTAAATTTTTGATGTGATTGCAAATCGTTGACATTTTCGAAAAGTGCCATCTATCTTTCGAACTAAGTTTGTTACTGAACAAGAAATAAAGCCCAGAGAGTACTAGCTGCACAGTGCATTCGTTTCAGCTCGTTTCATCGGATTTGCCAATATTAGAATGGCAAAAAACACTGTTATTGTGTACAGAAGAATTGGGGCTATATTTATCCCAAAATCCCCCCGTTATAAAAGAACATTCATATTCATTGGGAAAGTTCAATATTCCATTTATAAACCTGTGAAAGGATTTTGGAGTTTATTTCGAGAACTGAAAATGTCGAACGTATTCTGCTGAATTCAATGCGAAATAAGAGCTTACGTCGACCTTTTTTCCCAAATCAAGATTGTTTGAATCTCCAGAAATAACATGAAATAAAACAAAATTAGAAACTCTAAATATAAGAAAACGACGAAATTCCATTTGAGTATGTTTCGGCACGTTGCATAAGCCACCAATAAATGTCGCAATATAATTTTAAAATCCCCCCCGCCGGAGTCCCAGCCGAGGCGGCGGCAACGTAAACACGGAATTGATAGCACGAACAAAAGATTCATTCTGCTTATCTACCTATCAATATCGCAGCCATTTCATGAATACTTTACTGGGGCGAAGTACCTTTATGCCTGTTCCTGTCCTAAAATTAACCCCAGCTAAGCCAAAAGGCATAACCGACGTCGAAGATACACATTAAGCGGAGCCCCGGCCCAGCCTACTTGAATCATTCAATTTAGCACTTATCTCATCCCTAGGCATTTGCGGATGTTGCTCCGGGAACGATGTGAAAATTTACACACTCGACACGTAACCGTCAGCATTACGAAATTGAAATCTTCCTCGTGTCTACTCAAATCGGTGTCGTAAAGATGCTCCATCAGGCGAAATCCATGGTCTACGGATGCTCGTCGGGGGTGGCGAAGCTGTCCCCCATGCCCCAGCATCGGCTCCAGAGATGCCGATGCGAAGAGGCCTTTGAACTGGCTGAGCCCGATAGGGACATGATGGTGGCTTGTAGGGATCAGGACGCAATGTCACGATACTGATGGCTCTTCGTCGTCGTAGTCGTCGAGCCAGGCGAATCCGTAATCGAAAATCAATACTAATGGACAGACGGGAAAGTGCAAATACGAAACTTTCGAGAGCGATTTCAAAACTTTCCTGTAACAGTGAGACTAGACCGAGCCGGGCCCCGAGCGGAGAGATTTTATGGCCGTGATGTCCGCCCTAATCAGCTTTTAATTGTTATTGGTGCTGATAAAGTAAATACGTAAGATGCTAGACGTGAATTTTTGATGACGAAAGACATTACAGCGATCTTCGTGATTTGTACACGCCCAACAAATGCGAAGAATTCTGATAACGTTGTCGAATTGAGTTGATTTTTTCAGGGGGCATTGCCAGACTAATAGCTTTAATGGTAACCAATAACTGGCTGGTCAATAGCATCTTGGCTTAGTAAAGTCGTTTCATCGCGTGATGTACCAATCAGCTTTTGTACTACCAGTTGGTCAGGTTGATGAACACGTCATGGTACAATGTCTAGTAAGTAAGCTTAAGAACGGGAATAGAATAAGTGTGGGGTTATAAGGAGTCAGTCAGGAGGTTATTGAAGGAGATAGCGATGAACCTAGTCCATAATAAACTCTTGGATGTTGCTAGAACTGCGTTGATACCAACACAGTGTTGTTTAGTTCATGGAGCAGGGTGCCATCTATCTAGCCTGGGAGTTATCTAGAACAACCAGAACAGATTCACCTGCATCGGCCCGGACCGGCCTCCGACTATCATTCCAGACGTCCGTTGTTCGAACGCACTAAGTGGTTGTGTATGAATTGATGATTTAACATTCCAGATGGTTGACCCACAGGAATTTCTTGACTTAATGTATTGACGGCAAAACGACGCGTTCGTTT
Source organism: Thereva unica (assembly GCA_949987705.1). Classification (NCBI taxonomy): domain Eukaryota; kingdom Metazoa; phylum Arthropoda; class Insecta; order Diptera; family Therevidae; genus Thereva; species Thereva unica. The sequence continues at coordinate 25,085,385 of OX465285.1, read as the reverse complement.
ATAGCCTGATTGTGTTGAAGGATTTCCTATTTAAGCATCTATTCGGTCTAGCAATTTTATAGACTTGGTAGAATGATCATTTAACAAAGTATATTGTATAACGCTGGTGATACAAAGAGTGATAGAGTTGGCGTTCTTACTGTGGAAACACAAATCCCAGTCAGTAGGTTTAAGGACGCAAATGAGCGCAAAACAGTTGGCTTTAGTGCCAGTCTGTTCTTTTTGGAGTTGTGATAGTTGGGGCTGATGATGGATATAAGAAATTGGAGATTAAAAGGCTCTCAACGAGAGATGAGTTAACATCGACAGAGTTCCGTGTTGGAGGGGAAGTAAGACTATCGAGACTATCGTAAGATAACTTATTAATATCTGCGAAGATCTCAGTATCTATACCAGAAACACTCATATCTTTCGAGAAGTTAAGCCAATTTGTATTCTTCTTCTTCAATGGCTCTACTGCCCAATTCGAACGCTCTTCCTCCGACATCTCTCTGCTCCGCAGGTTTTCTTCAGTTTCTTGTATTGAGCAGTTTTGCTACATCGGCCTTAACATTGTCTTCCCACATTGACCGTGGTTTGTCAACTGGTCTTTTGCCATCTGGTAGTAGATACAAGGTTTTTTGGTATCTATGAGTCATCCACTCTTTGGACATGACCAGCCCAAGGTAAACGCAGTAGCTTGGCATTGTGGACCTACATTCTTCTTCAGCGATGATTTTGTTTCCAATTAACATCTTCTTCCTCTAATGAGCTTTGATGCGGTACGGACGCGGAAAGGTGAGGACTGACTGGCAAAATTAGTTTACTAGTCTACTTTTTCTTCGTGTGTTGTTTGGCACGACCGTCATGCGGTGCGGACGCGGTGTGTCCCCGCCTTAAAGCTATGCTATTTGTGCGGCATTTTCAAAGTATGCTGGTCAACGGGGGCCTTAGAGCGAGCCCTCACCTCTTGGTGGGAAGGTGAGTTAGCTCAGTCTTGCTTTACTCAACGCCCGTGTGGGTAGCAATATTGAACAGGATGGCTAATTGCAGAAAATAGAGGGCAGCATACAGACTAAACTCGCCCTCGCGTATGCTTCGTAAACGGGACCATATCCTACGATGCGGCGTGGCTGGTAGCCGGGGTCATCCCCATAGATATACTGGCGAGAGAAGGCATGCGTATCTGTGATTCAGAATGTAGTAAGAGGAGCCAAATGCAGTACAGCTGCAGAAGACGTACTGCGAATCCGTAACTGAATGGCCAGGGAAGCGGACGAGTTGGTAAGAGTTGGTGGTCCCACAGACTTATCCCAAACGAGGAGAGAAGTGTTACGAGGAAGCGTCGGAAAGTGAGTTACGGCCTTACGCAGTTCTTGAGGGGAAATGGAGGATATAGGAAATACCTCCATCGTTCTGAGTACCATGGCTCAACGCTGTGGCCGGTAGGCTCAGCTGTCCAGGATAACACAGAGCACGTTATGTGAGATTCGGTGAATATAGGCCGGAACTAGAGGCAATGGCCGAGGCGCTACTAACAGGGCCGGCGGTTGTGGGTTCAGTGGGTAGTTCTACCCACTCGAAAAATTCCGAGTGGGTAAAATACCCAATCGAACTGAGATCAACTTAGTGTTGAATACCTGGAAAGTACACGGATTTTTTTTTGAGCTGTGAGAATTCTAATATATGTACATACATGCTTGTTCAGTTCAATTTAGCGTTGAATTTTTGGAGCCCAGCAATGGGGCTTTCAGAGCAGAAATTCTGGGCTCGCAGTACATAGCTTGGTGTCTTCATCACCGAAGTCCAAGATAGTCCCTGTTTGTTAACCGAAATATGTACCTTGAGCCTGGGAGAGCGATTTCTATTAAGTGTTGCGACAGTTTTAAAACAGAATAGATATTCATCGTTGTTCCCGGTATGCAAGAAGACGCAGAGCAAGATATTCCGCTTTCAGCCAACTACCCACTCGGGCAGAACTCCAACCACCGCCCCTGACTATAAACATCGAAAAAGATCCAAGGACATACCTATAATGAGGAAAGAGCTAGATCTTTTGATTGTGCACTTTGGAGACTAATGGCAGCACATGATTGCACTTAATGTTGGCCCATTCTTGACATCTTCCCTGAAACTAGATGACGATGACCGGCCTTCGAATATTTATGCCCTTACTGGGTATGGGTGTTCTCGTTAGACACACAGGTCGGTTTCCAGATTTTACCAAGGATTGGTATGTCCTTAAGCTTTTCCAGATATTGAACCGGCAAGTTATCATGGCGCAGTTAACTCAATTTCATCTTCTATCGCAATTTTAGCGAAACTGAGATTTTTACTCAATTTCGAAATTGAGAATTGGAAACTGAACAATTTCGGAATGTTAAAACCGGGATTATTCGTCATTGCCACATACTTACTCCTTATGCACTGAAGTGATTGTTCAAAACCCAACGTTTGGCGTCCTCCTTTTTAGATCTAGAGCACCACTCACACGTTACACCGTTGATCATCCCTCAAGATAATCCTGGCGCCGCATACGTAATACATTTACAAAAATTTTACTCGAATGCGAACGTGTGTCGTCAGTTTTCGTTACCAATTTGTTCTATTGAAATTTTGTTGACATATGAACTAATGTCGCAATAGTTTATGCCGACAGCTCATATATAAAGGCCCCCATACACGGTCAAATTGGCTGTACAACCAGATTTTCATCAAACTTATAAGCGCAATGTATTTTGATCGGCCGACCGGCCCACAATCGATAGTTTTGGTTGTACAACCGCACTTCGCTGTACAACCAATTGGACCGTGTATGGGGGCCTTAAGAATCATGACCTCATAACTTAGACACTTTAAGCCGGTGTCACGTACAGAAGTTTGTTTACTTTTGATGTGTTCCTGTCGCACAGCGTTTAGGGGATGATATGGGCTCATTCTTTTTATTCGTCCTTACTTTCAATTACACTGGTTTATGATGAGTGTGTGGCAGGGGAGGGGATAAGGAATGCTCTGATTTCAGGGTGAGTGATGCTCATGGATTGTTTGTTTTGTTTTCATTTAAGGTTTTTTTTTTGTGGAAGTCCGTGATAGACAGGTGGGAATGGGGCTCCTTGGGGTTAGTATTAAGAGGACTTCTTTAAGATTTTTTGGAAGTTTTTATCTTCTGCTAGGACATCTGTAAGTGAAATAAATTGAGCCGAAAAACTTAAACTAAAACGCCGAAATTGCTGCAACAATATTTTTCTGGTTGTCCTGTCGCCAGTTTTATCACATCCGCCCCCACACAGCTTAAACGTTGACAGGGTAAGTTTCCGTTTTATTTGTGTGGCCATGAAAAGTTAATGCCGTAATCTGGTACAAGATGTTTAACAATTGTTTATTATCGCGCGGAGGATGGAACATTCCGCAAATATCCGGCCAGATTGGAACACTAAGGCATATTTACGTACTTCCATAAATCTCTCCCTTCCATATAGCCAAGTGTAAGTATAGCCGAGCGAAAGTCATTTTTCTTTTATTGGCCTTCAAACGTGTAACACGTCCGTCGGCCGTGAGAAAAATGAAAAAAAAAAAATGGAGAAAAACGTTGGAAAATTCTTGTCGGTGGTGATCATTGCGGCGTGGCAAAAAGGGAAAACAATGGAAAAATCGATTGGGCCTCAGGTGAGACTTAACGACCCTTAAGGATGTGCTGAGTAGAGGATTCATTTTTACGATTCCGTTCCGTTTTTTTATAGTGGTTTGGTAGCAAAATGTTAAGATTTAACGGCAAGATGCTGAATGACCCACTTCACTACCTCAGATGGAATGACGACAGTCTTCGGGAAAACTCAACTCAACTCAACCAAAACGAGTTTTCTGTTTCCATTTTTTAATCGGCACCTAGAAAAAAATTCAAAAAAAGAAAAATCCCGCTGCGGTATTAAGAAAAAACCTGTGATAAAAGTTCTTCTCTAGGAAATCACCAGACAGACACCATCTGACAGTTCTGCTCTCTCCTTGGCTCTAATAAAACTGTTAACGAGAACCGGGTGCAACAGGAAGTACATGAATTACTTGAATTATTCATGAAGACTTGCATCTAAAATGCTAAGCAAGGATATGGAGAAAGGATAACGTGACGGTGTAGCTTGGTGAGGATTAATGCATATCTTTTACTTCATCCTTCGTTTTGGTGCTACCCACTCGCTGCCCTTCCGGTTACAGATGTAGAAGGAAGCAGAGTGATTTACAAAATTGGATTAGGGATTCAGACCGCATCTCATTTCAGTAAGTGTCAATTTTTGCACAATTTGTGTAAAACTACTGCAATATCTTTGATTATATTAGTTAAAGTTATGAATTGATGCATTTTGGCCGGGGGGTTGAACCGCAGACGTGAGTATCTTAGCAGTTTATTACTATAAAAAAAGAGAAGGATATATGCTTAGATTTTTAAAGCAAAAATTTCTGACTGCTTAAAGTTAACACTAAGAAGTAGTTAATATGTATTTATGTTTGTTTACAATTATTTTTTTTTTCATTATTGCTGGAAAATAATATAAAATTTCTTACAGAACAAAGTAGAGGTAATAAAAGGGCAATAAGAGGGTAATAAAGGGGTAATAAAAGAGTAAACCATTATTCTGTCACATTAATGGCAAAATCTAAACTTCTCTGGGTGAGATTGCCTTATACCTTGAAAAATAGCGAAAAAAAGGCAGACGTGGGGCGGAAGAATTGTTCAAAACCGCGATTTCGATGATGCCATTGATGATGAAGCTTGGAATCAGACTTGATAAGGTAACATACCAAATCTCTTTATCTCTGGAGCTGTTACCGAACCAATTTTAGGTTTAAAAGCAGCGCAATAAGAATTTAGGCCAAACTTAACATCCCCGAGGAAAGGTCGCAAGACAATTTTTTCTATGTAATGCCACTGAGGACTCTATGCTTAGGAGGCTAGAGCAGATCGGCGTTCGCATTTACGTATTCCCACGATGTTGTGATTATCCGAAGTGCAAAGTTTATAAGCACTACTTCAACTTTGGAGGAGTGGCCTACAGTTGGTAGAGCAATGATACACAGAAAAAGGCTTCATTAGAAGCTGTTGTTTTTACGAGGTCTTATCTGCCTCGGCGTAGAACTTCAGAAACTCATCGACTGCAGCGGTGGGAATGCTGCTAAGCTTGTGCCATTGGCCTTTCATATAGCGAGGACCACGGTAGGATCGGGCTTTGTCCTGTATAAGGTTCGAGCATATTCAAATATGGGAACATAAAGATCCTGGATAACTTCAAAGGCATATGGGAGATTAAGAAGCCTACGAAAGGGATCTCGAAAAGAGAGTGAGCGGGAGGAACAGAATAGAATCCTCACATGTAATGGATCACTCCCCGGACCGGAAAATATATTATTTTCATGGACGGATCCATGATTGACGCCAAAGTATGTGTGGGAATCTCCTTAGATGACCTGAACGTAGCCTACTCGCTGTATCTGGGGAACAACACTTAGATTTATCGATGTTTGTAAATCAGAAAAATTGAGGGTGGAGAAGAACGAAGCAAATCAGCCACCCTTCTAGAAAATTTAGTAATCCTTTTAATAGATACCTCTGTACTACTAGCCTGTCATTTCGTTTAGGTCATGGCGTTTAGTCGTAAGCTTAGTTTGAAGTTTATAGGAGGATAGAATAGACTGAGGATCTGGGGTGCTTTTGGAATACCATCGTAGAGTGGTTCTGTTCTTGGAAGAACTTCTAAATCAGTGCTGCTGAATAGAAGACTTTTCCAAAGCATTACATAAGTATCTCTCTCTTGAAATCAAAGTAAATCTTTTTATTACCCTACTATTACTCTTTTATTACCTCTGGTAAAACTCATTTTTTTGTAAGGAATTTTGCCTATACCTATGTTACTCGAATTCGCACGCAGTTCGTGTGGATGCCAAGAGATGCTATGTATTTTCTAGCGCCATATATCGTAGTATACACCGTAAGGGTGATATCGGGGTATGAGAATCAGCGAAGGAGTAGGGCTAGGCTAACAAAATTATTTTTGCTTAGGTTGTTACATGCTTTCGGTGACTCAATGGGTCTTTGCAGGAACAAAAGGGGTTATTACGAATGAGTTTAATGGACTTGTTGAGCCACGCTTAAACGGCTTTCGAGGTAAGCGAGTTATATTCAAGGCGGGGTTTCAATTTGAGCAGAACCAGACCCTGGAGTCTGGGTAAACTCTGTAGAAGTATGACAGAACAAAGGGTTTTCGCAGAGGTGTAGATGAAAGATCTTATGTTCTTAAAAGCATTTAAGTGCCGGCAACTAGCACGCATAGCGAACAAATGCGTATGCCACATGGGTATGCAAGCTCCCGCCACAGTCATGAAAACCTCAAATTTGCAAAACGATGATCTGAACACTCTTCCGTTCTCACAAGTGGTAGAGAAAATGTTTTCGTTGCGGATTACCTTTCTTTTCTTCCTGTTAACGAAGAATGGATTAAAAATTTTCATAAAAATCCCACCGCTGCTACCAGTGTAAATGTTTGGTTGCGTGTTGGTTTCTAAAAACAGGACTTGTTGTATGCTGTCGATTATAAGGTGATCTGCAAAGCAGACTATTCCGTCGTACAAAAGGAAAGAAGAGAAGAAAAATGTTCATATATATTTGAGGATCCCACCGCTGCCACCAGTATAATGTGCTTGGCTACCCGCGATTTCCCATAAGCCCGAGAAGAGGACGCAACGGGCCAGAGTTGAACTGGTTTTCAAAAATTCACGTATCTCTGCGTCGATGTCGACATGTCTCGTACCCAGCCAGCGTGAAATCTCTATGTGTTCTAGGTGATAGAAAAATCATGCCAGCTTGTTCCTAGTCAAGTTTAGAAAGCCACAAAGTTTGTAAGAACACCTTTGCCTTAATAACTACCGAGCTGAGCCAGCCTAGGGCGACCAAACAGCTTCGCTATATATGACAGAACATCGCGTTTTGTGTAGGAAGGGTCGCGTTTAGCAGGTTGGAATGGATAAACGAAAGGAGTCTCGATCGAAGCAGTTTTGGAACGGTGGTAGATATTGATCTGGGATAGATATTGATCTGATCCCTCGCAGTTACTAAAAGGAATTATGTTATATTTCTTGGGTAGTCTTAAAATATAGCGATCTTCCTTGTCTGTCTGTGAAGGTTTTTTTTAAAAAATTCCTCACAACTCGGTTCGTCAGGTAACAGGTATGATATTGATGGCAATTTCTGGATTTAGGAGATCGTCGCAATGTCTGAGAGAAGTCATCGGCGGACGTAAGATGTAGTTTACACTCCTAGATATCATCACACTATGTTACATGATTCAGACACGTTTACCGAGAGTGGCCGAGTGCGCGTTCTTACTACGGAAACACAAATCCCAGTCAGTAAGTTGAAGGAAGCGAATTAGAGCCAACCAGCTGCCATTCTAATATAATAGTGCAAAAAAGTTTTATTATTATAAAATAGGAAATTAGCAATTACTAGGTAATGATTTGAGCTCCTGGGGAGTGGTCGGTAGGTAGGTGAAGCCAGGGCGACCAAACCAAAGGATCAAAGGACCAATTAGCGCTCATGTACCTTGTACTCAGTGCTGTTTGGTCGAGGTGCCTAAAGCCATCTTGTGGAATTTAGGAAGCTTATCAATGATCTGATCTCCAATCTGGAGATCTCTTTTAAGTCTTCCAAAACGTAACAGTCTAATGTGCGGCGCTGCCTGGCTTTAGTTAAATCCATGCATTTGCACAGGAAGTGAATAAGTGCTTCTCTCTTGTTCGTCTCCCGCAATTACAGCAACAAATGTTGAACTTGGCAGCATGGTCTCCAATGGATCAATGTTCCGTGATGATTGCCGTGGTTCTGGCACTATCTCTTCGGGGTCTCTTCAAGAAGCCCCTTGTTTTTTCTTTTCTTTGTTAAAAGTCGGCTAAGTCGCCCTAGATATGGTGAGATAGTATAAGGGCTTGTTTAGACGGCTCGCTTCCAGGAACGTTCCCCACGAACTTTGTAGATGAAGGGGGGATCGAGAATGATGTATGACGGTACCACCTCTTCTTCTCTCATCAACAAACTTCGTGAGAAATGGTCCTGGGAGCGAATCGTCTATGCAGGCTCCAAGTCTCTAATGTTCTCCACTTTTGGCTTGTCGAAGAGTGAGTCACCTACTTTGTTTGATGGGAAGTAGCAAATAGGGTCCTTGCGTGGAAAATTACGTCAGGACCTCTTCGTGGAAAATTTTAAATTTGATGTAAATTACTAATGTCTGCTATGATGGCACTGTTTCCATTTGAGTAATTTAGCCAATTTACATTATGAACGTAAAAATCACGACAATAACAATTTCAATGCCTGTCTTTTGAATAAATGAATGTTTTTAAATTTATACCAAGTTCTTCCAAATAAAAAAAAAAACCCATTGCCCCACTTCCTATATTTCCCAAGGTTTACTTTCTAAAAAAAACACGAATTGAAACGAAATATGTCAACAAAAACTTTCATAAAAATAGTGCCAAACATAAATTGAAAAACACAAGAATTTGAAACAGAATTTCATCTATAGCACAAACATTGCTCTATTTGGAGTAGTCGCCAAAAATACAAACAAAACAAACAAAAATTCATACTGAGAAAACAAAAACTGCAGAATATACACGGGCGATAAATCTCCATTACAAGTGGCAATTGGCAGGTTGATCTTGAGGTTGTCATTTTGACGTAGGACTCACTCGATTCCTAACCAAATTTATTCATTCGCCGAAAACACAAAAATTGATTATCGTGGATTTGACGAGCATACAAATCGGCAATTTGCTTGGTTGTGTTAGTTTTGTGATTGTTCTTCTTCTTGTTTTCTCTTGGGTCAATCAATTATTAAACCTACTATATCCCCCCTCCTGAAGCTTGTTCATTCTGTTCGATGCCTGTTCATCCATAGAGTAATATTTCAATATATAAAAGGGATGAAACTATGCTTGTAGGACATGAAGTGGGCCTTGGGTATGGAACGAAAATTTTAGCTGTGAACAAATCAATCACACTCGGTACCTGGTCGGAATGTCCTTTGGGGACCGCAATCACTCCTTTTGCTTGTTCCAGGAACAAAAAAAAAGGAAACATGGTTAGTCTGTTTTGGGGGGGGGGGTATATGGACACAAAGGCATAAGGGATAAAAATATATTGATAGGCAGCTTGAGCATTATTTTTCGGCCAATCCATTTTTGAATGGGAAGGCTTACCGACAATGGGGCTCGCTCGCTCGTGTGTGGGTATAGTTTTTGGGTATCCACATTTATTTTTCACAGTCGCTCTTAGTTAAAGAGGATAAGCCTTAAGCTTTGTCCTTCATGGACAAGGATATACCGCGAATATGTGTATTCACAAGTTGTGCCACACTGCCACAAAAAAAAGCACAAAAACAAAAAGGATACGCGCATGCGCGCTGTTAGTATTTCGTTCAGATAAGGATACATTCACGAAATGCCTGTCGTGTGGCGAGGCGGCGGCATTTCAGTGTAGCCGAGTGAACTTTAAAGCTCAGTTGGCTTTTTGATTCGGTAGAGATTGTGCGTATCCTTTTCGTAGCTCCTGTAAAATCGAGAAATAAATATCTGAGGCTATACCTAGTAGAGCGCTTCTCTCTCGTCTGGCGGCGTGCGTTGTGAAATCCTAAACTAAACCACTTAATTTCCGTTTTCGGTGAAGTGTGCCCTTTGGCGTAAAGGTAGTATAGTAGTGCAGTGTGCTAACAAAAAAAAAGGAAAAAAAAATAAAAAAAATAAAGAAAGAAGAAGAAAAAGGTTACAACAATCCATCGAAATAAACAGCTTTCAATTCACAAGGATTATCACACGAAGGCTCTCTGTGAGCTGCACAAGGAGGAGGGATCCTTAAAAGTGAGTAAGGCAGTGAAATGAGTCATTCCTGGAATGACCCCTTTAAGAAAAGTGGCGCTGTATATACTAAGTATAGAATGGGGTGGGGTACAATGATGAGAAAAGGACGAGCCTAGGCTGTGGAGTGGGTTTAATTATGTCCTTACCATGATTTTCGACTTCATCCCTGGCACTGAATGAGGAATCGGAAGGGCTCCATCCAGCGTAGGGCTAACCACTCCAGGAAGTAAGAACACTGCAATAGGCCAGAACTCTGTTCGATGATGATGATGATGATGATGAGGACTGAGCCGGGGTGTGTAGGGGTATGAGGTATGAGGTACTGGCTGACAGAAAAGAGGGGGGGGGAACGTGTATTCAATAGAATTTCTACTAAACTTTGGAATTTCATTGCTTCTCCTTAAAACCTTCTAGAAATCAATTATTTCTACTGTGATAAAGACAGCCTGACATTTTATAACCCAGCCATGGTACCAAGACGTGAGTTGTTGTATACGCCGGGGCCGGAGGGGGTTTGTGAAAGAAAAAAACTTTTTTTTTACTCCTGTGAAGGGATTATTGCATTAAAAGAAAACTTTATCGTATACTTTCTCTCTCTGAAACTAGGAGTTTGGTGTTTCGTTCGTTATTTTTGTACTGGGGGTCGTTTTTCATATCGTGTCTGCTGTAATTATTTCAGGTTTCTCTCTTTATATGCTTCTAGAAAATCGTAAAAAAATATATTTCCTTCCCTTCTCTTACCCCTTACCCCCTCCACCCACACTGTTCTACTCAACGAAACTTGAAAACTTCCTTTTTTTTACCTGTTTTTACCTGTGTGTTAATTCTGTTACTCCTTTTTCACTCGCATATAGGTGAGAAATATAACTTGGTCTTTTCGTAAATGGATTTTGTTTTTTTTTTTATTTCATTTTTATTTCTTTCAAAAAAAAAATATCCTTAAAAATAGACTTCCTTTTATATATTTTGTGAACGTTTTCGCGATGGGGGAAATGTGTTTTTATATTATATCCTGTAATAAACCCCCGAGAAAATAACGAACATTAAAGGATATTAATCAAAAGAGCTGGAAATAATCAAGCGTTTTATGACCTCCTTTCCTTTTTCACCTCCTTCAGTACCTACGCAGTAAAAATAAAAAAAAAAGGATTTTTTTCTTCCTTTTTTTTAATAATAATAACAAAAATTTTTAATTTTATGGTTGAATGACAGGTTAAGGATATTTTTTGTTTTTTTTTTTTTTTGATACCTTGAAAAATGTCAAGGAATATGGATTAAAAATAAAGACGTTTTCTGGTAAGGATAAGAGATTGCGGGTGGATTTTTGTGTTGTTGTAGTTGTTGTTGTTGTTCTTGGTGGTGGTGGTAGATGGGGTGGTTTTAAAGGAGAATTTTTAATGAATCGTGTCCTTGCAGATGAAGCAAGGAATTGGAGTTTTGTGGATTTATTTTATGATGTTTAAAGTGTGCTGGAGGAAGGATCCTGGAGGAGGATGGTATTAAAATTTAATGTTATATCCTTAAAAGTATTAAGGTTTAGTATTAATACATTTTTAAGTTAGCTAAGCTCTTCGTATTTTTACTATGTACTTTGGAAAACTTTTTGATCGTAGTCCGAATTGAATTGGAGATTAGAGTTGATGGTACAAAGATATAAAAAATATGCCATAATGGGCCAGGTTCTAATTAGCAACTACTTCTTTTTAATGTTATTTTAATTTCTATATGTTTTTTATTATTAATGCAGCCACAAAGTCTTCCAAAATAATTTAGTTGAAAAAACGCTTATGAATCACTTCCCTTTGTACCATCAGTTTGTCATGTCATTCAAGTCATAATGCAGTGTCTAGACGTAAAGTTTGGACGATAGAAAGGGATTTGTGTTATGTGGGAAAACCAAGCTTACGAATGACCCTTTCTGCTACCAATTTGGCCATAATCGAGTTGCTCTATTTATAAACGAACTTCTATACTGTATGAAAGTACAACTGTAGGCGAAAAACGGGATTGCATGGTATAAGAGTCAGCCGCGTGGGTTTGACGCCCAGGGAGGAGGGCGCTAGTTTCAGTGAAACAAACAGTCAAAGCTACTACATTTCTACGATGCCTCAATGAGTCCGATGATGGCGCAAAATATGCCTTTACCGATGAGTTTCATGACACAGATTTGTACTTTGTCAAGCTAGGTTAAAGTGGTTTTTGGAAGCACCAACCAGCCCAGACTACAGGCAGGGCCGAATGTAGGACTTGTAGATTGTAGCCCGAGCTGGTAGCGGAAAGGGGAACTTGCGTCTCTTAACGACTCCCAGAAATTAGGATGCTTGTTTGGCGATTTAGAATATGTGATCGAATCTACTGCCACCGGTCCTCTAAATTCGCAAATCAAAAGTAAACAAGAGCTGCGGAGCGTGTGGGGACGCACAGTGGGACCAAATCCAAAAAAGCTGGCCAAAAGTCAAAAAGTGCATTAAATGGTCTCAAATTTTACACTCGGGGATTTTCGGGGTCGCTGATGACGAATCCGGTGTCGAAATGTCGATTTTCAAAATGGCGGACTCAATATGGTTAACATAACCCCTCCAAATAGTCAAAAACTTTAGTAAATGATACCAAAACATCTCACTTAGGGGTTTTCGGGTTCACTGATGACGAATCCGGTGTCGAAATTTTGATTTTCAAAATGGCGGACTCAATATGGTTAACATAACCTCTTAAAAAAATCAAAAAATTTGTTTTAATATAATGTTTAATACTTTTGATTAATTTTTTTATAAGCAAGTTATTTTATTAGGAAGTTATTGTTTATTAGAAAGACAAAATAAGAATTTTTAAGAATGCAATTACAGAAGAAAATCATTGTGAATACAAGTAAAAGTTGTATCTTTATCTTCTGATGTCGAACACTCAGAGCTATAGCCATTAAAAGAAAATACTGTGACTAATTTTGGTGTTCTAAGGCTTATAACTTCTTTATTATTAAATTTACCCAAAAATATCTTGCTAATATATTGTAGATAATTTAATTATAAACAAAAAGTGCCCTTGCAAATTTTCTGTAAGATGTACTGTTACGGAGATATATAATGGAAAAACCATTTGCGCACCTTTTCCAAGATGGCGGCCAAATTGGGGGGAGTTGGTTAGAATCCCGAAAACTCAGATTTAAGCTCACACTGACCCCCCCCCCCTACACATCCCAAAAATAAAACCTTGTCCCGCAATTTTGCAATATTGAAGTACCATTTCCATGGGCTAGTGCTGGACGTATGTGACCCCTTAAAAAACGGAGGGGCAATTTTGGGCAGCGGATTTTTTTGGAGGTGAAGGAATACACCTTTACCAACAACGCCCAGCAAATTTTCCAGTGGAGCAGAGTGGAGCAATATTACTTTTTGTCCAATATATATCGCATTCTTACAATCCAAATTCATAAAAAGCACGTGTAATAGATGCTTACTGTGTATTATATACTTGCTTAATGGGTATAGTGCAATTTTTTTTATACTCTACATACCTTCCAAAGAAAATTCCACTTTACACGACCACGATTGCTTGGTTACTTAATTTTTTATAGCGTTTTGAAAACTTTAACCTTTTTTCACAATATTAACGTTTAAAAATAAGCAAAAAGAGTAAAGTAGCAACTACAATTTCTCAGTCCGTAGAAAAAAATCTAACCTTCCGTGACTGATTGCTCACTATTGGAAGTGTCCTCGAATAATCCCCCCAAAAAAACCGCAATCTATAAACTTTTTTTTTTTAGACTTTTGGCCAGCTTTTTTGGATTTGGTCCCACTGTGGGACGGAAGGAAAAGTGCACACGCACTTTCGCTTTGGGTGGGGAAATCCACACCCTAAATATTTCATGTAAACCTGATAACTCAAAACGTTGAAGGGCTATGAAATATATTAGAGGATTAGAGCTATTAAGACCTTATAACTGTATAGCCTGAGCACCCCAACAGACTAGCAATTATTAAGGGGATTGCCTCAGGGGTATGCTGAAAGAGAAAGAACCCCATTTAGCATATAAGGGGCATGTCGAAAGAGCTATACTAAAGTGAGGTATGCCTTATTAGTTTTTCATAATGGCCCTAGTAAGCAAATCTTATTTTAAATGAAATGGGGCAATATCTGCCTTACGTATTCGGAAACCTTTTTGAAATATTTTAAAGTAATACCCTTATACCCCGGCTTCGCCGGCGAACTAAACTTTAAATTAATCTCAGTTCGCATAGAATTTCCACATATTCAACTGAGGATAAACAAACCTCAGTTCGCCCCACTGGTCTCGAACTGAAGTGAAAAGCTCGCTCAAAAGAGTGAAATCCCCATTATTTGGGAATCCCATTATAGTGGGCTTTAGCATTTCTGACTTCTGGTGAAAAAGCAACCATTTCAAGCACGAACTGAACATGAACTGGACTTTAGCCGGTAAAGCTACTATATGAATTTAATTGGACATTATTGAACTGAGGTCGGTCCAGCCTAAGTTTAACTCATACAAAGCTTTAGTTTTGTTGTTGCATTGCAGGCAATTATATTGGTGTCCGCGAAGGGTATTATTAAGGCCGGTCAGTACCCTTGGCGTTTCGCACTAAATGGGCAGATTTTTAAAGAGTGGGTGTTGGTTTTTTAAAAATAAAAGAGCGGGATTTATCCTCTTTTATACTGCTTAAAAAATCTTGCAATTCTTCGTGTTCTTTGCTTAATGTTTCAAGATCTATTTTCTTGGGATTTTCGTTAACATCGATGTGTACCCTTGATAGAATATCGGAAACTACATTTTGGCAACCTTTGACATATCTAATGTCGTTAGTATATTCCGAGATGAACGATAAGTGGTTGGTTTGCCGATGTGATTTGTCTGCTTTGGACACAATAGCTGTTGTGAAGGGCTTATGGTTCATACATACTCCTTCCTTGCCCTCAAAGCAATAGGTATCTGTAGTGTTTGATGTTTAGGTACAAAGCTAATAGTTTGTCTTTTATTCGTAATGGTTTCTTTCAATAAATCGTATAATGGGCCAGCTAGTGCTGAGAAACACGGGATAAAGCCGTGGTACTAATTTGTGGAGATTCTTCTTAGTTTGCGGGTAATCTATGCGGGCTTTTATTTTATCCTTAGACGATAAGTATGAAAGTAAGTTCGCTTGGCCTAAGAGGCATTTTCCCGGCTTACCATATATACCATGTTCTTTTAGCCTATTGAAAAGAATGCGAAATTTTCTCTGTGTTCGGTACCGATCAGTTTATCATCAATTTAACAGAAAATGAAATGGAGAGCAGTTAGCATTTCGTTTTGATAAAGCGTTGAAAATTTTGCGCGCCGTTTTTCACACCGAATGGTATTCTACGAGATTCGAATAGTTCGGAAGGGGTAATGACTGCAGTGGGCAGTGGGTATTTATCGAATTCTGTGACATTATTGAGAGGAGCTGGGACCATGTTGTAGGATATATGCCTGGCAAGTTCACCACTAACCACTGTAATAACTACTGTAGCTTAGGAGTTGACACTCGGCCTACTGAGATTAATGTTAGGAAAATTTAATTAAAAACAAAAGATGTGAGTCAGTCTGGAATAAACGATAGGAAGGAAAACGTTTCGTTTTATTTAAAACATTTTTCGATATATTTATATTTTTCCTAGAGTAACGCCTACAATAATTTCAGAAGTGGGATCAAGGATCTGCGCGTCTAATTAAAAAAATAAAGAAAATCCGCGAGTTCGGGATAAAAATTTATTATCCGTGTGCTAAAGTTCGGAAAGTATTATTGCTTGTTTGCTTATTCCAATTACGGTGAAGTGTGGAACTATATGCAGTTCCTGGTTTTAAGGTAGAGTTATAAGTAACTCACGTGAAAAAAAGGAAAAGCAAACGATATAAGTAACGAACATTTTAGATATTGGAAATTATCCAAATAATTATGGCGACCGCAGCGCGTGTTGGTTCATTTGTTGAAAATGCTACGGTTGCGCAGTTAAAGGAAGTGTTAGGACAGTTGGGACTGTCAATAGCGGGACTAAAACCTGCCCTAAAGTCAAGGCTGGAGGAAGCTGTGAAGGATCTTAATGAAGAAGAACTGGAGGAATATTTCCCGACTAACTTGTGGCAGTTTCCCACCATTCCGGAGCCTGAAGAACCCAATAGAGGCGAAAATATTGACGCCGAGATCGAAAGCCTTCAGCAGGAAAAAATGCGAAGAATTGCAGAACTGAAAAAACAAATTTCTGAGCTGACGATTGCAGAAGAAGCCACTGTCGCTGGTCCGTCATCAATCACTTTTAATTTTAGAGATGTAGAGGAATCCTTACAAACCTTCAGTGGAGACGACAACCATCAAGTGGATATGTGGTTGCAGAATTTTGAGGAGTCAGCCAATGTTTTTAATTGGGATGCCAGGATGCGATTCATATACGCGAAAAGGCTCATGACGGGGACCGCGAAGATGTATCTACGGACGGTATCAATAAAATCGTGGGACGAGTTTAAAAGTTTATTGCTGTGTGAATTTCGAAGGTCAGTTTCAAGTGCCGAAGTACACGAAGAAATGAGGAATCGCCGGAAGAAACGAGAAGAATCCGTGCAACAGTACTTGTTCGCAATGCAAGAGATTGGCTTGAAGAGTGGCATGAGCGAAGCTGATGTGATTCACTATGTGATTAATGGAATCTCTGACTCCCAGCCCAATAAAATGTTGCTATATGGAGCTGATTCCATTGAGGAGTTGAAGCAATTATTGCGAAAGTATGAGAAAATGAAAGGTAATCAGTCTACTACGATGGAGAACGTTAAACCACAGCTGTCATCTGGCTCAAGAACCCATCAGCAGATTTCCAAGCAAAAGTTTAAGTGCTACAATTGTAATGAGATGGGGCATTTGAGCACAGCTTGTCTTAAGCCGAAACGAGTGAAGGGCTCCTGCTTTAAATGTGGAAAACTCGGACATGGTGTCCAAGAATGTCCGCATCAGGCTGCAGTTTTGAACATTTATGGTCCCAGCTATGAGCAAGCCGTATCCGTGGTTGAGGACACTATACGAAGTGAACAACGGGAAGAGGTACTTCCTACTAATAATTTTATACATAATCTTAGGTTCAACTTCGCTGATGCTGATGGAGAGAAGACCTTCGACTGTTCCTTACCCACGCTGTTGGATTCAGGTAGTGCCATTAGTTTGATACAAGAACGCTTTCTACCTTCCTGGGTTGTAACGAGTAGCAGGGCAGGCGAATACCGTTATTATGGCATTAATAACAGTCCACTCAAAATTGTGGGCAAGACGTCATGTAACATCCAATATGAGAATATTAGTGTAAGTTTATGTTTAATTGTAGTAAAAAATTTTAGTATGTCGCATCCTGCGATTTTAGGTCGAGATTTTCTAAAGGCAGGAAAGTTAGGCTTTACACTAGCAAGTCCTAAAAGATGTGGTGCATTAGATAACTGTGAGAAGACTTCAGACCTTAATAATAGTTCCCTTAGTAATTTCTTACAGGAAATTTTAAATATCAATACCGTTGACGATATTCCGGAAACATATTTAAATATAAATAATAATTTGCCGTGGAATATAAAAAGTAAAGTTAGGGATATGGTATTGGAAGCTTGTCCAAACTCTGCTGGAACAGAGTCGAACTCCAATGTTGAAATTAGTATTAAATTGAGCAAAAATGAACCTTTCTATTGTACACCTCGTAGACTTCCGTACGCCCAAAGAGCTGAATTACAAAAATTAATTGACGATCTCTTACAGAAAAATATAATTCTTGACAGTAACTCTCCCTATGCTTCGCCAATATTGTGCTGGCAAAGAAAAAAAATCGCGAACTGCGAATGTGTGTGGACTATCGCGAACTGAATAAATATACTGTACGGGACAATTTTCCCTTGCCACTGATAGAGGATTTGTTGGATAGGTTGCGAGAAAAAAGATATTTTACTATTTTAGACTTGGGCAACGGGTTTCATCATGTAAAAGTGTCGGAGGACTCCGTTAAATATACATCCTTTGTCACTCCTTTAGGCCAGTACGAATACCTAAGGATGCCATTTGGCCTCAAAAATGCACCATCAGTATTCCAAAGGTATGTAACACATATTTTTAAAGACCTCATCATCGCTGACAAACTTTTAGTGTACATGGATGATATATTGATCGCTAGCGACACAATTGAACACCATTTAGCTATCTTAGAACAGGTCATTTCGTTGGTAAAGAGAAACTCCTTACAACTAAGATATGATAAATGCAAATTTCTTTATGAAGAAATAGAATACTTGGGGTATTCAGTCAGCATTTTGGGAATACGTCCTAATCCAGAAAACTTGCGTGCGGTCAAAGACTTTCCAATTCCTAAATGCATAAAAGGCATCCATAGTTTTCTTGGGCTGTGCTCATATTTTCGAAAGTTCATAAGGAATTTTTCAATTATAGCTAAGCCACTTTATGACCTACTTAGAAAGGATGCCGCCTTTGTGTTTGGACCGCAGGAACTGGAAGCGTTTGATATTTTAAAGGCTAAGCTATTAGCGTCACCTATTTTATCAATTTATAGCCCTCTGAACGAAACAGAACTCCACTGTGACGCAAGTAGTGTTGGATTTGGAGCTATTTTGCTTCAACGACAGAGTGATTGTAAATTTCACCCGGTTTTTTACTTTTCAAAAAGGACCACCGATACCGAGTCACGATATCATAGCTACGAGCTTGAGACGCTCTCAATAATTTATGCTTTGAGAAGATTTAGAGTTTACCTTTTGGGGATTGAGTTTAAAATTGTGACTGACTGCCAGTCCCTAACCCTCACTTTAAATAAAAAGCTATTAAATCCTAGGATTTCTCGTTGGGCATTGGAGCTTCAAAATTACAACTACAAAATTGAACATCGTGCAGGTAACGGAATGGCTCATGTAGACGCTCTAAGCCGATGTACGTCGATCCTAGTGATTGAAGAAGATTCATTTGAGTATGCTTTGGCAGCTGCTCAACATAGCGATCCTATAATCGCTAAAATTTCAGCGGAATTAGAGAAGACCGAAAGCTCTATGTATGCGCTGTCCAATGGGTTAGTGTATCGGAAGATAAATGATGACGTCTTATTTTATGTTCCGAAGCAGATGGAGCAGCGGGTCATTCAAACGCAACATGATTCCATGTGCCACCTAGGATGTAGTAAATGCTACGAACACTTAAGGAAGTCATACTGGTTTCCAGATATGAAAAATAAAATCAAAGAGTATATAAATAGTTGTTTGAAGTGCGTTTATTGACATGAATATGTCTTATCCCTGGGGTCTATTTGAAAGAATGTGCGGAGACGAAAATCGTTACCATGACTCATTACTGTTTGGCATACTTTTAGGATAAATTTTAGAAGCAAATTAAATTTATATTTAATTCTGCATATTTTTAGGTGAAAATATTATCGAAAGCTTTCTTAAGGTTAGAAAATTTTCGAGACATTTCTTTTGACATGAATATTTGTCGTTTTGCCAAAACCCAGCGGGAAAAAGAAATAATTCAGAATTAATTTAGAACTAGTTCTCGAACAAACCGACTAATTCAATTTGTATTATTTTGTATGAAACGAATGAATTACTTTTACACGGCGATTGCATAGGGTGGAATAAATTAATTCCCTCTGCATTACAAAGTGATTAATTCTGAATTAGTTCAAAGTATCGTATTCTGAATTAGTTTGAAAATATTGTATTCTGATTTTCAAAACACGTCATAAACCTTTTCATTAGCTAAAAATAGAATACAAAAGGGGCAATAAAATAAAAGGCACTTCAAGAAAAAGGGTAAAAAGGTTTCTTTATACCTCTCAAGTGCAAACTAATTTCTTTGGAATGTATTCCGAACTCATTCAAATCGAATCAGTTCGGTTATTCCCGCTGGGAATGACTGTTTCGAGCACATACATTAACAAGAAGCTATGCTAGCAGCTTTTTTGCGTCCAATATCATAGCAGCTTTTTTTTGTTCAATCGCTGCGAGTTCTTGTTCCAAGAGTGAGAAAAAGTGTAAAGGATATTTTACTTTGTGTGAGATTTTTTAAACAGCTTATGGGGCCCATCCAACTTGTTGTCCAAACTGAGTTGTGTAAAAAGTTGTTGTTTTGCCACAAACGCTTCAACTGAGTTGATATTTCAACTGTCAATTCGATATTTTATAGGCAATTTGAAAGTTAAATGAAATTGTAGAAAACCCGCGACTTTTATAATAATAAAAATTGGAGAAAGATGATTTTTTAGATTAATTATAATTGTTTTTAATTATTAATATGAATATTTATATTTTTCAAAATATAAATTAAATTCTAAAAGTATAAATTATGAAAATAATTTAATAATATGTGAACTTTCATAATTTAAATTAAAAATAATGCAAAATAAACTTGCAAAAAAATATATTCTTCGAATTCAGGCTTAATTCATCCAAGTAGTTTGCCAAACTGCAATACACACAGTGCGACTAGTTGCCCAAACTCTAAACCCCGCCCTCATAAAATTAAAAGATTTTGATTTATCCCAACTGAAACCCCAACTGTCAAATCAGTTTGCCAACTGCCCCACACACGATGCGATTCAGTGACAACACAACTCAGTTAGGACAACTAGTTGGCCTGTGGATGGGCCCCATTAGAAAAGGTGTGCTTGAGTCGTCCGTCGCGCGATATTTTTGTGTTTTCGAAGCGGGGCGGAATCAGAATCGATATCAGGGAATTTTCTTACTACGCAGTTTGCGGATTGAGTGTGGTGCGGCCGCGGCGCGTTTGGAATTTTTGCAAAAGCACAATTTTTTTATTTTGAACGATTTCGTTTCGTGTGTTTGTATTCTGTTACATTGTGGAAAAGGATAAGGTGGTTGAAGGGTATGTATTGAAGCGAGCCAGATATATATTGTTATGTGCATTCCTTTTGACCCCCTCCAGGGGTTCTTTCCAATAAGAACAAGTAGGTGATTTCCAATAAGAACAAGAAACAAATAGACCCCAGGGATAAGACATATTCATGTCTACTGTGCCATCGAGAAGCCATGGCACTTCCCGTCTTTTTTTTCGCCAAACTCTGGGAAGGTTGAAGGTATATTACACAATATTCCGAAAGGCAATATTCCATTCGATGTTCTCCACATTGACCACTATGGTCCGTTAGGAACTACCCGGAACCAACGGAAGTATATTTTTCTGGTAGTTGACGGGTTTACGAAGTTTACTAAGTTATATGCCGTTGGTAGTACACAAACACGAGAGGTCTTACCCTGTCTTGAATCTTATTTTCGCACATATAGTAGACCCAACAAGATCGTGTCAGACCGCGGAACTTGTTTTGTTTCTAAAGAGTTCACTGACTTCTTGACAAACAATAACATTCGCCACGTCAAAATAGCCACTGCCTCCCCTCAATCAAACGGCCAAATTGAGCGAATCAATCGCATCATAACTCCTATGTTGTCTAAGGAAGCTGAGTTAGGAACAACGGGAAATTGGTATAAAAACTTGACTAAAGTAGAATTTTCATTAAACAATACTGTTAACCGTAGTACGGGCTACGCTCCTAGCATGCTTTTATTTGGTGTAAGTCAAAAGGGTGAGCTATGTGATAAAATATTAGAACGTTTACAGGAAACTGACCCGAAAAGGGATATCCGGGATCTGGAAAAAATCCGAGATCAAGCTTCCAGTACCATAGAAAAGAACCAAGCCTACAATAAGAATTATTTTGATAACAAGCATAAGATTCCGCGGAAATATAGCAAAGGAGATTTTGTATTGATCAAAAACGTTGCTACCACAGCGGGGGTCAACAAAAAATTGTTGCCAAAGTATCGCGGTCCATTTGAGATAACAGAAGTTTTGAATAATGACAGATATGTTGTCAGGGACATTGATGGCCTGCAATTAACACGAATTCCTTACAAAGGAGTTTGTTCTCCAGCTAACATGAGGCCTTATATTTCGATGGGTTAAAGAAGTCTACTCACTGTTATTAAGAGTTATAGAATTTTTGTAGCAATTTACCTTGCCTGATGTGAACGATAATATATATATATATTATGTAGTATAAACCTAGTTGTAGTAATGATGAAAAATGTAAACGAATTTTGTAGAGTTAATTTGGAAATATGTTTGTTAATGTTTTAATTTTATGTATTCGCAGAAATTTTATCAATTACTAATTGCTTCCGTAATATGAATTTGATTTAGCTCTAGCTGAAATAGTGAAGTATCATATTGATGATATTTAAAGCAAGCAAATTTAAATTAGGATTAAGTTTTGAATTTTGATGTTTAATTAATAGTTCTTTTCCTTTAGAGATTTATAACATATACACGCATTAAATGTATTTAGTTAATTTTGTACTCTCATGTTAAGTAGCGCAGGACGGAAATAATCGAGTCGATTATAAGTCAGGACGGCCGAACTGTAGGATATGTGCCTGGCAAGTTCACCACTAACCACTGTAATAACTACTGTAGCTTAGGAGTTGACACTCGGCCTACTGAGATTAATGTTAGGAAAATTTAATTAAAAACAAAAGATGTGAGTCAGTCTGGAATAAACGATAGGAAGGAAAACGTTTCGTTTTATTTAAAACATTTTTCGATATATTTATATTTTTCCTAGAGTAACGCCTACAATGTGTAGAGGCGAGGCAACGGATATGATGTGATGATGAAGGGGCGGTCTAGTCTAACCAACGCATCGTTTAGAATTTCTCTTTAGCTATGACATATTCTTGAGGATGAAGTCTTTTTGGACGAGCAGCGCATAAGGGATCTCGGGTATGAATGCGGTGTACAACATTGTGTTTTAAGGTCCAAGTTAAAATTGGGTTGGGCTTTCAGTGATGGGAACTCGATAAGGATGGTTCCATATTCCTTGCTGGCTAGAAGTTTCGGTGGGTCAGCGTTCATTTTCGTGATAGGCAACTTACTGATAATAAGATTGTTTGATCAACGAGCCTCCTGGGCCAAAGCTCAACTGTCAAATTTAATTTGTACAAAAAATCTGTTATTGTAATGGCGCAATCGAGTGCCCCAATTATGAATGTATCGAAGCAGCGCCATAGTCCAAGGTTTAGAGTTAAATGCTTATACCCAAAAGTGTTGATCGGTGTGCCGTTTGCCGACGTTAGGTTGTCATTCTTTTGGTTAGTTGCTCTGGGAACAAACTTTTTGGGAATAATGGACACTTCCGATCCCGTGTCAATTAGGAAATTGATTTCACTATCATTTGACTTTTTAAATTCGTATGTGGGCACCGCGGAAATACTGGGGATAGTGCTTGAGTCTTGAATTTTGTCTGCGATTGTGAACATCTCGTCTAAGGTATGAGAGCTCTCAGTCGCAATGATGCACGTTTGCAATGTGTGTGGGTGTTTGTTAATCCATAACTTTTTTAGCAACGAGGGATTGGTTAGGCTATTTCCTACGGCTAGGGACTCCATATGTCGATATAACTCAGACAGCTTGTAGTCACCTATCTATACAGTAGCGTGTCGAGCCTGCGATCTTCAGAATTAATTGAATGGGGTGGGTTAAGTAGGATGTTCGCTACGATTTCCATCGTTTCTTGCGACAGTGAGGCTAACTTTGTCGTACTTTGGGTCTGATGCGGTTATGCTTCTCACCTTGAAATGAGTCTCTATTTTGAGGAATTGTAAGTTTGATCGATTGCTCCAGAAAGGTGGCATCTAAATAGTGTTGATGAACGAGTTTATTTTTAAATTTGATTTTCATGGTTGGTGCGTTTGATAAGATGTAACATTGAAATAATTGTTTTATTTAATAAAGACGTTTCAAGCTAACGAACTTGACTTGGCACTTTTCACTCAATATTTCTTTAGATATTGAGCACCTTTTACATTGTTTATTGGTACACGTGCTCACGAGGTTGTAACTAAACTTAGAAATCACTCTTTGTACTATTAGTCTTAGTTTGAACAAGCCCGTTACACTCCTACGGTGGATTAATGGGTCTATGTAGTTACAAAAGATGCCATCGGTGATTGCGATTGTGTATTTGCGTACATTTGTAGGGGCTTGGTGCCAAAGAAATAATGATAGGTGTTAGAAAGAATGCTATCTAAGTGGTCGAAATTAAATTATATAGAGCCTTGCAACAGTGTATTCGAACCCAAGAGATCTAGGATAGGTTTAATCGCTAGGCTAATAAAACCTGCAGGATATTCAAGGGGATTGAATCTAGGACTTAGAGTGCGGCGGAGGAGACCAAATTAACTTCTACTAAAGTTATATCTCTAGCATACACTATCAGGGATTATGTACACACTGTCTCCTTAGACGGAAAGAAAATTGGTGTAGTTCACATTAAAGATAAGGCAGCATTTTGTTTTGGAAACGATGAATTTATTTGACACGATTTCTGCTTTCGGAATTAAATCGATAAATCTAAAGGAAATTTTAACATCTTCTGCAATACGTGATTTCATTTTCCAGGTCTCATGACTAATCTCAATAAAGCTTCACAATTTTTACACCTAAAAAATTTGATTGAAATTTGTTGATTGAACGCGAATGACGACAATGAATAATTGTCGCAATTGATGATACATTATTTGTCCCTTTATTCGATGAGTGCCGACATCAAATTAATTTGTTAATTCGATCCTGCAATACCATTAATGGGTGGGTGCCATATATACTATCTGTGAAAAAGTATGTGTCAGGATTTATTAACCCTTTCAGTGCAATGAGCGTGTTTTAATGTCGAATGAAATGGTCAACTATGTCCTCTGCAAATGCATTTAATGCCTACTGAAATGGGCACAACGAGGGCATTGGACGTGTATCTACCTACACAAAAAAGTCCATTTGTTCCATAAATTTCATTTTACCGGCCTGAAGAGGGCAGACGCAATGTTGTTTAATTTTTTAAAGTGATAAATAAAATTAATGTGCTATTAATCCTGGAAAAATGAATGTGTAGGGAAAAGGGTGATACAGTTTTATAAAAAGAGCTATAAAGGGCGAAGCTGTAGGCGAAAGTAATTTAAGTTAAAATTTTGTTATTGAAAACAGATTGGATGGGAGTGAAGTTTGAGGTGACATTTTCCAATCAAGAATTTAACTCCTGCGAGGACGACCTACAATTGCAGCAGTACTGGTATCATCTGCGATATCAACCGCTTTGTTAGTTAATACTCAGTTAGAGACATGACGGACTGATAGTATAAACGGTAACACCTTAGACTTTTATATTATAAAATTAGCATTCTCTTTTGGAGCACCTAACTTTATTGATGACTTTTACTTCTAACTTGCCTTGCTACTTAGATTTTTAAGATGAATTGTTTTATTACTCCTTTTATAACCTCTGGTGGTAATAATCATGTTTTGTATGACCCGTTACTGCCATAGTTCCAGCGACAAAGCACAGCCCAGTCTCTTGGTTGGAATTGGGGCCTGGATCCCGGTCTTTTGTGTTAACAAGCATTGCTTCTCAACTTATTGGTGATTGTAACATTTTAGTCGAAGTCGTTCTAACATTCCCCCCTTGTGCAGAAGCACGATTCCAGCTGACAACATGTGCAGATGTTCAGGTGAAAGGTATTCAAAACCGTCCGCCTGCTGTGAGCGACTGAGCTGGTACGGAGCACCTGTATGAATAGAAATAAAATGCGGAGTAAATTTTTGGAGAGTATAGTACAGCGTGTACACAGGGTCTTGTGGATGTTGCCACTTATAACGCTACTGCAAGGTGTGGATGTACTCTTGGCTCTACCGACGCCACAGCTGTTCGAGCAGGTGCTGGGTTAATTGCCAGATTGTGAGCCTATTCATTACGGCGTTCAGAGTGATCGGAGTGGGAACTAATAAGGGCCAGGTAGGTCTGGTAGGTCTCCAGGGTCGTCGTCAAGGGCCTGGAATTTAGACAAGCTTCCACCTGGGCCAGGAGTGTTAGCATTTCTTCTAAAGTAAAGTGTGGGATCCCACTATGCGTCGGAAATGGTGCTTGAATACTTTGACTTCGGCTTCCCGAACGCACCGAAGTGAGGTGATGCCGGGGGCTCCAAAGGCTGGATGTGTTGCAACGTAGCGGTGGATGCCTTCTCATACATAAGATTGACACGATTCGCCACAAACACTTTCCACTTTGAAGGGTGTTCGCGCAACCATTCAAGGACGATGGTGGAGTCTGACCATAAGTGTGTGGAGACCTTGTCGAAATTTGAAGTTGTAATGTCGTAATGCACCAATTCAGCGAGAAGGACTGCCCAAAATAGTTCCAATCTGGGTTGTGAGATAGTTTTGAGCGGACTAGCTCTAGTTTTTGCTGCAAGTAGTGAGACCTGGAAGTTGTCTAAATAGTGGAAAACTCTTAAGTAGAATGCGGCGCCGTAAGCGGATAAGGAAGCATCACTGAAACCATGGAGCTCGATTTCGCTACTCGTAGCTTAGTTGTGATGTTACTTGGCTTAAGCCAAGTATATGTACACCTAGTTTAAGTGTGCCTTGTTTGGCGAATTAATAAATAAATAAGCCAAGTTGGGGTCCGAGGCAATCTCTTCTGATATTTCCTCCATGCGACTTAAATCTTCATACTCTGTCATAAACGAAGAACACAACTGCATTAGTTCCGGATCGCGTACTAGACTGCGTTGCATGCACAGAAGTGAGGACATAGCAGCCATTCATGGCAGAGATGATCCTAGTAAACTAGCGGGTGGTTTCAATGGGAGGCGGACAACATATTGCCCGTGGACATCTCTTGAGTGGGTTTGACGAAATGGTCTTCCGATTGAGCTTCTTCAGGAGTGAGCCGTGTAGCTTGAAGAAGTTCTTGTAGCTCCTAAAATCAACTAAGAAGGGCATCAATTTCTATAATAGAAGTGTGTATGGGCATCGTAGAGGTCTCTGGTGTTGTAGCAGTATCAACGGCGCCTGAAACTATCCCGCCGAACACAGTATACTACGCCACAAGGGCTCCTGGTGGACCTTTTCACACCTCACCTGGTATGACTTGCGCATGTACTTCTACTCCGAGGATGAGATCGATAGGTGATGGCTGCTCAAAGCTGGGATCAGCTGGTGGCAGATTAACCAAATGAGGCCCAGCTTATCGTGAACCTTCATGGCCAGGTAGAAGTTGAGTTAAAGTTGTCAACACCGATGCACTGAATCCTGTAGAGATATCACATCAAGCTCCACACGTGCGTGAGCAATGCCTGCTTCACTCGGTCCAACCTCATACACGGCTATGTGGGTTTTCTGTGAAGACAGATTCAATAGATGTGCGAGTGACGCCGTTATAAAGTTCGACTCAGAGCCTTGGTCCAGTAGTGTTCGCACCTTCAGAAGTCAACCATTTGTAGACTCGACTTGCAGGAGTACTGTAGGTAAAAATACGGATGAGAAACTGCAGTTACACGCTAGTTGAGGGACATTATTTTTCAGATAGAGCGATCGTGTTGCTTATTTTAGACTGAGTGGAAGTTATTGCATCCAGAGATGTGAATCATTGTGTGGCGTTTCTCCTGGGATAGCTTGCGTCTGTTTGTAGAGGGGCGAGAAGATGCATTATGGTTGATTTTGAGACAGTTTTTGGATGCGTGCTTCTGTAGTTTAGCTGGATGGGTGCGGTTTTCGTTGCGTTTTCTTTTATTGCACTGAGTGCTTACAACCGACGTTCTAGAAAAGCTTGCGCGTGGTGGCATCAAGCCAACTGGAGAGGAAGTATGTTAACCAGTCGTCCCATTGGTTAACAGAGCGGAATACATTTTCTAAGGCTCGTACCGACTGTTTAAGACACAAACAGATTGGCGCGGAGGTCGTGGCAGCAGCCGCCTGAGAGAGAATTTCCCATACATTTGATTTCTCCGCTATGCTAAACTGTCGTTTTCGCCTGTGTATCTGTAGGGTATCAAGACGTCACCTGCATGCCACGGTATGTCAAGCGGATCCCTGAAGCCCTCATCCTTCAGTCAGACTGGGACTGGGTAATGCGCGGCGTTCATCGGGCTGTGCCTGCCGACTTAACCTGAAAGGCCACGGCCTGCCGGCGGCCTGCAATTGAATGGGGGCCTTTAGTGAAGAAATATGTTTTACTTAATTGAATCCAGGTTTTAGCAATTTTACACTGTTTCTTGAGGAAAAATAATTACGTGATATTTGCCGAGACCCCCCTACTCCCTACGTGAGATTGGTGAGATTCGGTGATGATATCAAATTGTCCTCTCTGACCCCCTTCTCCATAAACCACCTTTTGCAGTAGACTCTTTATTGCAAACCCCAGAATATTTTTTGAGTGTGAAATTAACAGAGTACACACTTCATAAGCGTGTAAATTTGGTTAACCGTGTTAAAATAATGCGACTAAAAAGGCATGCGTGTAAAAATCATACCCAAACAGCGTGTAATATTTTTTACACACTAAAGAAATGCAACGTTTTATTTTTTCACGTCTGTAAACGTGTAAAAATCAAGCACTATGTGTCATTTCACGCAAAAAGGCAGCGAGAGAAGACATTACGATGACGATTTTTCTACGTTTACTCCCTGCTTTACTCACAAAAGCTTCATAGTAATATATATTTAGTGTGCTTTTAAAGCACACGCATTAAGTGTGTTAAATTTACACACTTTTCGCCTGTTAAAAATTAACACGTTTTCAACTCGTAAAAAGTTGACTACACGATTTAACGCGCGAAATACGTTTTAAACTCACACACTTGGGTTTGCAGTGTAGCGCTAATTTTGCCAGATTTTGTAAAGCACAAAGTGCACTCCAAGTGAAGGATCAATGATT
Source organism: Thereva unica (assembly GCA_949987705.1). Lineage (NCBI taxonomy): Eukaryota > Metazoa > Arthropoda > Insecta > Diptera > Therevidae > Thereva > Thereva unica. The sequence goes on along the minus strand of OX465285.1, from coordinate 25,056,723 downwards.
GTTTCGATATATTAACGCAGCTTTCTTTAAGCTGTTGACATATCCAAGCGATTATATAGAAGTGTTTGCATTTAAATGCGACCTGACGGAATATTGCCACGCAAAGATCGGGCTACTTTCAACTTTTTCTGCAATGCTGCATTTGACATAGCACACCCAAGCATATACAACAAACACATGTACTCGTTACTAAGATTTTCGGGCTATCTGTAAAAGCCGGGGCGGAACGCAACCAACCGTGCAATTATGTGCTCAAGGAAATTCGCCGCATATCATGGAGCCGCTGAATGCAATGCATGTACGCTTGTATATGTCACCAACTTTAGTCTTTTACTTCTAATGTGCCAGTCAATTGGCTTTTTATAATGTGTTGTTTTATTACCCTTTTATTACCTCGCGTGGTAATATTCATGTTACGTATGAAATTTTATTATAATTTTCAAAAATAATGCAAAAACTAAAAATTAGGAATTGGAAATAACCTTTAATTATTCAACACCATTTAACTTGGATTAGCTGTTCAATTGAAAGATTGATATAAAATAGTATAATCAGTGGCGAATCCCTTAGCACAAGAGTCAACCTGTTTAAAATTTAAATTACTTCTAGTTCAACGCTTTTAGAAAAGCAAAATTCTTAAAAAGAAACTTATTTTATGAAAATCCTTTTTATAATTCCGAACATTTCGAGGTTTGCGAATTTTGTATAAACAACTTCGGCATTAATCTTAGTAAATTTATCGCGCAAACTTATTGCATTTCCAATCATCCTTCTGCTTAGTTCAAAACTCCCCAGGATATTTCATCTTCTCTCCATAAATATAATGAAGAAATTTCAAAGCGCTTAGTAGGTGCATTATTAAATTCGTAATTATATTCAAGAAAAGAGTGAAGAAAAACGAGGAGGAATAAAAAACTCATAATTGCTTTCTCTAGACTAGATGCAGTGATTCCTCTACCAAGGGCGTTATCCTGTGTCCCAGTGGTAGTGAGATTCCTTGATTAATTTTAAATAAAAAGGGTTTCTCCTGGAATATTTGCGTCTGTTGTGATAAAAGGTTGCTTATGGAAAGGAAACCCTTTGGGAATTTTATCTTATTTTATTTATTCTACACATAAAGTTTTGTGTACTACTAACTCCTGAGAGGATAAAGACTGTTGGGATTCTAGTATATAAAAATGAATGTCTTGTTTGTAATGCGACACTAAAACTCAAAAACTAGCCGGCAGATTTAGCTGAAACTTTCACAGAATCTGTATTTGGACTAAATCTGGGTAAGCCGCATGGTACGAATGCGATGGGGTAGATGGCGCCCAAGAAAAGTATAAAAAAGGGAATTCAGAGGAAATATTTGACACAAAAGAAAAAAAAAAGAAGTGAAACGTGCACTTTCATGTAACCAATCAACCTCAAATTTCACCCAGTTCACGTGACAATGCAACATGACATTTTTGTAAAAAAATCAAAATGGCGTCTCCAAAATGGCGGTCGAATTTCGCAATTATGTTTCCCGATCTCCGTCATGGGTATCAAATGAAAGGGTATGATAAATAGAATACAATTAGCTGGTGTGGCGTCTATCAACATTCAAAATGGCAGCCAAAACAAAATGGCGGATTACCTTATTCTTTAGAAGCCAATCGGCATGTTGATACCCATCAAAGCGTATGACAAGTAGAGTACTATTAGATGTGCGGCATCATTTCAAATTCAAAATGGCGGTAAATACAAACAAAATGGCGGCCAACACAAAACGAGGGATTACTTTTTACTTTACAAGCCGGTATGGATATCAAATGAAAGGGTATAACAAGAAGCAGGGCCGGCGTTTGGATTTTTTGCGCGCGGTGCAGTATGCCACATTGCTCCCCCATCAGCTATTCATTTTTCGATTGCAGTGAAGGACAATGGAAAAAACCAAAAACACTTCGTGTGGAGTTCCTTTAATATACGAAAACGAAGGCCCGTGAACACCTTTTCACTTTTTTCTGAAATTGCGCCCCTTTCAATTGCGCCCGGTGCAAATTCACCAATGTAGTTATGAAGCGCCGCCCTGCCTTTGTTCAAACACGATTTGCTTCGCGATCTTGCTTTTCTGCTGAGTTGTTGTCTTACCCTTTAACTTCACAAAACTCTCCCGCTGATGCTGTTTAATGCACCACGAAGTTTTTCGGTGTTCACTGCACTTCCCTTACTATTTCCAGCACAATCCGGAGCTCCGAGAATCTATAGATCTATATACACTTGAATCCCCATGGCGTTCCCCAAACCTTCTTATTTCATTTTAATTTCTGAAATTGCGCCCGGTGCAAGTGATCCATTTGAACCTAAGAAAGCGCCGCCCCAGACAAGAAGAATAGTATTACCTGTGTGGCGTCACTCCAAATTAAAAATGGTGGATTATATTTTTCTTTACAGGGCACTCGATTGGTATGGGTGTCAAATGAACGGATATAACAAGTTGAATACAATTAGCAGTGTGGTGTCATTCCAAATTCAAAATGGCGGATAGCACAAAATGGCGGCCAACACAAAACCTTACCTTCCCTTTTTCTTTACAACGCGCTCGGTATGAGTATCAAATGAAAGGGTGTGACAAGTAGAATACTATTATCTGTGTCGCTTCATTCCAAATTCAAAATGGCAGCCAATACAAAATGGTGGTTTACCTTCTCCTTTACTTCGCTCTCGGTATGGCTATTAAATGAAAGCGTGCGACAGTAAGTAAGAAAGTAAGCTGTATGACGTCATTTAAAATCAAGTATGGCTGTCACTACAAAATGGCGGAAGACATATAATAGACTAAAAATAGAAAATAAATATATGGTTTTTAAAAAAAACTAAAAAATACGCTTTTATTTTAAAATAAACTAAAAAAAAATATTTTTGAAGGTAAAGTTTTCATTGTCCCAGCCAGAATTTGGGAACAAACTACCTTTCGAATTGTAAAAATGCGTGGAGCGCTAACAAAAAATTCCAGTGTTAATAAAGTAGGATAGGTAAGGAGTAATTATTTATTTTTTGGAAAAAAACAATTTGGAGGGGAGTTCTGCACAGGTCGTCTAATCCCCCGCCGTAACAAAATCTATGCTTACGATTCTGAATATGTTTGGTCTGTTGTGCACATAGTACACAAATGTGTGTTGTGCACATAGTACACAAATGTGTTTGATCATTGAATCTTAAAAAAGTTGTAACATATTCTAAATTTTATAAGTATCCAAAATCAATTTTTGCAGATTTGTCCTTTTCTCATTATACCTTTTCTTCCGGCGGACCGTGCACACATAATATTTTTTTATTGAAAGGCGTTGCAACGCACGCGGGTTTTTGTTACTTTTTTATAATTCTAGATTTAATTTTAGTGTGATTTGCTACATCACACAGAAACACCATTAAGATTTATTTCCCAACATATTTTTTTCTTTCTAAAATCGATAGACTACGTTTTCTTCCCATGATCTCACCTTTTTAATCCATTCAAAGTGGCGTCTTGCTCTGTAAAATATGCTTCCAGATACGGCCTTCTAGTCTGATGAACATCTTCATTATCTGGGCCAAGGAAATCGGAAAGAATTGCTGTGTGTGTGCTGTGGGTGTTCAATCAATACCAACTACAATTGCTGGATTTTATTTTAGCCATGGTAACCAGCGAACTGGAATGAAATATTCGTCGTTTTTAAATATAGTTGTTTATTTACAGTTTTAATGAAGTATTATTTTTAGATAAGGATAGTGAAATGAAATATGTGTAAGCTTGGAGGGTCTTGCAAAATGTAGTGTGAAGCTTTAATCAACTAAATCACTGATCGACTAACAGGAGAACTAGCTATTAAATTTATGTAATACTTTGGCTTCACCTGCCGAATTGCGCAAGTTCGAGCAAACTGGTGTACTGAACTTCAATTTTAGCCTCATTCCCATTCATTTTCATATATTGAACTCAGGAAAAATTAAGCCTGAGTTCGTCCAACAGGACATCGAACTGAGGTTGAACGTAAAAGCTCGCTCAAAAGAGAGTAGTAAACTGGAATAATGGAATATTATTCCAGTGAGCTTTTGCATTTCTAACTTCTAAACCCCAAAGTCTGGAACTAACAAGTCTTTTATCTTCATACAAAGTTTTCACCCGGTTAGTTGTATGCGTGCATATATATCAACATTACTTCTGAGCACAACTCAACGCATACGGGCAGGGCCGGCGGATCATGTTGGACCCGGGTGGGTAGTCGTCAGACAAACATATCCCCTTCACCAAAATTGTTATTTGGTACCAACTTTTGCTAAAAAGAAAAGACTTCATTCTGAATCCATGGTCCATGGTGTGAAACATGCGGGGTTCTGAGACCTCTCTTGTGGATCACAAGGTGTAGTAATGATGCCTCGATCGAACTATGTGCGAACGAAGCTTGCTAAGATATTAAAACGCGCCCTGAAAGCGTTGGCCTGCCGTTTGCTGAGCACAAAACAGTAACCGAGCTGGTCAACAACCTGAGAAAACAAGTATTCGTAAGAATCAAGATATGGAACAGATCATTGACTCACAGCTCCCGTTAAGTCACCTGGGAGTGATGAACAACCAGAGGCCTAATTTTCTAAGAATGCTGTCCAAAGTGGAGACTCCAACCGATCCGTCGCCTGTTGATGGATCAGTCTAGCTTTACACAGTGCCAGTGTGGCCAGCAGCATTTTGCGGAAGAGGGCTGACATGAGAAAATGGAGGACCCTATGCCGATTGAAAAAGATACGTGCATGCGGTGTATGCGACGAATTTTTCGCTGACTATCACTTGCGTGCTAGTCGTTTACAAATAACCAAATAATCTAAGCTTCGAGTTCATGTATATATCTGTTGTGTGTGCTGGGCATTTGGGTATTTGAGACTATAGCGAATACGGCAATGCGGAAAAGTTACGTTGGAAGTAGACCAACTTTTGCGTTGCGTGCGTTCCGTTTTCGTAACTATATGTCAGTTTGCATTTGAATGCATCCACTTCCATGCATCCACCATCTACTATTATCATGTATCTGTATCCAGTGAATGGGAGTTATACCTATAGATATATTGGCGAGAGAACGCATGCGTCACTAAGATTCAGAATATGTTAGAAGACAAATACAGTGCAGCAGTTGACGCGCTGCGGGTCTTGTAAAGTAAAGGCACATGAAACAAGTCTGTTACGAGTCGGTGGACCTCCGGCTTATCCTAAACCGAGATATCGAGCCGATTCTTGATTGGGGAGGCATGAATGGTGATGAATTTAACGCCACCAAAACGAAGTACTGTCTGATCTCCAACAAAAATTGTACCGACTTTCCTCCTATCTCAGTGGGTAAAGATAACCTAACGGTTGACTCAACTCTCAACATCGGTAACTTTAACGGATTTCTCAAGTTCCTGGTCTAAAAATTCTTTATGAATAGAACAACTCGACTCTGGAATAATCTCCCGCAGTCAGTATTTCCAAACTCCACACCTTAGAGTTCTAACGTAAGGTTCATCGACATTTTCTTCTACACCCTCCGGACCCTCTCTAGCCTTTCCTATTATTCTCTATTCTTCAAACCAAGCTTACTACTAGATATTGCACCATAACCAGAAGGACATGACGGACTGGTAATATAAACGGTTTCCGAAGCTTGGTTTTTCCATATAAAAAAAATGTTGGGTAGATGGGTTACGAGGAAGTGACGATCTCACGCTGTTCTTGAGTGGAACTAGAGGATATGGAAAATACCTCCATGGATTCGAGCACGATGGCTCAGCGCTGTGACTGATGGCTTGGTAGGCAGAGCAAGTCTTCTTTTATTGTGTGAGTTTCAGCTAATATGGGCCGAAACCAGAGACATTCTTCGCATCACATGCTTAGTTACTCTCAAATTCCGAGTGGGTACTACTACCCATAATACCCACATTATCCGCCGGCTATGCATACGGGTCCTCGGTAGTCTAGGGAGTAAGGTGTCTGGCTACCATCCCGGAGGTCCCGGGTTCGAACCCGGCCAGGAGCAGCGTTCTTCCCCTTTTCCACTTTCCCACCTACATAACTTCCCTTCTTTCTTCTTCTCTCTTTACATTCCTGATTCCTCTTGCCATAGCCTTCCTTAGCCCTTCCCCGCGCATGTCATCGGTTGGTTGATGAGATTCAACTCGTTTCAGGAGGCATAACACTCCAGCGAGTTGTTTCTCCATACCCTGATGTTAAAGTCGTGATAGTAGGTTGTGGCAGTTCCTTCCTCCCCGACTAGAGCTGCTGTTCGACATTGCACTCTATACGAAGAAAATAGATTGGCGAGCAGTATAGAGGGCCTTTCCTGAGGCATAAACTTTCTCTCTTTCACATAAACTTTGACAGGCGACGGCTAAGAAATAGAAATTAGATTGATTCAGTCGCCGCGGCGTCGCCATCTCAGTGGTTTGAAGGTTGTGCAGATTTTCTAAAAACCCGTGCATTATGGAAAGGGGTATTGGTGTAATTTTGGCCGATTTTTCGAAAGTGCTCCAATTTGGATGAATGGGCCATAGCCCGCCCCCTTTAGCCTCCCCTAGCCACTATTAGAAAGAGTAGTGGCGAAAGTAGGCATCCTTGTCGCACTCCTGAGCTCACCACGAAATTGTTATATAATTTTGCATTGTGAAGAACTCTGGATTTTGAATTGTTGGATAGAGCTTTTATCAATGAGGGAAGAAATGAAAAGACAAAGTACAATGCCGCGTCTTATAATCGAATCACAGACATTTGAAATAGTGGTCACTTGCCTGGATAACTTCGAAACTGTAACCAAATTAACAAGAGGTTTCTATTTACATATTGTGCATAAATGAAATTATTTGCAATTCTCATTTTCATCGATTACTTGTGAGTCCCATCCCCACTATCTATGCAAGGTTCACACGATATCGTATTTATGTCATTTTTACTGCCAAACGTCTACCTTGTTTTATTTTATTTTTTCTCAAATACTTGAGACACAAAAAAAACATATTTATTTATGCTTACATACATATGTATTCACTCTTGATTTCCCAACTGCTGCTATAACAATAAAAGCGCATTTCAATACCATAATTTCTTGTGATGTGAATTCTATACTCGAGTGCTTTTGTTTCTAGAATCGATATTTTTTGGGGGTTTATTCGCTTTCAGCAAAAATAGTGTTTAATCATTCTTGTTTCTTGTTGTGGCAAAACATTTTTTCTGTATTTTTTTTGTTTTGTTATCGCTTGAATTTAGTCCAAATATCCCCACGTTTTCTGCTTATTCGTGCGTGATTTAATGGAATTTAATGGAACAATTTTATATTCATAAATGCACAGGGGTGAAGTAGCAAAATTGAAACAAAAATGGATGTTTGACCTTATAGTATTTGGCATCTATAGCAACAATATAATTGCAAATACAATTCTCTAATATCGCTCAGGTTTTGAAGTGCTCTTTTCGTAAATATAAACTTAAATATACAGTGGCGTAGGAACGGGGGGGGGGGGGGGGGTTTGGGAAGAAAACTGTTTATTGTGCCCTGAACGTGGATCATAAGTGGCTCATAAATAGTGGTTAAAATCAGGTAGAAATTTGGACAATACAGAACTTTGATTTCAAGTTAACTTTCCCCAACCTTAGCTTTTCAATCTTAGGGTCGGAAAAGCACTTTCTGATCCGCTCAAATTTTTTTGATGAATATCATTTCAAGACTCACAAATTATTTGAAATCTTCATAGCTATCTGGAGCCTTCGTGACTAATGAAGGGTCATTATTGAGCGCTTTTCCGGGTATTCCGCGGATAATCCTAAAGTTCGACGAAATGAAACAGTTTGGCTGTAAAAGCTGTTCTTCGACCCGGTATTATTCTTCTTGGGCTACCAAAAATTGATGTCAGCTTAATCAATCAGTCGCCAATGTCACGAGTCACGCTTGACGTGAGGTTCAACCAAACGAATATAGAAAACGAATCCATTGTTACTACTATGGTTGTATCACAGACTTAAATATCTGTAATACAGATGTTCCGCTTCATACAAAATTTTGTCACCAGCAAATTTGCTGGGTATAAATCCCATCGCGAAGCTTTAGTCTACACATTCCACATAAGCTCTCCGCGCATTTCCCCAAGTTCTCTGTTGATAGACAATAGAAGAGGCGAAGGGCAGAGTGGCTTCGGAACTTCATTCCACACGGACGAAATGTACTTTTTCGCCTTCTCCACCCCTCACTTACTTTGCCCTATCAGACAGGCAACAGACGACACAATTTTGTGTGAATGGCCAAGCGCCGTGCGCAGGATGATGTTTTTTTAATTTCCATTGCGGCAGGTCATGATTTTGTTTTTTTTTTCTTGTTTTCAGGCATACGTATGTTCTCGGAAGAAATGAAATATTCTTTTTAGGCAACTTTTCGTGTTCAAGGCTATTTCGCTACATTTCAGGTGCGCGGAAAATAATCGATTTGAATTCTATTTGATTAGCCAAGGGGTCAGGCGCAGTGCACCGCAGGATGGAGTTTTTTTAAATTCCAATTTTTGTATGGGGAACTTTTGAATTGTGGCAGGTCATGATTTTGTTTTTTTCTTGTATACAGGCATATATGTATGTATTTCTCCGATGAAATTTTCGCATTTCCTGGCCATTGATAGTTGCCCCCGGCCGAATATTTCAGGTGCGCGGAACACGATCTGTTATTGGGTGAACTTAATTTGTGTACCGGTCGGTGGAAGTCGATCACTCGGTTTTCAAATGATACATATTCGCATTTTCTTCCGTAAACAAGAATAAGAATTCAATTACCACATATTGTTTCTTACAAATTTTTAATGTCATAAAAAGTGCATAGGGAAAAAGACAGCATTTCCATGACGGCTCTGGGCGAAAGTGTCAGATAAGTAATATGACATTGCGTCGCCTTTGGAATATATGCAATAACGGAGACTCAATCGCACACATATGCAAAACTTGGGTGAACCGGACTGGTTAAAGAAACTTTACTCAACCTCCGTTTCTACTTTGAGAAAACCCATCGTAAACTCTATATGGAAACTTAGTAGTAAGGGGATCATCCTCGCGGCAAATGTATTTCAAACGAATAACTGAGTCTGTCAAACAAAGTATTCAGGCCATTTCTAAACTAGCATAAGCTCTGATGGAGAGCAAGTTCGAAATTAAAATTTATTTTCTATGTAAGAAAATTCCAGCGTAGTTTAGAATTGGTCTTGTTTGACTGTAGTTTGTTACGCTTTTATTTTATATAATACTTCATGAATTAATGAGCATAACCTTTTAGAACAAAATCTACGAATTGTTTTGTAGTCCCGCAAATACCGCGGATCCGCGGGATTGTTGACCTCGATCCCGCGGGATTGCGGGATTGAGATTTTGATGCGGGATTGGATTCCCTAGTTCGTACGCTAGGGCACGTACGGTTGCGGTACGGCACGTCATATTTAGTTCAGGCTTTAGTAATCCACGCAGTAAGGCACGTAAGTCCATCTCTATTTCGTCTTTAGATCTCTTCATAGGTTGTCCGGGTGCCTTTCTTCCCTTTGGCGTTTGGCTGAACTGGATTTTTGGGGGCGCTGTTTCAGCAATTCTCATTTCATGTTCGTCCAGGGTAGGCGTAGATCATACATACGACAAACTTGGTTGACAACATACACACGACAAACTTGGTTGACAACCAAGGCTCACTGGCTCTTCCTCATATACATATACAAGTCCTACATTCGGCCCCGCTTTGAATACAACTCGTATATTTGGGGGGGGCGCCCCAAAAACCACCTAGGCTTGGCTGGACTAGGTATATCGCGCCATCAAACTCATTGGCGTTTGCACCCTTTGCTCTTCCTTCGATCCTTTAAGCCACCGAAAGAATGTAGCTGCACTTAGAGAGTTTTACCGCTATTACCATAGCAACTGTTCCACTGAAATTAGAAACCTCCTGCCTACACGGCAACTTTTTTCCCGCAATACAAGACTAGCCAAAACCAAGCCAAAACCAACGCAAAAGAACCCAGAACTCACAACGAGGAGGTGGCTGCAGAGTTAGTTCCACCCGCCCTCCCTCAATCAATCCAACGCGTTCCGCTTCTGACCTTTTGTAACAAATATGTCGCTCACTGCAAATGCGGTGTTACTCCACACTTCAAAACACTAGAGGTTGACCCGGTAAATCAACCTCCAATACCCTAAAATACAGGGTTACACCACTCCTAGATTGAACGACACAAATGCTGCTCGTTCCGTAATAATTCTTCTTTTTCCGGGTGAGTTATGAGCCTCACGCCAACCCTACTTGGAAGGGACAATATCTATACCCATAAAGTCAAATTGTTCAAAAGTCTCGTAAATACAGCATCAATCGTTGTTTCATTCCTCGTCGTGCTCTGATCTTTATCATTCGACATTTCCAAATCTAGTTTTTAATTTTTTCAGAACATAGTATATAATACGCAGTACATTGTATATAGCTTGTATAATAGCTTCTTCTTCTTCCTGTATGTGATTATTATTATTATTATTATTATAAGGAATGAGGGGGCAACCCATATGATGAACACTGCGGCCAAGTTAGGCCTATTGTGTACGTACCCCACTAGCGGAACAGACTATCGGCCTTCCGAATGAAGGCAAGAAGGTCTTTAGTTGATGAAGACCGGACTTGGGCAGGGCTCAAGAACTCTCTGATAAACGTTCTTCTTCTAAGCCAGATCAGAGCAGGACATTCACAAAGAATATGTGTGGAAGTTTCATCGCCTTCCAAGCAGAGTCGGCATTCTGTCTCTTGAGACAGTCCTAGGTTGTGGAGATGGTACCGCAGTCCTACATGGCCAGTGAGATAGCCCACCAGCAGCCTTAGGTCCGCTCTGTTTAGAGTAATAGTGCCCCTTAACGCAAAGGGTCTTATAAGATCTTTAGCCTGTCTTAGACCTGGGACTGACTCCCAATAGGCTAGGTTTATTTCCTGTATGTGATAGATGAGTGGAATTTTTTGCGAGTCGGCTGGAGCCTCGATTCTAATATTCACCTTAATTTATTTGCAATATATTTAGGTGATTTCCGTCGAGGTTATTTTAATTAATCTATTGATGGGTCAGGTTTCGAATTTTTCCTTTGTTGCTCTTTCTCATTCGACATGCCCAAGTGCAGTGTTTTCTTAGCATTACTGTTAAAGCAAATTCATTATAGTTACCCGGTGGCTATAACACAGATGTTCCTCGTCGAACCAGGATTGTTGTGGGCTTTCTCTGATACATCGAATGCTTTCGGTAGATTGTCTTCCTTATATTCAGGATATCCATATTATTGTTGAAAATTGTTTCAAAAACTTTTATTTGTATTTTGCATACATCAAAAAATACATCCGACGGAGCACATAAACTTCCAAAGTCCCTTCCGTAAATATAGTTATAGTGGATAAAGAGCTCTGAAGGACATGAATTAAAATTTCTTCTGGCTTAATGATTATAATCCTACACATTTCACATTTAACTCGATATGCCAAATATCCCAAGAAGTACCTTGTAGACATTAATTCAATTCAATTTATAATATTTTAATTCTACATAGTAGGTACCTAATAATTTGCAATAAATTATAAATACTAAAAAATTAGAAAAATATATTAATTTGTAAATTATGTTGATTAATTATTATAAATAGAAACATAAATATTAGTAAAAAGTAAATATGTAAATATACTCTTTCCCTTTTTTATAATACATACAATCTTCTTCTTTTCAAGGTGTTAAATCAAACCTTACATACATTTCATGAAAATGGGGTTGTAGAGCAACTCTTTGGGAATAAATTGGGTTCATCAAAAAATTTCTAGGACCACTGTTGGCCTTGTTCAACTTTTTTCTGTGAAACAGGTGTTTTTACATTTTTGATATTTACTCGAAAAGTTACCATTATTTTTTCATGAAATTTTTATTGTAGGTAGGCACCATCAGTGGCCACAATTTAAGCCCTGACGCAAGGTCCTATGATAATTACTACACTCCCTATAATTAAATGACAAAAAACGGCCATTTTTAATAGTTTTTAAATTTTTCTGCAAACACCTGTAGACCGATTTCAATGGTCCAAAACTCCTAATTTTCGTTTTTTAAGCACTATTATGTAGTATTTTTTGTTTTCCAAAACAACATTTTTTTCGTACCCAAAACGTGGAAAAACGTGTTTTCGCTACTATTATTAGCTTTTTACCACCTGTTGCCCTGGACCAATTTTATCCAAAACACATTCATTGAATTCCTACGATTTTTCTCTTAAGCTTCTCTTAGCTTCGAGAAATCGCTGGGTAGATTTATTTCAACTTTTTTTTATCGCTCCTGGACGTACCAAAATTGACATTTATGAATAACAATTAGTGAATGTCTTTTTCCCTATGCATTTTTTATGACATTAAAAATTTGTAAGAAACAATTAGTGGTAATTGAATTCTTATTCTTGTTTACGGAAGAAAATGCGAATATGTATCATTTTAAAACCGAGCGATCGACTTCCACCGACCGGTACACAAATTAAGTTCACCCAATAACAGATCGTGTTCCGCACCTGAAATATTCGGCCGGGAGCAACTATCAATGGCCAGGAAATGCGAAAATTTCATCGGAGAAATATATGCCTGTATACAAGAAAAAAACAAAATCGTGACCTGCCACAATTCAAAAGTTCCCCATACAAAAATTGGAATTTAAAAAAACTCCATCCTGCGGTGCACTGCGCCTGACCCCTTGGCTAATCAAATAGAATTCAAATCGATTATTTTCCGCGCACCTGAAATGTAGCGAAATAGCCTTGAACACGAAAAGTTGCCTAAAAAGAATATTTCATTCCTTCCGAGAACATACGTATGCCTGAAAACAAGAAAAAAAAAACAAAATCATGACCTGCCGCAATGGAAATTAAAAAAACATCATCCTGCGCACGGCGCTTGGCCATTCACACAAAATTGTGTCGTCTGTTGCCTGTCTGATAGGGCAAAGTGTGTGAGGGGTGGAGAAGGCGAAAAAGTACATTTCGTCCGTGTGGAATGAAGCTCCGAAGCCACTCTGCCCTTCGCCTCTTCCTTTGTCTATCAACAGAAAACTTGGGGAAATGCGCGGAGAGCTTATGTGGAATGTGTAGACCAAAGCTTCGCGATGGGACGATTAATAAATCCCACTAGAAAATTTTCTGGTGACAAAATTTTGTATGAAGCGGAACATCTGTATTACAGATATTTAAGTCTGTGGTTGTATCTTTTCTTAGTTCCTTTCATTGGACTTACATATATGATCTACATGCAATGTCTGAAGAGAACGATCCTTTTTATCAATGGCTGTTATTAGGCCTTTGACTAACTGGAATACCTTAGTCTTCACTTCACTTTGATAAAAATTGGCGACTAAGGCCGCTATTACATTAGGATGCCATGGCAGCGTAGCCAGCAACGTAGCCATCTGGAATATGTACATTTGCATTATGAGTATTAGACCTGGCGACGGCCTGGCCACGTATCCAGAATGGAAGCGTGGCCATAGCGTTCACACATCCCAGATCTATTTGGTTACGTCGCCGGTGAATTTTTTTACTCCGATTAGCTGTCACTTTCCGTATTTTATTTGTTTTTATTGTTTTGTTGGAATGGAACTTTTCGATACGGAAAGATTTATTTTAAAAGCAGACCGGCGATTTTCCTCAGAGGAATATTCAGATAGGGTAAAAAAGAAATAGGGTGTACCCAATAGCGCCTTTTATTCCTTTTCAAACCTCTGATGCCTTTTTGAACAACATTTTTTCTTCGATTTGCATTTTAAAAATAACATCTGACATTGGCATCTCACATTGGCCGCTGCATTTGGCAACTTGTAAAATTTGATGTAGCTATAGTTACGTTGCTGGCTACGCTGCCATGGCATCCTAATGTAATAGCGGCCTAAGACTTGCCGGTTTCGTAATGAGAGTGGAGGACACCAAATCGGCTTATGGTACCAGAAATTTCGGGAAATTTAATAGCAGATAGACCCAAGAGGACAACAGAGGCTAAACATTCGAAACTGGAGACATGTTGCAAGGGAGCATCAAAATTGCAGTTCTGTACAATGTCCTAGACGAAGCCAAGGCTGTAGCGCCATTGGATGGATGGAGTCGTCAGGAATAAAGTAGGTGTTCCTGTTTAAGACTACGGTCTTAGCAGCTGAAAAATGTCCTATCTGTGAGCAGATTTAATGATTTCCTTTTCCATTGATGTGGGAATGACAATTAACTCTTCCCCTGGATTCTTAAATAAAAAGTCATGTTTAAATTAAAAATCGTCATGAGTGAAGGTCGTTAATATCTCTCTTATAGCTCTTAAATATTGGTCTTCCTTCTGCGCTTGTTTAATTTAGTAAGTTAACATATCGACAATTGGCGAATCTACGGGTCTCATTTTAGTACCAGAACGATGTTCAATCTGGCAATTAATTTCTTTTAGAAACATAGCCCATCAAGCCACTCTAAGTGGAACATCTCCTTTTTTATTGTCGTGGCGAAAGCATTGCAGTCAGTGACAATCTTAATCCTCCTTCCAGGAACGTAAACTCTTCACTGCCCAGGTGCAAATCAGTCTTCTTCTTCTTCGATGGCTCTACAGCCTAATTCAAGCCTTGGCCTCCATCAGCGTCTTCCTCCAGACGTCTCATTGCTCCGCAGCTTGTCTCCAAGCTTATATTCAGCAGTTTTGCTGCATCGGCCTTAACATTGTCTTCCCACCTTAACTGTGGTTTGCCAACTGGTCTTTTGCCATCTGGTAGTAGATACAGGGCTTTTTTGGTATCCTTAAGTCATCCATTCTCTGGACATGACCGGCCCAACGTAAACGCAGTAGCTTAGCATGTATCGAAAGTTAACACTCTTTGTATAGATCGTAGAATTCGTGATTGTAGCGTATTCTCCATGCATTGTCTTCATTGATTGGGCCGTATATATCCTTCGGAGAACCTTCTTTTAAAATATATCCAACTTGTCGGCTGATTTCTGGGAGATACTCCATGCTTCACATCCATACGTAGCTATTGTACGGTTTTTTAAATTCTTATTTTAGTTTTTCTGTGGATGTCTCTGGATTTCATTACTGGCAGTAGTGAGAAGTATGTTCTGTTTGCGGCGTTTATTATTCGTTGCACGTCTATCGTTTCATCGTTGTCTTCGCTGACTGTGGACCCCAGGTAGTTAAATTTGTTTATCTATCCGTTCGAAGTTATGTTCCCCCAAGGTGGTGTTGTGGTTTCTTCTTCTTCTTTCTACCCTTGACTGAATTAGAATTTTACTTTTTTCTGCATTTATTTGCACCCCTATATCTTTGACTCCCTCTTCTAATTCCGTAAAAATTTCTCTAAGGCATGACTGTGATCTAGCAAGGCAGTTTATATCAACGGCATATCCTGCCAACTGTTTTGATTTGTTAAGCAGGGTTGCGTTCGCATTAATGTTTACCTTGCGAACTACTCCTTTTAGGCAGAGATTAAATAGCATGGGTTTGGGAGTTTTTCAACTTTAAGGAAAAGTAGTGGAACTGGAGAACAGCGGCTGCACGGTCTTGTTCTTTTGAGTATACACAGTGGAATCGACCTAACGGCTAAGTAAGTTATCAACAAATTTGTTGAAAAGCGTAGAAACATAGAACTGAAGCATTGTTCTGGAACCATTGATCATATCATGTATGTCAATAGGTAATTAACTGAATTCCTCTAAAACACTTCTTCTGGTCTCATTCCTATTAAAACGAAAGATAATGTTTAAAGTTCAGGATTCTCCACTTATAACTATTTAACCCCCCCCCCCCCCTGAAAATATTTCTTGCTACGCCATTGTCAACATAAAAACGTTTTTTTGTGTATACTTTAAATTTCAATTTAATAGAAATGAAGTTGCAATAGAATTTTCGCTTAAATTCAAAATAATTTCTAGTCATTAAATCAACAACCATTTTATGATGAACAAGAACCGAGCTCGCAACTTGAAACCAGCAAAAATTTTCTCTGCCGTCTCTCGTTAATGGTGAAAGGAATTAAAGCCAAGGTTAACTGTCTCATAAACGTGCCTCATTTCACTTGAATCATCTTCGTATAATTCAACAACAATGAAAACTGACTAAACAAGAGAGAGAGAGGAGACCAATTTAAGTAAAGATATTCCGTATGTACAATCAGATGACAACACAACAAGAACGAGCACACAGAGTCAGAGTCAGAGTCGGAGTCTTTGCAGCCCCTCCCTTGTCCATCGTTCAAGTTATGGCGGTGCCTCATTTCAAAAAGACATACTCTCCTCACTCAAGAAGCTTTAAATAAATTCATAAACAGAAGAAGAAAAAAAAATTGTATAAGACATAGGCGCCCCATTCCGATTGTCGACAACGACGTACGACGAACGACGCACGGCAGAACAGAGCACCCTCAAGAAATTCGTGTATGACATGCACTTGTGACGACACATGAATAAAAGTTCGCAGGGCCACTCAAAGTTATGAGTTGACACAGACACAGCCTAGCCGCATTCTCGCTTCTCCGTAAATCCATTCCCAAGCACTTCTCTAGCCCTAGTCGTCGATCACCCCTTCGCCCGACCGGCAACCGCCTCAAGGCCCCCCCCCCCGTAGACCCAACATCTATCTCATAGCTATTTCCATTAAGCAAACCTTATAATACAAAAAAAAACGTCTTCTTCTTGATAGAAACCAAGTCCTTAGCCCCAGAACAAGGAACAAATAACTAAGGGTTGCGAGTAGATGTATGAATGTATACAAAGGGTGGTCGTGTGAGTTTGTGTGCGTTTCTGTGTGTGTACATGCAAGACGATATAGGGAAAAAAACCACCCCAACAAATTCTGAAAATAAAACACCACGAAGAGGGAAGCCCCCACTGTGAAAGGAAGCCTTCGTCCCCGCAGGGCTGCGCTCGCCACATGAATCAGCCCTACGCTTTAGTTGCACGGGGGACTGTCGGTGTGCTATTTTTGAAATTCGGAACTGTCCGCGAGAAATGTGTGATATGCAATAACACCGCGCTCAACATTTTAATGCCGTTAAAATATATTCCCACTAACCCCCAAAAGGAGCAAGCCAAGGCAGGACTAGAAGGTCCTTGGAGCTTCAATGCCTCGCTGGAGGTGTCCCGCACTGCGCATGATCTCTCTTAAACAGCCAAATCCTCTCTTAATATTTTTATGTACTGTGAGAGTTCAACCCCTCCTTTCAAGGATGGGTTGAGAATCCACTATACCAACTCTCCGCTCGATGAATAATTCCTTCCAAATCTCAGTAGAGGAATCCTCCATTCACAGTCGGTTGTGTCCAGTTTCTTTAACACCCAGACAATCCGAAATCCGTTCTAGATTAATCCAGATGTTCATATCGAACGAGTCCTCCCCAACCCCACCCCCACCCCAAAAACTCCTTAAAGTGTAGCATCAATATCTCAAAATACATTCACGTTTCCTTTAAGGAACTATAAACGCTAGTGAAAGGACCTAAGTGAATATTTGTGCTTTCAGAATCTCGAAGGAAGGAAAGGACACTCCAAGGAAATCATACCTGGCTGTGAAGGAAGAAGGAAGTAAGTCGCCAGTTTATTGACCCCGAAGTTTTAATATTTTTATTGATGATTTTACACTTTGCTTTACGAGATTTGAAAGTGTCGCTCGTGAGTTTGTGTGCTGCTCCTTAAGTCCTTAAGGGACATACATATATGTATATATGAATGAGCTGAACTCCCTCAAGGCTGTCGTCGGTCGTCCTGACCCTTACGATGATTTTTGTAGCTGCAGCAAATATGTAATCTTGAAAATAGCGATTTTATTGCCACTTTTATTGCGCGTCCTTTTGCTTGTTGTTTGTTCGGCCAGCAGCTTTTACTGCTGCAGTTTTTGGTGGTGACTCTTGGTGACTTGGTGAAATAACATTCGATGTTGATTCGTCTGGAAAGTAGCATGAATCATTTATGGCGCTTAGTTTTATCTTCGTAACGTTTTATTACTGTCTGGGAAAATACTAAAATTTTTTTTCAAGTTTCACTCAATAATAGCAATGTTCACATGGACCTTGTGTTCGTTGGTATCGATTTCGAGGAATTTATGGTGGTGGAATAGTAAATAGTTGTCCTTGAGAGTCGACAGAAAAACGGGTTTAAGGAATGGTAGATCTCTTTGGTATTTTCTTAATATATTTTAAATTCTTGCTATCTGAGTTTCTGAGTAACTATAGAAAATTGTGGGCCTTGTTAGCTTAGGGGTTAGGGTACCCGACTACTATCTCAGAGGTTCATGGTTCGAACTCATTCCGCAACATGGTCCTTCATCTTGCAATTCATAAGCGACCATTACAAAAACGGTCCTCCAACTAAGTACTAACCACATCCAGTGCTGCTTGACCTACGTAATCGAACGAGAATCGGTCTATTGGGTATGCTAATGGCATCCATGGGATGCTAAGTCAGGTACAGGTAATTGGAGTAGCTATAGATATAATATACAATATTATTCTTATTATGCAAAGGAAGCTTAAACAGATATGAAGGGAATTTAGTGTTTCTTATTAGTTTTAATTTTCTTTTGTAGGACAGTTTGTTAGTGGAATGGGTAAAGCATTGATTATGATCATTGAAGACCATGCAACATCTCTTAATGGGGTCGTTCCTTGGGTTCTCGGTGCGCGATGGAAGTATTCCTTAAGCAGTCTCGTATGCTTTGTGCGTCGAACTATATCACTGACTCTGTCCGACAGGAACTTCACCTTGAGGTCGCTGTTTAGAATGTCCAAGGTAAAAGATCCAGGACTTTGAGCCTGTCTGTATATAGTGTAGAAGGCTTCGAAAATCAGCCGGGTTATGTAGATTTCTTAGTGCGAACAGGAGATATCGTTTTTACATAACCTCAATCCTGTTGGTACAGGCATGAAATAAGGGATCCCAGACAGGGCATGCGTATTTCAGGATTGGACGGACCAGTGAACACAACAGTGTTTTTGTGACCCAGATGTTATCAAATGCCTTAGCCCTTCTGTTTATAAAGCCGAGGAGTTTATTAGCTCTGGCAGTAATAATCTCGTAGTATAGGCTAAAGTTTAACCAGACAACACCTAGGTCTACGATTTGAGCAACATGGTTTAATAACTTGTCAAGATAAGATTGCTGTAGCTGCAAGCCTTTTTCCGAGAGAAGGTTATTGCATGGCATTTGCTAGTGCTAAGTTGCAAATTATTAGTGTTGCACCGTTGCAATGCATTAAGTTTCGAATGAAGAATGCAACATCGGTGTCAGACTTAATAACACTATATGAATATTTTCAGGTCGTCTGCATAAAAGAGATGTTGTATATTTTTCGTTTTGTGACTCAGATCCGAGATGAAGATATTGAACAAGAATGGACCGAGATGCTTTCTATGGTTAAAAATCCTTGAAATTTGACGACCTGAGTTCTACTACTAAAATATGATTTTATCCATTTCAAGGCAGGGCCGGTTATTCCAAATTTGAATAGCTTAGTATTCAAAATATGGTGGTCGACGCAATCGCAATCAAAGGCCTTGCTGAAGTCTGTGTAGACAGCACCAATTTGACGGCCGTTCTCCATATCACATGGTAGAAGTTCAGAGATAAGAATCATAAGATTTGAAGTGATCGAACGCCTTTTTCCGAAACTGCTCGTTAATGTTAGTTTCTATAAGAGGTGCACGAGCGTTTCGAAGGGCTTTGGAATCGTGGATAGGATAGCAATGCCCCTATAATTATCGGCTAAATGCTTGTCGCATGATTTATGGATCGGTGTTCGGTAGGATTTCTTCCAAAACTTAGAAAAACTTCCCAATGGTAGCGATTTGTTAAAAATTAGATGAAAGGAAAATACTATTTCATTTGAGCAACGCTGCAAGAAGATTGTCGAGGCCGTGACCTTTAATAATGTCGACAACTCCGCCGTCGCCTGGTCCCAAGTCCAGGGTGTGAAAGGAGGAGGGTTGTCGACCTGCCGAATTGATCGTAAAAACTAGGCAAGAAACCGCATTTTTCAAAGCGGCACCGACAGCAGCGTATCCGTTGCGGGGCCGTCCCGCTCGGACCGCCAGCTAACGGATCAAAGAAGAAGAAGAAGAATAATGTCGACTCTTGATAATTTGAAACTCAAGGAATCAGAGAAAAAGTTCAAATTATCGAGAATCGAATGTATGTAATAGGAGTTCAAATAACCAAGAGGGAGGGGGGAAAATTCAAATAAACAAGAATTTTATTAAAGTTCGTGATTTTTATTCACAACATTTGACCATGATCATTTTGAAAAAAAGTCCGTAATCTTCTTTTGAGTAAGCGACTTCCATCTATCATTGTCTAATGAATTTTCGATAATGGTGAGAGCTGAGAAAAAATCGGAATTGGCGGTTGTTCTTCTTCGTTTTCTTCCTCGTCCTCATCCAGAGAGGCTAAATCCAACAGTTCAGCATCGGTTAGGGCACCGTGGACACTGATGTCATCGTCAACTTGATGTTAACTCTCCACAGTTAGATAGAAGTCCCCACCCCGAGCCAGAATTCGTAACTTTTGGCGGCTCTGATCACTGTTCTACGTTTTCGATTTGCTTAAACCCACAATTTCTGAAACAGTTACAAAGCGTCATAGGGTTGACATTTTTCCAGGCCTTATCAATCATGATTATAGCGGTTAAAACTGTTATGTTCGACTTTTCACCTTTTTCAATGCTCTCCAGCACAAGAGAAACAATTTCTCTACGGTAGAGAGTTTTAAAATTTTGAATAATGCCTTGGTCTAACGGTTGCAATCTTTATGTCGTGTTGGGTGGAAAAAAATCAATTTTATATGATCTAATGGTGGTGGGTTATTATGTACGGTACAGTTGTCCAAAAACAGTAAGATCTTGCGTTTTTCCTTTTTCATGTCATTGTTAACCGAGGTCAACCATTCATTAAACAATTCTGTCGTCATCCATGATTTTTTGTTTGACCGATAAGTTGTGGGCAGCGATTTTATTCCTTTGAAACAGCGCGGTTTCGCAGATTTCCCTATAATGAGTGGTTTCAACTTTTGAGATCCGTCCATGTTACATGCTAGAAGGACAGTTATTCTATCCTTGCTTAATTTCCCTCCATGACGCTTTTCGTTTTTGAACGTCAGGGTGCGATCAGGAAGACATTTATAAAAAAGCCCGCCCAGTTTCGTCTGTGTTGAATATGTTCCTTGGGTCATAGTCATTCAAAAATTGATTTAATTTGTCAATCCATTCGGAACAAATGGATATATCCACGCTGGCGCTCTCCCCGCAGATCTTTTTAAATGTGATGGCGTGTCGGTTTTTGAAATTTGAAAGCCACCCCTCACTTGCTGCAAATCCTTTAATCCCGAGAGACTGCGCAAAAGACTTCGCTTTTTCCTTCAACATGAAACCGCCCACGGGAACGTTTTGTCCTCGACACTGACGAATCCACTTAAGCAAGCATTCCTCAAGACGGGGAAATTCACCCTGACGTGACCTTTTTCTACTGGCGGTTAAGGCACTTTCTGTTACGCCATCTTTGTTTTTCAAAATCATCGACAATGTCGATGGTAAAATGCCAAACTGTTTGGCGACATCTTTTTTTAATTGTCCACCCTCCACAGCTTGAATCACACGCTTTTTTTCACTTATGGAAAGACACTTGTTCTTTCTTGAACTCATTTTGATACTTAGCAAATCAAACATTAACAGAGCACACTTTAAAGTTTGAAAGAAGACCCAAGACTGCGAACTCACTCTCTCAATCATGTAAACAAACAACAGGTCTGTTCATGAAAGCAGTAATCATTGACTTCAAATTAGATCTCACTCTATCTCATTATTGATGTAAACCAGTGATTCTCAACCTTTTTTTTGTTGCGGCACACTTTTAACAATTTCAAAATTTTGGCGGCACACTAACAATACAATAAATTTAAAAGAATTTTACTTACAGACCGTCAGCTAGTGTAAGATTTAGGTGCCCCATTTTCTCATGCTAGCCTCGAAGAGGGTTGAAAGGTAGATCGATGTTGAGTTGGAAAAAGTCAAATTAAGGTGCCGCTCCTGGGTTTAACGTAACGTAACGTATTTTTCGTAACAGAAATAAGAGGCGTATCTCTCCCATCCATATTTTCACGCCAATATGTTTATAGGGATGGGAACGATGAATGTTTTCACACTTTCGATGGGCTTGTATTAGAAAATCAGTCAAATTCTCGATTAATTATGATGCCCTTGTTTCCATCCCTTAGCCATCAATTACGCTCAAGCCTTCACTTTTCGGGAGCCAGTTTCCATTTATAAATCATGTGTAAACTTTGCTAGCGTGAAAATATGGGCAAAATACGCCTCTTATTTCTGTTACGAAAAATACGTTACGTTACGTTATTCCCAGGAGCGGCACCTTAATGAGAACTCCATGTAGCGCAAATGAGGGGCATTCCGAAATAGTTTCCTCAAAAATACCACTCAAAAAATAAACCAGCGATACTGAAGTGAGGTGCATTATCAGTTTTTTATAATGGCCCTAGTAGGCAAACCTTATTTCAAATTAAGTGGGGCGAAATCTGGCTTACATATTCAGAAAACGTTTCGAAAACCTTCAAAAAATACCCCGGCTTCACCGATTGAGCAAGCAAATTGGCGAACTGAACTTCTAACCTCAGTTAAGTTCGCATATAGTTTAAACATATTCAACTGAGGAAAAATGAACCTCAGTTCGCACAATGGGTCCCGAACTGAAGTTGAATGTAAAAGCTCGCTCAAAAGATGGTAATTAACTAGAATAGTGGAATGCCATTCCAGTGGGCTCTCGCATTTTTGATTTCTAGTGGAGAATCAACAATTTGCTCCACTTACTTACTTACGTGGATTGAACTGAACATTATTGAACTCAGGTCGGTGAAGCCGGGCCATTAAGCTTTAGTTTAACTTATACAAAGCTTTAGTTTTTGTTGATGTATTGCTTCATGTTTCAGGCAATTATGCTGGTGGTGACCGGGAAGGGTATCATTTAACATGCTCAATAGACCGGATCTGGTTCGATTACAAAAGCTAAGCAGCATTGGACGTAATTAGTACTCAGTTGGGACGCCGTAGTGATAAAACGATACTTGCGTTTAAAAATATAAAGTTTTCGACACAGACACAGTTATTATTCACATATGCACGCCGAACTTCTTAAACTTTTCGGAATCCCTTTTCCACTCGGAATCGAGGAGCAATGATTTTTTTCCGGCGGTCAAATGAGGCATTTCCGTAGGACGAGGCGCGAATGAGGCAAGGGATAAGATACTCGGTGTGGGCCTTATAGGGCAATCTAATCGGGGTCCATATGGGGCGGTCGGGCTAGGCTCATAAGGGCCCCACCCAAAATGCTAGTCGGACATAACCCCATAACCAAAGAATTTAAAGCCAGAGCTCGTAATTCAATTGACCGAATAATATTTTAACGGTTACCTATTCGCGTGCTTCCCACCTACAATGATTATGCTCCGCCGCCCCTGTGCGCTAGCAGTATTCTTCTTTTACTTTTCGCCGTAATGTTGTGGTCTTTGCTGCTCTTTGATGCTGCTTTGCCTAACGCTACATCTGCTTCCTTCGCAATATCAATAAATCCACTGGACCCGATAATATACCCCCTATCGTCTTAAAACAATGCGCCTCACCTTTGGCTAAACCTCTGCGCAAACTTTTTGCCCTATCATACTCTTCCGGAGTCTATCCAGACTCTTGGAAACTTGCCCATGTACAGCCAATACCGAAAAAAGGTGACTCCAGCGACCCCTCTAACTACCGCCCAATAGCAATTACTTCTATTCTCTCCAAAACAATGGAGACGATAATCAATAAAAAACTTATGGGATATCTAGAATCCAACCTACTCATAAACGACAGACAGTATGGCTTTCGACACAGAAGATCCACTGGCGATCTTTTAGTTTGTCTTACAGAACACAGAATCCAGTCTGGTTGCTTTGGATATCTCCAAGGCTTTTGATAGAGTTTGGCACTTAGCCTTGTTAGCTAAACTCAAAGCTATTGGAATCGACTCACTTTTACAGAAGTGGATTGAGAATTTCCTTTCCGGCCGTTCAATTAAGGTAGTATTGGATGGCATCAAATGTGAACCCCACCCTATCTCTGCGGGGGTCCCCCAAGGGTAAATTTTATCACCAGCCCTATTTCTTATCTTTATAAATGATCTACTTTCAATCCCCTCCAACCCACTTCTCAGCTTCGCTGACGACGGTACCCTGCGTTACTCTTACAGCTACGATACAAGACAGACTCATGCCAGATCCTGTCTTGATGATCGCGAACTAATGTCCAAGTCGATTAATAACGACATTGAACTTATTATAGAGTGGGGAACAAAGAATCGTGTCGAATTCAACCCCTCCAAAACCAAGTACTGTCTTATTTCCAAGAAAAAGATCAACACCTCACCATCCTTGACAGTGGATGGCGTGGAACTAAAGGCCGACCCATCCCTACACATCTTAGGCGTGACATTAGCCAAAGACTTGCGATGGAATGACCACATATTCCAAATCGCCAAACAAGCATCCCAGTGCTTGGGATTTCTTAAGAGGTGCAAGTTCCTCCTCCAGCCATCGGCCCGCGCTGTTATTTATAAATCCTACATTCGGCCTCTTCTCGAATATAACTCCCTCGTCTGGGGCGGCGCGTCGATAACCACCTTGGCATGGTTAGATAAGGTCCAAAAAAAGGCCCTTAAATTAATTGATGACGACACCGCCTGCTCCACCATCGACCCCTTGAGCCACCGTAGGAATGTAGCAGCACTAACAAAATTTTATCGCTACTATTATAGCGACTGTTCCTCCGAAATAAACGCTCTCCTGCCTCCACGGCAATCTTATAACCGCAACACCAGATTAGCCCACTCGTCTCATTCCCTTTACCTACAACTCCCCCTTTCACGCACTCAACAAGATATGAATTCGTTTGTAAATAGAACAACTCGACTGTGGAATAATATCTCGCAGTCAGTATTTCCGAGCTCCTACAACATCCAAGAGTTCAAACGCAGGGTTCATCGTCACCTTCTTCAACACCCTTTCACACCCCCATAACCCTTAACCTATTCCCCCCCCCCCGTACTAAGCTTGCTGCTAGACATTTCACCATGACGTGACAAACGACATGACGGACTGGTAGTACAAAGGGTGATTCCTGAGTTTAGCACTGCTACATAAAAAAAAAGTCATTGACCTGCCTTTGACGTCTATATCATCTGCATGTGCCATTAGCTAAATAGACTTGTTTAGAATAGTCCCTCCAGTTTCAATACGTTCCTACCGGACCGTTTTTACTAATAATATGTTAAGTAGTAAGCAGGATAGAGAGTCTCCTTACCTGAGGCCTCTGTTCGCACCGAAAGATTGCTCCGTATTCTCACTCCGTTTATCATTCGATGAAGTTATAGTGATTTGAATTAATTGGTCTGGAAAGTTCAGTTCCACCATTGCTTCGTAGATTTTTGAACGTAGCGCAAGATCATATTCTGTCTTAAACTCAATGAGAAAGTGTTAAACTCTTAATATTAAACTCTTTCGTCTTTTCAATTACGTGTCTTAATGCGAATATGTGATCGGTTGTGGACTTTTGTTTCCTGAATTTGGCGGCACACTTCAGGAATTTGGCGGCACACAAAAATGCCGCGGCACATAGGTTGAGAATCACTGATGTAAACAAATGAAAGGGCCGTACATATGAAATCAATAATCACCGACTTCCGACTTCAAATTATAGAGAGAGTAAGAAAGCCAACTTCAAATTACAGAATGTCGGCGAGGAAGATGCCATTCTTACAACTTCAAATTACCGAAGGGACCAAATCACATCAATTTTTTTCAATTTATCGAATATTTTTCAAAGGACCAGGGAAAAACTTCAAATTATCGAGAGATTCAAATAAACGAGTGTCAAATTATCGAGAGTCGACAAGATTGTATCAAGATTGTTTAAACCTGTTCTTATTTCGTCACCTGGCAGAGGCAGATTATTAATGATGGTTGACGTTTTAGTACGAGTGGGGCAGTATGCGTTGTGTTAAATTTGGAAGGGGAAGACTTCACTAAATGTCATTGCAAACATGTTACATATATCTTGGGAGCACGAGGAGGAAGCTCTCCCATTGGTCATTATTGCCGGACAACCTGAGGTCTTTCGCTTTATATTAGCAAAATCGAAGAATTTCTTAGGGTCCTTTAAGATATTTTCTCCGATTTTATTTATAATATGATGCTAATTTAGAGTATTCAGATCTTAATTCCTCGTTAACATCCGCTCGTCTTCTTATCGTGAGGTACAATTTGTTTCTTTGATTTCGCAGTGATCTAGTATTTTTGTCCTACATAGTCCTTGTCTAGTATTTTTAACGTATTCTCTGGAGGGGGCCTCGGTAGTCTAGGGGTAAGGCGCCTGACTACTATCCCAGAGGTCCCGGGTTCGAATCCCGGCCAGCCCCACGGTCCTTCGCCTTTTCCACTTTCCCACCCATATAACTTTCCTTCTTTCTTCTCCCCTCTTTACATTTCTGACTCCTCCTGTCATAGCCTTCGCTAGTCCTTCCCCGCTCCACCAAGCGCATGTCATCGGTTGGCTGATGAGATTCAACTCCTTTCAGGAGGCATAACATTCCAGCGAGTTATTTCTCAAATGCCCCGATGCCAGAGTCGCGAAATGGTTGGAAGTAGGTGGAATAAAAAAATATCGCGGCTAGGTTGTGTCAGTTCCTTCATACTTCTTTCTCTCTTTCTACTTTCTATCTTCCGGCTAGAGCTGCTGTCATACGATATTCTTGAGGTGGGGAAAATCTTTTGATAATTCCACAAAATAGCGAAAATATGAGGCAGTAAGTTTGGGCCGGTAGATAAAAGCTTACTAAGCGATAAGTTATAGCTAGCAGAAGCATCAAAAACCAGGAGCCAATGCTATCACTGTCTGATACCACTCCCGCTATTCTTGACTTCAACAAACCGTTTACGGAAATTATCCTAAGTAGGCCAGAAAGGGAACACTGCAGGTTTCTTTTTAGACCCTGTTTTTTTAACCTGAAGTATTTCTCCATCCAGGTTTGTGCTCCGACTTGTAATATAGCTCCAAATACCGCAATCGTTGTTATTTTCTCGGACAGCCAAGTTGCCCTGTTGCTCATTAAATCTCACATGGTATCACCAAAGACTGCCCTGGATTATCTCCAATCTCTGAAATCCCTCAGCAGGAACAACAATGTTGCGATGATGTGCATTCGGGGCCACGAAATTCACATTTGTAATGAAATTGCCGACATCCTAGCTAGATTAGGGGCAAACTAATCACTTGTTGGTTCGGAACCTTTCTGCAGACACGTAAGCATGGAAATCAAGAATTGGGCCGATCAGCTGTTTATTCAAAACTAAATCGGGCAATATTTTAAATTTCAAGAGGTGGGAGCTCAAAATAATAACAGATTCTGCGGGGCAGCTCCTGAAACTGTGGAGCACTGTTTAACGGCGGGGTTTGCACAATAGACCAAATCAAATAGGTAGCAGTGCCCACCAAGGCGTCCAAAACAAGAATGCATGAAGGATACTCACCGATGACTCCAAAACAGCAAAGGGTTCCCTGCCCCGACACCTGTCTATCTGCATACCATTAAAAGTTCACTATCCAGGCACAAGGATGCACCATTGGAATTTTCAAAAATAGCCATGTCTTAAAAAAAGCGATGAGGCGCTATAAGCTAGCGGAGGCATGCAGAGCTGAGCTTAATAGGCTTATCGAGCCCAAATAGAAGCATAAGGTAGCTCTTGTCTAAGTTCCCTTATATAAGAATATAGACAGAGACGAAAAATCCTACTACCAACGAAAGAAAAATTTTCGTAGATCCTTGAGTATCCCACCGCTGCCACCAGTGTAAAGTGTTTGGCAGGTTGGGCCAATCACCTGCAGACTCTTCTGCGCAAAGGCAGAGAAAAAGATTTTCGGGTCGATTATCCTTCTTTTATTCTTGTTCTTAATAAACGGAATAAAAATTTTCGCAGATCCTTGAGGTTATACCGCTGCCACCAGTGTAATATGATTGGCCTCCCGTGCCGATGATCTGTACTCTCTTCTGTCATCGCAAAAGGTAGAGGAAAACGATTTCATGGTGGATTATGTTTTTTTCTTCTTCTTCTTCAAGAATGGAATAACAATTTTCTTAGATACTTGAGAATCCCACCGCTGCCACCAGTGCAAAATGTTTGACCGCCGGTGCACATGATCTGAAAAGGGTGATCTGAAGACTCTTACGTCGTCTCGAAAGGAAGGAAAAATTGTCTTCCTTGTGAACTTTCATTAAATTTTTAAGGATCCCACCGTTGTCAACAGTGTAAAATGGTTGGTTGTCCGTACACATGAGCTGCGGATTCTTCTGGCGTCTCAAAATGTAGAGAAAAATGTCTTTGTTGTGGATTATCTTTGTTCCTTGTCCCACATCCCAGTGCAAAAGGAAGAAAAAATTATCTTCGTTGTGGATTATCTTTGAATCTTTGAGCATCCCACCGCTGCCACCACTGTAAAATGCTTAGTCGTTCGTGCCCAGAATCTGCATACTCTTCGCCGTCTCAAAAGGAAGGGAAAATACCTTGGTTGTAAATTATCTTTCTTTGCTCTCTCTTCAGGAAGAACGGAAGAAAGAAATTCGTAGATCCTCGAGGATCCCACCGCTGCCACCAATATAAAATACGTTATCACATGTGCTTTCTTTAAATCACGAGAAGAGAGACCAAGCAGTTGATGAATCAGAGTTGAGTTGGTTTCCAAAAAAGGGGCAAAGGGAAGAAAAGATAAGATTAATATCCCACCGCTACCACCATCGTGGGATATTGGTCCATAAGAGACCTGTTACCGTAATTGGGGAAGATGAAGGAAAAAGACATAATTTTCCAATTTCTGTGTAAATGCTCTCCTCTACCCAAAGCCAGACAGCTGAGTTTTGGAAGCTTCGAAGACAGATATCCAGAGTAGGGGGCTGGGAACCGATAAGCATCCCAACTTTAAACTTTAAACAGTACTTAATCTTAGGTACAAGAGTTTTTGGCACCAAAATAGTGCGTTAATGGTTAGTTGAGATTCCAGTCGCACTGTAGGTAGTCCTACGCTCAACCTAACCTAACCACTCCCTAAAATAGTTGTTCATCTTTTCCTTTGCCTCATCTAGACTTCGTTCTTTCTTTTTTATCTTTAGTCTTTATGTCATTTTACCTCTTAAATTTCTATAAAAAAATGATAAATGTTTCTTCATTCCCTCTTGATATATTTCTTTAAACTAAAGGTTATCGTTGAAATACCATATTTTTCAAGACTACTGCCAGAGCACAGAAAAGCTTCCACGAAGAGCATAATTTGAGTTCAAAAAGTACTTAAGAACGTCTCCAGCATTCGTAATCGAAAGTTTCCATTCCTCTTGGTTGAAACTTAAGTTTACCTTAAACGGTTCAAACTTTCTGGACGAGAAACATAATTTATTTCACCGGCGGGCCAGGCCAGACAACAATATTTCATCGTGAAAGTTTAAATTCGAAACTACTTCAACTACTGCGGCAGTAGCAGAGCCACCACTAATCATAAATGATGCTGTTTTGTGTATCTGCATTTAAGGCCTTTCCTTGCCAGGATACAAGCTGGGTATATTTTTGCTGCCGCACAGAAGAAGAAGAGTTTGCCTGTTAAGTCAACGTTAAGCCCTCCATCGTCCTCTAGAGAAGGATGCACAGGAGAAGAGTTTCGTATAGGGCTCAGCAGCGGTATATCAGCAGGAGGAGATCTTCAGTGGGGCTCCCCCCGGGGGGGGAAAAGTTTTGTTTGGGAATTTCTGCACAGGAACCGGAATGCCCTCGTTTCTTGCTTGGAACTTTTAATTTATGTTCAAAGGTATCAAGACCGGGAAGCTATAATTTTTCAGCTCGAATTCCTTCCTCCCGGCCTTCGGGCCAGAAGAGGGCGCGACGCGCAGACGAGCGACTTCGATCCGTAGCAGGCCTTCTTGAGTGGAAGAAGAAGAGAAGGGCTTGAAGGGAGTCTCAGTCCGCCGCCAGCTCATATGCTTCTGCCACGTTACGCCAAGCACGGGAAAGTACCTACCTAGTACGTGTAACTCGGCTAGTGCCTACACAATCTCTTGCAATGGGTTAGCAGTGGGGTGGGATCGTAAGGTCGAGTTGGGGGATGAGGCCTGGATGGTTGGGGTTTTTGAGGATAATTTATGGTTGCGTTGGGACATTATTCAATTTTTGTGCGTTGCCGTGTGATTTATCTCGTTGAGCGTTTGCCGCGACATGCGTGTCTCTGAAATATGCTAGAGTTTTTCGGTTTTAGTTGAGAGTTTTTCGAGAGAGGGTTTCATCAACCAATCCCCACCCCCACTCCAGGAATGGTTTTGATGGTTCCTTCAGGCATTTCACCCCGGCACCAAAAAACACCGTGAATTCCTTCTATATTTATATACACTTACACACACATACACATATACATATATGTGTATTTTTTCACCCTGGCTAGCTCCTGGCTTCCTTCCACCAGAAGGTCACGCAAGTGAGATGTTTTTTGCCTGCTTTCAGGATAAAAAGGGAATTCCATAGCTTTTGAAAACATTGCGGCACACAACGAAGGCATAAAAGTCACTGCTGGTGTTGTAAAGGGCCAGCAGGAAAAGTTTATAACGAGTGTATACATAACCACAGCGTATATATCTGTATGTATGTATGTATCTATGCAAAAATTAGGCTTTAGTAGGTTTTTTTTTACCAGGGTGGTTTTCGCCCTCTATTTTTTGTTGCTGCTGCTCCTATTTTCAAAGGGATTCGTATATTTTTATAAAGTTGTAATACGGGTTTGTGTTGTGGTGGGAGTGTGTTGTAGAACGACCATCATTTGACCATAATACCCCTCAATTCTCCTTTGCACGTCAAAAATATATTAAAGCAACTGCGATGTTACACATTCATATTACACACCACTCTACCATCAGACAGGATTCTTGGAAGAAAATTGCCTAGGGAAAGTCACTACTATTTTTCCGGGGCTGTTTCTGGTCCTGTTTTCCACAATTTTCCTTTGCTTGATTGAATTGATTATATTTTTACTCGGGCCAGTTACAAACCCACAAAATAATTTACTTTACTGCGCGGCGGCGTTTCATTCCCCGAAATATCTTGCCGAAAATGATGCAAAATTAATTTCACAAATTACCCTCAAGGGGGCCTCCTGATGGAGCCAGTACTATGAAATTCTATCTACCTTGATGTATGTGTGCTGCTGTTGTACATATGTCGAAGAGATTTTGTTTGCTTTGGAACTTGTGATGTCCACATATGGTGCTCAATCTTTCTTTGCTGTTTTGCCGGAATTAATTACTCTTGTTGGGCATGTTTCTGGCTCATAATAGTGGATTATATCTTTACTTATGTACTCTTTACATAATTTATTATGGCGGAAGGATGGTTGTGTCTTGTTAAACGGAAAAATATGTGTAGATTCAATATGCTTCTATATTAAGTTTGACTGGTATAATGCAATAAGCAATATAATATCATCAATATACCGTTAGTTCCATGGCAGCCATCTCAAAACCCGGTACACCCCGCTGCACCCACAAGCCAATAGTAGCCAAGAAAAATCATTCATTGACTTGGTATTTTTCGAGATACGAATTTTACACAGATGAAGTGCCTCAAAGAACGGATAAATGGGTCTTGAGGCGTCCGCCATGGATTTAACGGTATATTGAGAATACTATATTGTTTATTGTATTCTACTTGTCATACCCTTTCATTTGATACCCATGTCGGGGGGGTTGTGAAGAAGGTGGTAATCCGCCCTTTTGAGACGGAACCTTTTGTACCTAACGGTACATTGAGTGTACTACATTGCTTATTGTATTTCAGTTTAGTTTCAAGAGTGGCATGGCCTACCTATTGTTTGACAGCTGCGTAAATTTGAAATTTCCATTAAATGGAATGATTCAATTTATTGACAATTTTACATTTATGAAGCTGTTAAACAATAGGTAGGCCATTAAGCTATTGAAACTAAAATGAAGTGAAAACTCCTAAAATTACCATTTTTTTTAGATTTTTCACTGTTTCTTTTGGTTGAGGGTATAAAAAATAACCTACGACCTATTCTCAAACTTACCAAATATACACAAAAAATTTCATATAAATCGTTCAACCCGTTTCAGAGGAGTTCGGTAACAAATACTGTGACACGAGATTTTTATAGATATAGAAGAAGATATTATGCTGGTAGAAGTATGCTTATCCTTACAACCTTTTTGTTTCACGGTCTCACTGAAAGTCTAAGCTCAGGTGTCACCCTTTGTACTACCAGTCCGTCACGTCTTATACGTCAACGTCAGGTGTCTGGTAGTAAGCTTAGCTCGAAGAATAGAGAAAGGATAAAACAGAATTAAAAGGAGTCTGGGGGGTACATGAAGAGATAAAGATGAACCTTGCGTTTAAACTCTTGGGTGTTCTATGAGTTTGGGAAAACTGACTGAGGAGGGTTGTTCCACAGTCGAGTTGAGGATGAGCCGAAAGGGCAAGTCTTGTGTTGCGGGATAAACATCGCCGTGAAGGCAGGAGGTTATATATTTCGGTGGAACAGTCGTTATGGTAGATGCGGTAGAATTTCACCAGAGCTGCTACATTCCTGCGGTGACTAAGTGAATCAATTTTGGAGCAAATGGCAACGTCGCCAATGAGTTGGAGAGCGCGGTTCTGCACCTTGTCCAGCCACGCTAAGGTGGTACTCGATGCCCGTGAGTTGAATTTGAGGCGGGGCCGAATGTAGGATTTGTAGATTATAGCCCTGGCCGACGGCGGAAGGAGGAAGTTGCATCTTTTAGGGAATCCCAAGCATTGTGATGCTTGTTTAGCGATTTGGAAGATGTGATTATTCCAACGCAGATCTTCAGTTAATGTTATGCCTAGGATATTGAGAGAAGGTTCAGCCATCAGTTCTAGACTGTCCACTTTAATGGAAGGAATTGGGGAGCGCGTTTTCATAGAGAAGAGACAGTATTTTGTTTTCCGTGGTTGAATTCAACTTGATTCTTGTGGCCCCAATCTAGAACCAAGCTTATGTCCCTGTTGATTGAAGTGGACATAAGTCCACGATCAAGCAGACAAGGTCTGGCCCGTGCTTGTCTTGCTTTATCAAAGCTATACGAGTAACTCAAAGTACTGTCATCAGCAAAGCTGTGAAGTGAGTTGGATGGGATTGAGAACAGGTCATTTATAAAAACTAGGTAGAGAGCTGGTGATAGAATAGAGCCCTGGGGAACGCCTGCAGAGATGGAGTGGGGATTAGATTCAACGCCGTCCAATACTACCTTGATTGAGCGGTCGGAACGGAAACTCTCAATCCAATTCTTTAGTCAATGCCAATAGCATGGAGTTTACTCAATAGAGAGGAGAGAGGCCATACTCTAGGTCTTGGAGATATCGAGAGCAACCAGCAAGCGATTGCTGGCTTCCTTAGAATTGTATTTGCATTTGTATTTTTGGGGACTTTCATCCTCTAGTACTCTCTTCCTGGTGCGCCAAAGCAGGACTAAATTTCAATCCCGAGAAAACCACTCTGACTCCATATGCCAACAGTTGCACACTACCGGGACTAACAGAACTAACCCTAGCAGACAAAACTATAGACTTTTCCCATCAAGTCAAATACTTAGGATGGCTAGATGGTAAGCTCAAGTAGAACCATCATATTGGATACTCTGTTGAGCAGGTCATCCAGAACGCTGCGTAGATCTACAACCAGAGCCATGTACTGTATAGTATGTATACTGCCATCAGAGGCGGCGTTTCCATACATGCGAATGGTACACATGCACCGGGCGCAATTTTAGAAATTATGATTTAAAAAAAAATTTAAATCTTTGAAACTAAAAATTGAAATAATGTTTTCGTGATTTCATTTTCATATATTAAAGCACTGTTTCTCAACCTTTCCAAAGTTGCGTCCCCTGAGAAGCCAAAAAATTAAGTAAAAAATCATGCGACCTCCTCACTATAATATTGGTTGAAAGATAAAAATCCAAAAATTTGGGGCAATTTTCCCGGTAAGAAACCAAAAATTGATGAAGACGATAGGAAAAACAAAGATACTTGTGAGTACTTTAGGTCAATCCGCCCATACTTGAGACGCCATGGCACCGATGCTTTCCGTGTCAGTGGCTTCCGTGACGAATCACTGTACCACCGTTTTTGTATCAATGCTCAGTGCTCAATGGCATCTGCAATTACGTTTTAGTTTTGAAATTTCGATAGTACACTTAAGTGCATCATGGAATTTGGCGTGAAATATCTTGAGCGTTGTTCTTAGGCGAGGAAGGAAGAATAAAAAAGAGAGTGGGTTAATCTCATGTGGACTCTTCGGTAATTCAAACTAATTCTTCGAATTTTTTAGATTGAGCCAAAACGCATTCAATGATTTGCTATAAAAAATCTAGAAGATGATACGCACGAGTCTATACATATGTAGTAGGAGTATGAAATACATTTGTGCATTCAAGCAACCCTACCTCAAAGCAATCAAAAACAAAGTTCAAAATCGACACGAGGCAGAAATTTTGTGCAACACAGAGACTTGGTGCCAGAACAGCAATTCAACGTAAATCAGCAAAAAATTTTCGTGGGAAGTTGTTGATAAAAAAATTCCTACGACAAAATCATACCATGTCAGCTAAAGGAAATTTTCCTAGATGCCCCAGGCGGTACAGGAAAAACATTTCCTATCAATTCAATTTTGGCGTCGATTCGAATGCAGAATGAGATTGCACTTGCAGTGAATTGCATCAACGCTACTTGATGGTGGACTACAGTGCATTCAGCACACCAGCTTCCATTGCATTTGAACCAGATAGAAACACCTACATACATGTAATCAGCAAAAACTCCCGTATTGCCACTGTCCTTAAAACGTGCAAAATTATAAGTTGGGACGAATGTACCATGGTCCATTAAAAATCGCTCAAAGCGCCTAACAAGGCTTTGCCAGATTTCCGAGGAGAAAACTAACTAACTGACACTACTTGCATGGGATTTTCGCTTAACTTTGCCTAGTGTACATCGATCAACGCTTCCATATGAGCTTAACGCATGCTTGAAAGCATCATATCTATGGAGCAGTTTTGAAAAAAATCACGCTCCAACAAATACGTTGTAACTGAGGAGCCTGCGGCCGGTCGCCCAAAAGAGTTCAGATCCTCATAGAATTTACTAAAATTTAACAAAAAAAAATCGAAAGAAAATTCCAACTCACCATCATAGCGGTAGTCACGGGTTTCAGTACCATGACGAGCTGTGGAGAGGAGTCGTGGAGTGTCTCAACTCCGGAAGTACCACCTAAACTGCGTACTCCACCATAAACGAATATATCACCACTACTTCGCTGGCCGGGGTCGCTCAAAAGAAAAATCTATCACTACTTATTGGAGGGGGTACCTGAAATCAAAACATTTCGAGGGCGAGAATGATCGTCCGCTGCTGAGATATGTTAGGGCTTTAGCCCCTCATCTTATGTAAAACTAAAAAAAAAATTCACGTCACTCGACACCAAAATCGAAAATGGCGGATCCTACCGCTTTGTAAAATGCTTGACCAAAAGCATGAGAAAAGAGACCAAGTTGTCGACGAGTCTTAATTTTCGAAAAAGAGCAAAGGAATGAAAATAGAAGACAAGCATCCCACCGCTGCCACCAGGATAATTGCTTGGCTTCCGTACTTTCCCAAAAGCACAAGAAGAGGAGCCAGGGATTCGACGGCTCAGGGTTGAGCTGGTATCTAAGCAATTTGAGCAACGCAAAAGTGGACCATACTGGGACCTTCTTACATCCTAGCAATAACAAAAGACCTCCTAAACAGACCCGAAGAGATTTTACTAGCATAACGGCAATCAGCATGGGAAGTTGACCCATAGGAGACCTGTTATCATAGTTCCGGGAAGATGAACGAAAAAGAAATACTTTCCCACTTCTTGTGTAGATGCCCGAATCTAAGATACACGAGTTTTTGGCAACAAAAAGGTGCGTAAATGCTTAATTGAGCTTCCGGTCGCACTGGCGGTAGTCCTACACTTAACCTAACCTAATCACTCCCCGAAATAGTTATTCGTCTTTACCCTTGCTTCATATAGCAATGCCACAAACGTAGTAATACCTACAAGTGAAAGTAAAACACTGAGCATCGTTTATAAGGAAACGTTACCGTGAATTGTTAACCTTACATTAATACATTATCCACATTTCTGTATTGCTTGTGTCGTGCGGGCGTTATGACCAACATGAAGAGACGAAACATGAAAACGATTAGCAGCAGCGACCCTGTTCAGGATTAAATCAGTAGTGCCGTCTTAAATCAGTAGTGTTGCCCATTCACACGCGGGCCGCCGGTAGGTCGAGATCTGAAGGTTTGTCGCCTCGAGGTCAAGTATCGCCACACATTCACCAGCCGCCAGAAGGCAGTGGCCTGCAGTCGAGGAAAACTGTTAAAAATCTTTATGTGGGGGGTATTTATCGTTAGTCCGGGCCTGAAATTCTGCGCTTCTATTCAGTCTCAAGGTTTTGTTGAGGCCGGGAACAGGTTTGCATTTGAATTAACAACCTGCTACACTAAACTGTTATCTTCGCCTGTGTGTCTGTAGAGTGTCATGAGGTGATGTGCAGCCCACAGCCTGTCAGGCGGTTGCCTCAAGTCCTCATCGCTCAGTCAGACTGAGTAATGTGTGACCTTCATCAGGCCGTGCCTGCCGACCTTTCCTGAGGGGCCACGGCCTGCCCGCGGCCTGTAAGTTAATGGGAGCCTTAATGTTACCAATGTTCGTCTCAAGTCGAAATGTATTTATTCGATTTTTTTAGGGACGTCAAATTGTGAATTGGACCTTTTTAGAACTTTTTTGGAAAAAAATGTTGAGGTCGCCAATGGGGCAAAATACCACGGGAACGTCAAAATACACGCGCACCAGACGTATTCTGAATATGATTGGCAAGATGTCTGTTGTGCACGTAGTACAACATTTTTCCGATAGGTGGCGCTCAACCTAGAATTTTGTCGCTGTCTGGTTGTTACTCCGTGTCACAACCATAGGCGAGCGGAAGAGAAATAAAAGTCAATAAGTTATTTTGATGTTCAATCTTTTATTTTTAATTTATTTTTATCTTTTTATTTTCTAGTTGTCAAACTCATTTATTTTTCTATTAATTGTTCTCGATTGATTTCATTCGCAGCGCAACCTCGATTGAATGAGCTATCGAAATGTAGTACTAAAACGTCGTAGCAGCAAGTAGTTGTTTCTGCTACTAATCCGGTCAAGTTGCGGTTGTTTCGGATATTTTCCAATAGAGGCTGGGAAAGACTGCCACAGCTACCCCCTCCTTAATAAACAGGTCGTAGGCGGCTCTTGAAATGAGACTGATTTTCTTTTGTTGACATATGTCTTCAATTTTCCTGCATCTGCATTGGAGCTGGATAACCACTGATTTTGTTGGTCGATTGTGGTATGTGTCTTCTCCCGTGATGAGCTGTCCGTTGAAGGTCCTCTATGACGGTATAAGCTGGCTTTAATCTCTCCGTTGAGACTGTGGTTTCTTTTTCGCCTATCTTAATTATAAAATTATTGTCATTAATTCTTTTTAATGCCTTGTAGGGTCCAGAATATGGTGGTTCTAATGGTTTCTTTACAGCATCGGTTCTCAAGAAAACAATGGTTACAATCTTCTAAATGTTTATGTTTGAACAAGCGACGATTGTTGTGATTTGCTGTTGGTAGTGGTTTGATTGCTCGCATATGTTCTCTGAACTTCTCGATGAATATTTGCGGATCAACGCAGGTCTCTATATCGGTGAAAAATTCTCCTGGAACTCTAAGTGGTGATCCAAATAAGAATTCGGCAGCCGAAACATTTATGTCTTCCTTATAGCATGTCCGAAGTCCTAAAAGTACCGTGGGCAGGAGGTCCAGCCATGAAATCCCTGAGTGACACATCAAAGCGGATTTAAATGAACGGTACCACCTCTCAATAAGTCCATTCGATGCAGGGTGGTATGGTGAAGTGCGAATTCTTCTAGATCCTAGCATATTAGTGAGAGATTTAAATAGTTCTGACTCAAATTG
Source organism: Thereva unica (assembly GCA_949987705.1). Taxonomy (NCBI): domain Eukaryota; kingdom Metazoa; phylum Arthropoda; class Insecta; order Diptera; family Therevidae; genus Thereva; species Thereva unica. The sequence continues at coordinate 25,018,549 of OX465285.1, read as the reverse complement.
TGTCCCTTGATCTGTAGTGATAGTTTTTGGTGTTCCAAATCTTGCGACCCAATTTGAATAAAATGCGGTTGCAATCGTGTCGGCGGTTATGTCCTTAAGGGGAGGTTCCTTTGATCGGCGATGAAAAAATCGTTTTTTTTTTACATATTATCAATCTATAATATGTTAAAAACATGTTCCTAAAACCGTTTTGCATTTTATGCAGTTTTTAGAAAGTTACAGCGCTTCAAAGAGAAGCGTGCAACTGTCAAAGCAGTACAACTAGCCGCGCGTTCTAAAACTTTAAACGCGTTTTTCGGAGACTTGATATTGGGTAGAAATTTCTCAAGTGAGCTCATGATTTTCGACGTTGAAAGCAAAATTAAAACCAAGCTGCAAAAAATAATCTGCTTGGTAGTCTCAAGTCACGCCATGAATATTTTTGGAAAAAATTAATTTGTTTATGAATAATGGTGGATTGAATATTTTGGCATCGATTGATTGTAAAATTATTTTCTCGTAAACGATACGATGAAAATTATTGAAAATTTGGGAAAATGTTGTGAAATAAATACGATTTACTTTAGTGTGCGGAACAACATAATAATTTATTATTGTTACTAATTTTTATCATTTTTTTATAAACAAATACTGATTTGGCCCTGTTCTCAATGCAATATTCGAAATTTTTTTCGAGGACTGTAATCTATGAAGAATCATGATTAAAATACCGTTTCAAACTTTTTGTGATCGCTCTTCGGGTTGGTAAAAAATACTATTGTTTATAGTCCACCCAAAACGCGAGGGGGGTGTTCCAAAATAACACCGTTAAGAAAATCGAACCCTAAAGGTTTTTGGGTACGCTGATCACGAAAATCGAGGTCCCGCGGTCCTAAAATTAGGGCGTCACCCCTAAAAATGCAAAAAAACACCCATTTATAGGGGGTTTTCGCGATTACTTCAGTAATAATGAAAACTAATGCGATGAAATGCACTTTTTTTAATATTTATTTGCGAAGGTGGTTGATTTATACTAAATTAAGGCGAACTGTATGGTAAGGGGTACCCCTAAGGTTTAACTCCTTCTAGAGGGTTAACAATTTTCCAAATGTTTTAATAATATTTCATTAAATATAAAATTTTAATGCAAAGCAATAAATTTCAATTTGTTCCAATTACAATTTTAATGTGGGGGTAGTTTTACCCCATTAAGAGTTGAAAAAATTAATTTGCTGATAATACCTTTTGAGCCAAATTTCAAACAAAAAGCAAAAAAAAAATGTTTGTAATTTTTTTATATTAAGTTGTTTTTATTATAGGTAGTAGGGGTAGTTTTAACCCCTTAAGGGTTGAAAATAATGTATTTTTGCCTGACAGTACGCCCAGAATCGAATTTGAAGCATAAACTTGAAAACAAAAAAAAATATTTACAATTTTTGCCATTTTTGGTCGATTTAGGGGTAGTTTCAACCCTTTAGGAGTACCCCTTACCATAAAGTTCGCCTTAATTTAGTATAATTCAACCACCTTCGCAAATAAATATTAAAAAAAGTGCATTTCATCGCATTAGTTTTCATTATTAGGTACTGAAGTAATCGCGAAAACCCCCTAAAAATGGGTGTTTTTTGCATTTTTAGGGGTGACGCCCTAATTTTAGGACCGCGGGACCTCGATTTTCGTGATCAGCGTACCCAAAAACCTTTAGGGTTCGATTTTCTTAACGGTGTTATTTTGGAACACCCCCCTCGCGTTTTGGGTGGACTATAAACAATAGTATTTTTTACCAACCCGAAGAGCGATCACAAAAAGTTTGAAACGGTATTTTAATCATGATTCTTCATAGATTACAGTCCTCGAAAAAAATTTCGAATATTGCATTGAGAACAGGGCCAAATCAGTATTTGTTTATAAAAAAATGATAAAAATTAGTAACAATAATAAATTATTATGTTGTTCCGCACACTAAAGTAAATCGTATTTATTTCACAACATTTTCCCAAATTTTCAATAATTTTCATCGTATCGTTTACGAGAAAATAATTTTACAATCAATCGATGCCAAAATATTCAATCCACCATTATTCATAAACAAATTAATTTTTTCCAAAAATATTCATGGCGTGACTTGAGACTACCAAGTAGATTATTTTTTGCAGCTTGGTTTTAATTTTGCTTTCAACGTCGAAAATCATGACCTCACTTGAGAAATTTCTACCCTATTTTCAGTGCGCGGTACAATGTATCTCGAGAACCACTTATCGGATTCACTTGAAATTTTAAAGTCTTGTGTAAAATTCAATTTAGGGGGGGGGGGCCTTGGTCCATTACTAATAATATATTTTAATAATAAACAATTTTACGCTTGTCTTAAACAAATAAAACACGCTCCAAAACACGACCTTAATTTTCAAGTGGATAACTTTGTCTGTTCTTTTTATCAAAATTTCGGAAATTTTGGTTCAAGGGCCCCTAAATACGTTTATTTAACTAACTTAAAAAATGTTTATGTTTCAGTGACCCCTACGACCCTGGGGAACGACGTACCGCGCAGACGCATGCATGGCGCGCAAGGCCTCACGGCGATTTGGCTGGAGCCGCAATTTTGAATTGAAAGAGGAGGGAAAAAATAAATTTAGGGACTCTTTTTATCAATAAACATTGTACAAAAAACCGTTTGTTCATATTACATTTCTTTATACCTCAAAAAAATTCATCAAAGTGACGAACTTTTCAGAGTCGATCAGAGGAACCTCCCCTTAAGCGGAACTGCCTCAGGCCATCTCGAGAAACGGTCGATTATAGTTAAACAGTAACGAAATCCCTGGATTAGTGGTGAAATCACAATGTCCATATGGACGTGATCGAATCGATGGTCGGGTAATTCAAATGGCGTTATGGCATTTCTCTGATGTCGTTGTATCTTTGCCTTTTGACAGGAAATGCATCTGCGTGACCATTCTATTATATCGCTCCTCATCTGTGGCCAAACGTACTTTTGTCTTATTTGTTTTGAAGTGGCTTTTCCGCTTGGGTGTGGAGGGGTCCATGTATGGAGCTAAATATACGATACCTTAAGGATTGAGGAACATATGGGCGTATCGTTCCAGTTTCTGTATCACAGTAAACTGAACAGTCTTCCTTGAATGATAATTTTTGAAGTTTCAATGAGGTTGATCCCTTTAACAATTCCTTCAACTCTTCGTCTCTCTGTTGTTCGGTTTGAAGTTCTTCCGGTTCCACCACTGTCGGCGTAGTGATCATGCTTATACGTGAAAGTGCGTCAGCTACCGTGTTGTCCTTACCTGGAATATAAACAATATCTGTGGAAAATTGTGAGATCCAATCTAATTGTCGCAATTGACGAGATGAGGCTTTCTCTGGTTTCTGCGCGAATGCGTGCGTTAATAGTAAATGGTCGGTTTTTTACGAAAGTTCGGGCTTCGAGTATATGTCGAAAAAATTTTATTGCAGCGAAAACAGCCAGAACTTCTCTATCATATGTAGAATATCTTTGTTCTGTTGGGCTCATCTTCCGTGAAAAATAACCAAGTGGTCTCCATTCTCCTTTATCTTGTTGTTCCAGTACACCACCAATTGCTGTATCTGACGCATCGGTTGTGAGTGCAAGTGGTTTGTTCTGACCCAGATGTGCCAGTTGGACTGCATCACATAAACTCATCCTACAAGCTTCGAAGGCTTCTTCAATTTCGTCTGACCAAACTACTGGACGTTTATCATTATTTTTTGAGTTCTTGAGTAGTTCGTTAAGTGGGGCTTGTAACTGAGCTGCATGTGGTATACATCTTCGGAAGTAATTTAGAACGCCTAGGAATCGACGAAGTTCTGCAACGGTTTGCGGTTTAGGGTAACTCTTTATCGCCGAAATACGCTCTGCAGGTGGTTTACAGCCGTCCTTGTTTATGGTGTAACCCAAGTAGGTCACTTCGCTTGCTCCGAAGATGCACTTATTCAAGTTGATGTGCAAGTTTGCATCGTGAAGTCGCTTGAAAACTTCTTCCAGGTGTTGACCATGTTCAACTGCATCAGCGGACATGACCAGGATGTCATCGATGTAGCAGCAAACATAGTCCAGATCGCGAAAAATGCTGTCCATATAGCGTTGAAAGGACTGTGTTGCGTTCCTTAAACCGAATGGCATTACTACAAATTCAAACAACCCAAACGGTGTGCTAATTGCCGTCTTTGGGATATGTTCTTCGGCCATTGGTATTTGGTAGTAAGGGGCCATCCATAAATTACGTCACACGAATTTCATGATTTTTTGACCCCCCCCCCCGTCCTTGTCACAGCTGGTCACATTTGGGAGACCCCCCTCCCTAGTGTGACGTCACATATTGTGCAATTTTGCATCTAGAAGTTATTAAACTAAAACAGCAGTTTGTGTTTTGAGTCGTTTTTTGGTATTTGTGGGCATTTTGTTTATTTTTTGAGTCGTCTGATGGTGATAGGGATAGGAAATTTGTTGAATTTCATAATTAATGCAAAATTATATGTTTTCCAAATTGTAGTAATGAGATTAGTACCTAAAACAAAGATACGCTCTGTAGGATAGAAAAATAATACACAGATCACACAACCGCCATTGCGCGTGTGTCTGTTTCCAGCTTTAACGCGTGCTGAACGTATCCTTCGCGTAGTGAGCAGTATTACTATATTTAGATATATGTATTAGATTTTGAAATGTGACGTAACAAAATTTAAGACCCCCCCCCCACCCGTTGTCACACAATGTCACACTTCGCCGACCCCCTCCCTCCCCCCTAACGTGTGACGTAATTTATGGATGGCCCCTAAGCACGAACTAAATCAATTGTTGAAAAAATTTCCTTACCATATAGTCTCTCATTGAAGTCAGTGATGTAGGCTATGGGGTAACGGTCTGGAATCGTTTGGGCATTCAGTTTCCTGTAATCCCCGCAAAGCCTCCAACCACCGGTTTTCTTCGGAACCATATGTATTGGGCTTGACCACGAGCTGCTTGATGGTCGAATAACTCCTCCATCTAACAAGGATTCAATTTCATTTTTGGCCGTTTGAAGTTTCTCTCCAGATAGTCGACGTGGCCGTTCTGCTAATGGTCGACCAGTTGTAAAAATTTTGTGTGGAGGTGCCTTACTTGTCGACGGAGCAACTTTAACCATTGGTAAAGTGATGCTGCGATAATTATTTAAAATATTTTGGTATTCAAAATTGTTGTCTACGGTTGTAATTGCGTAGATGGTTGTCGGTCCCAACCCTCCTTGTCTGGACAGCGCTGTGGTGCAATCCACGAGTCGCTGGTTCTTCAAATCTACAAGAAATCCAAAATTGGTTAAAAAGTCAGCTCCAATAATTGGTTCCTGGATTTGGGCAGTAATAAATACCCACTTATATGATCTTCTCAAACCTAGCTTCAACTCCATGCGATGTACACCATACGTATCGATGATTGTTGAGTTCGCTGCATATAATTTGAAGCTGCTGAGTTTCGGGCTGTCATTGACAAAGTTGACGGGAATAATCGAAATAATAGAACCTGAATCAATGAGAAATTTTTTGTTAGATTTTGTTTCTTTTATAAATAAATCTATTTTTAGATTGGAGACATGGATTGTTATCACCGTGACGGCCTGTCTCCGTGGTCGCCACAGGAATTAGTTTCCCTTGGTAAACTCTACAAATTTGCACGGTGCACGGCATTTTGTAGCTTTGCTTCCGTACTTAATAGTTTAATAGTTTAATAGATTTTAAAGTACACAAGATATACATCTTTTAGAGTACAAAAAAAAGGAACAAAATTAAAATTAGGATTAAAATTAAAATTAAAATATAATTAAAATTAAACTTAATAATTGAAAGATAAAAATAATAAAAAAAAGTAAAAAAAAAATAATAAAAATTCAAAAATAAGAAAATAGTAAAAATTCCAGAGCAAAAAAAAAAAAATAGAAAGAAAGTATAATTAAAATTAAGATTGAAGTTGGAGTGATAGAGATAGGAGGGTCATAGATAGTTAGTGAGAAGAAGAAGATAGAAAAAGAAACGCATGTCTTCTGAATGTTGTGGCTGAGCTCATTCTCTGAATGTAGTTTGGAAGATTATTCCAAATTCTGAGAGTATGCACAAAGAAGGAACGACTACCGATTAGGGAAGAATGAGCAGGAATCAGGAATTTAACGGATCTCAAGGATTGCAAAGGAAAGAGGAAGTCAGAAAGGTAGCAGGGGCTTTTGGTATAAAAAACCTTATGCAAAAGAAGAAGAGCCATGAGATCGATGAATTGAAAGAGGTCACAGCCCAGTAAGGAATTTTGTACTCGCGACACATGATCAGATCTTTTCATATGAAAAAAAAAAATTTTAAAAACCGACTTCAGAAAAAAACCCGCGATGCACAAAAAAGGATGAAATAATTGTTTGTAATTCTTAACAACATCAATCCAATAAGAATGGATCTAGAAAGAAGAATCACTTTTGAAGACGGTGCTAACACATGTGGGTGATATATTAAGGGCATAAGCCTAACAAAGAAATGTAAACAATTGCCGAAGCAAGAGTTAGTGCAATCAAAGTCAACTACTACCTGGCACCGTTTTCAAAAGTGATTCTTCTTTCTAGATCCATTCTTATTGGATTGATGTTGTTAAGAATTACAAACAATTATTTCATCCTTTTTTGTGCATCGCGGGTTTTTTTCTGAAGTCGGTTTTTAAAATTTTTTTTTATTTCGTGCTTTTTAGTCCATTCATTTTTTAATATTGCCTGTCAGTGCAAGGAGCCTACGTTTTTACGACGAGGATCCGACGCTCCACCACTCCGCCACCGGGCTGCTGCCAGATTGACAACAATAAAGTAATTTGTTCGGTGCCCATGAAATGTTTAGGTTGAACTTTAACAGGTTGAATTTTAACAGTTTTTTCTGCCTAACTTCGAACTCCGTCATCAGAATTTAGAAAAAATTTAACGGGACCACCGTGGGAAGCTCCCCCTTCAAATGAACCAAAAAAAAGCAAAAAATTATTGGGTTACAAAGTTATGCGTGAACAGGACCACAAAATACCTACACGTCGAATTGAGTAACCTCCTCTTTTTTTGAAGTCGGTTAAAAATGAACCTAATGCAATCATTAAACGCCACTCTAAGACGCTGACGGCAAGTTGAGTCGAAAGAAATATATACCAGCGAGCCGTAAAGGAAATGAGGAACAACAAGAGATTTAATAAGTTTGGCTCGAATGGGCAAAGATAACAGACTGCCATGTAACCATAGTTTACGAAGTGTGCCATAGATCTTAGAGAGCAGCAATGAGACATGATTGCAGCAGGAGAGTTTGGAATTTACAACAATACCCAGGTTTTTGGCATAGTCAACGATTGGAAGGGGAACATTATTAAGTAGAAGAGGAGAGAAACTATGGGGGGACAGTAAGCGACGACTAAGGAAAATTACTTGTGATTTAGCTGGATTTAATTTAAGAAAATTATTCGAACTCCATTCGTTTATTCGAGATAAGGTGCAATTAAGTTCAGACACACAATTTTCAATTTGATTAATAGGACAAGAGGTATATAGCTGGAGATCATCAGCATATAAATGATAAGAGCAGCGACGGATTACAGAAGGAAGATCATTAATATAAAGGGAGAACAGCAAAGGACCAAGAACCGAACCCTGAGGGACACCTGCAGGCACACTTAGGAAAGAAGAAGTAACATTATTATGCCGAACACACTGAGATCTATTAGAGAGAAATGAAGAGAGAAGGCGAACAGAAGAAGAGGAAAAGTGATACCGTTGACTAAGTTTATGAAGGAGATGCGAGTGAACTACAGAGTCGAAGGCTTTGGAGAAGTCAAGAAGAACTAATATAGCAATGTCACCTCTGTCAAGGGCAGAACGAAGATCAGTTGTAACCTTCAATATAGTAGTTTGACAACTGTGCGATTTGCGGAAGCCGGATTGGAATTTAGAAAGGAAATTATTAGAATCAAGATATCGCAAGGCTTGAGTAGATACAATTTTTTCAAAAACTTTAGCGAGAAAGGGTAGAATACTAATAGGGCGAAAGTCTGACAAATTAACGGGGGAGGACTTCTTAGGAATGGGAGTAACTATTGCTTTTTTCCAGATCAAAGGAACTTGGGAGGTTGTCAAGCAAAAATTAAAAATATGCGTGATAGCATCAACGATTGAAGGGGAGAGGATTTTAAGAAAGTGAGGAGAAATACCATCATAGCCAACGCTATTGGACGAAATGGAAAGCAAAATGCCAAGTACATCAAGTGAGTCAACACAGTAGAAATTAAAACCATCAAAACTTAGAGAATTGGAAGAAGGAACAAAGGAAGTGGAAGATAGTGGGAAATTCGGAGGAGATTGAACGAAAGATGCATTGAGTGAATTTACATCAACATCAAATGAGTTAAGCTCAGAGGAATGAATGCCTAGCGACCGAAGATTAGACCAAAGTTGCAGTACTTGTTATGGTAATAGCAATTATTTTCGTCGCGTACAGGCGTCGTTAACCTCGTTCGACTGCGTGAACGGGGCCTCGTAGTCAGTTGCTTTATTGACTTCAACACTACCTGTAGCTGTTGTTCTATCTTGTCCAGTCTGTCGTTCACACTCGGGTTTGATTCGCTTACAGCAACTACCTGGGGCTCAAGTATGTTAGTGTGCTCGAGTATTTTGTCAGCAATTTCAGCTAATTTGTTCAACTCCAAATCTTCAGTAGCTGAAAGGACACATTTAACGCTTACCGGCATGCGCTGTAACCACAAGGACTTCATCACTTCTTCATTCATGCCTTCGGGGGCAATATTCAACATCTCTCGGAGAAGTTGTGAAGGTGTTTTATTTTTCAGCTCCAGCTCCACAGTGGTTCCAAATCCCGAAAACCTGGCCAAAAATGTAAATCATACCAACAAGCAAAAGTATGTATTTTTTTATAGGTTTTCGAGGTCGCTGAATCCGAATCTGACGTTAGTTTTTCAAAAAAATGCGATAGAAAGTCAAAAACAAGATGGCGGACCAAAAAAAAATACGTTAATTATTTCAAGTACTAACAAATGTTGTATTCAGGGGTTTTTGAGGTTGCTGAATCCGAATCTGACGTTAGTTTTTCAAAAAAATGCGATAGAAAGTCAAAAACAAGATGGCGGACCACAAAAAAATACGTTAATTATTTCAAGTACTAAAAAATGTTGTATTCAGGGGTTTTTGAGGTCGCTGAATCCGAATCTGACGTTAGTTTTTCAAAAAAATGCGATAGAAAGTCAAAAACAAGATGGCGGACCAAAAAAATACATTAATTATTTCAAGTATGTACTAAAAATATTTCAATAAGGGGTTTTCGGGGTCGCAGAATTCAAATCTGATTATAGTTTTTTTGAAAAATACGATATATAGTCAAAAACAATAATAGCTGACATAAAAATAGAACTGCATGTAAATCATAGAAATTTTATTCATACATTTTTAACAAATTGCTTAAAATTATTTTATTGTTTATAAAAATTTCATTGTTTAAAACGTTAAAAATTATTGTTTCACGTATACTCAACATTAACTAACTGTAACAAGATTTTTTGTGCCCATATTACGCTTGAATTAATATGAATACCATATTTTTAGTCAATTTTTTAGTGATTTTTCAAATTGCATTTTTTTAAAAATGTGCAAGTTCGTGCAAAAGTTACACATATGACAATTTTCTACTAGGATTGCCCTATCATACACAATTTATTTCAGCCCGGGATCTTGTGGGACTTCCGAGATATTGAGAAAGTAAAAGTAGCATGAAAACGATGCAATTTTGTGTTTTACAAACAATGTAATACAAACAATGAACAAGCATTTTAATTTTCAAACTGTAGGTGTTATACTAATCTTAGATAGTCCTCTTCACGAAACAAATCACTTCACCATGAATAATTAACACTTTATCACGAAAATTGGCCGTTGAAGTCGAGCAACTTGTGAAATTGACATATTTTAACCTTTACATTAGGACGCCGCGCTGCCGACATGTGAGTATTGTTGGCATTGGTGATGCTGCGTTCTTAAAGCACAGATACCAACCTAACATGCGGTACACTAAAAAGTCCTAGATCTAGTAACTTCAATTTTGGTATTTTTGGCCAGCTTTTCAGCGTTTGGAACCACTGTGGCTCGGTAAAAAGCTTCTGTAACAACTTCTCTTTTGATTCCGTGAAGCGAGTGATCAGTTTATCCTTCAAAGACTGGTATTTTGCGGTCTGTGGGGGTTTTCTAAGGATATCGGAGACTTGGCTGAGGATTTGTGGATCCTCGATTGACGCTAAAACTACATATGTAGTAGCGCTCGTCGTCGTCCACTAAGCGGTGCGTGTGGAACCTGGCCTCTACTTGGGCAAACCAAAGTTCAGGGTCATTCCTCCAGAAATGTGGCAATCTGATTTGCGATCCACCAACATTCTTCATATTGCAGTCGCTTTCGCTGCCAGATTTCTGAAGAGCTCTTGGGTTTTCTTTATTCTTGTCCGACGCCATTTTATGCGTCCGTTTCTTTGTGGGAATCCTAGAAATAGGGCTAAAAGTCTTCGGGGCTCTAAAAGTCTTCGGGGTCACCAATGTTGCTGTCTGGTTGTTACTCCGTGTCACAACCATAGGCGAGCGGAAGAGAAATAAAAGTCAATAAGTTTTTTTGATGTTCAATCTTTTATTTTTAATTTATTTTTATCTTTTTATTTTCTAGTTGTCAAACTCATTTATTTTTCTATTAATTGTTCTCGATTAATTTCATTCGCAGCGCAACCTCAACGTCGTAGCAGCAAGTAGTTATTTCTGCTACTAATCCGGTCAAGTTGCGGTTGTTTCGGATATTTTCCAATAGAGGCTGGGAAAGACTGCCACAATTTTAAGAATAGCTGTAACATATTTTTTTAGGCCAAGAAATTGTTGGATGGCAGTAGAAATCGGATGTCAGGATACTTGTTGGCCTGATTTACCGGACAATGAGCCCTGAATTACCCTTTATGCAGGATAGGAAACTGAACTAGGATAGGATTGAAGAAAACGACTGATGCGACTGATTTCGCTGATCCACAAGTTGATAAATGCCTTCTTAAAAATTAACTTCACCCGATATTGAAGTCATGATTCTTTGTGGATTCTCTTGAAAGATTTTCCTCTATTCTCCTAGTCGCATACGTGCTAAATCTGACACAACAATTAGCCCTGACAAACGATGACCTTAGTGCCAGCGAATCCTCCTTAGCACCCATCTAATCCAGCTAAATATAAATTAATTGAAAGCATCCCCCAGAATCCCTGTAAATTTATTCAACAAAAAACGCCATCAACAAATTTTTCACCCTTAAATAAGTGCTCCAATTACTCGGGAATTAGAATATGCCGTTTTTCCACGGAGAGGATATCTCAACTTGTTAAGGCGTTTTAGTTACTTTCCAGGCACGAAAGAATACTGCAGGATAGCATCCCCTAATTAAGTCGAGTTCTCGGGCCAATTTTTTCGCAAAGCCTAACTACCTCCGTCGCAACCTTACCCACCGGCTTCTAATGACCAAGATAAGCGATAAGATCAGTTGCTGCGCGTTATCCTAGCGAAATCCTCAAGTTAAATGGATTTAACTTTTTCCCCAGAGGCTGTGTGCTTAGTTCTAATGCAATTTCCTTTTTTTTCTTCTTCTTATATTATATATATTTTTTTTAACGAAAAAAGAAACGTTATCCTTCGTTAATGATTGTTCCTGGGGAAGATGAGCTTACGCCTTATCAAGTCTGTCAAGATCTGTGAAGGTCGATTTATTTTCGACAAAAAAAGCAGCACGAGGGCGGGTTTTAGGGGTTTACTTTCTTTTGGCAGAAATAATTCCCTTAGAAAATTCGTAATTCGCTTTGGGGATAATTTTTAATATTGTAGTAAAAGCAATCTTGATGGAAATGGAACAGATTTATTTCAGGGATGTTTTTGCGGGAGTGTTTAAATGTAATTATTTGATTTTTAAGTGGGTTTTGATAGGTTTTAAAATACTGTTGTCCAATAATCTCCAATAATCATAATTCTTAAGTTTTTTTTTAAATATTTGATGTCTACTAAGCTTTTGTGCATTTGACCACACGATTGCCTTTACTCTTCAATTGGAGTAAACGCGGCACCCTTTCTGTAAATATTTGTTTCACATCCAATTTTTGGTTGCAAAACTCAAAACACTATTCCTTGTGATATGCCTGTCGGCTAGACTATCTCGCACTACTGTGATTTATCGATTACTCAAAAACCATGCCATGAATTTTGTCAATCATTTCAGAAGAGTCACTTCCAGTAGACGTCACGAGCGATATTTAACCCTTGTGGACGTATGACGAAGCTTGAATTCGGATTTACCCATTTCACTATCCCAAGCACAGTTCTAGATGTACCATGAAATGCATATATCCAACTGCGCCTGGATCTCCTTCAGTGTGAAACCTTTTACATATGTTTTTGTTTTTTTATATGGCAGTGCTAAGCTCAGGAGTCACCCTTTGTACTACTAGTCCGTCATGTCATTTGTCACGTCATGGTGCAATGTCTAGCAGTAAGCTTAGTACGGTGGAGAGATGGGGGGGGGGGGTATAGGTTAAGGGTTAAAAGGTACGGGGGGGTATTGAAGAAGGTGGTGATGAACCCTGCGTTTGAACTCTTGGATGTTGTAGGAGCTTGGAAATATGTACTGACTGCGAGAGATTATTCCACAGTCGAGTTGTTCTATTAACAAACGAATTCATATCTTGTTGAGTGTGTGAAAAGGGTAGTTGCAGGTGAAGGGAATGAGACGAGTGGGCTAATCTGGTGTTGCGGGTATAAGATTGCCGTGGAGGCAGGAGAGCGTTTAACTCGGAAGAACAGTCACTATGATAGTAGCGATAAAATTTTGTCAGTGCTGCTACATTCCTACGGTGGCTCAGGGGGTCGATGGTGGAGCAGGCGATGTCGTCATCAATTAACTTGAGTGCCCTTTTTTGCACCTTATCTAATCATGCCAAGGTGGTTATTGGGGCGCCGGCCGCCCCAAACGAGGGAGTTATATTCGAGAAGAGGCCGAATGTAGGATTTATAAATAACAGCACGGGCCGATGGCTAGAGGAGGAACTTGCACCTCTTAAGAAATCCCAAGCACTGGGATGTTTGTTTGGCGATTTGGAATACATATGTGGTCATTCCATCGCAAGTCTTTGGCCAATGTCACGCCTAAGATGTGTAAGGATGGGTCGGCCATTAGTTGAACTTCATCCACTCTCAAGGGTGGAGAGGTGTTGAACTTCTTTTTGGAGATAAGACAGTACTTGGTTTTGTCGGAGTTGAATTCAACACGATTCTTCTTTTCTCACTTTCTATCTATGTGCCCCTTAATCCCTCGTGGGACATAGGGCGGAAACAGTTGCCCTCCAGCGGACTCTGTTTTGCGCGACAGCTCTTAGCTCTGACCAGGGTCTCCCAGTAGTTGCGGCCTCTGCTAGTAGGGTTCTCCTCCACGTTGTTCTACGTCTTCCAACTCGACGGGATCCTTGCGGGTTCCAGTCAAGGGCCTGTTTGGCTAGATTTTCGTTATCGCGTCGCAAGGTGTGGCCAACCCAATTCCATTTCCTTCGCCTGATTTGGTCGTCTATCCTTTCTTGGCCGGCACGGCGCCATAGCTCTTCATTTGAAATTCTATCTTGCCAGCGGATTTTTAGGATACGACGTAGGCATCTGTTTATGAAGGCTTGTAGGCGCCCTGTGATGAATTGGGTGACTTTCCATGTTTCGCAACCGTATAAAAGAACTGCCTTAACGTTGGAGTTGAACAGCCGCAATTTGGTGTTGGTTGAGATCTCCGTTGATCTCCATATGCGGAACAAGCATGCATATGCGCTTCGTGCTTTATTTATTCTGGAACTGACGTCTTCTTCTGCACCACCATTTTCGGTAATAATACTACCGAGGTAGCAGAATTTATCTACCAGTTCCACGTCACGGTTATTCAGCGCAGTTCGTTCAAGTGTGTTTGCATTTATCCGCATTTCTTTGGTTTTATTCGGATTCAGCCTTAAGCCTGCTAGACTACTTTCTGTTGCCAAATTTCTCACTTTAGAATGAGTTTAATGTCGTTATTAATCGACTTGGACATTAGTTCGCGATCATCAAGACAGGATCTGGCATGAGTCTGTCTTGTATCGAAGCTGTACGAGTAACGTAGAGTACCGTCGTCAGCGAAGCTGAGAAGTGGGTTGGAGGGGATTGAAAGAAGGTCATTTATAAATAGGGCCGGTGATAAAATTGACCCCTGGGGAACCCCCGCAGAGATCGGGTGGGATGCGGATTTGACGCCATCCAATACTACTTTGATTGAACGGCCAGAAAGGAAACTCTCAATCCACTTCTGTAGAAGTGAGTCAACTCCAATAGCTTTGAGTTTAGCTAACAGGGCTGAGTGCCAAACTCTATCGAAAGCCTTGGAGATATCTAGAGCAACCAGACTAGACTCACCGGATCCATGCAGACTACGGCTGAGGTGTTCTGTAAGACAGACTAAAAGATCGCCAGTGGATCTTTTTTGTCGGAAGCCATACTGTCTGTCGTATTCTAGATATCCCATAAGCTTTTTGTTGATTATCATCTCCATGGTTTTGGAGAGAATAGAAGTAATTGCTATTGGGCGGTAATTGGAGGGAAGGCTGGAATCACCTTTTTTCGGTATGGGCTGAACATGGGCAAGTTTCCAAGAATCGTAGAAGTGTTTTATCACCGCTTGATGCTAATTTTCTTGTACGAAGTCGACTGCAAAAAAAATCAAAACAAGAAAGTTTTGTAACCGGGCTTCAATTTTGCAAAATCGATATTCTCAATAACAGCTGGCTGAGGCAGAGATGGAATCGTCGGGGTTAGTTGGAAACAGCTTCGTCTAGAGTCCTGCTTCCTGAAGCAAGTAACACCCTCCAACCAGCCAAACTAAGCTGTGCCAGGCTGCCAGATGAATGTACTGTCCGCTAGGGTTCTCAGATGGGAAAAGACTTGTTGGCAAACCTTGGTCAAGGTGGGAAAACAGACTTGAGGTTTATGCAGCAAAATTCATCGACACAAAAAACTGGAGACAAGTTGCGGAGCAGAGAGACTTCTGAAGGAAGAAGCTGGTGGAGGCCAAGTCTTAAATTGGGCTGTAGAGCAATCAAAGGAGAAGGAGATCACCCCCTAGGTGAAGACTCGACCTAAGGGGAACTGTGACATCCTATTAATATTATCCGGTTAAGTCAGCGAGCTCTAATAAAGTAGCCATCATTTTTCAACTCTCCTTTTCCAAATTTGTTTTGTGGTGTCCGAACATGCGCAGTCTGTTCATATTAAGGTCGGTTTACACGCAACTATTTGCAAAGGAGCTGGTACAAGTCAGCTGGTGCGAATAAACTGATACGTGTTCAGTGTC
The DNA here is from genome assembly GCA_949987705.1 of Thereva unica. Lineage (NCBI taxonomy): Eukaryota > Metazoa > Arthropoda > Insecta > Diptera > Therevidae > Thereva > Thereva unica. The sequence goes on along the minus strand of OX465285.1, from coordinate 25,003,125 downwards.
GTTTTGAGATTTTTAATTTTTTAATTAATGGTACATTAATTGTTCATTAACTTTATCCAGTTGTTAAAGAAATAATGGATAACAACATTTGCATACCCTAAGACCATATAACCCCTAATCAATAAGTGTTTCTGAACACTTTTCCAAAAATATTAGGCCATTTGATTCTATTTAAAAAAGTGGGTACCCTTTTACTAATTTGACACGATTATTATATTATATTGATTACACTGTTCAACCGAATTTCACCTAAGGTCGAGACCAAGGGGAATGCATTCATGGTATTAAAATATGATATTTTGCCAAGTTTCATGCAAATTGGCGATGGAATTAAAAAGTTATTAATGTTTAAAGTTTGTTTGGAGAAAAAGGTTCCGACCTTTTTCCTGAATCGAGCATTTTACTTTTTTTGAATTTGTTGCCACGGAACGAATAATTAAATAATTTGATGAATGTGAACTAAGTTAATTAATAAATAAAAAAATTAACGAACCAAAAAAACAATAACAAAATAAACAATACAAACCAAAAACAATAACAAAATAATTTAATAACTTTTTATTTTTATCATGGAATTGTTTAAAATTTTGGCTTATGACTCCTCTTAATGCCCTTTATTTTTGCTATAAAAGGGATTTCTTAGGTGAAATTTGAAAATCGATTCTGTTGAACAATGTTATGATAAGGTCGGAGGAGCAGGTGGTCGAACCTCACCATTCTCCCAAGGGCATGCTGAGCGTTGAAGCCAAGGCTTGAACATCGTTTAGACGCTCATGCCAAAACACCAGCCTCAAGCAGATTTTCATTGAACACATATTTTGCATAAGGCTTGCGCAAGGCAAAAAGTTTCGTTCACACGTAATGATTCCCTTGCGCAAATTGACTTACCCAAGCCCGGTGGCACAAGCAAATCATTGCGACTTTATAATACTCGTATTGAGTTATAATATTGTAATTCACAATACTGGCTGTGCAAGATTGTTTCTATACCTGGACCTTTTTATTTTCTAAAGTCACATTGAATATCATTAATAGGATCTGGGTGTGTTCTTGGGGTCGCCTTTTTTTGGGTAAAGGGTGAAGTTGTACTATTTTATATTGTCATCAATCTTGGGGACAGACTGATTAGAAGCTAGTTTCTACAATGCACTTTCTCTTCAGAAAACAGTGACGACTCCAAATATTTCTACCCACTAATATGAAGCCCAGGCATTGGAGTAATAGCGTTTAGTATTTTTGGATTTACTTTTGTTGATTATAGTTGAGAATTAAACGATAGGATTTCAGAGCTCCTGTGTATCAAAAGTTTTAATATGTTTATTAAATTTATGCAATTTTAAAGAAATATTCCTAAAAAAACAACAATGTATGTACTAAAATTAACATTCCTTTGTTTTTTTTTTTTCAGATTGTTTATAACTATCAACTCCAAATAGGGTGAGTACAATTTCTTTAACCCTTATTGTCGATTTGATTTAATATTTCCTGACCAATGTTATTCCTTGGCTTAGAAAGACTTCGCGGCTTTACTAGCTGGTTCAAAATTTGACTAGGGCTGTCAGATCCAAAGAATGTGGACGTTAACAGAATTCTGCTTTTGTATAAATCATTTTTTCTCTAAAAACTATCCTTGTCAGTTGCGTGGACTCTCGGTAAGAGTTAGAACGGACTCCTCCATCCTCCATTATGATACCACGACATCTCAAAAATACAAAATTTCTTAACATTTGGCCATGTCTTTCGTAAGATTGACCGTACGAACACCCATTTTCATACTGCTGAAATATAGACCTACAAAAAAAGAAGTACAAAGGGTACAATGATTTTCCATTTTGAATCTACTTTCCTGGTGGTGACTTAAGACTCTCACTGCTCCAATAGCGATTTTGAGTTGTCCTTGTTTTTGGTAAAAATTCTACTTTCACAGCTCACAAGCGTACTTAAATGAAAATGGGCTTTGCGTCCCACATCAGTTTGCTTATAAAGTTGAGGTCTTTCTTCATTGCAGCAAAGTATTGCGGCTGTATTTCTACGTATGCGCTAGCCTGTCACAAAGGGGGCCAATTGGGACGAATTCCCCGACCCCGAGACGGAGAAGGGCCCGAAAATATATTGAAACCCAAAAAGTCCTTGCTTTGTGAACGTCCAGCGACAGTAACTAAGAGTCTGAAACTTGGGTACAGCGCTCTACAATAAAATGAATGGTCAGAAATCTTAGCACAGAGTTCAATAGCCTTACGACACTTGAAAGGTGGGAAGCAAATCAGACCTGCTTGCCGTCTCTATTAGCTCAGTGTGTAAACTAAAGATGGTTGTAGCGCAGCTCACTGTTGTGCTGCTCCCCTCCTACTAACACTGTTTCTTCTTCCCAGTCGTAACCTCCACCTCTCTGAACCTTGAGGTGCCTGCTCTGCGAGCACTTTTCAGGGTCAATCCTCCAGACCGCTTATTCCTGGGATGCTAAGTACCTGTTATTCTTGGAGCTTTTCTGGGATTAACTTCGACTGGGATAAGATTTTCGACAATCTTGTCTGTCTGTTTAGAGCCAGCTTCAATTGGGGATAGATTCCAACCTTAGATACAGAGTGCCGACTCGGCACTGAAGGTAAAAAAGCTTCTACACATGTTCTCTATGAATTTCCTTCTCTGATCTGGCTTAGAAGAAGAAGGTTTGTCTTGGCCGCGGTGTTTACTATAGGAGCTGCCCCCCCCCCCCAATAATAACAGAAGGGGTCCCCAATAGCCCCAAGCCAAGATGATGTGGTGGGCCTTCAGAGTACTGCAAGGATTCCAAGATTTGTAATGCTCTTCTATACTCGTTCAATATTATCCTGAGGTTTTCAACACCTCTCGGATTGCTTCATATTTCAGGAAATCATGTTGGTGACCGTGTAGGGTGTCGTTTAGCATGCTCAATAGATCGGGTCTGGCTCGATTACAGAGACTAAGCAGCATTGGACGTGATTAGTACTCAGTTGGGGGACCGCACTGGTCAAACGACACTTACGTTTAAAAATATAAAGGTTTTGACACGGGCGCAGTTATTACTCTCTTTATCTATGTTCAGGTGTCACCCTTTGTACCGCCAGTCCATCATGGCATATGTCACGTCATGGTGCAATGTCTAGTAGTAAGCTTATTCCGGGGGAGGGAATAGGTTATGGTTTCGGAAAGTACGGTGGTGATGAACCCTGTGTTTGAACTCTTGGATATTGTAGGAGCTCGGAAATACTGACTGCGAGAGATTATTCCACAGTCGAGTTGTTTTATTGATAAACGAATTTCTATCTTGTTAAGTGCACGAAAAAACAGGCTGGAAGTGGTTAGAGTGAGATGAGTGCTAATATTGTATTGCGAATATAAGATTGCCGTGGAGACTTGCTATTGTCACCCCTAAAAAGTGTAAGGAGGGGTCGGTCATTAGTTCAACTTCACCCACGTTCACGAATGGAGAGGTGTTGAGCTTTTTTTCGAAATAAGACAGTACTTGGTTTTGGTGGAGTTGAATTCGACACGATTCTTGCTCCCCACTCTAGAATGAGTTTAATGTCGTTATTAATAGAGTTGTACATTACGTCACGGTCATCAAGACAGGGTCTGGTAAGTGTCTGTTTGTATCGAAGCCATAAGAGTAACGCAGGGTACCGTCGTCCGCGAAGCTCATTTATAAAGATACCAAATAGGGCCGGTGATAAAACTGACCCCTGGGGGACCCCCGCAGAGATTTGGTGAGATTCAGATTTGAAACCATTCAATACTACCTTAATTGATCGCCCGGAAAGGAAACTCTCAATCCCCTTATACAAAAGTGAGCCAATTCCAATCAATAGCTTTGAGTTTAGCTAACAGGGATAAGTGCCACACTCTATCAAAAGCCTTGGAGATATCCAAAGCAACCAAACTAGATTCCCCAGATCCAGGATACGGGTTAAAGCGCCCGACTACCATCCCAGAGGTCCATGGTTCGAGTACACTTCCCGGCATGGTCCTTCGCCATACCATGTTTTGGATCTAGATAACTTTCTTCTTTAAACCTAGCTAACTCGCGGAGTTTGGTTAAGTATTCCAATGTGCCGTTTGCCTGAGTAAGGAGACTTATAGACATTGATGGCAAAGAACAGGATGACAACCTGACCAAGTAAGGTCAACTTTTCCCGGAGTTACACACTCTGTGATTGTTAAAAGGATGATAAGCAAGAGCGAAGAGAAATTGTTTGCGAAGGAAAATGCAAAAGGTGGTATGCTGTGACCAGGTGTAAGTAGGCTAAAGTTCGATAAGGCTGCTACGTGTTACAGCTAGAAGAGAGATCCTGTCTATGCAGCGCTATCCCTCATATGGCTTGTGGCACTAACAACAGAAGAACGAAAGTTTCAGTATCCCCTCCAAACATGAGAATTTTTGACACTTCTCAACTTTACCTGTAGGAATCCGCGACTGCGACACACATTGTGTGTCACTACCCGGCGTTGGAGAAGAGGAGGTATGCTATCACGGAACTTTATTGATTGAAGGACATCAGACAGGTTATACTCAAACAAATCTTGGTGATAGTTAAGTTAATCGAAGTAAAGAGGAAGTTTGGTAATCCACTCGCACTGATAATATGTCTCTTGTAGGACGAGAGAAAATGGACTCTCAAAAGCTGATCCTATTCGGCATCCCTCGAAGGAAATTTACTACTGTCGCCATGAATTTTCCAATTAGGTCGTTATCTGATTCTTTAGCAATGGACTTGCAACGTTCTAGAGTAATTTGCCGCATTATAAGCTCCTTTTTTCTCCTGCGCAAGGACCCTCCTACCTGCGTAGATAATATCGCAGAATCCTTTCAACTTTTTTAAAGAAATTAACAAAAAGGATTAAGAGCCCGCCTTAATTGGTAAACTTTTAATCCGAATTAATTTTTCATTTAACTTCTTCAACGCGAATTATGAATCCAGAAAAAATTCAATTGTCCTCCTCTGCGCCCTCAGCAGCTCCATTTCCCTCAACCATTCCGTTTTGAATTCAAAAGTCCTTTTTTGCGTTTTACGAAATGCCCAAAGACAATTTTAAAACAAGCATCAAAAGCCGCTCTAGGAGCAACCTTTTTGCGGCATCTAATTACATCCTTTTTCGGTTTCCTTAAGCCAAAAGGTATCACACACAGCCGTCGTTAGTAACTGCTAACGACTGAAACCGGGGCGGGGGTGGGATCGGGGTGGGATGGGGCTTAACAGAATTATGACGTCTCTGCAGTTGAGGCCTACCACAATGGGGTGCCGCACGTGTGAACTATATTCTTTCCGCCAAAATCATAACTGGCAGCGGTTAATCCTTGTGTTGTGTGTTTGTATGTGGGTTCTGGCAAGGATTGGCGGGATTGCCCCGACAGGCAGCAGCTTTCCAAAATGGCTCTGAATTATTCATTTCCAGTGACGAGAGAGAGATATATACATGCAAATCCAATTAAAACGCGAAAATCTGCGCCCATTACGCAAATGGCGGGCGTCTCGATAAACAAATGGCGACGGTGCATAATTGGAGGATGTTAATGCCTAGCTTTAAAGCCGGCATCAAGGATCCCGCGACGCCCTGTTAAGGGATCCACAAAGGCGACATATACATAAATTTTGAAATCGCGGCGCGGTGTGATACCTGCGGCCGCACCGGAGACACCCCGTGATGATATTTTAATCACCCGGTGTGCGTTTGTTTGCCGGATCTCTCATTAAAGAGGAATGAGCCCTGGTGGATACACACACCGAAGGCAGGATTCAAGACCAGAAGGATTTTGGAGGACTAAAAGGGGGAGACGGGATGTAATTCGGTGTGATAAGTTATCTCCGGTGTGGGGCGAAGTCTTATGCGTGCGGTGCGTGCGATGCGTCGTACCTTTGCCGGATCTGACCTGGAATCCGCAGCAATTATTGACGAATGTCCCGAAACGGACGTTTCCAGTTTGATTTATCTGCGGGTCCAGATCATCTTATCCAGCACGGTGGCGCCTTCTGGGGAATGCTTGTAAATCACTCACCCACTGGATCAGCCCCAAAGTCTGGGGATTTCCCAGAAAGAAGGATCCCCGCCGGAGGCAGAAAAGCGGAAAATTGAAATTTATTGTTTCCCTATCGGGGCTCCGCCAGCAACAGCAGCAGCCCCCAATGGGGGTGCGATGAATGGCGGCACAAGGGTGGGTGATGGCGCGTGATTGGGGGTTGATGCCAAGTGCTCGGCGGCCCGGGGGGACCTTAGCGGGGCGATAATTAAAAGACTTTGACAAAAATTTCATCGTAAAATTTAATGGGCTCGAAAATACCCCTGGGGGCGATAATAACGCGCGCGCCCCCTCCACCCCAGCCCTGCCGTGTCGTCCTGCTCCTGCTTCCTTTATGGACCACTCGGCCGCATTCAACTTAATATTTATCGCGCAGTTGTTGAAGTCTATTGTCTCGATGTTATATTATTACGGCTTCATTCCCAGCTACGGGGATGAACCCCGGCGGCTAGGAGGATGAACGAACGCGCTTGTTTATACTATAGACGCCGCGCGAAATAGCCAACCAAGGTGTTGTGTGTTGGTGCGCCTAGCGCCAACCCCTATACACAGAGTAAACAACCCCGGGTATAGCAATTACGGTTTCCTGTTAATCTGCGTTAATTCCCGTCTGAAGCGTTCATAATTTTTAATTACGGCCAAATAAATTTCGAAATCAGTTTTAGGTGTCCGACTTCGAAATCGTTAAGTGAAACTGAAAACGTAGTTTGCGAATTTATGGCCGCACGCTAATGGAAATATAATTATAGCTTTGGGCTGTTTTATGATAATTGAATAAAATAAATTCTTTGGCTTAATGAAAATTGCCAGCATTTCGAGGGGCAATTGTGTGGAGTTTTAGGTCGGTTTTTAGGTGCTGGAAACTTGTTAATTTTTCATTTAGAATTTTAGCGTGAAAAGAGGAATTTATTCCAATGGTGCTCGGTAATAGCGAAGATACAGGATCTTTCAACAAGAGGTGTCATTTTAAATCAACAAACAAGCACAATATTTTCGTTAAATATGATTATATTTTTATTTGAATCTAAAGTACAAACATTGAGGTTAATAATGAAATACAATACCTGCCTAATGTCCGCCTCGACTCTTCTTACAAACGATTATTCTTTAGAAGAAATGTTCATGACCACAAGCAGTACAAACTTTACGAATCGTTTCTGCTATTTCTGTAGTAGATTTTCACTATTACATTCAGTTTTTTGAGTCTATTGGGCCATATCTGATAATCTCCTGGTTTTTACTTGTCAAATGTATAGGCTATGACAGTTTTATATTGACAGTTCAAAAATGGCGCTAGATTTAAAATGACACCTCTTAGTGAAAAACCTTATAGCATCATCTGTAATTTGTAGGTAGGTAGGTAGGTGAAGGACTGCTTTCAGTGATCTAATCTCCAGTCTAAAGATCTCTTTTAAGTCTTCCTAAACGTTAATGCCAAGAGTGCGCTGCCTAGCTTCAGATAAATCCGGGAACTTGCACAGGAAGTGAACAAGTGTTTCTCTCTCGCTCGTCTCACCGTAGCTACGGTAACTTGGCAGCCAATGGGCCAAAGTCGCGTAATAATTGCCGTGATTCTGGCAATATCTCGTCGGGATCTGTTCAAGAGGGCCATTGTTTTTTCTTTGTTATAAACCGTCCAAGTCGCCCTAGAGATAGTGCAGGTATCCAGCTCTCTCCACCTCCGACCATCTCGTTCTCCGAGCTTCGCAGAGAGACTCCCTGCTTAGCTAGGTAGTCGTCTTTCTCGTTCCCCTCTATGTTCTTATGACCGGGAGCCCAGACGAGAGCTACGTTGTGCTTACCTATCTAGCTTAACTAGCTCAGCTCTGCATTGGTCCACTACCTTGGAGCGTATTCTTACTGAATCCATAGCTTTTATAGACGCTTGACTATCTATGAATTCCAATGTTAGATCTTTGGGTAGGTTCAAAGTTCATTGTCTGGTAGGCCTTCAGGATCACCAGGTTTTCTGCCGAAAGACACTAGCGTATACCGGGAGGTGCCAAGACAGTGAATTGGTAGTGGTCACTACTTCGACGCCCTCTGACGTCTTGGAGCCGTCGGTAAATATTCGTACATCGAACTTACCCAGGACCTCTCCATTTATCCACTCTCTTCTTGAAGGCATTTCGACAGAGTAGTCCTTGCTGAAGGTCAATCAAGGGGGAATTTAGTCTGTGGTTGTAGCGACCATACCCTCGGGTAGTAGATTCAAGATATTACTATGTCCGTAGGGTTTAGAGGTCCAGGCCCTGAATTCCCTCAGTCTGAGGGCCCTACACGAGGCTAGCTATTTGATGTGATGGTCGGGGGAATTAGAAGCGTGGGGCTTGTTCTCATCCCCGTGTTAGCCCTTTCGTTGTTGGGCTCTGGACCCTTCCCAACTATATGACGTTATAGGTCCTGCTCTGCGCTGGCCACTATACTATGTAGTGACCCATACGTGAGAATTGGCCGTACCAAAGCTGTGTACATCTGCAGGACCATCTTTGGGTTAAGACCCCCACTTTTGCCAAAAGCCTTTTTAAAGGCACAGAAGGCTAAACAGGCTTCCTTTACCCTTTCCTCGACGTTCGACTTCCAGTTGAGTTTAGAATTCAGTATTAAATCCAGAAATTTCACTCTGGAGGATAGAAGGAGAGTGTGCTCCTCCAACCTGGGAAGGTTTAGGGGGGGGGGGGTTCATTTTCCCTGTGGACAGCATCAACTCAGTTTTTCCCAGATTGACTTCCAGACCGCAGCAGGCTGCCCAACGGTCAACTTTATTTAGGCATTATTTCACTAATCACCGGAAACATCCCGGACACCATTATCACTAGGTCATCTGCGTATGATACTTCTTTATCTCCTCTTTTTCCTAGTTTTTGTGGTATGCTGTTCATCGTTACTAACCACAGTAAATGGCGTACCTCTATTGGCGTATTTGATTACCGTCTCGGTTCCCAAATACGCTTGGATTATTCTCGAGCTCAGCATAGCTGCTAGGCAACGCCTCAGGGTGAGCTTCTCGAATGGGTTCAGTATGTACGTTGTTAAAGGCGCCTTCTGTATCTAAAAAAGCTGCCAAAGAATATTGTATGAAATGCACCGATTTTTGATACCTCCCACCACCTCGTGCAGAGATGTCTCGGTGGATCTACCACTGAGATAGGTATGTTGAACCAATGAAATCACATCTACCGATTGACGGATGTTGGAGTCGACTCCCTTTCTAGTGACTTAAGCACGAAGGATGTCAGACTAATCGGATTCGTGACCTTTTCTCCCTATCTTTGGGATAAAGACGACCCTCGCCCGTCGCCAACTTCTAGAGACGTAGCTGAGCACCACGCAGCTCTTAAACATGACCAACAGCCTTGGTACTACCACCTCAGGTATTTTCTGTAGCGTGACTGGTAGTATGCCATTCGGACCGGGTTCCTTTAAGGGGGAGAAGCTATTAATTGCCCAGAAGCCCTTTCCAGCGATAATCTCCCAGCGCTAATTTCCTTTTGGCTTCTAATGTCGTGTCGCTATCTTTTGAAATTAGCGTCCCTAGGTATATAAATTCTTTTACTCCTTCGATGTTGTATGTATCAATTGTCATATTCTGGCGATTATTACCCACAGACACTAGGACCTCAAAAAAACGTTAAACAATTTGGCAACAGAAAGTAATCCAGCAGGCTAAATCCGACTAAAGCCAAAGAAATGCGGATAAATGCAAACACCATTGAACGGACAGCGCTGAATAACCGTGGCATGGAACTGGAAGATAAATTCTGCTACCTCGGTAGTATTATTACCGAAAATGGCGGGCAGAAGAAGACGTCAGTTGGAGATCAACGGAGATCTCAATTAACACCAAATTGCGGCTGTTCAACTCCAACTTTAAGGCAGTTCTCTTGTACGGTTGCGAAACATGGAAACGTCACCCAATTCATTACAGGGCGCCAACATCGTATCCTAAAAATCCGCTGGCAAGATTGAATTCCTAATGAAGAGCTATGACGCCATGCTTGCCAAGAAAGGATAGACGACCAAATCAGGCGAAGGAAATGGAATTGGATTGACCACACCTTGCGAAGCGAAAACGAAAATCTAGCCAAACAGGCCCTTGACCGTCGAGTCAGAGGACCTAGAACAACGTGGAGGAGAATCCTGCTAGCAGAGGCCGCAACAACTGGCGCCCAAAACAGAGTCCGCTGGAGAGAAACTGTTTCGACCTATTTTTTTTTTTTATGTGGTAAATACAAGCTTAGGAATCACCCTTTGTACTACATGTCTGTCATGTCGTTCAAGTCATGGTCAGTGTCTAGTAGTAAGCTTGATTTGAAGGATAAAGGAGAAAGGATAGGTTAGGGGTCTGGAGGGTGCGTGAGTAGATGTCGATGAACCTTGCGTTTGAACTCTAAGATATTATATGAGTTCGGAAACACCGACTGCGGAAGAGAGTTCCACAATCGAGTTGTTCTATTTATAAACGAACTACTAAAACGTAATGTGCGCGAAGAGGAGGGCTGTAGCGTATGGGGGTGAGCCGAGTTGGCTAGTCTTGTGTTGCGGGAAAAAATTTGCCGTGTAGGCAGGAGGTTTCTGATTTCAGTCCCATGAGGGATTAAAGCAGAGTTAGGTATGCAATATTGTGTTATTTCCTTTTCCAAAACAAAATCTCTGCACCTAGTTACCTGGATCAAGATATTATTTTCGGGTGCCATAGCTTTTATGTCGACCCTACATCTGTGAAAAGAATCACTAATCGTGGCTACTCTAATGTTGACCAGGAACGCCTTCTTTATAGATGTCTTTGTCTACCCTGGACCAGCATCTTAGCATTGACAGAGGTAGATAACAAAATAGCAGAGTTTAATAGGATATTCCTTCATCTTCGTGTCCCTGAGAAGTAACTGTTTATCAGCTATGTCCAAACCTTGGTTTACTACAGAGATTATATAGCTTATCATTGAAAGAGAGTTCGTCTATCGTTGGTCCTTAAGAGTAAAAACTGCTTCAGCAAAAAGATCTGTTAATAGCCTTCGGGATTCAATTGTTGCAAAAATTAGAGGAACCAAGCGTAATTATTACCACTCTAAAAATTGAAGCGGTTGCTCACAGCCTCAGATCTGAAATCCTCAACTAACACTTTATATCCAAATAAGCGATAGTGCAGGGTACTACCTCTATACATTTTCATCGGGCGGCTTCTGTTTTTGTTGCATTGATTCTCTTGTAGTTATCTCCGCTTTAAAATCTATCAAATCTACAGCCATCAAATCTACATCTACAGCTATTTCACCACGATTTCTAAAAATTTTAATGTCTTGCTTGCTGTTTATTTTAACTCACATATTCAACGCGTGCTTCACGGCTTCGAAATTTCCCAATTGCATCAATTACACCCATACCAAAGTGCCCCTTTTTTGCTATTCCATCGGATTTACGACCCATTCGTATTTTACTCTTCCTGACAACGATTTTTGAAAAACTGATAGCGATAGTTCTGTGAACAACTTCAATTTATAAGTGAATGGCAATCCGGTTTCTGCAAACATCACAGCTGTGAAATAACGCTCCTCAAAATAACACATGATATTCGGAATTCCCTTGATGAGCATAACGTTTGTTGATTTTTCAAAAGCTTTCATCGCTCTTGAGGGTAAGGCGCCTGACTACCATCCCAGAGGTGTCGGGTTCGAATCCCGGCAGCGCCACGGTTCTTCGCCTTTCCCACTTTCCTACCTACATAACTTTCCTTCTTTCTTCCTCCGTCTTTACATTTTTGATTCCTCCTCTCATAGCCTGTCCTAGTCCTTCCTCGCTCCACTCATTAACTCCACTGCTGGCAGTAAAAATTTTTGGTCCTTGGTAACCTCCATCAGGAAGAATTTTACCTCACACACAACGCCTCCATTCATCTACAATAGGCAGGTGATAACAGAAAGCAAACCCAAGGCCGACTTACTCGCATCTCTGTTCGCCGCAAACTCTTCCTTACCCTATGCTGACACGCAACCACCAGCCATCGAGGGTTCCACCCACTCAATGGACGGAGTTTTCTTCAGAACACGTGAAGTGTATAGGTGTCTCAAAGAGCTTGACCCCAATAAATCCACTGGCCCTGACAATATTCCCCCTATGGTTCTTAAAAAATGTGCCTCACCTTTGGCTAAACCTCTGCGCAAACTTTTCGCCCTATCCTACTTCTCCGGAGTCTATCCCGACTCCTGGAAACTGGCCCATGTTCAGCCCATACCAAAAAAAGGTGATGCTAGTGACCCCGCTAACTACCGCCCAATAGCAATTACTTCTATTCTCTCCAAAGTGATGGAGACAATAATAAACAAGAGGCTTTTGAGATATCTTGAACACCACAAAATATTAAATGACAAACAGTACGGCTTTAGACCAAAAAGATCTACTGGCGACCTCCTTGTTTGCCTAACTGAACACCTCAACCAAAGTATACACCGATTTGGTGAATCTGGCCTGGTTGCTTTAGATATCTCCAAGGCTTTTGACAGAGTGTGGCACCCCGCTCTGTTAACCAAACTCCAGGCTATTGGTATTGACTTCGTTCTAAGGAACTGGATTAAGAGCTTCCTTTCCGGCCGTTCAATCAAGGTAGTATTGGATGGCGTCGAATCCGACCCCCACACCATCTCCGCAGGTGTTCCCCAGGGCTCAATTCTATCACCAGCTCTCTTCCTAATTTTTATAAACGACCTGCTCTCAATCCCCTCCAACCCACTCCACTGCTTTGCCGACGACAGTACACTACGGTACTCCTATGGCTTCGATACTGTAGGACAAGCACGCGCCAGACCTTGTCTGCATTATCGCAATCTCATGTCCATCTCAATCAACAGGGACATCGAACGAATTCTTGAATGGGGCCGCAAGAACCGTGTCGAATTCAATGCATCCAAAACAAAGTACTGTCTCATCTCTAATAAAACCTCCACCGACCCTCCTTCTATTTCAGTGGACAATAAAAACCTAACGGCAGAACCGTCTTTAAACATCCTAGGCATAACAATATCCGAAGATCTGCGGTGGAATAACCACATATTCCAAATCGCTAAACAAGCATCGCAATGCCTGGGATTCCTGAAAAGATGCAAATTTCTCCTTCAGCCGTCGGCCAGGGCTACAATATACAAGTCCTACATTCGTCCCCGCCTCGAATACAACTCGCATATTTGGGCTGGGGCCCCGAGAACCACCTTAGCCTGGCTGGACAAGGTGCAAAGTCGCGCTCTCAAACTTATTGGCGATAGCGCCATTTGCTCCTCAATTGACTCATTAAGCCACCGTAGGAATGTAGCAGCCCTTGCAAAATTTTACCGATTTTACCACAACGATTGCTCTACTGAAATAAGTAACCTCATGCCTCCACGGCAACTTTTCTCCCGCAACACCAGACTTGCCCGCTCGGCTCACCCTTATAGTCTACAGCCCTTATCTTCGCGCACACTCCGATTTAGAAATTCGTTTATAACAAGAACAACGCGACTGTGGAACAACTTACCTCAGTCAATATTCCCGAACTCATACAACACCCAAGAGTTCAAGCGCAAGGTTCACCGCCATCTCCTCCAACACCCACCCGACTCCCCCTAATCTATTCTATCTTTCTCTCTATCCTTCGAGCTAAGCTTACTACTAGACATTGCACCATGACGTGTACGACATGACGGACTAGTAGTACAAAGGATGACACCTAAGCTTAGACTATCACATAAAAAAAAAAAAAAAAAAAAAAAACCAAGCGCCTGTCATCGGTTAGTTGATCAGTGAGTTGTTCTCGATGCCTCAATGTCAGAGTCGCGATAGTAATAAAATATAGCGGCTAGGTTGTGGCAGTTCCTTCCTTCAACTTCTCTCTCGCTCTCTCTTCCCTCTATCTTCGGACTAAAGCTGCTGTTCGATATTGTACTCTATACGAAAAAAATAGATTGTTGACAGTACAAAGGGGTTATCTCTAAGCCTCTAGTCTATCACATAAAAAAACTGTCCTCCCAAGTCTCTTTTCCCTCAACAGCTATTAAACTTTTGCATAGCTTTTTAACAAACGACTCGCAAAAAGTTAAACTCGGCGACTCTAGTTCCATCAATTCCTTACTTAACTCTGGAGTTCCTCAAGGTTCTATTCTTGGACCACTTCTGTTTAGCATTTTTATTAATGGTCTTTTTTATTATGTGAAAGACTAGAGGTGAGGCTGATAATGTACAGCTTTATATATTTGAGCCTAAAGACCAAATCCGTAATTGTGTGAATAGTAGTATGACCTGCTAAGAAACACGTCAATTTCATTATTGGCAAAACCTATAGGGTCCTTTCTAAACTTAGATACCACTGTGGTTTGCTTGAAAGGCCTTTTTGTTCGTGTTTGGTGAAAGCCTTACGGTTACCTCTTTTAATGCAGGGCCTCTCCCCTTTTCCCCTTTCTCGATTCTTCTTGTGCTCAAGCACGAAGTAGCCCTTAACAATTGTGTACGTCTTAGTTATAACTTAGGCCACTTCGACTATATTTCGCACTATTCAAATTCCGTCTTGGGCTGCTCCATTAGTGATTATCGTGAGTCTAGTTAAGCTTTTGCGCTTTCTTCATGATATACTGCGCCAACGTAAACCTGCGTACCATAGGCCCCTGTGCTGAAAGTCGAGTCGTGATTCGTGGCAAGTCGTTTAAGTTGAAGAACTTAACGTTTCCGCCGAATTACGACTTTCAGCACAGAGGCCTGCAGTGGAAGTACTAAGTTGAGTTTAGGCCCTTATGCTGAGAGTCATAATTCGACTGAAGCGTCACTTTCTTCAGCCAAACGACTTGTCACGACTCGACTCTCAGCACAAGGGTCATAATCAAGTAAAAACTAGGAGATTTAAAAATATAGATCACAGCAAATTACAGCGTCCACTTAACAGGTCTTGTTCCACTAAGATCAATTTTGGGTCAACTCATAAATTATTGCAGAACTCTGTGCTGAATCGGGTTGCTTGTGGTCTTTCGGTGATCATGTCTCCCCATTTCGTTTGGTGGAAACGTGCTAAAAGAAAAACTTATTGCTGATTTCAAATTCACTTTTCGAGATAATACAAGCATCCTTGACCTTGTATAGAAAAATCCCCTCACACCATTTTCCCAGACAACACCAAAATACACATTTTCCCAAATCAACTCTCACTGTTTAAACGTGATTCTTTCAAACTTTTAACTTTATTTCACATTTCGTACATTTTTATTTAATTCAAATCGATTTTGTTACACCATCACATTTTAAAAGGATTAAAGAAATTTAATCTAATCTCGCATTTCTGTTAAGCTGGACTTACGCTCCCGCGGTGCTCCCGAAACGCTTACGTTAATCTAATAAAAATGTTTGTAAACATTGATTTAAATTACGTGAAGAGCTTCCCCAGTGCTTGTTCGGTAGTTTTTGTAATGTTTTATGCTTCATGGGTTTTGGCTGGGGGCAGGGCACAACCACTCTGGAGGGAATTAATCTGCGGAATTCTGTGCTGTTTTTTCGCTGGAACGAATGAGTTTTTATGACGGCGTTTGTTGGGAAATTATGCGGAAAAAATTACATTTTAATTGCTCGTTTTGTATTATGATTAAAAATGGATTCAATGTGGCATTTGGAATTTTCTTTATGTGGGAAAGTAGATCTTAGAGGGGGAATACTGAGTCTTCAAGCTCTAGTAAAAAAGATATGAAGTAAAGTCAACGTCAGTATTCGGCTGTTTTCCACTTGCGAAGAAAGATAGAAACTCCTCCATCATGCTAAAAAATGATATCTATTAAAAGCCACCAAAGCCAACATCCTTCATCCCTCAGACAAACTGACTACTTACTCCAAAGTCACTCAACGCAAAAAATGCACTTATGGAAATAGGTCATGACAATTTTTACGAATCTAATAAGATTCCCCTAAAAAACGACTCCTTTCAAGAAAACCATTTACGTTCTTAATCTAAGCCGTAGTTGTCGCCTTCTTCCAAGGACTATAAAACTCTGGAAGGATTTTTTTATAAATATCCTGCAGATACAAGAAGTCATCCTAACCCCACACATGAGCTTCTAGGATAAGTGGAAGAGCATTGTGTATTTGTGCACGAGTTAACCATGGCCAACCCTTTCCTAGTTCATTGTTCATTTTAGCTCAGAGCTAAAAAAATTTAAATAATATATTTGTTTGTTTATTCACTTAAGTGTATGTAATGTCAAAGCTCTTTTGTAAAAAAAAACCATTTTCGAAGTTGAAGAGCTTCAAAATATTCTTTGATAAAGTTCGAAAAAGCTTATTCAAGGACGAACTCTTCTACGTCAAAAGGAACCTCGTGAAAGCTCTACCCAATGCACAGCGTTGAAAATAAAAGCAAAAGCTGTTTAAGTTTAGACAATGGGTCCTTGGAGTTGGATAAAAAGGATTTTAGTACAAAGGTAGAAAGGATTGCTAGATTGGTGAAATAATAGGGTGCGTAGGGCAGAGCTTTTGAATTGCCAAGGGGCGAACTTGGTGTTCGGAGGTAATGTTTAAAAAGATGGAAATCCTTTTGAATTCATGCTCGGCTAAATATCAACCAATGAAACAACGCTTCACTTTGAGATATACTTACTTTATATATTTTTCTTCAATAATGAAAATAAAATTCGTTCAATACGTCAAATCTTTGTGTTTAACAAATTTTACTAAGGATTGCCATCTTTGATCTTGCAAGCTGTATCTTCATTATCTTGCTTTGTTGGTTTTATAGTATACGGAAGATTTTTCTTGAAATTGTGCATTATTATTTAGCGAAAGCTACCTAAACTCTCCAAGAGGCCAACCTCAGACAATCACACGACTACTTGAAATTTCCCCATAGGTCCGAAGCGGTATCCTGGTCCTCCAGAGAAGGATGCTCGTCGGGTGGGTCGTGGTACTGAGAGCCCTAGGAATACCACTTCGTTAAGTGCATCACCACTTACTTGTTCTTCAGTGCCCCCACTCTATTCAGGAAGGAACGGAGGGAGGTTACTGAGGCATGAGCCACCTGAGAGAAAGGTAGGATTGGAACATCTGCTGCCGCTTTACCATTATGGAGTTAGCAAGTCATCTTAGTAACACTTGCTAATACGCATCTACAAAAAAAAAAAAAAAATAGCACAAAAACATCAAATAAGGAAATACAATAACTATATTTTAATATGACATCAGACTTTCAAATACAAATAAAACAACCACTAATAATTAGTGCCCCGATATTATTCCCCCTATGGATCTTAAAAAATGTGCTTCACTTTTGGCTAAACCTCTGAGCAAACTCTACGGCCTTTCATACTTTTTCGGAGTTTTTTCCTAACTCCTGGAAAATGGCCCATGTTCAGCCTATACCGAAAAAAGGTGATTCCAGCGACCCCAACTACCGCCCAATAGCAATCACTTCTATTCTCTCCAAAATCATGGAAACAATAATAAACAGAAAGCTTATGGAATATCTTGCATGCAACCAAATATTGGATGACAAGCAGTACGGCTTTAGATCGAAAAGATCTACTGGCGACCTCCTTGTATGCTTAACTGAGCACCTATACCAAAACATTCATCGCTTTGGTGAATCCGGCCTGGCTGCTCTCGATATCTCCAAGGCCTTTGATAGAGTATGGCACCCGCTCTATTGTGTTTGACTTTGACAAGCTATTGGTATTGACTTTGTTCTAAAGATCTGGATTGAAAGTTTCCTTTCTGACCGTTCAATCAAGGTAGTATTGAACGGCATAGAATCTAATCCTCACACCATCTCTGCAGGCGTTCCCCAGGGCTCAATTCTATCACCAGCTCTCTTCCTTGTTTTTATAAATGACCTGCTCTCAATTCCATCCAACTCACTTCACAGCTTCGCTGATGACAGTACTCTGCGTTACTCGTATAGCTTCGAAAAAGAAAGACAAGCACCTGCCAGACCTTGTCTGTTTGATCGTGAGCTTATGTCCACTTCAATCAACAGGGATATAAATCTGATTCTAAATTAGGGCCGCAAGAATCATGTCGAATTCAACGCACGGAAAACAAAATACTGTCTCTTTTCATAGAAAACGAGCTCCTCAATTCCTCCTATTATAGTGGGCAGTCTAGAACTGATGGCTGGGCCATCTCTCAATATCGTAGGCATAACATTCACTGAAGATCTGCGTTGGAGTAATCACAATGCTTGGGATTCCTTAAAAGATGCAATTTCCTACTTCAGCCGTCGCGTCGGTCATTTGCTCCACAATTGAATTATTAAGCCACCGCAGGAATATAGCGGCTCTGGTGAAATTCTACCGCATCTACCATAATGACTGTTCCACAGAAATATATAACTTCCTGCCTCCACGGCAATGTTTTTCCCGCAACACAAGACTAGCCGTTTCGGCTCATCCTCACTATCTAAAGCCCTTATTTTCGCGCACACATCAGTTTAGAAATTCGTTTATAACAAGAACAACTCGACTGTGGAACAACTTCCCACAGCCAGTATTCCCGAACTCATACAGCATCCAAGCGTTCAAACGCAAGGTTCATCTCCATCTTCTCATGCACCCCCAGACTCTCTTTAATCTATTTTATCCTTTCTCTATCCTTGAAGCTAAGCTTACTACCAGACACCTGACCTTGACGTGTACGACAGGACGGACTGGTAATACAAAGAGTGACACCTGAGCCTAGACTTACACATAAAAAAAAGTAGAATGGACCAATTGTAGCCACATTTTTTGGACCACGCAAAGCAAAGGCGTTCTTGCTCGCATTAAAGCTGGTGACATATACAAGCGTACATGCCTTGCATTCAGCGGCTCCATGATATCCGGCGAATTTCCTCTGACATATAATTACATGGTTTGCGTTCCGTGCCGGCTTTCACACATAGCCCGAAAATCTAAGTAACGTGTTCATGTGTTTGTGTGCTTATGCTTGTGTGTGCTATCTCGAATGCGGCAATGCAGAAAAAGTTGAAAGTAGCCCGACCTTTGCGTGGCATGCCTTCCATTCACTCTCGGATATTCCGTCAGCTCGCATTTGAATACACACACTTCTATATTATCTGTCAACGAATGCAACGCATGTACGGTTGGATATGTCACCAGCTTTAAGGTAAAGGACAAATTAAAATTCCCACTCTGTGAGCTGGATGGTTTCACGGTTGACTCTCCAGTCTTCGTGAACGAAAGTCTTTTGTCTGCTAATAATAATCTGCGGGGGCTTTAAAACTTTGCAGGCTTGGATTGTTATATTTTGTTTCGACCAGAGATGGCCTGATGGATCAGAACGAAGAAAGACGTGCGTGATACAAGGCAACTATAATGTCCATCGATATGTATGCAGAAGATGTGCAGCTTTATTTCTGTTCGCCGAAAGATCAAATCCATAAATTTGGGGAGAAGACACATTGTATTTTCTCCTCACACTCTTCCATATCTCAAACTGACCTCCCAGTAATTTCCTTGAAAAGGGTTCTACTCGCTCTTGTGTGAAATCTGGGATTGTTTTGACCACATCCATTTTATTATTGGCAAAACATATGGGCTTCTTTCAAAACTTAGATACAACTGTGGCTTGCTTAAAAGGGCTACCCATTTGTATTTAGTGAAGGTACTCTTTTCTCTTTTAATGCACGGGCATTTCCCCCCTCTCCCTCATAAGTTTCCCCGTTTCGACCATATTTCGCCCTATTTAAATTCCGTCTTGGGCTGTTCCCTGATAATGCTGGAAGTAGTTAAGTATGCTAAGTATGGGAATAAAACTCCCCCGCTCCTAGCATGCACGCTCCCGCCACAGGCATGCCATGTTTCTAGACTAAAGGCCCCCATACACGGTCAAATTGGATGTACAACCAGATTTTCATCAAACCCATAAGCCCAACGTATTTTGATCGGCCGACCGGCCCACAATCGATAGTTTTGGTTGTACATCCGCCCTTCGATGTACATCCAATTTGACCGTGTAGGGGGGCCTTAAGGGGAGCAAAATTGGGGCTTTAAAATATTGTGAAGGACGAAAAAAACGGGCAAATATCTTGGTGGCCGTAAAGGGTGCCAATAGCATAGTCAGTATAATGGTTCTCGTTTGATTGCGTAGGTCAAGCAGTATTGGACGTGGTTACTGCTTACCTGGGGGACTGCCTGGTAAAACAGCACTCGCGTTTGGAATGGGCTATGGCGATGCGGATGCATTTATAAATATTGATGTCTGTAGCGGGAATTTCGTGCCTGTGGTAGGAGCTGCATACTTTTGTGGCATGCCTATTTGTTCGCTTTGTATGCTAGAGGTCCCGCCAAAAGAGTTGATGCCGAGAAAGTCGCGTTTTCCATGCGCAGTAGAATCCCCGCATGCCGTTCCCGTTCCTTAGCCTGGTCGCAACAAATTTCGAAGGGGAAATTTGAAAATACATAAGCGCATTTCTTATCAATATGTGCGCAATTTTTATTTGTGTGCAGCTTTAATTTCCCCAGCTGCGCGCTCCGGCATCAACTCTTTTGGCGGAACCTCTAGCTGCGAGCGCGCGTGTATTCGCTGTGTTTGTGGCATATATACTACTATTAGATGTTGATCGACTATGTGCCAACCCCTACATTGAAAACCTTCGAGTTTAAGGGCTTATAGCCTAAAATTTGATTTAGGATACATTTCGAAATCTCCCTGGAGAAAGGTAAGTAGAAATGAAGGAGACTCAATCTCCTCCTCGCTGTAGCTTAGCAATCTCACACCGATATTTTGGGAGCTACTTCACAGAACCGACAACTACAATCAACTACCAGTGCTATTCTGCTTAAAATTGGTAGCCTCCATAAGTTAAACCGCAGGTCTCCAGGCTTCCGGAGTCTATAGCCTGAACTATATTGAAAAGCAGTGAGCAGTGAAATTTAGACCTCTTGTAAGTGAATTTGGTAACTCACATTAACTTCACTGCCTTGTCTTAGGCTAATTTCTAAAAAACTGGTTCGCCTTGCATGCCAATTTCTAAAAAACTTCATATGAAGTTGTCGTTGCCATTGTTGTCAAAATGGATGACGAAAAATTGGTAGAACTAATGAGAAAGAAGGACTCTCTATACAACAAAAGTCATAGAGACTACAAAATAAATGACAAAAGACGTTTGTCAGAAAATCATGTATTTTTGTCTGAATTTTCTTTTTATGCGTTTTAACTTAAGTATGTAAAATGAAGTTTTTCCGCTCTCATTGTATAAATACATAAGCGGTTAACTAAAAGTAACGCGGAAGAACCAGTTAAGTGACATACATATAATCAAGTGCTAACTAGTTAAAATTTAAAAAAAAAAATTCTTTGAGTTTTTTGGGCTCTCTGAGTCAATTTGATGATAATTCTGTTGAAAAACCTGCAATATTTATTAAAAATATACATTTTTTTTTAAAACTTCAAAGTTGAATATGTATCTCGAAATCGGGTTTATGTCAGTTAACTGGTTCTTCCGAATCGCCACAGATACATATATCAACAGTCAATGTCAAAACCCTGCTTATTCAATGTGCTTTACTACGCGTGCTCTAGTAAACCTTTGCAACATACTGCACAGTGCTACACTGCACTGCTTTTCTATGTAGCGCAGGCTTATCGTTGGTAGTACAATGACACAATACCATTCATTCCTTCGACACGATTGTTTACACCTTGGGATTGCGGATTTTACCAAGTATGTCTTCTCTAGATTTGCCGTATTCAGTTGGTTCTGTCAGCTTGATAACCCCTCACCTGTCCACGCAGCAGTGCAGGAGGTGGCCTACCGGCAACGCACGGACGATCTTGGAGCTGTATTGGGAGTCAAGGCATTGATCCGTGCCTAATCATAGGTTGAGTTGGAGCAGGTTGCCGAATAGACCTATTATCTCTCTGGGCACAACTATTCCAATAATGTGGAACTAAAAAAAATGACGTCAGTCCTTTCTAAACCAAAGCAGGGGTATGTATAATAAATTGAGAGCTACTTTTTACTATTTAATATCGTTGTCTTGGAGATCAAAGGATTCGTTGCAATAGTCTCAGTTTTCGTGCAACATTTTTCATTTTCAAAAGCCACCCCCCACAAAATACCACTTCCGTTTCTTATATTCTTATCCTTATCCCACGCAGGGAAAAAACCGTTAAATCCAAAATTCATCCTTGGTTCATTCAAAGCCCCACACAAAAGCTTTCCTTCCTTAAATATCTCCATCTCGCTCCCGCAGCAAAAAGGATATCTCCCAAGTCATCGCTTTCGTCCGCCAGAGCACAATGACACTTGTGCCCTTTGAAACTTTTGTTCAATACCAAAAAGCTCAATCTCAAGGGCGGCCAAGCACAAGAATGTGCGGGTGGCAAAGCCGTGGGGGGTGGGGGGGGCCGAGTGAATTGTATTTACCGGCATATTTTCACAGAACATAATCCCGCACCCCATGCCACTGCATGCTGTGCCACCCTCACCCCAGCGCGTCGCAGTGTTCCAGTAAACTTTCCGGACTTCCAGCGCGGGAATGAATGTGGAATGTATTGTAGCGCCGCTGGCTAGAAACAAGTGGAATCTGGAACTAGAAACCGTGTGCATTCTGTTGTGGACAAGGTGCTGCCAACATTTCAGTAGAAAATCATCGCTTCTACAGAGTAGAGATTCGGTCACGGATCCGCATTTGACAGCTGAAGTCTGAGAGAAAGGATATCATTTCCGAAAGGGATTTAATGCGAAAACGGGACTTCGAAGTGGCTCCTTCCGTGCGTTGTGCGCTCCTGAGATGTTTGACAAATCATTTTAAGTGTCATTAAAAGCTTTTACGGTGTTTCTGTGAATCTTAAGTGCCATTAGGTTCTGTTTCAGTGTCGCCCAGTTAAAAACTTTCCTTTTGAAGTGTTTTTTTTTGTTCGCAAGTGGAAGAAAGGATCCTAAAAGACAGCGAAAATGGCTTTCGGTGAGTTTTTATCCATCCCCCGTCCGTCCGCACCTCCTTGTCCTAGTTTTAAATGTAATTTCGCCCGATATGAAGGGACATCCCGTCGTCCTTGAACCTTTTTCTGTGATGGATGGATGGAGGCTGCTGCTTTTGCCGCGGTTTCCGTTCCGGCGGCTCTAATCAAATTGCGAATTCACTACGAATCCCACAGGGTCCACCTTCGATTGATTTTTCTAATCCTTCCGACACACCGTGCAGTGCCCGACTCGGTCGGTGTCCTCCCCGCCCGCCAGCCGACAAAATCGCCTCGTAGCCGGTGCATGGCTCTGCTCAAATCGAACTGAAATCGCTCCTCTCGAGTCCTGCGGGGGTGGGTTTTGGTCCTTAGCAAACCTTTCCTCCCTCTTCGTACAAGCGTAAAACGTTTCGCACTTGAGGAGCGCGACTTTTTACGATTCTGCAGGACCGCGACACCGCGTGCTCGTAATGTCGCATGTCATTTGCGTAACCCCTCCCAAAAACGACGAAAAAAACGACAGCCAAAGACGAGAAAAAAATTTCACAGGACTTTTAGTCCTTTTAGCCTACCTACCTGCCCAGCCAGTGTGAGGTCGATGATTTCACCTGATATAGGACTCTCACCTTTTGAATGGAATTTGTTCCCAGTATTAATTGCCGCAGTAATACCACTTAAGTACCCCTGTTATTGCCGGGGGGGTTTCATGGAAAATCTGCTAATGAGGAAAATTTGAATTATCATCGGGAATTGACAAAAGGACGATTTTTGAACTAATTTATTACCATTCGGGGAGCGGGGGTGTGCTTTCAGAATTAATGGGCGAAAGTTATGGGGATTATGTTATGGAATTGTGATGATTGAGCTTGATGAATATGTAAATTGCTGGAAACAAGATCATTTGTGACTTGTGACTATTAGAATCAAAAGGGACACATTGTCATTTTGGAAAATTTTTGAGTTAACTATGTCATTTGTTTCTTGTACTAAATATCTATTTTCACATGGAAAACCATTTACGAAAAATGCTTTTTTCCTTATGAAATTTAGTTGTAAATAATTGGTTTTGTTCCAAAATGGGATAACATTATATTATCACATTTCGCTCTATATCTCAAAATCATTTAGTATGACAATGTGCCCCTTTTGATTCTAATAGTCACACTTATGGATGACTTTATTTGTAATTTTAATTGCTTTTTACCTTTTTACAAGGTTAACGGCTGCATTAATTCTCAGACAGTGGAGAAAACATGGATAAGGTTTTCTTACTAAAAAAATTTATAACTTTACGTGAAACATCAAATGTCTGAATCTGGAATTAATATTTGGTCATTGGTGTGTTATGTTGTATATAATAAACGGGCAGCATCAAAATACGCGGTCAGGATATGAAACATGAGGCCGGCATATGAAGAACCACATTTTCTGCCTCAATTTGGCGGCCAGGTGACTTAAAGAGAGCAGTCAGTCAGACTTAAAGAGAGCAGATCCTTTCATGATGAATGATACTGACTTTCTCAGTAACCCAAACTCTGGCTTTAGTTGTAAAAATGCTTATACAAATGGTCTGTCTGTCCACCTGTGAACGACTTACATTTCCGAAACTAGTGTAGATACAGACACGTAATATATGTCAAACTGAGAAAATAGACTGGAATTTTCAATCGGAAATATGTATATAAGATATTTTAGGAGATTTTTTCAAACCATGCGCGCCTTTTTTTTTATATTTTTCAATATATTAAACACAAATTCATTCCTTTAAGATGGAGGCCCAATAAAAGCTACGTCTACTTTGCTACTCTTACTTTGCTAGATTTATCGAAGCGCAAAGAGCATAGTAATTGAAGGCCCAATGATAATTTCAATAAATCAGGTCCGTATTCATAAGGGTTCCACATTTAATGTCTGTCAAGTGGGTTTTCATGATGTTTTGTTTTATTGCCCCTTTATTACCTCTGGTAATAAAAACTGTTTTGTAAGAAATTTTATTATAATTTTCAAGAATTATGTCAAATGTAAAAAGTTTCATAACTTGCAAATAAAAATACTTAGTTTGGGTTTATTATTCGATTTAAAGTGACGCATGGACATAACAAACCATTTATTACCCCTATACACAAACCGGTCACAAGAAAGTGAGTGCGCTTTACACTAACACAACCTTGCCTTCGTGTTTGGGGTTTTGCGGAAACTTTTGAGGAATTTTTCATCTCATTCGAGATTATTATAACAGTCGTTACACGAAAAAGATGTAGAAAAATGAGTAGATCGTGTAATACTTGCATCATACATAAAACCAATTTGAAATGAGGACAGTGATGGAGCGTGTAATTTATGCATGAAAAAGTACAATTAGTAGAATGTATGGGCTCGGCACAATAGCCCACTTATGACTTCAGTTTAAGTCTACTCTGGACTTTTTTGGAATACTGACACGTAGTTTATCCGTGTTTGACAATCTATCTATCGGCTTAAGCTCCTATCCGAATTAGCATTTATACGAAGGCGCTTGAAGCTCTGATTGTAAGCGTTTCAAAGCACTGATTCGATAATATAGGAGGTCGGTTTCACAACAACACACACTCGTTGGAACATAGTACAACCTTCGTCGCACTCTCTTTAAGGCTGGTCGTCCACTGGAAGCGTATTCGAGCGGCTTCGCGCTTCGGCCATACAAATGAGCCGCTTGTAGCCGCTCATATGTATGGCCGTAGCGCGAAGCCGCTCGAATACGCTTCCAGTGGACGACCAGCCTAAGGCTCGAGATGTGATAGTGAGGCGTGTGGGAGATTCTGAGCTACCTTAGGTGGTCATATGACTACTGTCTAGGTGGGTTCCACCTGCTTATATTTGTGGGGTACCTACTTTATGGTAGGTAGTAGCCTGTTGGAATTATTGAACACCATACTATTCCGTCCATTCAAGTGGGATCTTTCTCTGACGCCAGATGGATTCTATAAGGCATTCATTAATTCTTGGCCCCCATATTTCCACACCTCAATTGATATGCTATATTTTCCTGGGGCTTTATTGGTTTTAAGGCTCGTCATAGCTTCTTGCACGTCGCCCAATCTCGCTTTCGTTAACAGCACTAGTATCACTATCGCTATCGCTGGTATGTTTTTATTGGGTTGGTTCACTCCTCCATCTTCTTTCTAAGACTTCTTGTTTTTGGTTCAAGATATTACCGGTTTTGTCCTTACATATCGATACTCATGGTTTAAACTTTCTCATATAACTTTCTGACTTCGTTATTATTCCCGAGTTCGTTTATTTCTGCAATTTGTTCCTCCAGCCACGTCTTCTTCTTTATTTTGCGTGTAGGTACGTTTTTCCTTATAGGCCGTTATGGAATTTCTAGTTCCGTATCTCTGCATCATTGCATTTTAGCGTGCCTTCTTCATCTAACCAGTCTTGACGTCTTGCTCGTATTTCATTACCTAGCTTGGTTGCTGCGACTTATTATGGTCCTTAGTTTAGCCCACTAATCGTCAATATTGGTGTTGATACTTGCAGCTTCGTTATCCGATGGGCCGAACCTTCTATTTAGCTCTGCTACATATTCTTCCCTAATTTGTTCTTCTTTGAGGCCCGCGGTGTTATATTTTCGCTCACTTTGTTCTCTCCTTCCCCCTGTCCTGACGCATGATATCCTGTCCCTCATTTAAGCACCCACCAGAAAATGGTCTGAGTCCACGTTTGCTCCACAGTATATGTTCTATAGCATTGACCGTCACTTCAGTAGGAGATTTCCAGGTTACTCTGTGTATTATTCTGTGTTGCAATTTCGTTCTGGCCTTTTACATGTTAGCTCCAGCAGCGAAGTCCACCAGTCAACGACCATTATTATTGCACTTAGGATGTATACTGTGTTTTTCAATGGTTGGGTAATAGATTCGTAGTTGTCCTACTTTCGCCTCGGTAGTCTAAGGAGTAAGGCGTCTGCCTACCATCCCAGAGGTCCCGGGTTCAAATCCCGGCCAGCCCCACAGTCTTTCGCCTTTTCCACTTTCCCACCTACGTAACTTTCCTTCTTTCTTCTTCCCTCTCTACATTCCTGATTCCTCCTGTCATAGCCTTCCTTAACCCTTCCCCGCTCCACCAAAGCGCATGTAATCCGTTGGTTGATGAGATTCAACTCGTTGTGTGATTCCTTTTCTCCATTATGCCTTTCCCCAACCATCTACCATCTAACCAGTTTGGTATAAAGTTCGCACGTGTAAATATACCGAAATCATTGTCCTTTTTCCGTTTGCCAGTTCGTCGTTGAGTTATCGGTAGCGGAAAAAACACGCATATTTACAAACAAGCACACCTCTTTGGCCAACATCCAGCTAGTGTGTTATGAGTGCAGGAGTCGGTTTCTTTTGCTCCTTTAATCTCGCATGTGACATACTGCGGAAACAATAATCCTATTGCTGTGGCCTTTTTTGGTAGGGTTCTTCTCCACGTTGTTCTAGGTGTTCCAACTCGACGGGTTCCTTGTGGATTCTAGTCAAGCGCCTGTTTGGCTAGATTCTCGTTTGCACCTCGCAAGGTTTGGCCATCCCAATTCCATTTCCTTTGCATGATTTCGTCATCTATCCTTTTTTGGCCGGCACGTCGTAATAGCTCTTCATTTGTAATTTTATCTTGCCAGCAGATTTTTAGGATAAAAACTTGAAGGCGCCTTGTAATGAATTGTGGGCGAATTGCCTTAACATTGAAGTTGTAAGTTTTGTAATTTGTGACGTCTCAGACAAAAAGTTGTGAAATTTGGTACAATTTTCAACTGCGAATAGGTTCTTTCCGAAAATGGAATTCACGTAAAATTAATATCGCGCCACCTTGTCTGACGAATCCGGCTTTCGTAAACATCACAACCTTCAACCACGTTTACACAGCCTTCAAGCACATTTTGTTCTTTCTGCTCTTTATCTTTTGCAAACTTTCTTATCTTACCGCTCTGAAAAGGTTTAACTAGGTGGTTAATCCTCAAGTGCCCTACTCCACATTTGTAGTCTCCAAGGCTCCATTCTTGGGCCTCTTTTATTCGGTACTTTTACTAACGATATTCTATGTATGCAAACGATGTGCAATTACTTGAATTCCCTTTTGGGCTGCTCTCTAAAGGCTCGATTACATTAAGCGAGTTTACAAGCTATTGTCCAGTGAATTCATTAGCTGCTAATAAACTAGCCCAACGTCATCATGTTCACTAGCTAACTACCAGATTGTAAATAATCTGCCGAGAAAGTTAAAATCCGGGTTATTTTACTCGCTACTCTCTAGCGTGTGGGCTTGTTAGCTAGTAAAATAACCGTGTATCATCATAGCTGCTAGTGCACTAGCTGCGAGTATCTTATTATTTGGTTTGATTGGCTACAAAACGACGGAATTAGTTCGCGCTAGCCAGTTGGCTACTGAGCGAAAGCTTTGAGTGTCATTGTCACTATCGTACTTGCTGACTCGCCTGCTAGTAGCTTGTAAACTCGATCAATGGTATCTAGCCTTAAGTGAATATCGTGAGTATAGGCTTGTGCGGCTGTTTCACGATATCCTACAAAACCGCGCAAACCGTTTTGTGCAACTTTCGAAAATTCTGACTGGCCCGCGATACCATTTGGGTTGGCCACAACTGTTCTGTATCTTTTAAACTTTGCGCCATGACATAACTAACGACATGACAGACTAGTTTAAAAAATATGGTTCTATACTATTCCGATATAAACAAAAGTGTTACACTATAACCAGCCTTATTTTAAAGTATTTAAATAGTTAAACATTTCATTTGAAACACCTCGACCGAAAGTTCGTCCTCACACGACCCTTCCTCTTCCTTCAGTCTACACAAAATTTGTATCCAATGCTTACCCAGCATAAAAGCCAGCTTTGCTACTTCTATGGTGGCTTTAAACAATGCTATTCGACGTTTGCAATTTAAAATCTCCTCCGCCACGTATCCCCATGGCCTTTGTGTGCTCTCGCAGCAGCGCTCCCATTCAATTCCATCATTTCGCTTAGGCTCGCGTCTTTTGTTGGAGCATTTATCCGTCTTAAATAGCCACAGTATCTCCGCTTGAGTGATTTTCCTTTGGTATGTCCAGAAAAGACGGAAAGGGATTTACCGATTAGCTAATTCAGGTCGCACTGTCTGGAGTTGGGTTCTTTGATTACACCATAGGAAAAGAGCTTTGGAACGCCACAGCATACATAAGTTGTCGAGGGGATTTAAGGTGGATCGACCTGTCTATTTGTGGTTGTTTAGGTAGTCTTTCACCCCTTTTATATATCTTCGGTTATCACTGAATTATTTCACTTTCGTGCGTTTCAAAAACGAATCGTTCGGCAATGTCCTTCATCTCTCCTACAGCCCACCTGCTACTACGCCTCACCTTAAATACACCTTATTCAACTTAACAATCTCCAATTACGTCTTACATTCTTATTTATTAATAAATCCACAAAAAGCATATTTATACCCCACTTTGCGCATACAAACAACTCTTGTCATGATTGATTTAAATTTGGCGTGCAGTCAAACTTTTGACGAAGGTCGACCAGCGAATATCTCGGCGGAGTTCATACGTCACTAGGACGTTCCCAGTCCTGTGTTTGCTACTTTTTGTGCAATGTTGCTGGATTTGCCTTAATCGCGTGATAGCCTATAATTATCAAACACACACACGCACACAAAAGAAAAACAGAAAGGCTCCTTTGCATGTTCAGACTGCCTCCTGCTGGCAACCCCCATACTGACGCCGGTGGTTTTTTGTTTTAATGTGGCGTTTCAGGTGCAAAATATGTGATAAGTGAGAGTTATGTGTTCCTTTCATAAGCAGAGAGAGAGAAGGTCCTTTTTCGGAAGAATCAGTTGTTTTCCTTATAATGAAACAAAGAATCCTTGA
Source organism: Thereva unica (assembly GCA_949987705.1). Classification (NCBI taxonomy): domain Eukaryota; kingdom Metazoa; phylum Arthropoda; class Insecta; order Diptera; family Therevidae; genus Thereva; species Thereva unica. Next base: position 24,973,293 of record OX465285.1, on the reverse strand, counting down.
AAAAAGCGATGATGATGAAGAATTATTTATTAATTATCCTAGGAAAAGTTACGATGCATCAAGTTTTCCTTCCAAATGGTCTCTTCTCGGGAAGACCTACCTACACCGAAAATACTAAAGACAAACAGCCCTAAACAAACACACTTTTCTGGAGAAGATGTGATCAGCGGCCTCTTGGACACGTGTTAACAAACAGTTCAATCTTGGACTCCACTCAGAAACAGTTCGGGTGGGAAATTAAATGAAATCTTTATGACTGAATTGGTTCGGTATAGGGCTACCCATAACTAAAGACAAGAGCTCTGCGTGAAATATACAAGTTAAAATAAGCTTTTTCGGTTTCTAGGCCGAGTGCGACACAGAATCAAGATTGATTGGACTGGAACATTGAGTCTACTTGCATTGAGATCCTTTCATAAAGGGGGTAAAGTATATGCTATCTACATATGTGGATGATGCCTTTCGTCTATCATCATTATTATCCTTTCAACGTTTTAGCTCGAGGATACACCATCTGCTGCCACCTGTCTCCGTTCATCGCTGTTGCTTTCCATTTTGAGACGCCCAATATACTTACTAATGCTTTCAACCCATCAGAGCAAGGAGCCGCTCTTTTTTCCGAAAGAAGTGACAAGTCAAGAGGAGATCAATAAAAAGGGTTCCTTTAAAATTGAGCTATGAATAAGCTTAGTTTTCTTTGATGCTTACAAGATTCACTTGGCAACTTCGGAAAAATAGGAGGCAAAGCCAAGGATCCGCACTCAGACGGTGGTGTCAAATCAACTCACCAACCCTTTTCAATGGCCTTTGAGTCCAGATCGGTACAAGCCGTAAGAGGCATTACTTCGGCGTGGCGTCATCAACTTGACTTTTAAAAGGGTCCTTCGAAGGTAAGCTTACCAGAGTCGGAGCAGTTAGGCCTTCTGTCTCTGCTCAGTTTGTGAGAAAGATGGCTTCGACGAAGGTCGTCAGCTAATTTAATAGCTACATAAGGGTCTGTAGGTGCGTTGGAAGATTGATAGCATAGTATAGGCCAGCGGTAGGCAACCCAAATCTATAATTAAAACTGCTGCACATTAAGCGTGCCACAAAAAAAAACACATTGTATTAGAAGATTATTTTATTTGTGTAGAAAAAACTTTTCACAAAGCAACTTTAAAGACCCCCTTCACATACAGGCCGCCGGCAGGCCGTTGCCTTTCAGGCCCGGTCGGCAGGTAAGGCCGGATCAAGACCACTCAGTCTGACTTAGAGAGGAGGAGTGCCGGGTGAAAATATAACACTGAAAACGGACTGCAAGGAGACTGAAAAATGAATTTTAGACTGAATTCTGCCTGAAATAAGGCAGCAATTATTGTTTGCACTAAAAACTGAGATCAGTGACCCTTCACGAATATCAATAAAAGACTGAAAAGAACCGGAAAAAAGGCGGAAGGGTGACTCGGCATTTCTTGGACTTCTGTCTGTTTTCAGTCTTATATTTTCATCCCGCCTTGAGGCATCCGCCTGCAAGGCCGTCGACTGCAGGTGACCTCATAATTCTCTGCATATCGAGAGGTGAAGGCGATAGTTCGAAAGACGAGGATCAGGTTGTAAATTCATGTGAAAAAATCTTCATGGCTTCAACGAAAACTTCAGACTGAACAGAAGTTCAGATTTTCAGGCCTGGGCTGACGATAAATACCAACAGACATAAACACTTTTGTTAGTTTTCCTTGATTGCAGATTCCATCCAGTAGGCGGGCTAGTGAGTGTGTGGTGATACGGCGAGAAACCTTCAGGCCACGGCCTGCCGGTGGCCTGTATTAGAATAACTGGATGGGGTCTTTATATCAAAGTTCGAGGGAATTGTATCCCTGGCGGTTGCGGTAACGTATATTTCTTACGTAGTGGGTACAAATGTTTGTATCAGAGTAGCAAGTGCGCATGGCTCTGTAACAATCGACGGAAATGATACAGATATCACCTAGTGATACGCGTGGATTTGGTTGCCGACCGCTGGTATAGGGCATGTCTCATGTCGCACGTGACTATTTAACCTACTCAATAGACCAGTTTTCGTTCATTTGCGGAGGTCAAGCAGCATTGTACATGGTTAGTATTCATTTGGGGGACCGCTAGGGAAATGTACACTCGCGCTTAAAAATATAAAGCTTTCTACACCGACTGTTATTACTCACATATCCAAGTTGTTAACTTCGTTTTTTTTTTATTTAATTGTGGGCCTTATACGGCAATTCACATGGGACCCAAATGAGGCAGTGAGGCTGGCCTATCTGAATCCCTATCTGAAGTCCCTCGCTAGTCGGGTGATGCCTATCGGTTGTGAACGTGTTTGACCGGGATACTTCCTTCTTGTTCTTCATTCTCCCCGCGCGGTTTACAAATGCTGGGTCAACTATCTTCATGCATTTCTAACCTCCATGTCCACTCAGTAACTACGTGCGGTAGTAACTTCGGTCCCCATGCTCCCTTTATAACCCATTTGGTTTAAGTCTATATCAGCATTTTAGTAGAATTATCCCACTTTCGCTGCCATTGCTACGACGAATTCGGTGCTCGTGATAATCGGTCTCACTGCCTTGACCAGCTCCTTGTATATATCTCTTTTTACCTAGAGTCGTTTCAGCGACGATACGGTACTTTGCCTTGGCGCTTGCTTGCTTAGATTCTTCCCCTATACTTACCGCCATCGCCGGTCTCGGAAAGTGGCTGTCTTCAATTTTTTTGACTGGGTAAGTTCATTTTGAAAGTGTTGACCCTATCGTCTATTGTCTCTATTAGATCTATCATTTCCTGTCGATTGTCTATCATTACCAATCCTTCTTCTACACGGCTGAGGAGCTTCCTGGCTCGTACGATACGACCAGATTTTTCTTCTTTTTTGACAGCTCTACAACCGGGATCCGGCCGAATTCCCTCATGGCATACGACCCTGTTGGCTCTATTTAATTTTAGGGCTATTGTCATTTACATGAACTCCTTCGGGGTGCAGGTAGATCATAAGCTAGCGTAATTAAAGGCTTTTCCCTCCTCCTTGGTAGGCCTGAACGTGCCTTTTAACCTGGATGCAGATTCCCTACGGGCGATATCCTTGGCGTCTTTCTCCAACTTCACAGTTTATCCAGAAACCGCCATTGGCCTGAGGATTGTTAGTTTGCCATACCTGATGCCAAACCTTAGGCGACTTTCGTTTCTCTCCCAAGTAACTTCTCGTTGATAGGGAATAGGGGCTTTAAGCCTAGAGGCATGGTAGCTTCTTGGTGTCCAGTTTCACCTTCATCAGCTAGATGCGACCAAGGCTTCCTCGGGATATCTACGGAATGAGCTTCAGACTTTTGAGTAGGTAATGTGGTACTTGGGCCTGGGAACCAATTCATCACATAGGACAAATAGCAGCTAGGTAGCTAGACGGCTAGATTGTTTTGGTTTTGGTGAGCATCTTGAGCAGATCGCCTTCTAAGGGTCAGGCTGATCTCGTCTGGCTGAAGTAATATCTTTGTGGCTCGTACCAGAAACCTATATAGAGATGCCGTTATGTTTTTCTGATTCCCTGAGGCAGCATCTCAGTTTGGTAAACTAAGGCGTGTTTGCTCAGGTTAGGTTAGGTGTAGGGCTGCCTCCAGTGCGGGCGAAGAGCCAATAGAGTCTAAAGCCATCCTGTACAGGTTAGGAAGCTGGTCAGGGATCTGACCTCTAGTCTGGACATCTCTCTTATCTTAAGTCTCCCAGAACGTAGCTGGCTTTGACTGGAGCCAGACATTTACACAGAAAGTGAAGGAGTGTTTCGCTCATCTTCCTGCAGCTACGACAACCGACATTGTGCCCAGTTTGAGAGCTTTGTTCCCTATGAGCCAATGTTCCGTGATGATTGCCCTAATAGGAAATATTTCTTCAGGGCCTGTTTAGAGCGCCCCAACTGTTGCTGAAAAGCGTTTTATAGGTGTTTGAACCCATACGGGTTTTTTTATCATCAATGTTCGACTAGCAGTTGAGTTTTGAGAATAGGATTAGACCGAGAAATTTGACCATGGAATTTGACCAACGGGGGGAGGTTGAAGGTGTAAATTTACGTTTTCCCTAGTGTATTCACAACATTAGGCCAGTTTTGATTGGGTTGACTGCAAGACTCTAGTCTGCTGCCCAGTTGCTAACCCAGCTCAAACATTCTTCCATTATTTTACTGATCACAGTTAAGACCTTTCCTGACACCATTATCATTAGGTCGTTTTTGTATGCATTCGATGCACTTCCATCGGGCTTTTATTGGATCGTTACTAACCACAGCAAGAGGGAGACCATTCCTCCTTGTGGTGTATTTCTGTACTGTGTACTTCACAGACTCGGTTTATATCCCACGAGGAGACTACCACCTCCTCTTTTTCCTGTAAATCATGGCAGAAATCGATCCGAAAAACGCAAGTCTCCGAATTCAATTGTATCGCAATGAAATTTTATTGCATCCCATTCCGAAATTCAATTAAAATTTCTCACAGCAAAAAATCACCAATAAATAAAACTCGGACACATCACCACCCCCACCCCAAATAATGAAACGCCCCGGAAAATATATTTAAATTAAATTCTAAAAAAAAGATGAACTTTAACATCTCGACTCCGCAAAAAAGCGAGAGAAAACCTGGGGAAAAATATACACCAATCACGTTTTAATGCCAACATCCGGAAAATATCCTCCTGCTATAAAATTTATGCAGACGTCATTTTCCTGCTACACTGCTACAATTCCTAACATGTACAGACAAGGATATGCTTTCCGCGTTAAGCGCCTTATATTGAATCCTGGTACGTGTGCAGAAGCGGGCATACGCTGGCAATAAATATACGGACGAAGTAAGGCTGATCCAAGTTTATACTGAAACCCCCTCCCCCGACCAGCATTTAGGAGGGGGCGGGAAAAAACATGGAGTCAGTTTAAAACTGCAATTCCGCCCCCAATCCTATAATCAAACACCAGGCTTAACGGTATAAATCGCTGGTAGATAGTTAAAAAATAGACTCCCAGAGTCATTTTGTGGGGGGGGAGACGAAAGGATCATGATTTTTTCGCTATCGTGACGCTGCTCTGCCCCACAAAGGGTCAAGGCAATTCAGGCCAAAGAGAATAGGCCCAGGACCTGCCCCCACTCTCGGTCGGAGCACAAATGAACAAAAACTGCTCCGGCAGAGAAAAAATGGAGCAACTACGTAGGCGGACACAGAATGAGACCATTACGGAGGAAACATCCGAAAAATGTCAAAATTATCCTGTGGCATAAAAGGGATTTTTCTCCACTTTTTTGTGTGCTTCCCCTATTAAAGCCGCATTTAATGAGCATCGCTCCGCAGACTGGCACGCGTGATGGGGACCGAGGCCCCGGCACAAGGACAAGGACCTATTTTAATAATTGAGGCATGAAACAAAGCCCTCGTCCTTAATCTGCTCCGGAGAGGCGGAGGCTCTCGTCTGAGCGCCTGGCATAATTAGTATAAGAGCCGCGTATCCTCGCACTCATCCCCTCCCCTGCTCGTGGGGGCCCATTAACAAACTTTTTCCAATAACGATTATGAAACACGATTAGGTAATAACATGTATCATTTGTCCCGAATTAATTTCACAGAGCCGCTCCACACACATCCAGGACACATCAGGACTTATCCCCCGATTAGGTGGGGGCCGGCGCAGATCCTTGGCGTAAGCCGCGACTTCGCACATGTACTTAACCAATTTCTAAGCCGCGCTCCTGCCGCCGCCGTGCTGTCGTCGTCGTCGTCCTTGTCGGCGTGTCGACACCACTACAGATCGATCCGGCAGTCGTCCTTGTCGTCCTTCGTTAGTATTCTACAAATGTACAATTTACAATTTGTGGCAGCAGATCATTGGCGGTTATCTTTAATGTTAATCGATTTCGCCGGCTTTGTAATCGGGTCAGGCGTTCGCAGATGAAATTTTCCTTTAATGAACGGGAAAATTCGGTCGTGTGTAAAGGATTTTCGCATTTTGTATTTTCTATTTTTTTCTGTTGTTGTTGGTGTTGTTGTAATGCAAAACGCATTTCCACAATAACGGCTTTAATGAGGATTTGCGGGCATAACCACGCTTTCGGATGGCGGCTTCGGGAAGGATTTCGCCCTAAATTATGCACCGTTATTGTTAATGTGGCCGTGGATATCGTTATTGAATTTAATGATCGATTTTATTGTGGAGTGCGTACGGTTTGATGGAATTTGTTTACGATTTCGCTAACGATACGAGGTGACGAATTGGGTGATGCCATTATCATTAGGCGGGAATTTATTGGGACGAGATAATTTTATTTTTAGCTATCTATTGAAGGGATCCTACAATAAAAATAATACACTATACTGGGTGGATCACGGAAACGTCTCTAGGTGGAATGGACACTTTATCCTTCACTGTGAAATTTCCACGTCCAATCCTAGACCTAAAGCTTAACTAGAAATCGACCACCGAGGAAGAAATAAAGACAATCTTCATAGCTTTCTACGTCTGTAGAAAGACCATCGGCAAGAAAAGAAAGGGGTGTCAAGACAAACATGGTCCTGCGAATGTATACAATACTTACGTACGCCCTGAACATTTTTTTATGTGAAAGTCTAAGTGTATGTGCCACCCTTTATACAACCAGTGCGTCATATCCTTCAAGTCATGATGCAGTGTCTAGTAGTAAGCTTAGCTCTAAAATAGAAAAAGGATATGGTAGGTTTAAGGGTAGTCTGGAGGAGGCAGTGAGCCTCTCGTCTGAACCCTTGGTTTTGTAGTTCAGTTTTTAAGCAGCCGCCGCTGTGGCTCAGTTACTAGTGAATCCCGCTAACCAGTCGACAAAGGCTGCGACGCCAGCAGTACCATACTACCAGGTTAACAAGCGTCAGACCACCCCAGACGCGTCAAGGACGAATTTTACGAGCGGCTTCAACAGACGCTTGGTACGATACCTCGAACCGAATTAATCATACTCGCGGGGGACTTCAATGCACAATCAGGAGCAGGTCGAACTGGCTGGGAAGGAACTATGGTCATATTCGGACACGGAGAAATTAACGACAACGGCTCACCCCTCCTTTCGTTCGCAGCGACAAACAATTTGATCGTTGGCAACAGCATCTTCCGCCATCCGCTGAAACACCAACACTCGTGGCTAAATCCATCCGGTGATTTTAAACTACGTTTTGATCAACGTAAAATTCCGAACGACCCTGAAAGACTCATGTGCGATGCTTGGGCCCGATTGCGGAACGGCCCATTATCTTGTTTCAGCGAATTTACAGATGCGATTACAAAGTGTGAAGAAAACGGCGCCACGTCGCGCGGTCGAACCTATTGTGGGGTGCGCAATGGAGCTGTGTCCACCCATCCGTAAACAGACGCAGCCAGACAGCTGTCGCGTCTATCATCGGAAACGAATAAAACACGTCGATTTCGAGCAATATCGACGATTAAACAAAGAAGTTCGACAGATAATGAAATCGGAACGAGAAGCGCATTGGAATAACGTTCCAGCCGACATGGATGAAGCGGCATTGAGGCATGAGTACTGGACGCTGTACCAGACAATCCGGCGGTTAGGAGGCAAAACACCCTGAACAAACGACAGCTTTCGCAGCTTTGAACCGCTATTATCGAACAGCCAACGTATCAGTTTCTCGATACCGAACCGACAATTATCGAGGTGCAGACGCAATAAAATCGCTGAAAGTGGAAAAGCCTCGGGAATGGACCAAGTTACCGCCGAGATGATAATAGCCGGAGGTGATGTCTTTTCATAACAACTTCACGTCCTCATAACTCAAATATGGCATTCGGATCATGTCCCGCCGGTGTGGAAGAAAGCGATCGTTGTGCCATTTGACCATTTGTGTCGATTTGACGTTGACCACATCGAGCATGCATTGATCAAATATTCGCTCTCAGTCAGCTAATGGAAGAAAGAATTCGTTGCGACGAACAAACTGTCGTCACTTTCATCAATTTCAAATACGATTTCAATTGCATCGATTGGAACAGCTTGTGGAGAGCCTTAGGAACCGAACACGTGCCTTTGAAAATCATTCAACTTCTCCAAGCCTCGTACGATGGCTCCACCAGCAGAGTTGGTATTCGAAGCGACTTACTTATCCTAAGATTTCCCGATTCAACAGGTGTCCGACAGGGAGACGTTGCTCGCCACTTCTGTTCAACTTTGTGATCAACGCGATTATGCGTGTTGCATTCGATGGACGACTCGGAGTTCGATACGACGACAACTTCGTATCCGACTTAATGCTTGACAATGATAGCGCCGTCTTCGCGGATGTCGAAGCAACGGACATCTTATACGACATTATCCTCATCGCCGGTCATACGGGTTTAAAATCAATGCCAAAAAGACCAAAGTGCTCACAACGGACGGATCGAAGGCCAGTGTTCACCTCGATGGAAGCCAAATCGAACAGGTTACTCTGTTCAAATATTTGCTTATATCATTGGTTGAGAAAAATAAAGTGGATCGACGGCCGACTTTCACAGCCGCATGGCGAGACCGTCCGACAGACCGGAGAATTCAGCGATCGGTACCGAAGAAAACCTGGATAAAGAATATCGAGGGCTACTTAAAGAATCAACGATTATCAGTTGTCGAGGCTCGAGACGTCACCAAAAATCAAGAATGGAAACGAATCGCGAATGGAGTTCGAGGCCCAGCAGCACCGACAGCAGCGTATCCGTTGCGAGGACGTTCCGCTCGGACCCCTAACTAACGGATCAAAGAAGAAAAAGAAGAGAGGGTCAAACAAATCGGAGAAAGATTCTCCTCGATGGACTTGTTATCAGGAGGTGTGCTTTATAGATATTCTCCAGACAACACAGAACGGTCGGATATTCTTCATACTTACCAGATGCACCTTGAGTGCTGATACGCCCCCACCTGCACCAGTCGCACCTAACCGGAAGCGTGGCTGGCCAAAAATGAACTTCATCTATGCTGTTCCTTTCGCCGAGTCAGTCGTCTTCACGAACAGAAGGGGAGTCTGTAACACTGTGCTGGCAACCGTATTAGTTTTAAGAATTTATGTTTGTATTAGTTGAGTTTTTGGGTATGTATATGTACATTCTGACTTTGTTCGGCAGACATTATCTCTTGAATGCTTGGCTCCGAAGTATCCCACTTCCGCACACCCTACAAAGTGAAATTAAAAATGCACGAGGCAGCAAGAATTAGGTCTGTACTACTACTACCGTCAAGTTGTGGTACCAACTGTTTTCGCTAGAGGCTGAGAAAGGCTGCAACAACTCGATACTATGAGCGCCATCTCTTTGATTTTTCTAAGAACTTATTGAACGATCTTCATAATATCGTATATTGGAAAAGAAATTCATCATGAAATATATCGTCCTTTTTCGTTATAAGATTCAAATCGAACTATTTGTAAAAGGACGCATAAAGGCTCTCCTCACATCCCTCATAATTGGTCCCATCTCTCCCACACTGTGGACCAATATTTTTAGCTAATGCATCCACCAGTAAATTAAACCATATCCTTTTAGCTAAATTTGAATTCGAAACTATATTTTTTTTATATAAATCGAATTTATTTGAGGTCAAATCGAAATGTCCTTTTCATCTAGAGCAGAAACACCCCATGATATGGCAGCTGAAAGGGCATGACACTCCATAGCCCTCAACTCATCAACAAATCGTTTATTTTCTGGTCAGAAAGTTTAACCCTTATGGGGAGCGAGGCGCATGCATACATACATAATGTAATGATGACGTGCGTAGCAACTCTAAATATACCAAGTAATATCCCTTCTGTGGCGGAGCCTGGCCTGGCCGGAGAGAGCTATGGATCTGTGCTGTGTGCGGCACAGGACCTTTCTTGTCCTTTTCTTATATTACAAGATATGAGTGGCCTTATTTTAATACGTCGTTGGGATAATGTTCGGGATTATGCTGGTTGGTTGATGTGGCATCTAGTTTCGTTGATATTCAGAATCATGCTGATTACGTCTGTATTAGAGAGATAATAGTCTCGTCGCCATGCCTGGTGTTATTTTTTTTTATGTTATTTATAAATTTTGCAGTGTGGCGGCCGGGGAGCTCAACTATTTGTCCCCGAATCACACATATTTCATGCTACATTAATATACACCAGAAAAAACGAGCAATTCTTTCGGTTCTATTGGCCACAAGATGTGTGTGCATATTTAAGATTTCTGCACTATTTAACAAGGACATTAGGGACACCCAACAGGACCCTGAAATGGCACCAGACTAAAACCAGTACAAATTTAACCATAAAGCTACAAAACTTCTGATGGTCAGGTCAATTGTGGATATGCTGACAATTTTCCATTGGGTTGGAACTTTCTGATCCTTTTAAGAGCCGAGAATCCTTGTGATCCCTTTTCATTTCTGTTTTTGTTTGCTTTATTTTCTTTTTGGTTTTCAATTATTTTTCTCTTATTTCGTTTTTTCGTATGGTTTCCATTTTTCTGTGGCCAAGGATTTCTCTCTTTGGCGAAAATTATGTGGAGTAGTTATTGGGGCCAGCTTTTAAGGGACTTGGGCGAATTTCGCAAATGAAAGGCTAGCATCATTCAGGTCAAGAGATCCTTTGTCTGAAAAGGAGAAATTAATGTTAGAGAAACGTTTTGAATAATTTAAGTGATGCTGGCTCATCGTTATGCCCATTGAATTCAGGGTGTATTGGGTGTAATTTATTAATTGGTTTCTCAAGTTCATCCATGGAATCATGGAGTGAATGAACAAAGGATTTTTATTACATTGTTTCGTGTTAAGTGTAGAAATTTCAAAAGGCACTGACCCGAAAGATATAAAATTTCAGGCTTGTTTGAGGTAAACATAAATTCGATATTTGCCAGGTGTACATGAGAAATTTATGAGTGATTTTTGATGAAATTTCACACCCCCTGAAAACCCCCCGAGAAGACCATCTGGAATCCATAGTCGTTGGAAAAAATAATGCTAATGGAAACTAGTGAAATGTTTGTTTGTTTTCCTTCAACCTATGTACTTCCCAAGATAGCGAAGTTGAATCCCAGATTACCGCAAGATCGTAGCCACAAGATCCCATCCTGGACCTACCACTGCAAAGCTGAACCACAGATTCGTCCTCAGTATAAAAGCTCACCCAGCGTATAGGTCATCTACAACATATCAAAAAATTGGAACTTAAATCAATTTCCTCCACAAGATCTCTCCCATGACGAACCCATTCCTACCCAGTGGGAAAAAGGAGTGCTCCAAGAGCCATCTTGGAGCGCTCCAAAAGGAGCATAGAGTGCTCCCGTTGCCATACCCGTTCTATATTCCTTTTAACATTGCATGTCATTGCGAGGGAGCATACGTTTTTATGCTCCCAAAAAGGCGTTGTTGGAGCATTATAAAAAGCTTTTTAAAAAAGAAATATTCATGGGCGCCTGTAGGTATGTGATCCGGTATCGAAAAGCTTTTATTTTGTTTATCTATTTGCAATTGCCTTTTTCTTTCCAAGCCCGAGAGTGGCTTTACCAAAGCAGTCCCCTAACTAAACTCTATCAACTTCCAAAGCTGCTTGTCCTCCGTATCGAACGAGAGCCGGGCTATTGAGTTTGCTAATGTCACTATTTTATGGGCATGAAGATAATTGCCTGTTTTCTTTTTTTATATAAAACTTATGAAAACTCCAGGAAAGCTCCCTTGAGAGTGCTCCAAGTGCACTCCCCTGAGCAACGCTCCCAATTTTTCCCACTGGGTACTTAAGACTACCTACTATAGAATGAAAGCCCACCCAAGACACACTACACAGTGAAGTTCAACTAATTTTACACAGGTGGCGCTCATACCCAAAGTTCACTTTAAAAAGCTTACCATCCTGGTTCTTTACCCCGATAAAGCTCGCACCCGAGCTCAAAATCGACGAAGTTACTGGTCCAGTAGTGCCATAGCCCTACTACTGACGACCAATTCGGGCTTTCAGTTTTGGATTGGCCGAGAAAACTGAATCCAAGAATAAGGAGGTCGGTTGGTACATACATGTTGAACATAAGAAATCAGTACTAGAAAGGCGTATTTACTCTTGCAGGATCGCCATGAATGAGAAAACTAGTACTGTGTACAAGCGGGAGGAGTTTGGTAAAATAAAGTACCAGACGATTGATGAGGAATACAACAAAGGGCGGGCGAAAAATCAACCAAACCCTTTTTGAGTTGCCTCTACTAAAAAGAAGATCAGATCGGTGCCCAAAACGCCAAAATTTTCCAGGCATCCAGGGTACAAAAACAGCATCGCAGTCAGGCCTAGAAACCTTGCTGAGCGAAGTGCTCAGAGATCACCTGCAGATTTATTCCACTTGGTGACATGGTCCTTCGTATACCCAGTTATCCTCCACCTAGATAACATCCCTCCTTTTTTGTCTGCTTTCTTTAACCTATCCCTTCTCTTGAAATTGTTACCAAATGTTAGGCATTATAAGCGAGGAGACCATCCCCTGTTTGATCGCCAATTTCATCATTCTGACTTTGCATTTGATATTTGGTATTGGCTAGAATTTGGTGGAATAAATCCATTGGCGCTGGTCGTTCCTTTTGCTCCTGTTTCTAGAATGATAAAGCTGTCGAACCTGGACTGTAGCTTCTTTGTGCTAGCTTACCACTGAGGTATTAGTCGTCTAAAGCTATCCTTTCGAGGGATCAATGATCTCACCTCCTGTGTGGATGTCTTGTTTTAAGTTTTCAAGATCGTAACTGCCTAGTATACACTGCCTGGTCTAGACTAGATTCTGATGGTTGACAGCCTAATAGGAGGGATCAAAAACATTATCTTTAGGACGACTTAGCTTGACATGGGTATCCCATACACCCAGCTTGACAGGTCAAGCAAAGTTGTCCTAAAGTGAACGTTTTCGATCCTGCCTATTAGGCTGTCAACCATCACAATTTCGGAATTCCAAAGGCAGACTGTATGTTTGGCGTATTATTCGGCTTTCTAATCTATGTTCTTATGTTCTTAAATCCGTTATGTTTTCTACTGAACCTTTCCAGTTGTACAATACAGGCTTGCCTATCTATGAATATTCTAAGCTACATCCTTGTTAGATTCAAAGTGCATTGTCTGGCAGACCCTTAAAGTTGCGAGTACCTCCTCTAATACCAAACTGCACTAGAGGGTGTGCCGGCACAGTGAACTGTTAGTGGTATGTAGATAACCTCTTGCTTCGACGCCATCTGATATTTTGGTGCCATCGTTGAATTGAATTTTTTCCACATGTCTCCGCTTCTGTATTCTCGTCTTTCCTGAAGGTGGGAAAGTAGTCTGTTATTGTAGGAACCATATCCTGATGTAGCATATATAAGATGTTGCTATGACTACCGGGTTTTAATGTCGAGGCGCGGGTTTCCCTTAGTCCTTAGGAGGATTTTCACATCTAGAGGCCAGGTGTTTGATGTGAAATCGAGAGGGCGCAGGTGTAAGAGCATATCAAGAGGGTTTGTGGGGCATGTTCTGTTGCCTCAAACGTAACGATTCTCTGAACCCTTTACACCCTTATGCCGCCTAACAACCGGATTGTCAAGTACAGTGTCGTACTCGTGTTCCGATTTCATTTTCTGTCGAACTTCTTTGTTCAATCGTCGGTATTGCTCAAAGTCGACGTGTTTCATTCGTTTCCGCTGATCCATGAAGTCCAGACAGCTGTCCGAGATCCATGGCTTCATCCGTTTACGGATAGGTGAATTTGTTAGATAATGCCAATTGTCGGGTTACGCATTGGACGTATCTCTTTGAGCGTCGATCGGAATCTTGCGTTGATGAAAACATAGTCTAACATCGCTAAGTCGTTACCGGATGGATTTCGCCAGATGAGTTGCTGTTGCTAACAATCAAATTGCCCATCGTCCCTTACCCGCCGGTTCGATCTGCACCTGAATGGGCATTAAAGTCCCCGCGAGTGTGATTAGTTCGGTTCGAAGTATCGTATCCAGTGTCGGTTGAAGCTGATCGTATAATTCGTCCTTGTTTGCGTCCGGGCTGGTCTCGGTTTGCGAATAAACGGATACCATATGGGTCTTGATCGTTCCACCGATGGTTATAACCGTCAAGCGCTCGGATATCGGTTGGAATGCGATAACGTTGTCTGCAGCCCGTCGATCGACCATAAACCCGATCGTAGCCTATCCTTTCTCCCCACCGGAATAGTAAAGTGTCATCGTAACGTTGATTGTTGGTGGCGCCATCGTATGTCGTCCGGTAAGTCGTTGTTCCGATAGCGATAATTCCAATGCTATGATTTTCTTCTGACTGATCGTACATTCCATGGAGCGAATTGAATTTCTATTTTCGGTGTGACTATTCGGGTGTTCGACTAGTAACCAACCTCTCACCAGCATCGCTGATCCCCAGCGATGGCGCATCGGCTGTCCCAGATGCTGTGGCATTATTTCGTAAATGAGTTTGGGTTAGGACAGCAAGGAGAACGGACGTGTGCTGTTCCGGTCCCTAAAAACGCGCCGACTCAAAAAACAAAATACAAAACTGTTTAAAAAAGAGTGATAGTGTGAAATAGTGAAAAATTAAAACCAACAAAAAGTGCACAAAAAACACTAAAAAAAAACAGTGACAAAAAAAAACAACGAGCGCAGTCTAAAGGCCCCCATACACGGTCCAATTGGTTGTACAGCGAAGTGCGGTTGTACAACCAAAACTATCGATTGTGGGCCGGTCGGCCGATCAAAATACATTGCGCTTATAGGTTTGATGAAAATCTGGTTGTACAGCCAATTTGACCGTGTATGGGGGCCTTAACGCGAAGGCATCAATCACCCTTCACTAGACACGACCGGACCGACGAACGGCGCAAGTAAGTACCCTTGCTCCCTACCCTCTCTCGCTTCTCGGTCCTGCAGGTGCCGCGGCTAAAATCTGTCGGTCGATGAAATTTGCCCCGTCTCAAAAGGCATAACACTTTGACGAGGACAAATTTTATTGACTCTGATGGTTGCGGCAAATGTAATGCCGGGAAATATTCCCGAGAACGTGGCGATTGAGCCCGCGCAACCGAAGTCCCGTTACGAGTCAAGTTTTGGTATTGACTTTTGTAACATTCGTGGACTTCAAGCGAATTTCTCTTTTGTTGAGTGCCACTTATCTAATTACAAACCCCCAATCTTCGCACTTAGTGAAACCCAAATATCACCCGATAATGATTTAGGTTATTACCAGGTGTCGGGGTACACTTTAGTGCACAATCTCTCCCCCCATAGGGGTATTACCATTTATGTTAGGGACGACGTGGCTTATTGTAAAATACATTCAAGCACAACTTCAGATTTTAATTATCTTTGGATTAAAATCATTTTCCAAAGCCACGTCATATTCTTCTGCTTCCTATACAGAAGCCCTAACATAAGTAACGAAGCCTCCACTTTATCTTTTGATACTATTTCCGAACAAATCTCGGGATTTTTGTCGTCCAATCCTGAGTGTGAAATCATCGTTGCGGGTGATTTCAATGTTCACAACGTTAAATGGCTGACTTACTCAAATGGCACCAGTATTTCTGGCAAGGACGTCGAGCTCTTTGCAGACATCAATAACTTGCATCAAATTGTGGATCATCCCACAAGAGTCCCTGATGTTGCTGATCAAGGAAGATATCTCCTTGATCTTTTTCTAACTTCTCATCCAGCGCGTTACTCCGTCGAAGTTGATTCACCTCTCGGCAATTCAGACCACTGCCTAATCAGTGCTAACTTCCCATTCGAATTTCCCACCCCTCCCAAACCAGTTCGAAGAACTGTATGGCATTATGGGAAGGCCAATTGGCTGGGGCTTATTAATTTCTTCCAGTCTACAGACTGGAACCTGTGTTTCCGGAATAGAAACGCCAACTCTGCCGCTATCCGTATCACCCGGATCATACAGGCAGGAATGCATTTGTTCATTCCCCATTCTACCAAATCTGTGAAGCCTAGGCCCAACAGATGGTTTAATCGAGAGTGTATGAATGCAATCAAAACTAAAGAAGCCGCCTTCCGAGCGTACAAGAGCTTCCCGAGTGAATCGCTCCGTTTAGAATACATACAACAAAGAAATTCTTGTAAAACCGCCATCAAAAAAGTCAAAACCTTATTTGACAACAAATTGAGAAGTAAACTCCTAAATGCAACCTCCGGTAGCAAAAACTTCTGGTCCTTGGTAAGTTCCATCAAGAAGAATTTCACTACAACTTCAACCCCTTCCTTTATTCACAATGAGAAGGTAATAGCAGACAGCAAATCCAAGGCCAATTTATTAGCATCTATGTTCGCTTCGAATTCTTCTTTACCCGAAACTGATGTGCTACCCCCTGTTTCCGAGCGTAACGCCCATTCAATGGACAGGGTTTTTTTCAGGACTCGCGAGGTGTACAGGTGCCTCAAAGAGCTTGATGCCAACAAATCCACTGGACCCGATAATATACCCCCTATCGTCTTAAAACAATGCGCCTCACCTTTGGCTAAACCTCTGCGCAAATTATTTTCCCTGTCATATTTCTCCGGAGTTTATCCCGACTCTTGGAAACTTGCCCATGTTCAGCCCATACCGAAAAAAGGTGATTCCAGCGATCCCTCCAACTACCGCCCAATAGCAATTACTTCTATTCTCTCCAAAACCATGGAGACGATAATCAACAAAAAGCTTATGGGATATCTAGAATCCAACCTACTCATAAACGACAGACAGTATGGCTTCCGACAAAAAAGATCCACTGGCGATCTTTTAGTCTGTCTTACAGAACACCTCAGCCGTAGTCTGCATGAATCCGGTGAGTCTAGTCTGGTTGCTCTGGATATCTCCAAGGCTTTCGATAGAGTTTGGCACACAGCCCTGTTAGCTAAACTCAAAGCTATTGGAGTTGACTCACTTCTACAGAAGTGGATTGAGAGTTTCCTTTTTGGCCGTTCAATCAAAGTAGTATTGGATGGCGTCAAATCCGCATCCCACCCGATCTCTGCGGGGGTCCCCCAGGGGTCAATTTTATCACCGGCCCTATTTCTCATATTTATAAATGACCTTCTTTCAATCCCCTCCAACCCACTCCTCAGCTTCGCTGACGACGGTACTCTACGTTACTCGTACAGCGTCGATACAAGACAGACTCATGCCAGATCCTGTCTTGATGATCGCGAACTAATGTCCAAGTCGATTATAAATGACATTAAGCTGATTCTAGAGTGGGGAAAGAAGAATCGTGTTGAATTCAACTCCGACAAAACCAAGTACTGTCTTATCTCCAAAAAGAAGTTCAACACCTCACCATCCTTGAAAGTGGATGACGTGGTACTAAAGGCCGACCCATCCCTACACATCTTAGGCGTGACTTTAGCCAAAGACTTGCGATGGAATGACCACATATTCCAAATCGCCAAACAAGGATCTCAGTGCTTGGGATTTCTTAAGAGGTGCAAGTTCCTCCTCCAGCCATCGGCCCGTGCTGTTATTTATAAATCCTACATTCGGCCTCTTCTCGAATATAACTCCCTCGTTTGGGGCGGCGCCCCAATAACCACCTTGGCATGGTTAGATAAGCTGCAAAAAAGGGCGCTCAAGTTAATTGATGACGACACCGCTTGCTCCACCATCGACCCCCTGAGCCACCGTAGGAATGTAGCAGCACTGACAAAATTTTATCGCTACTACCACAGTGACTGTTCCTCCGAGTTAAACGCTCTCCTGCCTCCACGGCAATCTTATACCCGCAACACCAGATTAGCCCACTCGTCTCATTCCCTTCACCTGCAACTACCCTTTTCACGCACTCAACAAGATATGAATTCGTTTGTTAATAGAACAACTCGGCTGTGGAATAACCTCTCGCAGTCAGTATTTCCGAACTCCTACAACATCCAAGAGTTCAAACGCAGGGTTCATCACCACCTTCTTCAATACCCCCCCGTACCTTTTAATCCTTAACCTATGCCCCCCCCCTCATCCCTCCCCCGTACTAAGCTTACTGCTAGACATTGCACCATGACGTGACAAATGACATGACGGACTAGTAGTACAAAGGGTGACTCCTGAGCTTAGCACTGCCACATAAAAAAAAAAAAAAAAAATCTAGTTTCTATATCCATGCGGTTTCTTACCTAGTTTCTTCGGTTTCCCTATTCTGGTCGATTCGGCAGGTCGACCACCCTCCTGCTTTCACACCCTGGACTTGGGAACAGACGACGCGACGGCGGAATTGGACATCAAGTAAGGAATAGATTAATGAGATATGCTCGGGGATATCGGGATTACATAGTCAGGGACTCTCGATTTCGAATTGCTGTAGATTATTAGTGTCCGGAAAGAATTTGGTGTGTTTCTGTGCCTAAGTATTTCAGAAAACGGCGATATCAGGCTAAGGTTAGGAGGATATAAATCTATAAATCGAATGCTATTATGGAGGCTTCGCCACTTCGCTATAAAGCAAAAGTATATTATTTATTTATAAAAAATAGAGATTATGCACTTAAGTGTAGCCAGACACCTGATATTAATTTAAGTCAGCATCAAGTAATATTTACGTTTCACTTAGTGAAAAAGTTTAGTTTTATTATTTATAAAAGTGCCGCCCACAACAGAAAATAAATTTGACTTTGAATTGTGAAATTGATATCGAAAAAGCAGTGATTGTTCAGTGAAAATTTAGTACTTATATTAAAATCCATAAAAGTTCTCAAACTTTTATCTGTTTACTTTTTGAGCTACTTTCCTGGCAATGCATAAGTTCCATCTTTATTGTTTTCCTATTTGATATTGAATATCTATTTCTGATGCTGATTTGTTGGTCCGTTTCTGAACATTTCTAGTAAAATGAAACCATGTCCTTTCTCACAGATAAGATAAAATTTATTGAAAACTCAGCACGAGCAGAGTCTTGTTAAGCAGCTTTGAATACAAAAAAGTTTCCACCACTTTTCCAGCAGGCAATGCAGAATTTACATAAAAGGAGTAAAAAATGGTTCAAGTTTGTTGTCCTTGAGCTCCTTAGAATGTGCATTTCGAAGCTGGGTTTTTTTGCTTTTAGTTTTGCAACGAAAATTTTTTCAGTGGTGTTGAAGATGGATGCTCAAGCAGAACTTAATTTCAGTTTTAACAAAAGGGCCGATTTAAGGCCCCCATACACGGTCCAATTGGCTGTACAACCAGATTTTCATCAAACCTATAAGCGCAATGTATTTTGATCGGCCGACCGGCCCACAATCGATAGTTGTGGTTGTACAACCGCACTTCGCTGTACAACCAATTGGACCGTGTATGGGGGCCTTAAATCGGCCCTTTTGTTAAAACTATGCCAACACCGCCGGAGAAAGTCCCAATAGGACCGAGAAAATTACCGTTAGCACCACTGCGCTGTTCACGCAGCGCTGTATTACACTATAACTTTGGAACGATAGGTTGTACGAAAAAATTTTTTGAATAAAAGTTGTTTGTATAATTGTAAGGAACAATTTTTCCATTCAGATTGTAGCTGAAAAATGAAAATTTAAGGGCGAAAAAGTTGAAAAACACTTTTTTTGGCACTTTAGCGCCACCAACTGCGCACATTTTTTGTTTTACAATATTGCACCAATGACATTAATTGTAGATAACGATGCCCTCTACATTTTTTTTTCCAATAAACTTTTCTGTAGAATGCATAGTTTTCGAGAAAAATGCATTTCAAAATTTTTTTGAGTTTTTTTTTGAGTTTTTTCAAAAACCCACAGAGGTAGCAGGTGGCCACGCCCAAGTAAGCTTTCTTACATCATTTCCTAACGACTCACCTACATTTCATCCGACTGGTTTTTTCTGTGCAATTCTTTTGACAGATTGACTGAACTAATGGAATACACCGAACGTTGGAAATCCATGCCTGGATTGACCAACTCTAAGCGGTCCCTTTCTGTGTCGTCTCTTAACGCGACTGACGTTAGGACGCTTGTTGGCTTGCTCCTGAATCACCTTCTACGGAGGGATGGGAGGGGCGGAGGGCCCTACCAGCAGGCTTTGCCTTGAAGAAGATGAGTTTGCCCTTCGAACAGTAAAGTCTAATGGCCTCCATGCACGCTACGATCCTCCGAAGAAGTCTACCTGTACAGGTATGCCTACGCAGGTAGACCGCAGCGTGTGTGGGAATAGATCTGTGCAGTTTTTTGAACCTGTACAGGCGATCGGAGCAAATTCGAAACTCAATTCTTTCAGTGACACCGTACGGTCTCATGTCTAAGTCGCACTATTTGTTTTTTAGTCTCTGTCCAGGCGGTCGTTGCTTGTAGCGTCGTATTCACTCAATGACATTGCAAAACGAACTGAAGACCGCTCCAGTATACCGGATCATCCACATCCACGCTACCGGCAAACCTGCACAGGTCACCTCATCGGTATACCGGAGTGTGTATGGCTTACATAAGCGACAAGCTATCAGACAGACTGCACAATTTGTTCAATCGGCCTGACCTACAAATATGAAGTACAGGGGGTTCAATAGACGAAATGAATAACCGCGGTACATTTGCACTCTATCCTAAAGAAGAAGTTGTAGTTTGAAAGAACTAACAATGTTAACGTGTGATTTTATTTTACCGGTTCCAATTCAATATAGCGCTACAGAATGGTGATTTTGATGATTGAACAGAAGGTAGCTTCCTTTCTCTCTAAGCCTAACATGCAATGGAAGCCAAAGGGGGGTGGGGGAGTTGACTAAGTGATAGTCCGATTAAAAATAAAACTCGCCCCCTCCTATATCTTCAACAGGCTCGCCTGAGTAAAATTAAGGTTCGCGCACTTGGCATGAAATTAACCTTTTTCAAATACAGCCCGCTATAGACACGTACCAACCAATAAAAGACGCTCGGAATAGTCCAACGAAGCACGGCACGCTGGACTTTTTCTAGAGTAAGGGAAGCATACCATATTTCAAATAGGTTTTAAAATACAATGTCGATTGAAAGACCACCTCTATTCGATACGCAAAAACCAGCTCTTTTTCGGGCATCCATCATATCATTGGGCAGCATTTTGGGCGTTATAACAGCTAGTTCGGGTCATAGGTTAGCTTTGTGCTCGTCAATGGTCTTCGGGTTGCTGGCATAAAGTTAACTTTGGCTAGATCTTCATCGCGGTGTGGAAAAGTGGTGTCTCATTGAAAATAGGTTTATCATGCCGAGGGTTTTCGAATTTTCGAGAGAAATGGTCCGATGATAGCTGTTGAGCACACTCCGGCCCAAACATTGACTTTCTCGTCATATTGTGATGTTTCGTCAATGACGTATGGGTTCTTCTTTTTCAATGGCTCTACAGCCCAATTCGAGCCTTGGCCTCCATGACGTGTGGGTTCTCTGTGCCTGAAATTCGACAGTTTTATTTATTGACTCCGTCACAGAGTGTAAAATGGGCTTCGTCCGTCATCAAAATTCTCTCCCAAAAATCTGGCTCGGCATCGATCATTCTTGCGACGTAATTTCCATATTTGACCATTGCCCACAATCTTTGAGTAAGTTGCACTTTGTATGGCAAGAGATAAAGATCTTGCATCATGATCCTCCTTAGAGTCGCTCACTTTTAACTTTTGAGACCAGTGGCGATACAACACATTTGAATTATTGGCAACACTCTCTCTTACCGCTTCAATAGCTTCATTGGAGCGTCTTCATTGTCGAATTGGCCGCTGGCGAGTGGCTAACGACCCGGTCTCAAAGAAATTCTTCACCAAACTACGAGTTACCGCTGTCTGAAGGCGCCGAATAATTTCCATATTTTCTACGATAAGCCGCACAATTTTCACAATTGAACGATTGTTTTCATATAGCGCTTCCATTTCTGCGCGTTTTTTTTCGATGTGTGATTAGACTCAGCTAAAATGGCGCTGGATGACGCTTCAGAATCGTATACATTTGTTGGAATCTGCTAAAAAATGTCAGAGTTGTTCAATGTTGAAATACCGAAGGTCTAGATCGCGATGAGATGTATAATAAAAAAGACGCAATAAAACTGCCATAAAGACAAAATCATCTGCGCCCCGCCCTCCTTTGAGCTATAATCGCCCTCAGTTTGGAAAACGCTGATTGTGGATGAATATTAAAAAAAAAATATTAATCGCATTATATACAAACAACTGGGGAATAACCCGTCGGTGTATGTGTGCTGTGTACGGCCATACAGTCCTGGAAATAACCTTCTGATGCCTGGTACATGGCCGAGGACTATGTTCAATCACGGCCAGTGTTCGCCCGTTGTAAGATCATTTTTCATTTTTACTCGGGAATGAACTGAGAATGAAAGAACTGATAATGTCAACGAACTGCACAACGCATACTACAGCGACAGAAGCCTGGGTTCGATGATTGAATAAAACGTGGCTTTATCTCTTGTTAAACTACCAGAAGAGGTAGGGAACGTCAACTAGACGAATGAGAGACGAAGGACTATAAAAAAATCGAATGCGTGAAACCGAACCGCTTGCCTCTGGAATGGCAGTGGGAGCTTTTAAACCTAGTTTACCGTTGTCGACAATACTTTCGGCTTGTAAGCCCTTCGAAGAGTATTTAATCCTTAAAAAATTATTTCGGGGCTCTTTTTAAGACGCTTTTACATTATATTCACTTGTAACTAGAGAAAATCTTCAAAGTTAAATTTGACCCACTTCCCGGTTTCACATTGAGCTGGAATTTTGCATACCCGTTTAGTTTGGATTCTGCGGTTCCAAAATGGCGGCGGATTTTTGCAATTGTGCTCTGCGGCCCCCTGACATGGGTATCAAATGGAAGGATATGAAAGATAGAATACAATTAGTTGTGTGGCGTCATTCCAAATTAAAAATGGCGGGAAACACAATATGGCGGTTCCAAAATGGCGGCTGATTTTGGCAATTGTGTTCAGCCGAGCCCACGACATGGGTATCAAATGAAAGAGTACGACAGGTAGAATACAGTAAGTTGTGCGACGACATTTTAAATCTAATATGGCCGCTACCACAAAATCGCGGAAGACATACACAATAATCGAATAAAAAGTAGAGAAAAATAAATACATAGTTAAAAAAAATTAAAAAAATACGCCTTTATTTTAAAATGAGCCAAAACGTAAAAAATAATTTTGAGTGTAAAGTTGTTATTGCTGCAGCCACTTATTTAAATGTAAAAAAGCGTCGGATACTAACGCAAAGTTGCAGTATTAATAAAATAGGAATATAGGTAAAGAGCGCCCCACGCCTTTTTACATTTTAGTAAGTGGCTGCAGCAATAAAAACTTTACACTCAAAATTATTTTTTACGTTTGGTTGGGATTATTTTAAAATAAAAGCGTATTTTTTTTAATTATTTATTTACTTGTTATCCTCTGAAATTTATCAAAATTCTTAACTGAAAAAGCGGATCTTAAGCAGCCTTAACACACACTCGAGTGAATCTATGCCATCAAGGATTAAATAACTGCAATCATAAAACTGTACTTAAGCAGGGCTCATTTTATGTTTTAAAGCTTATTATGAATACTTAAGTCTGTCATAAGCCGTTAACTGTTGGCATTGAATAAAATCCTTCCTTTAAGATTTAGTCCCTAATAACCATAACTTTTTATGCTCGCTTCGTCTAGTGTAGGTACACATAGTACCAACCATCCTTGCCTTGATATGCGCTTCTCACACTCCAGTGTACTTTCATGCTCCTTAACCTACCCCCAATTTCGGTTCTCGTCCTTTTTAAGATTTCAATTTTGAAAAGTCTATGGAAAATGGAAAATGAAGATTGTTTTTGCTCATGCGAAAGTAAACACACAAGCACCGAGCCGAGTCGAGTCAAGTCAGACTGTTTATATTTATTGGCGCCCTTCACAGGTTACCCTCATTTGTTGGGGTAAAAATAGGAGAGCGAGGAAACTGTCTTGCATTTCAGCCGACCCTTTCAGTATTTACGTGAGATTGTACGAAGTACGCTTTTTGATATACGACAGGTAATAAGAGAGCACCGAACAATAGAGGGTCCTTGCCGGGGCGGGCCCAGATGAAAATTCCACTTGTACAGGATCCCGGTTAAAATGGAAAATTATGAGCATTGCGTTGGGATTTATCGGCTGTTAATTTGATTGTAGGCCAAACACTGTGGTGGGGGTGGGGATGGATGGGGAAAATGGCGATTGAGAAGAGCCTTTCGGGGCGGGCTGATGGTGTATATCAGATGTCGGATGTGTTTCGGTTGTTGTTCCTGATGTAATTGGTGTCCTGTGACATGATTATACGTGCTTGATGCTGAACCTATTAGGGAATCGGGTTGTCGCATATCCCTTCAGCTCAATTAGTTTATACACCCGGATCAGTATTTTGTGAATGGAGGTGACCTAAGGCTGGTTGTTCTATATACTATACCCAACATTGTTTATGCTTTCTAGATACAGTATGTGGACGGACGAAGGAGTCGTCGTCGTCGTCGTCGTCTGCGGCCGTGCTTCATGAGAAATATCACTTTACCCGCCCTGGACTTTTCTCGTACACATTTTGCACACACTTTCTTGCGTTACTGGAGATAGTCATGCGAGTAGGCGGCTCCTTGTATATACGCACATAGAAATATAAGCCCCGGCTACCTCCACTATAATCCCTGGAATATACGTTTATGGCGGTTTCATGAATTGTCCTACTTACCCTGGAAGTAATTACCGAGAAAATCCTCTACTCCCAGAAAAGTTGGCTCGCCTTTATTGCCATAGAACTCGAAGCTTATGTCAGTTTGTAGCAATTTAGCTGCTGTCATGGGCTCTGTGTGCTCAAACGAAGGCAAAAATAATGAAAAGAAATGCTCCAAGAAATGGTACAGTTGCGGCTTCTCAATTCTCTACATGTATGTATGTACAGAAGGAAAAAAAGGATCTGTCCTAGAGAGTGGGGGGAATGATGCCTCTTCTACGTTATTTTAAACAAGAACGAACAGCGAGTGACGTTTCTACATTTTTACATTACTTTGAAGGATTACGATTCATAATAAAAAAATCTCCTTTTATTTGCTCGGCTTTAAATGTCAAAAATTATACCAGCAGAAGAAATCCCTCGAATATTACGCAACCACATTCAAATACCATTACATTAAGGATCTGCATCAGCTCTGCTTGTCCTCACATTTTTTATAGTCAAGAAATTACTAATCGTTCTCCTGCATACGCCTCCTTAATCCTTATGGGAATAAAGGCTGCCATTCTAGAGGGTGGAAAGCGGTGCTCTACTTAGTCGTCCGACCGACCCTCTTGGCTGTTGAGTTCTCCCACCATCGACTTTGGTATATATACTTTTGTCGTTTAAACATGCTACTATAGAAAACGACCTCCTTTTTGAATTTTTATACTCCTTTACAGCTATTGTGTGGCTATGCTGGCACAGAGATGGCAGCGGCATCATTTTCGGGTGGGAGAAGAGCGGGGCATCTCCCCCAGTTGTTGTTGCTGTATAAAATAACATTTCACAGTGGGGATATGGAAAAAGTCCTTTCAATACCTGAAAGATATAAAATCTATGTAAGTCTCTCCACTCCCGTTCTATACAATGGATCGATTTTTCAACAGAAGTCCTTTATTGATGCAAAGCATCTTCTTTTCTGGATGAATAGTTCACATTTACAAGTGGATTTTATACACAATATATATGTTTTGGGTGTATATTGTTGTATGGAAGGGAAATGTATGACAATTCATTATTCTCGTTTTTGTTATGAAAACAGGTGTGTGTGGACCGATATTGTAGTATATTTTGATTTTTTATTGTTGTTTGGTATTGTTATATCCTTTTATATTAAATGAAAAACCATGACGTAATATTTACAATGTCTTTTTGTGTATAATACTAATCCCAATCCATGTTAGGGCTTAGAGGATCCAACTACTTTGGGGAAAATGTCGAACAACACACTTTGTATTGAGCTATTTGTCCGTCATGCCATCGGTTATACTTATTTTCGTACTGTATCTAGAAGATATAAGTTCGGAGTGTAGATAATGACTTTACCGGTAAAAACTGTGGCGGCCGCGTACAATATTTGCAAGTTTACATAAGCAAGTTAACATAAGCTACTGCAAGAATGCAAATACACTCCCACATGATCAGAATGATCAGAATGATCTATCTCTGATCTATCATAGGTCACTTGTATAGACTTCCGGCATCTTCGTCTCTCCCTACATTTTTAACCTGGTTCCAAGTTGGTACACCACGTTAGTTAAAGTCAGTTGAAACCTACGGTTATCGATGACAAAGCGATAATTGAAGGGCCATGCAATCTTCGTATACGGGGAAAACAAGCGCCCACATAAACTGTCATGCACCTACAGAAAAGCCCTCGGATGCGGAAAAAAGCATTTTCCGAATAAGTCAAAAAGTAGAGTAAAAAGTGACAACCCCTGATTTTTATAGATAAGGAGTGCCGGTACTTTCCGTTCAAAACTCTGAACTCCATTCCACGGCTAATGGTGAAATTGGTGAAATTGAAGACCCCACCAAAAGGCATATGCCAGCACCGGCCGTATAATGGTCTTATCACTAAGCATATAATACATAGAGGAGTCACGCAGAACAAAAATTTGTGCGCGGCAGTTATCTTCTTCTTCCTCGGGGACCCAGCGCTCCTGCTACTATAATACCAAATCTGCTTTAGAGTGCTAAGTTGGTAGCAGATTATTGTAAAGCAAGTTGATGGGAGTATTCCGGTGAGGTAAGGGAATCTGGGGGGAAGTTTGTCTGGGTCCCTGTCTTCTGCTATGCGTGGATTGAGTTTTTTTCTTTTATGCGCGTTCGGAGAAAAAAATCGAAGTCGTCTGCCCATTAGCAAAATTAAATTTTGGTTGAAAGAAATGTACTTTTTTGTTTTATCTTAGGAATATTCTCTGAGATATTGAATTTTTTTTGTTGGGGTCATTGTAAAATTTAAAATATGAGATTACAGATTTTATTTAATTTTAACTGAGTTCCATGAGTGATGGAATTTATTGAGGCTTGCATGATCGGTTAATGGACGCCTTATTGCAAGCTGAGTACTCTAAATCTCACCCGATGAGGTTTTTCACGGGGTTTGAAAGAGCGGAAAATTTAGTTTTTCAAGATAATTTTTTGATTTAAATAGTTATAAAAATTGTTCAGTAGGTTTATAACTTATATATATAAGTTTAAATTTGTCTTTTTTTGTACATGTAGTAGGTATAAAACCTGCGATGAAGTTTGAATGCCCCTTGAATATTAGTATTTTTGTTTATAATGAATACTCCTTTCCTCACCACCCGAGGGGTAGAGTATAAGGTGCGTTTTTTATATACATATGTGGTGTTCCCCAGTAGGCCTAATCCACATTTAGATATACGTTACACGAAGTAACTCACCTTTTACTTATCGTGATTTCGCTTAATATTGACCAGGGATGTCTTGATCTTAGATGCCGTAGTTTACCTTGGACTGACATTTGCTCATTTGAATAAAAATAAATAAACGGCTTGTTTCAAGTGATACAGACAACGTGGTAGCCCTAATAAGGCATCCCGGCTTCTCAACCGGTTAATAACGAGTCGTCTCCTAGCGGACGGTGCACTTCTTTGTTCACCTGGTAGTTTGGTACTGCTTGCGTCACTGCATTTCCCCTCCAACCCACTCCATAGTTTCGCCGACGACAGTACTCTGCGTTACTCTTACGCCAACGCTAGACAAGCAAGTGCCAGACCTTGTCTCTTAGACCGCGAACTCATGTCCAGCTCTTAACGCAGACATCGAGCTCATTCTTGACTGGGGCCGCAAGAATCGGGTCGAATTTAACGCATCAAAAACAAAGTACTGCCTTATCTCCACCAAAACCTGTACCGACTTTCCCTCTATTTTAGTGGACGGGGATAGCCTAACACCTGACCCATCTCTTAGCATCCTGGGAATGACTCCATCTAATGATATGCAATGGAATGGTTACATATTCCAAATTGCCAAACAAGCGTATCAATGCCTAGGATTCCTTAAGAGATGCAAGTTCCTCCTTCAGCCAGCTGCTCTAGCCACAATCTACAAGTCCTACATTCGACCCCACCTTGAATACAACTCGTATATCTGGGCGGGCGCTCCTAAAACCACCTTGGCTTGGCTGGATAAGGTGCAAAATCGCGCCATCAAACTCATTGGTGATAGCACTCTTTGCTCCTCCATCGACCCTTTAAGCCACCGTAGGAACGTAGCTGCACTCAGGAAGTTTTATCGCTATTATTACAGCGAATGCTCCACTGAAATAAAGAACCTCCTGCCTACACGGCAACTTTTTTCCCGCAACACAAGACCAGCCAACTCGGCTCACCCCTTCACCCTGCAGCCCTCCCCTTCACGCACATTACGGTTTAGCTGTTCGTTTATAAATAGAACAACTCTCTTCCGCAGTCGGTGTTTCCGAGCTCATATAACATCTCTGAGTTCAAACGCAAGGTTCATCGACACCTACTCATGCACCCCCCAGACCCCTAACCTATCCTTTCTATTCTATCCTTCAGATCAAGCTTACTACTATACATTGCACCATGACTCGAACGACATGACGGACTAGTAGTACAAAGGGTGACTCCTAAGCTTCATCGTATCACAAAAAAAAAAATTTGTATTGCGAAATTTCATATTTAGAGTTTGATTTTTATGTTATCTATTGACTTTTAATGACAATTTTTGAACTTCATTTTTATTTCATATACATTTTCCTGGATTTTTGTAGTTCTGTGTTTAGTTTTCCTGTGTTCTGTATGTGTTGTTCAGTGTTTCTGTGTGGGGTTTCTGTATTTTAGTGTTTCTGTGGTTCTGAATTTTGTAAATTTCAAAATTCTAAAATGGAGTCACTTACCGGAAAAATTCAGGTAAAAACTAATAGTAAAAAAAGAAATGGTGGATTCTGCATATTAAAATGTTGTGGGCGAAGTTATAGAAATAGTGCGATAACTTCTCCTGTACGCTTGTTCAGATTCCCCAAAAATGAGCTCGAAAGGCTTTTGTGGGTATCTAATTGCAAATTGGAAGCTGACACAGATGTTAGCAAGGCACGAATATGCAATTATCACTTTGAAAATAAGTGTTTTGGGAAAAGGTGTCTTAAAGCAAATGCTGTTCCGACTCTTAACCTTTTTAATGCCAGCGAAACAAGCCCAGAAAATATTTTTGATAACGAGGAACCTTATGAGTTCGTTGAAAAAGATTTTGCTTTACCAGATAACGGTTTTGCTTTTTCTGATAAAGATACCAATGGAATTGAAAACTTAGAACAAGTCACGTGTTCTAGGGCACCCGAGCGAAGAAATATATGGCAAAATACGAAACATTATCCGTCGACTGCCATGGATAAAAACGAAACTATGAATATAAAAAATATCTACACATCTCCTCAATACGACGGAAATGCCAATAAATATTTCTGTGAAAACTGTTTAAACAAGGAAAGAAATGAGCAATATTATAGGAGAAAATATAACAACATGACCAAATTAAACAAAAAAGTTGTTGAACAGAGCAAGTTTCGCAAAAAGAAAATACAGCGATTAAAAATGGCTTTAGAAAGAGAAAAACTAAAGAAACGTGGGTATTTAAAAAGTAAAATTGATATCAGTAAAGCGCTTGACAATGTTCAAGATATGTCAAATCATTCCAAAATTTTATATAAAATGTTACTGAAAAATAAAGAACCATGGAAAGAAGATGAAAAAACTATTGCTCAAAGCATACATTTCTATTCGGCAAAGACATATGATTATATGCCTGACAATTTAAAACTAAATCTTCCATCAAAATCTTCTCTGGTGAGATGGGCTCCAATCAAATTTTTAAAACCAGGGCTAACTTCATTGTCAGACTTAATTCTAAAAATGGGAAATCATAGCAAAGAAGCAGTTTTATTTTTTGATGAAATTTCAATAAAGAAAGACTTGCAATATAATTCGCATGAAGATGAAGTACAAGGTTTTGTTGATGATGGTCTAGATAGGGGCTTTAAATTAAGCAAGCAGGTCTGTGTTTTCATGATACGTGGACTCTATTCGAACTGGAAGTTTGTTTTAAGTTACATCTTCTACAGGCTTACCCGCGAAAAGGCTGCAAGAATTAATACAAGAAAATATTACAGCTGCTAATAGGCTAGGACTAAATATTAGAGCCCTCGTATGCGATCAAGGATCAAACAATAGAAGTTGTTTTAAAATGTATGGTATAAATCCAGAAATGCCTTATTTTAATTTAAACAACAGAAAAATTTATTGTTTATACGATGTTCCACATTTAATTAAATCGTTGCGAAATATTTTAATGAAAAAGGATATTGAGACTCCTGATGGAATAGTGTCCTGGAATATTATTATCAAATTGTATGAAATTGATAGTAAAAGTGGTTCGACTCGCCTTTGTCCACAACTGACTGGAAAGCATATTTTTCCAAATTCATTTGACAAAATGAAGGTGAAGTATGCCGCACAAATTTTTAGTCATACATTTTCGTCAGCTGTACGGACATTAACTCAAACTGGTCATTTCAACAGTTGTAAAGAAATTGCATTATCAACAGCTACATTTATTGATAAAGTAAATAAACTTTTCGATTGCTTAAATAGCAATGTGCTGTATGATAAGAATCCATACAAGTCAGGCTTAGTTAAAGAGAATCGAATTCAAGCCTACTTGGAAGAAATGAAAAATTTCTTTAGTTTTTTAAAGTATCCTGGAAATGTTAAAATTTATTGCATTGCGGGTATGATTCTTTCAATTTCTTCGACCCTATGTTTAGCCAATGATATCTGGAGCGAGAACTCAGATATTTTTTATTTACCCTTATCTCGCTTAAATCAGGATGCATTAGATATAGTATTATATGCTTAGTGGTCTTATACATTAATAACTTAATGTTGCTCCAAACAACCTTGGAACTAATCAGTGCCTTCAGACTGGCGAACACTGAACCGGCTTTGTTTAATTTCATTTTGATTTGAGGATTCCATTTAGACCTGTGGTGCATAGCCACTTCTAGATATTTGAATTTATCCTTGGAGGCTAACACAGTTTCCCCAATTCTAATTCTTACCTCCTTAGATTCTCAGCTCACTTTATTTTGGTTCATTCTATCCTCCATTTTATAAAAAATTCTATTATTTTATCTACATGATGTTGAAAAGCAGCTTCAGTTATCAGTGGGAAGCTGCGTGAGCCATAACAACAGTATCATCTGCGCGTTGGATAGCGCTAGGGAAATCGATATTGAGTGGAAAATCATGTAAGAATAAATTAAAGAGTTTGGGGCCAAGAATGGACCCTTGTGGAACGCCTGTCTCCATTTCTAAGAGGTAGCAAGGAGCATCTTCAGCTTGAAAGCTTGGAGTTCTATTTCTAAAGAATCTATTTATAATTTTGATTAAGGAGAATTGCCAGCCCAATTTGTTAAACTTCAGGAGCAGACCGTCATGCCACACTCGGTCTAAGTCCTTACTTAAATCAATGGGGCACGCTAATGTGCATCTATTAGCTTTTAAACTACTAGAAATCTTATCGTGAAGATAGTGCCTGTTCCGTAGAATGCTTTCTGCCAAAACCAAATTGTAGTTCTGGAATACATCGTCAGTACTATAGAACCTCTCGAGTCGGGCCAAGACAAATTTTTCCAACAATTTCCCTAAATTTGAAATCATCGCGATAGCCCTGAAATCATCAATTTAAGCACTTAGGGAAGTAACAATTGTTTAAACAATTATTGAATAACGGGGTCAAGGGAGAAAATAGGGTCCCCAAGGGCTTTTTAAGACTTAATTCGGAACTCCTTCCGGGCCAACAGATATTCTAGCTTTCAGGATATCACCCAATGCTATTGTGCTTTCAAACGTCATAAAGTGTCCACCTATCGCAGACGGGCTGCAAGCCTGGTTTGTTGGTGAGAACGGGTAGCAAGGAACTGGGGGTTTTGATCAATCACTTGGGTTTCAATCTTCTTCTTCTCCTTTACGCTCCTTTAATCACTCATGGGACACAGGGCGGAAACAGTTGCCGTCCAGCGGACTCTGTTTTGCGCGACAGCTCTCAGCTCCGACCAGGATCTCCCAGTTGTTGCGGCTTCCTCTAGTAGGGTTCTCCTACACGTTGTTCTAGGTCTTCCGACCCGACTGTATCCTTGAAGATTCCAGTCAGGGGCCTGTTTGGCTAGATTTTCGTTTTCGCGTCGCAAGGTGTGGCCAACCCAATTCCATTCCCTTCGCTCGTCTATCCTTTCTTGGTCGGCACGGCGCCATAGTTATTCATTGGAAATTCTATCTTGCCAGTGGATTATTACGACGACGTAGGCATCTGTTGATGAACACTTGGCGATTGCCATGTGTATTTGTGAATGTCCTCGCTTGGTAAATATGTTGAGCTGAGGATCACATTTCATCACAATCACAATCTTGATGTCATTTTGAAAGGGCCGTTTCATATGCGTGTTCAAGGTTTAAATCGAAAGAGTCCTTGTAGTGAATTTCGTTCAGAGTCATATTGAACATAGTCGTTTACTTATTGGCTTGAATTCTTATTCTATAATTGACTTGTATAATATGAAGCCTACTCCCAAGTGATGCACACTTCCGCACCAATTTCAGTTATCTCGTCTCCTATTCATGCAATTTGTTTGCTTTGGATTTGCTTCTGGTTTCTTAACTGATGTGTTTTTACGGTGTCTGGTAATTAGCCTAACGCCCACCTTCGAGCATTATGAACATCCTTCGTCGGTTGGTTATCCAGGAAGCACCAGCGAAGCAATGATGGTACGATTTTACTCCCTATGAACTATTGCATTGTACTTTTAAAGGCGTGTAGTTTCAATAACAAAATATTACAGCAGTTTCATAGGATGAAAAGGAACGACTCCGCGGATCACACACCAGCGTTGCGCGTAATATTCGTTTTCTCAAAAAATTCATCTGGCTCATCTTAAGATTCTAGATCCGCCAAGGGTGTCATGATTTTCTAATTTTCAGTTAAGGGTGCCACTCAATGAAAAAGGTTGAAAAACACTGGTCTAACTATTGGTGCGTTTTGAAGTAAACTGACAACCAAGCTAACTGAGCTGAGGAAAGACACTGCGAGTTTCTCTGCATTTGTCAATTGCTTTGACCATTTCCATGCACTCTCTGAAACTCTCTATAATGAATACCTCAGTGATATGAAAGATAAACTGTATGGTGACCCGAGAACATTCTTTAAATTCATCAACACCAAGAAAAAAACTGATAATTACCCTAACACCATGCAACATGAGAACTCTTTCAGTACCAATCCATCCGAGATTTGCGACATGTTTGCATCGTTTTTCCTCAAATCTTTCTCGTCTCCCACGAAAACAATTTCCGTCATATTAACCGATACAGATGTCTCAAGACTTCTCTATATCTATAACTAGGGATGAAATCCTGAAACTTATTAATGAACTCCCACATGATTTCTCGTCCGGTCCTGACGGTATTCCTCCTGCTATTCTAAAATCCTGTGCAGAGCCCCTTCTGTCTCCTCTTCTGTGTTTATTTCAAAAATCCCTAATTACAGGGTGCTTCCCAATCTTATGGAAGAATTCTTTTATAGTCCCCGTTCATAAAAAGGGTAGCAAGAACGAAATATCTAATTATAGACCTATTGCGAAACTATCCTGTATCCCTAAACTTTTCGAATCTATTATTTATTCTGCTATCGCCCCAATCTGCAAGAGACTTATCTCAACTAATCAACATGGTTTTCTTGCAGCTCGTTCTACTACTACTAATCTACTTGAGTTCTCTTCTCACACAGTTCGAGGCTTTGTTAGCGGCTGCCAAACGGACTGTGTTTACACTGACTTCAGTAAGGCTTATGACAAGCTCTCCCACTTTATTATAGCTCTCAAACTGAAAAAATTTGGCTTTCCTCCTGCCCTTATGGTATGGTTCCAGACGAACTTAGCCGACAGAACTTACCAGGTTTTATTCCGCGGGGCTAAATCTAGAAACATCGAAGCGTCATCTGGAGTCCCGCAAGGTAGTCACCTCGGCCCTCTTCTTTTTATTCTTTCAATTGATGACATTGTTGCCTTGTTAAAGAACTGTCAAATCCTTATTTACGCTGATGACATTAAACTCTACCGTTATGTAAGAAGTATTGAGGATTGCAAACTTTTACAAGTTGACCTGAACACATTCTATTCTTGGTGTTCCAACAACAACCTGGTACTCAATATTAGTAAGTGTGAGGTCATGACTTTTTGCAGGAAACGTGGTCCACTGACTTATGACTACACTTTCCTTAACAACACACTTTCCCGAGTTAACTCTGTGATCGATCTGGGGGTCAGGTTTGAAAGTAAGATGGATTTTTCCACCCACATTAATTATATTTCCTCCAAGGGCAGTTCAGTCCTAGGTTTTATAAAAAGGTGGTCTAAGGAATTCAACAGCCCTCTCATCACTTATTTGTACATATCCTTAGTGAGGCCTTTACTTGAATACGCCTCCCAAGTATGGTCTCCTCAATACTCCTCCCAAGTTGGAAGAGTCGAATCGGTTCAAAGAAAATTCGTCCGTTTCGGCAAGTACGAACCTGTTAATCGCATGCTTATTAACGTTAATAGAAATATTAGGGTTTTTAGCATGCTTACAAGTGAAGAGGCTCTCAAAAAGAGTCTTCTTAATGTGACGTGAGTCCTTGGTGTACCCACTCGCTGTTGGACGTTTTTCTGTTTGATTTAATATTTTATGTTTGCATGTCTCAGCTGAGCCACGGCAGTGGTAAATGTTCTCAGCCCTGCTGAGTAGTGCACCTTCTGAGCTAGAAGGTTTAATTCGTTTTTTATTTTTATATATTTGCATGCCTCAGCAGAGCCACAAAATCTGTGGTAAATTTTTCTCAGCCTTGCTGGGAAGTGCGCCTTCTGTGTTAGAAGGGAAACTCTATATGTGTATATATATATATATATATATATATATATATATATATATATATATATATATATATATATATATATAATATATATATATGGGCAATTCTCCAGAACCTTTAACCTGAGCTAATTGGAAAAATGAAATTTCAAATTGATAGCACAGCCGTGCCATGATATTTTTTGTGTTTCTTATTTCATAAATAAATGTTTTCTGATGTAGAACATTAAAAAATTCAATGCGCATATTTTTTTATGACATGGTTATATTGATATGGTTACAATTTTGACATCAAATTTGACATGGTTACAATTTTGACATTCGCTAAAATTACTTTTTTTTAAGATTCATGAAACAACTTAAGCGAAGAAAACGTTACATATGATTTAACTAGTTACAATAGGTCATAAGAAATTTTACGGGGGTGAATTTAATGTAATATGAGCAAATTAATTGCGGTTACAACTTTGACATTTAAATGTAACCTACGTTCACGTTAGCCAGTTTTGCCCAAAAATCAACCAATTTCAACTTATTGTTGTCACAAAATGTATGCACATGTTCGTTAGTGTCTGCACAATAAGTGCGTTTAAAAAATTTTATGATAAAATGAGACTCCGAATTGTCTCATTTTATCATAAAATTTTACTTCGACTTACCATGCGGGTTACAACTTTGACGTCAAAACCTAGGGACAAACTTCAGAGTTGTTTTTTTGGAAAATATAGCGATTTGACACTGCACCGAACACAACTGCATTTTTCCTTAAGAGTTAAACTACAATTTTTCACTTTTCACTATTTGTGTCAACGCTTCCTATCACAAATATAAATAGTTTTTCATTCAGATTAGCGCTAAAGACAGGCCGAAAAGTGACAGGTAACGGAACATTTTTTCAAATTTCATTGCAAAATATCGTTTTAAATGACTTCGTACTTATACCTCATTGCTCATTAATAATTTCTTAACATTATCGATAGCTTCTTTTATTTTTAATCTTCCTACAAAATTGTAATTCATAAAAATTTTGAAGCGACAAGCAGGTTAAAAGTTCCGGAGAATCGCCCATATATATATATATATATATATATATATATATATATATATATATATATATATATACATATAGGTATATATATATATATATATATATATATATATATATATATATATATATATACATATGTATATATATATATATATGTATATATATATATATATATATATATATATATATATATATATATGTGTATGTATATATATAGATTTTCATGCTTTGCTGAAAAGTGCGCCTTCTGTGCTAGAAGGGTTAACTCTACAACTGACGAATTGGAGACTTCTTCCTAGTTTTGCGATGCTGTAATTTAGACTGAATGTGGGATTAGGATTTATTACCGACGATCGGGCGATATGTGCCTCCTAGATATTCGTCCATTCAAAAGTAAAAATTGCTGTAAAAACCCCGTCTAGACTTTCACAAAACTCTTTTTGCTATAGTTAATCGTCCAGCCCTGCAAAGACATTTTCCAATCAATTAACTTTCTATTTTCTGCGCCCTTCTAGTTTCTATAAACCTTAAGTTTTCTATTACCCTTAAGGTTTCTACTTGGTTTTCTCATATTCATTCGTTCGGTTTCTTCAGGCTTTAACTTAAATCCTATCGATTTTCTATTTAAATTTCTTATTCTTATACAAATTCAAGATTTTCTGTTCACTTTTTGTGTCGCTCACCTTACTTTTTCAGAATGTGAGGTCAGAAATTTTGTATTTTACTAATTAATCCAGTCATACGCTTGAAATTCTTACATACCTTGAGCGTGGTCTTTGATCAGAGTAGAGCTACAAATTGTATTCAAGATCAAATTGGTATAGATCGATTTTCAGTTTTCCGTGAGTTATTCCTTTTTTCCCAATTCCCAATTTCCCATTTACCAGCGCTCTTAAAGGTATGCAGAGTTTTGCAGAATAGTTTTTAAAACTATGCATTAACATGATCAGCTGGTTATTCTAAAAACGCGAAAGCTCAAGGCCAAAAGAGATCTAGAGCGGGTATTGCTATATGTATTACTTATGGCTTGTTATGAGGTGTTTTGGTTAATTTTTTAGTTTTTTCCCGAGAATTTTCATTGTATTAATGGTTCCAATGTAGCAATCAAAACAAAATGATTCTCTTTATATGACCTTCGTGCAAGAACAAGACCAAGAATGCAAGAGCAAGACCATTTTCGATCATCATTAAAGAAAACCTACATATGGTTCATTTAAGGTCGATCCACATATATCCGAGACTTGACGGCGACTTCAGTGCAGTACCGGTACTATCAGTGAAAATTATTGATCGGTACGCTATAAACCAAGCAAAAAATTAAGAAAGGCGCGACTTGTTCCCAGACATCCGATTCAGTGGGGCTCCGACTATCTCAGTACCCTTCAGGCGCCCGTGAAAACACAAAAAATACGTTGCCACCGGTATTTTTTTTATCTATTCCGGACGTGAAACACATATTTTTTAATTCAACGGAATATTTTATATGAATTGAAAAAAGTTTATTTGAAATCAAACCTGTTTATATGCAACCATGTCCCGAAGAGTCCACCAGAGTCGAACCCACTCTCTCCATGCTAAATTCCATGATGCCCTTGAGAGCGCTGTCGACAGGGTCGGCGCTTGGATTTTGTTGCGCCCGGTGCACTGTGCCATATTGCGCCCCATAAGCTGTTCACATTTTTTTAACGCAATGAACGTCAATGGAAAAGACACAAACGCTCGCTGAATGGGAGTTCCAAAAGGGGATTGGCGATTACACCCAATTTTTGTTAGTTGGCACGTGTGAAACCGGCCATATTAGTTTGCTAGACAGTTAATAACTCAGCTTGACTGCCCCGAGCTGCGCAAGTTCGAGCAAAATGATGTGCACTGAATTTCAATTTTTGCCTGAATTTCCATACATTTTCACATATTGAACTCAGGAAAAATAAAGCCTGAGTTTGCCCAAACAGAACATGAAATTGAGATTGAAAGTAAAAGCTCGCTCAAAAGAGAGTAATAAACTGGAATAATGGAATATCATTCCAGTAAGCCAAATGCCAAATCTAATTTCTGACGAAAAAGCAACAACATTTCAAGCATAAACTGATAACATACATACCAGCCCGTGAACGTGAACCCATTTATACGGATTGAATTGAACTTTATTGAACAAAAAAGTGCAATTAAAGAGAAGTTCTCGCAATAAGGAGTTTTGTTCTCTTCATTTCGTTGTTTTACCTCTTTTTACAATTCCTTGAACAGCAACAACGGCCTCAAATTTATATCAATCACAGTAAGCAGTAGTACACAATCGGAACAATAAAATAAATCCAAATAAATGAGCGATTTTTCTCTCATTTGGGATATTTTTTTACGAATTTCTCAAATCTTGAAACTAAAATCTCTGGAAACCTCCCACACGAGAAAAAGTGAAATTTCCCTATTTTTTCTTGAATGAGAAAGTAAAGGGAAAGAAATTGTTTAAATTTGTGTAACTTCTTGCACCCGTGAGAATACTTTTCAAAGCTTTAATTTTTTTAAATCTTATTTTCTGAAATTGCGCCCCCGAGAAATTGCGCCCGGTGCAAGTGCACCATTCGCACCTATGAAAGCGCCGCCCCTGGCTGTCGAAATTTCAAAACTAAAATGTCGGATCTCATGAACTTTGATCACCGATACGAAAAAAGTCAGGCTGTGTGAATGTTAGTGATAAATTCATCACGGAAGCCACTGACACGAAAAGTATCGGCACCGTGCCTGATATATGTGGATCTTAGCGCACGCAATGAACACAGGCCAGGCATGGCCCTGTTAAAGTCATGACTTTTTTTAGGACACGTGGTCCGTTAACTTATGACTATAATTTTCTCAAAAACAAAGTTCCCCGTTAACTCTGTGATCGATCTGGGAGTTAAGTTTGAAAGTAAACTGGAGTTTTTCACTCACATCAATTATATCTCCTCCAAGGGGAGTTTGGTCGTGGGATCAATAGAAAGGTGGTCCAAGAAATTCAACAACCCCTTATCACTAAGCCTTGACTCGAATACACCTCCCAGGCATTGCCAGCGGATAATGTGGGTATTAACGGAGCGTGTGGCATGAAAAAAGCCTCTGGTTCCGGCCCATATTCACCGAATCTCACACAATAAAGGAAAATGTGCTGGATATCTAGTCAGACCAGTCACAGCGCTGAGCCATCGTGCTCGAAACGATGGAGGTTTTTTTATATTTTCCATTTCCACTCAAAACCTGCGTGAGGTCATAACTCACTTCCCAACACTTCCTCTTAACCCATATATCCATGTTTGAGAAAAGTCTGAGGTTCTACTGACTCTTAACAGATTCGTCTCACTTACCTTACCATTACGTTACAGACTCGCAGTGCGTAATCTGCCGCCACACTGAATATGTCTCCATTTTTACATATTCTGGATCCTAGAGACGCATGTTTTCTCTCGTCGCTATCTGTATGGGTATAATTCCCGCTATCACGCAGGCCGCATCGTTGGATATAGTCCTGTATGCGCAGCACACGGGAAAGACGTTTAAGCTGGAGTCATATACTTGCGTACGTTGGTGCTTGCGGTGATTGTTATAATAGAAGTGCGTGCATTCAAATGCGAACTAATATAAACAGAACGCACGCAACGCAAGAGTTGGTCTACTTATAAATTTTCCGCATTGCTACATTCATCATAGATTCAAATACTGAAGCACAAGCAACAACAGATATAGACACTTGTCGCTTAGATTTTTTGGTTATTTGTAAAAGACTAGACGGAACAAAAGCACGCAACTGTCTATCAGCGGAAATTCGCCGCATACACCGCACGCATAGTACGCATGCGCTTATCTGTTTTCACATTTAGTCTGTATGTCCTTCATTTTCTGTGGTTAACCCTTATTCAGCATACGGGATACCAGCCTTTTAAGGCCACGCTTTAATATCTCAGATTGCTTTCGTTCGCGCATAATCCGGTCTCATCACGGCGTAGCCTCAACACATCATTATACATTGTGATCCATAGGAGAGGTCCCAGGAAACCACTGTATACCGTAGGCCCATCTTCCGAGTCCAATGAAGTGACATACCTTTTTCCCTTGTACGGAAGGGTGTTATTAAATAACAGTTTTGGAGGAGGGGTGTGTTTCTCTGACTACCTACCCGGGCCCAACACGATCCGCCGGCACCGCTCCCAGGTATGGTTTCCTCACTACACCTTCAAAGTTAGACTTACTAACATATTAACTCCAGCCCACCTGAGAGTGTGCCTTCTGGGTTAGAAGGGTTAACTCTTATTAAGAATAGAGTGTGTACTCCTGTAATGGTGTTTCGTCGGAAGTGTTCTCTAACCTCCTTTTTTAAGGGAGGGTTGCCGGGAGCTCTCGAGTTGTCCAAGGTCGTGTGAGAACAAACACCTTATTACAAAATAAAATTTCTTTATTCATTCAAAATATTTCTTATGCACTAACAATTTAGGTCTCTTAAATCTAAGTAAATACGGGATACGTGGTTACAGGTTTGTTATAGTTATATCTGAGTAATAAACTACGGTTTGCCTCTACAATACATGTTTCCTACTTATTTATTGCTAAGCAGTTTTACCTACTCACTACTCTATTCTACATGTGCGTAAGCTGGGGTCAATGGTCTAGCAGGATGTGCGTGTGTGTGTGTGTGTGTATGTCGGTAGGTCTTGTATCTGGTCATACCGCGACACTTGTCTAGGCAATGCTGCCGGGAACAGTGTCGGATCATACACCACGACATTGGTCCAGCAAACATTCCTCCGGTATTCAGTAGTCGGTCGGTATGCGGTCGGTAGGTGTTATGTCTGTAGTCTAACCGTGCCGGATCGTACACCACGACACGGTATAGGAATAGCTACTTCGGCACATAGTCGGATCGTACACCACGACACGGTCTAGGACCGGAGAAGGTGACCTCTCCGGAACGAGCCTGGTTAAAGACTGAATTTTAGCCTGGCGAAGCCGTTTATTTTATAGCCCGAAAGCTCGTCGGCATAGGAAGCTTTAACGCTTCGAAGTGAGCTTTCAAAGGAAAATCACCCAGCCTGCTGAGTAAATATTTATTTTTCCTAAAGCTTTGTTAGGAAATGCCTTCTAGAGTTGAAACGGGTTACTTTAGTATTTTTCTAAGAGAGGGTTCTTCGTAACGAACGTGGTTCGTTACACTCCTTGTGTATCTAGGTTTCCCTCTTTTTCGCGAGTTAGTTTATTGTGGTACTGCCCAACTATACCTTCTTTTAATTGTGAGTTTTGTAAATCCCTCAGTATAAGCGTTTCTGTTTTTATAGTAATAGGCATATACGCCTTCTGGAGTTCGCGATGATCACGTGATCTAATAAGGGTTCGAGTTAACTCTGCAGCATGAAATAAGGCCGGCATTGGTACACCACTTCTTACAACATCTCAACATACCTGAAAATGCTGCTTGTCTCTGAGCGGCCTTTATCCTATTTATAGACAGATAAAAAGAAACTGCTATGTTTTCTGAAGTTATTTACTTCTTTATTTTTTTAGGTTATAAGAGAACATCAATACATCTCTCCACAAAAGTGCTCAAAATAAAATACTGTCGGATTTATTTGTGCTCCTTCACACAGATGGAGAGAGCGAGAGAAAAAGAACGTAAATTCCTAATACTGTCACACCAGCTTAACATTTTCATTGGATTTTATTAACTCCTTCGCAAATCCCTAAATCAGGACACCTGACATCCTATTTTCGCCGTTCCTCTTTAAATTATAGCACCTTGAAATCGGCTAAAAAAAAGGTGTTGGAGTTATCCGGTGTTCCCCTGCTGATTTGTAGTTGATAAGAGAACAAAAGAAAGGGACTTGCCAGTTTTAAATATTTATAAAGATAAGAGAAAAGATATCCTGCTTTGAAATACAGCGAAATTCATCCCAATGGGATAGGAAAAGAAATGTCAGAAATTTCCATGATCTAGAAATAAAGGGAAAAAACACGATTTCCTATTTCAGGGGGTAGGAAAAATATCCTTTTTTTGTTGTTGGTGTTGGGTTGGTGTTGGTTTGGTGTCGAGTGGTGTTGGGGGGTTTTGGGCGGTGTTGGGTGGTTCTGGATGGTGTTGGTTGGTGTCAAAGGAGCTGGTGTAGTAATATATGCATTCGCTAGGTCTCCGCTGGTGAAGCTTGCTCTCGGTGACGCCATGCCATGTGCACGAATTTAAATAAAAATTTCATTGCGGGACAAGGCACCCAGCTATCGACTCGTCATCATCCTCGTTTCATTTTCTCTTCTCTCATTGTTTTTTTGAATGTCTATACTTACACAGGAGTTGGGGGTCCTTATATGAACCTTTTTTGCCGTGTACCACCTGGGTGGGTATTTCATTTTTGTCCTAGTTCTATCCCAGCAGTGGATGATGACATTATGATGCAAAATTAGACGCCCCTTCTGCCGTTTTATATCCGCCATATCCAAGAACGGTGGCATTTCATTGGCTTTAATGTTTGCGCTCAGTCCTCGAGAATTTTTATGTTAAGCCCTAATTATGGAAGGGTAATTCGCTTAATATCGGGAATCTCTAATGGCAACTGATGAGGATGGCTGTGTCGTTCAACGCTCCTCCATACACGAGAAAGCTATTTAGGGCCAATGCGGCATTTCTATTAAGTGTTATCAGTCCGGTTTAACATGTCAGCTTTTTACGTAACTAATTATTCCCCCTAAAGCTAAGCTAAAGAGCAAATACACCACCCACACTCATGATTCGTATACAACCCCTAATCCGATTACCCCACGAACGAAGGCGGTTTTGCAAGCAGTAAAAACTAAAGAAAAATTTCTCTCTCTGTTGTGTGTTGTTCATTAGGTTGACTATCCACCCCCTACCACATCTCCCCACCACCCCCGCTATATAAACTCATCAAGGTTAGACGTACGCGTTACCGCCTATGGCAACCGTCCAGATAAGGAACAGCTTTCTTGCATCCGATAAGAGGGATGTATTCAAAGTCTCCGCAAGGCAACGCTATAAAATGCCAGTGAAGGAACATGTTGCGTTGCCTGAGAACAGCGTTTTCCTTGATATTTATGGCTGCTCGTTTTTATAGGATTCTGCCATCCATAAAACATGCAGAGCGTAAATGGGGTTGATACGGGGCGGCTGCCGTGCAGGGTTGGGGGGCGCATATTCAACTGTGTGCTGGCGTGAGAGCTCCTCCAAGCTGACAAGTGTTGGTGGTGGCCGCTTCTTGTTTACATAGGAATTCACTAAATGTCTGAAAAGTTTTACGACCAACACTTAAAATGACGAAGCAGTACTTTTTATGGTGTTTTAGTAGTAGTAGTAGTAGTTATTATATGCCTTACTGCACAATGTTCTTACGCTACATTCCACCCCTGATCCCTGTCGTCGTCGTTGTTGTCGTTGTCGTATCGTTGCTTCGTCGTTGGTCCACCCGCCACGGGGCTTCCCTAAGTCAACAGACTAGAATCAAAACCCACCACGATCGAATTGATTCAGTCGAGCGGACACAATTCGCATAGACACGAGTTAGTTATAAACGTGCTAAAAATAAACTCCCGGAAATTGCGCTGCAAGGAAAAATCCTCCCGAAATTTTACGGTTCGAGTACAGTTCCTTATGTTAATAAGATTCCTCCATTTTTGTTGTTTTTGTTGTTATTTTTGTTTTAAATAAGACCAAGAAATTCAGGATCACCGCTGTCCTTTATACACATACATACACCCATAGACAGGGTGTATATCCAACACGACTCATCCGCAGCCCTTGATGTTCCTCTTTTTAGGAGCCACACTTGCATAATTTTCTCACGCTTTTCAGACCATGGCTAACACTGATGAATTCAGCTCGAGAGGCTCTTGGCGCTTTTATTATTGCCTTTGCTGTGTGTGTATAAAACGGGGGAAATCCTTGAGATTTTCAGTTTTTCTAAAGGAAATATTGTCAGGGATTACAAGCATCCTTTTGAATTTTGTTGCTGATTTACGCTTCTGTTTAACATTTCATAAGAGAGAGTTTTAAGGTTGAAATTTTATCCAATTTCTGGTAAATGAACTGCTGTATTTCTTTTTTTTCTGGGTTTTTCCTTATTTTTTTTTTGGTTTAATATTTCCTTAAATTTATAAACATGCCAACACGAAAAGAAAAAGGAAATGAATTTAATTTAAAAAGATTTTCGTTGGTTTTTTGTGTGTGTTTAGCGGAGTAGGACTTAGCTTCTAGAGAGAGGGAATGGTATTATTGTAAATCATGATGGTTTTGTGCGTTAAGCCAGTATAAAATATGTTAGTAATATCTTAGATTTCGGGAACTAACCAAAAAAGAAAG
The DNA here is from genome assembly GCA_949987705.1 of Thereva unica. NCBI lineage: Eukaryota > Metazoa > Arthropoda > Insecta > Diptera > Therevidae > Thereva > Thereva unica. The sequence goes on along the minus strand of OX465285.1, from coordinate 24,929,023 downwards.
CATATAATGCCTTTAAACAGCCTTAAGGGTATGGGGTGCAGACAGACACCTGATTTGCTAAAATATACCAAATTATATTCTTCATTCTTATTAATATTTTTTTTTAATTTTTAGAAAACTGTTTAAATTGACCTAAGTACAGTTGACGGGTATTTTTCCAATTTCGGATCTGTAGAACACATTATGCATAAATCCGAACGCCACACGTTTGCGCTTGTGCATATCGCCTTTGCGCTTGTGCATATCGCTTGGGCTTTCTGCAGGAGAGAGAAATAATCATTTTATCTAAATTAGCTGCTTCCTCATTCCCGTTGAGTGCTTCACTCTAATTTTACTTTGGTGTGTATCAGCATTAGGTATTAAAATACATTCGGCCTAAAAGGAAGTCCATGGTGATATCACTCTTCGTCGTACATAGTCAGAAAGGGATAAAGGCCACAGTTCTTATCAAGGTGGAAGTATTGTTATTTTCTTCACTTGACTACCCGCTTTCCGTATCTTTAGGTCTCTGCGGGCTGCATGTTGCGTAAGAGATATTTGGCCTATTCTGAAGTTGTTACTTTTTTGCAAGGCTCTCCACAGACGATAGAGTCAACTCTAGTCGTTAAGTCAACTCGTTTGGTCTAATCACTATTAGGCTTGTTTGCCCTATTTAGTCTGACCTACCTATTACATAATAGTGCTACAAATTTCATTGAAGATCATATTGGTCAAGATCGATTTTCAGCTTTCGGTGAATTAAAGCCCATTTACATCCCATACTCAAAGTGAAAATGCAAATCTTAACTCCTTTTCCGCATAGAAGATGGTGTATTGGTGTATGATTCTGTTTCTGTTCCACTACAGTGGCAACAGAAAACTGCAACTTGAATGTGTAGACCGAAAATAATTAATCATCGTTCTCCCTTGCATCAAACTTCTCTCTTTTCTTCCAGAAAGAAAAAACAACAATAACCGCAAACAGTTGAAACTGGTTCAAAAAATCCACCCACCCCTTCGTCCTCCCTTACCCTCTTCTCCATAAACGACGTTTCCAGCCGATTTTTGTTGATTGGTTCTGGAAGCTAATTTTTTTAAATGGTTCTTCTAATGGTATGCAGAATTCCGCAGAATAGTTTAGACGCCGTCAGCTGATTATTCCACGTAGGTTTTAACTGCATGTTTTTGCTCGAATTGTGGTCATTTTTCCTTCAATGCTCGCCTAAAATGCATTAGTTTGTGTTCGATAGTGAGCTCCTGGGATGTTTTCACCCGGTTTCATCAGCTCATAATAAGCCATATCAAACTGGTCTCACAAAAAACACAGCATAAGCCTCGAGCCATTGATTTTTGGCTTGGCCGTTGATGTTGATGCACGCCCATATTATTTTGTTCGTTTTAAACTGTCGTAATGGACTCATTTTTCCTCCTCCCTTTCCCTCCTTTCTTTGCCTTCGAAACACCTGTTCGTTTGTAGATGAACGACGTTCGACATCTCTCGAGTTCAACTCGTATAGCAGACCAGTTGCAATCCAGCGGTTTTAAAGCTAGCAATTCACTCCAATCGGAGACCTACGAAGAAAAGGAAGAAGCCAGACGAATACTACTGGCTAATAGAGTCTTCCACTCCCAAAAACAAATACTGCACTCAAGATTTGTGCACAGGAAAACGAAACTCTCACTCTGGTTGGCGGATGATTTTATCTTTTTGGCTCACTGCTTAATTTCTACTTAAATTTTATTGTGCCTCTTTTATTATACATCTCGTCTACTGTACCGTAATTCAGTTTTAATTTAGCTATTATTCTACTCATATCGAAAAACTCGTTGAAATTGTAGCGCTTTACATTGAAAACAATCGTTCAATTATCCAATTATCGTTAAAATATGGGAAAAACGCGGTGCCTTCAGACAACACAATTCGTACTTTGACGACGAATTTCTTTGAGTTCAGACCCGTCACCCGAGTAAAAATAAAAAATGGGCGTACGGCGGGCGAATCACGGCCGCTTGGCTTTTTAAGGGGCATATGATGGCCGTAGAGCTTTTACACATTTTTAATGGGAGCACATAAGGCCTTGATAAAATGTTTGAAATGTTCGAATTCGAAGATATGAGCACCGGAGCACATGTTTGTGTTTCAATTACGTTTGATGTTCGCCCGTTGTAAGGCCATATTTTATTTTTACTCGTGCACTCGACAGCGCCCTATTCGACGCCGTCCGCGACATTCCAGTGAAGTTATTCAAGCAGTAACAGAGAGTGTTGCCGGTAATCCAAATGCGTCATGTAGCTGCTAGTCTTAGGAGTTAAACGTGAGTAGAACGACGCTAAAAAGAATTATGAAGCAAGATCTTCCTCTCTTCCCAAACAAAGCGCAACTTACTCAATGATTGTTGCCAAAGGACAAGCCGCGTCGTTTGTAATAAGGAAATGACGTCGCAAGAATGATTGATTCCGAGCCAGATTTTTGGGACAACATTTTGATGATGAAGAAAGCTCATTTTACACTCTATGGAGGAGTCAATAAACAAAACTGTCGATAGAGCACCCACACGTAATTCACGAAACACCACTGCACGACGAGAAAGTCACTGTTTGGGTCGAAGTGTGCTCAAAAACCATTATCGGACCATTTCTCATTAAAGTTCGAGAAATCCTCGACGACGCGCGGTGCTAGTGCACCTCTTGTGTCTGAAAACGCGTAAATAACGTATGACGAACTTTTTTTCAAGAAAAGGGGGGTTTTTGTTCACCTCGCCATACGTTCTTGCTGCAGACCATTGACGAACTCAAAACGTACATACGAGTCGAAGAATGTAGATGCTATAACGCCCGAAAACATCTGCTTCTGAGTATTGAATGGATGCCATTTAATCAACATTATATTCAAAAACTTATATGAAATAAATGGTAGAGAATATCCTAAATAAATCTGGTTCATTTGTCAAAATCGGATAAAAAATGTCGGAGTTATTTACTATTGAAATACCGAAGAACTAGATGACGCACCCAACCGAGTAAGCAAATTTACATATATTTTATTGGTGGGGAGGGAGGGGGAAAGGTTTTTTTTTTGTAACAAATGCCTATAGTATTATAACGTTTGGAAACCACTGACCTAGAGGATATGAGCTGTGATTGGACATGAACCGGCATCGGGTGCCAACACCCAGGGCACTTCACAGCTCTCATTGAACTTCACTCATGCATTTCAGTAAAACATTTCAATTTTTTCAATTTTTTTTTTTTTTTGTAATTTTATTTAATAGTGCCCATTCTAAAACTAAATCACGCCAGTTCCAAATTCACATCGAAAAACACTTCTTGAATTATAAATAAATTGGTCCACGATCTACACTAAATCTTTAGGTCACTTGTCTCTCTCGTTTTTGTAACCAACTCAAATTTATTGTAACAAAAAATTTAAACAAAAATTAATTCAACAAAAACTGAATAAATTTCGATTCCAATCACGAATTGTATCACAAAATTAGCATAGAATTAAAATGTTATCAGCGGCAGATTCACAGTCGATTGTCGTGATATCAGCGGCCTCATATCTCGGCCGCCAGCTATAAATAGTAGCATTTATTATAAGAAAGAGCTTTGCGCCAACTAACATAAGTCGTTTCAGACCAGTTCGATCGGGTTAAAAATAGTTTGAATTTCGCCAGAGTTCAGATTACTTCAACTGGTCCTGTGGCGCAATGGATAACGCGTCTGACTACGGATCAGAAGATTCCAGGTTCGACTCCTGGCAGGATCGGAATTTTTTTTTATTTCCTGTTCAATCTACGCTCGCCATTATTATGCCATTATGAAAGTGTCAATCCATTTCATATTTATATGCCATTCACTTTTTTATTATGTGTCGAAATGATCAGCGTTTCGCGCGCCATGAAGACAGCAACTCATTAAAAGAGGCACTCGACGCCCGAAGATAATACAAAGTCCTCCCATCGTGTGGTGCCTCTGCGACGACGACGATGACATCCTTAACGCAAAGGAAATGTTCTTAACGTTTAAGATGTGTGAGGATTCTTCAATATTTTATAATCGGACGGGGGTGGATTTTTTGTGTTTGGTAAGAGGAGTTTGTGGTGAGGGCTTGGGGGTGAGGAGATGGGTTCCTCCTAAGCCTAAAATCGAGTATTAGATACAAAGAAGAAATCTGTTCAGACGAAAACGTGTTTGGAATTTTTTATCGGGGCAAGATGCTGTCTATGTCGCACACATACCCCCAATCCTCCCCCACCCTGTCGCCCGCCTTGCCCGGAAGCAAGTATTGCAAATCGGGCGGAAAAGTTGTTTCCTTTTGGCTCTTCTAATCTTTGCTTTCCTAAGCGAGCACCAGAGCGCTGCCGAATTTACACCCAATCAATCAGCTGCAGAGAATCGCTTTCGTTTCATTGAACTCTATTCCTCTTCGTAGATAGCATTTTTCTTCTAAAGTGGCGCCATTGGCGCTAAAAGACTTGGACCCCAACGGAGGACGTATTGTGTTTCTTCGATAATCGAGGGAATTTTTCTCTGGGCTTAGCGTTTTCACACACACCAAACAAAAATAAAGGAAATAAATAAAAGGATTTTTTTAAAGCTTTATTAAGTAAATAAATCATTTATTTATAAATTCTAAAGATTGTTCACCCTCCCCCTGGCCCTTGTCCTTGGGGGCTAAAAAAAGAAACGAAATTGCCGACCTTTAAACCATTTTCTTTTTCTTCTTCAAATTCATTTAAACAAGCCCCAAAGCAATTAACAATCTTTAAGCAAGGAAAATTAATAAATTTCATACTCCCCCCACTTTTTGGGGTGGGGGGGATTGAAAAACAACAGAAGTGTGCGTAAAACACCTGAGTTTTTTGGGGGGTTTTTGATTAATGAATCGATTTTATTTTAAATTCAAGCTTAAATTGAGTTTTAAGGTTTTGCGCGGGTTTAGGTTGATTTTATGCAGCAATTTATTACTTAACCCTAGAAGACCCCGTCTGCTGGGCTAAGACTGTTGTAATAAAACCCGAAATTCGCTGTAAAAACAAAGCGTTTTTTAACCCTTTTTGCATTTCCATTTTAAACCTTCTTGTGCTCAACGGCTTTAGATGTGCTAGAATTATTGGGTCTGTCTTTTTAAGAGGAGCTTTTAAGAAGAGAAATTCTTTCCATTTTTAACTTTTTTTAAGGTTAATATATACAGTATGCATCAGCATGACCCAGAACCACCTTATCTAATCTATTCTCGTCTATCGTTCGGATTAATCGTACTTTTAGACATTGGCTTGTAATTATTGGGAATCTCGCTTTCGTCACCGATTGGCCACTTTATCCGAAAAAAATTGAAGGTGGCGAAATTAGATTTTGAAAATAACCTTCGTCGTCACCTCATAAGCTTCATCACTAGGGTTTGTCGGTGGCCGGTTGTCAAATCCGGAGCACTCTTTACATATATTCTTATTTTATTAATACTGAAACTTTTCGTTAGCGACCCACGCTTTTTAACAATTAAGTACGTGGCTGCAGAAATAAAAACTTTACATTCAAAATTATTTTTTACTTTTTGGTTCATTTTAAAATAAAAGCGTATTTTTAGCTTTTTTAATCATTTATTGTTATTTTCTACTTTTTAGTCTATTATATGTCTTCCGCCATTTTGTGGTGGCGGCCATATTAGATTTAAAATGACGTTACCCAGCTTACTGTATTCTACCTGTCGTACTCTTTCATTTCATACCCATGTCATGGGCTAGGTGGAGCACAATTGCGAAAATCGGCCCCTATCTTGGAACCGCCTTCTTGTTTTTTTTACAAAGTGGTCAGGTTACATTAAGTACCTACCTATACATGATGAGTTGAAATCAGGTTGAACCCGAGTCCAACATGTAGACGTGTCGAGTTTTGTTAGGGGTTGAGTTGAAGTTATGCATACAGACGTGAGTTCAGTAGCGTAGCAGTTGAATTTAGTTGACAGCAGCATCTCTGTGTTTTGTTCGTGATTTTTTGTAACGTGTAGTGCTTTTTATTTTCAACTCAACCTCAACTCAACTATTCAACTCATCATTTATTCTTCCGGGATCCGGTCCTGGAGTCTACCGAGCTTTATTTTCTTCACAACATCTATGTCGCGATAGCTATCGTATCGTCCTTCCTCACATACGGGGCCAACAATCCTCCGAAGTATTTTCCTCTCGAACACGGCTAAGAGGCTTGATTGCTAATCACACACATTTCACAAGCATATGTGAGAACCGGTAACACCATCGTATAGTAAAAGTTTAGACGTTATGGTTAGATGCTTGGATTTAAAGAGCCCTGACAAACTATAGTACGATTTGTTGGCTTTTAGCAGTCGTGCGCGTATTTCTGGTTCCATGCTATTATCGGCTGCTACTATTGACCCAAGGTAGGTGAGTGATTTTACCACTTCAAACTCGTGTTCCTCTAACTAATATTAGGTGTTCGTGTAGACGAGGCCACTATGTACTTCGTTTTGCTTTCGTTAATGTGCAGTCCCAGATTTCCTGCCCCCTGCTCAATCTGAGTGAATGCTTCTTGTACAGCTGCTGTTGTTCTTCGAATGATGTCAATGTCATTTGCATAAGCTAGTAATTGGGTGGACTTGTGGATTGTGCACCTTGAGGTCACGCCCAAATCTCGGATCACTTTCTCCAAAACCAGTCCATTATAGATGTTGATTGGTCTGGACAGTGTTCCGGATACCTTTTCTTGGCTTGTCATATTGGTCTTTGTCTGTCAGTTTATTGGGATGGCGAATTCTCTCGTGGCTTTGTAGAATTCTACTCTGGCTATGCTATCATAGATAGTTTTGAAACTCTAGACATCGAAGCCCTACTGGTAATGGCCTATGATGTTTCTGACGTATAGGGCCATCCTGTTTTGTAGGATAGCGGAGAATATCTTATACACGGTACTTAAAAACGTTATACCGCGATAATTCCTGCACGTTGTGATATCGTCTTTTATGTACCGGGCATAGGAGGTCTTTTCTCAAGTCTTCTGGTATCACTTCCTGCTCTAGCTGCATTGCTGAATACGCAGCATTCTTACGTTCAGTTGCCAGCTTGTATTCATTATCGAACCAGTCGTTCCGATTTCTACGACTTCTGTCTAAGATGGAATCAGCAGTACCAATGACATTATTTTTAAGGCGGGTCCAGCTCTCGTCGACGCCTGGCATCTCATCGCCAGGACTTAGGGCGAGTTCTAATGCATGACCATAGCTGTTTCTGGCCATTTAATTGCGTAGTGCAGCTGTATTGATTCGAGCCTGATCAGCGGATGTAAAGCTTTTAAGCGTTGTAATGCGCTCTCGGAGTACCATACCAACAAAATAGTGATCCGAGTCGAAATTGGCACCTCGGTACGTTCGTATCGTCATCAGCCCCGAAAGATGGTGGCGGTCTATCAACACATGGTCTATTTGGTCTATTTTTTGGTAATATTGCCACCACCTAATTCGACACAGTAGTGAGATTGAGATGCAATTATGGCTACGCACCATCCAAAGTGTAGACAAGCGGATGGAAGTCTGTCGCCCGAGTTGTGCAAAGGAAATATTCGGTTTTATCTTTGGCTCGTTACTACCCACAGCTTCCTCAGGGGGGTTGTGTAAGATTCTCAATATGTACCCCAATAGGCCGGTGTCTTGTTATCATCAACACGATTCTGGCGATTTCCTTGCTGAGTATTTTCAAGAGGTCGCATAATCTCTGGCTGCTGTATTCTAAAAGCAGTCGCAAGTCACAACGCAAACACAAGTGTGCGGTGAATCTCAAGTTGAAGGGCTATATCAGTGTTAAGTAAAGTAGAAGCTAAGTATAAGTGAAGTGTAGACATATGTAACTTTTATCAATATTGACATATAAAACAAAATAGGAAGTTAATAAGAAGTAAGCGCGAGCCGCCAAAGCTTGTGACTTATGACTGGTCACAATTTTAGAATTGGGGGTCTGTTTCTTCTAGTCAGGCCAAGTGTTTCTAGTCAAACTCCGCCACCTGTAGCCTGCCATTGAAAGGAAGTGCATGGCGACATCTAAAATGTGATCTTATACCTCCTAGTCAAGGGAACGAGCTTCTTTTGGAGGATTTCGATTAGACACTATCCTTAACGCTTGGACGTTAGCCGATTTGTTAATATTTTCGTTATCATTGTAGTTTTGGTTAATTACACTGATCCTATTCCGGGCTGCTACGTATGATTCTCTTACATGGACCACTAAACTTCTATGGACCCATGGCTGCTTCTATGCCTTATCGCCACTACTACTGCATAATTTCAACTCAACCCAGGTAGCAGAGCCGAGTCGAGCTCAGTCGACCCTATCCCAACTCAACTCCCGTCTACTTGTAGTTGGACTCGGGTTCAACTTAAGTTCAACTCATTATTTATGCGTACTAATAGGGTCTAAAGATATACCAAGACCAACCATGCGCAGACGGTATATAAAATTTGGCGAACCAGACCTCTTGTTAGGGGTTGGGTAAGAGGTTAACAATCGCTCCTCGAAAAGTAGTTTTTGTTATCGAATTGAGCAATCAGCACGAGGCCTGACTCCTACGACCTACCAAAATCTTTCCAGCAGTTAGGTAGTAATCAGTGTCCACATTTGCTCCTCGATAATTCCCTTTATTTTCGCTTTCCTGAAAGAGCGCCATCTCTATTTCAGTTTTGGTAATTCTAGTCTTATGAGTCCTGAATTAATATTTCTTTGAAACGATTAACGAAGTTTCAATGCTCATAAACTTTCGGGTAAAAAAAATCACCAAGGTTTTAAATTACCCCAGAAACTCCATTTACTATAGCGCTATGCATGTGGCAGGAAAGGGGTCAGAAAATCCACTTTAAATTTCGACATTGGAAAGCAGACCTTAAATATTTATGCTATTAATTACACCAATGAGAAGTAGCCCAATGAGCCTCCCTCAGGTGATTTCACATGCCATTTTGCAAGGTCGAGAATCCACAACCCTTTTGATTTAAAATGTGAAGGACTGCCTTTTGTTTAGTCTGCACTGGCATACAAACCCCCACGTTAGTTAACAATTAAAGCTGGTATTCAGGGGAAGCCCCTTAAAGGTCGGCTTTGATTCGCTCACATGTCCCAAAGTCCTCTTAGTTCTGCATTGTACACCCGTTCGTTGGTGAGTTTCATGTTACCTGTCCTTTATCCTTTAGTTTAAATGTTCGCTTGAGTATGTATAAACCGATTTCCGAGAAAGGAAATTAAACCTTAAAGCCCACGAGCGAAGCCTCAGGAATGCGAAAAGCAAAACAAGGATTGAAATTTTCCTGACAGGACATTTTTTTCTTCATTATTTTCTTATTTTCTTTTTTCCTGTGGAACGAGGGAATTTTTATTGAAATAATTTTTTTTTATTTTTTCTCTTGCAGGCAAACAAAATGCGAATCCTTCACCCCGCACAGGTGGGTTACCGGCAACCAACCAACAACATTAATACCATAAACTCGACGTCCACAAAGCCAGGCGAGATTATCACCCACCTGTCATCCTCCACAACACAGAATTACTCAACGACGAATTTATCAAATTTGAATGGCAACACCGAGGAGGACCGGTACTCATCCTATGGCTTGATTGATGCCGACGACAACGTCAATCTGACATTATCCGCAAATCAGAACCTGTCCGTCAGGTACACAAAGCACCAGAATCAAATCCAGAATCAGAATCATAACATCGCCCCGAGCGGCAGGAGGGAATCAGACGCGGAAATCCTGTGCAACAATTTGAACCAGCTCAACAATATAAGGAGCACCGCCACCAACACCATCGCCAGCAACACAGCCGCCGCCAAGGTGAATGGGAATAATAACGACATTCGCCCGATCTTCGAGGGGAACCTGAACGTCCTGGAGGAGGTGGAGGTAGGTGCCGCCGCGTGGCTTTGATTTAATATTTTCAGGGAATTTAAGGTGAGATTTATTGATTCATTTATTTGCGCGGCTGCCGTTTTCGGGATTTTATGCCTTGCCAGAGGATCCTGCGATATCCTTCGGTGTTTCTGCATTAATTAATATTCAAAATGGGCTTCGAGTGCTTAAAAAACATGCAGAAGCGCCCCAAGCGATGGAATTTTACATTGTTGATTACAAGAAGTGTGGCGGAGTTATAATTTCGAGGATTTTTTTGTTATTTTTAAATGGAAATTAACGCTTTGGCTTAATCCGGCATCAACTAATTGGGGGAAGTGTAATTCTTCAAGGGTTTCCAATTAAGTACTGGGTTTACCTTGCAAAATACTGTAGGGCTCAATTCAAGTTAATTGTTTTAAAGTGACCTTGCACAATATTTAAACCTCTTTAGTACTTCTGCGAAACAGAGTCCGCTGGAGGGTAACTGTTTCCGCCCTATGTTCCATGAGGGATTAAAGGAGCATAAGTAAGTAAGTAGTACTTCTGCAGAATCAGCCTCACGTACTTAAGTTTATTGGACTTTACAACCGGATCCTCACAACTGCTTCCTCCATTCTCCAAATCTAGGTCTAGGTCAACCAGTTCGGTATCCCAAAGATCTGAGCGTCCTAGTCTACGCCAATCATTTAGCAACGATTTGTCCTACCTCACTGGAACATCTCGTAAATACTACCACAAAGGATTTCCTAAGTAGACTTCTCTTCATTCATATGAGGTAGATGTCCTGCCCAACGGAATCTAGCGGACTGTATTTTGATTACGAAATCAATAGTACTCTATGCTCGTATATCTGACCTCCGAAGTCTCCGGAATAGTTCTCCTTTGATTCCTCGAAGAGTTCCTCTCTGGAACACGGTTAAAGTGGTCAGAATGTGTTTTGGCAAGGGCCGGATCCACATATGAGCACTGGTGAGGCCATTGTATACAACAGCAATTAGCCGGTCTGAGTAGTTTAGAGGTAAAGATTGCCGATTACCATTTTAGTTGTCCGTGGTGCGATTCCATCCCGGCCATTTCGTCTTCCAATCGGTTTGATTCGAATTGATCCGGTTTGAACCGATTTGAACCGATCTGATCCGATTTGAACCAATTTGAAAAAATTTGATCCTATTTGAATCGATTTGATCCTATTTAATCCGATTGTAACCAACTTGACCGATTTGAGCCAACGTGATCCGATTTTAACCAATTTAATCCGATATGATCCGATTTTATCCGATATGATTCGTTTTGAGCCGATTTGAACCAATTTTATTTAATTTGAACCGTTTTTATATAGTTGGTTCCGATTTGATCCCATTTGAACTAAATTGATCCAATTTTATCGGATTTGATCCGATTTGATCCCATTTCAAACAATTTGAATTAATTTGATTCGATTTGATCCGTTTTAATCTGATTTGAACCGATTTGATCCGATTTGTTTGGATTCGAACCAATTTGATCTGTCGTGACAGTACATAGTGGAACTATCTATCTTATCTAAAGCTCGAGTATCTCACATAAAAAAGGTTTGGGCCATGGTTAGATGCTTGGATTTGAATAGCCTTCACAGAAAATAATGGGGATCGTCGCGGGCTTAAGCAAACTTGTGTGCGAATCTCTGATTGCATGCTTTTGCGTGTACTACTTAGAAATCATACTCAAATACTTTCATTGTATAGTCAATGTAAGATCGGCTTGGAGCCTGGGCCGCCATTCATTTTGTTTTGTTGCCCTTGATGTGCAACCCCTAGCAGCTCGCTAAATTATTGGCTTCAATTACATAAGAAGAGCACTGGCCACACTTTGCCGTCATGATCATGAGCTCATGTCTAGTTCATTTAATAGGAACATCGAACTCAGTCTTTATTGGAATCGAAAAAATTCCAGACATCAAAAACGAAATAATGTCGCATTTTTAATAAAACTTGCACTATTCTTCTTCCTATACAATTACAATGAAGCGATATACGTGGATTGAAATGTTAAAAGAACGCACCGGAACGGATAGGAAACTGCACTGGTTAAAATTAACGGATCTGTTCGCTTTTAAACGAAAATATATAAAAACAAAAAAAAAGTTTAACCCACATACAAACAAGGCTATATTTATAAAAATTCGAACAGCTCAATCCGGCAATATCTAATCTGATCCGATCGAATACGCTGATAAACTGATCCGATTCTGTTCCGCTTTCATCCGGTCAATGTAATTCCACCTTTATAGCCTCATTCACATGTAGGCCGCCTGCAGGCCATGACCTGAAGATTTCTCGCCTTAAATATAACACACACTCCCCTGTAGTCAACTATCCTTCAGCCAAGAAATTTTAATGTGTGTGTGAGTATTTATCGTCAGCCCGTTCCTGAATATCTGAACTTCTAATCAATCTGAAATTTTCGTTGAGGTCTTGAACTTTTTTGCAATTGAATTAATAACCTGTGTGAGTGTAGGAAATCATGAGGTCACCTGCAGTCACCAGGCCTGTCAGGTGGATGCCTCAAGTTTTCATCCCTCAGTCAGACTAAGTAATGTAGGGCTTTCACCGGGCAGTACCTGCCAACCTGACCTGTGAGGCCATGGCCTGCCGACTACCTGTATGTGAATGGCCATTCCAACATGAGGGATCATGGTTCTGGGATCACGAGCTTTTTTGGGGGACACTCTGTGTGCTTCCCTTGCCCGAAAATTTCGATGAAGCCTACGAATAACTCTAAACTGTAAGCTTTAACATGAACAAAAACCAAGGTAACTCCGCATTAAATCCAATATTGGGAGTAATTTTATAACAATATTCGCCATCTGTAAAATGTCTAAACTGGAGATATTTAGAATCAGTAATCTGAGAGTTTTTTTTATTAAATTACAACAACAATAAGATGGCATGGTACGTGGCTCTGGAGCCTTCTACGAGGTGTGACAATTAAGTAATGAGATTGATTATATTGCCGCGATTGTGGTAACCCTGCGACCTTGAAATTCCCTTTCCCTTCTCTCGGCATCCTTCCCCTCTCCATTGATATATTTGTCATCGCTCTAGCTTGTTTAGTTCGCCTGCTCTGTCGTGTTGAGTAAACGTGTGTTCGTGGTGCTCGTTCGTTCTTTTTTCGGGCGAGGGGCGTGCGGAGACAACCATTGTGAGCTTTGGCGTTTGGTTTCCGGGTCGTATTGAAAAAACCAGCTCTCATCGCCTGTAATAACTCGATCAAGCAGCGTGGGATCGTTTTCCACTTGTTCCAAACAGTCTTCTGCGACGGTCATTCGAGGCTGCTTTTGCTCCTCGGAAAGGTTCCTTGGAACCATCTTCGCGCACAACTTTCTCATCCCTAAATCGTCGGTTAAAATTTGTCTGACTGTTTCACGGTTCATACCCAGTTCCGACGCCAACATTCGAACAGTTAAAAGCCGATCTTCACGGATCAGGGCGCGCACACGCTGCGCATTCGTGTCAGTCCGCACCTCGACTGGTCTCCCGCTCCGCGCCTCGTCTTCCACGCCTTCACGCCCTTCCTTAAACTCTTTATGCCATCGAAATACCTGGGCACGACTAAGAGCACTATCACCATGCACTTTTACAATTTTAGCGTACGTTTCCGAAGCTGTTTCTCCCATTTTGACGCAAAATTTTATCGCGACGCGTTGTTCTTCGTTTTTCCATTTTCGTGACGAGCACCACGAACACACGTTTACTCAACACGACAGAGCAGGCGAACTAAACAAGCTAGAGCGATGGCAAATATATCAATGGAGAGGGGAAGGATGCCGAGAGAAGGGAAAGGGAATTTCAAGGTCGCAGGGTTTCCATGCTGACGAGTTTTATGACCTGACTTCATTGATCTCAGTTCAATAATGTGGCTTCATCGGCTCAAGTCCAATTCATGTTCAGGTAGTAGGTACTTAAAATTGTTATTGCTTTTCGCCAGAACTTAGAAATTAAAAAAGCTCACAGGAATGTCATTCCATTATTCCAGCTCATCACTCTCTTTTGAGAGAATATTAGGTTTAACCTCAGTTCAAGTCGAGGTGGGCAAACTGAGATCTGTGGAAATTGTATTCGAATTGGTGAATATATGGAAATTGTATGCGAACTGAGGTTATTTTAAAGTTCATTTCACCAATTAGCTCGAACTTGCACAGTGAGCTTTTTACTGAGACTGAACTTTGCATTAGAAAAGGAGTAAGAGTGAGATAGCCATATACTAAAACGTGGGTAAAAGCACCTTCAAGCTTCAGAACTTCCGTGCAACAGAGAAAAATGCATACGAATTTCTGTGCGAAAAAAAAGAGCTTCAAAATGCACTTTCGCGTTGACATTAGGATGTAAACTAGGCATTTTAAACATACCACCGATTGTGGGTTAAAAGGTAATCCTTGACTCTTGGTGGAAGGTATCCTTCGATGATGTTTACGGTCCTTAACATCATTGGCATAACATTAATCGATGATTTGCGTTGAAAAAATCACATATTTCAAATTGCCATTGCAGTATTCTTCTCGGGCAGGACTTCAACCATTTTATCTAGCCCGAGGCTTCCAAAATAGATTTAGAATGTTTGGATAAGATGCAAAGCTACGCTCTTATACTTATTGGTAATGCGACCATTTGATCTTTAATTGACCATAGGAATGCAGCCGATCGACTTTATCTATGAGAAAACCTCATCGTATTAGAAGAGACGTAAATTGTTTCTTCAACCAATGGTATGAACTGTAAATCACAAATTTAACGTCCAGAGCGCCCTTCAAAACCGCCTAGTTTATTTGTGCTGATGACCTAAATTGCACCCTTAGTCTCCTCTTATCCTATTCTATCCTCTAGCATTTTTATGTGACAGACTAGAGCTTACAGGTAGACCTGTGGAAAGAGGTTGTTGGCTGGTTCCCATCCTTATCGCGACCAAGGTCGGCTTCGGTGATCGCAACTCAAGCCTACGATCTCTGAAATAGCATCCAAAACTACCGATACCGACCAGCTCTTCAGTAAATTTTGTTTTATGGCGTCAATTAACTCGCAACGTTTGCTTTGAAATATTTCACAAAAAAAGGAAAATTTGCTTGGTTCGCTTCATGTTGAGAGGAGAGTTCGTTGTTGTATGAATTTTGTAACAGCATTTCGTGCGTGGTTGGAGTAACCTAGTTGGTAACGTCACCTAGCGGAAGATATGACCAGCCTCTGTTTGCATACTCCTTTTGTTTTATAGCTTAACGGTCAAACAATAATATGCGATGCGCCATCTAGACCTTCGGTATTTCAACATTGAATAACTCTGACGTTTTTAAGACGATTTGACAAATGAGCAAGATTTATTTAGGATATTCTCTACCATTTATTCCTGATTAGTTTTTGAACACAATGTCGATTGAAGGATCACCTCCTTTCGGTACTCCCACAGAAAAATGAACGATAGCATAAGCTGTTGACTTTTTCCCCAACTTTAAATGGCCTCCATGATTGATTTTTAGCACATTTCAGCGCAGACAGTGACTTTCTCGTCGTACAGTGCTATTTCGTGAATGACATTTCTCTGTTCCCCAAATTAGACAGTTTTGCCAGAAAGTGTTAAATGAGCTTTTGGTGTTTATTGACTTATACCTAAAATGGTACTCAAAGACGTTTCAGAATCGTTTACATTTGTCGAAATTGGCTAAAAAACGTTAGAGTTATTCAATGTTGGAATACCGAAGGTCTATATGGCGCACCCGTTTAAACAAAGATTTGAGCTATAAGACTAATAGATACCGCATGAGGCAGTAGCCCAAAAAGCGAGGAGCAAAATTAACTCCATTGGGGTGTGCCTTATGTTCTAAGTTCTGGGGTTGTCTAGGTTAGGTCATCCTAATAGATTCCGTATAAGGCCCTAATATCTGAAAACGGACCCCAAATGCGGAAATTTAACTTATTAAACCGCCAGAATGGGCATCGTTGGTCATCAAAATTTGCTTACCATTCGAGCGAGTGTTTGTCCTATTTCAAGCGACGTGGACGGTTTCTTTGTGTTAAGTTCACTTTGATCGAAAATAAACCCAAATCCTTCAAAATGGGTCGCAAAATGTATGTGACTCATATTCTAGGCAATTATCTTAATGACCATAAAGCTTGCTCCAAATCCTTTCCATGTCCGTCTCGGGCCAGTCAAATTTTTTTATAGGAGGGCAATCGGCGTATTAACAATTTCGCTACCGGGTTCTGTGATTGCTCTTACCATAAACATATTTGACTGGACCGAGACTGGCACAAGACTGGATCGAGAATGGCATGATAGTGTGGACCAGGCCTAAAGGGTTCCATTTAGCATACTCAATATACCGGCTCTTGTTTGTTCACGGAGGTCAAGCAACTTCGGGGGTTGCTAGTATTTAGTTGGGGGACTGCTGGGGAAAACGTCAGTCGCGGTTAAATTTTACTAATTCCGTCAACAAAAATTTCGGTGTTTCCTATTGGTTATCTGGTAAACTGGGAAACAGTGAATAGTTACTAATTCGTTTTGAGAGAGTTCTTAGGTTTGCTCAACGTGGGCCAAACTTGGTAATCGTAATTGGGCTAAATTTAGGCAAAACGTTACGTTGTATATTTGTGCCCAACGTGGATTCCACATGAGCCCCAAGTGTATAGTTTAGGGAAACCCCATGCGGCCCAAGTAGAAAATCGGGAAATCATCATGGTTCTGCCTTCGTTCTTGGTTTAAAAAAAATTGAGATCATTCGGCACTAATCGTACAGCAATGCAATTCAAGCCCAAATTACTAACGGATTTAAAAATTATGTCCACCTCGTCAGCCAATTTATACGCTGATTTGTGAGCACAACTATCTGCTCTCGGCCTTCTTGTAATACTTTATACCATTCATATACCTATGTTTTCGACATTTGCGATTCTGTAGGTCTACTGCAATATTTGTAACGATTCGGCATAAGAAATTACTTTTGAAACCCAAAATTTAAGACTATAGCTAACCTATCAATACAAATTGCTTTAAGCCACGAGTGTGACTCGTTATTATGAGCTTTGATCTTAACTGTCCAGTAAGAGTCAATTTACAATTTCAACTGAGAGCGTTATTTTCATTTAAAGTGTCATATTTCTTTTTATTAAACCACGCTTTAAACGACTGAAATGTTCCTTGGCATATCCCCTGTCCGAACTGTTGATTCGAAACGCTTTAAGGAATCTTTCCACATAGAAATGCATTGCAGGAGTTTCTATAAAGCTGGAAACTGCTCTTTTATTGTGTGTTTTATAAAGCATAAGAATTTGATCTCAAGCTACACAGCCATGTCGAAAGATTCCTTTAAACATTCATTCAAATTCAATCCACCAATTCGTCCAAGCACTTCCAAAAACACTTAGCAGCACAAATTGACATTGAAAACTATTTGTCGTGCCATTGAATAATTCCGACGCCGCACTTCTTTGCTCCACTGTTCCGGCGACACTGAAATAAAATCGCACCTGAAAAAGCCAAAAAAATAGCTACAACAAACTCCTGAAAAGAAAACTAAAGACCGAAAGGGAATATATAAATAAAACACAAATTTCTCAATATCTTTCGCTTTATTGAATAAATCAAAAAAACTACATGAATCTACAACAAAAACACACAAGTTAAAAGACAGCACTACACAAAAAACAACAACAAATTCATACCTGAAAATAGAAAAAAGGTTATTAGAATACAAATATTAAATCTACAAGTACTTACCTTTTTTAGTAGTTGAAAACAATCCAAGACGCTGAAAAATCAACAAGAAAATTCATCCAAAGAAGGTGTCAAAAAGCCGTCGGCAAATCACAAAATCTGTAAACAAAAAAAGATTACTAAAAATTGCAAACAGGTTCCACAAAAAATACTTACCTGTCAACCCCAACGAAATAAGCTCAGGCTCCTCCTTGGTCATCCCCCACTAAAAACCTAAAAATATTAACTAAAATTAATATATATATTCAAAAAACAAAGATAAAAATACTTACCCCATTTGACAGCCGCAAGATAAACAAGAACAGCTGATCGGACATCGCACGCAGATCTAGTACATAACCCGAAATTATGTACTTCGAGAACGAAGCCCCCTGCCAAAGGATAGCCGCAGCTATTGTTCGAGTAGAAATAAATACCGACGCACAGACGGCGTTAAATCAGATTGCTTTTAATCTTTCTAGAGTCTTGAACTAGAAGATAAAATCTGTATTGAGGTTTTAGCAATAAAGCAATTTCAAAGCCTAAGTATCGAACTTAGCATTCTGGAAAGACAGAATTGAGGTCTTTTCCCAGTAAAGCCCGAATTAAAGACAGTTTTGAAGTCTTTAATACAGCAGTAACTTAATCACCAGAATTGATTTCAGCAGTTACTCTAACCAACCACAGAGGGACGAATTTGCGAAGAAACAAGGCAAAGCAGTCCAGCAAGTCACAACCAGGGCAGCAAGCAGCAACCAGGCAGCAAACAGCAAGCAAATCCCAAGCGATTCCCAAGAAACGAAACCAGAGTGCAGCAACACAAAGGTTATTCCTGGCTGTTCTAATTGCAGAACACATCAGGCGAAACATCGATCGTCATCTGACAGATAGGTGGCGTTATCAATTAAGATATCAGAGCAAGCAATACGTTGGTAATTCTTATTTACAAACAAATAAAGAATAATTTACGAATTTTCAAGTACTAAATCACGAATTAATAACGAATTTAAGATTGAATTGAAATATTTTGGCAATTTGTTGAATTTATTGAAGTTATATTTGAAAAAATCTGATAATTAATTGAAAATAAATAGTAATTTTGATTTGTGGAAAAGGTTATCTTTTTATTGAATCACACCCTTCCGGCACCTTTTTTATGAGTCAGAAATTAAATTGCTAATTCTGAACATTGGTCCTTCGAGCCGGATAGTGATTCAATAAGATAACTCAGCCGCAATACAAGTATGGATGCTTTAATAATTCAACAGAGCGAAGTACGAGAGAGACTCGAACGGTCTTTCAGAAACTATCTCAAGGATGGCCCATCTAGGAAGACAGCGCAGTATTTTCAAAAAAGGCTCAAGATGCTCGACGATGACTGGACGGAATTCAAGAACAATCATCGACAGATTACATCAATCAAGACGAAGAAGGACGAGAAAGAACAGCTATACTTCAAAGAGGACTGGTATGCCGACACAGAACACGCCTATGTCGAGATGTACTGCAAAATCGATGAAGACTATCACAAAACGCTGTCAGTCACAGAACCCGTCGCACGAGCGGAGCAGTCATCAGCCGATTTAAACAGCAGCTGCATTTCGCAACACAACAACAATGTGAAACTACCAAGGATCTCGATACCCACATTTGCAGGGGATTACGAGTCGTGGCCATCATTCCTGGATTTATTTTCCAGCCTTGTGCATAACAAAATATCGTTAACAGGAGCACAAAAACTCCAATATCTAAAGGCTCATCTTTCTGGAGAAGCTGCACGACTACTCAGCAACACGCTCATTAGTGACGCCAATTATGAACCAGCATGGCAACTTCTCGTCGATAACTACGACAACAAGAGAGCATTGTTGAAAACCCAGCTCGACATTCTGCTCAACCAACCAAAACTAACCCGAGAAACAGCTCAAGGCATCAAGGAGCTAAAAACGAGGACACACGAATGCCTCACTGCCATTGAGAATCTGGAGGTCTCAACAAAAAATTGGGATCCCATTCTCATCCACTTGCTGGTCCAAAAACTACCAAGCGAAACTCACGAACATTGGGAACAGTCGCAGAGCACCAAATCAAGGCAATCGATTCCAACATGGGTGGAACTACGCGAATTCTTGGAAACCAGGTTCAGAACCTTGGAAGCTGTCAGCAAACCAACAAGCCACAAGAATGAACCTCACGAAAGCAAGTCCAGAGAGCACCCAAGAAGAAGAACACAAGCCTTCCACGTCGCAAATCAAAGCGTATGCATCCTGTGCAAAGGCGCACATACCATAGGGAAATGCCCCAAATATGTGCAGTTCAGCATCGATGAGAAATACAAAACAGTTAAATCAAAGAACTTATGCATCAATTGCCTGAGAGCAGGCCATCGCTCATCACAGTGTCCCAGTAAAGGTAGATGTTTCCAATGCGGAAAGACTCACCATCACTGACATATAGGAATGGACTGCTGATTGACAATGCTGAATGGCACCATTTTTCTCCAGATATAGAAAACATTTTTTACGTAAAAAAAAAAAATTTCTTCGAATTTAAGAGGAAATAAGTGATAAAATGTCTGTAATAATTAATAGAAATATATTTCCATCACTCATTTTTATTTACCAGCAGTTTTTCCATTAAATAAATGTATTTATCTCAAAACTGTGACGGTTATTTCCCCTGTTTAACGAAGTTTTCAAAATAGCTCAAGAGTGAGACAGGAGAACGAAAACTATACCTGTCTATTTTTTTCTAATTATGTTTATATCGCTGACATGCGCTGACGATTATAGTTCATTGGGATTTAACGTGGGAGCGAGGCAGGAATAGTTTTTGGTGCCATTTTTTTTGTATAGGATTTTGCTCATTTAGCAGTCCATTACTATATGTCAGTGCTCACCATACAACCTTACACAGAATCCAGTCAGCTAGTCAAACCAACAGCAGCGTTTCACCGCCCTCAAGTTCAAACGATGAATTACCATCCAACCAAACACAAACATACTTCGCTCAGGCAGCACCCTACGACTGCCGACAAGTACTATTAGCCACAGCCCTGGTCACCGTAGTATCTCCAACTGGACGAGAGCAGGTCTGCAGAGCACTCATTGATCCCGGATCTCAATCCTCATTCGTACGTGAGGCAGTGGTTCAAAGTCTACAACTCAAAAAGGAGCCAATACAAACAGCATTAAGCGTAATCGGTAACATGCCAGCCGGGAAAATCACAAAATGGGCCTCGCTGCAACTAAAGACACGAAACCAACAGGCGAAGAACATCCAGGTCCAGGCAATGGTAATTAACAAAATAACTAATCCATTACCA
Source organism: Thereva unica (assembly GCA_949987705.1). Lineage (NCBI taxonomy): Eukaryota > Metazoa > Arthropoda > Insecta > Diptera > Therevidae > Thereva > Thereva unica. The sequence goes on along the minus strand of OX465285.1, from coordinate 24,908,108 downwards.
AATAGTGAATGTTCTAGCAAGGATTGGACGCACTTAGAGGGTCTCGAATTAGCGGATCCAACGTTCCACAAGCCGGGTCACATCGACATCCTTTTGGGAGCAGATGTATTCCCCATGATCATCTTGGCCGGCCTAAGGAAAGGCAACGAGGAAGCCCCAGTGGGACAAAACACGGTGTTTGGGTGGATCATCTCTGGGAAGACCACTTCAGCTGCACGAGCAAACACACATATGAAAACATTCTTCACTAAGGTGACTCCTGACGACGAGTTGAAGAGATTCTGGGAACTAGAAGAACTTCCCGCAAGATCTAAGTGGACAACCGAAGAAACCCGCTGTGAAAACCATTTCAACAACAACGTCACTAGATGCAGCAACGGACGTTACCAAGTCCGGCTTCCATTTGCAGCCGATAAAATACAGCTTGGCGCTTCAAGACACATTGCCATTCGAACGTTGATGCAGATGGAGAAACGATTCCAACAAGATCCTGACTTGAAAGCAGACTACGTCAAATGCATGCAGGAATATTTGACGTTAGGACACATGGTGCCTACCAACACTCCAGAATCAGCACTTCAAAATCAATTGCCCAACGACACAGCAACATACCGATGCTGTTACTTACCTCACCATGCTGTCATCAAGCCGAGCAGCACGACCACCAAACTGAGAGTAGTTTTCGACGCATCCCGTCCGACTGCCAACGGAAACTCACTCAATAGCGTATTATTGAATGGTCCAGTGATACAAGACTCTTTGATGTCCACTCTCATGCGATGGAGAAAATATCGAATTGCTTACATGGCCGACATCGAGAAGATGTACCGGCAGATACGAGTTCATCCAGACGATGACGAGTACCAACGGATTGTTTGGAGGGAATCACCAGATCAGCCTATACGAGACTACAAGCTCTTGACCGTGACGTTCGGAACAAAGAGCGCTCCTTTCCTTGCCATCCGAACCATGCACCAATTGGCGAAAGATGAAGCAGGAATGTTCCAAATCGGCTCCAACGCTGTACTCAACGATTTCTACGTTGACGATTTGATGACTGGCGCAGATAACATAGAAGAAGCAAGACAGAAACAAAGGCAATTAATTCAGCTTCTCCGAGCTGGAGGGCTAGAGCTCCGAAAATGGGCCGCGAATCACAACACCATCTTGGAAGAAGTTCCGGCAACCGATCGAGAGGTCTCATTTCCACTCGCAGTGAATGCAGAAGAAGTCAAAGCTCTTGGCTTATTATGGAATCCTGCCAGCGATACACTGTCGTACAAGGTCAGCATGGAGTCAGCACCAGAAATATATACAAAACGGAAAATATTGTCCGAGATTGCGAAGCTGTTCGACCCCATCGGCTGGCTAACCCCAGTAACAATTAATGCCAAAATTTTAATACAAAGTCTTTGGCTGACAAAACTCGACTGGGATGAAATAGTCCCGATCAACATCGATCAACAATGGCGAAAGTTCCGAGCAGACCTCCAAGTCATCCAAACTATTCAAATCCCGCGATGGATTGAAGCTCACAACAAAATCCAGAACGTCGAAATCCATGGATTTTGCGACGCATCCATCAAAGCATATGCAGCAGCCGTATACATCCGGACAAAGGACGAAGACGGCAACTACGATTGTCACTTAATCGCTGCCAAAAGCAAAGTGGCACCCATCAAGACCATCTCCCTAGCAAAGCTAGAGTTATGCGGAGCACACTTGTTGGCCAAATTACTGGCGCAAGTAAAGGGGGACATGAAGTTCGAGCAGGTAACTACTCATGCTTGGACTGATTCTACAATTGTACTCGCATGGTTGAGAAAACACCCATCATCATGGGAAACATTTGTGGCGAACAGAGTCTCACAAATACATCAACTGCTAGACCAAAGCAGCTGGAATCACGTCAGAACAGAGGACAACCCTACCGACTGCGCCACAAGAGAACTATCACCGAGTGAATTAAAACTCCATAAGTTATGGTGGACAGGTCCGCATTGGCTCCAACAGACAAAGGAGCACTGGCCCAAACGGAAGGAAATAGAAGATACCATGACAGGATTGCGGAAAACGATCACCAATGTACACGGTGTTTCAGCCAAGCAACAACGAACCCTAAGAAAAATACCACAATGGCGGTTCCGCCGGAAAACAAAAACATCTTAATCGGCTTCCTCGAAACACTTCTTTGAAGCTTAACGCTTCAAGGCGGGGAGAATGTTCCGGCGACACTGAAATAAAATCGCACCTGAAAAAGCCAAAAAAATAGCTACAACAAACTCCTGAAAAGAAAACTAAAGACCGAAAGGGAATATATAAATAAAACACAAATTTCTCAATATCTTTCGCTTTATTGAATAAATCAAAAAAACTACATGAATCTACAACAAAAACACACAAGTTAAAAGACAGCACTACACAAAAAAATACGAGTGTGCGTAGGACCACACTTTAGAAGTGTTAACTTCTATGGCTAGTCTAAATGTCCAAATCAATCTTATTACAAGACGATAAGGATTAATATATTTTATTTATGAATATTCTGTTAAAGTTTATTTAATTGTTACTTATATATGCACTCCCTCCAAAATGTGTTGCAATGTTTGGAAATTAAACAATTTATCTTAAACTTATCACACAAAGATCGGACGATGGATGACTGGGATAATGTAGTTTTTAGTAAAAATAGTAGATAATACATATATAGTAATAAATACATAGTACATAGTTCATAGGAAAAATGTAGTACATAGTACTTGTCGTCGGGTTGATGCAATAGTCACGAAACAGAAATTTTTGCTATTTTAAACATTGTGCAAATATGCAAAAAAGTCATATTATATTCAGCCAAAGTCACGGATCTAAATTTTTATGGGAATCCACTGGATTCATTTTGAATTCTTTCAGAACATAGTACATAATATGCAGTACATTGTATATAGTACGTAATAGATAATATATAATACATAGAAAATAATATAACATAGGGAAGTTAGGGAATGGAATTACTGGAAAAACTACTTCTACAGAAGCAGTTCAGTACTTCCACCCAGTACAAAAAAGGCATTACATTAACACGGCGATGGTAGGCTGGGAAGTACTTCTTTTTTCCCTTATTACTAAACTCACAATGCAAAGTTATTATACTGTAAATTTTTATAATGTAATTTAGTTGGCGTAGGCGTGAAGGGGTGGGGTAGCTTGAAGTAAAAGTAAGCGATTTATATTTATATCATAAACATAAATTCAAATATACATATGTTTATACATTAAAGACATAAAACTTAATGGCTGAGACAACTGTGATGATTAACAAAGAAAACGAGCAGCTACGAAGTTTTTCAACACGCTTTTTGGGCGAAATCAAACGCTTGGTCACCAAACCCATACTCCTCTGCATTACTTATAAGTCATTACAGAGAACACTAATTAAAGAAGTACTTCCAAATTGACTTCCCACAGTAAATACTTACGATTTTCCCTACTGGGATACTACCTCAGATATGTACGTAAAATACAGATGCCCAGTCGAATAGGCGAAACGCCGAAACGTATTCCATGTCGCCGAAAGCGATTAATCCAAGCAAAAGATTTAAATATTGCAGCCATTTAGTTGGCTAGAGCATGGCAACTTTTAGTCGAGGTCCAGCAACAGACATCAGCGATGGTGACGCGCATTTTTGGTTCGCACCCGTTTCTGGGCACTTGTGCCTATGCAGCTGGCTAGAGCATGGCAACTTTTGGCTTAGCTCCACATAGAAACAGCAGCGTATAATTCTATGTGTGCGAGGAAAAATAGCCCGCGCTTGGTGAGAGGGATTCAAAATTCATGTCATATTCTCGCACGCCATCGCACACAGCAGCGAATGTATGAATGTATGCAGACCCGCTCTCAAAATCCATGGCATATTCTCGCACCCATTCACTTCATATTTTCGCAATGCAGACGCCGCTCTTAGCATTCATTTCATCCTCTCGCATACATTCGCTGCTGTTTGCGATGGCGTGCGAGAATATGACATGAATTTTGAGAGCGGCGCGAGAATATAAAACGAATGCTGAGAGCAGCCTCTGTACAAAGTCTAATAATAACAAGTCTTTCATCTTCATACAAAAATTTCCGGCCGTTGATTGTGTGCGTACATATATGAACATCACTGCTGAGCAAAACTCAACGCATACTTCGTGAATTCAGCGAGACAAAGCCAGATTCTGTCTTTACGGTAAAGTATGCAGAACAGAAACGGAAAGATAATTGAATCAGCTGTCAAAATTGAAATCATCAAAACAAACGAGCAAATATGCACAAACACATCAACATTATCCCTATAGAAACTCATAAAATTTTCCGACTTATGGTTGTATTCCAGCGCGTATAAAAATGTTGCATTCTCTCTCTGATAGCCTGACATCGTCATTTGAAAAACTTGTGCATGCAGCTGTTCGCCTTTCACTCATTAACCATATGAAGATGAAAGACTTGTTAATTTCTAGACTTTGCCTCTGTATTGCAACATTCAAACACAATCCCTCTCACCAAGCGCGGGCTATTTTGCCTCACACACTTATAATTATACGCTGCTGTTTGTAAGTGGAGCTCAACTAAAAGTTTCCATGCTCTAGCCAGCTGCATAGGCACAAGTGCCCAGAAACGCGTGTAGCAACAAAATGCGCGTGTCGCCATCATTGCAGCAAGTGTCCAGAAACTCGTGTAGCAACAAAATGCGCGTGTCGCGAATTCTTTGTTTTACCCCCAGCGAAAAAGTGCCAAACGCGCCTAAAGAAGTTAACACTTCAAAAACAACAACAAATTCATACCTGAAAATAGAAAAAAGGTTATTAGAATACAAATATTAAATCTACAAGTACTTACCTTTTTTAGTAGTTGAAAACAATCCAAGACGCTGAAAAATCAACAAGAAAATTCATCCAAAGAAGGTGTCAAAAAGCCGTCGGCAAATCACAAAATCTGTAAACAAAAAAAGATTACTAAAAATTGCAAACAGGTTCCACAAAAAATACTTACCTGTCAACCCCAACGAAATAAGCTCAGGCTCCTCCTTGGTCATCCCCCACTAAAAACCTAAAAATATTAACTAAAATTAATATATATATTCAAAAAACAAAGATAAAAATACTTACCCCATTTGACAGCCGCAAGATAAACAAGAACAGCTGATCGGACATCGCACGCAGATCTAGTACATAACCCGAAATTATGTACTTCGAGAACGAAGCCCCCTGCCAAAGGATAGCCGCAGCTATTGTTCGAGTAGAAATAAATACCGACGCACAGACGGCGTTAAATCAGATTGCTTTTAATCTTTCTAGAGTCTTGAACTAGAAGATAAAATCTGTATTGAGGTTTTAGCAATAAAGCAATTTCAAAGCCTAAGTATCGAACTTAGCATTCTGGAAAGACAGAATTGAGGTCTTTTCCCAGTAAAGCCCGAATTAAAGACAGTTTTGAAGTCTTTAATACAGCAGTAACTTAATCACCAGAATTGATTTCAGCAGTTACTCTAACCAACCACAGAGGGACGAATTTGCGAAGAAACAAGGCAAAGCAGTCCAGCAAGTCACAACCAGGGCAGCAAGCAGCAACCAGGCAGCAAACAGCAAGCAAATCCCAAGCGATTCCCAAGAAACGAAACCAGAGTGCAGCAACACAAAGGTTATTCCTGGCTGTTCTAATTGCAGAACACATCAGGCGAAACATCGATCGTCATCTGACAGATAGGTGGCGTTATCAATTAAGATATCAGAGCAAGCAATACGTTGGTAATTCTTATTTACAAACAAATAAAGAATAATTTACGAATTTTCAAGTACTAAATCACGAATTAATAACGAATTTAAGATTGAATTGAAATATTTTGGCAATTTGTTGAATTTATTGAAGTTATATTTGAAAAAATCTGATAATTAATTGAAAATAAATAGTAATTTTGATTTGTGGAAAAGGTTATCTTTTTATTGAATCACACCCTTCCGGCACCTTTTTTATGAGTCAGAAATTAAATTGCTAATTCAATGACACGTCTCCACCGATTCTACGAAAAGTAAATAAACCCATAATTTAACAAATAAAAGGAAAAGTGTCCTCCAGCCCAGCACAGGACTCCTTACTTAAAGCCTTGATTACATGCATGCATATACAAAACGCGCGCGTATATGAACTGTGTATGTTTATCTGTCAACAAGGCATTTGTTCAAACAATATGACAAAAGATAAGATCAGGAGTTCTCCTGGAACAGAGAAGGAACAAGAAAAAACAATGTGTAATTCCTTCTAGAAGTTTTCGCCATTTTCACCGACAGCAGAACGACTTCCACACAACAAAGAAGAAACTTTTTCGCAATTTATTATCCTGGCAGGAAGGTTTGGGTTATCAGAAATTCTGGCACCAACTTATTAGTTGCCATAAATTCAATTTCGTACATCCTGCCGTTAAGGTCCTTTATTTATGTTTATGTACCTGAAATTGCCTGCAGAGAGATGTACTCGTAAGGATGTTTGTAAATTCAGTTTCCAATTTAAGTTTGCCATTTTTTTTCTTGTTTTCTATCTCTCTCTTACTCCTTATGTTTTTTCCTTGCAGGATAACTTATCCGAACGACCGAAGAAGATATCTTCTGGGCTGCGAACGGAAAGCGGCGGCAGAAATCTCAACACGAAGCCATTTCACAATTCTGAAGAGGATCTCGAGGAGGACGACGAGGACGAGGGGCTGGAAGAGGAGGAGGCTGATGGTCGAAATTTAATTTGCAACGAATATCACCTTAGCAGGGCTGCTAGCAGCAACGTCAGCACCGCCATCCCAAATCGGAACGGGAATTCAGTAAAAGTTAACAACATCGCCGCCAGCCACACGAACTCCTCGGAATCGTTTCGACAGAATTTGGCCAAACTGGATTTAGATACAAATCTGCAGAGCTCCTACCAGGATCATAGGCATCAACAGAACTTCAGCGATAGGCAAAATCAATCTGGCAACACTTACAAGAGGGCTAGAAACACCTCACATACCGACAGACGTTGCGGATCTGGTCGGACTACGAGATACTCATCGTCGTACTCCTGTGAATCGAGTCCTGATGACAGCCTTATGGAAGATGAAGGTTTGTATTTGAAATTTGAACTTAGAGATTTCCATCATAAATTCCCATTACAATTACAGCAATAGTTGTTGGTTTACAGATAAAATTGGACCTAGGAAAATTACTTCAACTAAATATTAAATAACAATTCAGTGCAAGCGCACCTAAATGACGGTTATTATATTATATTTACTATCCGCTGGCTGGGGTCAAAAACTAACAGAATTACAAATTTGAAAATGATAACAATAAGAATTATGGCAATGAAAATTATGACAATGGTGGTGATGAATACGATAGCAAGGCAACTCATCCAATTTACATCCAGGATAGTCCATTTGCATTAGTTGGATTTTGCACATGCCGCCCGCCTCATCGCCGCCATGGTCCATACCTACAGCTTTTTCATTACACATCTGTGGAAGATTGAGGAAAAGTTAGAGCGGAAACGGTTTTAGTTAATTATGTAAGAGGTAGATGGCGTATGTGCCTTTTATCACCAACTTTCAATTGCATAACTCATGTGAGTCCATTTTATCCGGAGTAGATATTGGTGACTAGCGGGAGCCCATTTGCAGAGTGGAAGCTGATTGTCCCGTATTAGCGCGAGATCGTCTACCAGTGCCGGCGGATCGTGTTTGGCCCGAGAGGGTAGTCAGAGAAATTCATTCCCTCCTCCGAAACTGTTATTTGCTAACAACCTTTCCTCAAAGTAGTAAAAGAAGGGAGGTCACTTCATTGTGAATCGTAAGAGGGGCCGACGGTATACAGAACAACATGTGGTGTCCTGGGAGTCCCCAGGCTGGGACTTCTCCCGGGGATCACAATGTAAAATCATGTATGCCTCGATGAGATCGTATAAGACGCTGTCTCCCGTTTAGTGAACACAAACATATACCTGTGCTGGTCAGAAAGCCTGGAAAAGAAGGTTTGAGAACAGATCATTTACTCTCTGCTCGCGTTAGGTACCTGAGGTTGATGATCGACCAGAGGCTTAATTTTATAACACACTTAGGAGTCATGGCGGACAATGCTCCCACCAATTGTGCAGCGTTTCCAAGAATGCTGTCTAAAGTGGGGCTCAAACCGATCCGTTGCCTCCTAATGACGAGCATGCTTAGCTCAGTCTAGCTTTACGCAGTGTTAGTATGGCCCACTACGTTGAACAAGAAGGTAGAAAATGGAGGACCGCATATAGATGGAAAAATATACATGCATGCGTACCGTGCGTGCGGTGTATGCGGCGAATTTTCGCAACGCATGTATGTATGTATCTCTCTCCAGCGTAAACGACCTTCGCGCGTGCTGCGCATACAGGACCATATCCAACGATGCTGCCTTCGTGGTAATGGAAATTACACGCAAAGCGATATTGGCGAGAGAAGGCATTCGTCACTATTATCCAAAATATGTTAGAGGGAAGACAAATTTATGCGGCGGCAGTAGACGCACTGCTAGTCTGTAACGTAACGGCAAGGCAAATGAGACAAATATGTTAAGATTCATTGAACACTCAGACTTAACCCAATCGTAGATGGAATACAAGGGAGTGTGGGGAGTGAGTTACAACTTCACGAAGTTCTTGAGTAGAAACAGTCGATAGGCAAAATACCTCCATCGTTTCGAGCACGATGGCTCAGCGCTGTGACTGGTATGCCTAAGCTTCACGCTCAGTTACTGGGTACTGCTACCCACCATACCCACATTATCGGCCGGCTATGTCGTCTACCTTTATCTGAGCTTGCTCTGTTTGCCATTTTCTTCTTTGCTGCAGGTAGTTAAGATAATTCTTATGCCATGTTGTCCAAAAATGTCGCACCATATTTTGTACGTGAAGGCATCAATGAAAGGGGCTGCTTCCGGTCAAATCAAGTGGTGTTGGCTCAGAACAGACAGGGGAGCACACCCCATGAGGAAGTGTCCGCGGGTCAGTGCAGCGCTGCCCGCAGGATCGTCATTTAGAGGGAAAATCTTCTTCTTCTTCTTTGACGGCTCTACAACTGGGCTCTGGTTCTGGCCTCTCGCAACCATTCCCTCGACCGATCCGATTCTGGTTCGATGTCATCCAGTTTGGCATCCCTAAGCTCTGAGCGTCCTGGTCTACGCCATCCTTCCAGCGAAGGTTGGGCCTCCCTCGCTGCCGCACCGCATAGGCCCGCAGAGCACTTTCCGAGCAGACTCATCTTCACTGATACGAGCAAGATGCCCTGCCCACCGGACCCTACCGAGCCTTATTTTCTTCACAACATCGATGTCGCGATAGCGTTTGTAGATCTCGTCATTGTAGAGTCTCCAGAATCGTCCTTCCCCACATACGGGACCAAAATCTTCCGAAGTATTTTCCTCTCGAACACGCCCAAGAGGTTTGAGTGCTTTTTGCTAAGCATCCTCGTTTCAGATGGATATGTGCGTAGAGGTAAGACCATCGTATTATTATATAGTAAAAGTGTAGTGGTTAGATGCTTGGATTTAAAGAGCCTTGACAGACAATAGTAGGCTTTGTTGGCTTTTAGCAGTCGTGCGCGTATTTCTGGTTTCACGCTACTGTCGGCTGCTGCTATTGACCCAAGGTAGGTAAATGATTTTACCACTTCAAACTCGTATTGATTGTGGGACCAATGTTAGGTGTTCTTGCAGACGAATCCACCATGTACTCTTTTTTGTTGCTTTCATTAATGTGCAGTCTCGCCGGTCGGCTGCTCAATCTGAGTGAAAGCTTCTTGTACAGCTGCTGTTATTCTTCCAATGAAGTCAATGTCGTCTGCATAAGCCAATAATTGGGTGGACTTGCAGAGGATTCTGCCCCTGGATGTCACGCTCGAATCTTGGATCACTTTCTCCAACGCCAGGTTGAAAAGGAGGCAGGCCAGACCGTCCCCTTGTCGGAGTCCATTACATAGGTTAGGTTAGGTTGAAATGGCTGCCCCCACCAGGGAGCCCACTTAGGCACGCCATTGGGCCCATTGTGATGCCATTCTGGTATTGGGACATAGTTCAGGCCATTTCAAGCCATTTCGAGCTTTTAATAAAGCGACAGAGTCTAGAGACACCAATATTTTGCAGCTCGCTCAATCCGTCAAAGAAAGGTGAGCCAAGTAGAGTCCCTCTTTTCCTTGCTAGGGCGGGACATGTACAGAGAAGATGGGAGACAGTTTCTTCCTCTTCTTCATTACCACAACTTCTACATAAGTCGTTGTGGGGGAGTCCTAATCTTTCGGCGTGTGGGCCGAAGGGACAGTGACCAGTCAGCACCCTTACCACGTAGCTTATCTCCTTTTTGTTCAACAGGGCGTCTCCTGTGACTCTAGTCTTCCACATAAAAAAAAAAAAAAAAAAATGAACCAGAGATTTTGAACGCTTTGCGTCCAAAGTTGGCCACATTGCATGAAGAGTGCGACAAACCGTTGCTGTGGTCCATCTCAGCCCGGCTCAAGCTAAGCTGATTTTTCTCACAGCTAGTTTATAGGTGGCTAAGGGCATTCCCATTCGGGTTAAGTGGGGTGTCCTTTCCACTTCGGTTCCCTGTCTAGCAAGCTCATCTGCCCTACAGTTTCCCCTAATCCCACTGTGTCCAGGAACCCAACACAGTGTTATATCAAACTGAGTGGCAGTCTCACACAGAGACCTGCGGCAGTTCAGAAGAGTCGTGGATGTTGTGACGACAGAATTAAGAGCCTTGAGGGCCGCCTGGCTATCCGATAGAATACATATATTCTTATGAGATATATTATTTATCTTCAACCATTCGAGAGCCTCCCAGATCACAGTGACTTCCGCTTGGAAGACGCTGCAGTGGTCGGGTAGACGAAGAGAGGTATTTATATTTAATGCCTCGGAAAAGATACCAGAGCCTACATTATTCCCAATTTTTGAGCCATCTGTGAAGATACATAATGACCCAGTTGGGATAACACCATCTTTCCAGTCATCTCTGGCCGGAATGATGGTATTGAAACCTTTCTCCAAGGTCCACGTAGGTGTAGTATAATCTAGGTTGTTCGCAGTGGTGGCGAACTTCCTAAGGATGGATGAATGGCCTTATGAGTATGGAGTCCATCCAAGAGAAGCCTTTGTCCTGGCAGCCGTCCAGGCTGCCATTTGCTCGGCGTGTATATCCAAAGGGGTAAGATGCAATAAGACATCCAGCGCAGCTGTAGGGGTGCTTCTCATTGCACCACTGATACACAGCTCAGCTGTTCTTTGGTCCCTTTCCAGTATCTTACGATACGTAATCTTCTGTAATGCAGTCCACCATACCGATATGCCATGCATAAGTATAGGTCTGATTACGGCTGTATAGAGCCAGTGGACGATGCGGGGTTTAAGGCCCCAGTTGACTCCGATCGTTCTCTGGCATAGGAAGAGAGCTGTTTTGGCCTTATTTGCTCTTTCTATAAGATTCGGCCTCCACGTTAGTTTCCTATCGAGTATGAGACCTAGAAATTTCGCATCCTCCTTTATATGCAGTGTTTCATTACAAAGTCTTAAAGAAGGAAAATTGGGAAGTCTGTGCTTGTAAAGGGCACTACTTCAGTCTTGGCTGGGTTGACGCCTAGACCCTTTGTAGTGGCCCAATGAGAAAGAGTATTCAATGCTTGTTGCATTATATCTCTTATTGTTGAGAAGTACTTGCCGGTCACCACCAGCACAATATCATCAGCATAGGCCACCGTGGTGCACCCAGACTCCTTTAGAGTTATCAGTACTTCATTGACTGTCATATTCCAAAGGAGCGGCGATAAGACCCCACCTTGTGGTGTGCCTCTTTTGACCCGTCTGACTTCTTCCGAAAGCCCCAGGCTAGACTTTATGACCCTGCACCCTAGCAGCTGATCAATAAAGGACCTGGAGCACCCATCAACATTCAGACGCTGGAGTACCCTCGTGACCGCAGAAGGTTCAACATTGTTGAACGCACCTTCAATATCTAAGAAAGCAGCTAACGTGAATTCCTTGAATTCAAGGGATCTTTCGATGACCGCTACCAAAGAGTGGAGAGCAGTGTCTACTGATTTACCTTTCGTGTAGGCATGCTGCGAGGGAGAAAGCAGTTTTTTATCAATGCTTTGCTTAACATGGATCTCCACAAGTCTTTCTAGTATCTTGAGGAGAAAGGATGTGAGACATATAGGTCTCAAGTCTTTTGGATTGTGGTAGGAGGTTTTACCCGCTTTCGGAATGAAAGCCACATTCGCTACTCTCCAGGATGTTGGAATGTAGCTTAGGCTAAGGGAGCTCCTATAGATGGCTGCGAGCCAATTCAGAATTAGGTCACTGACTTTCTGAATTTCAATGGGATAGATTCCGTCTGGTCCCGGTGTTTTATAAGGCATGAAACCTTCTATGGACCACAGGAGTAAATCCCTGTTTATCAATCTGTCAATGGTGCCTAAATTATGTGTACTAGCTGGGCCCTCAAAACCTATTTCTACAGATGCAGCAAGAGATGTTGAGCCAGGAAAGTGAGTATCGAGATTGAGTTTCAATGACTCCTGACTGCTTGTGGTCCATGTACCGTCTGCTTGTTGCAGCATTTCTTGGCACATTGGGCTTTTCGAGAGAACTTTTCTCATTCTTGCGGCATCCGAAAAACCTTCTATTGTCGCACAAAAGGTCTTCCAGGATTCCCTTTTTGAGTTTCGCAGTTCATATTTGAACTCCCTGAGACGACTTTTGTAGTTGTCCCAGTCCAAAGCCAAATTAGACCATTTGGCCTTATTGAAGGCCTTTCTGCTTTCAGACCTTAGTTTGAGAAGTCTGCTGTTCCACCAAGGGGGTTTGGTTTTACCCCCATATTTTCTAATGGGACAGACTGCTTCTGATGCGTTATTCAGGAGGTTACTGAGATTTGTCACTTGATGTTCGAGATCTTCAGCATTCCAAGGGGGGGTGGGAACATCCTCAGGGAAGGATCTTTCCACTACTTGTCTGTATATGGCCCAGTCTGTGTTCCGGACATTCCTGTAACCAGGGGCCTTCTTCACAGTTGAGCACATATTGATATTAAAAAGGATGACTCTGTGGTCAGAAAAGGAGTGTTCATTGGATACTCTCCAGTTTTCCACACGGTTGAGCAGATCTGGGGAAACAAGAGTAATATCCAAGACTTCTTGTCTTACCCTTGTGATGAACGTGGGTTCATTTCCCCTATTGTGTAGGGAAAATGTAGTGATCTTACATGGGAAGCATAACTGGAGAGGTCATTGCTTACTTGTTGGGAAGTTACCTAATATTGCTCATGATACATAGTATACAGTTTGAGCAGAGTATTACGATCCGTAGGAAGACCTTCTTGCTGGATCTAAATTATGAGGCTCGTCCTGGTCTTACCATTGATGCATGTAGAGTCGGGTTTATCATGGATATAGGCTAGAAAGAGTTTTAAGTTATCGAAGACCCTTATTTCTCTAAGACGAGAAAGTAAGTACCGACCTTCTGTTGAGTCTGCAGAAATCAAAGTGTTTTTCACAACTGGATGTTGTAAAAGGTTCAAGAATTCCATCGACGACGAGTTAAATCCTTCCATCTGAAAGAATCCGATGTTGTATTGAAGAACAACCATTCGTATCTAGTGGGCATGAATATTTTGAAGTTTTTTATTGACTAGAAAAACGAGTTGAGAAAAAACTGTTTACCCAATTACAACAATAGTTGTTGGTTTACAGAGAAAAAATTGGACATAGTTTCACCTAATCACTTCCTAGCCACCAAACTCGTGGGATTAATTGCTACCAATCAGGAGTAATCACCACAATCCCGAACTACAATTCATTACGCCCTATTTATAGCTTAATTCTCTCGAATGCCGAACATTCCCCACAACGCAAATATGCAACAAGACTTTTGATAGTTTCAAATAAATAACTGCCGCCATCAAAGGATCTATACTAAAAACCTATTTTAAGGACAACCAATAAGGGAAAAGGGATATACTTAGATAATTCCCCCGGGGCGGTGGGGCCAACTCTGGGTATATATTGCTGTGTTGTGGCTGTGGCTGCAGAACAGTCATTGCGGCTTTCGTTGGTGGTATTAGACCATTTAATATCCACCCTTATATTGGGGCAGCTTAAAGTTCCATTCCTCGTCCTTCCGACCAGGCCTTCGCCCCGCAATTATTTACATAGGGCCTTTCCGATGTGTACACATTCTTAGGCTTCTGATGGATTTTATTGATTTATGGACAACGGAAATTATGTTGAAATTCAATCAATCTATCAAAAGAGGTCAAAGGATGTTGGCTATACTTTCCGGAGGGTTGGAAATCTTTTTTTATACATATATTATATATAGCCACACTCTTTCCTTTTTTATTTAGCTTATTTGGTGTGTGTCCGTGTGGGTGTTATCAAATTCAAATTTTTTCCTCAACTCGAAATTCGGCCACTTGTTTGACTGACGTCTTTTGGGGCTTGAAATGTGATACACAATGTGGGGCTAAAAATATTTTAATAGTCTTATTTAAATATTTCAGATCGTATTGTGATGGCGCACAAAAGTTTGGTCACTCTAGAGTGTGACGAAGGGCTGATGGACATGTCGATTCGAAGCATCGATCCCTGCTTATTTTGGAGTTAAAATATGCTGGCAGTTTATTTGTGTATAATATGGCTATCAAGATAAGACAAGACGAATATGCTGATGAGTATATATATTTTGGGGATTCTAACATATTATCTGCACAAAATTTACACATATTGCGAACTGGAAGAAAATTGAGTTTAAAACTCTTACAAAATTCAAAACTTAAATATTGTTTTTAGGAGAACAGTATGTACCTTTAAAAGTGTCAAACTTTGAACCCCGAAACAACTGCTGAAAAGATACGTGCCATATTTCAAATTGTAGGATAGGAGATCGAAAACTGAGAAAATGAGCAGAAAATCCCAAGCAGAAGTAGACATAAAGCCAAAGACAATTAGAAACATAACAATTCTCATAGGTATAGTTGGATGATGGCTTCTATGGTTAATATTTAGCTCACATCCTTAGTTTCTTTTCATCACGAAGCAATAAAAAAACATATAATTTGAACGCGAAGAACCAAACTTGGATTTCTAGGCTGATAGTCGCACACTTTAACTCGAAGGTTACCGAGTCCCACAAAATGATTCACCAAATCAAATATGCAATAAATTATTTCAGCAATTGAAACCTATTCTACTTTAACGACAGTCTGTCTGCATCATATTTGCGGTATTGAATATATTGTCATCCCATGCAAACAGAAGAGACTCTTATTGCTTTTGTGTATCGACCTCCAAGAACCGCATTGCAGACTCTTGAGAATTGTCTTTCAACTCTCCTCTCTGAATATTCAAATAGCAGGAGTTTTAAATTATAATTTTCTTTGATCCAACTGTGATGACCTTCGATTCTTTCTAGCGAAATACAATTTCAATTAGTTTTGCCGAGAAAGCTTAAAAACTCGGATTACTGAAAAGTCTAAATATGAAAACACGTGAGTTCCAAATTAAAGGATTTATTATATGCGCACGCTACAAGGGTTCATGACAAACTGTCATTCATTGAAGCAAATAGAGTGCCTAGACTGAAAAGACTTAAATTATAATTCAACTTTTCTCAACCTTAAACCTAGAGTACTACAGAATTTTGCCAAACACAGATTTGCGTTTTTCTGACCGTGCGACAAATTCTTTCATTATAACATTCAAATCTAAAGCAGCTGTGAGTTCTTTATGTACATGTAATAGCAAAAGGTGTGTTAGTCGCTTTTGGGACATCGAATTTCTTAAATAAGTTTTCAACCTTCTTAAAGCGCTAATTGATCGTTCAGAAGTCGCGGCGGATGCAGGCATGCAGGTATCGTTAGGATCAAAATTATCAGTAAAATTACTTCATCCAACATATCTTTAGTTGTCGTCGGTAGCTTCGCGAGTTTGTCGCTCAATTCGGAACAGTTGGAGCTCTCAATGTCAGGCACACTTTGGAGCAGAAAAAGTTGAGCATGCAATCTACTAATATTGAAATCTTCAGCAAAGACACCAAGTTTTTCCGCGAGCTTTGCTTCGTCGCCAACTAAACCTTTAGTCTCGTTTAACAAGACAGTTTCGAGTGAAACTAGAATAGACAAACCACTTTGGTCGAACCTTTCACTCAATTCTGATATTTGCAAATCCAAAATTTCGAAATAGGTTTTTTTTTAACAAATCTTTGGCTGAAAGTCGCACCGCGGTGGAGAAGATTTTGAAGTATGCTCGTAACGTTTGTTCGGTTGTCTCACGCGGGGTTCTTTGAAAGTGTTCAAGTCAAACTGGTTCGATTCTTCAAGCGTTTTCTCAAATAAATGGTCGAACTCGGTGTCTGTGCGGAACAATTGCAATCTCGAAGAAAGTAAATCAGCAGCTTGTTTTGCACCTCTAGCTGTTAGACCAAGCAAAGGAGCAAGGAGCAAAAATTTGAATGCTGACGTTGATTTTTTTTCCGGCTTTACGGTTTCGCAGTTTTCGAGCTGAACTAACGTTTCCTGCACTCGTGGATAATTCTCTTTGAATCTTTTCAAAGATTGCACACGTGTGCACCATCGCGTAGGACATAAAGCGAGTAATCGTGTTGGTTTATCAACCGGCAAATCATCATCTGATGACGATAAATAGTCTTCGCATGCTTGTAGATCGACTTTATCGTACATTTTCTTTCTTTTTGCCGATTCTAAAATGGTATTCGAAACATCTTTAACTAATCACATAACATCGCATACCCCGCTTTGTAGTTTAGCTGTTTCTTGGAGAACAAGGTCCAGTGAATGGTTGGCGCAATGGACGAAGATTGATTTTGGTTGCTCGTCTTGAAACAACTTCTGCACGCCTTTGTGACGTCCAGCCATCGTAGGTGCTCCATCGAAACAGTGGCCTCTCAAGTCATCTAGAGGTAGTTCCAGGCGAAGGAGAACGTCTTGGATAGCAGCCGTGATCGTTTTTGCACATCCGTCAGGTCGACCACTCTCCTCCTTTCACACCCTGGACCAAAGTCTAGAAATTAACAAGTCTTTCATCTTCCTATAGTTAATGAGTGGAAGGTGAACAGCTATATGCAAAAGTTCTTCGAATGACGATATCTGGCTATCAGAAAGAGAATGCAACATTTTTATACGCGTTTGCATACAACTAAACAGCTAAACTTTTATGAGTTTATATGGGAATAAACTTAATGTATTGGTGCATATTTGCTCGTTTGTTTTGATTTATGAAAGAAAACAGCTGATTCCTTTTCTGTTCTGCATACTTTATCGTAAAGAGAGAATTTGTCTTTGTCTCGCTGAATTCACGAAGTATGCGTTGATTTTTGCTCAGCAGTGAATCAGTGATGTTCATATATGCACCACTGACATATAGTAATGGACTGCTGATTGAGGATGCTGAATGGCACCATTTTTCTCCAGAAATAGAAAACCTTTTTTATGCAAACAAAACAATTTTCTTCGAATTTAAGAGAAAATAAGTGATAAGATGCTTGTTATAATTAACAGAAATAAATTTCCATCACTCATTTTTATTTATTAGCAGTTTTTTCATTAAATAAATGTATTTATTCCAAAACCGTGACGGTTATTTCCCCTGTTTAACGAAGTTTTCAAAATAGCTCAAGAGTGAGACAGAAGAACGAAAACTATACCTGTCTATTTTTTTCTAGTTATGTTTATATCGCTGACATGCGCTGACGATTATAGTTCATTGGGATTTTACGTGGGAGCGAGGCAGGAATAGTTTTTGGTGCCATTTTTTTGTATGGGATTTTGCTAATTTAGCAGTCCATTACTATATGTCAGTGATATGCACGCACACAACTAACGGGGGAAAAATTTTGTATGAAGATGAAAGACTTGTTATTACTAGACTTTGCCCTGGCCTTGGGACCAGACGACGGCGGAGTTCGTTGGACACTCGTTCAATAATCACATAAGACCCAAGACACTATTTCAACATTTAAGTTGTAGAAGACACAAGACACAATTTGAACTTTTAAGTTGCAACTAACAGTGCTCTTGACAAAAATAAACTGAAGTAAACTTGCACGATGCATGCTTTTAAGTTAGTTGGAAACAGGGGATACTTATAATAGTGACAATAGGATCATCAATTTTGGTTGTCCTATTGGCTATTAAAAACAAACGACCATAAAAGGACATAGCGAATCCAAAGTCAAAAAGTGCATTGGTTACGCATGGTCAAAAGTTCTGTCTAGAGGATTATCGTTGAGTCATCTAATCCGGATAGACTAGAAAGGTCGACTTCTCGTGAAAAGCGATCTTTTTGCCCCTAAAATGGTCTTACACCAATTTGTATTAAAACAAAAACGCAAACGCAGTCGTAAAGTTAACGTTACGGATGCTGTCACTGCAAACCCCTATCTAAGCTCGTCTATCCGCGCACCCTCACTCCAATGGGCTCAAACTATATCCCTGAACCGGTTGCGGCATCAACCTCTTCTATTAGTATCATTGGACCGTCGGGCACTGGAGATGCTGAGTCTCCGGTAACCTGCACTAATCTGACAACGGTACCCAGGCCACGAACTATTTTCATTTCGCGTTTCTCCCCAGAAACTACGTGCGAGGCAATTAAAGAATACCTAATGGGGAAAACTATTAATCCTGCTACAGTCTCCTGCAGGAAGATCAGCAATGTCTCCAAACCGGTTGCGTCTTTCATCTTGACTGCACCGCCCAATACCGCTGAAAAGCTTTTAGACCCCACGTTCTGGCCTCCTGGTGCCTTTTCAAAATGTTTTGTCCCCCGCACGCGCGAGCAGCGCACTCCTGATACTCTACAAGTTTCAAAAAACTTAAGACGCTTTCCCTCTATTACCAAAATGTGAGGGGAATCAGATCTAAAACCCAAGTGTTTCTGTCGACTTCGGCCAGTGATTTCGATATAATCGCTTTTACAGAAACATGGCTATACAGTGGGATTCTTAATGCCGAACTTTTCGACTCTTCCTTCCAAGTTTTTCGGAGGGATAGATATATTGACTCGGAGGCTCGTGGAGGTGGTGTACTACTAGCATGTAGTAACCTTCTCAACTGTTGCTTAATAACGCTTCCTGATTTTTCCAACACTTTAGACATTGAGGTCCTCGCTCTCAAAGTCTCCCTTGTTCATAACAACTTATTTTTAATCTGCTGTTACATCCCACCAGATATGTTCAGCACTCTTGACGATAGAGGTCAAAATCTCTACGATATTCTAATCACTTGCATAAATCATATCCAAGATATGATGGATTCCAAAGATGAACTCCTACTTGTAGGTGATTTTAACTTACCCAATGTTAAATGGGTATCGTGCGATGATGACGAAAACTACCTTCCTGGAAACAACCTTAACTCTAGGGAATCCAGCTTTCTGAATTCCTTATTTTCCTGCGGCTTGTGCCAAATGAGCGGTGTGAATAATATTTTAGGAAGGCGGTTAGATCTTGTATTCTTTTCCGACTCAGACAACATGAATGTTGAGCCTAGCTCAATTGTCTTGTCACCTGTCGATAATTATCACCCTCCTCTCCTACTGAGCTATTGTTCTGTCTTTAACAATAAGCCAATCCCAGAGGAGCCAACTTTTACCTTTAACTTTAAAAAAGCCAACCTTGAGGAACTGTCATCCAAGCTAACTTCGGTCGATTTCAATTGGTTGCTCTTACCTAATGAGTTGGATGTCGATGTAGCCAGATTTTACTCCGTCCTGTATGAAACTTTCGCATCCTGTGTACCTATCGAGCCGTTAAAATCGTCCAGATCATCTCCACCGTGGTACAACAACGAGTTGAGACGTACCAAAAACCTGAAGAATAAACTCTGGAAAAACTACCTGAAGAAGAAAGACACTGCGAGTTTCGATGCATTTCTCAATTGCTATGACCAATTTCATGCTCTCTCCGAAACCCTCTATAAAGAGTACCTCAGAAACATGGAAGGTAAAGTGTTTGGTGATTCCAGAGCATTCTTTCAATTTATCAACACAAAGAAAAAAGTTGATAATTACCCTTACACCATGAAATACGAGAACTCCCTTAGTTCTAATTCAGCAGAAATTTGTGACAATTTTGCATCGTTCTTCCTCAAATCTTTCTCGTCCCCTGTATTCCAACCAGATGAAGACAATTTTCGACATATCAATGCAATCCAAGCGGCTCAAAACTTTTCCCTGTCTATAACCAGGGATGATATCTCGAAGCATATAAATGAACTTCCACAAGACTTTTCGTCCGGCCCGGAGTCCCTCCAGCTGTTCTAAAATCCTGTGCAGGGGCCCTACTGTCTCCTCTTCTATGTTTATTTCAAAAATCCCTAAATAAAGGGCGCTTCCCAACCTTATGGAAGAACTCTTTTATAATACCCGTCCATAAGAAAGGCTGTAAAAACGAAATATCTAATTATAGGCCAATTGCGAAGTTATCGTCTATACCAAAACTCTTCGAATCTATTATTTATTCTGCTATCGCCCCTATCTGCAAGAGGCTTATCTCAACAAACCAACATGGTTTTCTTGCAGCCCGTTCCACTACTACTAATTTACTGGAGTTCTCTTCACACACAATTAGAGGCTTTGTCACTGGCTGTCAAACTGACTGTGTCTACACAGACTTTAGTAAGGCTTTCGATAAGCTCTCCCACTCTATTATAGTTCTTAAACTAAAGAAATTAGACTTTCCGCATGCCCTTGTGGATTGGTTCCAGTCGTACTTAGCCGATAGAACCTACCAGGTTCTATTCCGCGGAGTCAAATCGAAGAATATCGAAGCGTCCTCTGGAGTCCCGCAAGGCAGCCATCTTGGCCCTCTTCTTTTTATTTTATCAATTGACGATATTGTTACACTGCTAAGGCACTGTAAAATCCTTATTTACGCTGATGACATCAAACTGTATCGCCACATAAGGAGTATAGAGGATTGCAAACTTCTGCAAGCAGATCTAAACACCTTCTATTCTTGGTGTTCCAACAACAACCTTGTGCTTAATATTAGTAAATGCGAGATCATGACTTTTGGTAGGAAACGTGGTGTTATAACTTATGACTATACTTTCCTTGACAACAAGGTCTCCCGTACTGAATCTGTAATCGATCTTGGGGTTAGGTTAGAAAGTAAGTTGGATTTCTCCACCCACATCAATTATATCTCCTCCAAGGGCAATTCAGTCCTGGGATTTATAAAAAGATGGTCCAAAGAGTTCAACAACCCCCTCGTTACTAAACACCTGTACGTATCTTTGGTTAGGCCTTTGCTTGACTACGCTTCCCAAGTATGGTCTCCTTACTACTCCTCCCATGTTAGTAGAATCGAATCGGTTCAAAGGAAGTTCGTCCGGTTTGCACTCAGCCACCTCCCATGGGATGACCCACTCGCTCTTCCGCCTTATGAGAACAGACTTAAATTGCTCAACTTAAGCTCCCTTCATAAGCGCCGCGAGGTCGCTGACGTTATATTCGTTCATCGACTGATGAATGACAAGGTGGACTCTGGTTTCTTAAGAAACCGCGCGTCATTTAGAGTGAATAACTACAACCTGAGAGGTGAACCTCTTTTGCACATTAATTCCTCTAACACCAATTATGGCATGTTCGAACCCGTTAATCGCATGCTTATAAATACTAACAACAATAGGAGTGTGTTTAGCTTGCTAACCAGTGAAGTTGTCCTTAAAAGGACCCTTCTCAATGTGGCGTGACTCTCTGCGTGCTCCACTCCCTTTTTAGTTTTGCATGCTCCTCTGTTTAATGTTTTTGATCTTTTATGTTTTTAATATTTTATGTTTGCATGTCTCAGCTGAGCCACGGCAGTGGTAAATATTTCTCAGCCCTGCTGGGAAGTGCGCCTTCTGTCTTAGAAGGGAAACTCTATATATGTATATATATACATATATATATATATGTATGTATGTGTATGTATATATAGATTTTCATGCTTAGCTGTAAAGTGCGCCTTCTGTGCTAGAAGGGTTAACTCTAACTCTAGAACATATCCGTCTTTCCATTACATCTCTCCATCACGCGCATTCTGAATCAAAACCTCACCTCATGGATTTAGGAAGCACAATTGATTCAGATTCCTGAAGGCTGAAGTGTTTTTAATCCAACATTGAGTGTAGCATTAAAATATGGGAAGACTTAGGCAATGGACTTCCTTTCTTTAAGTTGACAATTTCTTTTGAGAAGGCTTGTAGTTGGATGCTTTTTTTCCAATATAGCTTGGCATTATGAAATTCTTCGGATTATCTTGCGAAGCTTACGGTAGCGGCTGTAGTTTTCGACCGGCAACAACTGCGTTATTTCGAGTAAAAGCGAAGTAAACGAGTCTTTGTATCAGTCTCGGGTCTCTGAAATCCAGAACGGTCCATTGATCCATGCTTCTGCTCTTATGCAATTTTTACCATTCATTCCTCGCGTTAACATATCCGCAAGGTTCTCATTACCAGGTCAATGTCTGCAACTTGTATCACTTGACAGCTGTTTGATTTCTCGAACTCGAGTTGCAATGAAAGATTTGTATTTATGACGATCGCTGTGAATCCAATAGAGTGTTATTTTTGATTCCGACCAGTTAGCTTTTCTTTTAAAAATTTTGCGAACCTATTGACAACGAGGGCTGCTTTCAACTCCAATTTAGGTAATGTCGAACTGGTTCTCCTTTTCTCCAATGGGCCCACACGATTTCTTGAGTATAAGAATGTTGCATGGATGGAACCATCAACGTTTACGCTTCTTACATAACTAACAGTTCCGCGAACGGCGGAGCTAGCGTATGCGAAAACATAAAGTTCTTGAGATGATTTTCTTTAGTTGCTGAAAACTCATCGGGAAATTGTGACTTCACTAAAAAGTTGCGTTAAAGATGTACTCCAAACTGTTTGCACTCGTTGTGGCAATGGCTTATCCCATTCAAAATGTATACGCCAAATCTCTGTGGCAGGGGCTCAAAAGCTTCCAATTTAAAACGAAAGAATCGAATATGACAAGTGGATCAAAGAGTTTAGTGATGGTTTCCACGAGGTTCCGTTTAGTAGGTACTTCTTGAAGTTGAGAGGGCAGCTCTCGGAAATCTACCAACAGACAAATTATCGCCCGAGCTAGACCAAATTAAAATCTAAAAGCTTTTGTACTTCGGGTAGCCTTTCGTTAAACAGAGCGCGGGTAACGCTGCAATTCGTATTCCATTTTCGGATCTTCATCGAGGTTCGCTTTTGGATATCAATAGTCTCTTCATAGATAGTAGCAGCTTTTTTGGTACATTTGTGCTTGCCACAAAATCGTCCATATAAAAGGCTCTTTTTAGCAAGGCACATGTGCTGCGAAATAGTCAAGACTCGTATTCAAAGTTCTTCTGCAATGTGGCACACAGAAGAAAGGGACTGCAGTATACACCGAAGGTGACTCTGGTAATCCTATAGACGGCAATGCGTGGAGGTTTTTTGATTTAACGATAAAGCGTTGATGTTTTGTCGTCTGTGTTTACCGGACGATCGGGCAGGTAGAAGATACACTTAGCTTGGACTGTCTCTGCAACGCGTTCAGCAATACTGAAAACAATAAACTCTCTCATCGCACTGTCGTAGTCCAAGAGCTTTCTTACATCACCTGAAAATTTAGATCATAATTTATTGAAACGTAAAGGTCGTTACTGAAGCACACGAAGGAGTTTCTTGGTTACAGTTGCTAATTACTGATCCTTGAACAGTGCAACCGAATAGAATATTAATTACCACTAAATCCTTTCGTTAGCCGTCGCGATTCATTGTGCACCACCTCCCTCCTTTGGGGGCCTCGGTAGCCTAGGGAGTAAGGCATCTGGCTACCATCCAAGAGGTCCTGTGTTCGATTCCCGGCAGCCCCACGGTCCTTCGCCTTTTCAACTTTCTCACCTACATAACTTTCCTTCTTTCTTCTTCCCTCTTTACATTCCTGATTCCTCTTGTCATAGCCTTCCTTAACGGCTCTTCCCCGCTCCACCAAAGCGCATGTCATCGGTTGGTTGATGAGATTCAATTCGTTTCAGGAGGCATAACACTCCAGTGAGTTGTTCTCGATGCTTCCATGTCCGAGTTAAGATAGTAATCCCGAGTCGAAAAATGTTGTCTCGATTTTGCTACCTGTTTTGA
Source organism: Thereva unica (assembly GCA_949987705.1). NCBI lineage: Eukaryota > Metazoa > Arthropoda > Insecta > Diptera > Therevidae > Thereva > Thereva unica. Next base: position 24,883,891 of record OX465285.1, on the reverse strand, counting down.
GGGCGTCCGATATCGTACGATAGCGTAAAAGCAAGTTCAGTTCTATTGTTTGGACGATCTCAGACGACATCAGACGGTCTTCTTTTGTGCTTTTTCAGGGCGTCTGAGATCGTTTGATGTCTTAAATTCTATCGCGCGGGAAATGACCTGCGCAGGTCGTTTTCCCTTTTCGGGCATTAATAAAACCTCTCGAAATGAAATCGTACGGCATGTGTACTACATTGATGTATTTAATATATTAATTTGTAATTAATAAAAATTAATCAAAATTCGATATTTTTAATTTCAAATTATTAAAATTAATATAAATAAAAATAAAAAAAAAATTTTTCTCATAGATATATACTGAAGTTATTTTTCTTTTCCTGGAGGATAGTTGAAACCTGAAATGCTTAAGACATAATATTAGATTTTAGCTTGGGGAAAATCGCCGAAAAAACGTCTTCGCTGGGATTCGAACGCGATAAACTAAGTGAAATGAAAATTAAATTTCAGTCTAAGTCCAGTTTTCGAGTCACGAATTCTAAGAAAAATCTTGTGTGAAATCGAATGAGATCTTCGGATATCGTCCGAAAACGACAGAAAATTTGTATTTTAAATTGTGAGACCGTCTGAAATCGTAAGGAGACCCTAAAAATGGTCGCCGCACGAGAGAACAATAGAAGTGAGACCGTACGAGAAGGTCTGATGTCTTAAAATTTCGACTCGGGATGGTTGTGGCAGCTCCTCCCTTCCTGTCTAGAGCTGCTGTTCGACATTGCACTCTATACGAAGAAAATGTCGACGATTGTCGACAGTATAATGGGCCTTCCCTGAGCTTCTAGTATTTCACATTAAAAAACAAAAAAAATAATGATCCGCATCTATTAAAACATCAATTCCTTCTGTGAATAGGAGGTTATTGTCGAGATTCTCGAAAACCAGGCACTTAACGCCGGGAACTGGTAAAATATGGCGCAAATATTTGGAACCATCACTGCTAATCTCCATACACTACATATTTCATTGAATCGAGATATTTAACGTAATCTTCACAGGATCATATGCCTCGATCGGCGCCCATTCTACGTACCCAAAGGATAAAATTCGTAACTTAATTTGATCTTCAGCTGGCAACCCCAGCTTTTCAACTAGGTCCATAGTGACGGAGGAACGCTGACTACCGCCATCAAGAACCAGGCGGATTATTATTGACGTCTGCGAAATGGAAAGGCATAAAGCAAGAGCATAGGCTGTTTGTAAATAAACCCCAGATGACTGAAACGCCATAGAACATAAACTAGAAGCAGTAGAAGACTTCGGTCCGACTTTTCTTGCCAAGCAATCTGCCTTTAGTGTTGATTTATAAGAAGGATCGCATAAGCACGATGAATGTCGCTCTTTATAATTAATGCTGCAGCGGCATCCGCGAGAAGAATCACCCTTACGTAAACATCTGAAGCACAGGACTGTAGCAACCCAGGGATAGGGGGGGGGCTTTGCCCCACATGGTTTTCTCATATATGAAATTGATACACTAGAAAAATAAGAACCAAATTAAACGACAATCGAAAATAAAAGCCCCCCCATTCAGCATTTTCCCCCCAAATTGACATCCCTGTAATCCAGGTCTACACGGGTATTCCTTCATCACAAGTAACTTTACACGGAGATATTTGTATGTATGCCGATAATTAGATGCTAGATGGAAGAGGAAGAGGATAAGCAGAAGCACATTGAAGTGAGTGTGTTAAATCTTTGCCGCAAAAGAGCAAGAGTACGCGACCATAGGTTTAGTGATTGATTTGGGCTTGGGTTAAATTTTGAATTTCTTCAATGTCTTTTATCTACAACATAATAATTATTTTAATTCCTATGCAATTTTCTAAAATCAATTCTTTTTTTCATATTTCCAGATGCATACACACCATCACCATCTTCAAGTACATCAATGAATTCCCCAGAAGCAGCAACCTTCACACGCGGCATAATAAATCCGAATTATCCCGGATTCCAGCACTTAGCGCACACTCTGTCCGAGCATTTTGTCAATCACCACTCGGACGCCGACGACAGTGATTTGTCCGAGTTCGAAGTTGAGTTAAGTGTCGAAAGTCTCGACGAGAATCTTGAACATTTCAACGCGAACTTAAACAATAATAATTTAAACAATAACAATAACAATGTTATCAGTACACGAAACAGTACCGCGATGCCACAGAACATGTCTCCGAACGATGAACTAAACTACAATTTGGAAGCGGCCGTTCCGAAGCAGGCACGCGAACACAAAATCATTTGTTTGCCCGAAATCAGGGTGTCTTCGTCGCTGGACAATAATGGAGATAACACAGATTCGAACAGTGATAAGAGTGATCAAGAAACAGAGGATATCGTCGATAGTAAGCCGAGTGCAGATCCTGACGCGACAGTTGTGCAGGAGCAAGATAATCCCGTGCGTTTGGACAAGTGCCAGCAGCCAGATAAGATGGACGCGATTGAAACGGAAGACATATCACATGACTTAAAGACTTTCCTAGAAAAATACGAGACTGTAGCTGATGTAGCAATAGAGGAGGAGAAGGATTGCGTTCTGGATGAGGAGACCAAGCAGGAGGACCTGCGAAACTGCCCAACGCCGGATATTTTAATCAAAAACGGATCCACAAAAAAGGGACAAAAATCATCGTCTGAGAATCGGCCGGACTTGCTGCGAAATGTTAGTCCTAGACCGGATTCGAGGAATTCAGATGTGCAGCAAGATAATCAAAAATTGGAGGAGGAGAATGTCCTTGAGAAGAAGACGCGCAATCCTGTTCCAGATAATGTTCCTATTGAGGCGAAGCGGCCGGAGAAGGAGGACAACTCTTTTGGAATTACTCCAGTCGATATTGTTGGCGATTTTGGAAGGGAGGTCGAGAGAGAGTTTGGACTTATCGTATCGGGTTATAATACAAGGATATTGTGCAGAGAGTATTCCCCGGTGGCCGATTCTAGAGGGAATAGCAAGTTGAAGCTTAAGGTGAGTGTTTATACTTTAGCATGAGTTTTAAGTCTTAAGCCTCGTTTACATCCCAAAATCAATGCGAAAGTGCACTTTGGAGCTCTTTTATCGCACAGAAGTTTGTATACTTTTTTCTCTGTAGCACGAAAGTTCTGGAATTGTGTTGTGTGGACTCTTTCTTTATGATCTAGGCCCATCATTAAATTATAAATTTCCGAACCCAATTTTCTGGCTCGCCTTAAGGGAAAAACGAAGAATGACTTTTCGTGTCTGCGAGCTGGACGTTTTTGCTGCCGACTCTCCCGTTTACGTTAACGAAAGCCTCACCTCTGCCAACAATTTGATACATTGTTTACAACCAATGCTTTATGCTTGTTGCACTCTATGCAGCGCGACTTCGACAAAGTAAGAACTAGGAATCAATAATGTGACCTGCCTATAGCAATGTAGGAAACGCAGTTTCTCATAAAAATATCGAGGACACATTTTATTCATAGGCTTAAAAATAAATTTTAATTCGTGGTAGGAACGATAGCTTGCAAAAGTAAGACCAATAAGCTGGATGCATATGATTTAATATGATAATGCCGTCTTAGCCTGTATACAAAACGGAGACTATCGTTAAAAGCAACTTCCATATTTCTCATACACACCGAATTAAGTTTGGGGAAAATAAGACTGCCACCATACCTCAAGTAGGGCATATTTAGAGCAACCACAAGCATTTTTTGCATATCAGGTGTGAGAAGGCTAGGGCTAGACCAACGACTTTTCGAAGAACTCTACTCTACTACAGCAACTAAATTTAGAATTAAACTCAACATCTAAGATTTCTGACTGAGTCAACGTAAGGTAAGATGACATCATTTATTACAATTGGTGCGAAAGTACTTAATAGAATGGGTGTCTTACTAACAACGAGACATGAAGATTTCCTAGGATTTAGGGGCAGTTTATTGGTAGCAGTCCAATGGAAAATACTACTCAAATCATCGTTGAATTTACACTCAACGGTTGAATCGATGGGCATACCTATGTAGATTGGTACATCATCTGCATATAAGTAAACAGATGTGTGCTTAATTACAAGAGGAGTATCATTAAAGCAGATGATAAACAGCATGGGACCCAGAATAGAGCCTTGTGGAACATCACATCGTAGAAATATGGGTTCGGATAATTTATCCTGGATTTTAACGATTTGAGAGCGACCAAATAAGTAGTTTAGAATTAATTTCGCAGCAGTAGAACCGAAATTACTACCAATTACTAGCAAGAGCTATACATGACCAACGAGCTTTCGTCGAAAAGTCCAGTAAAATCAAGAAAGTTATTTTAAAGATGAACATACGTGGCTGCTGATTTCTCTGGACTTCTCACATAAGGCCCCGCCGAGGGAAGACTATGTCACGAGATTTCCTCTCAAAAGCCGGAATATGTTATTCTTCGACGTCAAGCTCTCAGTGATTCTAACCAGGCCATCAGACGCGTACCCTAAGTTCAACTTAAGATCAGTTTACACGCAATGGTTTGCTTGTGCCAACTGGCTTGCGCAAGTCAATTTGCACAAGTGAATCGTTGCGTGTGAACGCTTGCACCAGCAAATCCTTGCTTGTGAACCGACCTTTAGACAGAGTAGAGTCCCATGCAGGCGGCTTTTTTGAGGAACTCCTGCCGGTCATTACCGACTTAGCTAATGGGGGGCTTGATAGCCTAGGGAGTAAGGCGTCTGGCTACTATCCCAGAGGTCCTGGGTTCGAATCCCGGTCAGCCCCTCAGTCCTTCGCCTTTTCCATTTTCCCACCTATATAACTTTCCGTCTTTCTTCTTCCCTCTTTACATTCCTGATTTCTCCTGTCATAGCCTTCCTTAGCCTTTCCCCGTTCCACCAAAGCAAATGTCATCGGTTGGTTGATGAGATTCAACTGGTTTCAGGAGGCGTAACACTCCGGCAAGTTGTTTCTCGATGCCCCGATGTCAGAGTTGGGAATGGGTGGACCAAAAATATCGCTGGTAGGTTGTAGTAGTTCCTTCCTCCCCAACTAGGGCTGCTGTTCGACATTGCACTCTATACGAAGAAAATAGATTGTCGACAATATAAAAGGCCTGAGACTCTAGTCTTTCACATAACAAAAAATAGCAGTCTTGTGTCACTTCATGAATCAAAACAGCCTTGCTGCTGCGGTCTAAAACCTCAGTGGAAGCAAGAGTATTTAAAATTTGCCTCAAATTATAATCTATGACTTGAAGCCTAGACTGCAAGTCCTCAAACTCATTGTACACTGTAGCAAGGCCGTGCTGCACAGCTTCCACCTCTTCCCTCTCTTGTAATCAGTGCAGTTTCCTATCCGTTCCGGTGCTTTCTTTTGACATTTCAATCCGCGTAGATCGTAGTTCATTGTAACTGGCCCTTTACTCCTATCGGAATTACTCAGTAAGTCCCCTGGTGGCAGCTCTAGTTTACCCCGACATTTTGTCTGGAAAGGTTTTAACGGCAAGGTCAACTAACACAGTTAAAACTCAATGAGAGGGGAAAAAAGACTAAGACCGCTTTATGACTAGAATAAATAGCACGCACGTAGGTGAGTAGAAAAATCGAAATATCGAAACATAAATTCAGGATTAGCGAAGAACAAATTTAAAATACTCGGAGCCTCGAAAAGTCACATGTAGCCCGAGTAAAAATACCACTTTCCGCGGGCGAACAGAGGCCGCTTGACTTTTTTGCTGTGGCACAATTTAAATCCTCCGACTACAACTTCTGCAATTTCCCGTTAAGGTTTTGTTACCATCAATACCATGACCACCAATAAGGCTCAGGCACATAGTTTCAAATTGATTAGTGTGGATCTGAGGAGTGTCTGGTTCTCACATGGCCATTTAATTGTGACGTGGCAAGAGTCAGTTCACCTGACACCCTGATCATTATCAAACCAGAATTCCAGTAATGTTGTATACAGGGAACTCTTGAAACATTAATATGAGGTATTGAAAGAATAGCCTTACTAAGTCATTTCTTCCTTGCTCGTGAAGCTCTATTTCCCCCATAAGGGATTGCAGGCCTGAGGTTCTCTATAACTAACTCAACCATAACTTGAAAGTCGGGGGCTTACATTAAGGTATAACATATCTATATCTATAAAAATCTCGTGTCACAGTGTTTGTTACCGTACTCCTCCGAAACGGGTTGACCAATTTGCATGAAATTTTTTGTGTATATTTGGTAGGTCTGAGAATAGGTCGTACGCTATTTTTTATACCTTTAACCAAAAAAACAGCTGCAAAATCCAAAAAAAAATGGTAATTTTAGGAATTTTCACTTCATTGTAGTTTCAATAGCTTCATGGCCTACCTATTGTTTGACAAATGTAAAATTGAATCATTACATTTAATGAAAATTTCAAATTTACGCAGCTGTCAAACAATAGGTAGGCCATGACGCTATTGAAACTAAAATGATCCATGGCGGCCGTCTCAAGAGGGCGGTGTACCACTTTCTTCACAACCACCTCGACATGGGTATCAAATGAAAGGGTATGATAAGTAGAATACAACAAGCAATGTAGTATACAAAATATATCTTTAGATCCATGGCGGCCGTCTCAAGAGGCCGGATTACCACTTTCTTCACAACCACCTCAACATGGGTATCAAATGAAAGGGTATGTTAAGTTCAATACAATAAGCAATGTAGTATACAAAATATATCTTCAGATCCATGGCGGCCCTCTCAAGAGAGCGGGGTACCACTTTCTTCACAACCACCTCGACATGGGTATCAAATGAAAGGGTATGATAAGTAGAATACAATAAGCAATGTAGTATACAAAATATATCTTTAGATCCATGGCGGCCGTCTCAAGAGGCCGGATTACCACTTTCTTCACAACCACCTCAACATGGGTATCAAATGAAAGGGTATGTTAAGTAGAATACAATAAGCAATGTAGTATACAAAATATATCTTTAGATCCATGGCGGCCGTCTCAAGAGGGCGGGGTACCACTTTCTTCACAACCACCTCGACATGGGTATCAAATGAAAGGGTATGATAAGTAGAATACAATAAGCAATGTAGTATACAAAATATATCTTTAGATCCATGGCGGCCGTCTCAAGGGGCCGGATTACCACTTTCTTCACAACCACCTCAACATGGGTATCAAATGAAAGGGTATGTTAAGTAGAATACAATAAGCAATGTAGTATACAAAATATATCTTTAGATCCATGGCGGCCGTCTCAAGAGGGCGGGGTACCACTTTCTTCACAACCACCTCGACATGGGTATCAAATGAAAGGGTATGATAAGTAGAATACAATAAGCAAAATATATCTTTAGATCCATGGCGGCCGTCTCAAGTGGCTGAATTACCACTTTCTTCACAACCACCTCGACATGGGTATCAAATGAAAGGGTATGATAAGTAGAATACAATAAGCAAAATATATCTTTAGATCCATGGCGGCCGTCTCAAGTGGCCGAATTACCACTTTCTTCACAACCACCTCGACATGGGTATCAAATGAAAGGGTATGATAAGTAGAATACAATAAGCAATGTAGTATACAATATATATCTTCAGATCCATGGCGGCCGTCTCAAGAGGCCGGATTACCAATTTCTTCACAACCACCTCAACATGGGTATCAAATGAAAGGGTATGATAAGTAAAATACAATAAGCAATGTAGTATACAAAATATATCTTTAGATCCATGGCGGCCGTCTAAAGAGGCCGGGTTACCAGTTTCTTCACAACCCCCTCAACATGGGAATCAAATTAAAGAGTATGATAAGTAGAATACAATAAGCAATGTAGTATACTCAATATACCGATTCATGGCGGCCGACGCAAGACCCATGTTCTTTAAGGCATTTCATCTGTGTAAAATTCATATCTCGAAAAATATTAAGTCAATGGATGGTTTTTATTGTTTACTATTGACTTATGGGTGCAGCGTAGGCGCACCGGGTCCCAGCTAGTATCTAATAAACTCGATGGATTGAGTGATCTTTTTTGGGTTCTACACAGCGATAGCCTTCGAACAAAACATCACTTGTCAAAATCCAACAACCTTTAAAATCGTGCAAAAATTTCGTTACCCTTTACAAACAGCGCGAATTTTTCAAACCTTGGATTAGCACTTTTTGACTTGGAATTGTTTTCTACGCGTGATACAGTTTCGGGAAATTGCGGTTCATCCCGGGATTTCCAGTAGTTACCGCAAAATCTGCTCTTTTTGGTCAAGTCTGACAAGTACTTTATAGTTACAGTTTTGCTAATATCTCCGAAAAGCTTTGGAATTTCCAAATGAAGTCATTGAGGCAAATTACACGGCATAACACTTTCTGCCTTAACAAACCGGTTTGTGCGTGTTATACGAATTACACGATAAACTGACTGTTCTGCATTTTTTCGTGTAACAATTCTATTATCTATGTAGCTGTGTACAAACTGTCAGTTAAGCTAAGTCATTTTCGTAGACCCCGAGAGTGAAATTATGATTGTGTTAGTGTGTTGCTCTGTGCAGTCGAGAATTTTTTGGGATGCACAAGTAACAAACTTCCCCGCGACCCCTTGCCTATAAAACCGGTTTATTGGAATTATTGGAAGTGTTGATGGAAGAAAATGTTATGCCGTGTAATTTGCCTCATTCGCTTCTCAGTTTGTCAACGGCGCTTCAGCACGCTCAATACGAATTTGAACAGCCGCTTTAGTGCAGCGAACGAAATACAGTGGAAATGTTTGTTTGCTAACGTTCAGGAAAAACAAATTCTCTAGAAAAACCTTGTGGATTTACTACTATTATAGTTATTTGAACTAACTTCACTCAGGATTACTTTATCGCCAATTCTGATACTAGTCAATTTCCCACTAGTGCTAACCGTATAACTATTTTGTAAGAAGTTAGTTTATTCCATCTTCGTTCATCATACTGGGAAGTTAATCGTGTGGACCGAAGGGGTCAAACCCACATCCCAACTAGTTGTAATTTGCAATTGGTCTGAGACTACTATAGAGATGGAGTCCATCAACTATGCACAAATAGTGGACAAATCCTTTTTACACTTTTCCAGAGGCCTGAACTTTCTACCAGAAAAATATACTTACTTGGAATCTAAAAATGTTGTTGGACACCCGCATTACATTTGTAGTTGTTGTGCTACTGGTCGTATGGACCCAGTATTAACGTTGAAGCCCCTTAATTTGACATCAACGCTACCAGCAACTGCAACCTAATCAATATCAAAGCTTCTAAAGCAGCATACTCTTCAATCCTGCTCCTTTCTGCTAGTAAAATAAAAATTGCTCCATAAACTTCAATCCTGGTACAATTACACCAACCCAAATTGTTGACGCAGCCATTTCTACTTAACTTAATAAAAAGTAAAAAAAAATGTGTTTGCAGAAAAACACGCTTAAAAAAGGTCACAATTAAATATAAAATTTTATCTCTATTTCCAAGAGATTCCATGCGGTTGGTTTTAAACTAAATTTTTATCTCTATATTATTTCGGTTTTCGGGCGGGGCGGGGGTGGCAAGCTCCGCTCTCCTGTTCTTTCCTGGAAACATAAAAAATTCTGAGTTATTACACAACTCCCGGAGTCCGCTGGGAAAATTAGGGTAATACGAAACACTGGCATGTCTGTTGGTGATAAATGCGTTGTTAAGCACAAAAAAGTGTACAAACATAATCCTAGGCCCTATGAGTGAGTAATACACCCCCAAGTGTACGGCCATAAAATCCTGTCAAGTGGCGGAGCGCCTCCACCGAGTTGAGGAGTAAAAAATGATTAGCCGACAGCCCGCCCATGATGGCATTTATGGCGACACAAATAAAATGATTAAAGATTGGCCGCCACCGGGCCGGGGCTGTCCAGTGTCATCGCGTTCTCACACACATCAGCTCCTATCAAGACTTCGTAATCCAATTAAAAGCGCGCATAATTCCCATTAATTTCCCTTCACTCTGCCTAATTACGCGGGGCGTAATTGGGCCTCGAATTTGCCTACATCCGGGGCTGCATGGTGGCGCTGCTGCATAGGGGCGCGGGCAATCAAAGGGAAACTCATGAATTCTTGATAATTTCCCGAAATGTCGATGGCGGCGAATTAAGAACTTCTCGAGTGGATATTTTTCAATTACTCCGGAATTAAATTTGCACATTCAATTACCCAAATTACAGCGCCGCCCGTGGAACACAACGAGAGTATCGAGATTTTCCCTTTTTCCTTTTTTTGCGTGCATGTGACTCGTTCACCCACTCGGCGGGGGCGGGGGTGGGGTTGGCGTATCGGAAGAGCTTCAAAGAAAATTTTGATTAAATTAAGCCTCGACAGTACAGGGCGAAGCCAACCCAATCCAGGCGGGCTCGAGCCGAATCAGGAGCAGGCAATTATCTATTCATTTGCGCTCAAGAATAAGGACGATCTTGTGATAGCGCGCCAGGACAAAAAGGATAAGGATTGTGTAGTGGAGCGTGCCAAAATTCGAAGAATCAATTTGTGCCTGGCGGAAGGTGTTCCTTTGAGATTAATTCAATGCCTTTAATTAGAAAAGAGATTTTCCGATTAATCTAGACGGAAGGAAGCCAGGGGGGCTGAACCTTTTAACTTAATTCCGGGCGTATTTTTATGGATAGTTGATTTGATTAAACTTTTGTTTGAAATCACACAAAATATGATTATTTTTGCGAATTGCAAGTATTGAGAAACGATTTGATTCGTTTAGGGAGGATAAAAAGATTTTACGGAGGAATTCGCAGAATTAAGTTAGGTTGAAGAAAAGACTCTTTCGATAGGAGATTGTAGAAAATCATGGCAGCAAGCTTGAGGATGTAAACTTTGTAATCCGCTCTCTTGTCTCTCCCTCTCTCCATCGCTCCAGATTTCCAACCAATGTCTTCCAGTTTAGCAATTGGGAGATCTTTGCGCCTTGCTCTACGCCAGCCTTCTGGAGGAAGCTTAGTGTACCTAGTTATCACATCCTATAACTTCTACAGCAAAACTTCAGCCAAAATCCCATTATTGGAAAGCAAATTTGTCTTTTGATTCTTTCAAGTAAGGGGTTGTCCACTAATTACGTGAGGTGATTTTGGCGATTTTTCGATCTCCCTCCACCCTTGGTGAGATGTCGTGGGATTTGGCTCGACCTTCGTCTCCGAAAATCTCACGAGGGATTTTAAAATTTTAAAAAATTTCTTGTATTTACACTAAAAACACGCATTTATATGTGACGCGATCCGAGAAAAGGGAGCTACTATCCAAAAAGAAAACTTTACAGGAGAAGCGATTGAAAGAAAGACAGAGGAGAGCGAAAACACTGAGCTGCCACTTTAAACACTTTTGAAGACACATTTGTAAATATTTATTGCTCAGAAAGTAATTGGAATAAATTAATTCTGATTGCACAGAATTAAAGAGGAGATTCAAAACCTTAAGAATCACTCATAATCCGAAAATCGATTTTTTGGACAGTAAGTCCCTTTTCTCGGATCGCGTCACATATGCATAAACACAGCAAGCGGCCTTTCCGCGGTCGCTCCAACCCGGCTCTAACACCGGAGGTTGGCCGGTGGCGGCTAAACAATCTAGGGGTTACTTTGCTTCTTTGTAGCGTTCGCATAACCGTGATTAATGTTTTTGCATAGGATTTAGCCACACCTTAGTGGAGTGACATGTTTTACTTAATTTAACCCAGTTTTCTCGCTAACCCTGATATACCTCCTATCTCAGTGGAAGAAGAGTGGGTAAAGGCGGCTCCACATTTACGCCGTGAGTTCGCGGCGAGAATTTACCCCGTATCGTCTTAGAACGGAAAACAAGGAGCTAACTATGGGAGAAAACTATCTACACTTTCGTTCACGGGTGTTCGCGGTTGTTACGGGGTGAGTTTGGTACCAACTGACTCAACACTGCACATCCTAGGTGTAATTTTAATGCGTCCATTACACGTTCATGCAAGCGACAATCAATTCAGTCATGATTGATGGAAATCTCAAAATGGTATATTCAGGTAATTACATCAATCATTACTTTAGACGGCAGGCCCCAAAAAACACCTTGGCTTGCCTCAACAAGGTGCAAAATCATGTCAGCTCTCTATACTTTATCGCTATTGCATAGCGACTACTCTAGTGAAATTCAGAACCTCCTGCCTGCACGGCAATATTTTTCCCCCAACAAAAGACTAGCCCGCTCGGTCCACCCCATACCCTGCAGCTCAACCTGCTCGGGCACAATACGATCTAGAAGCTCGTTTAGGAATAGAACAACACGACTGAGGAATAATCTCCTACAGCCATTATTTCTGAACTAGGATAACATCTTAGACCTCAAACGTAATGTTCACTGACATTTCCTTCAGTACCCCCCAAACCCCCTTTAACCTTTTTCCAAACCAAGCTTACTACTAAAGATTGCACCATGACCTTAACGACAAGACAAACTGGTGACTCCTAAGCTTTTTGTTCACATAAAAAGAAATTTCATTGTTTCTTGCGAAAAATATATTACGAGATACTTGCCGAGACCCCTCATTTCTCTCTCTAAAGGTCTCACGTATTTCATGGACGGCCCTAACCGATTGGTACAGGTAAATTAGTAAAAATAGCGAAAATGATTGGGCACAGGCTGAAAATTGGCACATAGATTCCTTTTAGGGCCCTTAATAAGGGGTTATAAAGTCTACCGGGAAGCTTACTTTTTGGGGGGTTTTAGTGTCAAAATATCAGTTTTTTGCAAATATATCTTAAACCGTAAGTCATTTTGTAAAGTAATGTTCACAAAGTTTGTAGATCATACGATTCTCTACAAAAAATGTTGTAATACATTTTCCCGTACTAATTGCCATTCATGAGATATCACCGTTTTAACGGTTTAAAATACTCATATGCACTCATTTGCGACTTGTTTAGGTTATCAGACGTTCCAGTTGGAATACGATGCTAATTTTTTTAAGGGGTCATTCCTAGATATATTTGGAGGAAAATGTGTCCTAGATAGGGGGCTAACCACTAAGATACAGGGTGTTCACCAAAAAAAATGTATTTTTTTTTTCTTCATTTAGTTAGAGTTGAATAACTCCTAAATTAATTATCGTAAACCAATATACTTAGACTCATCTTTTAGGTTAATGTGTATTCTTTTATTTGATATAAAGAGCAGGAACTTGTGTGACTCTGTTTAGAAGATATGTAGGTTCAAAGCATGAGCGAAATGCTAAAAAACGAAGAAAATTCCTAACCCTCCGGCTAATTCCTGCACGAGGGAAAGTAAAAAATCCCAGCATTTTCGTGGTGAATTCTTGCTCCCGCGGGATCCCACATTCGAGTTCTGGAACAGAGCTTCTGTGTTTCGGAGGTGACGCCAATTTTGTCTGTCTCTGTGTTATCAAAGCGACACGGTGGGAATGCGTTTGTTCTTTCGTCAGTCTACTAAGCCTAAAGCCTATACTGAAAGGATGGTTTTAGGAGTAAACGAAAGCAATCTAAACCTTACACCCCATTTACCGGTGTTCCGAAAGGCTCTATTTTATCACCGGTGTTTTTTTTTCTTAATATTAATAAATGTGCTGTCTCAATATTCTCTAACCCCTTTACAGCTTTGCTTACGGCGGTGATCTGCGTTGCTCCTATGAGTAGTGAAAGATAAGCACATTTCAGAACATGTCTTTATCACATGTCAGACTTATTTCCAGCTAAATTAGTATTGTCTCTTCTTTAATAAAACCTGCACTACTCCTCCTCCGGTTTCAGTGGTGAGCTCAGAATTAAAGGTTGAAGATTGTTCTGTTATCCTAGGGATGACACTTATCGAGGATCTGCGTTGTAGCAGTCGCATGTTCCAAATTGCTGAACAAAGCACCTAAGATTTCTTAGTATGTACAGTACATGCAAATTTATTTTTCCGCTTGATTTTCTAGCCTCGAGCTCGGGCTCCTGTATATCATATGTTCTATGCTTCAAATTCAAACTAAACTTTCTACTAGACATGACCTAAAAGGGACTTCCTAAGCATAGTTTCTCATAATAAAAAAAGGTTCGATTTCATTGGATAATCTTAATAGCCCAGTCACTTTAAATATGAACCTCTGAAAAAATGCAACTGGAGATTTATCAGCGGGATTCTCTTTATTTTGAGCTCACAAATAATTTCCCAAAAGTCCATAAAGCCAACTGACCGGCTACTCGAGTTATGGAAGGTCAAAGGTCACGAAAATCAGTTCTTCTCAAATATCTAGTAAATTATCGGTTTTATGCAATTTTTGGCTAAGTAAAGATTGTTCGTGAGATGAATCTGCATAAAAATGTTCTATACGAAATTTACGTAGAACCAATATTTTTTGAGATATGAGTTTGGGAAAACTCGGTCATCGGGCATCAACTTTTCAGAAATATTCGTACTTTAGTTTTGCAAAATGCACTAAAACTGATTTTCGTGACCTTTGATCCTCCATAACTCGAGTAGCCGGTCAGTTAGCTTTATGGACTTTTGGGAAATTATTTGTGAACCAAAAATAAAGGGAATTCCGCTGGAAAGTTTTCCCAAACCCATATCTCAAAAACTATTGGTTCTACGCAAATTTCGTATAGGACATTTTTATGTAGATTCATCTCACGAACAATCTTTACTTAGCCAAAAATTGCATAAAACCGATAATTTACTAGATATTTGAGAAAAACTGATTTTCGTGACCTTTGACCTTCCATAACTCGAGTAGCCGGTCAGTTGGCTTTGTGGACTTTTGGGAAATTATTTGTGAGCCCAAAATAAAGAGAATCCCGCTGATAAATCTCCAGTTGCATTTATTCAGAGGTTTGACCCTTTTTTTGTATAAAGTGACTGGGTTATAAGTGATTTAGCAAGACGGAATGTAAGCCCCACAAAATCCACATTCGACTGTTTGTCCTCTAAACAGGCCTAGTCTTTCTAGTATTGGCGTATGATGTTAATCTCCTTTACCAGGAGCCTTTCTTTGAAACGAAGTGTATAGTGATATCTTCTTTGGTCACATCCAGCGCCCTCTATTTATTCTGTACTGGTGTGTGTGGTGTGGTTCTGTATTAGCTCCTAGTCTTTATTTGCCTTTTCGTTATCCTCAATTTTCCTGTGCCCCGGTACCCAAGAATGATCCACCCATTGAAGAATGATCTTGGCGAAGAAAGAGAGCTCCTTATGACATATTTCGACCAGCTTAGGACATAAAAAAACCGCGCCGAGTACCTTGACGGCCGGTTGGCTATATCGTAAAGGCCCTACCCTGGCTCCTAGCCTTTTCTGTATTTCTTTGAAGATTGACAGCAGTTCTACCTAGAAGGTCCTGCTAGAATTAAGTAAGCGGTATTATTTTCGTAGTTTTAACTTGGGGACATAGGACCAGAGCGTACACCGACTCTGATTTGGAGCCATCTGTGTTTAAAACAACGTCATTGCTCTTGTCATGCTGGAAGGTATCCCAAACCTCTTTAATTCGGATCTGGACATGTGAACCTGGCTTGAATTTCAGATTCGATGTTATATTCCTAGTTGTAGAGAGCGCAATATATTATCAAGCTCTGTATAATATGCCCCGGGGAGAGGGGGAGTTTATATCAAAGTTTATTAAATCATTATAAACCCTTCATGAATCGTCATTATCTTACACATTACCCACCATCCAATGATTTCCTAAATTTGGCATCATTATAATCAAAATAAATAAAACCCCAAATCAAACTTTGCTCCTTTTTGAAACTCCCAACAAGGACAACCAACAAAAACAGGACAGGAGGAAGGAATAAAATCGGAGAGTTCCTAATTTGCGGAGGTCATCAATCAACTCTTTTTTATGAATGCGCGTCGCGACACCCAAACTTTAATCGCGCGTGGAGCGTGGGGTACCAGCTGAAGACATTACGTGCAAGCGTGGCGTGTACAAATCTACTTCAATGGGGCAAAGTGCTTGAGGAGCCCATAACGATATCTCGATGACAATAATAGTCATAATTTTTATCGCCTGATTAATGAAAAATTATGCAGCAGCAGCGGATTGTATCATTCTGATCAATAAATTATCGATGATAGCAGCACCACAATATCCCAACTCAACCTACGGAAGAGCCGACCTACAGCAATAAATCATTATTTAGGGCAGTTGTGACACAACGCAATCGATTGTTCGTTTTGTAGTTGGAGTTGGTTTATGCTGATGGGAGTTGTGTTTTAAAATTGAAGTAGGTTCTGTGTGTCATGTCGTTTCATGTAGAGATTGTGGGATAATAAATCGTTGAGAATGTCGGAATATTAATTAAAAATGCATTCATTTCTAAATAAACATGGCAGTCTCTTAACGATAGATAACATAATCAAATAGACCATAAACTCCTAAACAGTTTCCATAATCCCTCAAGGAAGAACCTACAGAGTTGTGTTGAGCAAGACTGGTCTTGCAGTTTTGCCTGTCTTGCAAATTTAGCAGGACCAAAGCAAGAGCAAGGCAAGACAGGACAAGACTAGCCTGAAAGATCAAGATAGCAATACTTTCAGCTCATCACAAAGTGCTAAAAGTCTTGCAGGGATGAGCAAAAGGTCTTGTCTTGCACACATTAAGCAAAACCAAGACAAGACTGCAAGACTTTTTGCAGGACTTTCTGCAAGACTTTTACAAGACTTTTTACAAGACATTTTGCTTATCACTGAAAGACTTTTGGCACTTAGTAATGAGCAAAAAGTCTTACTATCTTGATCTTGCAAGCTAGTCTTGTCCTGTCTTGCCTTGCTCTTGCTTTGGTCTTGCTAAATTTGCAAGACAGGCAAAACTGCAAGACCAGTCTTGCTCATCACTACTACAGAGGTGCGAATTGTAATTCAGATCACTTCTTATTAAAATCTGCCCTTTGAACCTTGACCAGCTTAATCATAGTACTTTTTTGTTTGGTATTGACCCTCTATGCAATAGACGCATACGTTGATCATGGGCCTAATGATGGTGTATACCCAAAACAATATCCTACAGTTTGAAGCCCCAGGCTTTGCCTACAAATTGAAAACAGATATGAAGAGATATAATTGCCGTGGCATTCAATCTCTGGGGTTTCTAGGAGAGCTTTTGATCCAAGATTGAACCTTAGATATTTAGTTTCCTTCTGTTAATGAATGGTGCGATAGTACCCAAGTTCTTCTATGGGAATAAAAACCACCCTAGCCTCTCCAACACCGCGGAATATGGGCCAGCGTAAAGCTCCCACGGAATAGTGGCAGCAGGATTGGTAGAATCTCTCCCAAGCTCTTCTGAAGGAGAGCCGGAAATATTTGGTCTTTCCTAGCAGCCTTAGAGCGCCTTAAGGCACCAATGGCTCTTAGCCGCAGTAAAAACCCTATCTTCCACGCTTTTGCTCCTTTTGTAGGACCGGAAAGCAGAAACTATCTCCGATCCAATGTAAGGCCATTCCAGGGTCATTTACTAAAGAACCAGCAAAATTGGGGCTCTTTACAAGCTCCATGGCATCCCTGGTATTCTCTGTAAAGGAACTGTTAGGAGTCTTTAGGGGGACAATGCCATGTGAGTGATTCTTAAATAAGGCATTGCGTAAACTCATTGAAGGTGGAAGGTTGTCTATTTCTTGGCAAGGCTTTACATGACGTTTGGATCTTTTCAACTCTATGTGGATCTCTTCCTCATACGTGCTACCTACCTACCCAAATGGTGGCACAGTCGTAGTGGACGGTGTTCTTAACAACATACTAAAAATATCGAGTGATAGGGGTGGAACTACGTCCTCTGGCGAAATGAATAGGTACTAAATTATTATTATATTATATTATTATAAGGAATGAGAGGGCAACCCACATGGTGAACACTGCGGCCAAGTTAGGCCTATTGTGTACGTACCTCACTAGCGGAACAGACTGTCGGCTTTCCGGATGAAGGCAAGATGGTCTAATTGATGCAGACCGGACTTGAGCAGGGCTCAAGAACTCTCGGATAAACGTTCTTCTTCTAAGCCAGATCAGAGCAGGACATTCACAAAGAATATATGTGGAAGTCTCGTCGCTTTCCATGCAGAATCGGCATTCTGTCTCTTGAGACAGTCCTAGGTTGTGGAGGTGGTACCGCAGTCCAACATGGCCAGTGAGATAACCCACCAGCAGACTTAGGTCCGCTCTGTTAAGAGTGATAGTGCCCCTTAAGGCAAAGGGTCTTATAAGATCTTTAGCCGGACCGACTCCCAATAGGCTACGCTTTTTCTCTTAATCCACTCTTCTATCAATGACTTGGAGGTGGACCAAGAGATGCCACAGAAGGGTTCTGGTCCCTGGAACAACGTCTCAGACCCCTCCCTCGCGAGGATGTCTGCAGCCTCATTTCCCTCGATACCCCAGTGTCCGGTCCGGGGACCCAGCAGAGCGAGACCTCGTTTCTTCTGGTCAAGCTCGGGAGTACGTCAAAACACCCTGCTACTAATTTGGAAGAAAACTTCCACGTTGAGAGTGCCTTGATGGTAGCTTGGCTGTCAGAAAAGATTTTAATGTTGGCGCCTTTCAGACCTTTCTCAAGGTTGAGCCTAGCGCAGGTCGCAATGGCATGTATTTCAGTCTGGAAAACAGAGGACCCCTTACCCATTGCAATCGAGACCTTGGAGTTGGGTCCTGCGACACCAACCCCTGTGCCATGTCAGTGAACCAGTGGAGATGTTTTGGATCCCCAGGAAGAATAATTTCCTCCCACTCAGAGCGATCCAGGATAATCGCTCTGAAATTCCTTTGGAACCGCAGTTGACTAACCATATGGTCGGATACGCGGCAGATGGAAATGCTTGGGATATTTTTAAGGATATCCATGTGTCCTTTGACCGTATGGGGCCAGTTGGACGAGATCTGTAGTCTCAAGCACTTATGGCGGCGGATTTCCATATGAAGAGATGCAAAGGGGTCAATCCAATGATTGCTTCCATTGCAGCTGTGGGACAGGTCCGCATAGCTCCGGTAATGGAAAGGCAAGCAAGCCGTTGCAGCTTGCTGCACTTGAGGATCGATGTAACCTGTTTAGTCTTGGGCCACCAAACTATAGCGTCATAAGTGACCACAGGTTTAACGATCATATTGTACATCCAGTACATCATTTGTGGTGTAAGACCCCATGTCTTACCCAGAAGCCTTTTGCAGGCCCATATGGCCCTTGTGGCTTTGCTGATGACCTAGTCAAGTTGAGTGTTCCAGTTCAGCCTCAGCCTCCAGTTCAGCAATATTTGACCGAGTCTGAGTACTCAACTGTGGTATCCTGGCTACAGATACGACCTAGGTCCACTTTGTAGCGTTTGGAAAAAGGTACCAGGACAGCCTTATTTGGGTTGATTGACAGACCCTCCTTGGTACTCCAGGTACTAAATTAATTTACATAAAATTCTCTACAAAAAAGGGTTTGTACACTTTTTCGCTAGGATCAATACTTAAGAATATATGGAAGAGGATATTTGGAAAGATTTAACAAAAAAAAATTTTTTTTTGTTAAAAATCAAGTTGCCTGACGATTGGATGCGTTCTGGTATATAGGGCGATTCTGCGGTACCCTTTGCCGTAAACTCATCCTGTTTATGACTCTTTTCTACTCAGGCAAAATTAATATCATACAAGTTTTGGCGATTTCCTATGTCCTTTTTTGGGGATTTCCAGTACGCGGTGCGAGTATGTGTGTCCCGGCCCTAATTCATACTCATCCTGGACGAGACCATCTGGTGAAAGCTGTGAACCTAAAAACAGTCGGGTGCCGATTTTTTAGGATTGTTATTTTTTGTACCAAATGCCATCTCTTCAGGGTTGATGTTTTGGTGTCATTTAGGGATGGTTCTGGCAATGAGGTGATGGGTTGACCCACCAGAAAGTGTGCAGGTGTAAGTGCATTAATGTTGCTGACATTGTCCAGCTAATCAGATCTGCCACCATATCGCACAGGTTAGTCAGAATATTTATTCTTGTTAAAAAATTAAGGAGAAACCTTTGATTACTGTCATAAGAAAAATGACGAGACAGACTTTAACTTCATCTGCACGTGTCCCTCGTAGTACGACAGGCAAAGTTTGTCTGAAGTCACCAGTCAAAAGCACTGTAACTCCACCCACAAGTTGGTTGCGTCCCTAATGTCCTGGGGCCGTATTTGGTTTCTCGAGTCGATAGATCGACTCGACAAAAAAAGCTTCTCGAGTTTCTTTAATTTTCATATTTGGTTTCACGACCAAATCGACAGCTAAGCGCAGCCATACAAAACCATCAAATTGGGTGGTATTACTTCAAGGCAGCAAACCACGTATATTTAATTAAAATAGAAATTGTTAAAAGTTTATTGTATGCATAAATTGAGCTTTTTAATAATCGTCAAACGTCTTTATCGACACGTAAAGAGACGATATCGTGTCGCCAAATGCCAATTTTTATTTATCGATAGACGACAATGTCGACTCGAGAAACCAAATACGGCCCCTGGAGGGTTCTATAATATCTTTCTTCGATACCTTTCTATGGTTCCTCCAAACTTTGGTATGGTGCACTACACAGCGCCCCCTAAGCCATTGGCTTTAATGACAACATCCTCAAGAAGCATAAGACATTGGTTATAAACTGATCGGTCTTAAGGGTTTCGGTTCAATGTACTCCGTTTTGCGTGTCTTTGGGAGGAATTCCACATTGATTTCCACACTGGTAGAATGTGAACTGTTGCTAAGTAGGTAGCGAATAGCCCGGGAGCCTAAGTGCAATGACTTAGGTCTCATTAGATCAACGCGGGAAAAATCGCGAAATTATTATCAAAGCTCCTAAATTGACTCATTGACCCCGTATACAAGCTCTCTTTTTGGTAACACTTTACTCATGGAATCTCGACGAACAGCTTGTGGAATGCACTTATAGAATCATTTATGGCACTTAACATTATCTTTGTATTAAGACCCAGAGTGTTCTGAAGTCTATGCCCTCAAATAATCTTTGTTCAAAGCTCCTTTTGCCAATCTAGCCACTCAACTGTTGCTACTTTGCCGCAACTATTTATTCATGAAATTCCGACACAAGTTTTTAAAAATCCAAAAAGGAATTGATTCGTCAGAGGCCGTGAGACTAACAACTGATTTTATTAACAAGCGATGTATACCCCCGTTGAACTGGTCATAAATACACACACAAACATGAAAAAATCTGCTTGAATTTCCACCCAAGTATCATTACCACTAATAACAATAATAATTTCAACAGATTAAAACGTTTCTAATTTATTTTCCAGACAACAGACGCGGCACTCTCAGATGGAAAAGAGCACTTATCACCATCCGCTGTTTGTTCATCATCCGAGATTAGTTTACTTAGCGCATCGCTAGCTCAGCCGAACCACAACATCACATGTGACCTGCTCCAGTCGCAATCGCAACAGAATGCTGCAGGTGATTCAACAGATACAGAGCAACAATCAAAACATCAAGCTACGACGCTCTTGATGCACAATAATCTTGGTGCAGCGTCACCAGCGACGACGACGACAACCACCTCCTCCTCAAATCCGAAGCTCATGTCCAAAAATAGCAATGCGAGCAATCAGAACGGCACCAGTGCTAGTACGGAAAAGCTAATCCCGACGGCCGTTGTGAAGCCGAAATATCAGAAATCGTCATATGACGATCGGCAATTACCACCGATCGGTCTGGGCTACTACGATCGCAGTCGGGCATGGTACGACAATAAGTGTAGCGGCGGCAATCACCAACACCACAATTCTTCTGGATCGGGAGCATCTGGAAATGATCACAGATCGCGAAAAACGCAGCAATTCCCAACGTCGTCGTCATCGTCACATTTCGATCGTGCCTCGAACTCGAAAGTATCGAAGAAGCTTCTAGCTCGTGCGGGATCGTCAGCGCTGAAAAATAATAAATTGCCGAATTCGCGTCGATACGAGAAGGATAATGAAGGATCTGTGGTCGCGGTAGTGACGCCTAGGAAAAAGGACAAAATGGAGGCGAACTATGCGGAAAAGCACTGCAATAAGTTTCCGGAGAAGAACAATAACAACAACAACGCCACGTTCTATGGGAATAACAATAATTTCAGCTGTGCGGACGTCAAGCGGCGGGAGACTTCCGGCGATGTGGATAAGAAGGAACAATCTCTATCAGGTACTTGAGATTACATAGTGACCCTTGAAGGGAAATGTTTGATATCAATTTTTTTCCATTGTAGCGAGCTTTGACGTTTATAACATTGAGACTGCACTTCCTGTGATCGATCTGGAAGCGATCGAGAATCACTTAAAGAAAGCTAAAGAAGAGGAGAAGAAGGTAAGACATTACCTTCTATGTTTAGTAAATAAAAGTGTGCCAACTACGCCCGATAAGACCGAACCCTTTAGACTAATTGACAATCTCCATCCGCGCTGAATCATCTCCTCCCCAGACAGATGTTTCAATTTGAATTTATACAACGTTATCGCACTCGACATTATTTACTGTCCTAATTAAAAGCTCTGCAGTTCGTCAGTTCGTCAGCTCCATAGAGAAGATAAAAAAAACACTCCTCTATATAAAATCGGAGGTGGCTGGATGAATGCAAAGCTCGTTCTATCCACGTCTGCAAATCCGTAAAATCCTTATGAGAAAACTCAACGCCAGCACACAAGGCTGGATGGATCTGCTCCCTGTGTGCTCCCCCTTGTGCCGCAGTTAATTAGGTGCAAAGTGATGGGTCGTACCTGGTGAAAAATGCTTGTCAGTTGAAAATACGAAAACTTCTCGAGTTCTTTCTTTCGCTTTCATAAGGCCAATGCCAAAGGCTTAGACACGACACGACACAAGGCAACCTATAGCACGGCTCTTAACACCAGGAATTAAGCAGAGACGAGGAGCCGAGCGGAGCTTTGTTTTGGATCAGCTTTAATTAATTTCGGTAATTAATTCCTCCGGAGGCGCTCGGATGCTGGAAGTTCTGAATAAACAAATTTTCAAGGTTGCAGAATTAAACTGATGATCTGATGTGGAATGTCACAGTCGTTGCGTGCTGCGGTAATTGTTTGGTGTAGACACATGCACAGAACACAATTCGACATAAAATAACGATTACAGTATCAGATGCGATTACAATTTTAATGGTTTTTTTCTGCTAAGTGGTGATAGGAGTCGATAGCTGCTCCAATTGTGTTTTTGTGATAGTTTTGTTGAATAGATGCTATACGACTCGTTATTTGTGAGTAGTAATCTATATTTTCTCAGTTTCATTACGTAGAAAGTATTTTTTTCAGAAGTTCGTAATTTTACAGTATATGCTTATATTGCGTTAGGATCTATTTCATTCAAGTTGTTTTGGGAGTCAGCGTAAAATATCGATATTTTGTACGTCTATCTCGAATATAGTTAACACAATTCATCCAGTTGCTAATATGTTTAAACTACGACACAATACGTCAACTAGTACGTATACATGATGAATTGGAACTCAGATTGAACCCGAGCCAAATTGCATGTAGTCGCGATTTGAGTTGAATTAGGGTCGACTGAGCTCGACTCAGCTCTGCTACCTGGGTTGAGTTGAAATTATGTATATAGACGCAAGTTCAGTAGTTGAATAGTTGAATTTAATTGACAGCAACACCTCTGTGTTTTGTTTATGATTTGTGTGATTTGTGACGTGAGTCGAAAATTCAACTCAACCTCAATTCAACAACTCACCTCATCACGTATACGTAGTAAATGTTCAATTATAGTGAAGCATACGTGTTAGGTGTTACTAAGCGTTTCACCGAAATGAAAAATGCTGCATTCAAGCAGAAATTTATATTTAATAAAACGTTGTAAAAATCTTAATCACCAATACTTAAAAAAAGCCCAGAACGGCCTAACTGACTTGGTAGAATTCACTTCAGTCGAACGAAGTTTTACTTAACCTTACATTTTCATGAGTGCGAATACGACATCCATCTTATTCGAATCTACGACTGGTATGCGGACTAGGCCTCTCTTAACTGCATCCTAATTGAGAGCCGATGTCATCCAGTTTGGTATCCCGAAACGTTTATGGGTCACCCTTCTAACGAAAGTTTGGTCTACTTCTACCTCCCCAACACCCATTGGGTACAAAACTCTTCAAGTTGGCACCTCGATCTAGATGTCCTGCCCGAAAGAATTTAGCAAGGTTTTTATTGTTTTCCCGACATCTATGTCGCTATAGCGTTAGCGGTAGATCTGGATATTGTAGAGCCTCCGGAATCTTTTTACATATGTATGAGTAATTTTCCGAAGGACTTTTCTCTTGAATTAATCTGTACTGTTTGGTTGGTTGGTTTTTTAAATTGTCGAGACCCACATACTCTATACTAACCTCCAATTACCACATTAGGGCCGCTTTGATACCTTCATCAGTGTTGTTACCTTGAAGGTTTGATACCAGTAGACTTGTTACGGTTTTTATATGCACTTTGCAGCATTCAAGAACTGTATCAAGTAGATTTGAGGCGGATTTAAACGAGATGCTACATTTGTCTCTTACACCTTTCAGGATAGTAAATTGTACTGAGGCCTCAATTTTTTACATGTACCGGCTCAAAATTAATGGCTTACTGGTATATAATCGAGATAAATGAGGCGAGGTGCCCTTTTACTCTTACTATGAGGAAGTTAAATGTATCTATATTAGAATCAAACTCGTGAAAAAACTCTTCTTTTGCATTTATTCTCTTTCTTGCTCTGTTTAATTTGCTTGCTTTTGTCATTTTCGCATTACAATCACACCTCGCCTCATTTGAAGTATAACATTGTACTGCCCACTGCCCCCTCTTGCAAAGTCATTTTATAATCGTGTCCTATCTAACACTTAATATCAAGTTCATTGGGTGCTCTGTTCCAGCTCGTTCAAGCTCGTTCAGTACATGGTGAAAATAAACTCTGTGCCTGGCCTTGGCTAGTGGTGGACATTTCCATATCAAGTTCACAAAAGTTTCTTATTCCTTTCAATCCTTGCGGCTACGTCATGATGTGTTGAATGGGGTGCCCATTCTCGATGCATGCTCTCTTATTATGAAGATCCAGTGAAAGAAGGCACAGAGTGGTATTTATCGCGTCCCTAGACGTTGTGCGTAATGCTTCTGTGATGCATATGCATGCTAGAGTTTGGACCCTGCCTATATTGGTACAGTTGTACTCCTTCCTTGATGCTGGCCACCATACTATGCATCTATATGTGACGATGGGAAATACGATGGCTGTATACAGTCATAGCACCATTCGTGGCTTAAGTTCTCATTTCTTCCTAATCTTTTCTTGCATGAGGAGAGAGGCTATATAAACCCTTCGAACTCTTTATTTAATATTGAGTCTCCAAGTCAATTTAGGGTCAAGCATAACACTTAGGTACGTAAAGCTAGATGTAACTGTACTCCATTACGTCTAGGAAGGTTGAAAGTCGGTTTCTTTGTTTTTGTAGTGAACAGCATCAGTTCTGTCTTTGCAGGATTATCACACAGACCACCCCACTTGTATTTAAAAGAGGCATGCCTGCAGCGTATGGGTACCATGTGGCAAATGAGAAGCTTGCCTAAATAGGGCTTTCATCTTAGATTTTTCATAAGCACCTCACAAAAATATCGACACTTAAGTGAGGCATGCCAACCTCATTACAAATGAAATGAGGCAATACCAACATCTGCCTTCGCCTTTCCTTCATGCTAGCATATTCATAAGGCCGATTCTCGTTTCATTATGGAGGTCAAGCAGCATAGGATGTGGTTAGTACTAAGTTGGGTGACTGCATGATAAAATGACAATCACGTTTTAAAATATAAAGCTCGAAAGTAGTTATTGCTCACATATCTGTGTGTAATTTTTTTCACCCGTTTTTTTTCATTTTTAAATCCGGTAGTAATCATTTCTTCTCAGAGGAGAAATATGGTGCATTCCTTACGGGCCAAGGCCTTAGATGCCCCTTTGGGGCCTTATAGGACAATCCATATGAGACAGTGGGGCTAGCGCGCTCAAAATTCTTGTCTGGCACAACCTTTGGCCCATCTGCTAACACACTTCACAGCTCTTTCCACAAACTCGCTCATTACGTGTAACCAGAAACTAGAGTTACTAGGTCATCGGCATATATATGTATACGACCCCTTTAGTTCCTTCTTCCTGAGCATTTTGTCTATTACCAAAAGCCATAGCAGATCAAGCATAGCAACCACTCCTCCCTGAGGTGTACCGCTACTAAACCCACTCACACTCAATTTTAACTGCGCAGTTGACTGTGTAAAAAACTGTACGATAAACCGCACTGAAAGTGTGCGCTCGTCAGTTCGTTTTACGTTTTTTTTTTTTGCTCAATCTCCTCAGTTGATTGAGTACATCTTTTTAGTAGTGGTAAAGAATTACGGAACTAAGAGAACTGAACGATAAAAACTGTCTAACCTGCGCAATTTATTCGAACGCCCCAGCTTGGATATAAATGCTATGTAGACGTTCCTCCAGACAGATGGAATATAACCATTTGCGAAGGAAGCCTTGAATATTTTCCGTAATAGGGGAGTGACTAGGTCTTAGCGTTCCTGCAGCAGAATGGGATAGATCATGTCTCCAGGGGCTTATATGGTTTGTACGATCAAATCGCCTCCGTAATAGCTTCGTGAGTAACGGTGTTTGCTTCTGAGCAAGCACCTTTGGTCACTTCAGAATTTGTGTTACCATTTGAATAAATGGTTGGGCCTGGTAAGTGTGCCTGGAACAATATTTTCAAGGTTTCTTTCCTAGACCGTGTGAAAGAGCCATCGGTGCTCCTAATAGGTCCGCGATAAGCCCTTCAATAAAGCTTTGGAGATTTTTGCCGAGTCTCGAATAGTTGTCCAGGACCACTGCCATGGTGATCTTAACCAGCGTGTGCCGGTATGAAGGTTCCTGCAACTTTCCCCATTTTTTTCTGGGGTCAGCCGAAGCGTCTTCTGACCGTTACCGTTTTGGCAATGCATCAGTTGGGTCTGCCATGCAGCATTGGCCCCTAGAGGACGTAGGAGCTGGGGCTACTAATTTCCTGGTGTGTCCAGAAACTTCTGTCAGAGCGGCTCCTTTGACAAACTCCCCCCCCCCCCCCTCACACCCGGGTCCCGACCATGTCCTGCCTTTGGGTTTTTGGGAAAGAAGTTCCAAATGTGGTACTCAGGTGTGCTCAGTGAAGTTCCCCAATTCCATTGCGGCCTTCCTTGCCTTGGCCGTTGGTAGGACCAGATTTTTTCCTGATAGGCTGCACGGTCATACCGACAACCTTGGCAGTTAGTTCTTCAACAACATTGCAGCCAGCTGCCTGCATAAGGATAAGACTATACATAACAGGATGCGCCCAGGACGGTGCAACACTAACTACTGCCATGCAGTCCTCGGCACGATTACATTTATATCTTGGCTTCGTGGGCTTTTAAGGGTGTGCTGCATACTACCGTCGTTAGTTAGTTATCCATGAGGCATCATAAGGAGGTAACGGATCTATTTCCCTCCCTCTCTCCCTTGTATCTTACTGTCACAATCGAAGCTCTGAATAGAGACTGCAGAGGACGCAGGCCAGACCATCCCTTTATCGGAGTTCATTTTAATAATTTCATTGGATTAAAATAACGATTTCGCATTTTTCATTATGGCACCCAAGGCCAAAATTAACTCAATTTTCTGCTTTTTATGTCAATATTCTGTGGTGATTTTTTAAATTCATGTTTTTTATGAAATCGTACGAAAAACAAAATAATAAATTACTCTCTGGTACTTTTAATTACTCTGATTTTAATTAAGATAAAAAATTCACATTAAAAATACGCAATGAAACAATATTTAAGGGCGTGATGACCACAGCTGTTCCCCGTCACAGTGCGACCTTTATACACTGTTACACATCACAATGTTTTAAAACTAATAAAAACTTTGCATCTTACCAACTCATTACTTTAATATAGGCCAGGAAAAATAATTCCGGAAAAATATAAGTATATTTTTTTAATGGCGATTCCTTTTTCCAGCTGCGTCAGAGCAACAATGTTTGGCGCTCAGTTTGAAAGTCAAATTGAATTTTTTTATGGGTCTCATCAAAAAAAGTAAATTACTTCTAATTATCCAATCCATTTACCTTAAATGCGTAACAGATAAAATTTTAAAGGTATTATAAAACTTTATTTCGCTTAAGAGAACTTTCGCCGATTTCATTTTTTCCGGTGTGTGTATTTTTTTGCGTATTTAGATTGAGAATAACCGATTTTTAAAGGACCTTTAATGTTGGGAATTAAATTTTTAAATAGAAAAAAAATCGTTTATACTTTTTATTTTTATTGAATTTAAAGTTGCAAAGCCACGTTGATACGATTTTACAATGGCAGCATGTTGAGGCAATTTTATATTACAATTAGTACCCCGTTTATGAGCAGGTTAAAAAGTTGAGTCGAGATTGAGTTGAAATTTCGACCACCGCATATGATGTTGAGTTGAGTTCACTTTGGGTTGAAATAAAGTTGAATTGATATCAAAACACAACCTCAAATTTTTATGTGCAATTCCGCAACGCTGAAAGCGGACTTCACGGATAGTAAACAAACAAAACAAATGCCACTTCTACCTAATTTCAACTCAACCTGCGTATTTGAGGCAAAATATCAACTCGATTCAGGTAGGAGAGCTGAGTTGGGTTGAGTGGATTTAGATTCAACTCGACATCCGTTTATGACTGGATTGACCCTGGGTTGAACCTAGTCATAAACGAGGTATAGGAGCAAGGAATATGCAAAGGTTGAATTTAGATCGAGGTTATTGTGGGATCAATTCTCTTTTTATTGATTGGCCTACATATAAATACTAATATTTAAAAAAAATAAACTGGAGCATCCTAAGTAGGTATTCTGTAATTAAAAATGAACTTCTATCTTATCCTTTCTCTCTCGTTCGAGCTAAGCTTGCTACCGCACATCTGACCTTGACGTGTACGACATGACGTACTGGTAGTACAAATGGTGGCACCTGAGCTTAGACTTACACATAAAGAAAAGCTTTACAACCAGATCATGATAGTATTACTAATTTATCTCAACTGATCCTAATCTACTGATCGAAATATTTCATGGTGCAACGTCAAGCAGTAAACTTAGATCGAACAAATACAGGGTATACTGCACATAGTTACAAATCGGTCGGCCATGGATATGTTTTAGATAGGCGAAATAAAATCGTATGGTTCGTGGGGGGAGGAGGATCATAACGGTTTAGATGCTAGGGCGTTTTGAAATTTTCTGGGTAGAGGTTTACATATTATTCTGTAACCCTTTGACGTTCATGAATAGGGTACGCAGAATACTCCAGACACAAGGCACATTTCAGTAGGTAGTGGGACGGTTTAGTCTGAGAACTAGGCCAAGTTTACGTTTCACGCTCTCCACCGATCATTTGCCCCCGAATATGGTACGGAAGACATTCAGAAGGCGGCGAAAAAGGTACATAAGGCTCATGATATGGATGACATACCAAACATAACGCTTAATCTAACGATGATAATGCATAATAGGTTCGCTGAAACCTTCACGTCCTTCCTGAGAGAGGAAGTTTTTCCAAAGCAACGGAAAATGCAGAAACTGGTGCTCTAAAGTAACCTGAATAAGCCCTTAGGGGACTCAGTATCCTTAAAGGCAAACTATCGTCGAAAAGAAAGAATGCCTGTCAGGCAAGCAATTCAGTTTTAGAATGGCAAGCTCAACGATTGACGCAGTCAACATGATGGTAGGCATGCAAGACCCGCCATACAAAAAAATCATTACTAGCCCTCGACGCCAAAAATGCTTTCAACTCGGCGAGAGGGAGAAAAATAGTCATACACAAAAGTGCAAGTAATAATCGAGTCCCTCCGGGGTAGTGGTGCTCCACAGGAAGCCGTCCTAGGCCCTCTCCTGTGGACTACAATACATATAATGTGTTGAGGCTACGCCTACCCTGCGAATGATAATCAACTTAAGGCCAAATTTTAGATCACACTTGGAGGGCATGGTTATTTATGCAGCACTGGCGAGAATGCTGCCCGTCGTGTGAAGCCCGAGGCTGAGTCGTCGCCTCTTGATGGCTCAGTTCTACTATACTCAACGTTTATGCAGGCAGTATGAAATGTAGGGCCGCATAGAGACTAAGTGCCATCCGGGCATGCTGCTCATACAGGACGCGTCAGACTACGCTGTATGGGTGATAGCGTGGATGATTTCCATAGACGTAGATAGGGGGCCTCGGTAGTCTAGAGGTAAGGCGCCTGACTGCTATCCCCAGAGGTCCCGGGTTCGAATCCCGGCGGCGCACAGTGGTCTGAAATCCCCAAAACCTGGACAAAAGTACCAAAACGAAAGTTTTTATTTAGGTACTTTTTTCGCGTGGGTTAGGTATAGTGACCCCCCTGGAGTATTTCAAGGCCCTTGGCAAGAGGCAGATGTTCAAATTCTCTTTTGTATTCCATTTGGAAAGTGAGCCGCGAACACGCCAAACGCAGCGCCTTCTTTCCGAGCAAAAGCACGTGTTACGCTTTTGCGTGTAAATAGTAATACGTTAACCCATTTTCTATTGTGTAAAATGGATTCTTCTCCAGAGAGTAAGTACAATTATACTGTGTTAATGAAATGAACATAAATAAATAATTGTATTGTTTATTTGCGATCAAATATGTAGTAAATTGTGGTGATTTGAATAACGATTCGGCTTATAAATTGATGGCTAAGTACAAACTTCCACCGACTTCCACTATGAAATACGCGTGTGATTGTTTATTAATCATCTCTGCAAAACATATAAAAAAATCAGCTGCTCCTGCTTGCTCCATGTCATTCTATTCACGATATACTACATATTTGCTAGTTTTGAGCGTCCTATTCTAGTCCATTCAAAACGCGCGTTATGGTGTTCCAAAATAACACCATTAAGAAAATCGAACCCTAAACGTTTTTGGGGTCGCTGATCACGAAAATCGAGGTCCCGCGGTCCTAAAATTAGGGCGTCACCCCTAAAAATGCAAAAAGCACACCTTTTTAGGGGTTTTCGCGATTATTTCAGTACTAATGAAAACTAATGCGATGAAATGCACTTTTTTTAATATTTATTTGCGAAGGTGGTTGATTTGTACTAAATTAAGGCGGACTTTATGATAAGGGGTAGTCTTTAAGGGTTGAAAGTACCCCTAAATTGGCGAAAAATGGCAAAAATTATAAACAATTTTTTTTTTTTTCAAGTTTATGCTTCAAATTCGATTGTGGGCGTACTGTCAGGCAAAAATAAATTATTTTTAACCCTTAAGGGGTTAAAACTACCCCTACTAGAATAAAAACAACTTTATATAAAAAAAAATTTTTTTTTGCTTTTTGTTTGAAATTTGGTTCAAAAGGTATTATCAGCAAACAATTAATTTTTTCAACTCTTAAGGGGGTGTATGTCTACTACTGTGCACAAAATTTTAATTCACGGCGCTCGCATTTCCGATGCACTTGAGCTTCCAATTGACCAAATGTCGGAAGAGGCCCAAGAAGCGTGCAATAAAAACGTGAAAAGGTACAGGCTACAATTTGCGAGAAAATGCGGTAGAGTAGAAAACATGGAAGATGTCTTATCTAGGCTTTTAGTGACATCAGATCCTTTTATTAATAGTTTGCGCAAACTTCCAAAGCGTAAATTACGATCTCTGTCACCAAAAGCGATGGAATTAATAAGTGTGCCAAACATTAAATGTAGTGAAAGCTTTGATTCACAATCAGAAGACGATAGTGATGTAGGCGAATTTGTTTAATTTTTAAAAATAAATTAAGTGTTTCTTATGCTCTAATTTAACTTTTTTAATAATGAGCAAGCACAAAACCCCCTTATTATAGATTTGTATTAAATTCGATTAATTATTAACAAAGTTTGTCGCCATATTGAATGCGCGATTTTGTTTTTTGAAAATCTGATAACGGATTCTTGCTCAGCGACCCCGAAAACCCCCATACACCGATTTTTATCAAACTTGCTTAATTTTTTATAAAGCTGGTCGCCATATTGAATCCGCCATTTTGATTTTTGAAAATCTGATAGCGGATTCTTGCTCAGCGACCCCGAAAACCCCCATATACCGATTTTTAGCAAATTTGCTTAATTTTTCATAAAGTTGGTCGCCATATTGAATCCGCCATTTTGTTTTTTGAAAATCTGATAACGGATTCTTGCTCAGCGACCCCGAAAACCCCTATATACCGATTTTTAGCAAATTTGCTTAATTTTTCATAAAGTTGGTCACCATATTGAATCCGCCATTTTGTTTTTTGAAAATCTGATAACGGATTCTTGCTCAGCGACCCCGAAAACCCCCCTATACCGATTTTCATAAAAAAATAATTTTTCTTACGGTAGTAAATTAATTTTGTCCAGGTTTTGGGGATTTCAGACCACTGTGCGGCGCCACGGTCCTTCGCCTTTCCCACCTAACTTTCCTTCTTTCTTCTTCCCTCTTTACATTCCTGATTCCCCTGTCATAGCCTTCCCTAGTCCTTCCCCGCTCCACCACCGCTCCACCAAGCGCATGCCATCGGTTGGTTGATGAGATTCAACTAGTTTCAGGAGGCATAACACTCCAGCGAGTTGTTCTCGACGCCCCGATGTCAGAGTCGCGAAATGGTTGTGAGTAGGTGGAATAAAATATCGCGGCTAGGTTGTGACAGTTACTTCCTTCTCTTCTCTCTATCTTCCGGCTAGAGCTGCTGTTCGACATTCACTCTATACGAAAAAATAGATTGTCGACAGTACAAAGGGACTTTCCCTAAGCCTCTAGTCTGTCACATAAAAAAGACATATAGACCAGAGTAGATATGCGCTTCTACGATATAAAATATGTTAGAGGAATGCCGAAACACTTGCGGCACACTATGAGATCGTAACGTAATAGCAAAGGAAGTGGGACCATTCTGACCATTTCTTCTTCCCTCCTTTCATAGCCTTCCTTAGCCCTTCCCCGCTCTACCAAAGCGCATCTCATCGGTTGGTTGATGAGATTCAACTCATTTCAGGAGGCATAACACTCCAGCGAGTTGCTTTCTAATGTCCCGATGTCAAAGTCGCGATAGTAATGATTGGGAGTAGGTGGACTAAACATATCGCGTGTAAGTGGTGGCAGTTCCTTCCTCCCCAACTAGAGCTGCTATTCGACATTGCACTCTATACGAAGAACATAGATTGTCAACAGTATAAAGGGACTTTCCTGAGACTCTAGTCTTTCACATAAAAACAAAAATTCGCGTTACATTTTCATTTAGGGCACTCTGTCAAAATGCCATAACTAAGCTTATGGTATGGCACGCCAGGTTAGGTTCAGGCTTCACTTTAACGGCTCTTTAACCTGGATCTGCTCCTGGTATCTCGCAAATGATTTATCTATGGTCCCCGATTCTGAGCCGATGTCATCCTGTTTGACATGTCTAAGCTCTGGGCGTCCTGCTCTACGCCTCGTTCCGACGGAGACTGGGTCTCCCTGCCTATCGCATCTCATACATCTTAGCGCAGAGCCTTCCTTTCCTTTCTTTTTTACTACAACCGAGATCCAGTCCTGGCCTCTCGCAACAAATGTGTCGCTCACTGCAAAAGTGGTGCAACTCCACACCTCGAAAACACTAGAGGTCGACCTGCTTTGGAGACACATTACGTCACATCCCACGGTACCGAAAGAAAGCACTTATAGTGCACTGCTGGAGCCGCTCCTACCGCTACGACATGACAAAATGCTACTCCAAGGCAAATCAATCTCTAATACTCTAAAATACTGAACCGGAGCCAGTTGTGGTGTGAAACTAGTACAAGCATTCCTGGCCTTATATACCCACTTCCTTACATTGACTAGGGTTCAACATAGTCTCTCTCCACGCAGCAAGACGTTGCCACGGCATACCAATCTTCATTTGAAGCTTTCCATATGGATATGGTTGGACCTCGAAGATACTCTTATATCTTAAAAATAGTCGATAGGCTCTCGCGATGCATACCCAAATCGGGATATCTCAGCTTCAACAGTGGCAAAAAGATTCGTCACTGAACTAGTACCACGATTCGGCGTACCACTTGAGATCACCACCGATCAAAGTATGTAGTTCGTATCGCAACTGTTCAATGAATTTTCCAAAATACTCGGCCCTCATTAAATCAGGATAACCTGCTACCATCCACAGGCAAACGGGATGGTTGAACGGTTTCACAGTCAACTTAAAGCAGCCTTAATGGCAGGGGACAACACTACTCATTGGAGTGAAGACTTGCCCTTTTCCATGCTAGGCATACGCATGGCAATTAAGACCGATCGACCATCACTTCTGACGAATATCCAATTGAAGAATCAGAATTCCTCTCACGTTTTCGTTCTCATAAGCAGAACATTAAGGCAACACATTCTTGCCAGCCCGTCCAAAAGGATGCATACGTGCCGGTAGCCCTGGGTGATGCCGACTACTGCATTGGCAGGCAACGCACCTGCAGCTACATGCAAACAGGCATAAAACTCTCCCGCCACAGGCACAAAATTCTAAAAATCTGTCCACTAGAGGCATGCATTCTTTCGCCACAGGCATTGTAATTCCCGTCACAGGCTTGCATGCTCCCGCCACAGTCTCGAAAATCTAATAATTCAGGCATGAACATCGGCATAGACTATACCAAACGCGAGTGTTGTTTTACTTGGCAGTCCCCCAGCTAAGCACTAACCACGTCCAATGCTGCTTGACCTACGCAATCGAACGAAAACCGTTCTACTGAGTATACTATTGGCACGCTTTATGATCGCCAAGGCAATTACCTCTTTTCTCCGTCCGATACAATTTTTAAAAGCCATACAGGCGATTTCGTGCATGCCTGTGGCTAGATTGTGCATGCAAACTTGTCCGAACCTAGCATCCACATTCCACATTGATGATGATCGTCGAATGATCGTTTTTTGGAGAACCAGATAAATTAGAAGGTTGGAAATTATTTTTTTAAACTTGGACTTAGGGAAATTTGAGCACGGTCTGATATGAATTTGTGGTCGCTACTGCCAGCGAGGATCTTCAATTCAACGAATTGAACCCTTGGAGGCCAGCTGATTAAAAGAGCTGAAGAACTACCGGAGGAGGGCAAAAGCTGTGCATTTGGTGCAGATTAATTTGTTGGCTCAAATTTGCCGTCGTTTGCCCGCTTGTACAGCTTAGTACTTGGCCATTTAAATCTTTTGGTCACGTTTGGCCGTCATGAGGCTGCAAGTGCTCCCATAAAAGTGGTTAAAAACTCTACGGCCACCGTATGCCCCTTAAAAAGCCAAGCGGCCAGAGTTCGCCCGTTGTAAGGACATTTTTTTTTATTTGAGAGGTTACAACCACCATTCTGGAATAGTTATCGCACGTGCATATTTTCATATACTTCATGTAATTTCCTCTTTTTCAACTGGTGCTTGACCACCAGCTACATACATAGATATAGTTGAATACCCAAAAAGAATGTTTTAGAAATCGCAATCTTATATAATAGCAAACCCAATTAGTGATTCCAATTACATGGGGACTAGTCTCAAGCTAAAACATAATGACATAATTTTTTTTTAACTGAAATTTCTCCTAGAGCCCAGTCGTGCATAATTATGTCCTAAAGTCGTTTACTTTTGAAATTTCCATCAAAAACGATAAAAAAATTGCCGCTGAAATTGGTATAATCAATTTACATTCAATTTCCTCGGCGAAGGCTATCAAAAGTCCATTTTTGTTTCCTTGAATTAAGGATACATTTACATTTTGTCCAAGTATATCCAAGCCTCCCCCATAGACGAAATTACCCCAAAAAAGGCCCCGCTCCGCCGACGACGAAGACGACGTCGCCGGCCGTAGATCACACAGAACGCACAAGCGAAAAGCGGTAATTTTTATGCGCCCAGCAAAGTATAATTTAAGCGGGCATAATTAAATAAACTCCGAAATATTGCGAAAGGACGAGAGAAATATTTCGGAGCTGCTCCGAGTCCGAATAATAACGTGCACAGCCCAGAAATAGTCCTTAATCAATGCTGGCGACATCGAAAGGGACTGGCTAACTTCTAACGTCGGCTTTTCTTAGTACCAACTACCACCGTCGCGTCGTCCGTCCGGCGGGGGTGGTTGGCAAATTAGGGGGTGGAAAAGTGCTTTCATTGTAATTATTTTCATTGCCGTTCTCCTTTGGGCTCTGTGATAAGGGAAGCGATAACGGCGAGATTGAACAGACCAAGGATTGTTGTAATTATGGCGGTAAACCAAGGCGATTCGGATTTACTACGCCTTTTCCGTTATTAGGAAGCACAGGGTGTATATATACCGGACTGGCACCCTTCGCCCGGACTCAGTAGTGTAACTGGTCGTGATAAATAACTGCGTCGTCCTTGTTCGCCAACATTTGAGGTCCTGTTAACTCCGCCATAATTCAAATTTTCACACGGTGGGAGTGAAGTTCCGGTTTTATTTGTGATGTAAGGACTTCCGCTCTCTGAGTAAGTGTTAATTAAATGTGTGTGATGGTGTTGTAAATTCTGGGAATATTGTGTGTTTGTTATTTATGGAGTGAACTTCTTTGTTTTTAATGCTAAATGATTTAGTGGGAGTATTTCGATGTGTTATAAGGGAATATTTCAGCGGATAGCTCGTAATTTTCACAAACCTAATTTTTCATACAAAAATCGTGTGAAATTTTATTTCTGTCCAAGGTTTTAGTTTGCCGTCCATTAAAATGTGTTGTAATTAAGGTCCTGTGATAATAGAGTTGACTAACAATCGACACGACAATCTCCAGTCAAGGCAAATTTGATTTTAAATTGTGTAGGAGACTTAAACATACAGAACGTTAGAATATTTTTCTAAAAATAGGTTTGTGAAAAAGTTCGTCCATTACAAATAAGCCGTGAACTGGTTTACTCAAAATCTGGAGATGATGTTATCGTAATAGTATTAGGTGTACAGTTAAAAATTATAGAAGAAAAAGTGAATCCTTAAGAATCAAATAATTCTCCGAGTAAAACTAAAAGATGGCCTTACAACGGGCGAACACCGGCCGTTATTGAAACATTTTCTTCGGCCATGTGCCGTGCATCAAAAGTTGTTTGTAGGACTGTACGGCCATATATGACGGCGGTACGAAGGTTTTACAGTCCCAATAAAGGGCATACGACGGTGGTACAGTAGGTGATACAATTGTCGCATGTATAAAATAAATAAAAAAATTGTTTTCTTATTTACAATTTTTCATTATATTTTTGCCATATCTACTCAAAGAAAATGTTGTTAGAGCAAAAAAGTTATAAAAATTAGAGAAGAAATAAAATGTAAGAAAAATTTCTGATTCATGATAAAGAGCGCTACTACTACTACTCTAAAAAAATTCATTTTGAGGAGCGAAAGTCACACATAACTCACCGCGTACAACATCATGAAATCTGATGGTCATATTATCGAATTTGAACATTTCTAATCAACACCAACAAACCGATGCGAGCCTATTTCTCTTGTGTATCGTTAGCCTTTACGTATGATAAAATCTAAAGGCCGATTTTACATAACGAAAGTGATTAAGTTCCTTCAAAACACACTCAACAATACATTGCTGCAGATTCTTTTTTTTGGCTCAAATTTTCCGTCGTATGCCTGTGTATAGTAAATCTTTTGTTCAAGTTTGGCATTCGTGGGCCCGTATGTGCTCCCGTTAAAAAAGGTTAAAAACTCTTCGCCCATCATTTGCCCCAAGCCAAGCGGCCGTTGTTCGCCGGTTGTAAGGCCAAGGAGAACCGATGGCTCTTTCACACAGTCTAGGGAAGAAACCTTGATAACATTGCTCCAGGCACATTTCCCAGGCACAACCATTTATTCAAACGAGAACATAACTTCTGCTGGGCAGCGTATAGGCCAACTTTCTAAAGTGCCCAAAGCCGCCTGGACAGAAGCAAATACCTTGTTCAACCATGAAGCTATCAGGGAGGCGATTAGATCGTTCAAACCATACAAGTCCCCTGGAGCAGACGGAATCTATCCCATTCTGCTACAGGAGGGCTGCGACCTAGTCACTCCCTTATTATGCAAATTATTTAGGACTTCCTTCGCACACGGCTACATCCCATCCGTCTGGAGGAACGTCAACATAACATTTATACCTAAGCCAGGGCGTTCGGATTACACCCTGACTAAATCTTTCAGGCCGATAAGTCTCTCGTCTTTTGCCTTGAAGACAATGGAGAAAATTGTCGACCGGGCGATAAGGGAAACTTATCTTCAAAGCCAACCACTAAGCTCCTATCAGCATGCGTACCAGGCGGGCAAGTCTACTGAGACAGCACTGCACAATCTGGTGCTCAGGCTTGAACAGGCAGCTCTAAACAAAGGAGTTGCGCTGACTGCCTTCCTCGATATCGAGGGAGCCTTTGACAACACATCCTTTGATACTATAGCTAGGGCTCTAAGTAGACACAGTCTAAGTAGCACTTTCTGCAACTGGATTGACTCTATGCTGAGAACTCGCAAACTAATTGTTTCTCATGCAAACTAATTGTTTCTCTGGAGGGCACTATAGCAAGAGGCTGCCCGCAGGGAGGAGTTTTATCTCCACATCTTTGGTGCCTTGTTGTAGATGAACTCCTCGAGCTGCTCAACGGTCGAAACATTTTCGCCCAAGGTTACGCTGACGATGTCGTCATAGTAATTACAGGTGAATCTGAAGGCGCCATGTCAAGGCGCCTGCAGCAGGCACTTGATCTGGTCTCTAGCTGGTGCGAGAGCGTAGGTCTAAAAGTCAATCCCGACAAAACAATTCTAGTTCCTTTCACCAGGAAACGATCACTACCGGGAATTTGGGAACCTACATTCGCGGGCAGAACTATACCTAGGCTTTTCACAACAAGCCAAATATTTAGGAGTGACGCTAGATGCCAAGCTCAACTGGAAATAGCATATGGACACTCTAATGTGTAGAACGCGCAGATCACTGTGGGCTTGCCGCAGAGCTTATGGTTCCATCTGGGGTTTGCAACCGAAAACCATGTATTGGATATACACCACCATCATAAGACCCATGGTAACTTATGGAGCTTTAGTTTGGTGGCACAGAACGAAGCTTAAGGGTTCCATAACCATTTTAAGCAAAATTCAAAGAATGGCTTGCCTCTCCATCACTGGGGCCATCCGCACTTCCCCAACGGCAGCGCTGGAGACTCTCCTCAATTTGGTACCCCTCCACCTTGAGGTAGAGAAGTCCGCCATAAACGCGGCGCTGCGGCTGAATGCGAATGGTTACTTGGGCGCGGACATTCTATAATAATCAACATCATAGAAGAGATTCCGGAAGCGGAGATGCTATCGGACGGCATGCCCTATAAAATCTCAAAATTTAAGCAACCTTCTGTACATATACAGGAAAGGCTTACCTGGACTTTTCCTAAAGTTTTGCCGGGCGGGCTAGTATGGTACACGGATGGCTCTAAAACGGAGACAGGTGTAGGCGCAGGAATCTGGAGTGAAAGTCCCAGATTCAGCAAGGCTATAAGTCTAGGCACTCTGGCAACTGTCTTTCAAGCAGAGGTGTACGCTATTCTGGCATGCACTCATGAGAACTTAAGAAGGTCCTACCAAAATAAACGGATTTTTATCTTCTCTGATAGCCAAGCGGCAATTAGAGCGATAAGGTCCCGTAGGACCAAGTCGAAATTAGTTTGGGACTGCCAACGTGCTCTTCATGAGTTGGGCGTTCTCAATCAAATCACACTTGTCTGGGTCCCAGGTCACCGGGGCTTCGAAGGCAATGAAAGTGCGGATGCCCTGGTTAAACAGGGCTCTGATATTGCGTTCATTGGTCCAGAGCCGGCTATTGGGGCACCGTCCAGCTTGCTGCAAAGGGCCCTGGCCGATCGGACCTTGATGAAACATATTGAACGCTGGAGGTCCGCGCCTGGACTGGCCAACTCTAAGCGGTTCCTTCCAGGGCCGTCCCCTAAGACGGCCAAGGAATTATTACGGCGCAGCAGGAGTGATGTTAGGACACTTGTTGGCCTAATTACCGGACACTGTGCCCTAAATTACCACTTATGGAAGATAGGAAGGGCAGAGGACCCTACATGTAGGCTTTGCCTAGAAGAGGATGAGTCTGCCCTCCATGTTCTCTGTGAGTGCCCTGCAATAGCGAGGAGCAGGGTCTCTTTGTTCGGGAAGTCCCTGCTCGAACACTCAAGTCTAAGCGACAAACCACTAGGCAGACTGCTGAACTTGTTCAGGCGGTCTGGCCTACAAATATGAGGTGTAGGGGTTGTAGTACAATAGGCCAACTAAATGGCCGCAGTACCTTTGGACCTAATACCTCACACAGGAAAAAAAAAAAAAAAAAAAAAAAAAAAAAAAAAAAAGGCCATCTTTTATTTTTACACAAAAACAAAATTCTAAATCGCAAAATGTAAAAAAAAAGTATATTGAGATTTTTTCATGCTTTGAACCTACGAGTACATGAAATAAAGTTACTAAAATTAGTGGAGATAGCAGCATCTGTAGAACAATTTTTTTCGCCGCGCAGTCCAACGAAGGTTTTAATTATAGGAAATATGAGCATTTTAAATCTTTAAAACGGCTACTGTTTTTGTGGACAATCGCATAACCTACAAACTTTGTAAAAACTATTTTCTGATAAGACTTAGTGTATAAAAGATATTTGCAAAAAATTATTTTTTTTTTACCTTTTCAACATACTGTATTGCATCCCATCGATTATTGGAGCAATGCAATATTTCATTTATAATGATGTGTTTAAGGTCTGTTCCAATTTTCAGCAATACTTATGCGGTTTATGCGGCAGTATCCCTGAGTACACCTGCACATTTATGGAACAGATGGACAGAAAGGGTTAAAGTGAATGTGTTCCTGTGTCCCTTAACATTCGTTGGTTGTGTGCAGGTATATATGCTCATATCAAGAGTCGTAAGGCATTTTTGAAGCGGGACATTTAAAAAAATTTTGTACAATTTACCGTCGTGTAAGGGACAAATGTACTGCCTCGCATAAGTCCTGCTCAAGTTAAGCGTCCTTCATTTCCCTCCTTGAATCCGCCATTAAGTGACACCACTCGCTTTAAAGGTGACAGTTCGAGTGTTACTTGTTAGTGTCTGGAGTCAAAAGAGCAAACCTTTTCCAAGGCAGCATCACTTTTCAGAATCGGAGCATCTTTCTAAAAAAAATCAGAAAAACTAATTTTTTGGGCATTTTTCAGAAGGTTTCCAAACCCTCATTTTTTAGTTGGGAAATTGTTGTTAGGCATGTTCCAGGGAGCCTGTAAATTAAATTTCACGCTGGATTGAAATTTTGCCCATATAGACCGTCAGCTAGTGACAGACTTAGATGCCCCATTTTCTCATGCTAGCCTCGAAGAGAGTTGAAAGGTACATCGATGTGGAGTTATAAAAAGTTAAATTAAGGTGCCGCTGCTAGGGATAACATAGGTAAAATTTAATTCTTCGTAACAGAAATAAGAGGCGTATCTCGCCAATATTTTCACGCTTGGTATCTGTATTCCGTGGACATGACCGGCCCAGGTTGAAAGTTTACACTATTTGTATAGGTCATAAAATTCGTGACTGTAGCGTATTCTCCATGCATTGCCTTCATTGATTGGGCCGTATATCCTTCGGAGGACCTTCCTCTCAAACATATCCATCTTTCCGCGGGTTTCTGGTTGATACTCCATGCTTCACACCCATAACTATGCTACTGTATTTATGATGGTTTTGTAGATTCTTATTTTGGTTTTTCTGTGGATGTTTCTGGGTTTATTTACTGGGAGTAGTGAGAAGTATGTTCTAGTTGCGGCGTCCATTCGTCTTTGCACGTCTATCGTCTCATCGTTGTCTTCGCTGGCTGTGGATCCCAGGTAGTAAATTGGTTTACCCGTTAGAAGATATATTTTCCCTAGGTGGTGTCGTGATATCTTCTTTTTCTTTCCACCCTCGTCTGAATTAGAATCTTGCCCTTGTTTACAATTATTTGCAGCTCTATATGTTTGGCTCCATCTTCTAATTCCGTGAATATTTTTCTAAAGTATTACGTAATCTGTAAAAGCAGTTTATGTCATCGTCATATCTAGCCAACTGTTTTGATTTGTTAAGCAGGGTTGCCTTCGCATCAATGTTTACTTTGCGAATTACTCCTTCTAGGCAGAGATTCAATAGCATGGGTGCCAGGCCATCGCCCTACTTTAAGCCTTGCTTTACTGGGAAGGACACATTAAATTCTCCATGTATTCTGACTGCACACCTTGTGTTTTCCATTGTCATTTTTGTTAATTTTACTATCTTTAGGTCCAGCATTATCGCATACATTTTTCCCCTGTCGATGCTGTCGTATGCTTGTTTGAAATCGATGAAAGTATTCCCAGCTTTTTCAGAGGATTTGCCTTATTGAAAAAAATTGGTCCATTGCTTATCTTTATTTTTCTGAATCCATCTTGGTATTCACTTATTGCGGCTTTTGCGTTAAGTTCCGGTCTGGCTTTAATTATATTTATCATTAATTTGTATACTGCTTCCATAGCTTTGATAATTGAATTTGTCCCCTTTCTTGTGTTTTGGGCAGATAATATTTTGGTCCCAATTTGGCATTTTTTCGTACCTCCATTTGCAGCATTCATGTATACTTGCTGAAAGCGATTCGCGCTCTTGTTTGATCACTTCTGCTGGGATGTTAATAATTTCTAGAGATTTGTTATTTTTTTAAAGATCGTATGGCACTTTGTACTTCTTACAAAGTGATTAAATTTCTTTCTCTAGCGTCATCATTATATTGTAGACGGGGTTCTGGTACATATCCGATGCTTTCATTGCTGCGTTCAGCAGCTCGCTAAAAAAATTCCCCCCACCTTTTCTTTACATCTTCGCTGCCTGTGCCTTATTTTGTTCTACATAGGTATACCGAAAGAGGGTTTAAAGCCTTTCTTAGTTTACTTCCTTGTATGCTCCCCGTGTTTTATTTTGCGAAAAGTTTATCTTCCCTCAAGATCTAGTTCTTTTCTTCTTCCTACAATTATTTTGTTGTTTTTCTCCTAATTTTTGCATTACTTGTGGAAAAATTTGTGAATCAGGAGAAAATTGCTTGCGTTCAACTTGGAGGCAATTGTCAGCTGTGCAGAAAGTTGTGCAGCGATAGTACCAAACCAGCCCGATGGTAATCGAAACGATCACCCATTTGGCGAGTGTCAGTCATAGCACCTTCTTCCATTTTGGAGGACCTGGGCAAACCGATTCCAAGGAAGAGGAGGTAGGTGGACACGATCATGAATAATCAGCACCAGAAAGCCTTATTGATCTTTGGCAAGATCGCTATGAGTGAGAACGCGGCAAAAAGTATAGATAGAGTAACCCAGGCGCTTGTTAAGAAATTTAACAAACAGCTGGCACAAAATCAAGCGAACCTCTCTGTCACGCCGATCTTCTACTAAAAAGAAGATCGAGTGAAAGGGCAAAAAGCAAAATTTCCAGACCCCTCAAAATAAAGCCTGTGACAGCAGGAATAGCAGCGTTGAACTACAAGTTCACTGCACTGGCACTGGCACCGTCACACAGTAGCATCTTCCAAGCACACGTCCTGGTGATCCTTAAGGTCTGCCAGACCATGATCCTCGCATCTACACAAAACTGTAGCATTAGAATTTTCATAGATAGTCAAGCTTCGGCTTGGTGATATCCTGGCACTTCAAACTAGTAGAACAATGCAGAAATATTCTAGATACCCTGAGTGAAAGGCATAACGTCACTCTCGTCTGGGTTCCCAGGCATAGAAGCAAAGATGAAAAAGAAAAGATATTGTTGACCAACCGCAGCTGCTAGGCAGCCAAATGAACACACTGGAAACCTGCGTTATTTCTAGAATGACTTGGACAAGCTGGGTCCACAAAACGTCTGCTGCCGTAGTCGCATGAAGATTGACGGGAAGAAATACACCTGTGTAAATGCCCTGCTCTAACCAAACCCAGACAACTAGTTTCTGGAATACTGGAGGTAGATCACTAGACGAAGGATTGGAGTACTGATAGGCTTCGTAAGCTCCACAAGGTAG
Organism: Thereva unica; assembly: GCA_949987705.1. NCBI lineage: Eukaryota > Metazoa > Arthropoda > Insecta > Diptera > Therevidae > Thereva > Thereva unica. The sequence continues at coordinate 24,839,838 of OX465285.1, read as the reverse complement.
CTTCAAATACTCAGCACAATCGGTTAAAAAACCATCAAAGCTAAGGTAAGATGTTGCGAGGCACAGTGTAGTCTTCAGTCTCCACACTCAAGCCACGTCGCTGTGTTTCTCAATCACAATTCCAGATGTGCGCTCATTTCCCTTATTTTATGGCGTGTGGTCTACACGAGTTTGTAGCTTCGAAACAAAACGCTAAAGGTTAATTGGACTTCCGAACGCACTGAAGCCTCACCTAACCTGACTAACAGATAATAACAACTAAGTTTCTCTCAAAAATACAACACCTGTTCAAAGAGAAAAGCACAAAAAAATCTACGTCATATTTCAATTAAATATTAAAAACTGTTTATTTATCTTCATTAACTGATAAGACCCCTGGCACTGCTCTTATCTACATACATACATAACAAATGTCAACTCGACTCAAACGCTTGATAGCAGCATTATCAGAGCAATCAATGGCAAATTGAAATTTCTCTCTAAATTTAAAAACGACATTCTTTACCGCCAAAGTACCGAAAGTTCCGCCATCGTGGGCAAAATCAAGTGAAAACCGCACATAATTTTCGCAATTCCAATCGAAGTGAAAAACAAAGTGTTAATTATAGAAAATAGAAAACGCTGAATTATTTTATAAAATTAATCCGAGATCAATCGATTGCGCCGGCGCGGCTCCTTTCCGTAATAATCCGAAGGCAGGCGACGACGACAGGTGAAAATGATGAAGGAATGCGAACTGAAGCCGGGGGACCCCTTCTACGAGCTGTGCGCCAAAGACTTCGATTTATCAATGATTGAGTCTTCGGCAATCCAGGTGAGATGAACCGAATCTGAATACACACAGACGTATCAGAAGTCGATTAAAATATGAGAAAACACTCAACGACTGAGTGAGTGAGTGAGAGCGAAGTTCAGGTTTTCTTGAAAGATTTGCGTTTTTGCTCCAACTACAATATCGGCACCGGGGACCACCAGCAGTAGTACAATACTTTGTAGTTACTCATGCGCGGCGTGCTAGTTGTTACGGATGATCCATTAGTCATGGTTTTTAATGATTTTTTGTTGTGTTTTTATATTTATGTTTTTATATGGAAAGCAGAGTTTTAATACTGCCAAAAGGAGGCTGTGTCCGGTGGTCGTAAAGCTGCTCGAAATGCGTCATCCGATGTGATGAAATAATTTCGCGGTTTTTTCAAGCATGGAGTATTTTTGCAGCTGATTAGATTTTTTGATAACGAAGAGATATGAGCGTGTTTACTAATAGATGATAGAAATCTACGAATTGGGTCAAGTAGTTGGACTTAGTTTTCATTCGCAAACATTCTACTTAATTGGTGCTATAGTCCTTGTTGGACTCGGTTATATTGTATCCTTTACATCTAGTCGCCTCTACGTCTTGCTAGCTCTTTCCAGTTTGTTGTACAAAGTTTTCGTATTTCTTGGTCGCCCGACTCCTTTTTGCCTTGGTCTACCATTAATAATCCGATCTAGCATCCTTACCTCCGAGGCATGGTACAATAATTACAAGGTAAGCTCATAAGGGCCCCGTAACGTCATTCAGATCTTAGTTCACAAAGGAAAAAGCTTTCTCGTGACGTCACACAGATCTTTTCTAATGTAAAAATGGTAGAATCTTTTCAAGATGGAAACAGAGCTTTTCCTTGCGAGCGTACCTTGTATTTTTGTACCATGCCTCCGAGGTTCATTGTACCAGTGTCTAATCCATCGAAGGCGGTCCAGTTTTGTGTATGTAGATCAAATCTCCTTGTCGAAAGCTTTTTGAAAGATATTTATTGAATTACATACTCCTGTGCTGAAAGTCGAGTCACGTGGAGTGATAAATCGTTTGAGTTGACAAAATGACGTTTTAGCCGAATTACGATTTTCAGCACCGGGGACAGAGAGTAGAAGTGCTAAGTTGAGTTTAGGCTCCTGTGCTGAAAGTCATAATACGACTGAAACCTCTCTTTCTTCGAGGCTTGTCACGTCACTCGACTCGATTTTCAGCACGGGTGTCACAAACGTGTATTCTCACCTGTGTCCTACAGTCTTCTGCCGTAATTTTTGCACAATTCTATCAGCTTTTTCAAGAAATTAATTTCTATCATGTTGCCCCTCGGCATTCTTTTATAAAGCAGGTCACAAGCGTTTCTGTAGTCTTCGGTACAATGATGCTTCCTGAGCTATGCTATGATAAGCTATGCGCACCTCTCATTCAGCTGCTATGGAGGGAATCATTGGACTGACTCTACTGCACATCTTCATATGAAAATCCATCGCCTTGATGCTTTTTATCTCATCGAACTGGCCCAAAGGACATATATATATATATATATATATATATATATATATATATATATATATATATACTAGCTGGAACCCGGTGCGCCTACGCTGCACCCATAAGTCAATAGTAAACAATAAAAACCATCCATTGACTTAATATTTTTCGAGATATGAATTTTACACAGATGAAATGCCTCAAAGAATATGGGTCTTGCGTCGGCCGCCATGAATCGGTATATTGAGTCTACTACATTGCTTATTGTATTCTACTTATCATACCCTTTAATGGGTATCAAATGTTGAGGGGGTTGTGAAGAAAGTGGTAATCTGGCCTCTTTAGACGGCCGCCATGGATCTAAAGATATATTTTGTATGCTACATGGCTTATTGTATTCTACTTATCATACCCTTTCATTTGATACCCATGTCGAGGTGGTTGTGAAGAAAGTGGTAATCCGGCCTCTTGAGACGGCCGCCATGGATCTAAAGATATATTTTGTATACTACATTGCTTATTGTATTCTACTTATCATACCCTTTCATTTGATACATATGTTGAGGTGGTTGTGAAGAAAGTGGTACACCGCCCTCTTGAGACGGCCGCCATGGATCATTTTAGTTTCAATAGCGTCATGGCCTACCTATTGTTTGACAGCTGCGTAAATTTGAAATTTTCATTAAATGTAATGATTCAATTTAATGACAATTTTACATTTGTCAAACAATAGGTAGGCCATGAAGCTATTGAAACTAAAATGAAGTGAAAATTCCTAAAATTACCATTTTTTTTGGATTTTGCAGCTGTTTTTTTGGTTAAAGGTATAAAAAATTGCGTACGACCTATTCTCAGACCTACCAAATATACACAAAAAATTTCATGCAAATTGGTCAACCCGTTTCGGAGGAGTACGGTAACAAACACTGTGACACGAGATTTTTATAGATATAGATATATATATATATATATATATATATATATATATTTTTTTTTTTTTTTTTTTTGTTTTACGGGGGATGGTGAGACTCTACATAGACACTTCTGAGGTTCCCGCACTCAGACCGAGTTTCAGACTCCTACTGAATAAACTCACCACCCCTTTGTGTGACGCTTACCCCGCCCGGAACCGCCGCGAGGCATTACTTCGGGCGGGCGTCACCACCATGACCCTTTAGGTGTCCCTCTGGTGTTTACCCATAGGGGTTGCTACTGCTCTCGGCATTTCTTCGCCTTTCTCTGTTTCTTGTGGCTTCTTCTTGCCTTAACTTTCTGTGAATGACCTTCAGGGTTTCTTCCACTTTCTTCCACATTTCCTCGGATCTCATCATATGCTCTACGATGTTTTCCGGCGTTAGTGGCGCCTGGGCCGTTTCTTCTAATTCCGCCCTTTCCTCGGCGTATCTCGAGCAGGCAAAGAAGACGTGCTCTGCGTCTTCTTCCGTCGCTGGGCATACCGGACACAACGGTGAATCATCGTGGCCGAATCGGTGGAGGTATTTCCTATACCCCCCATGTCCGCTCAGGAACTGCGTGAGGTCGTAACTTACTTCCCCACGCTCCCTCGAAACCCATACTTCCACGTTAGGGACAAGTCTGTGGGTCCAACGACCCTTAACAGACTCGTCCCATTTCCCCTGCCATTCCCTTAAGGACTCACAGCGCGCAATCTGCCGCCGTACCCTTCTTGGCTGTCCTCTACCATATTCTGGGTCATAGAGACGCATGCCCTCCCTCGCCAGAATATCCACAGGAATCATCCCCGCTATCACGCACGCCGCATCGTCGGACGTGGTCCTGTACGCGCAGCAAGCGCGAAGTGCACTTAGCCTATATGCAGCCCTCCATTTTCTACTATTTGCAGTCCTGTTTAACGCTGCTGCCCACACTGGCGCTGCGTATAACAGGACTGAGCTGACCACCCTCCCCAAGAGGAGGCGGCGACTCGGTCTAGGGCCCCCAACATTGGGCAGCATTCTTCCGAGTGCTGCACAAATCGCAGAAGCTTTGTCTGCCGTACCCTCCAAGTGCGCCTTGAAATTTAGCCTCCGATCGATCATCACTCCCAGGTACCTTAGAGCGGGCTGTGAGTGGATGATCTGTTCCCCTACCTTGATCCTCACGGATACTGGCTTTCGCCGTTTGCTGATCACCACTGCTTCAGTTTTGTGCTCAGCAAGCTTCAACCCAGCGCGTTCTAACCACGCTTTTATTTCCCAGATCGCTTCGTTCGCATACAGTTCGATGTCATCTGGGTGTTTTCCTTCGACAACTACCCCGATATCATCTGCGAACCCGATCGCCACTGCTTCTTTTGGAAGACGAAGCCCCAACACATCATTGTACATTGCGATCCATAGGAGAGGGCCCAGGACGGAACCTTGCGGGACACCGCATGTTGTCCCGAACACTTTAGGACCATCATCCGAATCACAATGAAGCGACCTACCCTGCAGGTAGTCGGCCACTACACGCACTAGGTACTTTGGTGTGCCTAGCTTGATCAACGCCTCAACTATTTTGCTCCACCTCGCAGAGTTGAAAGCATTTTTTACGTCGAGGGTTATCAGTGCGCAGCAGTGATTTTTCTCTATGGCGGCTCTTGCTATGCCCACCACCATATTGACTGCATCAGTCGTCGTCCTTGCCTTTCTAAAGCCGAATTGCTTGTCCGACAGGCCACCTGCCCTTTCGACGCTAGGGAGAATCCTGTTACAGATCACCCGCTCGAAAAGTTTGCCTATGCAACTAAGGAGGCATATCGGTCTGTAGGACGATGGGTCCCCTAAAGGCTTGTTCGGCTTCGGTAGGAGCACGAGTTTCTGCTGTTTCCATCGCTCCGGGAAGATCCCCTCTCTCAGGCACGCTGTGAAGACTTCAGCGAACCTGTCTGGCGCTATTGAAGCTGCTAGCTTCGCCGCTTTATTTGGTATGCCATCCATGCCAGGGGCCTTTTTGATGGCTACCTTTTTTGCAGCCTCCAGAATCTCATCTGCGGTCACCGCAGGTACCTCTTCTGGGTCCACCTGAAGGGTGGGTAGTTCGGCGGCGCGTACGTTCTGTGGAAACAAGACGTACACAATGCTCTGGAGCAGCGCGGGGCAGGTGATCGGCGGAGAGCGTTTGCCCTTGACCGCTGACATAACCATTTTATAGGCTCCACCCCAGGGGTCCGAGTCTGCTTCTCTGCACAATCTTTTGAAGTGCTCGGATTTACTTCTAGCGATGGCCTTGTTCAGCCTTCTCCTCGCTTCCTTATATCTCTGAAGGAGTTCATCGAAATCAGGACGGTTTCGATTTCTTTGAGTTCTCCTTCTCGCTTTCAGGCAGGCCCTTCGGCATTCGTTGATCTCGGCGTTCCACCAGAAGTTTGGTGGGTGTTGCCGATTGCCGGCGCGCCGAGGCATGGATGCATCACATGCCTGTTTAACTGAATCTTCGATTCGCTCTGCCCCTTCCCTGGCACCTCCTGCCGACCTCGCATCATGCAGGAATACTTCCTCGAACACCTCTGTGTCGAGTTTATTTACGGCCCATCCTCTAGCCGTTCCGTACGTAGGATTCCTCTTTTCTATACCCTGGCCTACCTCGAAGATGATGGCTTGGTGGTCGCTGTGCGTGTACAGATCGCTCACCCGCCACTGTAGGTCCTTGGCCACTGAATCGCTCACGTAAGTGATGTCGATCACAGACGATCTCCCACCCCTTTGGAAGGTGTTTTCGCCTCCGGTGTTGACCAACACCACGTTAAGTCGCGAGAATACTTCTAGAAGTATGCGCCCTCTTGCGTTCGTTTGTCGACTGCCCCATTCGACAGCCCAAGCATTAAAATCACCCGCTAATATTACCGGGTGATGGCGACTCGCGTCGACGGCTAACCTTTCCAACATCGACTCGTACTCGTCTAGGGTCAGGCTTGGCGCCGCATAGCAGCTGTAGACGTGTATTCCGCCTACTTTTGCCCGCGTGAAGCCATTCTCTGGGCTTCTCATGGTATCTTCCATGGCTCGGCTCCCGCACGTCCATATCGCTGACGTGCCGCTGCTATCGTTTATCCAGACGCCGCTGTGCAGGTTTCTATACTGCTCGCAGACGATTGCGACGTCGATTTTCTCCTCATAGACTGTCTGTGCCAGCAGATCTTGTGCCGCTTGACAGTGGTTCAGGTTAATCTGCAAGAACCTTATCTTCGCTTGCTTTTTAGTGCCTCCTTGTACGCCGGACATCTACTACCTCCGGTCACGTGCCCACTATCCCTGCCCTCTACCTCCCTACAAATTAGGCATTTGGCAGCTTGGTCACACTCCTTTACTTTGTGACCCTCTTTTCCGCAGCCTCGGCACAGCCTTCCTCTATCCTGGCTGCTGCTGCAGTTTTTCGCTATGTGACCGAACTTCATGCATTTGAAGCACGGTTTAAGCGATACCCGCTCCCGCATTCGGCATACCACCCAGCCGACTCGAACTTTACCGGCTGCGATAGCCTTCTTCGCAGCTTCAACAGGCAGGCTTATAAACGCCGTCTGAGTGCCCCCCCACGACTCTCTTAGCCTGAGGACATCCTTTTCCTCGACCGTCAGACCTAGCTGGGTCCTCAGTGCCTCGCACACCTCTTCCTTGGTTGTGATCTCGTCCAAGTCTCTACACTCGATCACTACCGTATTTGTACTGGCTCTCACCTCGGCCACCCCGTTAATCGATGCTTTAACCTTCTGTTCTAAGTCCCCGGTCTTAGCATCTCCCCTCTTTAGCTCCAGCAGGAGATCGCCCTTTTGCGTTCTCCTAACTCTATTTACGCTGTTTCCCAGTTCCGCCAGGGAGGCATCTGTCCTCACCTTGCGAAGGATCTCCGCGTACGTTGCTTCCCCTTTGGTCGTGATGATAATCGCATCCGACCGGGTCCTTTGCCTCAAATTGTTGGCCTCTTTCAGTCTTCTTTTCTTTTTCTTCCTCTTTTTTCGTTCCACCTTCTTCCAGGCAGAACTTTCCCGGTCCCCACTCTCGCATTCAACCGGGCGTGCCGCCTGTAGCGGGGCTGGCTCGGCCACTGCGTCGGGAGTCTTTCCCTTTTTTCTCTTGGGGGTGTGCTGCTGCAGCTGCACCTCCTCGTTGAGCTCTCTACGGCGCTTGCGCAGCCGCGGCTCTTTGCTCTTTTCTTGGGGCCGTTTCTCTCCAGCCTCCCCGGTTGAACGGCTCTCTTGCTTCCTCGGCAAATCTTCTGTTTGAGCCGACGTATCCACCAGCTCATTCGTTCTTTGCCTCTTTGCTATTTCCTCTTTTGCTCTTAGGTAGGTAGACCTGACCAACCTAATTTTCTCTTTGATGGCGTGCTCGACGTTTTTCTTAGCGTCGACATACTCCATTAGGTGTCTTATCATAACCCCCAATTTCTCGAAAGGGGATGATCCAGCATCCTCCGCAGTGGTCGCCGGAGTGCTCACCCTCGCTTCACCATTTTTTGCTGACCCAAGGTGCTCTAGGCCGTTGGTGCTCTTTGTCGGCGGTGTCCTCGCCGTCTTGTTGCTCCTTGGGATGGAATTCTTTGAGTTTCCTTCTTGGGGAGTCGCACTGTGTTGCTCAGGACCAGGGTGTTCCGGGTCGTTGGCACTCTTTGGTGGTGGTGTTCTCACCGTCTTTCTGCTCCTTAGGATGGGATTTCCATCTTCCGGAGTCGCCCTTTGTTGGGTTATAAAAGCCCTAGCTGTGTTTGTTGGAGCTTTGGGAGGGGCTCCACCCTCATTTGTTTTTGAGTTCTCTATTTTAGATCCCACGAGTTGCGCGAGAAAGGACAGTCACCCATGGCAGAGCTCCGCATTACCACGGGAAGGCTACATTAAAACCGAAGGTCGCCTGGTATTCGGAGTCCATCGTTAGCGGTACACTGACGCAGTACCATACATCCCCTCAGCACGATAGTTTCCACCTTGGGATTTCGTGTATCTATCTTAGTTAGGACAAGCCTCACCACCGCGACAAGGTGTAGATACAAGGTGAGGATATATATATATATATATATATATATATATATATATATATATATATATATATATATATATATATATATATATATATATATATATATATTATATATATATATATATATCCTCAACGGCATCCCAATACGGTTGGTGAACTGCGGTTCCAAAGGAAATTGAGGATGATTATTCCAAATTGCTCTGAGAGTAGAAGGAACTCACACTTCCTCCTAGGTATCCAAAAAACCTCTACTGGTTCAACGATAGATCAAAAACGGAAAATGGTTCTGGGCAGGTGTCGTAGGATCTAACTCCAAAGTCTCAATTGGAATGGAATGGTTGTCCTCTATTTCCCAGACTGAAATGCATGCCATTGAGACCTGTGCTAAGCTCAAACTTTAGAAATGTTTGAAAGGCGCCAATATTACAATTTTTTCGGACAGTCAAGCTGTCATAAAGACACTTTAATCGTGGAAGCCTTCCTGCAAAATAGTTGCAAGGTGCTTCGACATATGTCATGGAATCTGCCCACATTTTTCAGGATCCGGACCTTCTTGATTTTTTAGTTTCGCTATGGCTCCTACGCTTTCTGGGTCGTCTGTAGTGTCCCTGTTTCCTTCGTTCTGTGTTAGTTTAGATTAATTCTGTTTGAGCCTTAAAAAGAATTGAGTTGAACGAATATTATTGACTAGTCAAGTAACTGAAGATACGTTTTCTGAACACACTTATCCCGCGCATTCTGTGTAGTATTCTTCTAGTCGTGCGACCGAGTTGTGGATACTTATGTTACTTATGTTGGTCGGCTGGAATGTAAGAGCTTGTAATTGAATATCATTGCCTTTAAGGACAAGTACACATCAAGGGTGAATCTCATCTATACATTGAAATGCAACAGGATTTAGAGGCATTAAGCAGTAAGTGGTTGGATAAACTCCATTGATAGATAAGCTCCAGATCAGCATTAATGTTCTGTACACAGTCCTCTACCAATCCAATGGGACTATTTAAATAAATTTGGACATCATCTGCATACATGTGCAGTTTATAATTCGCCACGATACTGCTGGGGTCATTTATATTCATGCAGAAAAGCAACGGTCCTAATATGGAGCTTTGCGGTACACCGCATGTGATTGGTAAAGCATCTGAAATTGAATTTTGTAGCCAAACTTTTTGAGATCGATTATGTAAGTAATCCCGAGCTACGAAGAAAGAAATAGAGTGTAAAAACGAGTAAATAAAAGCATACATACGCTAATCCACAAACAAAAGCCGTTTGGCCCAAATTCTCTAATGTGTGCCTGGAGTTAAAGTTGCATTGATGGCTTCATTTAAATAAAGAGCTCATCTAAATATTCGTGGCTGCTCGTGAAAAGTTTTCAATACTAATAATTATATTCCATGTATTTGTATTTGAAAGTTTCGCCCTTTTAACCAAAAAAAAATCATTTAAAAACCTGAAAAGTGAAACGTGAGGTTAGTTTGCTTTAGGCTACGGCGATGAACAACTAATAAGGATTTCACCAAGTTCCTTGAAAAGACTGGAGCCAAAGGGAGTACAAGAAAAACAATAAGTTGAACAGGTTACTTGGCTTGTCTGGTCAGCCCCTGTTGCCTGGTCTATCTGGTCTGAAGGCAGAAGAAGAAGAAGAGGAATAAATCTGCCTGGTCTATCTGGTTTGTGTGATCTTGTTTGCCTGGTTTATATAAAAATGGTGGCAGCGGTGGGATCCCGATGATGGGTCAAATAATTTCCCTTTTTTCATCTTCATATTCACTTATTTTTAAGTGCAATTTATTTTAAAATACCTTTTTACGAGGTGGCATAGGTGCTCAACAGTGCATTTCACAACGTTACGTTCGAAGTGTTTAATGAAACCGCAGCAACAAGCTTTGAACCCCCCGCAGCGACGAGATGGATCACATCGTTTTTTGGGAGTAGATTGGTAACTTTTTAGATTAATGTCGAATCGGTTAAGATAATGGCTGCAAAAGGCTGTCCTCTAGGATACCTCCTATGACCTCTCCTATGGTCAATCGTAATCGATGAATTTCGTGCCGACTAGAATAACCGGAGCTTCAAAGCACTGGCCGGTGCAGATGATATCGTCATAATGTCAGCGGCAGTAATGATAGTAGTATCTCGTGTTTAATGCAAGCCGCTGTCATAGGTGCAAAGCTGTTGCAAGAAGTTGGGTTTGAACCCAGAAAACACTGCCATCTTTCTCCAGCTGTATGTCAACCCCGACGAGTAAAGATTGAAACGACCAAATGCTTTTTTTAAGATTCCGTGCGGTGTAGAATATCTCATTATTTTTCGAGATCAGGCTTTCGTTAACATGCACAAGGCTGTCAGACAAGAAGCCCAGATTCAGTTTCCTTAAAGCTTGCGTGTGTTTCCGTGCTGATGAGTCTTCTTCAGGAACTCGTTGGCTGATACGAACTTCACGATTAGTAACGAGCTCATCCCGCTACACTGCGACTCCAGATGCCGACGCTGCGGTGCCCGAACACATTCACGTAGGTCGACAAAGATGGTGGAACCAAAAGAATTAAGAATTTGTTTTGGGTTGTCGTTTTCAGTTATGAATTCCATGAATGACCACTTCATGAAGTCTGGATTGACGGCCAAGATCCTCTAATTCGTTGATGAACTCTAGCTGTTAAAGTTGACGTGGTGGTGCATCACCAGAAGTTATTCCATGCTGGTTATACTTTTCAGTGGTTGTTAGGTTCCGAGAAAAACTCCTAAAGGTGTTGCAAATCCACTCACAGCTTGATGTTCTGTTACACCCACATGGCGTTATTTGATGCAACGACATGAAGAGTTAAGAGCCATTTGGATACTTTGTACATTTACACAAGTCGATCGCGGCACAATTTTGTGATTTTGTAGGTCTTATGTATACAAAAGTATACATGGCCAATTTGGTTATTTCTTCAGCCATCTGTTGACGTCCATTAATACGTATACATGATAAATTGAGCTCAACTTGCACCCGAGTCCAACTACATGTAGACGTGCGTTGGGTTGAGTTAGGGTCAACTGAACTCGACTCAGCTCTGTTATCTGGCTTGAGTTGAAATTATGCATATTGTATGTGACACGAGTCGAAAATCCAACTCAACCTCAACTCAACTATTCAAACGTATACGTAGTACATGACATCTTATGTATATTTTTATGGCCAAACCAGGTGCTAGATGTTGTTAATCTCCTTCCGATGCCGTATTCAGTCATTCTATTCTAGTCATTATTTTATTCTTCCTGCAACGAGAGTTTTAGAGCATAGGGCAACGTTTTCGGGAGACACACGAACACCCGGTAGTTTCAGAGCCCTCCTGCTTTGAGCTAGCTTTGAGTTCGAGTGAGATGGTTATAAACAAAATCTTCGCCGGTGCTGTGGAAAAAAAAAGTCAACTATTGCCCAGCACCAACATATCACTGTAACAATATAGTTCCTTATCCACTTTTGCGTTAAAGTCGCCTAATATGATTTTCATATCATAGTAAGAGATTCTATGTTGGGCTTCGTTATACATTCCTTAAAGCTACTCCTTCGTTCTGGTACACCATTCGTTTTAGTTAATCCTCACATACCTAAATATCCTTTTTAATATTTTCCATTTTGAAATAACCGTATGTGTTTCTTCTTCCCTTTCTTTCAATGAGGTATTACGCCTGAAAATAGTTAATCTTTTAATTTTAACATACATAGTTCCTATAACTCACATTTGTAGGTTAAGACCGCTTGAACAGGTACAAGAGTTTCCCTAGTGATTTTGTCTATCAAACAAATCTGTGGGTGTACCATCTAGAGCTTTATGATACTTAAGTGTTCCTATGGCACTTGTAACTTTTTCTATTACAGGATCTAGTGCATCGTTTTCTGTGTCATCTATCCTTTGATTGCGTATGTCCTCCTGTATTAAGGTCATGTTTCCTAGCTTAAAAAATTAGTCCCTTTAATTCGCACATCAGAAGATAAAACTTGTTCACCAAAATCCCCTAAAAACAAAAAAAATGTCAATTTCATAAAATATTTAATCGAAATTTCAACTTTTATTAAAAAAAATGCAAAATGCGAAAAGTTGCCTTCTTGTAATCTTCTGTGAATGGATCCGATCTTAATTTCGAAGTTTCTCAAGGACTTTCGTCGAGTTCGAAAATAATTTAGCCTCGAAAACAAAAAAGTTTCGCAACTCCACAGCAACTTGAGCCGAAAACCAAATCAACAATCCCAAAAGTAATAAAGGCCAAGTTGATTTCGCCCTCTTGGGAGCGAGGCGAAACGGAAAAAATGTTGTGCAGCCCTGAAAGAAAAATCCTCAGGTCTTATGTGCCGCGGCTAAGTACATTCATAAGTGCCCAACTTTGGTGTAAGTAGAAGCGGGCATAGAGACTTTGTGGATTCCGTAGAAGAGGAAAAATCCGAGATAATAATTGACACTTTCTTGCGTGCAAGTGTGGAATGGAAACGAACGGAGCTCGAAATGAAAAGGTTTCGAATTCTTTGAACCCAATGAAACGTGCCTTAGCTGCAGAATGGCGGCGACTGAAGAGGGAGCGACGACGACGCCATGCTACAGCACAACTGAAGACATCAAGTCTGGGCTCGGGTTTGGGTTTGGGTTTGGGTTTCCTTCTTTGGTTTTCTTAACGGAAAAGTGGGAAGTTCATTTCCCTGTGCAAGGTGTATGCTGGGTGCTCGTAAGAAATTCATTGACTTCGTCTATTGAAAGAGTTGAAGGGGCCGTCGTAATGTTGCAATTCGGCAAGAAATTTAGGGGCCATTGCTGTATTAACGACGCAGTTTTCGTTTTTGTAAAAATGATTGCAGATGGAGCAATTACTCTGGTTATTATGGCTCCGTTTAAAGCGTGGCAACTTTTTATGCCGTTTTTATGATACATTCTCGTCGTGTTCGATGGCTTTTAATGTCGAGTCATGGCTGGAGTTTTATTGTGCATCGAGAGATCTTGACGGTCGTTTTTACGTTGTGGTGTAATAACAGAAGCTAACGGGTTACACAGGTAAAAATTGCAAAGAAAGTATTTTCTTGTGTTGTGTTTTAAATATTCGGACTTTGCTCCCGATAAGGAGAATTTCAGTTGGATTGTTATGTAACCACACAAGTCAGATGTCATAGGGTGATGACGCACGACACGAGTCAATGGCATTTTTTCAATTTGAATTGTCAATTTACAGGCTAAGGAGGGGGAGGGCTGAATTCAGTAAACTTCACCCTGATCCACATCTTTGGCTAGTTGTAGAAAAAGTCAGCAAACGAAGCTCACAAGGCTTAGTTCTATTACATTTTTTGGGGAAGATCACTGTGAACTCTGCTAAGAAAATTGGAACAACTGATCGATTGTTAGATACGGGTACGCTGACGATATGGCATTTATGACAGGCAGCTTGTGAGCACTGCTGCAGGCATCTTGAGTAACGTCTGAGTAGAAGAGTAGTTGTCAACGGAACAAGTGCTTACCATAAACGTCAGCATTATCAGTAGAAAAGTTAGCGATCTAGATCATGACTTGAATATATTTGGAAGATCAACGTTACTAGGGTGACCAAATATCTGAACTGAATTGAAGCAGGACTCGCAGCCGACTTGGAAACATCATGTTTGAGAAAAGGTCAGGAGTACGAAATTGTTGCTGTACCAATCTTCCCGTGAACATCTTACTGGACATACACTATGTTTAGGAGGCGGATCGTAACAAATCTCTCGATGGACTAAAGCCATACAGAAAACCATCAAGATGCCCTTGAACAGGCATGTGTGAAATGCCATAAGTGTGACTTAGCAGTGCCTTTCGTATTAAACTAACCACATTGTTGAAAGTGTTTGCTGAGCTTTCCGCCGTGGAAAGTAAAGACTTCGTTAGCCTCGGCTTTTCGGATATAATGCAACCTAATATACTGTATGTATATTAAGACCTTGTATCATGTTTAGAGGTCAATGATCTTGTGCTGCCTACAGAAGGAGTCCCGAAAAAGAGCGTAGCCGAGAGGCCTAACAGAAACCTTATAAGTAATGGATCGCCCATGTAGGGAAATAGAAAGACATATGTATATTTTCACGGTGGGGTCATTGATTAACTGCTCGAGCATATAAGCCAAGCCTGATCACCGAATCTGAGGAATTATACCTGAATTTGCCAAACATGGGTGCTGACTCTACTACAAACGCTAGATCACCTAAATAAGGGTAAACAAGGCTGAAAACTGCAAAAAGTAGGAATCGACTTCGGAGTTCTAGAGCCCGCATGTAAACCCTGCCATTATTGGTTAAATGGTCTGGTAAGGAAGCGCATAGAAAAATTGGTGCAAAGAAACAGCAGACACAGTGGGTTAATGCTACACGTTTCGGCAGGCTACGGTGTTGGGATCGAACGGCTAACAAAGACCTCGGAAGGTGGTGGCACTCGATTTGTCACTTCTGTCAAAACCCGAGAAGAGTTACTGCAAACGAACACCTAGCAGCAAACCAACACCCCGCGGTGACCCCTGGGGTACTTCTTCGGAAAGAGCTGACGGAAGACGGTTGAATGCCGCGTTCTCTAAGCCACAAAAAGAGTTTTAAGTCGGTTGAGCTGTGGGTTAGCAATCCGCACCCATAAAAATACGTTTGCTATAAATCTCAAATCAATGCCTCGAAACCGGATGGACAACACGACGACACACAATTGGTAATCAAGGCATAGGTCAGGCCACTAACAGCAACGGTTAGCTTTTCGTCGACGTCTTTAGCTCCCACCAACTGGAGGATGTCAGGAGCTTTAGAGGAGCAGATACTGGATGTGACCACCATTTGATAGTAGCAACTATTTGCCTAAAAATAGCCGCGACCCCGTAAAAATAAAAAATGGGCTTACATCGGTCCCTTGGCTTTTTAAGGGGCATATGATGGCCGTAGAATTTTCAACCATTTTTAATGAGAGCACACTTTACCAAAAAATTTAAATGGCCAAGAACCGAACTCTACATGTGAACATTCCAGGGAAAATTTGATACAAAAAAGAATCTGCACCAGACGTATTGTTGAATTTGTTTTATGGAGACTTGAACATTTTCGTTATGTACAATGAATATTCCTTTCGCACCGAGAACTCTTAAAGATGGCACCTTTCGACTGTGCCCCTGGAATCCGAGTCGGCGGATACGTACGTTGTGGGTCGATTTCTGCTATTGGCTAGGGTAAAGGCTTCTATCACCGGCCTTCATTGGTTGGAGGATATGAAGTAGACCCCCTACGAGCAGCGTCTTTTAAGAACTAGAAAAATCAAAATAAAGAACAGCGGGGAAATCCATGGCACTTTCACTTCGATGGTTCTAGCCAAAGGGAAGGAAAGGCTTCCGCATATACAGGTTCGATGCGACTGGTTGAACCTTATACCCTGTTTTAACAGTCTGAAATTGTTCAACTTCAAATAAAATAGTCGAATGTACTCAGTTTGATTTCGTTTCAAAATGTTTAGAGGATATGTTTGATCTCTCTTTTAATGTGAGTTAGTTATATGATTCTTGGGGAGTTAATCTAAGATCTTAACCTTAATCCCAAGCTACTGTTTGGAATGAAAAAAAATTAAGACAAATATCAGATAAAAGAGAAACGAACAAAAAACCTCACAGCTAAATTCGCCAAACAACTGTAGAAGAAAGAAAACCAATTACGTCATAAAAGCTTTCGAGTCCAAGTTTAATGAAAGCTTCTAGAATCATCCAATAAAAGCTTAATTTCAAAAACAGAAAAAGCAAACCTCCCAGTAATAATCAGTAGGGACGCTTAACTTGAAAGCTTTATTCCCATTCAACTTCCAGAGAAGCTTTTGCGTCTGGTTTCATGCGTCCTTGTCTATAAATAGTACAAATAAACCTGTTACCATAATCCAATACCAAAACATCATCGTCATCACTCATGTAATCACATTTTTTCTTACGTGTCAACCTCATCAATTCTCCTTCTTCTTTGTTCTGTTTAATTGCAAATATTTCTACTAATTTTATATTTGTTCTTCTATTATGCCCAAAACAATAAAAAAAACAGATTTAATGAGGGCACTTTTCTCGTAACATTTCGAACTTATCTAGCTCTTCGTGTGCACTTAACTTTTTTACTAGAACCTAACACAAAAAAGAAGCACTAGTCATTTACTTCTCATTGTTTCCCTATGGACGATCTCATTTAATTACTGCCAAGTGCTGGGGATAAGTGCAAGGTTGGATGAGTACCAATGATGATGATGTTGTTGCGACTTTTTTTGTGATTTGTTGCATACTGGAAAGCACTAGGATATCTTCTATGTTTGATCGAGACACAGTGTCTTCTCTGTTTTTTATGCATTTCAAAATGATGGCGTTGCAAATGTGAATGTTAATAATTATTAGTTATGCGCCTTTATCTATCAATCAGAATAAATTGTATCCTTCATAATACGCGGGTATTTTTTGTGTTATTGATTATAGACCAACAACTAAAATCGACGCAATTTTCATGATCACACAACATTATCTGATTTGTATTTGGAAAAAAAAATTGTAAATTGGTCGAAATACCACTGAACAAAAACAACACCTTTTAAAAGTTTTAAAAGTTTCCGTTGTACCCAGTTCTCTCTCATTCACGCTATTAATTCTACATGAACTCTGCAGAACAAAAAAAGCTTTGAAGTCTTACTTGATCAGATCTTGATCTTTCCCACAATTTCTTGTTCACAAACGGCATTAATGATGCTTTAATTGTGGCTCTTCTTTCAGCAGATGACACTTTGTAACATCATACTTATTTCACAGTCTTTTACTAATTATACAATGGAAATTGTTGCGCATTGACAGATCATTTGGGAGCGAAGAAAAACCACGATCGATCTTTTGAGTTGGTCCAGGTGAGTTAAGGTAGTCTAAGGGCCGTTTTGTGGGGGTTAAGTTAGGTTAGATATGATTGAGCTGTTGGTGCACAGCCCAAACACTTATGCCAAAGCGATAGGCCCATTGTGACGCCATAATGATCCCACTTTAACCTCATGTTAAGGTGTCGTTTTTCGCTAAACCACCTCGAGGACGAAATGAATCTCGTTGAGATTCTTACAGCTTCTACAGAAATCGTAAGTTTCGAGACCTAAGCGGGTCGCATGCCTCCCTATTAGACAGTGTCCAGTCTGCACTCCGACTGTAACTGAGAGACCTCGTCTACCGAGGCTCAGCAGCGAGGTGGTCCACCTGAGATCGTAGGAGGGTCAAGTCATTTTGGCCAAGGTGCATTTGTTAAGATCTCTCTAATGCTTCTCTGCTAGTTGCATTGTATGGTGTTTGTGCATCGGAGTTTAAAGGTGGTCTAAGGCATACCAACCCTTTCCTTTCCAGGAAGAAGAGGTCGTGCCTTTTCTAGCCAGTTCGTCAGCTTTACAGTTTCGCTGCGACCAGGCACACATATCAAGAGGGTCCTGTACTGCTAAGCCATCTCGTTAAGAGATCTGAGGCATTCCGAGATAGTTCTGGAGTTATTAGTGTAAGAGCGCAGGGCCTTCAGAGTCGCCTAACTATCTTAGAAGATGTAGGCAGTTCGGTTCCTGTCGCCTTGCTATTGGATTTGCAAAACAGCCTCATGCATGGCTAAAACCTCCACTTGGTATACACTGCAGTGATCGGGTAGTCGGAAGGAGGCCAAAAGACTCCTCCTCCCACTCGACCCTCGAACTTAGAACCATCAGTGAAGAAGTTTATGGCATCTTGAATACTACATATGTGGTCTATTACTCCATTCGCGCAGCGGACCCTCCTTTACAATGGTGCAGGTTAATCTGAATCCCCTGCACCATTTTTCGTGGGTTTTACTTCGACGGCAGTCACCTCCGCTTCTTCGTTGCTCGAAATGACCTCGTCGTTGTTGGAATTGAGGAGTTGGTGCCCCGTGTACAGGCTACCCACGGCTCTACCCAACTCGTTCCCGTCCAAAATGCCGATTATTTTGCGATCCTTCGCTACTTCTGCGAAGGATATCGCTTTGGTTCCGTGCGTCTTGGACCTCTTCGGAACTGGATTGTGGGAGTTGGTTTCATCCACCGATCGTTGGCGTTTAAAGGCTGGTGCACCTCTAAACTGCTCTAGTGCGAAATTTGGGATGACTTGCTTTGCCCAAACAATGTCATCCTGAACTTTGATATAGTCCTCCTCCGACACTGATCTTCGCTGATCAGGTTGGTGGCCAAGCGGCAAAGCATTTTGCTGGCTAGGCGGATTTCTTGATGACCTGCCTTTATCAGGTCAGGTCTAGTTAGATTTTTGGCCCTTCCGCAGACCATTCGCTCCTCTAATCCCCCCGCAACGACGCTTGAGGAGCCTTTTTTCGAAGAGTGGAGCTTGTGGCTCCACTCGGCTTGGGTTGGCTCGGGGGTACCGCAGCGCTGTTTTTAGCGGGATTTGTAGTCCCTTCCGGTTTTCGTTTAGGGGAACCGGACCCCTTTTTTCTTGTTTGTCTTTTATTATTATTATTGTTCATAATTTACCCCTCCCCCAAAGTAGCGGAGAAATGAGGTCCATCCGGGCAGAGATCCGCAGTACCCGGGTAAGGCTGGTTAGAACCGGAGATCGCAAGGTATCCGGAGCACGCTGTTCACGACTGAGCTTTTTTATTTGTTCTGGGTCCCCAGCCACGCTGACCATTGGCACGGTTCCTATGACACCTTGATCTGACCCAGAGGAAAGGGGGTTGGGGATAGGAAGAAGCAGGAAGGCAAGGAGAAAAAAGGAGATGAGCATAAGTTTAAGGGAGGACGACTGTCTGCTTCGTTCGATCGAACTTCTGCGATGGATATCGCTTTAGTTCCGGTGTCTTCGACTCCACAGATCGCTGGCCTTTAGAGGCTTCTTTACCTCTGGACAGCTCTAGGGTGAAGTTTGCTATGACCTGCTTAGCCCAATTTTAGTGAAACCCTCCTTCGACAAAAAAGGCAAGGGAATCGACTACCCAGCCGGCCTTCTTGGTGACCTGCCTTTGCCGGGTCTGGTCTTGTTAAGTCTTTGACCCTTCTGCAGACCATGTGCTCCCCTGATCTCCCGCGGCAGCCGTGCCGGCAGGTATACGCTGGGTAGGGACATTGCCACGAGGAGGAGCAGGGTTACAAATGGTTGCTTCTGAAGCCTTTTTTCGAAGGAGAGAACTTGTGGCTTCCCTTGGTTTAGGTGGGCTCGGGAGTACCTTAGCCCTTTTGTCCGCGGGATTTGTGGTCCGTTCCGCTTTTGGTTGGTGATGGCGGGTGCTTTTGATTAATTTTGTTAAAATGCAATTTATTAATTTTTACTAAATTCACAAAAAAAGTGAACATTTGTTATTTCCTCGCGATCAGTTTCCCATTAAGATTTTTTAATTACAAATTCTCAACCCAAGCGAGTTTCCACTTATTAAATCCCCATGAACCGAGATTACCCCCCGGAAGTGCGCTATGAATTAAATTAATTTTGTGATAAAATTGTTACTGCTCCTGGGCTAAGTGTTACTGCCGCCACACCAGTGACGGATTCGCGAGAGATTGAAAATCATTTCTGACAGTTACGTGAACGCGATTCTACAGATTAGTAAGACTCCAGCGCTGGAGATTTTGTGAATAAAAACAAAACAGAAAAAAAATGAAAAACGTATTCCCACCTGATGAAGTCGTAATTACACTTTGGGTTTCCGCTCAGGTAACCATCATCGAGGCGAAAGCAACAACATTCGTACCTGCAGCACCAGCACCATAGCATCGACGAGCGAGTGGAGATGGTAGTTCCAACAATTCCTGTGCACAAGATCCCCGGGAAGGGGGCTAGTTTGGAGCGAACATTCCTGCGGTAGAGTATCCGAAAGTTTCATTTAACCAGTCTAGCGCTGTTTAGCGAACTAGCAAGGTATCCAAGGTATTTCGTGTTGCGCCAGTTCTTACTGGACTTCATGCTGCTTCGACAGGTTATTGCTTGTGGCATTTTTGTTTGAGATTTTCCGTTTTTTTGTTGTTGTAGCCGCAAAGGTAAAGCCAACAACGCGTGCGCAGTCCAGTGCCACAATAATATTCAAAAATTCATAGTGTTTGCGCATAGTGTGAATAATTGCAACGAAAACCCAACCTTTTTGTGATGTGAAATGTGGAAGGTGTTTACTGAAAAATTAAAAAGCACAAGGTGAAGGTATTTTGTGATATAGTGCTAAGAGAAATAAATAAAAAAGTGCAAAAAAATACTGTGATTACCAGCCATGGAGCCAGAACCTATTAGCTTACTAAACCCGCTCTTGAAGCGGCACTACAAGAAGGATTCCAGATTTGTTTTGGATTTGTACACATTAACCTATGACGAGCACGAGAGCGTTGACACCGTCGAACTATTTACATCTATAGTCAATAACACGGCAGGAAACTGGGTTACGCAGGTAAACACTATACACACACCATGCTTACTGGACCAAGACTTCTTTCATGTACAGTACTCGAACTGGATTTTAACTTCAACGTTTTTTTTTTTCGTATTGAGTTTGACTGCTTTCTACTTTAGTTGGCTCAACAAAAAAATTTGCCTACGTTTGTATTTACTTGATTTATTTTAGAATGCTGGAAAGTTTCTACTGGGAGTTTTTAGCTATTATATGCAGAATGAAGGCTATAAGAAGAACCTGGCTGGTTAATGAAATGTTACAAAATTATGTGGATTTGCTCCTAGGATTTACTCGTGGTTAGAGATGACAGTGATAAATAAGGTCGGACGGTCGAAAAATTGGTTTTAAACTGGTTTTGATTCTTTTGGAACAGTTAAAGTTCAATGTTACTTTCATTCGATAACTATCCCAATTCCAAACTCCAAATTAAGATCAATATTTTTAGATTCCGGCCTATGTCCCATGAGGGATTAAAGGGGATTTTTTTAAAGATTAATAGAGATATAAAGCAAAATCCAATTAATAGCTTAGTAAACTTACTTATGACTTTTCTGTTCATTTTTCTGAGCGACTGTTGATTCATCCTGCGCTCGGCAGTCACCTCCGCTTCTTCGTTGCTCGAAATGACCTCGTCGTTGTTGGAATTGAGGAGTTGGTGCCCCGTGTACAGGCTACCCACGGCTCTACCCAACTCGTTCCCGTCCAAAATGCCGATTATTTTGCGATCCTTCGCTACTTCTGCGAAGGATATCGCTTTGGTTCCGTGCGTCTTGGACCTCTTCGGAACTGGATTGTGGGAGTTGGTTTCATCCACCGATCGTTGGCGTTTAAAGGCTGGTGCACCTCTAAACTGCTCTAGTGCGAAATTTGGGATGACTTGCTTTGCCCAAACAATGTCATCCTGAACTTTGATATAGTCCTCCTCCGACACTGATCTTCGCTGATCAGGTTGGTGGCCAAGCGGCAAAGCATTTTGCTGGCTAGGCGGATTTCTTGATGACCTGCCTTTATCAGGTCAGGTCTAGTTAGATTTTTGGCCCTTCCGCAGACCATTCGCTCCTCTAATCCCCCCGCAACGACGCTTGAGGAGCCTTTTTTCGAAGAGTGGAGCTTGTGGCTCCACTCGGCTTGGGTTGGCTCGGGGGTACCGCAGCGCTGTTTTTAGCGGGATTTGTAGTCCCTTCCGGTTTTCGTTTAGGGGAACCGGACCCCTTTTTTCTTGTTTGTCTTTTATTATTATTATTGTTCATAATTTACCCCTCCCCCAAAGTAGCGGAGAAATGAGGTCCATCCGGGCAGAGATCCGCAGTACCCGGGTAAGGCTGGTTAGAACCGGAGATCGCAAGGTATCCGGAGCACGCTGTTCACGACTGAGCTTTTTTATTTGTTCTGGGTCCCCAGCCACGCTGACCATTGGCACGGTTCCTATGACACCTTGATCTGACCCAGAGGAAAGGGGGTTGGGGATAGGAAGAAGCAGGAAGGCAAGGAGAAAAAAGGAGATGAGCATAAGTTTAAGGGAGGACGACTGTCTGCTTCGTTCGATCGAACTTCTGCGATGGATATCGCTTTAGTTCCGGTGTCTTCGACTCCACAGATCGCTGGCCTTTAGAGGCTTCTTTACCTCTGGACAGCTCTAGGGTGAAGTTTGCTATGACCTGCTTAGCCCAATTTTAGTGAAACCCTCCTTCGACAAAAAAGGCAAGGGAATCGACTACCCAGCCGGCCTTCTTGGTGACCTGCCTTTGCCGGGTCTGGTCTTGTTAAGTCTTTGACCCTTCTGCAGACCATGTGCTCCCCTGATCTCCCGCGGCAGCCGTGCCGGCAGGTATACGCTGGGTAGGGACATTGCCACGAGGAGGAGCAGGGTTACAAATGGTTGCTTCTGAAGCCTTTTTTCGAAGGAGAGAACTTGTGGCTTCCCTTGGTTTAGGTGGGCTCGGGAGTACCTTAGCCCTTTTGTCCGCGGGATTTGTGGTCCGTTCCGCTTTTGGTTGGTGATGGCGGGTGCTTTTGATTAATTTTGTTAAAATGCAATTTATTAATTTTTACTAAATTCACAAAAAAAGTGAACATTTGTTATTTCCTCGCGATCAGTTTCCCATTAAGATTTTTTAATTACAAATTCTCAACCCAAGCGAGTTTCCACTTATTAAATCCCCATGAACCGAGATTACCCCCCGGAAGTGCGCTATGAATTAAATTAATTTTGTGATAAAATTGTTACTGCTCCTGGGCTAAGTGTTACTGCCGCCACACCAGTGACGGATTCGCGAGAGATTGAAAATCATTTCTGACAGTTACGTGAACGCGATTCTACAGATTAGTAAGACTCCAGCGCTGGAGATTTTGTGAATAAAAACAAAACAGAAAAAAAATGAAAAACGTATTCCCACCTGATGAAGTCGTAATTACACTTTGGGTTTCCGCTCAGGTAACCATCATCGAGGCGAAAGCAACAACATTCGTACCTGCAGCACCAGCACCATAGCATCGACGAGCGAGTGGAGATGGTAGTTCCAACAATTCCTGTGCACAAGATCCCCGGGAAGGGGGCTAGTTTGGAGCGAACATTCCTGCGGTAGAGTATCCGAAAGTTTCATTTAACCAGTCTAGCGCTGTTTAGCGAACTAGCAAGGTATCCAAGGTATTTCGTGTTGCGCCAGTTCTTACTGGACTTCATGCTGCTTCGACAGGTTATTGCTTGTGGCATTTTTGTTTGAGATTTTCCGTTTTTTTGTTGTTGTAGCCGCAAAGGTAAAGCCAACAACGCGTGCGCAGTCCAGTGCCACAATAATATTCAAAAATTCATAGTGTTTGCGCATAGTGTGAATAATTGCAACGAAAACCCAACCTTTTTGTGATGTGAAATGTGGAAGGTGTTTACTGAAAAATTAAAAAGCACAAGGTGAAGGTATTTTGTGATATAGTGCTAAGAGAAATAAATAAAAAAGTGCAAAAAAATACTGTGATTACCAGCCATGGAGCCAGAACCTATTAGCTTACTAAACCCGCTCTTGAAGCGGCACTACAAGAAGGATTCCAGATTTGTTTTGGATTTGTACACATTAACCTATGACGAGCACGAGAGCGTTGACACCGTCGAACTATTTACATCTATAGTCAATAACACGGCAGGAAACTGGGTTACGCAGGTAAACACTATACACACACCATGCTTACTGGACCAAGACTTCTTTCATGTACAGTACTCGAACTGGATTTTAACTTCAACGTTTTTTTTTTTCGTATTGAGTTTGACTGCTTTCTACTTTAGTTGGCTCAACAAAAAAATTTGCCTACGTTTGTATTTACTTGATTTATTTTAGAATGCTGGAAAGTTTCTACTGGGAGTTTTTAGCTATTATATGCAGAATGAAGGCTATAAGAAGAACCTGGCTGGTTAATGAAATGTTACAAAATTATGTGGATTTGCTCCTAGGATTTACTCGTGGTTAGAGATGACAGTGATAAATAAGGTCGGACGGTCGAAAAATTGGTTTTAAACTGGTTTTGATTCTTTTGGAACAGTTAAAGTTCAATGTTACTTTCATTCGATAACTATCCCAATTCCAAACTCCAAATTAAGATCAATATTTTTAGATTCCGGCCTATGTCCCATGAGGGATTAAAGGGGATTTTTTTAAAGATTAATAGAGATATAAAGCAAAATCCAATTAATAGCTTAGTAAACTTACTTATGACTTTTCTGTTCATTTTTCTGAGCGACTGTTGATTCATCCTGCGCTTTAAACCATTCACTTGCAACTATGACATATATCTTTTGTATACGTGTTAATTGATTAGAATACATAGGTCAAGGCATGAGTTTCAGTGCAAGGCGTGGTAAATTTGTACATAGATGGCATAGCTGTGTCTTGCATGCATCTTTTCGTCTCTGAAGAAGTTTCATGTCCCACTTAGTAAAATTCTAGCAAACCAGTGTTGCAAATGGCATTTTCTTTTGTATACCCATCATGAGATCCAAATCTTGCTGAAAGGGCGGGAAAATCTTTATACATAAATATATGGCAGTGTAATTTAATTAGATCGAAGCCATCATATTCTGTACTGGACTATAGATAGAATCGATGGCAGTTGAGATTATATTAAATCCAAACTTGACAATTTATCCAAGCATGAGGATAATGCTACCAATGACAAAAATAATATAGTTGATGAGTTATCAAATTTAATCAAATTAAGGTACGAACCAAAATACTAAACTGTTCCGACAAGCTTTCCGCCTACGAAAGCATAAAAGTAAGCTTCAAAGACGAGATAAGAAGACTGTTCTGTAATCTGGAATCAGAACCAGCCAGTCTAAGGTCAGTTGTCTAGAGGATGGCGTCATCGCCGCTCTTACAGAAATAGTCAATTTAAGACCAGTGCCTACATATGATGACGACGCTATTTCAGTTCATGTACTGGAAGTTACAGCACTCACGCTTGCTGAAGAACCAGTAAAAGATCAATTGGACAACATCAATCTAACCGCACAGCTCACAAATAAAAATGTTGCCAACTACAGTTACAGTGAAAATAACTTAATCTCTATACACACTCTATATCAATATCGTCTGCCTCGTCTCGTGGTCTACCACCACAGCATTTATCCCAGGAACGTATAAAGAAATTCAGGACAACGTGGTCACCAGAGGAGTAGACTAGTAGAAATGCAAACCAGGAAAAATCTAAGGAAAGCAAGGATAAAAAATCTCGGGCGGTATATAGACAAGTGATGAAAAGATCACTTCCCGAGGATGCTCCCACTTATTTTTGGAACGCTGAAGATCTCACACATCAGGTGAGGAATCTCAGCAATCTCCTGAGTAATGCATTGAAAACAGCCTGACACACTAAAAAGTACAGGGGTAAAGCCAAATCTTCTTAATGGAACAGTAAGCTTAGGCCTGAAGTACGTACTGCGTAAGTCAAAGAGAAAATCCTGGAAGACCTTTGGTGAGACAATAGAAGGTTTTTCGTACACCGCAAGACTTAGAAAAGCTCTCTCTAAAAGCCCAATGTGCCAAGAATTGCTGCAACAAGCAGACGGTATAGTTGTTTTCAAACCTCGTGACATCCCGCGCATGTTCCCCAGCTAAGCTCTTAAAAATGTTTAAAAGTTCAGACAAAAGCTTCAGTTAACTCCTCCTATCAAATCACTTGCTGAATGCTGCCATGTAATCAGTCGCGACTGCGTATTGCTAAAGGGAGGTGTATTTTTCTGGGACTTCAATGATTATTTAAAAAATTTACAAATTATGACTGAAAAACACCCGTTTTTATTTATTTTTTTTATTTTAAGGTTATTATATTTTACACATATGCTACAGAAATAATTTGTAGTAATTTCTACTAAAAAATACGAAATTTGTGTTTTTATCACTTTGATTACTAGATTGTTGACGTTTCCTGACAGTCGCATACGCGCTTCTGCCAGGGGAGGTTGTGTTGCTTGCGACTGCGGGGAACTGTCGGTTTATGAATGAAAACGCTCATTTATTCAAAGGAATTTTTTCAGCATTTTTTTTAAATTATTTTAAATTTAGAAATGAGAAATATTTCGCATAATTAAAGTAAAATTATTCTTATTATGTTGAATAAACTGCCTTTGTTGAGCAGGGGCTTTACATGTATTTAAAAGCTCTGCTCAACAGATAAATTAACTTTATTCATTCGGCATGCGCGCATCCCTTCCCAAATTATTTTGTTGAGTTTTTTCAGTTTTTGTTGCCGTTTTAACTAAACAGAGGGGAAATGATAGAACATTATTTATAAAATTTGGCAACGAGGTGCGCAGAACTGCTCAAATTTTTTGTGTCGCGGAGTTTGAAAAATTCTATACATAGATCGCAAGCAGCCAGGAGTCGTTGAGACTCCTGCTGGATACCCACCTTCCTGGCTCTTCATCTCTTGCTGCCTCCGCAGAAACTGAGTTTGGGAGCCCAACTGAATATAATTTAGGTACAATCAACAGACTAATAAACAGGGATTGGCTTCTATGGACCATAGAAGGCTTTCAGCCTTATAAAACACCTGGACCGGACGTAATTTATCCTATTTATCCAGGTAGTCAATGACCTAATTCTGGACTGTTTGCAGCCATCTATAGGAGCTCCCTCCGCTTATGCTACATTCCAACGTCCTGGAGGGTAGCGAAGGTGGCTTTCATCCCGAAAGCGGGTAAAATCTCCTACCACAACCCAAAATACTTGAGACTTTCGACATCTTTTCTCCTCAAGATTTTATTTTTATTTATTTATTAATGAAAGAAAAAAGTACACAAGATTTACATCTTATTTAGTACTGTAACACCGGAAAATATTATAAAAATTATTAAAATTAGAATTAATGACAAAATTAAAATAAAACTTAAAATTAAAATTCAAATTAGTTTTCAAATTGAAGAAATAAATAAAAGAAAAAGAAAATGAAAATGAAAATAGAATAGAATAGAATACAATAAACTAGAATAGAAATTAATTTAATTCAATTTAGTTATTAACTAATTCTTAGCCGGTAAAATGAATCCGAAGCCGAGAAGATGAAAGCTGATGATGAGCAGCAAGCAAGCGATATATACAATTTTATGCGTTCCGTGTTCCAAGGTATGCGATCACTCTGCTCCTGAAAGCGCCGAGGGAGCTGATACTTTGTAGATGGAATGGGAGGCTATTCCACAGTCTAACAGTATGTACAAAGAAGGAACAACTACCCAACAGGGAACAGTGTCTAGGAATACGAAATTGCATAGAACGACGAGTACGAAGAGGAACAAGACTATCAGTAAGATATGAGGGGGCAAAGGAATTAACGATTTTATGCAATAAGCATAGGCCA
Source organism: Thereva unica (assembly GCA_949987705.1). Classification (NCBI taxonomy): domain Eukaryota; kingdom Metazoa; phylum Arthropoda; class Insecta; order Diptera; family Therevidae; genus Thereva; species Thereva unica. Next base: position 24,812,324 of record OX465285.1, on the reverse strand, counting down.
TGAACGTCACGATATGTAAGGAGGTTACAAGGTAGCAAGGATGGACGAAGACCAGAAACATGTGCAAATCGATTAAGGCCAAAAATGAACCTTAAACAATCATTGAAGGCAACATTCAATCTATGTTTACATGTGGAGTCAAGGCATATATAAACAGTGGAACCATATAGAAAATGAGGAAGTATAAGGGATTTTACTAGCGCAAGACGAGTATCACGGGATAATAAGCTACCATAGAGACGTAGGCGACGTAAACAAGTATAGATTTTTTTCAAAGTAAGCGACACATGATCACAACAGGACAAAGTAGAGTTAACCAATACTCCAAGATTCTTAGAAGACGAGACCATTTTCAGCGGAACATTGTTAAGCTTTAACGGGGGGATGCTGGATGTATCAAGAAGACGTCTGCTAAGAATTAGTACAGATGATTTTTTAGGATTTAACTTCAAGAAGTTATTTTCACACCATAGGGACAAGGATATCAGATCGTTATTTAAGGCCTCAATAAGGCGATGGATATCTTTAGGAGTACAGAAATTATATAATTGGAGGTCATCCGCATAGCTATGGTGACGAGCAAAGGATAGACAATTAGGTAAATCATTAACATATAGACAGAACAACAGTGGCCCAAGAACAGAGCCTTGAGGAACACCTGAGAGTACAGGGATAAAGGAGGAAATTTTTTTGTTATATTTTACGCATTGGTACCTATTAAATAGGAAAGAGGCAAGGAGGTGAGTCGCAGAGGACGAGAGGCCAAAATTGGAGGACAATTTATTAAGAAGAACGCTATGGCAAACCGTGTTGAAAGCACGTGAGAGATCTAGAAGAATCAATACACCCAACTCATTTCTATCACATGCCATTCGTAAGTCCGTCAAGACCTTTAGCAGCGCAGTTTCACAACTATGGAACTTCCTGAACCCAGATTGCAACGGATTCAATAGATTTTCATGGGTAAGATAGGATTGCAACTGGACAGATAAGATTTTCTCAAGTGCTTTGGACAGAAATGGTAAAATGCTAATCGGGCGTAAATCCCCCACATCAACAGGACAAGGGACTTTAGGAATAGGAGTAATAACAGCCTTTTTCCATAACGATGGAAATGTAGATTGCAATATACACGAATTAAATATATGTGTTAAAACCGGTAAAATTAGAGGAGCAATGATTTTAACGAAATAAGAAGGGATATTATCGATTCCAGTTGCATTGGATTTAATGGACATAATGGCACAGTGTGTTTCGCGTTCATCTACACACCTGAAGCTAAACCCATCCACGGACAGAGAGGATAAATGAACTGGCGGTAGGTTATCCGGAAGAGGCTCCACAAATGAACGGTTTAGAACACAGGGATCGAGGTCTACTTCTGCACTATCTCTACCACAAACACCCAACGATCGTAAGTTCTTCCACAGCAACTTAGAAGGGAGAGAAGTGTTTAATTTTTGTTCAAAGAACTGTCTTTTGGCACTTCTAATCTTGTGATTAACAAGATTGCGGACTCTAGTATACTGCTGTCGACTTTCTGTTGTCTTCAGACGGCGGTATCGTTGATACAAATATTCCCTTTCAGAAATCAGACGTTTAATTTCAATGGTAAACCATGAACTTGAATCGGGATTACGTTTAGTGCGCCTGGATTTGAGAGGGACAGTTTCTTGCAGTACTGTAGTTAAAAAAGAGTTAAGAAGTCCAACTTTGTCATTCACATCAGTAGCGTTATAGATAACGGACCAAGGTGTTGTGAGACACTTCTGCCTCAAATTATTTCGGTCATTGAAAAATCCCTTGATTTCAAGGATTTCACTCTGGCTGCTTTCTTAGATATTAAAGGTGCTTTCAACAAACGGCGGCACTCCAGCGTCTCGGTGTTGACGGACGCTACAGATCCATTATTGATCAGCTCCTGAAGTGCAGAGTCATAAAATCTGGTCTGGAGCTTTGGAAAGAATTCAGACGGATTGAAAGAGACACACCGCAGGGTAGAGTTCTATCGCCGCTCCTTTGTAATTTAACATTTAACGAAGTGTTGATAACCCTCTGGGTGCATCACGGTAGCCTATGCTCATGACACTGTCCTGGTGGTGACCATCAAGTACATCTCAACAATACGAGATGTAATGCAAGGAGAAATAGACACTCTTGTTTATTGGGCTAGGCGTTAACCCAGTTCAAGGGGTCAGAGTCTAGTTGTAAAGGGGACTACTTCAGTCTTAGCTGGGTTAACGTCTAGACTCTAGACTAGACGTTAACCCAGCTAAGACTGAAGTAGTCCCCTTTACAAGAAAGCATAGACTTCCCGATTTTCCTTCTCTAATACTGCAACTTAAGGAGGATACAAAATTTCTAGATCGCATACTGGATGGAAAACTAACGTGGATGCTGAATCTTTTTGAGAGAGCTAATAAGGCCAAAACAGATTTCTTCTTCCAATGCCAAAGAATGATCGGAGTGAATTGGGGTCTTAAAACAAGCATGGTCCACTGGCTGTATACAGCTGTAATCAGGCTTATACTTATACATGGCACATTGGTATGGTAGACTGCATTGCAGAAGGTTACGTATCGTAAGATACTGGAAAAGGCCCAAAGAACAGCAGGGCAGTGTATCAGTGGTACAATGAGAAGCACCCCAACAACTGCGCTGGATGTCTTATTGCATCTTATTCCTTTGGACATAAATGCCGAGCAAATGGCAGCCTGGACGGCTGAATGAACAAGGGCTTCTCATATTCATATGGTCATTCATCCATCCTTAGGAGGCTCGGCATCGCTGCGAACAACCTAGATTACACTACACCTACGTGGACCTGGGAAAAAGGTTTTAATTCCGGCCAGAAATGACTGGACATATGGTGTTATTCCGACCCAGTATCTACTCATATGGCTCTAAAATTGGGAATAGCGTTGATTGTGGTATCTTCTCCAAGATATCGGAGATACCTCTCTTGGTCTACCCGACCATTGCAGCGTCTTTCAGGCGGACGTCACTGCAATCTGGGAGGTTCTCGAATGGCTGAAGAGAAATAGTAAATCTCTTAAGAAAATATATATTATGCCCTCAAGGCTCTTAATTCTGTCGTTACAACATCCACGACTGTTCTGAACGGCCGCAAGTCTCTGTGTGAGACTGCCACTCAGTTTGTAAAGCAGACGAACTTGCTAGACAGGGAACCGAAGTGGAAAAGACACCCCACTTAACCCAGATGGGTATGCCCTTAGCCATATAACTGTGAGAATTATCAGCTTAGCTCGAGCCGGCCTGAGATGGACAACAGCAGTGCCTTCATTCAATATGACCGACTTTGGAATCTCTTGTTCAGTTGAACAAAAAAGAGATAAGCCATGTAGTGATGGTGCTGAGTGGTCACTGTCCCTTTGGACTTCACGCCGAAAGATTGGGACTTACGACTTATGCAGAAATTTTGGCAATGAAGATGAGGAAGAAACTGTCTCACATCTTCTCTGTACATATCCGGCCCTCGCGAGGAAAAGAGGGAACTTTCTCGGCTCACCTTACCTTGATGGATTGAGTGCTTTGCAACTGCTGTACTGACCTCTGTCGCTTTATCAAGAGCTCCAAATGGCTTGAAATGGCCTAAATTTTGCCCCAGCAGTAGAAGTCGGTAATGTCCATAATCCCACTACACCGACTTCATAACCCCAATTTTATCCGAACCCACATTAACATCGGCGATCACACATTAATATCAGCAGTATTCACTTGCATAATCCACCCACGAATCCGCTTCCACCTCATCCAACGAAGTCAATAATAAAACTCAAGGCCTCACAGCTGATAGGCTTATTTTTTTGATAATGCAAGTGAACCACGCTGTATTTCCAATCGACAACTCATTTTTAACTCAATCAACATGCACGTCGAACTTAACCTAGATTGAGGCTAAAAGAAATAAGCTTGTTGAATTGTGCTGTAGTCTCTATTAAAACCCGCACCCACATCGAAGTGCGGATGTACAACCAAAACTATCGATTGTGGGCCGGTTTAAAATCTGGATGTACATCTAATTTGACCGTGTATGGGGACCTTAAGGCTTGGTCTTATGTGGGTTTGGTATTGCGTAGCCTGAACGTTGTGCCCCTAGGCGTATTACGTAGCCGCCTTTAGCATGCAATGAATGCAGTCCAGGCAGGGCCCGGTGTTTAAGGAAACGTAAACATCAACGAAGATAATCCTGATTCGCAATTTTATCTCAAACATTAACCTAGTTTAAAATTCAAGACTGGTGCTAAAGTTGTCAAACATCGCAATCGTGAAATTTGAGAGCTTTTTTCTAAAATATTTTTTTGTTTAATTTCTCAAAGATGCTTTTATAGTATCATCAGCTGTATGTACATATATCTCATCCTAGGACGAGGGCGCATTACTTCACCCTTATATGTAATGGAATTAGTTTTTCAATTCTTCTTTAGTTTTTATTTAACATCCCTTAATTACACTTTAGGTTGTTACCACCCTTTAAATCGTTTCAATGCTCCTATCAAAGGACGATGTCACCCACTTGGAGCTGCATAGTATTACAGGATTTAATGTGCTTAGTTACTTGAATAGTGGGTCATATAGTGTGACCCTATTAAGCAACTTTCACATGGGTGTACAAATTAAACTATCAAAGTGAATTCTTGGGACACATGCTGCCACAACTCTCCCACAGCGGGTCTTCATTAAAATAAATCAAAACATCATAAATTACCCCAGAAACACGCCCTTTCACTCTTAAAAAACCAACAGAAACCGACTAATTTCTGCAAATAAACATCGTAATCCAGCATTCTTTTGACTTTGCTGTGCCTTTTCTCACACATTGGCATAAACAACGCACACATTGCAAACGTTCCTCTTGGAGCCCGGGTATAGGAGCACTGTGAAGAAACTCCATCAATTTCTGGAATAATTTACTTCTGAAAGTGCCATAAAAGCTTTTGTTAAGGTCATGTAAGACATCAATAGGGCCATGATTAAACCATAAAAAGCTTAAAAGAAGATGAATCTGTGTAATATTCAGCTCAGCTCGAAACATACAAATTACCACTAATGAGCAGCAAAATGTAGAATCGGCATCATTTGTACTTTTTATTGCCGAGAAATGTTGCCGGCGGGCATGCGGCGGCCGGGGTGGCATCCATTTTCACACACAAAATCATGTTCACTGAGAAAATGTAGAAATAATCCACGAAAAGAGTAATCCAAGAGAGAGACAGAGAGAGGAGAGCAATTAGAGATTTTATGCACAGTTAAACAGAAATTGAATTTTATTCAAACAAATAATTTAGTTCACCTCAAAGTCGTTCTAGGCTTGTGCCTGAATTAATCTGCGAGTATCTAGCGAAGTTTTATGCCTCCATGAATAGTTCATTAATGACTTCTGTATGCTGACAGAAAGAAGTTGGTCAAATTCTAGCAGTCTCTCTTTTAAATAATTGAAACCCTTTTCGTATATGAGTTTGAATTTGGAACAGTGGAGTCACAAAAATTAATCATCTTACTTGATAGTCTACAAAGGCTGCATTAGCAGGAATAACTCAACACAGACATTCGATATTCAAACCCCCACCAGAGCGGCATGGAAAAACTTTCAAAGCTTGAGTTAGTGGGTTGCTGCACCACCTCTTGAACAAGACTATCTCTAGAAGTAAATCCGAGCACTTCAAAAGGTTGTGCATAGAGTCAGACTCGGACCCCTAAGGCGGAGCCTATAAAATGATTATGACAGCGGTCAAGGGCAAGTGCTCCACAGAACGTACGCACGGTCGATCTACCCAGCCTTCAGGTGATCCCGCAAGAGGAGATTCTGGTAATAGCAGAGGAGATTCTGGACGCCGCAAAAAAGGTAGCCATCAATAAAGCTCCTGGCATGGATCGCATATCAAAAAAAGCGGCAAGCTAGCAGCTACGATAGCGCCAGACAGGTTCTTGGAAGTCTTTACAGCGTGCCTGAGAGAAAGGATCTTCCCGGAGCGATGGAAATAGCAGAAACTCGTGCTGCTACCAAAGCCGAACAAGTCTTTAGGGGACCCGTCGTCCTACAGACCGTTATGCCTCCCTAGTTACTTTGTGGGTGAACTCGAGTGGGTGAACTGTAACAGGATACTTCCTAGCGTCGAAAGGATAGCAGACCTAGCAATTCGGCTTCAGAAAGACAAGGTCGACGACTGATGAACAGTTCAGTTCAATAGCACTACATCCCAAATTGAGCCTTGGCCTCCTTCAGTTTTCTCCTCCAAACTTATCGTTCACTGGTTAGAGTCGTCTTTCGTACGCTCAACAGGTGTGCAGCGTCTGCATCTACGGCTTCAAACCATCTTTCCTGCTGGCCTGTCACCGATTATGACGACTGCTGAAGTCAACATGGTGATGGACATAGCAAGAGTCGCCATAGAGAAAAATCACTGCTGCGCTCTGATAATCCTCGACGTAAGAAATGCTTTCAATTCAGCGAAGTGGAGCAAAATAGTTGAGGCGTTGATTGAGCTAAGCACACCAAAGTACCTAGTGCGAGTAGTGGCCGTCTACCTCCAGGATAGTTCGCTTCATTGTAATCCAGAAGATGATCCAAAGGTGTTCGGACCAACATGCGGTGTTACGCAGGATTCCGTCCTGGGCCCTCTCCTGTAGATCGCAATGTATAATGATGTGTTTTGGCTTCGTCTTCCAAAAGAAGCAGTGGCGATCGGGGTCGGCCTGTAATGGACACATGAGTCGTGACGGTAGCACAAGCTTTTTACCTCCTGGAGAAATGCTGATGCACTTACGAACAATCATACAGCCAGTAAATTGTGTAGAAAGCTTCGCCAAAATAAACTTTCTCCCAAAGAAAGGAAAGTCATTAGAGAAGCTGTGAATTTGATTGGAGGGGATTAAGAGAAAGTTCTTTACACAAATTAGAAAAAAATAGTAGATGATTGAAATGACTCGTAAAAACACTACCGGACGACAGATTTGATGATTCTTCCAAATCTCCTTTAGGGAGACTCAATCTCCTCCTCGCTGTAGCCTCACACTCACACACCAAATAGTCCGCTATTTCAGGAGCTATGTACTTCGCATAACCGACAGCTCTAAATCAATTGCCAGCCCTCTTGTGGTTAAATATAGTAGTAGTCTCTGGAGATCTGTCTGCCCGATAGGCAAAAATTACAAGCATCTAGTGGGTTCGCGGTGAGACCCACCCTTATATATGGTGTTTTCTCACCGGAACTTGAGATTGAAGTCTTCTTCCGTTTACTCGATCACTGTAGTGTATAACAAGCGGAAGTTTTAGCCATACATGAGGTTGCTCTGCAAATCAACCAGCAAGGCGACAGTGCTCTTGCACTAACAACTCCAGAATTATCTCTACATGCCGCAGATCTCCTAACAAGATGCCTCAGCAGTTCAGGGCCCTCCTCGTATGGGTGCTCGGTCATCGAATTAGAAAGGGAACTGTAAGGCTAAAAACTGGCTAGAAAGGGCATGACCGGAAAGGAGGGGTTGGTATGCCTTGGGCCACCATTAAACTCCGATGCAAACACCACACAGTGCAATTAGCAGAGAAGCATTGGAAAGATCTTAACAAATGCACTTTGACCAGAATGACTTGGCCCTCCTATGATCTCAAGCGGACCACTTCACTGCTGATCCTCGGTAGACAAGACCTCTCAGCTACAGTGGGGGTGCTACTGGAACTGTCTGATAGGGACGCATGCGACTCGCTTGGGTCTTGAGACCTATGATTTCTACAGAAACTGTAAAAGTCTGGACGAGGAGAAAAGTGTAAAACACCTTCTCTTTCACTGCCCAGCCCTAAGCAGAAAGAGACTTACCACTTTTGGTGAACTTTTCCTAAGCACGCTTGCGGAAATCTCGAGGTTTAGGATTCCGCAACTAAGAAGATTCATTAGGTCATCGAGGTGGTTTAGCGAGAAACGACACTTTAACATCAGGTTAAAGTGGGATCATTATGGCATCACAATGGGCCTATTCCTTTGGCCTAAGTGTTTGGGCTTTGCACCATCAGCTCAACCATATCTAATCTAACCTAACCTATGATCGTTTCCAGGTTTTGGAAGTAAAACCACAGAAACGCGAGTGTCGTTTTACCAAGCGGTCCCCCAACTTAGTACTAACCACATCCAATGCTGCTTGACTTACTTAATCAAATGAGAAGTCGTCTATTGAGTATTCAAATGGCACCCTTTATGGTGAACCATATTCATCCTGTACAATTTTATAAAGCCCCAATGTTGTTGTGCTTCCTTTGGACTATTCCGTGCATGTTTTATTGATACGTGTCTGTAGGGGACTGCATTTGGAAAATAGAATTATTACTCAGGCATACTGTGCCTGTTTTGAGTTCCTTTTAGGCGTTTTGATGCTGTGCGTGTCTGTTACGGGCTTAGAACGGGCAAGTCTTATTTTTACTCGGCGACCAAACTCACCGAAGAGATGAATGTTTTGGTTGAAGCACTCCGTCAATCACACGAGAATCGCATCAGTAGATCTGTTCGGTATTGTTAAGGAGTCACCACTACATAGGCTGATGTTGCATGGTTACTTGTTCTGAGGAACCCTTACGATTTAATAAAAAAAATTTCAATGAGAGAATTAAACCTCGTGAAGGTATGGGGTATGCTTATCTACAAATATAGCCATCTATCCTCCCATCGACCCTTGTTACAAAAAGATCCATATAGATACCAATCCCTATACTCTTTCATTGCATCCTTTCTCCACGCTCATACCAGACAGATTGCTCTTAAAAGACGTTCATTTTCCACCAAACCCTGCTCGTTACCTTTCCTCCACTTTTCTTATGATTCTTTTCATAATTTTACGATTAAAGTAACCCCGGCATAAAATACCTCCCAGCAAACAATGGTTTTGTCCTTACACCGCATTTACGAGAAGGTTTTAGTGTTCCGTGTGTATGTGTGTGTGGGCACATATATGCCCTAAGGATATGTGTAAATAAAATTTAATACACTGACTTCAATAATAATAATAATAACAAAAGCCACGGAACAAGCCGATAAAAGTGTAAAGCCCGGCATGGACCGGAAACACGTAATTGCTCCCCCGCAACTCCGAATCTCACGTTGTTCCTTAATTCCACTTGTTCCCCGCTTATCCTCGTGTCAATTATCCTCGAGATCCTGCCAAATTGCTTAAATTTTAAGAGGATATTTAATCACTCCGTCGTCGTCTGCTCAGGAAGTCGAACATGCCCCGAGTGGGGGGTAATTAAATAATGCTCGAAAGGAAAAGGACCACCAACGAAATGAGGGCCAAGCTGGCAACCTTGTGTGTGGCGACCTTGAGACGGAATACATATACATACGTATATATAAGATCGCATTTTTCCGTTGACTGAAAAGACGTTACACCGCCATTATTAACGCTTCCACGTCCCTGTGTGTAGGGTACGACCCGGCTTAAGTGCATTGGCTTCAAGAGTCCTTTAGAGAAGAGGCCACGATATTTTGGTCCTGCAGCTGTTAACGGATGCCGAACATCCGCCTTCAGGATATGCCCCCGTTGTTGTGCGGGAAACACGCGTTAATTTTTACTTTTAGGAAAAAGAGTCCCTGGGGGATCTCCTTGAAGGCGGGTCCCTTTAATCATGAATTTTAATCCGGGTTTAAATGGAAAAAGGGAATGAACGGAATGGGAAGCTGTACTTCCAGGATCAAAGTATTTTTTGGTGGCTGCATTATGCATTAGGCTATTTGGGGGCAAAATTGTGAACACACTCTGCTTCCGTAGAAATTGCCGCTCCTGAATTATTCACGCACGGATATTTATTTTTTATCCTGGCCAAAATGAAAAATTTAAACAACGAACCGAAAATATTTATTCAAATGTTTATAACCAGGAAAAAAAGGATCTAATAAAATCAAAATTCTAAAGTTCTTGCGTTATTTGATTAATAAAGCCGCCCGAATGCAGCTCAAGGATTCGAATTCCAGTGAAGGAAATTCTTTTGTGTATGAAGACTCGAGGAAAATCTAATTATGTCCAAGGGGCATAGTTATTGACATGTTGAATAAGGATGAAAATTGATGCTCCTCAGTTACTGCCTGAGTTCAGGATTCTTATTCAAGCAAAGTTTCTTGATTCCCAATTCGAATAGAAATCTGGAAGTATTTTGTGGCTACCATAATGAACCAATTTGTTGGATCTCACAAGGGACTCACATTAAATAAAGGCGAATAAAAACACCAAATTTACATTGAAATGGAAATTTTGAAAAATATTCACGAATTATATGTATTTAGGATGTCCTCGGTGAGAGGGAATGGACAGAAACATTTTGAAGGAGGTAGAACTTGGGGAATTTTGAGCAAACAATGAAAAGGAGAATAGCATGTAAATAGTTATGGTAAAGGGATAAAATGCGAATTTGAGATTTTTTTGGGGTGTAATTTGATACCTTGTAATTGGGTAAAGGGTGTTCGATGCCCGAAGGAGATTCTGTTTTAAATAACTATCAAAATGTTTTGGTTTCATTATAAGATAATGCAAATTGTAACGTGGGGATATTTCTAATACATAAAAGTCTATAGCTCTTAAAAAATATTATCAAATCTTTGCTTCTTCTGCTTTTTGCTGAGATATCAAATCCAAAGGAACCGCGGTGACAATTTCGCCTATTGTAACACCCGTACACACCTTAACGTAGGTTCCATAGTCTGTCTAATGGTCTGTCTGCTTAGTAGGATTGGCTGTTTGATCAAGATTTCTTTCCTGCTCCTCGATATCTATAGGCAGTAACAAGGAATAGGAATAGTAAGGTCATTCTTCTTTAAGTATGATCTGCAAATAAGGTCCTTCATCTTCCTACCATTTTCACGAGTAGCCCTGATAAGGCATATTACGGTCTTGACTGGTTAATAGGTCGAGTCTTCACCTAGCGGACTGTATCCCTTCAGCTGGGATTCAATTGTTTCAGGCATAACACTCCAACGATGCTGTTTCAACGGTTGCGTGTCTTGCTTAGACTTTGCAAAATCTTTGCAAAATGTCTGTTTTGTTTTTTGTTACAGTGTTTTTTTATGTGAATTCCTGCAACATCCAAGATTTCAAATGCAAATACCATCGCCTCAGCCTTCATCACCATCCAGACTCATATTAACCTCCTCTGTCCTCTATTTCTTCCTTCCAAAGAAGCTTATTTTTAGTCATTGATGAGTACGACATGACTGACTGGTAGTACAAAGCTTGGAATTTTACAGGAAAAATCTGCAGCTGGTAACTTAAGCCTCAGTGTCTGTTGGTCAATCAAGCTGGGGCTCTGAGTTAACTCCGCCGTTTAGAGTCAGTCAAACCAACCGCGAACCATCAGCATTCGGTATGTATCCTCGGAGTCCGACCTTCAAGGCAGTTCTTAACCAAACCGGTTAAGGTTAACCACAAATCTGGTTCTGGACGCGACTAGTATTTCGACGGGGCATCATGTGGCCCCATGTGAATTATCTTATAGAGCCGACAAGGAGCATCTAATGTCTTGCTTAATAGGGTATGCCCTATGTGATCCCTGTGAGGAAAAATTCTTATTATTAAAACAATTTAAAAAAAGCTGAAAAATATGAGAATTTCGGCATGGATAAGTGAGTAATAACTGCGGCGGTGTCGATAGCTTTATATTTTTTTTAAACGCGAGAGTCATTTCACCAAACGGCCCCCAACTAAATATCTATCACGTTCAATACTGCTTGACCTCCGCAAATGGCGTCTTTCACTGTCGCCAACATAATTGCCTGGGATATGAGGCAAAGCAACAACAAAAATTAAAGCTTTCCATGAGAAAAAATAAAGCAATATTAAGGCAAATTGTAGGGATTGCCTTATTTCATTTGTATTGAGGTTTGCCTAATAGGGCCCTTATAAGAAACTGAATAGGGCATATCTTACTTGAGGAATCATGGTGGTGCTCATGAGGTACCAAAGGAGAAAGCCCCTTATTTGCCCTTTGCGGCCCCATAGGAAACCTACGTCCACTCTTAAATTGCTTTTGAAACTCCGATGATCTGGAACACAAACAAGGCTGGTAGCAAAAACTTCTGGTCCTTGATAAGCTCCGTCAAGAAGAATTTCACTACTTTCACAACCCCTTCATTTACCCATAATGTGAAGAAAATAACAGAGGGCAAATCCAAGGCCGATTTATCAGCATCTCTGTTCGCCTCAAATTCTTTTTTACCGGAAACTGATACTCTACCCTCGGTCCTCGAGCACAGCGCCCATTCAATAGACAGGGTATTCTTCAGAACGCGCGACGTGTACAGACGCCTCAACGAGCTCGATGCTAACAAATCCACTGGACCCGATTATATACCCCCTATCGTCTTAAAAACATGCGCCACACCTTTGGCTAAATGGAGTTTATGGAGCAGACTCTTGGAAACTTGCTCATGTTCATCCCATACAGAAAAAAGGGTGACTCCAGCCTTCCCTCTATTCTCAAAAACCATGGAGACGGTAATCAACAAAGAGCTAATGGGATATATAGAATCCAACCTACTTATAAATGACAAACAGTATGGCTTCCGACTAAAAAGATCCACTGGCGATCTTTTAGCCCTACAGAACACCTCAACCGAAATCTGCATGGATTTGGTGAGTCTAGCCTGGTTGCTCTAGATATCTCCAAGGCTTTCGATAGAATCAGCCCAGTTATCTAAAGTCAAATCTATTGGAGACGGCTCGCTTCGACAGAAGTCCTTTCCTTTCCGACCGTTCAATCAAGTTCTTATAGGTGACGCCAAATCTGAATCTCGCCCCATCTCAGCGGGAGCTCCCCAGGTATCAATTTTATCACCCGTTCTATTTCTTATCTTTATAAATAACATCCTTTCAATCCCCCGAACTTACTTCTCAGTTTCGCTGACGACGGTATCCTACGTTACTCTTACGGCTTCGATAATGCTTCGATACTCGTTTCCGCTGTAGTCAAAGTGATGCATTTGTTGATTTAAGATTTGTTACAGAATACCAGCAAACTCTCGCCTTTTAATATTGTCCCGCAGAAGCTCTACGTTAAACCGTGTAGGGTTAATGGAATCGCGGTGCATGTTTGGGATTGCTACGATTTTTGGGAGAATAGTTCCTAATACCAAATGGTGGTCACTTCCAATGTTTGCTCCACTGTAGCTCCTGGCATCCTCCATAATAGCTTTCGTTCTGCGGCTGACGGGCACTTGATCTATCTGATCTACCAAGAGCTGGTGCGAACTGCAGAAATCAACGGAAAGTTCACCATTGTTGTTAGAAACTTGGATTATTCCTGTGTCCGTCTGGTCTCTTATTCATAATAATTTTTGTTATTCTGTCATCACTGCTACGTACAACATGTTCTGCTCATCGGATTCTGTTAATTTTTATAGTTTTTATGTGGTTTGGATCTTTATACAACTGACAATTCGTGATTGTATCTTCTCCTCCAAACACCGTTTTCGGTGATTCCTCCATATATAGTGCGCAGGATTTTTCTTTCGAAGCACCCTAGGAGGTATTTTTCGTTACTTCTTAATGTCAAGGTTTCGGATCCATACAGTAGTATTCGCCTTATAAGAGTTGTGTTTAGTTTCACTTTAGTCCTCTTTGATATGTTCTTTGTTAAGAAGTGTTTACGCATAGCCCAAAGTAGCTTCTATTTCTCAGCGCTAATCTCCTTTTGATTTGTCGTATCGTTATCTTTTGAAATTAGCGTCTCTAAGTACCTATAATTCTTTTACCTCTTCAATGTTGTATGTATCAAAATTGGCGTACTGAACTTTAAAATAACTTCGCAGACAATTTCCACATATTCAACTGAAGATAAACAAACTTCAGTTCGCCCAACTGGTCTCGAACTGAAGTTGATCGTAAAAACTTGGTCATAAGAGAGTAATCAACTGGAATAGTGGAGTAGGCTTTTTCACCTCTGACTTCTGGCGAAAATGCAACTACAATTTCAAGCACGAACTGAACATGAACTGGACTTTAGCCGGTGACGCCCTTTAAGTGGATTGAACTTAACATTATTGAACTAAAGCCGATGAAGCCGGGGCATTTCAGGCAATTATGTTGATGACCGTAAATGGTGTCATTTAGCATACTCAATAGACCGGACCTGGTTCGATTACAGAGGTTAAGCAGCATTTGACATAATTAGTACTCAGTTGGGAGACCGTATTGGTAAAATGGCACTAGCGTTTAAAAATATAAAGTTTTCGACACTGGCCCACATATGCACGCCGAAATTATCATTTTTATCGCCCTCTCTTTTTAACTCGGAATATAGGAGCAATGATATTTTCTCGAGAGCTAAATGGAGCATTCCTTATGACGAAGCGAGAATGAGGCAAGGAGTTAGATCCTTTAGGCCTTATAGGGCCATCCACACGAGGTCCGGTCGAGGTAGGCTCATAGGGGCCCTATATACATCCACTCCAGACTGCATAAAAAAGTTTTGCATATTGTGCGGGGTCGAGGCGAGCGCCTATGTTGCCTATGCTTAAATTCGGCCCCGGTGAGACATCTTATTATCACTAGGTTTACTGAGATTTCTTATACATCTACCTCTACGGCACGCGTCAATTTGACACTTGTTAAAAAAATAAGCATTTTGTAGAATAAATAAATAATTTATTTATTGGAAAGGAAAGAATAAAATTTTGACAAATATTCGTCTCGCTAAATGGATAATAGTAAGCATGTGTAGTAAGCGATAAATCTAACCGATCTCCAAATTTTTCTACGTGAAATTGTGAATGCGTCAAATTGACGCACTTCGTAAACCTAGTGTTATAATACTTAGATCACTAAATACAACAATTATTATTGATAATAACAACTACACAAATTTTTCTATTAAATAGTTGCGTTCACTAAGGCTTCATACTCTGAATTGATCTTGTCTAACCCCTTGCATCTATAAAATAATGTCTTTGTTCTGTTGATACCCAAATAAATTATTTTAAATTTCATATATTCACCGTGAAAGAATAAATTGGCAACTATTATCTCTGAAGCAGTGATCCCAAGAATTCTTCGCATTAATTTGCACTGTTTTCATCTTTTGCTGTGAACTAGTAACGAACCCGCAGGTAGAATGTAGTTACTACCAAGCCTTAAAAGAGATACCACCAGCGATCAATGCCCGTCTATGTCATCTTTATAGCTTCTCTAGAATCCTAAAATCATTCCAAGTTATTGATATTGAAATGTAATTTTTTTTTTTGAAAGTGATAATTTTAAATCTTTATCTGAATAAGCAAATACTGATACGAGAACATCGTGGAAGATTCTACCTACTTCGCGCGGCATTATCACTCACCGAAATCACTTTAAACCCGAAAACATCTGTTGCTTTCCCGTAGCTTGTCCCATTTTACCTCCACCACATGCCCCTAACCAGTCGCAGCCTTTGTGTTCCTTTCTGGTGTGCTCCTTTTGCCCTGAATAACATTCTGGGAAACACGATCGTCTTGCTTGCTCCTGGTGTGCCTTTGCGATCGGTCTTCTTGTAATCCCCTTGCATGTATTGAGGCCCGCAAGGATCAGCTGCCGTTGACGAGTACCATTCATTATTATTGCTCTGCTCTGGTCGTTGGCACTGTGAATAGGACTTCAAATTACCCCGATTTCGAATAACAGGGCTTTAGTATCAGTAGTCGTTTCCCCAGAGCTGGTCGTGCCGATCGAACGTCAACGCAGACTTTTTACTAGTAAATACCGACCGCACACCGATTTCAAGTGATCGCGTTTATACATTTGCTTGAGAGACTTGAAGTATTCATCAACTGTTGAATTACACTTTTTTTCGTACTTTTGTGTGCCGCGATTTTCACGTTCAGCTGGGCTTCCACGAGGTTTATAGAGTCAACAAGCAGACAGTTGTCGCCCGGTGGTTAGAGTTACTTAAGCACGATAAGTGGCTTATGACCAAGGACGCGCGTTCCCCAAATGTGTAGAAACGTGAAGTAATATCTCCACATAGTGTAGTTGCTGTCATTACCTTAAGTGTTCAAGTTGGTGGCACGAAGATGTTGGACAATCTAGTTTGGACAATGAAAATGAAACTGGCCAGAAAAAACAATGGGTTCATGTCAAATTTGGCCAAAGCACTCTCATTCAAGTATGCCACAGTTGGACAATCTGAATATGATTGCGTCGATGGAATGTTTCCGCGAGTTTATAAACAGCGAAAAAGTGACATCGAGTTGACCGTTTTGGATGTCAATGGTCACATCCTCGATGCCGAGTATCTAGATAATGTTGTTGATAAGTTTGTCCGGGTTATAACTATTGATATGGACGAGTCGAAACGATATGTGCGTTTAACTACATTTCTAAAATTGCTTTTCCAATCATTTAAAAAAATTAAAACATTTCTTTTTCTTTTATTTCCACAGCGACGAAATGACAGAGAGGAGATTCGACGTAGATTGGCAATGGGAGCTGAGGATGATTATTTTAGCAAAATCGTAACCGCCGATCGTCCAGGTCGAAAGCCAAGTCTTCAATCTAGATTACAAAGTGGTGAGTATCAAAGTGGCCTTTTTGATTTAGAAACTTCTGAATAATTCAAACGAATAATTGAACTAAACTCTGAATAATTCACTCACTAACGGGCGGGACTCAACTTAAAATATGTTAATTTAGTTATTTTCGCTTTCTCATGTCTTGGGTTAAAGTCTAGTGGAAGTTTAAGCACAGTGATTTAAGAAAATTGTGTTTACAACGCGGTGAGAAGCTGATGGTGACATTGTTGTATTTGAACGGAATTTTATTTTATTTTTTTATTTATTCTATGATGATGTCCAACCATAATCTTATCTGATTGTTATTGGTCCAGACCAGTCATTTCCTGTGAACTATAAAACTATGTTTTGATTCGCATCAAAATAGATTAAAACTAAGATTGTACTATGCCCTATCAACTGGTTTATGTTCATTTTTGTAAAATACAAAAAAAACTCCTTACTAATAATTACCATACTTATTCGGTTCTCGGTTTTGGACCTAGCCTCTCAAAACTGGTCTGCACCGACTCCGATTTCGTGTCAATGTCATCCAGTTCAGCATCCTAAAACTCAACGCTATCTTTTCATCGGAAATTTCGTCTCTCTCCTTGTTACATCCCATAAATAACTTTCCGAGCAGCTTCCTCCTTATTCGAGCAGCTTGTATAATCTGCCCATAGTTGTCTACCAAGCTGGATTGATTTAATCACAATTCTTCTAATGGTTTTGCTCTGGACCCCGGTTAGAAGGTCAGAGTGTATCTATGGTACGGATAAACCTAAGGCCTATACCTAGTAGCGGGATCTGTGATAGCACGTGAAGAAGATAGCGCGAGAAGATCTGTGATAGCACGTCACACTCGACAGTCTCGCCGACATGCCCTTTCATAGTCATGCGCGACTGTTTTAGAGGCATGCGCACTTGCTACTCTAAAACATATCAGAGTTCAAGAACGTACCCACTACGTAAAAAATATACGTTACCGCAGTCGCCCAGGACACAATTCCCTTGGAGGTTGATATAAAGCCCCCACTTCAGTCATTCACATACAGACCACCGGCAGACCGTGCCCTGGAGGATTATCGTCTTGAGGCCAAGTAAGTAGCCAACTGGATGGCGCCTGCAGTCCAAGAAAACTGACAAAAATCTTTATGTTTGTGGGTATTTATCGTCCGTCCAAGCCTATTCAGTCTGAAGTTTTCATTGAGGTCATGAAAATTTGGTTACTTTAATTATCAACCTACCACGCTTAATTCTCGCCTTTGTATGTGTAGGGAATCATGAGGTGACCTGCAATCCACGGCCTATCAGTCTGATGCTTCAAGTCCTTTAAAGCTGCTTTGGTACTACACAAAAGAGATATCTTCATATAGGTACAATGATTTTTTTGTGGCACGCTTAGTGTGCAGTAGTTTTACTGCTTTGTGGCACGCCAAGGTATTTAGGCTACCAACCGCTGAGCTAGACCATCGTCTTATATAGCCGCAGTTTCGTTGTCACAAGGCATTAATACAAAAGTTTGCATCTCTCCAGTGACTCTGGTCTATATGGTTGGAGACTGAAACAGTTACTTCTAGCTGATATTTATAGTCATAAGTTTTTATCCCTGTGTAAAGGGTGTTTAAGGGTGCCTTGTTTGGGGTTGTTCAATCATGTTAGAATTAGCCTGTGTCGAATCTGAACCCATCACCTTTGGCCGATGTCGCCCCAGTGCTTGGTAATATCACCTGTCCTTTTCTCATCTTTTCAAACAACCAACTCTAATCCCCTCTTATCCCAGCTCACAGCTTCTATGATGACTGTGCTCTGCGTTTCTTTCATGCTCGATCAGCCGCAAGAATCGTGTCGAAATTAAGTCATTTAAAACGAAGTACAATTTAATTTTAAATAAAACCTACCCTACTCGTTTTAGCATATCGATCTGGGTCTATCGATTCATACATTTCTTAACATATAGTAGAGGGTTTGCAATATAATAACCACATTTTCCAAATCACCAATATATCATCTCAATGCCTGGAATTTCTTAAGAGATAAAAGTATCTTCTCCTGGGCTACAATCTACAAGTCTAACATTTGACCTCATCTTGAATATAACTCGCTTAAATGCGCTGTTGCCTCAAAACCCACTTTAACTTTACTCGACAAATCCCTTCCATAGACTCATTGGGATACGGTAGAAATAGAGCTACTTGACAGATGAACAATTTTTCACAGTCAGTATATCCGAACTCGCATAACATACTAGATTTGAAATGTATGGTTCATTGAGCCTATTCAGACGCCTGCCATAAGTGTGCTGAGCAAAACCGGTTTTATTCAACCCCTCAGAAATCACGCGGGGCGTAATTGTGTTTAGAACATTTGAAAGCTTTACAGGAACGTTTAAATGTATTGTAAATAAAATTCACTTGTCAGACAAAAACAGAGCTAAAGAAAACAAGAGATAGAAATAACATTTTATATGTGTGTAAGTTTTCACGCGTTTGCTTTTGCGTGAAAAATGTTTCGTTAAGTTCTTCCGCTCCCTTCCCTCTCTCATCTATAAAACCGGTTTTACTTGCCATGACTGTGCACCGTCTGAATAGCCCCATTGCCTTCTATTACAGCACCAACGGACTCCTTTAACGTATGCAATAATCTTTTGTTAAAACTGCTAAACATTGCTCCATAACCTAAACCACATGACAAACTAGTTGTACAAAAGGCTACTCCTAATCGTATTACATAGTAAACTGACGCGAGGTAGAAGAAGGATCGTATTCCTTTAGAATGACTCTGTTATCGAATACCTGTATGGAACCAATTTAAGTTCGTTCTGCAGATGGGGCAGCCTAGAATCTATTTTAGATGGATTTGTCTGGACAGGGTTCCGGGTAGCTTGGGATGAAGCCACACAAGCATTGGCCTAT
Source organism: Thereva unica (assembly GCA_949987705.1). Taxonomy (NCBI): domain Eukaryota; kingdom Metazoa; phylum Arthropoda; class Insecta; order Diptera; family Therevidae; genus Thereva; species Thereva unica. The sequence goes on along the minus strand of OX465285.1, from coordinate 24,792,892 downwards.
GATTTGACAGTATAGTGGAGTGTCTCATACACAATACTAAACAACTTTGTACACTGCAATTGCTCTACGTTTTAATATATTCCTTGTTATGCACAGTATGCCTATTATTAATTTTTAATTTCTCTTAAGTGGCTCTACTGTCTTGATCTAACCAGTCTGTCTATAGGCCCAGCCTAGTGCCTCTTCTGCTGCTCTTTGTCGTTCATGCTGGGCTGTTTTTCTTACTCTCTCAAGTTTTGTACGACAGCTTGCGGATAGACACTTCTTACTTCCAGTTTTAGTTTTTCTAGCTCTCTAGCTCTCTATGCGTTTTGGTTGCTATCCGGGTTCTCAACTTTAGCTTGACTGGATAGTGGTCCGAGCCGCAGCACGCTGCTCTCATTGTTCTTACATCCTGTATACTCGTAGCCCCTCCCTCAATTATGACGTGGTCAATTTGATTATTAGTTACCACGTCTGGTGACTGCCACTGAGTTTGAGCTTGTTAAATCGATCAATCTACTACCACAGTAAATGGTAACGTTTTGTAGGCTTTGCTTTCCTATGATTCATGGGAACTCCTCTCCTTTTCCAACTTTGGCATTCATATTTTCCTGTCCGATAACAACAGGTTTCATACTTTTTCTGACTTTTAAACTTACTCCGAGCATATAATGTCTTGTATAACCATTGTAATATAGATCAGAACACAATTTCCTATCCATCTCATGCACTTTACCAGAAAAAGTTAACTTATAACCAGCGATCCATTACAATATTTCTAAATCGGTATCTGTTTTCGTTACTGCGATCGTAACTAGTCCTGAATATCTCCAAGTTTAAATGAAAGATCTCACTATCTACGCCAACCATAGGCTTCAGTTGTTTCATGAGACACAAGACTCCAATGAGGCTGTTTCCCACTAACCCCGACGGTTGCCCCTCTAGCTAAGTCAGTTACTAGTACAATATTATTACACAATTTGTAATATTTTCTTAATATAACTTATTCCTTTTCTTCCAGGAATGAATTTACAAATTTGCTTCATGAATGACGCATCATCAGATACCGAAAGTCCCAGCTCGGACTCAGAAACATGTCCAAAATTATCAAAATCAACGAGTAATTCCAGCAATATGTCACGTTATAGCACATTGTCGTCATCTGGTTCCGCCCATCCATACAATTCACGGCCATTATCGATTAGTATTAATAGCAATAACAACCGTAGATCATCAAATCGTCCATCAACACTATCATTGGGTCCACCAATTGCAGATAATTCACCAGAATCAGATTTCTTTACGAAACAGGCACGTCTTCAAATTGAAGCTAGAATGGCATTAGCACAGGCGAAAGATATGGCACATATGCAGATGGAGGTGAATTGAATTACTTTTTATTTTATTAATATTGTAAATATTAATTAATTTTTTAATTTATTTTATAGATTGAACGACAAAAACAAAAACAGTCACCAATAACTGAAGTTATACGAAATTCCCTAGAAAAAGTTGGTATACCTTTCCCACCTGAAAAGCGACGTGTATCAAGGCAAATGCTAACGGACATGAATATTGCTCAGCTGCAGATAATTGTTAATGAACTACACACACAAATAGAACGATTAAATGAGCAGCTAGTACAATTCCTTATGGAAAGGGACGAGCTACATATGAGTCAGGATTCTATGTTGGTAGATATTGAGGATCTCACCAGATATCTGTAAATTAATTTTTCTTTATTTAAATATTAAATTTTATATAAATAAAAATGTAATTAAAAATTTTATTTCAATTTTTTTAATTGCAGAGGAGCTAAGGAACAATCAAAAGTAAATGACATAACTACAACAGATACAATCAATCAACAGCGTGATTCCAATTCTTATCAGCAGACATCAACGCTGACTAACAACACAAATTCATTGACAAATAATCAACAAACACAAAGTAAATTTCAAAGGATAGCAAGTCTAGTCAAGAAATAATTTTTTGTTCAAAGATTGAAACAAAAAAAAAATTAATTACTAAAAATCTTCTAAGGATTATTTTAAGTTGGCTCGACGAAAGAATTATTTTACTTTAATTAATTTTAAGGTTTTCATTTACAAAACAAAACAAAAAATCAACAACAAAAATCAAAACATAAATTTTTTGGGAACAAAAATAATGAAAAAGAGATCCTTAATGATCCTCTTTAGTCATATATAGTCCAGTGGGTAGCGGTTTTTAGCTCCGAATTCTTTCGGACAACATCGATTGACGCGAAATGTGGACAGTAAGCAGGTAGAAGCTCAAGAAACAAAAGTTATATTGTGTCGATGTGTGCTTTTTTCCTGGGGGAATGAATGTAAAAACGTAAAAAATAATTTTGAATGGAAAGTTTTTATTGCTGCAGGCACTTACTTAAATGTAAAAAAGGGTGGAGCGCTCTTTACGTATATTCTTATTTTATTAATACTGGAATAAGAATTACTAATTAATACTGGCCCCACGCTTTTTAACATTTAAGTAAGTGGCTGCAGCAATAAAAACTTTACATTCAAAATTATTTTTACTTTTTGGTTCTAGTTTAATTAAATTATTTATTTTTATTTTCTACTTTTTAGTCTAGTATATGCCTTCCGCCATTTTGTGGTGGCCATGTTAGATTTAAAATTACGTCACACAGCTTACTGTATTCTCTCTGTCGTAATCTTTCATTTGATACCCATGTCGTGGGCTCAGTGGAACACTATTGAATTCTTTACAAAATGGTCATCGATCACATCGATTTTTTGTACAAAATGGTGAGATTGTATTTAGTATTCTTTCTTCTTCTTCTTTGTTCCGTTTGCTGGCGGTCCGAGCAGGACATCTTCGCAACGGATACGCTGCTGTCGATGCCGCTGGGTCTCGAACTCTATTCACGATTTGTTTCCATTCTTGTCGGTTTTTGGTGACGTCACGAGCCTCGGTAACTGATAATCGTTGATTCTTTAGGTCACCTTCGATATTCTTTAAGCAGGTTTTCTTCGGTGCCGATCGCTGGATTTTCCAGTATGCGGGACGGTCTCTCAAAAAAAGTTTACGTGGCAAGCGGTTAACATCCATTCGGCAAACATGTCCAAACCACCGTAGTCGACGTTTTTGCATTTCCTTTTCGATCAGTGTCTGCTGGTCGCATCTTCTTCGAACTATCTCGTTGCGAAGGCGATGGCGGAGTGAGACACCGAGGATCTGCCTCAAGCAACGCTTTTGGAAAACATCGAGCTTCTTAACATTCGGTATGAGCAGAGTCCAGCTTTCAGATCCATAAAGAACAATCGGAACGTCGGCCGTCGATGCTACTTTCGTTTCCTCAACCAATGATCCCAAATATCTGGGCGTGTCGGCGAAGATGGCGCTATCGTTGGCGAACATTTAGTCGGGTACGAAGTTTTTGTCGTCGTATCGCACTCCTTGTCGTCCATCGAATGCTTCACGCATAAACGCGTCGATCACGTTAAAAGAAGTGACGAAGCGACGTCTCACTATCGGGAACTCCTCGGATAGGTTGCTTTGAATACGAACGCTGGTTTCCGAAACGAAACTGCGGCTGGTTGAGCCATCGTACGACGCTTGGAAAAGTTGGATGATTCTCAATAGCACGTGTTCGGTTTCCAAGACTCTCCGCAAGTTGTTCCAATCGACGCAATCGAAAGCTTTCGGGCTCGTTTGCTCTCGATGTTTCTGTAGTCTCGATTGTATGATTTTCGTAAATACTTTGCCAACGATCGAAAGAAGGCTAATACGGCGATAGTTCTTATATTTTCACTGTCGACTTTCTTCAAAATTGGGGCAACGATCGCTTTCTTCCACGCCGAAGCGGCACGATCCGAATTTCATATGTGTGTTATGAGAACAAGAAGTCGTTCTGATGAAACACCACCTCCGGCTTGGATTATCTCAGCGGTTACTTGGTCTATTCCCAGAACTTTTCAATTTTTCAGCGATTTTATTGATATCTTCACCTCGATAATTGTCGGTTCGGTATCGAGAAACTGATTCGTCGGCTATTCGATAATCGGCGGTTCGGGTGCTGGACTTTGCGGGGGATCGTAGTTGTACAGCTGGTGAAAGAATTCTCTTCACCGCTGCAGGCGTTCATAGGGAGAAGTCACGAAAGTTCCATCCGATTTTTTGATATTGTCGTTTTTTGTTGTTGTTTTGGCGCCTAACCGGCGGATTCTCTGGTACAGCGTCCGGTACTCGTGCTTCGACACCGCTTTTTCCATATAGGTCGTAATGATATTGCAGTACGCTTCTCGTTCCAATTTAACTTTCTGTCGAACTACTTTGTTCAATCTTCGGTATTGCTCAAAGTCGTCGTGTTTCATTCGCTTCCGCTGATCGACGAGGTCCAAACAGCTGTCCGAGATCCATGGCTGCGTCCGTTTACGGATAGGTGGACACAACTCGATTGCACACTTCAAAGTAGACTCCGACCATTGTCTTTCTTCTACATCGATATCGTCCGGTATTGCGAGCGCGCCGGGTCCCTTAGGCACGCCCAATTCTTCTGGTGGTGACGCCGTTTTCTTCGTTCTTTGTAATCGCATCTGTAATTTCGCTCGATTTAAACTAATGTTGTGAATTTCGTCATAGGGTTAGGGGTTTTAAAGTTTTTGTCAAAAGAGGTAATTTACGCCCCCTAAAAACAAAGAGCATACCTCAAGAACATATAACTTTTGTAGAGGAAGGTAAGATAAGCTTATTTACCAAATTTTATAAAAATCGGTCCTGTCCAAAAAAAATCGGAGGTAGCGCACTATTTTTACCACTATTCACTGGACTAATAAGTGTATATCGACAAAATCTGTTTAAACATTTATATTTTGTTTTAAAAAATTGCATAAAAAATGTTTGATTACATCCAAACATCAAAACCAATACCATCAAAAAATCCCCAAAAACAAAACAAAATATTTATATATTAACAGAAATTAAAATACGTAAAATGACACTACTTTAGCGCTTCATACTGTAATAATAATTGTTAACCCGTTTAGCATTGGAGGATAATAATTGATTGATTTTAATTAAAATGCAGGATTTTATTCGTAATTAAATTTCATTTCAGAAATTGCACACTTGTAATTGATTAATGGTGATAAAAAAAATGAAAAACGTAAACGAAACTTAATTTTTTTAAGAATCACTAATTAAAAACAAAAAAAAAAACTAGTTATTGATAATGTAAACAGGCCTTTTATACTTAAAATCACGTAAATTGAAGAATCTCGGTTACACTTTTTAGATCAAAGTAGAATGATTAGTATAAAATATAGTATTTTACTATTATTCGTAAGATTGTTAAAACACCGGCCTTTTACCATATCAAAATGAGATAACTATGACCTCTATATAGTACATATGCATATATACATAGAAACTGAGGCAATGATTTTAGCATGGGTACACGTACATTATTGATTAGTTATTGTATACTACTTGTGTATTCGATTGTATTAATTATCATATTAAAAAACAAATATGTCGATTCAATTCACCTTAGTTACTGAATTTATTTTATTTTGATTTTATGTTTTATGGCAGGATTTCATATAACTCCACAAAAAATAATATTACACAGTAGGGCCTCTTATCTATCTCGATTGTTATCAGACTGGGTGCAAATGTTTCATCTGTTCCATCTCACTTGATCCTTACTTCTAGAATGTGGCTTTCGGTTTTTTGACTGTCCACCAGGGCAACAAAACGGACTTATCAAGAAGCAAAGTCATTAAAGATAGTGAGAAATTACCTCCAACCCCATTCGGGTTCAATTCCGCTCAGAGGCTCTCGTCGTAAAAGCGACTCTTAAACTAAACTTCTGAAACGTTCCACTTACGCCTTCGACAATATAAGACAAACACGTGCCAGATCTTGTATGCTTGATGGTGAGTTCATATCCTTCTTCTTCTTTAACTTCTCTACAACCGGGATCCGGTCCTGGCCTCTCGCAACTGTTCTCTCCACTGATACCGATTCTGAGCCGATGTCATCCAGTTTGGCATCCAATTGACTTATAAACGACAAATAGTAGGGCTTCTCGCAAAAAATATCCACTGGCGATCCTTTAGTTTGCCTTACAGAACACCTCAACCAAAGTTTGCATCGATTTGGTGAATCTAGTCTATTTGCTCCAGATATTTTCAAGGCGTTTGATAGAGCATGGCCCCTAGGCCTGCTAGCCAAACTCAAAGCTATTGGTGTTGACTCACTTCTACAGAATTGGATTGAGAGTTTCCTTTTTGGCCGTTCAATCAAAGTAGTACTGGATAGGCTCAAATCTGAACCCCACCCGATCACTACGGGTGTCCCCCAGGGATCAATTTTATCACCTGCTTTATTCCTTATCTATAAATGACCTACTTTCAATCCCCTCCAACCCACTTTTTAGTTTCGCTGACAACAGTACACTGTACTACTCTTACGGCTTTGATAAAGCAAGGCAAGCACGCGCCAGAAGATCTTGTCTTGATTATAGTGAATGAATGTCCAACTGCATAAATAAAGACAATGAACTCATTCTAGGTTGGGGAGAAAGAATCGAATTCAACCCCCTGTCTTATCGCCAATAAAAAAGTGCACCCTCTCTCCATCCGTGTTAGTGGATCGTGTTAAACTAATGACCGACCCATCCCTTAACATATTAGGCGTGACATTATCCATAGACTTGCGAGAGAATGACCACATATTCCAAATCGCCAAACGTGCGTTAGATTTTATCTCTTGCCGAACGTCTTTTTACAGACGCAGAAGGCTATACAGGCTTCCTTTACCATTTCCTAAATGTTCGACTTCCAGTTGAATTTAGAATCCAGTATTAGACCCAGAAATTTCACTCTGGGGGATAAGTTGAGAGTCTGCCCTTCCAACCTCTAAGTTTGAAGGTGGGAATTTTCGTTTTCCCTGTATAAAGCATCACCTCCGAGTTTCCCGGCATGAGATCAAGCACTTTGAGCCTGTCCAAGTAGTGCAGTAGGGTTTGGTAGTCATGAGGGTCGTGTAGATTTCTCAGGGCGAAGAGGAGAAATCTCTTTTATACGGATTCTACTGTTTATTTGGAATATAGGATCCCAGATAGGACACTCATATTCCAGGATATGGAGGACTGATGAACAGAAGAGTGTTTTTGTGACTCATACATTACCGAATTCTTTGGCTCCCTTGTTGATGAAACCAAGAATATTTGCTCTGGCAGTAGTTTAGGTTGAAATAAAGTTTTTTGTCTATGACAACGGCTAGATCTACTATATGATCAACCTGATTTGCCGTTGAGATAATAGAATTGCTTTTGTGTGTTTTTTCACATTAAGTTGCAGTTTATTCGTTGTGCACCAATCTTGTAGGGCACTGAGTTTCGTCTGCATGAAGGAAACATCAGCTTGGGTCTTAATGATAATTTTGAGATCATCCGCCTAGAAGAGATGAGAAATATTTACTAATTTTTCGGATAGATCGGAGATGAAAATATTGAAGAGAAGAGGACCAAGATGACTACCCGAAGAGGAACGCCAGAGGTCACTACTTGGATCTTATTAGATAGAAATCCTTGGAATCTGATAACCTCTGGTGTTCCACAAGGCAGTCATCTTGACTCTCTCCTTTTTAGCAGACTTAAACACCTTCTATTCTTGGTGTTCCAACAACAACCTGGTCCATGAACTTTCGTGATTTTGATTTGTGCTAACTTAAATTGGACGGAATAAGTAAGCAGGCATAACACCGCAACAAGACTGTCTTCCGTCACCCATGCTAACATTTCACTCCAAGTTCTGGTTCTTTAGTGTCTATGGGGATTGCACCGCAAATTGTAATTACCATAAATAAAACTATCTATTCGAACTAACAAATCTTTATTATCAATATTAAATCCGAATACACAAAAATATTACTTGAAATAAAAGCGGAATTAGTCGCGTCCGAGAATATTCCGAAGACAGGTCTTTAACATAACAGAGATCGCGTGACAATGGCAAAAATGTCTGATGAAAAATCGTATTTTATTTTATTTGGGGATTCCCCCATTTATCTCGTTCGCAGCATTTTTCTCTGAAGTCAGCTACAACTGAAGGTTCTCTAAAGGTGGCATTGGTTGTCAAAAGGTGGTCGCCACAGTTCTATTAGTTCTTCTCGCTATCCTTACGGATAAATAAGTGCTGATTTTGTGGCGTTGAGTGAAATTGCTACATTGTTCTCACAGCAAAGATTTAGCAGCACTACGTTGCACATTATCCGTGACCTTTTTCTCTTATGGAGCCAATGTAGAATATCAAGAACTTACTAGTAAAAAATTATGCAACTTTACCTTTTTTATGTGAAACACTAGTGTTCAGAGCTAATTCCCTTTGTGCTGTCGACGGTCCTATACTATATTGCAATGAATAATAGCAAGCTTTAGTTGGAAAGATAGAATAGTGGAAATAAGAGTGAAATAATCGGTGCACCGACCCACATCTTATAGTATAGCGATATAATGCTGATTTCGGCGATCGAACAAGATTGCTTTCCTTGATTGGCAGGAGAGAGCACAACGAAATTCAATAAAGATAAGAAAGAAGGATTCTGAACAAAATTAGGATCTAGATGGGACAAGTTGAAGAAGACGAAGGACGATGTCTGCGGAATGGAATCGACCCACTATATTTTAGGATATACTACTATGCAACTGGGGCAGGCTTCAAAGAATTTGATTTTTTGAGCATTGGCAACGAACTATCTTCATAAATTACTCTCCTTTGTTTCAATGCTTATAAGAATTGAAATGTTCTCGTATGTGGATCCCAATATAGCCTTAGACCGAGTCCCAAGCCACTATTCAAACCTCGATTCCTGCTCGCAATGGGACGTTTTTAAAAACTAGAGATTCATTTATAAGCAAAGTTCTTCATACTTGAAATCTTACTTCTTTAGAAACCGCCAGTCTAGTGAACCCTATACGCTCTCTATAAGGTTCAATGTTAGGTGGGTTTCACGATCACGATATAGGCATATAAAAACATATTCCTGGTCACCAAGGAACAACTCTTTGAGTTTCAAGAAATGGATCATGATCTTTTTATTATGTCTAGGAGCACCATGTCCTTGGTTGAGATCACAGACCAATCCGTGATACTAAAAGCAGTAGTCACATTCCGGTGTTTTCTATCTAATTGCAGTCGCTTCTGCTTCATGCCCTCGATTTTGGATAGACCGACAACCGATCATGTTATCGTAGGCCAGATGCCTCCTGACTGTCCTTTGGATACTTTAATTCCTTCATCGTTTATACTTACACGAGCCCAACTTCTTTTTTAATTTTGCAGATGGATATAACCCTTATTTCACGATATGTATGGGGAGTGGTAATATTATTCCTGTCAAACGACATAGTTCCGATTACCAACAGCCTTCGCACCACCTGGAATGATCTCTGGGTACATGTTGAGTAAAGTAATATTGTTTGTAATTTTCTACATATTCTTGAGAGCGTCCGTGGGTTACTTCTTGATAACCAACTACTTCGTCTGTTTTCTCTCCTGATATTTCCCAATTTCTAGAAAAACTAAATAGCATAATCAAATGACTAAAATAAACCCAAATAAGCTAAAATATCCCCAAAAGTACGATCAAATTTATATAAAATAAAAAAAACCTGCGTCTATTTAAAATCAATTAATCTAACAAAAACTAATTAAGACTTAAAAACAAAATGTTATCCAAATCTGTTTAGAAAAACAAAATAAATAAATTGACAAAAATAAAAATATAATTCCCATTGCGCGCGAACAAACAATTTATATTTTCATATCAGTTTTGGAAATGTTATAATTACTATAAATTCAGAGTTAGATATTGTATATTTTTATTCTTAATAAATACATATATAAATAAATATAAATATAGGAATGATAATAAAAATTATGATGTAAAAAGAATGATTTATTCACAATAAGTGCTTAAATAGAAAAATAAATAATAATAAAGAAACAAAATAATGAAAACATAAATGCATGGTCGTGTAGATCGGTTAGATAATCTTAATGATAATAATAAACAAAAAACAAAAAGAAGGCATTACTTAATTATAAACAAAATAAGAAAACAAAAAAATTAAATTTACTGAACATATTATCAATCTTTTGCTCTTTGTGATTCTTAAATTCCATTAAAATTCGTTTAAATCATAAACAATAAAAGATATAAAAATAAAAAAAAAAGTCTTGAAAAATATATGAATGTTGTTTTATTTATTTCGTGTTGTTAGTTAAGATTTGAGGAAGAGTATTTGTTGTAGGTAGAAGCATAGTCTGCATAAGGAAGGCAGTTTAAACAAAAATCGGAACATAAGAAAAGTATATCTTCTTTGTTATAAATCTGGGGTGAATACAAAGACTTAAGGCCCAGTTACACAGCAGCGTTGCGTTGCGTTTCGTAGCGTCTGTCAAAATTAAAACTATGTAATTTAAATGGGGCTTGCTACATTGCGCGCAATGCAACGCAACGCAACGCAGGAGTTGAACAAAGTTCAACTTTTTACGCGAAGCAAACGTTTTCAATTTAAAACGTAATAGTTGGGAATTAAAAGAGTCTTTAATCGTTGATATAATTGGTAAATTATATTTACTTGTAATAACAAACTATAGATTTTCATTATTTCTTGCATTTTTTCCACTTTTTATATAAAACAAACTCTGCCAATTAACGGAACTTTAATTTGTCAAATAACGCAACGCTAAGCTGTTATGTGACTAGGTTGCGAAAAGTCATGCTCAGCTAAGCTACGCAACGCAACGCTGCTATGTAACTGGGCCTTTAGGCTGCGACGTACGTTTAGGTTTTTCCCGTAAAGCTAACCCTATAAGGACTACTTAGGACTGCACAGAAATCCCTTAACGCCACAATTAAATAATCACGGGAGGAGCATTGCCAAGTTAGAGAGAGTCTGGGAGATTTTTGGAGGCTTATCCAGAATCTGGCCAAACATTCCTGCAAACAATCTAACTTCAATCGGGGAGACTGGTGGCAGGGTTCAGCTGCAAACTCTACGAAGTGGCGCTTACCAATAGAGACCATCCAAAATTTGGGATCCACGTTATTGTCAGTCAGTAGATCCTCTGCATGGGGATAACTAGAACCACCCCCAGGTGCTTTGGTAAAACCAGAATGGTAAAGATGAGGTGCTGTGGAATACCTAGAGTGGATTCCTCTCAATGCTGGCTTAGGGCTAGAAATAAGATTGTAAAAACCATTAGAGAACGATAGAATAAAGTCGCAATGCCCGATTTCCATCTATCTACAAATAATTAACGAACACAGCTCTACACAGCACTGATAAGACAACAGCGGTCATATAGCTCTGGCGTCTAGTGGTCTGCGAAAGAATGAAACAAATATAGACTAGATCAAGCTTAAAATATGGCATGGTCAGAGTATTTTGGACCCTGTGATCTATATATCAGACAGCAAGCAGCTTAGGGTTAGGTTGAAATGGCTGCTCCCACACTAGGGAACCTACTTAGGCACACCATTGGACCCAATGTGATGCCATTCTAGCGTTTGGACAAAATTCGGTTGTTTGAAGGCGTTTGGAGCTTATAATACAGCGTCGGATGTCAGGAACACCAGTGTTTTGCAGCACACTCAATCCGTCATGGAAAGGCGAGCCGAGAAAGGTCCTTCTTTTCCTCACGATGGCCGGACATGTACAGAGAAGATGGGAGACAGTTTCTTCCTCATCTTCATTACCACAACTTCTGCATAAGTCGTTGTGGGGCAGTCCGTATCTTTCTGCGTGCGGGCCAAAAGGACCAGTCAGCACCTGCACTATATAGCCTATCTTTTTTTTGTTCAACTGAACAAAATATTTTGAACGCTTTGGGTCCACAGTCGGCCATATCGTATGAAGAGTGCGGCACACTGTTGCTGTGGTCCTTCTCAGCCCGGATCTAGCAAAGCTGATATTTCTCACAGCCAGTTTGTAGGTTGCCAAGGGCATTTCCATCTGGGTTAAGTGGGCTCTCGAAGCAGGCCTCCACAATGTCAGTATTGCTATATTAGACCACATAAAAGCGTAGTGATTATTTATAATTAAACAGGTTCTTGGATTACCTTCCCCATTTCTGGGAAACAGCAACCTGTATTTTGGAGTCGCCCTGATTCTGCATATAAGGCGCCGGACAATTCAAGGCTCCTGTACCAGGACGACATCTAAATCAGCCTTCGAAAGGCGTAAGCAAATACTGGCGCATGCAGCTTTGTTGTGACGGAGACTAATCTGCGCTACTCTCAACGTTGTAGCGCCTCAGGGTGGCTCGGTTCCTCAAGGGACCTCTGAAGCTTTCGCGTTGGCTTGTCAGTTTGCGAGATGTGCTCGCTAACAACCTGCGTCGCCCACGATATTGACGCTTGTTGCTTCTCGGTGATCTCACCCTTCGCAATTCCCTCGAATCGAGCAAGAATTCTTAGGGCACTGTACTGCACTTGGTACTTCACTTTTGATGGTGAAGCGCCTTTAGAGCCGGAAAGCACGGTAGTTATCCTCTTTTGTTTTTATACATACCTAGCTTTGTCTGGTCTCTTCGTAATTAGCCTCCTGTTCGGCGTGGATGTCCCTTCCTGTGGCTTGCTGGTGTAGGTACCCGTTGAGAAGCAAGTAGCTTACACGGCTTTGATGCTACGAGAGATGGGTTTCTGGGTGGAAAAGATATATGGGGACAGCATTATATGTACTGCTCTTTTTACCACTAGCAATGATAAAATGGTTATCTGACTAGATTGTATCACAACTAAACATTTCGATGTCCAAATTTCCATCAAAGAGATGGCGGAGGACCCCATTCACAGGTTTTGCCTTGAGATGGATCACTTTGGCCTTCATTTTCTCTATGAGTGCCTGGTGACTCATACAGTCAAGTCGGGTTTGACTTACAAACAAGAGGTATGGTGATGTAGTACAATGACACAAGTTAAGGGGCCACTGTACTTGAACCCATAGCCGGTGAATAATGTGGGTATGGTGGGTACCAGTACCCACCCGGAAAATTCTGGGTGGGTATAATACCCACCCGGAATTTGAGAGTAACTTAGAGTGTTACATGGGGAGTGCCTCTGGCTCTGGACCATATTCGTCGAATCTCACACATTAAAAGAAGAGGTGCTCTGCGTTATCCCAGGATACCTAATCATACCAGCCACAGCGCTGACCAATCGTGATCGAAACGTTGGAGTTATTTTCTAAATCCTTCATTTATACTCAAGAACTGAATTTTTTTTATGTGATAGACTAGAGGCTTAGGGAAAGTCCCTTTGTACTGTTCGACAATCTATTTTTTTCGTATAGAGTGCAATGTCGAACAGCAGCTCTAGTCGGGGAGAAAGGAACTGCCACAACCTACCCGCGATATTTTTTTAGTCCACCTACTTCCAACTATTACCTGTCGCGATTCTGGCATAGGGGCATAGAAACAACTCGCTGGAGTGTTATGCCTCCTGAAACGAGTTGAATCTCATCAACCAACCGATGACATGCGCTTGGTGGAGCGGGGAAGGACTAGCAAAGGCTATGACATGAGGAATCAGGAATGTAAAGAGGGGAGAAGAAAGAAGAGAAGGGAAAGAAAGGTGGGAAAGTGGAAAAGGCGAAGGACCGTGGGGCTTCGAACCCGGGACCTCTGGGATAGAAGTCAGGCGCCTTAACCCTAGACCGCCGAGGCATGAGGTCGTAACTTACTTCCCAACACTCCCTCGTAATCTATCTATCCATGTTTGGGATAAGTCTGAGGTTACACTGACTCTTAACAGACTCATCTCACTTGTCTTGCCATTACGTTACACACTCGCAGTGCGTCATCTGCCGCCGCACTGAATTTGTCTCCTTTCTAATTTGCTCTGGATAATAGAGACGCATGCCAGTATGTCTATGAGTATAATAATTTCCGCTATCACATACGCCGCATTGTGGAATATGGTCTTAAATGCGTAGAACGCGCGAAAGACGCTAAAGCTAGAAACAGATACAAGCATACGTTGGTGCGTACGGTGATTGATATAATAGAAATGCGTGCATTCAAACAACACACACACATGTATTCGTCGCTTCGATTTTTTGGTTATTTGTAGAAGGCTAGACGGCACCCAAGTACACAATTGTCTGTCAGCGAAAATTCGCTGCATAGACCGGCCCTTCATTTTCCTGCTGTTAAGATGAAAACAGAAACATGCGGTGCGAACGGCCAATGCGCAATATGCGGAATATTTTCGCTAACAGATAATTGCGTAAGTACTGCGTTTTGTCTTGTTTTTCACAGATATCCAAAAAATCTAAACTACGAGTGCATATATTTGTAGGGTGTGTGTTCTTGTGTCTGAGCACTTGAGGCTACGTCGATTACAGCAATGCGAAGCAGTTGGCCAACTTTTGCGTTGCATGCGTTCTGTTCACCAAATTATATTTGAGATCGTATTTGAAGGCATGCACTTCTACAATATATATTGCCGTACACACGCCTGTTTCTGTACCCAGCTTTAGCCCTGTTGTTAAACTCTGCTGCCCTGCGCAAAGGTAGATTGAGCTAACCATACTCACCATAAAAAGGCGAAGGATTGGCGTAGCCTCAGTGATCGACAGGAAATGTCCCAGTACACCACATGTTTTTCTGTACCCCGCTGCCCATCTTCCGATTCACAATGAAGTGACCTACGTTCGTTCTGTTTTAGGAAAAGTTGTTACCAAACAACAGTTTCGGAGGAGGTTTGTTTGTTTAACTACCCACCTGAGCCCAACACCATCCGCCGGCACTGCTTGATCCCAATCACCAAAGGTGGAAGGAAGTTAGAAAACGGTGTCCATTCATGGCCAATTGTATCACCGTCCACTGTCCTTGGATGAGGATACCATCTGTACCTATCTAAGCTATACAAGGCGGGATTTGGTAGTAGTATTAGTAGTGTTAGTAGTAGAATTGGTAGTATATTTTGAAAGCGTTTGTATGTATGACTATGCGTTTTTATAAATATAAATAGGTGTCTGTTAATCTCCCCCGACCAGGTTTCATGTATGAGATGAATTGGACCTCTGAAACATCATGCTAATTAGAAATTTTGACTATTATTATTGTTCTCGAACATTAGCCATTCACAAGCTCCGATCGCAATAACACATGTTATCAGTGGCTTTTGATACCACTTAAGGCCAATCATTGAAGTCTACTAAACTCTAGACGCGCTCCCCAACTCCTATCTCTGAAGACACAAAAAACACGATTATGAATCATAGTCACAGCATCATCATCCCCCATAATCACATTTGCCAAATTCGCCAAGGAATCTGGATTTAACCGACAAAAGTGCAACAATTTCTAAGCTTCGCCACAACATGCGCCAAATTGAGCTTCCGGCAAGCAGTTGTACGTCTTCCCCGTCAGCATAGGAGAAAGCTTTGCATATCGCTCCCCGGCTGTACGCCTTCCACAGACAAGAAATCGATTTTTATGCTCATTACAAAATCCCCACTGGAGGAACGAACAACAAGTAGCCACCAGCCACGAGCCACCATCTGCCACGGCTTAAGGAAAAATTCATTTGGCCCCAAAACGTTTGTCTTCCGGGATTTTTCGCACTCAATCAATTTACCTGGATTTTTATTGAACGTGCGTTCATTCAATTCAAGGTGAGCAAAATACATTTTCTAGTGGCGACTGATTTGAAAATATTAAGGTCTATGCGTTATTTGTCAGTTCCAGCTGTTCCAGATCGGGACTTGTGTGAGGCACGGAATAAATTTGAAGGGATTTTTTATTGTCTAGACTTGAAGGGATTCGTGATTTGGAATAGCAGGTTGTTGCATCCCCTCATTTCAGCAAGGACATATCGGTGTGAAAATGGGTGTTCCGGACTCAATTGGAATGCCATTAATCAAGTCACTATTGATGCTGTTTAACGTTGGATTTTGGGTGAGTTTGTTACTATTAAAGTGTCGCACTATGAATTTTGAATATTAAAAAAAAAGATAATCGTAAAAAATCCATGGGTCCAAGTTTTAATCTCAAGTGCTTTGTTGGGCATTCTTCGAGATATTTTTCATCAGAAAGACGCCAGAAATGTCAAAGGGCACATCCATTTCTAGATTGTATTTCGGTCAACAATTTTATTTATATTTCGCAAATTTTCCAAGCAAACGAAAGGATTTATTTCTGAACTGAACTTAAGTTCGTAATTGAGTAAACTAAAACTAAAAGCCATGTGAGAATGTGCAATCGGTGCGATTGATGTTTAATTAAAGTTACGATACACGTCCGGAATGTTCAGTTTGATATTCGATGATGGCAGGCTGTGGGTGATAAGAACGCATTAAACAATACTGAAGCCGATTCAGGCGGTTTTTATATATGTGGGCTTTAAAAATCGATGAACAGATAACATGCAAACAATATTGTTTTTATTTATTCAATCGCGAGAGACAATATGTAATATAATATGAACTTTTCTCGGGTTTGGGTTATTTATACTTTTTTTTAGAGGTCAATGATTGCTACATATAAGTACGTATCAAATGTCCCTAATAAACAAACAAACCATCTGGTCTTTAATAAGGATTTTCAAGATGAAAGAAATTTTTATAAATTATTATTCAGATAAAAATACTGTGCTATGATTTATTCTTATAAAAGGGTTAATATTTCAACGAAAAACGTAAACATCTTTTTGTTATTACGTTTCTTCATCCCTCTTACCACCAGCACAGAGCTTCCGTAAAGCTTTTCCATCGGGATTTTGTTTTGGATAATTCTTTTGGTTTTAATCCGGGTCTTATTCTGATTTTCTATTTCCTGCATTACTTTTCTTCTCCAGGTGTCTACTGATAACACTACTTTCTTACGGATTCCATTGGACCTAAGCACACGGAAATCAAGCTTCAAACAAAACTTCAGCACATGATCTCTCACCAAGAGGTGTAATTTTAAATCAACAGAAAAGCTCAATATTTTCGGTAAAAGTAACTTCAACGTAAAGTACAAACAATATCTGCCAAATGTATGCCTCGAATCCTAATACAAATGGTTATTCTTTTGATGAAATCTTTAATCAGGTTTTCGCATAATTAGTAACTACATATATTTTTCAATAACAGCTCTAATATTTACTACGTATACATAATGAGTTGAATAGTTGAGTTGAGGTTGGTTTGAAATTTCGACTTGCGTCACAAATTACAAATAAAACAAAGGTATGCTGGTATCAACTACTCAATTGCTGAACTCGCGTCTTGGTAGCAACCCTTCCGCCTTTAGTAGTGGATGGTTCACCGGTTGCCGAAAATGTAGTTGCTCTTGAGCCTGGCACCCCTCTGGTTACGGTACCTAGGCCTTTAAATATCTTCATCTCGAGATTCTCTTCGGAAACTAAGACGGAGTCTATTTGAGAATTTTTGAGGAGACCCTGGAACAGTTCATTGCAGATGTGTTAGCAAGGCCTCCAAGCCAGTTGCATCTTTTATTTTGTCTGCACCGCCTGTTACTGCCGAGATACTTTTAGGCCCTGGTTTATGGCCTGCTGGGGCCCTTACCAAGCGTTTTATTCCGCATACCCGTAATACGGGGGTGGCGTACTTGTTGCTTGTAGAAGCCATCTTAACTGCACCCCAATTTCGCTTCCTAGTTTCTCTAACCACCGTGACGTCAAGCTTGTTGCTCTTAAAATCTCCCTCTCACACTTGACGCTGGAGGTATTAACCTCTATGATATTCTCATTTCTTGTGTTGATCACATTCTGACTATGCTGAACAGTATTGATGAGCTACTTCTTTTTGGTGATTTCAATTTATCCAATATTCAGTGGGTATTTGTCGAAGATGACGATAACTACCTTCCTAAAGACAGCCATAATGCTAAGGAATATTGCTTTCTCTATTCCTTATTCTCACTTGGCTTGAATCAAATGAGCGGTGTGACTAATGTATTAGGAAGGCAGTTGGATCTTATATTCTTTACTGACTCCGTCAACTTGACTGTTGAACTCAGTCCAATAGTCATAACCACTGTTGACAATTACCACCCTCCTCCTTTGCTCAATTATTGCTTCAACTCAGTCAATACTCCTTGTCCGGAGGTGGTAACCCATACCTTTAATTTTAAAAATGCTAACTTTAGTGAGCTGTCATCTAAGCTTGCAATGGTTGATTTCAGCAACTTACTTTCCGCAAATGAGTTGGATGACGATGTGGCACTGTTTTATGGCGGACTATACGACGCCCTCGTTTCTTGGGTACCTTGTGAGCCCCAAAAATTGCCCAGTTCTTCTCCATCCTGGTTCAATAAAGTACTCAAACATTTGAAAAATCCGAAGAATAAGCTCTCTACGAGTCTCAATTCATTTATCATTTGCTATAACCAATTTCGTTCACTCTCTTTTACTCTGTATCGTGAATATCTCTGAAGTTGATAACTACCCCAATACTATGCAGCATACGAACTGTGTAGCTCCGAGTCGCATGCAATTTCTAACATGTCATTCTTTCATCAATCTTTCTCACCTTCTGACTTTCAGCCTAATGACAATAATTTTCCTCACATTATTCCTAACCGAGAGGCTCATTTTCTACCTCTCTCAATTACCAATGCTGATATCGCGAAATATATTGACGAGCTCCCATTGGGAGCGACGGTATTCCGGGGCCAAAAGTGTAATTCCAAAATTAAGAATGCTTGGCTTTCCGCAAGCCCTTCTAGTATGGTTCCAGTCTTACTTATCTGACAGGACCTACCAAATTCTTTTGACGTGACAACGTCTATTAAATCGGTTTAAGATAGGACGCGCGTGTGAAAATGTCCCGCACACAAAAAAAAATCATATCTCCGCTCCCATACATGTTAGGGGGGTGGTTAATGGCTCAAAATTTTCGTTAATTTATCCTCTACACGGGAAAAATACATTCATTCACCTTATTGACGTGACAACGTCTATTAAATCGGTTTAAGATAGGACGCGCGTGTGAAAATGTCCCGCACACAAAAAAAAATTTGCTTCGAAATATATAATTTATTAATTGAGAAAATAATACAAAACGTAATAACAGACGTTGTCACGTTCAAATTAATAGACGTTGTCACGTTAAAATACGGACGTGATACTTCACATCCAAGACCATTAATTTTTTTCGTGGTTCCAAATCAGTAACCATTGCAGCGACAGCCGGTGTCCCTCAAGGAAGTCATCTTGGCCCTCTTCTCTTTATCTTATCAATTGATGACATTGTCCCCTTGCTAAGACACTGTATAATATTGATTTACGCTGATGACATCAAATTGTACCATCACATAAAGAGTATTGAGGATTGCAAACTTTTACAAGTTAACCTTGACACCTTTAACTCTTGGTGTGCTAACAACAACCCTGGTTCTTAATATTAGTAAATGTGAAGTCATGACTTTTAGTAGGAGACGTGGTCCTATAATTTTTAACTACACCTTTCGGGGTATCGCTCGTGTTAATTTTGTTAAAGTTTCTCAGAACAAGCCAAATACCTCCGGGTGCCATTAGATGCCAAACTTCACTGGAATTAGCTCATAGAATTTGATGAGCAGAACACACAGACTTCTGGGGGCTGCCGAAGAGTCTGTTGGTTCGCATGGGGTCTACAGTGGGTACCACATAAGATCATAATCAAATTAAGGAAGATTCAAAGAATGACCTGGCCTGTTGAAGCCTTTGCTCAATTTGATATCGCAACATGTTGAGGTAGAGAAATTCGTAAGCTGCAAATCTGTTATCTGAGAATTGGCCATTGGTAATGGTCTTCAGGTGAGATATTCTGCAATTGTTAGTTTTGTGGAAGATATTCCAGAAGCGAAAATACTGAACGATTGCATGCCAGTGACATCATCGTAAAGTTTAAGCCCTGATAGGTTATGTATGCTGGGCCCTCTTACAGATACTGCAGGTACTCCACTTGTTACCGGGAGCTGTATTGATCTGAAATATACCCCATATTGGCAAACACCTACCAAAGGGGTCACCACTAGGCAGGAATAAAGCCCCGTAGGATTATATCCAAATAAGTTTGGGATTGCTAACGCTGCTTTGATGAGGTGAGTACGGCAATCAGGTCATTCTTGTTTGGATCCATGGGCAACAGGGCTTCCAAAGTAATGAAAAAGCAAGGCCCGTGATCAGACAGAGCTCTGGCACTGGTATTATGGATTCGGGACTGGATCAGGACACTTGTCGGGTTGATAACCGGACACCTCCCTCCGAATTACCATCTATTTAGGATTGGAAGAACGGAGAACATATTTTACAAACCTCCCCTGGAGGAGTATGATTCCAGCCATGTTCTTCCTTCCTGTCATGTAACAGTACCCAACATGGTTTTGTTGTTTTACTCTCTGATCCCTGCTCATGAAGTCTAACTGACAAAACCCCAG
Source organism: Thereva unica (assembly GCA_949987705.1). Lineage (NCBI taxonomy): Eukaryota > Metazoa > Arthropoda > Insecta > Diptera > Therevidae > Thereva > Thereva unica. Next base: position 24,772,481 of record OX465285.1, on the reverse strand, counting down.
GCGGAATAAAATTATTGTTCAAAGTGTTTTGCCGTATAAATATAAGTTATAGGGGCTGTCAAGAATGCAATAGTGCCAGTTGATTACTCTGCTACTTGTGTATCCAATACGTCTTTCTAGAAAAATAGTGCAACAACAAGCGCCACACTAAACATACATAGTATATCAATATTGTTCTATTTTGTTACCTACTACATATGTGACTATTAGAATCAAAAGGGACACATTGTCATTTTGGAAAATTTTTGAGTTAACTATGTCATTTGTTTCTTGTACTAAATATCTATTTTCACATGGAATACCATTTACGATAAATGCTTTTTTCCTTATGAAATTTAGTTGTAAATAATTGGTTTTGTTCCAAAAGGGGATCATTTTTTGAAAACAATTTTACCAAAAAGTAATCAGAATTAAGAATTTGTTCCAAAAGGTATGTTATTCCTTCCTATTTGTTCCAAAAGGTATGTTATTCCTTCCTATTTGTTCCAAAAGGTATGTTATTCCTTCCTATTTGTTCCAAAAGGTATGTTATTCCTTCCTATTTGTTCCAAACGGTATGTTATTTTTTAATTTTTGGAGAAATGTATTTATTTTTTTTATTTGAAAATTACTTTGTTTTGTCTGTAGAATTTTATTTTGTTTTAAATAATAATAAATTTTTGAAGAAAACTTTAAAAAAAACTTTTTTATTTCTTCCAAAAAAGAAACATTTCCTCACTTCTTGTATCAAAATGTCCCTTTTCCATTTGTAAGTACCAAAAGGTCTCTTTTCCAAAATCTTTTTCGTTATTGAGAGTTTATTTATGCATTTCCAATTATTTAAATATTCTCAATTTGTTTTTCTACTTATTTTAAATTATTCTGATGCTATCCTTAAACGAAAACTACAAAATGTAACATTATATCACATTTCGCTCTATATCTCAAAATCATTTAGTATGACAATGTGCCCCTTTTGATTCTAATAGTCACAATATTATTTTTCAGATCTCTGGGCTGGCAATAATATGGGCTGGAATATGGATGCAAATAGACATGCAGAGTTATCTGAAAATTAGTACAGAGTACTCGAATACAGCGCCTTACATTCTACTCGGTACAGGGATACTTATTTTGTTTGTTTCAACACTGGCTTGCAGTTGTACTGTAAAAGGTCAACCATCTCTTTTATACTTAGTAAGTTGAAACTGAAATTGTGATCTACATTTTAGCATCTATCAATTGAATGTTATTCTTTCAGTACGGTGGATTTTTGATTATAATATTATTTGTCGAACTTGCTCTGGCAGCTTCGATATATGCATATAAAGATCGATTAGCTGAAGGATTCGATCAAGGATTGAGGAACAATTTAAGATCATATCACATAAATGCTAAGAATATATCGAATATTGATATTATTCAAAAGAAGGTATTTATTAATAGATTTTTCTGTTTATAAATATTGATAATTAATTGTGTGTTTTCCAGCTTAAGTGCTGTGGCATTACAAGCTACAAAGATTGGTATGAAATGAGTCCAGATAAGCAGATACCAAAATCGTGCTGCATTAATCCTGAAGTATGCGATGCACAAGATAAAATCGATGTTTATGAAGTTGTAAGTATTTTTAAAATTTAATTTATTAATATTTTATTCATTGATGCTTAACATTCATATTTTCAATCATATTTACAATTTAAAGGATGTAAGTAGTTCATCTTTTCCAAAATTCAAATTTTCAAGTATCATATTTTCTATAATATCCTTTTTCTCTTTTAGGGCTGCTACAAAAAACTCATAAACATCCTCAATTCTAACATGGGAACAATTGGGGTAATTGCCTCAGGATTGGCATTCTTTCCAATCCTTGGAACAATACTATCCTGCTGTTTAGCGTCTAATGTTAAAAAATCTAAGTATGAACAAGTGGAGTAAGTAAGATTCATCAAGAACGATGAAATCAATTTTATACTAATCTCATAAACAAATGTTTAACTCTTTTATTTAAAATTGTCCGATCTCGTTGAATTTTTTTCAAATTCATTTTATTAAAAACATCTTTTTTAAAAAAATATTAATGTGTTTCATAAATGTTAAAAAAATACTTTTACCTCAAATTTTAATACAAATTAAAATGCACACATATGTATGTAAATCATATTGCCCTTTTTTTTTGGAGACAAGAAAAAAATGACTACTATAATAATGGATTTGAGAAACTAAACATGTTCCAATTTTCGATAAATTTTAATTAACAATTTTGTAAAGTTTTATTAATGGATTTTTAAATCACATATTCTTAATTGTTGTTCAAACTATTTTTAATCAATTGTAAAACTTAATATATTCTACAATATATTGTATCTATATAAAACATGATAGTATTGTTTTTGAAATTAAATAACATAATAAATTTATATAAATAAACAGTTTTATATAGTATAGTTAATAACATTTATAAATGTAGTGGAAATTGCTGTCATAGTCGAGTAGTTTGAAGGAGTAGAAATAAAGGAGTCTTATTGTTTTCGCAAACTGCTAAGCTCTAATCAGCGTTATTACTAACATAGATTATGTTTACTGGACTAGGCAAGAAAGTCCACTGAGACAGCCCTTCATAATCTGGTGCTCAGGCTAGAAAGTGTGCTGCACTAAATAAACTAGTTGACGGCTTTCTTCATTATCTAGGAAGCCTTCGACAAAACATCCTTTGACACTATGACACTATGCTGTAGGACCCTAAATAGACTATGTTTGAGTAGCACTGGATTCACTCTTTGCTGATAACTCGCAAACTAATAGTCTCTTGTCTTCAGGGGTCTCTGGAGAGAACTATAGCAAAAGAATGCCCACAGGGAGGACTCTTATCTACACTTCTGTGCTGTATTGTTGTAAATGAACTCCTAGCTACTCAACGGCTAAAACTTTTTGGCCCAAGGTTACAAGGTGAACAGGTTAAACAGAAAGTACCATGTCTGCACTCGATTTGGTCGCCCGCTACGGTTCCTTCCTTTGCCGTTTTTTAAAGCAGCCAAGGAATTATTGGGGTGTAGTAGAAATGATGTCAGAACACTTGTTAGCTTGATTACTGGACACTGTACCCTAAATGATCACACTTGTGGAGGATAGGAAGGGCGCAATACTCCACTTGCTGGCTTTGCCTTTTTGCCTTGAGGAAGATGAGTCGGCACTAAGCCCCGATTGGGGCAAAGCATCATCTGCCCAATACACAAATTCAACTGTGGAAACTAAAGAGGCGTATCTCTTTTAAGCACAGTATATAAAATAATGACAAATATAATTAAAGCCAGACTGCCAGGCAAATAAGGCAAATCCTCCGAAAATTCTGGGAATACAACATCGACCTGTATAAACTTTTCATCAATTTCAAACAAGTATACGACAGTATCGACAGGGAAAAAATGTATACGGCAATGCTGGACCTAAACAATGAAAAATACAAGGTGCACAGTCAGAATACAAGGAGAATTGACGGAGTCCTTCCCAGTCAAGCAAGGCTTAAAGCAGAGCGATGAGCTGGCACCCATGCCATTTAATCTCTGCCTAGATGCAGTCGTTCGCAAAGTAAGCATTGATGCGAACGCAACCCTGCTTAACAAATCAAAACAGTTCGGAGAATATGATGGAATATAACTTCGAACGGGTAAACAAATTTAATTGGCAGGAGTCCACAGTCAGCGAAGACAACGATGAAACGATAGACGTGCAAAGAAGAATACAGAACATACTTCTCACTACTGCCAGTAATGAAATCCAGAGACAGCCACAGAAAAACCAAAACAAGAATCTACAAAACAGTGGCTACGTATGGGTGTTAAGCATGGAGTATATCCCAAAACTCTGCGGACAAGATGGATATATTTGAGAGGAAGGTGCTCCGAAGGATATACTGCCCTATCAACAAAGACACGCCAAAATTACGAATTGTACGATCTATACAAAGAGTGTAAACTCTCGACACATGTCAAGCTACTGGGTTTACGTTGAGCCGGTCATATCCAAAGAATAGATGACTCAAAGATATAAAACAAGTCCTGTAGATACTACCAGATGGAGATGTAGTACTTTTCCTAGCCAGTTCATCAGCTTTACACTGTTCCTCTATATTTCGGTGATCGGACACCCATACGAGGAGGGTCCTGAACTGCTCAGCCATATTGTTAAGAGATTGCGACATTCAGAGATAGTTCCATAGCTGTTAGTGCAAGAGCGCAGGGCCTTCAGAGCCGCCTGACTTTCCGAGAAGATGTAGACAGTTCGCTTCCACTCGCCTTGTTGGTTGATTTTCAGAACAGTCTTATGTTTGGCTAAAACCTCTGCTAGTTATACACTGCAGTGATCGGGTAGTCGGGAGGAGACTTCAATCTCAAGCATCGGTGAAAAGACCACTTCCTACTCGACTCTCGAGTTTAGAGCCATCTGTTAAGGTTATGGCATCCTGAATACTATATGGTCTATTCACAAATCCTTAAAACTTCTCATTCCTCAAGAAAGTGGATGTCCATAAGCATTGTTGTTAGTTAATACTTATGCGGCTTTGAAGATTCCAATGTGGACTCTATATTGCTGCAAAAGGCAGCCCATGGAGGTAAGTTTGGCTCTCCTTATTGTCATCTTGCATCTATTCAGCTTCGACTTATAGCAGTCCCAGGAGGTTGCACTGTTGCTGCGTGTAACTGAATTAAATCCCTTCCTTCCGGAGTGTTTCAAACTCGCAGAACCACCAAGGGGTTTGGAGGCTTATTTGTGCGGTCCGTTTGGACAATCTTTGTTTAGGGCGTAAGTGCATTGTTTTGTGTGTTCCCGGTTATTGGAAAAACGGGTGGCTTGCAAGGTTCTTTATGATAAGCCAGGCATATGTCATCATCAGTGGCGTAAGAACCCTCTATGAATCTTGGCCCCCTCTTTCAACGTTATCGGTCTTCCTCTTCCAGTTGGTAATTCCAATTGTGCTTCCTTGTGGCCTTCTCCCTTCTATGGTCTGGGAGTACAGGTTTTTGTGGGCGCTTCTTCAGGCATTCCCATTGCATGTCCTATCAAGCTTAGGGGTGAGACCTTTGGTTATTTCAAGTTTGTATATTTGGTACAACTCGCGGTGGCATCTTCTTCACCAGAGATACTCTTCATTAATTGTGTAGCTGATCGTACGGACAATTCTTTTATCGCTATTTCCTAGAATTTGCTCGTCACAGCTAGCAATTGTCCATTGGGCAGTTAATTTCTCGCTTCCGGAGAATTGGCCGTCTAGACCATGTGATATTACGCCTCCGTTGAACTACAGACTTTTCCTTAGCCAAAAACCACTCGAAATGCTTAAAAATTTAATTTCAGAATGGACCATGTCAGCGCCGCAGTTGCAGTTGGTGAACATTTGAAAGAAATAATGTCTACAAAATAAATTAAGATTACCCGACAAAAATTAATTCTTTCATATTTATTTTTATTTTTGCAAATAGTACCTGTAAATGAATCATCCACTATATTATTAAGAAACGGAAATTTATCTTTTTGTCTGGGAGATGTAACCGCTAGAGCGGTCGCTGCTGTCCTTCAAGTACTATGTGAGTGCCCCGCGATAGCCAGGAGGAGGGTTCCGTTGAAGCTGTTGAAGCATACAAATATGAGGTATAGGGGTGTAGTACAGTAGGCCAAGCAATTGGCCGCAGTACCTTTGCTCCCAATACCTCACCCAAAAAAACCACAGCGTACAATTAGCATACAATTTTGAAAACTGAGCGAAAAAAATAAATCCTCCGCTGAAGCCGTTTATCGTTTCAAAATCAAAGCCAATATCGTAAATAGCCATTCCACCCGAGCAGCCCCAACAAAAATAAAAAGCAATAAGTTTGTTAAAAACTATTGAAATTTACATTCTCATGGACTTGTTAATTGGGTTTTAAATTTCTAATAAAACTTATATTTTTTTATTTGTTAAAAAAAAGTATTTAAAATGCATAAAAAACATTTGAAAAACAAAGAAATATCCAGAGCCCCTTATAGACCAGTGCAGATAATTTTTGAGAAAAAAAAATTCTTAGCAGTATATGGAAGGTGGGAAAATTTAGGATAAATGCTACGTAAACAAGGAAAAATCGAGAGCACCGCAGCAGATGACCGGAAAGGGGGCCGGGGAGCCAAAATGTGAGTTTTAGGGGGTTAAACGTGTTTTTTTGCGATTCCTGAGAAAAGTAGACCTCCTATCGAAAAACGTTAAATGTAAACGTTGTAGATAATTAAAAGATCTAGAGCTTTTGTTCAAATCATTTTTCGACATAACCTCAAAAAATGGAGAAAAACGTCAAAAACCGATTTTTTCGTTTATCATTTTTATCTTTCACAAAAATGATCCAATTTTAATGAAATTTGAGGAAAATGTAGATTTTCATGTTTCGAAAAGGCCCTATTTTTTTCAAAGCGATTGGTTGTGTAGTTTTGTTTTTATGACCTTAATTTAAAAAAAAGGCCCCATTTTCAATCAAAAAAGTTGGCGAACGAATTTTTGATTTTGAAAATTTTGAAGACGGGTTTTTTTTCGTTGAATCCTCTACTTTAAGATGGTGTAAAAAAATGACAGTGTCACAATAGAAAAACATCGAGAAAAATTCGAAAAACCAAAAACATCCTTTTTCAAATATCGATTTTTCCGTAAACTTCGCTAATTCTTTATCTCTCTTTGACATAAAGCTTTAAGAGTGGCGCAAAACTGTAAATTTAATGTAATATATTATAAGGGAACTTCAGGTAACAGTTTCAGATGTGAAAAAATTTGTTTAAACAATTATTTCACCCAAGGAAAAAATTACAGTTTTAGGCCAAAAAAAAATATTTCTACGTATTGTGATGGCTTATACATTAAAACTTACTGGTAGAACCCAGCACGCGATATTCGAGCACCATTTTCTAAGTCTATAAGTCTTCAATAACAAAATTTTTCGAGAAGAATAAAACAAAATTGAAAAATGAAACAAATTTTTTATGGTTGGAAAAAGCAATGCCAAAAAAACAACTTTTATTATTTCCTAATGTCACATATTACATTTTATTGTATTACACTCTACGGGCTGCTTAATACAATTGCCCATGAGTAAAGACTATGCCGTGTTTAAATAATAAGTGTGTTCGCGTACTCGAATGCTGTTATGTCGTAAAAGAATTATTCATACCTCATTTTTTTGGAGAGATGCTGTTGATTATGAAACTCAACACATTTTTCAATCTCTTGAGAATCTTCAATAAAGTCATCGACTTCGTGAAGGTCCTCAAGCTCATCACAATCTTCATTATTAATAATCTCCTCCGAATCGCTGAGATCTTCCATTGGTTGATTTTCAGAATTTGAACAGTTGTTGGCTCCGGTACAATTGGAACATAAAAGGGAGCATTTTACTCCATGCTTTCCGCAGCCACATCTTTTACTATCACAACCAGTTTCACAGCTGCAGCAGATAGATTTAAGCAAACTTTCAGGAATTAATTTCTTTTCGGTAAATTTAGGTATTATTCCGTTTAAATGGTTTTTCCACCCCCAATCTGTAGCTTTCAGTTAGTTACTCGCAATGGTACTTCATTTTTCCATCATCGAATATGTAGTATCAGATCAATCTTCTAACTATACCTTCATAAACTCAAAAAATCATTTTATTAGGCAATAAATTAAATAAAAAGAAGTGCGCGGGTCGGCCTAAAACTGTAATTTTTTCCTTGCTTTCTTGGGTGAAATAATTGTTTAAACAATTTTTTTCACATCTGAAACTGTTACCTGAAGTTCCCTTATAATATATTACATTAAATTTACAGTTTTGCGCCACTCTTAAAGCTTTATGTCAAAGAGAGATAAAGAATTAGCGAAGTTTACGGAAAAATCGATATTTGAAAAAGGATGTTTTTGGTTTTTCGAATTTTTCTCGATGTTTTTCTATTGTGACACTGTCATTTTTTTACACCATCTTAAAGTAGAGGATTCAACGAAAAAAAACCCGTCTTCAAAATTTTCAAAATCAAAAATTCGTTCGCCAACTTTTTTGATTGAAAATGGGGCCTTTTTTTTAAATTAAGGTCATAAAAACAAAACTACACAACCAATCGCTTTGAAAAAAATAGGGCCTTTTCGAAACATGAAAATCTACATTTTCCTCAAATTTCATTAAAATTGGATCATTTTTGTGAAAGATAAAAATGATAAACGAAAAAATCGGTTTTTGACGTTTTTCTCCATTTTTTGAGGTTATGTCGAAAAATGATTTGAACAAAAGCTCTAGATCTTTTAATTATCTACAACGTTTACATTTAACGTTTTTCGATAGGAGGTCTACTTTTCTCAGGAATCGCAAAAAAACACGTTTAACCCCCTAAAACTCACATTTTGGCTCCCCCGCCCCCTTTCCGGTCATCTGCTGCGGTGCTCTCGATTTTTCCTTGTTTAAGTAGCATTTATCCTAAATTTTCCCACCTTCCATATACTGCTAAGAATTTTTCTAGTTTTTGGCTTTTCAAAAGCGTATCTGCACTGGTCTATTAATACCGTGAAAGTAAAAAATTGCATAGTTTTAGGAACCTAATACATTAATCGAAAAAAATTGTCGTTTTATGGTAATCGCACGGATCCTGTATGTAATGACAGCAATTACAATGCCAAGTTTTGCAGAAAGTTCTCATGCATTTGGGGTCATATCATACAGGATCCCTGTGGTAATGGAAAAACGTGCTTTTTAGAATTATTTCTTTTACATTTGAAAGAAAGTATGCAATTTTTAATTTTTCTGAGCTGGTGGATATCGCTAATTAAGACTTTGGTGGCGAAGGTTTTGGGTCTACATACAGGGCTCTGGAATTGTATGTTTTATTCATCCGTCCAAAGTAGGTTGTTGGGAGATCCACTAGTGTTTGGCCACGATCGGAATCTTACAATATAACGTATTTATATTTATTTATTTGCCAAACAAGGCACACTTACATTTAAGTATACAAAATTAAATTAATTATGAAATTATGCTAGTCAGGTACAGGTATAGCTAGCTATATTTAGAATATATAATATTGTCTTTAATTTACAAAGGTGACTTAAACAGATATAAAGGGATTTAGGATCTCAACATTAGTTTTAACTTCCTTTTGTATGACAGTTTGTTAGTGGGACCAGTAAAGCATTGATTATGATCATTGAAGACCATGTTCTCGTTCCTTGCGTACTCAGTACGATGAGAGTATTCCTTAAGCAATCTCGTATGCCTTGTGCATCGAACTTCCACATTGAATATGACCCTGTCCGATAAGAACTTCACCTTGAGGTCACCGTTTAGAATGTCCAAGGTAAGGCATGAGATAATCATTTTCCTCCTGCATGACAGTGGTAAAAGATCCAGAACTTTGAGTCTGTCTGTATAATGTGGCAGGCTTCGATAATCAGCCGGGTTATGTAAGTTTCTTAGTGTGAACAGGAGAAATTGTTTTTGAATGGATTCAATCCTGTTGCTACTGGCGTGAAATATAGGATCCCAGACAGGGCATGCGTATTCTAGGACTGGGCGGACAAGTCAGCAGAATAGTGTTTTAGTGACCCTGATGTTATCAAATTCCTAAGCCTTTATTTTTATGAAACCTAGGAGTTTGTTGGCTCTGGCAGTAATATTATCGTAGTGTACGTTGAAGTTTAATTTGTTGTCTAAGACAACACCTAGGTCTACGATTTTATCAACATGGTTTAATAACTTGTTGTCAAGATAGTATTGCTGCAACTGTGAGCTTTTTTCCGGGAGAAGGTTATTGTATGGCATTTGCTGGTGTTAAGTTGCAACTTATTAGTGTTGTACCAGTCTTGCAATGCATTAAGTTTCATTTGAAGGAATGATACATCGGCGTCGGACTTTATAGCGCTATATATTTTCAGGTCGTCTGCATAAAAGAGATGTGGTATATTTTTTAATTTGTGAGACAGATCGGAGATGAAGATATTGAACAAGAACGGACCAAGATGACTTCCCTGGGGGACACCGGAAGTTACTTCGATTTCTTTGGATAAAAATCCTTGAAATCTGACGACCTGTGTTCTACCGCTAAGATATGATTTTATCCATTTCAGGGCAGGGCCGGTAATTCCAAATTTGAATAACTTAATAATCAAAATATGGTGGTCCACGCGATCAAAGGCCTTGCTGAAGTCCGTGTAGACGGCATCAATTTGATGACCGTTTGCCATACTACATAGAAGTTCAGAGATAAGAATCATGAGATTTGAGGTGGTCGAACGCCCTTTTCTGAAACCGTGTCGTTGCTCGTTAATGTTAGGATCTATTTAATTGCTATTAACTTGGAAAGTTAAAGAGTGCGGAACTGAACTTGGCGTAATTACATAAATAAAACGAACAATAGTAACATAAATATTGGAATTTATATCATATAAAAAAGTTATAAAATGTCCTATTTTATGGTCCACTAACTCAGGTACCATGTTATACAATTTGGGTTGAAAACTAAATTCGTTCTACCTTAACATCTAAAATTCATCGATAATAACTATAACTCCCATCTTTGAGAACTTCACTTCTTAGCTTAATTTCAAAATAAAGTCTTTAATCATCCGTGCTCTTCAATCTCACTAAGTTTTTCGGTATACTTTCCGTGCTCTTCAGCCTCAATAAGTTATGGGATACATCTTCTGTGCTCTTCAATCTCAATAAGTGACTCGGTACAGTAGAGGTAGTTGTTGTAGATCTACTAGGAGGTGATTTATAACTTCCCTTATATTTTATACCTGGCAAAGAAAACCCTTTTTAATAAAGTCCTATCACTATTAACATAAACTAAATTACCTAAGCGATCTAGAATCGCGTACCAAACTTTCTTCTTAAAAACAAAAATGAAGAAAATAAACACTCCATGAAGAGTATTGAGGAAATCTGTCAACAGCCAAAAGTATAAGCTGCTTCTGTTGTATGCTAGTGTGCTGACAATCTCTAGGGCAAAAGACACCCCCATCACGATGAACATTTTTATATTCATGGTCAGTCTGGTTTTGTGGATGGTCAATCTCTGTCTCAATATCGGTTTCTCTTCGTTTGTACTTTGCATTCTGAACAATTCCCGCTTGACTTTGTTGCAGTATCGAAGAGTTAGAATGAAGAGGATGATGTTGCTTAAAATCAGAATTCCTGCTGGAAGGATGAAGTAAAGGATGTGCGAAGTAAGCTTGAAATCTGTAAAGTATAATGAAATGAAGTTATTTTGTATGTTTTGAAATTTAGTTTTACTTACTTTCAAACCAACATCGATTTTCTCCGAAATGTGGACGAAACTCTTCTGCTATAGGTAGCCAATTGTCAATTGCTACCATTAATAATGTGAGTGTAGCTGGTAGTCCCCAACCGTAGAGCATGTACAGAATGAGTTTCTTTGTTTGTTGTCTCTTACTCGATAAATGGGAGTTTCTTGAAGAGCTAAAACAAATTAACATAATTAAAATAATATAAATGATAAACCATGTAATTTCTTAGAGTGTATTTTGATCTGGGGCCGGTTCGTGTATGGCGAACGACGATAATCGTACGAAAAAAAATTGAAGTCGAAAAATTTTGCCGACGCAAATTTTAGTGTTCGCATAGGTCGAAAGAAAATTGTTCGTGTCCTAATGCAAAAACTCGATAGCCCAAGACCTTTCGAGTGCCTTTCGTCGGCTTCAGAAGAAAATTTTCAATTTTTCGACCTACGCGAACCCGAGACGAAAAAAAATTTTCGTTTTCGACATACACGAACTGGCCCCTGTTTCTAATGGATTTGTTATGCAAAATTATTATGGATCCTTCCACTTAGGGCCGTGCCTGGTCAGCGTATGGATTACAATATTGGAAGTTAAAAAAAAGAAACAAAATTGAAAAATGTATAAAGTATGTGAAAAGTAAAGATAAATATAAAGAAATAAAAAGAAGACCAGACAAGGAATATTATTGACTAGTAAAGAAGCTGATGACAAACTTCCTGAATACATTTAATGTCCCTGAATTCTGTATATCAGCAGATAAATCTCTGCGTAACTAAGTGACAAAATATATCAAGAATAAATAGTATTCTTCTAGGAGTACGACCGAATCGAAGATACTCATGGAGGTAGGATAGACGGCCGAAGTTTAAGAGTCTATAAATGAATGTCATTGCCTTGAGGGATAAGTACACAGCAAGTGGGCACCCCAGAACGGAAGAACCATATCGACTTATATCGTCAGTTCAGCGAAGATTATAAACAAACCATGTACCATCATTGAAGGATACACTCAATTTATCATAGCTATCGAGGCCTACCTGATGGAGATACGCTTTACATCGGCATTAATGTTGTTTAAGTTCTCTACCAATCCAATCGGACTATTTAAATAAATTTGGACATCGTCTTCTGCATACATGTGCAGTTTATAATTCGTCACGATACTGCTGAGGTCGTTTATGTACATGCTAAAAAGCAACGGTCCTAATAAGGAACCTTGCAGAACACCGCGCAAAAATTGGTAAAAGAAATTGAATTTTGTAGCCAAACTTTTCGAGATTGATTATGTAAGTAATCCCGAATTAGGGACGCGGCAGAGGATGATGAAAATCTCATGTGGTCAATTTGCTTCATTTCTAGAAGTTTATTGCTGACACTATTAAACGCTTTGCTGAAGTCAAAAAGTACAAGAAAAGCAATAGAATTAGAATTAAGAGTCATCCTCAGATCACCTTCAGTAGTACAGTTTCATAACTATACCTTTTCCGTAAACCAGACTGTGCAGGCGACAACAGAGACCATTTTTCATAGTGCCGTTCGATTTGCCAAGACATTAGTGATTCCAGTACTTTGCCTAAGCGACATACTATGCTTATAAGACGATAGTCCGCGGGTTGACTGGGCTATAATCAGCGACTTTGCCAGCAGCTATTGAAAATATGAGTGATATAGAGGAGGAACACAGGAAAAATTAGCTTTAGAAAGATGGGTGTCTGGATCAACTGATTCAGATTTGATGGAGTAAAAAGCTTTGTGGACTTTCGCGAGACCCACATTGCAAAAGCTGAATAAATCAGTAGCACTATCAGTTGCCCTTCAGAAATGAGGATCTTCACATAAATTAGTTGCGGCAACAAAATATGTAATTATTTAATTCATCAGGCTGATCTAAGTTTCGCCTTCACTACAGCGAACGCCGCTTAGTTTTATGTTCCTCCAAAGTAGAAAAGTAGTAGTAGTAATAGAAAAAGATTTTGTGAGTTTAGTCAGTTGATTGTATACATTCTCTATTTAATAACATTTATTTAATTAAAAGAACTCACCTAAAAACTAGCCAAATATCAATTGACATTACATTGGTCCATGTAAAAGCGCCCAAAAAGCTAAAATATAGAAGAAAGGCTGTAATGCCTTACGTTATAAAAACAAATCAAATAATTTTCAAAAATCACACCTTTCACATAGCATCCAGATCCTGGTTCTAGTGTGTTAAGCTGTCCCATAGCCAAAATCACATAACTGACCATCAAGCATAGAACAAGACAAATTAGAATCTTTCCCGGGAGATTCCTCAGTTTCGGCACACATAAGTAGACCAATAAAGTGATCAAGCAAAACACACTTGACGCACCTAGACCAGCAGGATATAGAATAAATCGGATTGTGTCCTTTTGCTCGCCCTCGTAGCAAACAAATGTAAATGCCTAAAAAAAAATAAGATGATATATAATGATGATAGTGTATTGTTTATTTGAGTGAGTATTTACCTCCACTGCATTGTGCTCCATCTGCACAAACTCAATGCAATATTTCGAGTGGTCGTATGACTCTTGAGTGCTTGGAATAAAAAGGGATCCATCTTTGTGATCGAAATAATGGACGTCTTCCGGGTAATCATTTGGTTCTAGTCTGTATTTTAAGCAGTTTTGGCCACGTAAGATTCCAAATTCTGAAAATTTTTAGACCAAAGAAACATTTTAATAAAAGAGAATTTGTTACATATTTCTATCAGAGTTTTAGAGGTGAACAATGAACTGAAGATCTACTACTACCAACTTGCATCAACTTGTTATGAAAAGAGGTAGTAATTTTACTTGGTTCTTATTCTTAGTGCAATAGCACAGCTCAGGAGCAGAGTTCAATATAAAATCGGATGACGTAATGGAGGGGAGCCCGCTTCGTTTCAAGAAACTGAGCACCAAAATGAACAACATAAGGAAGGAGAATACTGCCGAGGTAGCAGAGAGAGAGAGAGAAATTTGTTGGCTGTAACGGTGTTGGAATGCGACAATGATGTAGATAAAATCACTGCTGAAAGAACGGTACAGACCGAGACTTACAACGTTTCTTCTTTAACGGCTCTACAACCGGGATCCGGTCCTGGGCTCTCGCAAATTGTCCCGATTATGAGCCGATGTCATCCGCTTTGGCATCCCTAACGTCTAAGCGTCCCGATCCCTTCTAGCGGAGATTAGGGTTCCTCGCTGTCGCACCCCATAGGTCTTACCGCAGAGAGCTTTCCGAGCAAGCTCATCTTCACTCATACAAGCTACATATCGTGCCCATGTCGCGATAGCGCTCGTAGATCTCATCATTCTAGAGTCTCCGGAATCGTGCTTCCTCACATAAGGGGCCAACAATTGTCCGAGGTGTTTTCCTGTCCCATATGGCTAAGCGTATATGTGAGTACCAGTAAGACCATCGTCTTATATAGGTAGTAAAAGTTTAGACATTATGGTTAGATCCTTGGATTTAAAGAGCCTTGACAGACTAGTAGGCTTTGTTGGCTTTTTTTTTTTTTTTTTTATGTGACAGTGCTAAGCTCAGGAGTCACCCTTTGTACTACTAGTCCGTCATGTCATTTGTCACGTCATGGTGCAATGTCTAGCAGTAAGCTTAGTACGGGGAGGGGAGGGGGGTATAGGTTAAGGGTTAAAAGGAACGGGGGGGTATTGAAGAAGGTGGTGATGAACCCTGCGTTTGAACTCTTGGATGTTGTAGGAGCTCGGAAATACTGACTGCGAGAGACTATTCCACAGTCGAGTTGTTCTATTAACAAACGAATTCATATCTTGTTGAGTGCGTGAAAGGGGGAGTTGCAGGTGAAGGGAATGAGACGAGTGGGCTAATCTGGTGTTGCGGTTATAAGATTGCCGTGGAGGCAGGAGAGCGTTTAACTCGGAGGAACAGTCATTATGATAGTAGCGATAAAATTTAGTCAATGCTGCTACATTCCTACGGTGGCTGAGGGGGTCGATGGTGGAGCCAGCGGTGTCGTCATCAATTAATTTAAGGGCCTTTTTTTGGACCTTATCTAACCATGCCAAGGTGGTTATTGGAGCGCCGCCCCAAACGAGGGAGTTATATTCGAGAAGAGGCCGTATGTAGGATTTATAAATAACAGCGCGGGCCGATGGCTGGAGGAGGAACTTGCATCTCTTAAGAAATCCCAAGCACTGGGATGCTTGTTTGGCGATTTGGAATATGTGATCATTCCAACGAAGGTCTTTGGCTAATGTCACGCCTAAGATGTGTAGGGATGGGTCGGCCTTTAGTTCAACGTCATCCACTGTCAAGGATGGTGAGGTGTTGAACTTCTTTTTTGAGATAAGACAGTACTTGGTTTTAGAGGGGTTGAATTTGACACGATTCTTCTACTATTGATCCAAGGTAGGTGAATGATTTTACCATTTCAAACTCTTCTAACTTGATTGTGGGACCAATGTAAAGTGCCCTTACAGACGAGCCCATCATGCACTTTGTTTCGCTTTCGTTCATGTGCAGGCTCAGATTTTCTGCCGCCCACTCAATCTGAGTGAAAGCTTGTTGTTGTTGTTTCTTCAATGATGTCATGCCGCCTTCATAAGCCAGTAACTGGGTGGACTTGTGAAGGAAACTCTAGCCTGCCTTAAGGTGAAAATCTGGTCAATTGTTGATTTTCCTGGACTGTAGCCACACTGGTAATGGCCTATGATGTTTCTGGCTCCAGGCTTCTTTTTTCCGTCTGTGAATTCTCTTTTCTTCTTTTCTGAGCTCTTTACATTTCTCTTTGCGTACCCGTGTTCTCTGAGACTGCTGCATTGCTCGGTACGTAACATTCTAACGTTCGGTTTCCAGCTTGAATTCATTATCGAACCAGTCGTTCCGATATCTATGACTTCTGCCTAAGATGGAATCAACAGTACCGATGACAATAGGGTCACCTTTTTTCGGTTTAGGCTGAACATGAGGCAGTTTCCAAGAGTCAGGGTAAACTCCGGAGAGTATGAAAAAATTTCGCAGTTTAGCCAAAGGTACATTTTTTAAGAACCATGGGTGATATTGTCGGGACCATTATATTTGTTGGAGTTAAGCTTTTTTAGACTCCTATACACTTCACCCGTCCTGAAGAAAACTCTATCCATTGAGTGAGCGTGTCCGGGTAAGAAAGAATTTGCGGCGAATAGAGATGCAAGTAGGTCGGCCTTGGGCTTGCGTTCTGTTAGCTCCTGTTTGTTGTAAATGAATGAAGGCGTTGTATGTGAAGTGAAATTCATCCTGATGTAACCTCATAAGAATCAGGATCAGAAGTTTTTACTGCCACCAGTGGAATTAATGAGTTTACCTCTCAGTTTGTCATCGGATAATTTTTTCCTGATGGTAGATTTACAGGAGTCTCTCAACCTGATGTACTCACCTCGAGATGATTCACTCGGAGAGTGTCTGTACTATAATTTTGGTAATAAGGAGGGAGGTAAAATCAACATCGCGTATTTGGAAATACTCCTTCTCTGAGCACAGTATTCTTTTAATGTCAATATTCGCCCAACTGTGAAGAAGGCCCCTGGCTACAGGAAAGTCCGAAACACAGATTGGGCCGTATATTGACAAGTGGTGGAAAGATCACTTCCCGAGGATGTTCGCACCTCCTGAATAATGCACTGGAAGCAGCCTATCCCATTAGGAAATGCAGGGGTAAACCTAAATCTCCTTGGTGGAACAGTAACCTTCAATAAGGCCAAATGGTCTAATTTCCATTCGGACTGGTACAACTATAAAGAGCATCTCAGGGAGCTCAAGTATGAACCGCGTAAGTCAAAGAGGGAATCCTGGAAGACCTTATGTGAAACAATAGAAAGTTTTTCGGTCAACACAAGAATTAGAACAGTTCTCTCTAAAAGCCCAATGTGACAAGAATTGCTGCAACAAGCAGACGATACATAGACCACAAGCAGTCAGGAGTCATTGAAACTCCTGTTCGATACCCACTTTCCTTGCTCGACATCTCTTGCTGCATCCGCAGAAACTGATTTTGGGAGTCCAACAAGTGAATATAATTTAAGTACCATCGACGGACTGATCAACAGGGATTTGCTTAGGGCCATAGAAGGCTTTAAGTCTATAAAGAACCTGGACCGAACGAAATTTATCCTATTGAAATTCAGAAAGTCAGAGACCTTATTCTGGCCTGGCTTGCAACAATCAATAGGAGTTCCTTTAGCTTAAGCTACATCTAAGGTCCTGGACGGTAGCGAAGGTTGCTTTTCAAAGGACTTGAGACCTATATGTCTCACATCCTCCGTTTATGACTAGTTTTAACCCAGGCTCAACCCAGCCTTAAACTGGGGTCGACTTGAAACTGAGTCCACTCAACCCAACTCAGCTCTCGTACCTGGGGCGAGTTGATTTTTCGCCTCATATACACTGCTTGAGTTGTAGTTGGGTTGAAGTGACATTTGTTTTGTTTGATGCACAGGAATAAAAAATTATTTAGTTCTGAGTTTTTACATATCTATAAATGAGAATTTTACAGAAAAATTGGTGGTTATGTTTTAGTTTCAGTTCAATTCTATTTCAACCCAAAGTGAACTCAACTCGACATTATACACAAAATTCAACAACAACAAAATTTCAACTCAACCTCGACTCAACTTTGCAACTTAGTAATAAACGGGGTAATTGTAGATATCTTTGCCCTAATTTTCCCAAGTTTCTGTCCTGTCCGAAGCTGTGTCGTAAGATTCGTAGCAAGAGCTTAATGCCAGAAATGAGCCCTTCGCTGGTAGCCGAACATAAAGTGGGTTATCGATTCGATACGACAGTTAGACTCGTCAGAAAATATATTCTTTAAATTTAAAAAAATAGGTGTCCAGGGAAAAAACTCAATTTTATCCAAATGCTCGGAGTTTTTGTAATTTTTGTCCGGCCTCGGCAATTTAGGCGATGGCAACTAAAGTTATAAAGAGTTTCATTGCCAAGGGAGTGCATGCCTGTGAGTATCTGTTTCAGAAGCGTAAGTTTTAAATTTGAGTTTAGAAAATGACCCTTTGACTCTGATCGTGCGTGCCGGCTGCATGCTAGCTGTGGTCGAGTTTCATTTTTCCTCGTGATTGACACTGTTCGTGCGTGCTAGCTGCCGGCGAGTCTTATTTTTACTCAGGCGTGTATGCTAGCTGCGGGCGTCGTGCGGGATAGGGCTAGTGCGTACGTGTTGCATGTCAGCTTCGGGGGAGTTTCATTTTTACTCGGGTAATGAAAAACTTTTGAGTGAACAAGAAAAACATAACGAAATATATGTAACTAAGAAAGGCGTATCCTACTAAAACGAAACGCCTATGTTTGCCACAAAAATAATATAACTCGATTCTAATGAAATATTTACTTTATAACCTACTTTCAACAATATATAAATATTGTACAGATATTTATTTATAGATTTACTTAGCTGTCAAGTCTTGTACACAAGCTGTTTCGTCATTTCGCGCGAATCGCTTCAAAACTCTCTTATGTACTTGTAGAATTTTTGTAATTTTTCTTAAATTTATCAGAACTTAAATACGAAGAAATTGCACGTTATCTACTAAAGGTAATCACATCGTACAAATAAAAAATTGATATCGATAAGCTTCTGCCATAAAGAATCCATTTCAGTATCACTGTTTACTTTTTAAAATTGAAAAAAGCGCGATTTCGAATGATAATAATAAAAAGTATGTTCGAAACTACCTTTGGGTTGAATAACATCTGCATCTAAACCTTCTTGTCCAGTTGTGTTTGTTTTGATTTCATGAAACACAAATTTGTGATCGTTATTATGAAAAACGCATTTCGCTTCCTCATTGTCGTCTTTTAACAATTTTTCATTATCCTTACAACATTTTTTCGTGCATGGTATCCTATTACAAACTGAAGGATTATTGCATGTCCTTGCCATGAAGTTAATATGACGCATGCGAGTCTTATTCGAAATTGTGCTATCACTTTCGGGGATTATAGTTTCTAGACAATATGAATCTGAATTGAAGATTTTTTCAGCGTTGTTTATAGCTAAATTGCTGTCGTATAGCCTAAATTTGTGATAGTCCCAAAAGTATTCTATTATAACTTGTGATTCTGGACAATTGAACGAGTTCACTTCGAATATGGCGGGATTTTTTAATATCATATAAAACACTTCGTTTGATATATTCGATTGAACGCACTCCCGCTTTTCGTTGTTGTATGACTGTCCAGCTGGACAGCACTTCTGTAACATACTCAACGTCTGCGTTTCATAGGTAGTACATGCTAAAGCATAGTACACATTTCCTGATTTTACAACACAGCTGTTCTTGCTTAGTGTAACATCAGATGATACTTTCACCACAAATGGATCATCACAAGTCGGTATTGACACCTTATCACTTTGGTATATAGCATAACCTTCTATTGTATCATTCGCAATATCATAGTCCCCAGCTGGTTCACAAACAAATTGACTGGTTTCAACTAATGACCCTATGCTATTATCCCTAAGATTATATCCACGAGGACAGCAAGTACTTATTTCAAAAGACGATTGTACTATGGCGGTTAACATTGTAATTAGTACGGCAAAAATATTTCCAGTTGATGCGAAATTCATTTTGAATTTCGAAATAAGATTGAAACGGCAACACGACCGATTTCTTTGAAATTACAAACTAAACTGTGAAAAAGCTGCTCTAATTAAGATTGTGCTGTCGAGTTTATCAAGTTTTATGTACAAGAAATTATCAAATGTTTGTCGATATTAATTGAAGTATGAATGAAGGACTTTCATAAATGTTCGCGGTGTTGATAAGATCATCTACAACGACAGCTACATAATATCAAATTCAACGCCAGATGTTTTTATATGGATATGATTTACTACATTAATCATTTGCATATCTACTTTTTAAAAAAATTATCTTTTTTATAATGATAGAGTAAATCCTTCTATAGCAGAAGGGCGCACTTCTTAGCTAGGCCAAGAAAAATTTACCAACTCAGCAGTCATGATTTCGCATTTACTTATATTAAGAACCAGGTTGTTAGTAGCACACAAAAAGTAAAAGGTGTCATGGTCTACTTGCAAAAGTTTGCAACCCTCAACACTCTTTATGTCATCAACATAAATCAAGATTCTACAGTGTCTTAGCATGGAAACAAGGTCATCAATTGATAGAATGAAAAGTAGAGGTCCAAGATGACTGCCTTGAGGGACACCGGATGACGCCTCTTTGGTTGCAGATTTGGATCCAAGGAAAAGAACTTGGTGGGTCCTGTCAGCTAAGTAAGACTGGAACCATAATAAAAAGGGTTGCGGAAAACCTAACTTTCTTCGTTTAAAAGAGCTTGTCAAATGCCGTACTGAAATCCGTGTAAACGCAATCAGTTTGGTAACTGGAAGTGAACCCCTCGACCACATGGGGAGTGAACTTAAGAAGATTGGTAGTAGTGGAACGAACTGAAAACCATGTTGATTCGTTGAGACCAGCCTCTTGCAGATAGGCACGAATGCAGAATAATTGATCGATTCAAAAAGTTTCGGTATTGCAGACAGCTTCACAACTGGTCTGTAAATCGATATTTCGTTCTCGCTACCGCTTTTGTGAATAGTATCCTTTATTCAGGGATTTTTGAAAAAGAATTTTCAGTGGAGACAGGAGAACCACCACACATAACTTGAGGAGAGCAGAGTCAGGACAATATCGTTACTGGAGATTGAAAGAGATAAACAAGAAGGCTGGCCGATACTCCGAGTACTATGGTACCTCGCACACTAGATGCCAGCTAGTTGTACGTGTACGTGCGTATACTTCCGACGTCCGAAATCAATTCCAGCATGGTCGGATTTTTTGCGCATTATAGTGTAGACCTAGATTATGTTGTGGAACTGGTACGGAAACAGTTGAAGGAATACATGTGTAGATACCTTCATTATCTAAAGTTTGTAGGAGCAACAGCTCTTGGGAGCCGCTCGAGCTTCCCAGAAACTTCCAGAGACCTCATATCCTGCTTATAACTTCGAGTGAGAGAGGTATACGACCCTCTATTGTGTTCTATTTCCTTCTTTCGGGTTTAAAAAATATCTTTACATCGCTCACTTAATCTCACAAGTGGAATAGGGTATGCCATGGTATTAAAACAAAACCTTTGCTGGTGCTCTGAAAAAACACGGTATGAGCGGTATGATAAATGGCTGAACGAAACCCATTCCTACAGAACTGGTTCCAAAAGAGCTAAACTCTTTCTAAAAAGAGCATCAAAATAAGGTCTCTAAGCAAATGATTTCACAAATTTCTACGGAACCCATCTTAATGAAACGCGTCATACGGCTGTTCGAGTACGACATGCAAAGAAATTAAAGTCTTCGGAATGGTGCCTCGAAAACGAGCTGAAACCCTTAGCTCCATCAAATACGTTCCAAAATAAAGTTCAGTAGCAGCAGTTTTCTTTGATTGTCGTGGTTTTACTCCAAATTCATTGCTTATTTCTACCTCATGAAACGACCCGGCCGACCGGGTTAAGCGAATTTTATGACTGGGCTAAACGACACATTGATTGCAATTCGTAGATGTGCATTGCAAGCTTGTACGTGCGTGAGCTTATTTTAATTTCGAACAAAAGTCTTTAGTTTCACTAGAAATAGACTAAAAAAAGACTGTGGAATGGGAAATACCATTTACTCACAAATTATGATTAGGGTGCGCCATCTAGACCTTCAGTATTTCAATATTGAATAACATTGACAATTTTCAGCCGATTTCGACAAATGTACACGATTCAGGAACGTCTTTCAGTACCATTTTAGCTATGAGCCAAAACAAACCGAAAGATCGCACTACAATAGTAGCGTAACGCACCCCAACGTTACATTGTAATAATCAATCATTCAAATGTGAAAAAGACCCCGAGACAAAATGGTGATTTGGAGTCGCCTCCTTGTTCTCCGGATTTAACGGCTTTTCTGTGAGGTTAAATTATGACAGCAAGTTGAAGATCATTGGCGAACTCAAGAGCTACCCGAGCCGAAAACCCTTCTATAATGACCGAAATGCTGACCAATGTTGGGCAGGGTGCCCGAAAAAGGGCTGCGAATTGAGGTCATCATTTAAGCCTGGGTCGCACCAAACGCGGCTCACGCGTTCAACGATTTCTGTACTCTTCATTAAGCTGAAAGTCAGAAGGTGTGAAGTGAAGGATTGATGAAAGAATGAAGCAAACATGTTGCAAATCGAGGACGACTCACTACTAGACCAGTTAGTGTGTGTTTTTTTTTTCTAGTATCAGTATACACCTGGTCCATCATGCTGCTGAGATATTCACGATACAGAGCAAAAGAGAGTGAACGAAATCTGTTATAGCAATCAGTAAATGGGCTAAGACTTTCTATTTCTCTTTAAATAGGTCTTCCAGAGTCTATATTTCTGTTTTCTTAAATGTCTCAGCTCATTATTGTGCCAAGATGAACTGCGCAATTTTGGGGTTCGAAAGGTGCGCAAGAAACAAGGGCTTTATACAGGGTGTATCAGCTAAAGTGTCCAACCGCTTGGCTGTGGATAGGCCTTGGATAGACGAACAAATAATCGTATGGATGGGGGGGGGAATCGTAACGGTTTACCCGCTAGGGCGTTTAGAAGTTTTTTGGTAGAGGTTTACATATTACCCTGTATTTTTGTCACCTTATTAGATATTTTAATGAATAAGACATCACATAAGACATCAAATAGTCACAATGAGTTTCAGGAGAGAATCGCGAAATGAAGATATTCATAGGTCAGAGAGGTCCCAGAGAATCTGTAGCTTCAGTGAACACCAAAGGGGGAAACACTAACTATTGGAGGGGAAGAGGGTGATATCGAGACCGGCGTAGAAGTTGGCTCTGTCATTAGACCGTTGGGCGAAGAATTTAAGGTGGCACCATCACGAATGGTGGCTTGGCGACTTCGATTTGATTGTTGGCAGCCTGTTGTACAATAACACTCTCTGAAGGAGAAGCAGCCGTGGAGCCGGTTAAGGACAGAAGTTGCTCTCCTACCTGCAGGGCGCCATCAGATACTACTGTCGCAGAGGGGGAATTTTTCCCATCGAAGACGCTTTCAAATTTTGAACACATAGAGTTGAGGGCATTGTGATTCTGGACCACTGCTGAAGACAGCGATTCAATATCGCACTTCTTCCAATGTAATCCAGTATAGGATGAAGAGAAGCCGAGAGGTGGAGGCAGGATTTAGGATCCCCGAGCGAATGCCATCAATCGAGTCTAAAGCCGTTCTCACCAGGGAAGTTTGTCCATCAACCCGAGCTGGCTGCAACAGAAGCCAGGGTGTCTGACAAAGAGTCAAGCCGGACGTTGATGGCCTGGACGTCATCATCAAGCATCGGAAAATGTGAGATGTTTTCGCAAAAGGGGTTAAGGCGACCAATAATTTTTTCCTGACCATCGGGAAAAACATATGTCTTTCATTAGTCTCAGGATATGGCAGGGTTTAATGTCGGAGCATTCGCTACAAGTAGACTCTCTAGGGGCCAACGAATTGCTAGTGACTCAAGAACTGAGGCAGATGGAATGAAAAACGCCACCACAAACACCATCGCAAGAAATGCCATTTCAGACAATTTCCGAAGAGCAAAGCTTGCATAGCTGGTGACCCGACGTGGGAGAATAACAGTTGAAAACCTAGCAAAAATATTCACCCGAAAGGAAAAAACGATTAACTGGTTATTGACTTATTAAAAGATTTCCAAAATCGTTAACAAGAATGATTGCCAAACTTACAAAGAGCGAAAGTTTTTTGGAAATAGTTAATTATTAAAATAAAGCATGATTGCAGAACAAGTTTCAGAAGAAACAAGGAAAAAATTAAGCAAACTATGAAAAAATTAATACCTTCTGGTCGCACTACGGTGAAATTATTATTAAGATCATTTCTTCTATGAAAAATAATATTCAAATCCTGATCATCGCCCAGTTGTCTTTCACACTGCAGCTCCTCATCTCCTTTAAATATCTGATTGCTGTAACAACACTTCCGAACACATGGTATATCTTTACATATCCGCGAATTAGCACAAGCCTTAACAAAAAATCTTGATTTATTTTTTTCACTTTTCACAAATTTCGCATCATAAACGAAACTATCCAAACAATACGAATCACTCCTCAACAATCTCTCATCATCCATAAATTTTCCATCTTCAAAATCGTATTTATTAATCTCCCAAATATATTCCACGGCTGATTCCCGACAATCGAATGGACCACTTTTAAAAACTACATTTGTATAATATTTATGAAATAGATTATTTGCTTCAATATTCCACTCGCATCGTCTGTTGGATAGATTATAAGATTGCCCATCGGGACAGCACTTTCTTATAGATAAGGACGCGTGAGTTGTGCCAAGTAACACTAAAATTTGTCCGAACGTTCTTAGGAAATTCAACATACTCTAATGTAATATTTACTTCACTTGCGACCACGTCCGGTATTGCCCGGTTACTGAACAAACTGAGTGTTTTTCTAAGACTGCTCCTGGTGTTGTATCTTATCGTAATCAGAAAAATTTGATAACTATAATAAAAGAGAAAAATGGAGAAATATTTGTTTTATTTATGAAATTTTCAGGTGACTAACATAGCTTCTATCTATACCTGGTAAAAATGTTTAAAGGCTAAAATTTTTTTAATTTTAACCACCAAGATATCACAAAATTTATGTTGGATTACTTGCCTTTTTAAAAGGGAACAATGTGCAACGAAAAGATAATCCAGTAATGGTTTCTCTCACCTCCTGCTCCCTTTATTCCATTGCATTACTACAGCGCCATAAGTAATCTCAGCAGGAGTTTCTTGGATAACTAGCCCTAGGGGAGCGAGATTCGTCGAAGTCGCAAAGAAAGCGTTCGCTGATCCGTCTGTCATACTGCCCTGGTTCTGGCAATCACCGCTTCGAGAAAGCCTTTTAAGGGTCATGCTTATGACGCCAGACCGAAGTAATATCTCTATGGCTTGTGCCGGTCTTGTCTTCAACATCATTGAAAAACGTTGGTGAGTTTAGTCAGTGAGAATCTGACACTACCAGCATAAAACCGAAACACTTGCTCTATACTTCAGCAGCTTGAAAACAACAGACAGTAATTTGGTAGAGGGTTCTACATATATGAACAATCGTATTAATGGCGGTAGGCCAATAGTCCAAAAACCAAGAGTTGGAGCAATACTGGTGACAAAAGAGTTCGGCTTTGTAACCAAACGTCAAAACGTCAACAGCAGCAGCAGCGTGAATGGAGTGATTTTAGATCTAGCCTGTCATATTCACGTACCGGATCATATAGCTGCGGAGCACGCTGAGAACACTCCTTCAATGGAAGAAGATTTCCTTAGAGGCCCACCTGCGGAAGCACGGACACCTTCTGCTCCAACGGAAAGGCGGCCCGAAAGAGCAGCTACTTCTAAAAACTGGAGTGACGCAGCCAACAAACGTTTTAAGCGACTTCTGGTAGCTGGCTACTCCCGTAAAGATGCTGTCAGGATTTGCGTGGCCCCGGAGGAAGAGAGAAATACCATTCTTCCAATAAGAAGAGGGTTAGATCCTCTGGATCCTCTCCTGGCCACAATTCCCCTGCGAAAAGGGCGGAGGCTCCAACCATACGGTCTGGAAAGCCAGCAGAAAAGCCATCATCAAAGAAGTCCCTTCAAAGCAGACCTTCTGCCAAATGGCAGAGAGTGTCAGAATGGGTGTGCTCGCGACTGACTACCCGGAGATTCTCCTGACCACAGAAAAATTAATTGCCGTCTTCTGGAGGCGATAGCCCAGTTGGAACAAGACTCAGAACCGTTGAGATTCCTAAGCATCACTTGCGCCGACTCGGCCACGGCCACATGAGAGGGAGCTTTCCGGCTGTAACTGAAGACCCTACTGATATTATGTTAAAGTGGATAGGATTCAAAAACAAGACTCTAATGATGAATAAGTGGAGAGTACTACACAAAGTGCACCGTCCACCATTCATAGAGATGAAGTTCTTTGTAGGCCAAAAGTCTATTGAAGAGCTGAGGCGGACGGGCGGCCATATTGGCTACAAGTTTTGTTGGGCACACCTTAGGAACGAGACAGCAGAAAGCCCATGCCCAAGGCAGCATCCAGCCAAACTTGCAATGCAATGTGACCGCCAGCACTTTGCAAGCAACCGCGACCAATCCCACTCCTATCACCAAGGAAGCAGAAACCCCGAGGCTACCATCTGAACCCTCGCAGGAGCCTGCTTCAAGAATGAGAGGTAAGCTCCAATCTGAAAATCGTGCCCACCTCCCCTTCATTGGCAATGATCTTGCTCATATTTTTTATTAAAAGATTATAAAATACTGGCTTCGAATTTACCGAATGTGCCTGCCCAATCTCACCCAATCTCACGTGGGGGAGAGGGGGGTTTCGGCAAATATCACGTAGTTTTTTTTACAGTGTAAAATCGCGATAAAACTGGGTTCAATTAAGTAAAACGTTGAGTTTCTCTACTTAAGAACCACATTCACTTGCAGGATGCCGGCAGGCCATGGTCTTTCAAGCCAGGTCGGCAGGGAGGTCCCGATGACGGCCACACGTTACTCAGTCTGTCTGATGGTTGAAGACCTTAGGTACCTGCCTGAAAGGCCATGACATACTAGTGACGTCATGATTCCCTACAGGCACCGGCGAAAACGGCAATTTAATATAGCAGGTTGTTAATTCGTTACCTCAACGAAAACTTTAAGCTGGCTCACACTTACGTTGAGAATTCACAGCGAGGACTCTCGCCGTATCCACTCAAATCCGAAAACAAGGCGCGCACGGGGTGCGAAAAGCAACCGCACTCGCGTTCACGGGTTCTCGGATATTCACGGCGCGAGTGTGGAACCGGCCTTAAAGACACAAACAGTATGGCGCGGCGGCGACGGTGACTGGAAAAACGTTTAAAATACACGGACCGCCATATATGCTAACACAATGGGCCGGCGGCACGAAGAAATTAAATGTATGAGAAATTCTTTTGCTCTGTTTGTGCTATAAGGTGGCTCCAGACTCACGCCGTGGGCACCCGCGAAGAAGCGCGAACGCGAGTGTGGATGGTTTTCGCGCCAAGCTTGCGCCTTGTTTTCCGTTCCGAGTGGATACGCCGTGAATTCTTGCCGTAAATTCACTGCTTGAGACTGAATAGATAAGTTGAGATTTCCAGGTATAACAACGATTTTTGTCAATTTTATTAGACTACAGGCCCAATCCAGTTGGCGTCCGGTTAGTGTGTGGTGATACTTGGCTTTAAGACAAAACTTTCAAGCCACGGCCTGACGGCGACCTGGGGACTTACATAAGATATGGCTAAATCCTACACGGACGAGCGAACGAAAGTAGCACCCCTCGGTTGTTTAGCCGCCACCGGCCAGTCAAACGCACGAATCGGCGAATGATGCGGCGTACGAGCCAAGTAACACAGCTCGCGTAAAGACTCTTAGAATATACAACTACAAGAAGGGCCCTCGCCCAATTTTAGCATAATAAAATTTTTGTTGAGTGAATGCTCATGTTTCGGTAGTTGTGTGTGTAGAAGTGGAATAGAGCAGCGCAAGCAGGAGTTCAAATTATCAGTTATCTTGTGGTTACGACCGTTAATACCTATATTCGCGCACATTTAAGTTTAAGCTCATCTAGAGACCTACAGCTATAATTGTGAGAAATAGTATGGCATGCAAAAATACCTTCTACTGCAGCTAATTTTTCTTCCTTATCACCCATTTTCTCCGGTTTAAAGGACATGTTATGTTTATTACTATTTACATGAAGTTTAATATCTGTGAATGGTGGACGTACTTATTGAATATTTTGAAGAACATTTATTGCACCGTACATCGGAGCCGCTTCTGTCTTCGTTAAAAGACACTTTCTTTTTTTGAGCTTATTGCTAAAAATACCAATGGTAAATATAAATAATAAATTAAATTAAGGTGTAGTAAAACTTACCCTTAAAACGATGAAAGGCATCGCTGATCTAATTAAGAGATCAATTAAAAATTGCAATGCTGTCTGTAAGTGAAGGTCTGCGTCTGATAGAGAATCCCGTGTGTATGTAATCGATACAGTACGTGTCTCTTAGCTTATCCTTGTAATAATACAATTAATCCTTGTAATAATACAATAATACAAGTAATATATTATTACTTTCGGGACAATTCTGGACAAATGCTATAAATTCGAGACCAACAAACGAGTTTCGAAAAATCGGGACAAGGGCCGAAAATTTGGGACTGTCGAAGGAAATCCGGGACGTATGGTCCGTATAAAAAAATCGGTCGTCTTTCTGGCTTGTTCCTCCCTATAGCTAAACAAATGGGTGTTGATTTCCCAAGTGGGCATTTTCCCAAGTGGGGATTTCCACGGCATCATGAAGACGTTGCGTGATCTTTGCTTTCTGCAGTAGGGAAAATATTTCTAGTCTTGTTGCATGATGTTCAACATACACCACCACCTAGATTTTTCTATTGAAAGAAAGTACCTGTTGGTATCTGTATAAATTTCTCACTGGTTAGCCTACAAAATTTGAACCTAGTCAATTCAGCTAACTTCTCATTGCCTCGATGTATTTGTCGGCGTGTTCTTGTAAACATAGTGCATTGAAATTTTCTTTGGTTGCTTTTTCATTCACCCTTTGTACAACACTAGAGTTCCAATTTCCAAGTAATAACAAATTCTCATACTTACATACATTAACTAAGCCCTTTATTTTTGAAGTGAATGAGAATAAGTGCAATAAATGTCGAAAACAAAAGCTATAGAGAGCATATAGTATATACATATAACAAATCACTTAAAAAAATTAAATTAAACTTAAATCATCCAACTATACAAAACAATCGATGCAAAAGTCATTCTGCATCACTTCGATCAGTCTCTCGAGTTCTTCTTGACACATTTGTCACATTTGTTACATTGGAATTCAATAATGAAGAACAACTTTCCATGCTTTTCAATCTCAGCAAGTTACTGGTTGGCGGTGGCTTGTATCTCTTTTTATGTTTTATGCCTGAAAAATGTTTTTAAATTAATATTACAAACTAAAATTTCAAACAAACATACCAAATCGATCCAGAATCGCATACCACACTTTCCACTTAAATACAAAAATGAAGAACACAAAAACTCCTTGAAGAGTGTTGAAGAAGTCCGTGAGAAACCAAAAGTAAAGGTTTTTCCTGTCATAGACGAGCGTACTAACTATTTCAACTGCCCATGAAACTCCCATTACAATGAATATTTTTATGTTCATTGCAAATCTTGCTTTGTCTACACCAAAACGTCGACGTAAAAGTGGCTTTTCAACGTTTGAACTCTGCATTCGGCATATTTCTCGCTTCACTTTGTTGATGTAGCGTAGGGTCAAAACAAAAAGGACTACGTTTATGAATACTAATGTTCCTGCAGGAAATATGAAGTATAGAAGATGCGGGATGAGATTCAAGTCTGGGAAATTTTAGAAAAATTTTGTAAAATACGTAAAAGTAATCAAAACAAAAATAGACTCACATTCAAACCAACATCGGGTACCACCAAACCGTGGTCGAAAATCCTTTGGCACTTCTTGCCACTTGTCGAGTCCAACTATCATAAGGGTCAGGAGGGATGGTATTGACCAACCGTAGATCATGTAGATTAGTATTTTTCTTTTTTCTCGCCTTTTTCGTATGCTGTGATGATTTCTTGCGGAGCTGGAAAATAATAAATAAGGTTAATAATGGAAACAAAAAATTGAATAGTAAATATGTAAGTTTAGGTGCAGTTGGTGTTGCCAGACCCTTTTTTGTACTAATAATAGAAATGGTTCTGTCAAAGTGGCAACGTGGTTGATCAGAACGTCTATTGGTAGCGGTCCTTTGTACATAAAAGAGTGAATTGTTCAACATCAACAACACGCAAGCTATTTATTTGGGCCTATTGTATTGAACTCATGCATGATAGATATTATTTCTCTTAGTGGTCACGTGTGTAGTGGACTTTAAATTATTTAAGTCAATTTCCTAGACATAGAACGCGTCTTTATATGGAATCGATTTGAGAAAATCCCATAGACCTAAATGTTCAAGCAAGCTTTAGACCCGCGATTTCCAAACCAGGGGCGTGACTCACAAGGGAGGCGCTTATAGCTCAAAAGTGGGGGGGTTTCTTTAAGTAAGGATGTGTAGCCAATTGTCATTGTCCCATTCGACGGCGTCCGCGACACTCCAATGAAGTTGTGTAATAGAGACTGTTGCCGATAAACCAAATGTGTAATATCACCGCCGATCACAGGAGTTAAACGTGAATGAAACGACTCTAAGGAGGATTATGAAGCAAGATCTCTTCCCAAACAAAGTGCAACTTACTCAATGATTGTTGCCAATTGGAAATGCCGTCACAAAAATGATCGCTACGATGACGGATGAAGCTCATTTTACACTATCCGGCAGAGTCAATAAACAAAATTGTCGAATTTGGGGTACCCACGAAAGAGAATTCGCGAAACACCGCTGCAGGACGAGAAAGTCACTGTTTGGGGGCCGGGGCGTGCCCAAAAACCATCATCGGACTATTTTTCTTCAAAGTTCGAGAAACCGTCGGTGCACGCTATCGTTGGATGTTGGTGTACTTTGTGTATCAGAAAATGTGTGAAAAAGGTCTGAAAAACCTTTTTTCAACAAGACGCCTTGCAACACCGCAGCCACTATAATGAAGCTCTTGCAAAAGTAAAGTTTATGCCAGCAAGACCATTGAGAAACTCAAAGCTAACTAACCAACCGAAAAAGCTGCTATAATAACGCCCGAAAACAGTTGCTTTGCGCGTATCGAATGGAGGTCACTTATCGAAATAGATGGTAGAGAATAAAACTTGCTTATTTTTCAAAATCGGCTGAAAAATGTTGGAGTATTCAATCATTGTTGAAATACCGAAGGTCTTTTATACAAATTTACATATTTTATTGGAAGCCCCAAGGGTTTTTATGTACCAGGGGGCCACATAAAGTTTGGAAACCACTGCTTTAGGCAATGGCTGGCGGCTGTGGTAGCCTCGAGAACAACCCAAGTGGATATGGGAGCCAAGATGGTAATCAAATACGGCATCAGAGGAATACCGGCGGGAGGATACCTGAACAGAATATCAAGCGTAGCAGACTGAGTTCTGCAGCCAACCTAGGCAAAACTGAGCTATAAAACGAAAATTTCCACTATCAGCTTTCCCTGGTTAGATGGACATACTCTCACGTTATCCTCCCAGGATGAAATTTCTGGTTCTAATCAACTCAAAACTCAACTGGAAGTCGGACATCGAAGAAAGGGAAAACAAAGTCTGTAGCGAAAGATGGTCCGGTGGATGTACACAACTGCGATACACCCAATCGTCCCGATGCCTGATCGATTTCGACACAGTATGGTCTACGGCATTCGATACAGTATGGTCTTCTACAAACTGGTCAGACTCGACATGACCGAACCTCAGATATACGCGAGTGGCAACTACACATCAAGTAGGGTCTTTGACATTAAAAATGGTCTGCAAAAGAATGCGGTAAACTCACCGCTCTTATTTAATATCGACATAACAGAACTTCTCGCAATACTTATATTTCAATAGAAATATAAGTGTTGCTTTTGCCAAAGGGAAACAGGGCGTTTCACATGACCAAAAGGGAAACCAGATAAATGCGAAAGGGAACCCAGAGAAATCAGAGAGACAACAACAACAATTCTGAAGCTGTCGGAACTGTTTCCTGCAAAGTTGCTGCAAAAGTTTCATGGCTTTGTTTCACGTTCCTTCAAGCCTCTCCTCACCCCTCCCCAAAGCTAGCAGGAAACGTTTCATCGTATAAAATGGCCTTAAGGGCGTGATTTAGGTTGTATCGGACACCCGAATCTGGCTTGACGAAGTTTCACGCCAACTATATTCTTTACATAAATCATTGGTTAATAGGATCGACAACTTTATAATCAAGTTGATTCGAGGCTATATTGCTAGAGTGAGGGAGAGCGACAATCCTCTAATTCGGGGAGTGTTCTACCCGAACGCGAGATATTACAAAACAGCTTGTGAACGCGGATTTGTGCCTCCAAAGACATTTGTTTACCTGGATTCAAAAAGATTGGTCCATAGATCGGAGGTTCCTGCCTTCTACCATATGTATCGCAGGATATTTGACAAGCGATACACTTTTATCAAACAGCATATGAATGCTAAGGATCTCTTGAGGTTCAGTACAAGAATTTCAGAAAGGGATAAAAAAAATGCCTCTAATGTCAGCACTTTGTACTGGTGGTTGGAGGACGAATAATTATTGCGTATTCGCCCTTTAGTATTCGTAATTTAGTTTTAATTATTAGCTTAGGGCTAAGAAAGGATCTAGTTCTAGTTTTTACCTAATAATACATTTAAATTTAAGTAAGTTTGGTTAGTGGTACGAGCTTCCACGAACTTTTGTTATTTTTCACAGTGCTCGTCGCCTGAACAGGGGTCACCCGAGACGATTTTATCTCCATTGCCCCCGCCCAGATAGTTCCAGGAGTAAGTTTAGAAATAGTTAGATTAAAATAATTTTTTATATAACACTAGCTGGGACATGTTGGGCCTTGCTGCACCAATAAGCCAATTGTATGGCGTGCGCCAAAACAATTGGTAATCTCAAAGTCGCTTTTCCATAGAGAGTCCCAAATCCCTCCACCATGTGTATGTAAAAACCTTCACTTACTGGACTAAAGGCCTGCCAGGCAATGAAACTCGAACCTATGCAAGGATATAGCAGAAGGCAAGGCAGATTATAAAATATGTCATATCGTATTTTTAAAATTGTATCACGACTTCTACAAGCAACAATGATTCACTCAATTATATTTAATGGACTTTCTTATTCCTCCCAGCCTACAATTGTAATTGCATGAATTCCTCCTATTTTTAAAGAATGACAAACGAAATTTTCACTGAAAAAAACCACGTAGGTTCAATACACCCCGAGCAGATTTAACGACCACTGCCATACTTGCACTTGTAATTACACCCAACTATAATTAGATCATAAAAATGTTCATTAATCGCTAAAGAAGAAATAATTCAATAAAACAGTAGGGCGCTACGGCTACACTCGCAAATTAATTGCGTCAATTGCGATTATATTTTTAGTTACAATTACAATATTTCGCCTGAGAGCGGATCCTTGATATCATCCACCTTTCGTTCTTAATTTTAATTCTACATATCAAGTCAGGAGAGGATCACTGTGCGTGATTTGTTTATTTGCTTCCTATGTGTATATCGACATCGTTTACGTATGTGGCAATTGTTTATAATAAAAATGTTTACAACAGTTTGGCAATCATCCATGAATTCATCCCCACCCCTGCCAAGATTAATTGTGTTTTCCAGGTGAATATAAATTGAGATTTCAGTAAGAACTATTTTGATACTGACAAAAGGGGGCGGATGATGCTTGCTGGGATAGAGATTCATATTTGTGGTACAATGTGGTCCAATTGATCACAAATTTTGGGAAATCGCAAAACAATTAAAACTTGACTTAGGGGAGTAATTGCTGCGAATTCAGGAGCTCTTGATGTGATAAAAACTTGGGTTTTTTCATGATGCCATGGTGGAATATATCAATTTTACACCATCTCGTTTTGATGGCCACTTTGTTTCAATCGTCATTTGATTAGTTTTGAATCATAACAAATAAAAAATAAATAATAACAAATTAGTAAAATACTCGCATGTGGTTTTCATTGGCTATCAATGAGAGATCCAATTTGGCAAGTACGCCAATCTCTGAAACTTAACTACACAAAAATATATGTGTCCAGGTGGGGTGGAGAGTTCAACAGGACCTAAACCTTGCGTGCTATCAAATCTCGCAATTCTTTATGAAGATTACATAAGGTTAAGAAAGGGAAAGCAATGGGACTGTGGAGTCCTGTGAACACTACAACCTTTTTTATATCATAAAGTAAGCTTAGCTATCTACTACTGTAATTACGAGCTGTTGACGTGGCTCTTGTACAGGAGTTATGGGTAAGCAAAGGTGCTATACAGGGCTTACGTGCAGCCGGTTATAGCATTGCATGCAGTGATGTGATCGGCGAATTTACAATAAAACCACTAATTGCTTTCCTATTACAGATCGAGAAACCTGACAGTGGAGAAGATACAGATTAGCAGCGGGCAGCAAGAAATTATTTTGTGCTCCATACCTCCCCTACAACTCAAGAAACCCATCACCATCCAAAGAACTCAAGGATATCGAGGATCACTCTAATAGCAGCGGTCTGAAGATCATTGGATGTCAAGATGCCTGGGTCTAGTGATGAGCAAAAATGGTCTTGTTCTTGCAGTCCCGTCTTGTTCTTGCACATTTAGCAAGACCAAGAACAAGAATTAGTTATGCTTGCAAGAACAAGACAGAGTGAACAAGAACAAGACTAGATTAGTCTTGTCTTGTTCTTACGTTTGCTCATCACTACCTGGGTCAGTAGTGGAAAGAACAAGCGGGGTGAATACCTTTTTTATTACCTCTTAACTACTACCTTCGACAACGGTGGGAGACGTGAGGTTATAGACATCACGCTGGCCACTTAAGCTGGTGATATATCCAAGCGTACATGCGTTGCATTCACTGACAGATAATATACAAGTGTGTATATTCAAATGCGACCTGACGGAATATTCCGTATAGAATGCATGCCACGCAAATGTCGGGCTACTTTCAACTTTTTCTGCATTGCCACAAAAAGAAACAGCTAAAGAAATTTCTTCAAAGACATTGGAGACTCAGCAAAAATCCACAAAGTTTTATTAAAGGGCTTATCGAGAGATCTCGGATCTATCAAGAAACCCGGTGGCTCTTTTGCGGAGTCCAGGAAAGAAACCTTGATAATATTTCTTCAAGCACATTTCCCAGGCACAACCATTTATTCAAATGGGAACCCAACTTCTGCTGGGTAGCTAACAGGCCTACTTTTGAGGCGATCCAACCATACAAGTCCCCTGCTACAGTAGGGTTGCGACTATGCAAATTTTTCAGGGCTTTCTTCCTACATGGTTGTATCCCATCTGTCTGGAGGAACGTCAACATAACATTTACACCTTAGCTAAATCAAGCCGATAAGTCTTTTGCTTTGAAGACAATGGAGAAAATTATCGAGGGGATAAGGGAAACTTATCTTCAACGCCAACCACTAAGCCCCTATCAGTATGCGTACCAGGCGGGCAAGTCCACTGAGACAGCACTACACAATCAGGTGCTCAGGCTGGAAGAAGCCTTCGACAAAACATCCTTTGATACTATAGCTAGAGCATAAGTAGACGAAGTCTAAGTAGACTTCCTGCAACTGGATCGACTCTATGCTGAGAACTCGCAAACTAAGGTCTCTCATGTTGAGGGGTCTCTGGAGGGCACTATAACAAAAGGTTGTCCACAGGTATGAGTTTTATCTCCACTTCTCTAGTGCCTTGTTATAGATGAACTCCTAAAACTACTCAACGGCCGAAACTTTTTCGCCCAAGGTTACGCTGACGATGTTGTCATGGTAGTTCAGGTGAAACTGAAGAAGCCATGTCAAGGCGACTGCAGCAGACACTAGATCTGGTCTCTAGCTGGTACGATTCGGGTTCCTTTCACCAAAAAACGATCACTGTCGGGACTTTCGGAACCTACACTCGCGCGCAGAACTATAGGCTTTTCACAACAAGCGAAATATTTGGGAGTGACGGTAGATGCCAAGCTCAGCTGGAACCAGCACCTGGACACTCTGATGAGCAGGACGTGCAGATCCTAGTGGGCTTACCGCATGGATGGATGGATCCACATGGGATCCACAGAATTTAGGCAAAATTCAAAGGCCGGCCTCTCCATCACTGGGGCCATTCGCATTTCCCCGACGGCAACGCTGGAGACTCTCCTCAATCTGGTTCCTCTCCACCTTGAGGTAGCACCGCTACACGGCTGAAGGCGAATGGCTACCTGGGCGCGTCTTGGGAGAGGGCATTCTATAATAATAAACATCATAGAAGAGATCCGGACGCGAGGATGTTATCGGACTAGATGTCCTTTAATATCTCAAAATTTGGGCAACCTTCGTGCATAAGCAATATAGGCTAACCTGGACTTTTCCTAAAATATCACTGGGTGAACTAATAAGGTACGCGGATGGCTCCAAAACAAAGACAGGTGTGGGCACCGGAATCTGAAGTCAGAGCCCCAGATTCAGTAGGCATAAGCTTAGGCACCCTAGCAACTGTCTTTCAAGCAGAGGTGTACGCTATACTGGCATACACTCATGAAAACTTAAGAAGGACCTACCAATCCAAACGGCTGGTTTTTTAAATGCTGTCATAAAATAGTTGTTTAAACGGGTGTCCGACAGGGATACGTCGTTTCCCTTTCCTTCTTTTGACGACCGGACTGTAAATTCACAAACATATTTTGTAAAAATCGAGGGAAAATGATTAATAAAACCATAGCCCCTCCTTTATTCCTGCACCCTAAACATTTATTATACATCATTTTATCATCATAACATTGTGCTGTATTCTCCCCGCCCATCGAGCCATGCTTAGTAGTAGTATAGCTATATTGGTCCAGTGTTACCTATTGCGCAATCGAGCTTTTTGCTTTTGCCTTGAGCTGAAGCTTCGGTTTGTGTCTTGGGAAGCGTTAAGTTTTTGTGAACTTATAATGAAGACTGTGGAGGCCATTTCATGATTTTTAAGACATTCTATTCTTTTACATCGTAGAAGCGCTTGCATAGCTTAGATATGAGTTTACGGTCGTTATAGTTTGTTGAACAGCCTGATTTTGTAATAATGTCCTTGTAATTTCTTTATTCAGTATTCCGTGTATTCTTACAATGTCTCCCACAGCGGAACAATTAAACGAGCCCCAAATCATCACAGAACCTCCGCTTGACTGAAGGAATGGTGTGTGGTTCTAATGCTCTCTCATGAGGCCGACGGCGGACAAATACTCTTCTCTTGGCACCAACAATTGAAGTTGAATTACAACTTTCAGCATGGAGGTGATAAATTGAGTTTATAGACCCTGGACTGGAAGTTAGATACTAGAATCTACAATAGATAAACTCCAGAGAAGTACTATAGCGGTGAAGAGGGTCTTAGTCTAACGTGAGATATATTTCTTAAGCACCACAGACATTTCAAACTGGATGTCAAACATCGTCTTGGAATTCTTTATAAAGTTTTCTTACTTCTCTGTGCTGCCATCACCTAGAGCTTGACAAGAATCTTCTATCGATTACCCTACTGTGGGGGTCAATTGTACAAACAAAATTATAGAGTTGGCATCTTCCCTGTTCTTTTTCCTACTTGCTACAGAGCTGTACTTGGTTGTAAGTCCCTACGTCACTATATATTTACAATGATAGGTAATAACTTCTAGTGTCTTGAGGCTACAATTTCATTAGTTTTGAAATACTTATTTCAATTTCCCGATAAGAACCTTTTTAAAATAATCCAGCAGATAAGATTTGCCTTGTATCATATAACTTCTTCTTAGTTCACAGGAACAATTATAATTCCTAAGATTTCCAGGAAAGTAACACTTGAGTCAATAACAAATACATTTTGCGCTATCAGAGACATAACTGCTGGGTATTTCCGGACAATATTTATGGATCTAAATAAAAACCCTCGAAATATTTCGTTATCTATAATCAAATCAAAATTGTGTTCAAGCATTTAAATAAATTCAAAACGAATTACATAATGATATATGATCAACAATCAGTGAAAATTTCTTTCTACTGCTAATTCTCCAATATCTTGAAACTCCAAAAAATTTGTTGATACTATCAATTGAATTAAACCAGTAATTACGATCATTCATAAAGTCTACGAAAAACCCCATTTCCATATCAGTTCTTATGTACTTTACTCGATCACGTCAATTGTTATCAGTCGGCAATCATATCCCTCATCATATCATACGTAATTGTAACTACAATGAACTCACCTGAATGTAAGCCAGATATCAATGCACATAATATTTGTCCACGTGAAGGCCCCCATAAAACTAAAGTAGAGGAATAGAGCTGTAATCAGAAATTAATTTTATTCCAAGGTCCCTTAAACAAATGAAAGATTGGCAACAAAAAACACTCACCAAGTGGATAGCAGCCCAATCCGTCAGTGGGAAATAGTTGTCCAATAGCCAAAGCTATGTAACAGCCCAACAAACAAAATACCAGGCAAACGAGAATCTTTCCTGGGAGATTTCGAAGCTTCGGCACGAATAGGTAAACTATCAGTGTTACTATGCAGAAGGCACTCGACACTATCAGACCAACTGGATATAAAATAAATCGAACAGCGTCCGTTTTTTGATCCTCAAAGCAGACAAAGGTGTAGGCCTAAACATAATTTTGATATAGGTTAGTCCGAGAATATTTTTGACTTTGGTCTACCTTTATTTCCTGGTCTTCTTCTTCTTCGTTATCTTCATAGTCTTCCCCTTGGAAAAAATCTATACAATATTTCGAATGGTCATAGGTGTCTGGAATGCTCGGAATATACAAGGAACCATCTTCGTGGTTGATGTAATGAATGTCCTCTGGGTAATCATCTGGTTCTAGCTTGTATTTTGCACAATTTTGTCCTCTCAGGACTCCGAATTCTGGAATTGGAAAAAACTATTAGAAAAAGTGCATTGCAAAAGGTGATTTTCAGATAGGTGACTAGACCGACACGAAACGACAAAGGACGGCCTATAATCTTAAGCTAAGTTATCATACTTCGTGCTAAAGACTCTAGAACGCATGCTAGACCGCTGGAATTTTATAACAGAAATCCCTCTTTCTATTGCAAAGGATTGCAAAGGAATAGCGCTGGACATCGCCCCAACATGAAATAGTGCGTACTGTAGAATGTTCCCTACAATACAAACAGTGTACGTTTATAGTTTTTCAGTCACAGAAGGTTCAACAAGATCAACACCAGGGATTCGGGAGCCACAATGCTTTAACGCAATGAATCCTCTCATAATGACAACTAGAATCGTTCATAGTAGCTTAGGCAAAAGTAGAGTGATAAAGACGATATGCTATGGTTATAGATAAGGTTTCGCCTCGTGGAATGTACGAACAGGACACCACGTCGGTCAATAGGAAATCATAGCAATGAAATTATCGAAATGCAAAATATCAGTTCCTGCGCTGTCAGAACTATGACTTACCGGATCCAAGACTTTGATGATCGTCCAGCCAACAATCGAGGAAACTTTGACGCTTTACTATTCCGGTGGTGAGAAATGAAAGGCGACGGGTTTATGGTTGATCGGCGTGCTGCCAGCAACGTTATCGCATTCCAACCGATATCCGAGCGTTTGGCGGTTATAACCATCGGTGGAACGATCAAGACTCATATCGTATTCGTTTCAAAGAATTTCGACAGCAAATTAAATCGGAACGAAAAGGGTATTGGAATAACATTGCGACCGACATGGAAGAAGCGGCGTCGTAGTCCGAGTTTCGACCGCTGTAGCAGACAATCAGTCGGTTAGACAGCAAAACAACATCAACAAACGACAACATCAAAAAATCGGATGCAGCTTTCATGACTTCTCCCCATGACCGTCTGCAGCGGTGAAGAGAATTCGTCCATCAGCTGTACAACTACGATCCGCCAAAAGTTCCAGCACCCGAACGGCCAATTATCGAACAGCCGACGAATCAGTTTCTCGATACCAAATCGGCAATTATCGAGATAAAGGCAGCTAATGGAAGAAAGAATTCATTGCGGCCAACGAACTATCGTTGTTTTCATCGATTTCAAATCCGTTTTCGATTGCATCGATTGGAACAGCGTTGGAACGTGCCATTGAGAATCGACTTATCCGAGGAGTTCCCGATTCAAACGGGTGTCTGACAGGGAGGCGTCGCTTTGCCACTTCTCTTCGACGTTGTGATCGACGCGATTATGCGTGAAGCAATAGCGCCGTCTTCGACGACTCGGATGTCGAAGCAAGGGGCATCTTATACGACATTTCCCGCATCGCCCAGTCGTACAGGTTAAAAGTCAATGCGCAAAGACACCAAAGTGCTCACAATCGACGGCATCAACGGCCGACTTTCACAGCCACATCGGCCAGGCAACAGCAACATTCGCCTCGCACAAGTGGTGCTTATGGAAACGAACAAATATTACCATCAAAACGAAAGCAATCTTGATCCTTCCGATTCTTCTTTATGAATCTGAAACTTGGACACTGCTCAACAGCCGGATGTCAACAGGCTCGAGGTCTTACAAATGCGATGCTTGAAGCAGATTCTCGGACTCCGTGATCGCTTTCGTAATGATACAGTTAGACAAAGATACGATCAACAGAAACTGATCGAAGAAGAATTACAAAAATGTCGACTACGGTGGTTTGTACATCCTTGCCGAATGGATAATAACCGTTTGCCACGTAACCTTTTCTGACGAGATCGTCCGGCAGACTGAAGAATTTAGCGATCGGTACTGAAGAAAACCAGTCTAAAGGCACCTTTACATTATATGACTTGTCATATGACTTTACTGTCAATAAAGTCAAAGCTAACATAAAATGTCAAATGACATTTGTTTTTGACATGTCATACGACTATCTCTCAAAATTTGCTTTGAATATTTCTGTTATGACTTGTCAAAATTAACTGTGAACACAATACGAAGCAAGATAGATTATCAACTTGTAATTTTGATAGAAAAATCATATGATAAATCAAGTCAAAACAGAGAATATTCAAAACAAAATTTGACAGAATGTCGTATGTCATGTCAAAAACAAATGTCATTGTAAGGTTTGACTTCATTGACAGTAAAGTCATGTGACAAGTCATATAATGTAAAGGTACCTTAAAGAATATCTACTTAAAGAATCAGCGATTGGGGGTATTCAGACGCTGCCATAAGTGTGCTGAGCAAAACCGGTTTTATTCAACCCCTCGGAACACACACGGGGCGTAATTGTGTTTAGAACATTTGAAAGCTTTACAGGAACGTTTAAATGTATTGTAAATAAAATTCCCTTGTCAGACAAAAACAGAGCTAAAGAAAACAAGAGATAGAAGTAACATTTTATATGTGTGTAAGTTTTCACGCGCTTGCTTTTGCGTGAAAAAT
This sequence comes from Thereva unica, assembly GCA_949987705.1. Lineage (NCBI taxonomy): Eukaryota > Metazoa > Arthropoda > Insecta > Diptera > Therevidae > Thereva > Thereva unica. The sequence goes on along the minus strand of OX465285.1, from coordinate 24,731,078 downwards.
GTTTCGTTAAGTTCTTCCGCTCCCTTCCCTCTCTCATCTATAAAACCGGTTTTACTTGCCATGAATGTGCACCGTCTGAATACCCCCATTATCAGTTATCGAGGCTCGAGACGTCGCCAAAAATCGTCAAGAATGGAAACAAATCGTGAATGGACTTCGAGACCCAGCGGCACCGACAGCAGTGTATCCGTTGTACGGATGTCCCGCTAACGGATCAAAGAGGAAAAAACAGTACATGAAGACAGAGATGAAATGGTCGAGCCTTCTACGTTTGCCAGCGTTGCGGAGAATATCCCAAAAGAAGGGGAATACTATCAGATTGCATCCTGGGTTACCCCGAAGACACCATAGAATTAACTTATGTGTACACCAGGACGGAGGCAGGCATGGATGTCAAGATCAATAGCCTACGCCAAGCGGCAAGTAGTGTTATCAAGTTACGTAAGAGCAATTCCAAATAAATTTGGGACTGCCAGCGCGCTTTTGATGTGCTACGGTAATCGCAATTGAGTCACCCTTATTTATGTCAAAAAACCAGGACTTCTGGTTTTGTTTCGATCCGTCTGGAACCGGCTTTGGTGGTGAAAAGGGCTCTGAACAATCGATCAGTCTCTGCTGAAGTACACCAAATACTAGAGATCCACATGTGAACTATAAGCTCCAAGCGAAGAGAATTATTAGAGTGCAGCAGTAAATATGTCAGGAAACTATGTAGTTGATTGGTCACCGAACACTGTGACCTATGTATGCTACCAACTATGTATGGAGGATCGGAAGGGCGGAAGAGTTCAACTGTGAGCTAGGCCTATAGAAGATCGAATTTTCCTTAATGTTCTATTTCACTGTCCCGCGATAGCGATGAGCAGGCTTCACTGTTCGGCACGATCTTGCTTGAACAAAACAAATATGAGGTAACTGAACTATCAAAAGTACAATAGGTCCACGTTGTGGCCACAGGCAGCGGCCGCTGATCATGTTAAGCCCCGGTGGGTAGTCAGACAACCCTTCTTCGATTTGATATTTTATCTAAAAAGGCAAGAAGGTAGGGAACATCATTGAAAATCGGAAAATGGATCGACGGTGTACAGGACAACATGAGGAGTCTTGGGAATGTGTAACGATGTATTGGTGCCCAGCGATCTTGGCGATTAAAGTGTGGACTGAAAGCCGGCACTTGCTAAGAACAAAATTAAGCATCAAGGTATGGGAACAGAACATGCACTCACAGCTCGCCCTAAGAAACCTGAGAGTGATAATCAACTGGAGGCTAAATTTTACCCACTTGGAGGATATGGCGATAGGCGGCCCGTCCTGATCGCGAAGTTAATTATCTCAGTCGCGCTGTCCCGCGGACGAGAAGGGTATACTTCTCTATGACCCAGCATTATGTTGGAGGCGAGCCAGTTCGTGGTGGTAGGAAGGGTCTGTTAAGAGTCGGTGGACCCACGAACTTATCGAAAAAAAAGAGATGGCAAATTGGATGTACATCGAAGGGTTGATGTACAACCAAAACTATTGATTGTGGGCCGGTCGATGAAATTCTGGATGTACATCCAATTTCACCGTGTATGGCGGCCTTAACACACACCGTGTCTTCTTTTATGGTGTGAGATTTGCCGAATCTAGAGAGAAACTATGTAGTTGCAACACCGAAAAGTTTCCTAAAAGTGGAAACAAACCCAAAGACTATACACAGGAAGTTGAAGTTGGAAAAAGTCAAAGAAAAGAGAAAGGCTAAGAAACATCAGGAGTATTAGCTAGAAAACACGCATCCATCACCCCGCCGCTATGCTACAAAGTTATGCCAGTCCAGGAGGAGGTGTTTTTAGTTGCATGCAGGAGCGAGTCGGTATCAGGAGTAGCTTCTCACCTGCCAACGTAAGAAAATTAAAAAGGTGATTGAACGCGAATGGGCGTAGTTAACTCGGTGTATGATTACAAATAAGAATCATGGGCGTGGCAGTGCCGGATTAACCCATAAGCAAACTAAGCAGCTGCTTAGGGCCCCCGAAAAATTGGGGCCCCGAAGTTCAGACGTATAATTTTTTCTGAGTTTTAAAAAGAAATTTTTAAACAAAACAAAATCTTCATTTCTATGAAATGAGTCTTTCGTTGCTAATTAGAAGAAGTTGGGAAAATGACTTTTTAAAATGGGGCCCCCAAGATCAGGCGTATCATTTGTTCTTAGTTTACAAAAGAAATTTGGAATCAAAACAACATCTTCTTCTTCTTCTTCGATGGCTCTACGGCCCAATTCGAGCCTTGGCCTCCTTCAGCTTCTTCCTCCAGACGTCTCTCTGCTCCGCAGCTTGTCTCCAGTTTCTCGTGTTGAGCAGTTTCGCTGCATCGGTCTTAACATTATCTTCCCATCTTGACCGTGGTTTGCCAACTGGTCTTTTGCCATCTGGTAGTAGATACCTTGAGTCATCCATTCTTTGGACATGACCGGCCCAACGTAAACGCAGTAGCTTGGCATGGGTCGAAAGTTTACATTCTTTGTATAAGTCATACAATTCGTGATTGTAGCGTATTCTCCATGCATTGTCTTCATTGATTGGGCCGTATATCCTTCGGAGAACCTTCCTCTCAAATATATCCAGCTTGTCGGCGGATTTTTGGGAGATACTCCATGCTTCACAACCATACGTAGCTACTGTACGTATGATGGTTTTGTAGACTCTTATTTTTGTTTTTCTGTGGATGTCTCTGGATTTCATTACTGGCAGTAGTGAGAAGTATGTTCTGTTTGCGGCGTTTATTCTTCTTTGTACGTCTATCGTTTCATCGTTGTCTTCACTGACTGTGGACCCCAGGTAGTTAAATTGGCTTACCCGTTCGAAGTTATATTCCCCCCAGGTGGTGTTGTGGTTTCTTCTTCTTCTTTCCACCCTTGACTGAATTAGAATCTTGCTCTTGTCTGCATTTATTTGCAGCCCTATATGTTTAGCTCCATCTTCTAATTCTGTGAATACTTCTCTAAGGTATGACAGTGATCTGGCAAGGCAGTTTATGTCGTCGGCATATCCTGCCAACTGTTTTGATTTGTTAAGCAGGGTTGCGTTCGCATCAATGTTTACTTTGCGAATTACTCCTTCAAGGCAGAGATTAAATAGCATGGGTGCCAGCCCATCGCCCTGCTTTAAGCCTTGCTTGACTGGGAAGGACTCCGTCAATTCTCCTTGTATTCTGACTGCACACCTTGTATTTTCCATTGTCATTTTAGTCAGTTTCACTATCTTTAGGGGTATGTTTAGGTCCAGCATTGTCGCATACATTTTTTCCCTGTCGATGCTGTCGTATGCTTGTTTAAAGTCGATGAAAAGTTGATACACGTCGATGTTGTATTCCCAGTATTTTCGGAGGATTTGCCTTAATGAAAAAAGTTGATCCATCGTTGACCTATTTCTTCTGAATCCAGCTTGGTATTCACTTATTACGGCTTCTGCATAAGGTTCCAGTCTGGCCTTAATTATATTGGTCATTATTTTATACACTGTGCTTAAAAGAGATATGCCTCTGTAATTTGCACAGTTGAATCTATCTCCTTTCTTGTGTATTGGGCAGATAATGCTTTGCTCCCAATGTTCAGGCAGTTTTTCGTTTCTCCATATGCAGCATAGTAATTCATGTATAGCTGCTGAAAGCGGTTCGCCTCCTTGCTTGATCAGCTCTGCTGGGATGTTATCAATTCCTGGAGATTTGTTATTTCTTAAGAGTCGTATGGCACTTTGTACTTCCTCCAGAGTGGGTTCGTTTGTTTCTCTGGTGTCATCGTTATGTTGTGGACGGGGTTCTGGTACGTGTCGGATGCTCTCGTTTGCGTTCACCAGCTCGCTAAAAAATTCCTTCCATCTTTTCTTTACATCTTCGCTGCCTGTAACTATAGTGCCTTCTTTCGTTCTACATATACCGGAGGAGGGTTTGAAGCCTTTCTTGAAGAAGTTTACTTCCTTATATGCTTCCCTGGTTTTGTTTCGGGCAAAGTTTTCCTCTGCTCTCAGGATGTAATTGTTGAGGAATTGCCTTTTCTTCTTCCTGCAGATGTTTTTTGCGGTTCTTCTTGTTTCCTCATATTTCAGTTTCTTGCTCCTCGTCGGTCTCTCTATGTAAATTTTCCTATTTCTATTTCTGGCCTCTATAGCTGTTTTACATTCCTCGTCGTACCAATCATTGGCTCTGGCAGTGCGTTTGTAGCCTACAGTTTCCTTCGTGACATCTGTCAGTATCGTCCTCAGTCTTGTCCATTTTCCCTCAATTGTGTCTTCATTATTTATGTTTAGGCTTGGACCTATCCTCTCTGCTAACGTTGCCTGGTATCTCTCCAATACGGTCTGTTCCTGGAGGCGGCCAACGTCGAATTTCTTTACTTTGTTGCTTCTTTGTTCTTGAGTGGACAGCCGACATCTGAATCTAGCTTTAACTAGGAAGTGGTCCGATTCACAATTCGCACCTCTGTAGGATCTTACTTGAAGGATACTGGAAGCTGCCCTTCTGTCTATAAGTATATGGTCTATTTGATTGCAGTACCTTTCGCTGGGAGATTGCCATGTGTATTTGTGAATGTCCTTTCTTGGAAAATATGTTGAGCTGACGATCATATTTTTGCTCATTGCAAAATCGATAACACGTTGTCCGTTATCATTTGATGTTTCGTGGAGACTTTCTTTTCCAATGGTTGGTCTGTACCAGTTCTCTCTTCCAATTTTGGCGTTGAGGTCTCCTATCACCATCTTGATGTCATTGGAAGGGGCCGTGTCATATGCGTGTTCAAGCTTGTAGTAGAAAGTGTCCTTTGTCGTGTCCGCTATCTCCTCCGTCTCCGCATGTACATTTATGATTGTGAGGGTGAAGAATTTCGTTCGGAGTCGTATTGAACATAGACGTTCACTGATTGGCTTGAACTCTATGACATTATCTATGATTGACTTGTGTATTACGAAGCCTACTCCTAAGTGGTGTTCCCTTCCGCAGCTGTAGAATATCCTGTAGTTGCCAAGGTCCATTGTCCCGTTTCCTATCCATCTGATCTCTTGTAACGCGAGTAATTTGATTTTATATCTGCTCACTTCGTCTAGTAGTGACTTAACTGATGCAGTTCGGTACATACTTCGCGTGTTCCATGTTCCAAAAATCATTTCCAGGTGCTGTTGCCGTAGTCGTTGCCGTTTTTTCCGTCCGTTCCGAGGCTTTGCATCGGGTTTCTTAACTGATGTGTTTTTACAGGGTCCGGTAGTTAGCCCAACGCCCAACCCCACTACCAGGAGGACCGGATCCATGAATTATACCCCATCGGATAGGGTGGCCCAGCTATACCCCCGGGCACTGGGTACGTCCGTCGTCGGTTGGTTATCCAGGAGGCACCAGCGAGGAGGTGACGGTACGATTTTGCCCAACCAAACAACATCATAATTTCCATAAAATGAGTCTTTGTTAGTTTGCTCGTCAAAAGTGCAGGAAAAAGAAGGTTTAACTTTTAAGCGATTGTTTTTATGTAATTTTGTATAAATGTAAAAATAAAATTAGTTTAATTATTGCTTTTTTAATAAATATACATCATAAACGAAAAATTTCTGTCATACTTATACATTTATAAACAAAAAAAATTATTAACAAACAAATTAAGTAACTAAAAAAATATAGGGCCCCATATCATTCACTGCTTAGAACCTCACAGACTGTTAATCCGGCCCTGGGCGTGAGTATAATGAAACTTGAAGTAAGCTTCAATAACTGAACATTTTCGAAAATAAAAAGCTCAAGTCACACACTTGGTTAAACTCAAATTCCGGGTGGGTTACTACCCACCATACCCTTATGCCTAATCTCCAATGAGAAAACCAACCACGAGCCAACCACGTACCAGTAGGCTGAATTCGCTGACAAAATGTGTTAACACACATTTCTATCACTGTAAATGTGAATTGTCAGAAATGTCTGTTTTGTTATTATTATTACTAGATTCGAGTTTTCTGTTGTCATATTTTTTGGCGGGATATTGCAAATACAATTTAACGTCATTTATGCATTGATTTTGATTGATTTTTGACATTTTTTGTACTAAATTGCCCGCTGAATTTCATCTGGCAACTCAAATGGTTTAACTAACACATACGAAAAGTTAACCCATGTCGACCAAAACACGAGCGAGACGGATAATTCAATTTACAATGGGAAGGAATAGGAAGCAGCACTTTGGTTGGTTGGTTCGTGGTTGGTTTTCTCACTGGAGATTAGGCATTATTATCCGCCGGCTATGACAGTACTTCGTAGACCCAATGTTTCACAATGTTTCGCACATACTATGATATCAGTTGACAGCCTTGCTAATACATTAAGGCAGACAACTTTGGTTTATTCCTCTTTCACTCGAACATAAAATTTTTGCCAATACCTCTCCCTTTCAAGCTCACAAACAGGATAGAAGGACTCTGAGACTACCGTGAAGGCTCTTGTGTTTCACAAGGGCTGCAGTTACTGCAATAAGACATCGATTGATATAAAATCCACACTATTGTGGTAACTATATCGACCCAATAAACGAATGTCATCATTAATACAAGTTGGCACAGTTCAATTACAAAAAAAAACACTTCACACAACTGCCTCCCACAGAGGATAAACTCCCCGCAGTCATTTTTTAATCAATCTCACTCTTCTTAAATTCTTCCTTCCTGAGTGTGTATACAAGCATTTTTTTCACTTATTTTGTTTCGTTCATAATTTATAATTTTGTCAGTCACCTGATATCATCATAATCTCTTTCAAAGAAATATTAACTGAACTAATAACCTGATGAGCCAAGGTAGGGCTAATGATAGCCGATAAAAAATTTACTGCTTTTTACTATTAACCGCACCCAAAATAATCCGATTACTTAGGGCTTGTCTATTAGATATATTAGTGGATACTTGAGCTCATTAATTAATTAATATTTCAACAGATACAAAATTAATTAACACCTGTGATTTAGAGGGCTTGAGCCTAAAGATAACACTGAATCCATAGAAGATAAACAAGTAGTGACGTATTAGATATTTGCTAAAACAGATTTAGATTAGTGATGAAACGATTATCACTTAGCGATTACGATAACGATTACGATTATCAGCCACAATAATCGACGATTACGATTACGATTACGATTATTGCAACATTTTGTATATTTTAAATAAAACATATTTTAAAGTTAAGGAAATGTGTTACAATATTACAAAATTTAGTATTCAAAATTTAAATATTGCAAACACAACACTTCTAAATTGTCAGTCTGTTTTTTGTCGGTCTGAATCAAGCCTGCAATCGAAACAACCTCTTAGTGTCGCATGGAAGGCTTTAAACACAAATATTTTTGCGATTTTTCGCAAAAACAGGGGTGGTAGCACGTAAATTGTTTCAATCGACCTCTTCATACAAAAATTCAAGTTTTACAAATATTTTTGCATGAGGAGGTCGTTTGAAACAATTTACTTGCTACCACCCCTGGGTATTGTGTGGCTATTTCCCAAAACAGAAAAATGTCGGCATCTTGCAGTAGGTTGGATGATTTGATACACGAGTCTACTTCTTCTATGGCTGGATTACCTACATATAAAGAGCATAAATAGTCGCGTTGTCTTTGAAATTTAAAAAAAAGAGGATCATTCATTTCCGTGTCATCAACTATATCCTTGCAGATACCCCCGATACTGTTTTACTGGTGGGGAGCTGAACAGAAGCTTCACTGTTTAAATTTGCCAGTACTAATGTGCTCTGAGCAAAAAATGTAAAAAACCAACCAAACCTGTTTGCCAACTATGCGAACGGGACTGGGAGCTCCCTAAGCTGTCGAAGGAGAGTTCCTAATGCGTTCGGATACATCATATAAAGGTGTAATCTATAAGACGCATTTATAAAGGTTGTTAAGAATTTAAACAAAATTTATTTTAAAATACTTTTCATAGATAATCGGCAAATAATCGAAAATGATAATCGACGATTACGATTAATCGTTAAATACTGATAATCGTCGATTACGATTAATCGTAATCGAAATCGTTTCATCACTAATTTAGATACATTTCCAAAAATCAATTCCAAGCTCAATTGGTAGAATACTCCTGGTGGCTTGCACTTATGCAGGTGTAAATATAGTATAGTATATAGTAAACGTATGAATATAACAGCTGGTAGCGTATGTTCTGATAGATCCACTCAGATACAAGGTCACATATTGACACGTAGCTGTCACCTCCCGAGCTTGATCACGATAATAAAGTACTGACGAAGCCTCGAGGTCACATCATTGCGGATCTTGTTTGCATGGGGCTCTGCAAACGTAGCTCGGCCCTACGTTACGAAATGGCCAATAACAACAACGAACCATGCATTAGGACTCGTCAAATAGGACTTTACAAGGTTAGATCGTCCAGTTTAAACGTGTTGTAAATTCTTCTTAGGACTAGTTCTTACGAGGACGTGGTTGAGAAGAAGGCACTTCCGAAAATAGTTGGCTCGTCCGGTGATTCTATTATGATGAGGTCAATGAGTGAAAAGGGACTTTCTTCGAAAGTCCTGTGCGGTACCATTTATGACATTCGACAAGAAGGTAGACTAAACCTTCATTGGAAGGATGCCGAAAACTAGGACATCCAGATCAAAGAGATGCCATACTGAAAGACTAAATATTTAAAATAATGTGGGAATATATAGGGTCTTATTCTGGACCCAAAGCTAACCTAGATGTTCTTTCAAAGAAATGCAAAGAAAACCAATACAGCCATGTAGTAAAAAAACCTTCGGCAAGAGAGTGCTGGCCCTACACATCAGTGATTAGGCCAGAGCTGACCAACGGTTCTGCCGTGTGATTGGACACTTTGGAAAATATTATAACAAGTTCAGACTAGGCCATGTCGAAAGAATGAAGTACCTCAGAGTAACAGGAGCTCTGGGCACAACCCCTATTGAAACAAAAAACGTAATTCTCGATCTGCTACCACTTAATCCATGCATCAGATATAAGGAGACGCGGCCCAAAAGCTACGAGAATTGTGCTGCTAGGTAGAGAAGATATGGTCTCAGCCATATACTGCGCTCTCTACCACTGACAATTGTAAGTCATGACATCGAAACTCAACTTCAACTCGGGTTTCAAAGTCTAGATCGCCACCAGAGAGGACTGCATTGTCTAGGTGAAGAATTCGTCTCTGCTTTCGTAGTTCTTACAACTAACCACACAACATCTAACAATTTTTTTTTTCTTGTTTATGGCTGCAAATTGAAATTAAGTTTTTCATTGAAACACCACCATCAAAATTTTGTCAACAGGACAAAACGATAACGGCGATAACGGCACGGCGCCAATGCCTTCCGTGTCAGTGGCTTCCGTGATGAATTTTTCACTGAAATCCATGCAGCACCTCCTTTTTCCGTATCAGGTGTCGATGTTCAATGGCATTTGAGATTTAAGTTTTGAAATTTGATCTCAAGTGCTACATGGAATTTAGCGTGGAGAGAGTGGGTTCGCCTCAGGTGGACTCTTCAGGAAATCAAATAAACTTTACCCAAATTTCTGTTGAATTTATATAAAATTTTCCGTTCGTCCGGGATAAATTAAAAATATTGGTGGATGCCTAAGGGGTACTGAGATCGTCGGTGCCCCACTGTATCGGATGTTTGGGAACATGTCGCGGGTTTCTCAATTTATTTTCATGGAATTATATCGGAACCATAATTTTTTTCACTGATGCTCCCAGTACTGAACTGAAGTCGCCGTCACGTCACGGATATGAGTGAACCCACCTTAAGTGACCAATATTCAGGTTTCTATTTAGTGATGGTCAAAGATGATCTTGCTCTTGCATTTTGGTCTTGTTCTAGCGCAAGACCAAGGCCACCTTTTCATCTGCACGACCAAGCCTTGCACCGCTTAAATTTCAATTTTTTATATGTTCAATCGTGTCCCACACTATGACATACCCATGTAATATGGTAACGTGGTACATCCATATGGTTAATTTTCTAATTAAAAATACCTTTTTTCTTTGTTCCTTACAGGCGGCCATATGTACCTGGCACGCAGACTGCCTTATACTCAGGCACGTCCCTGATTGAGTTAACAATACTGCAGGAGTCTGTTAATTTTACCGGAGAAAGTAATTTCTTGACATTTGAACCAGAGGTCCACTCTGGCTGGTTGGTTTCTAACAGGAAATATCGTTCATTGTATACATGGCTTTCCTAAGATTTGTCTGGCTGCTCTAAATATCTGAAGCCTTTCGATCAAATATGGCACCCAGCTCTATTGGCCCAACTTCAACGACTAAGATCTTAAGAAATGTATCAAGAGTTTACTTGATGAATGAGGAGAGTAGAATAGTAGTATAGGAGAAAGTACTAGAGTGAAACTGGAAGAGAAGATAGAAAAATAGTTGTCTGCTCTCTGAAAGTCGTGGCTTTGCTGATTTTTTGAATGGAGAGAGGCAGTCTATTCCAAAGTCGAATTGTATGCATAAAGAAGAAACGACTATACACCCAAGAAGGATTAAAAGGGATAAGCAACTTGAATGACTTCAATGACTGCATCGGGAAAAGGATGTCAAAGAGGTAGCAAGGACGTTTAGAGTAAAATATTTTATGTAGGAAAGCTAGTGCCATGACATTAAGAAAATTACAGGTCACTCAACGAGTGCGCCAGTGAATTTTAAATCTCAGACAATCAATGAATGCAATCCTGAGTCATTGATGACAGGACGAATCAAGAAAAATGTATACAAGAGCACCATAGAATAAGGGCTTTCACAAGCATGGCACGGATAGAAGGTGATGCACTTCAGCGAAGAGGCATACGCACGGTATCATAAATCTTTAGGCCGAAGTCCAATCAGAGCACCGCACCGCGTGCTGGCACTCAAAAAGGTGTTTGCCTTAGCAAAACCTCAGTATATAGTATATGAAACAATGTCCAATGAGAGCATCGCATCGATTCTCAAACGAGGGTGCGGTGCTCAAAAATTTGATGACGGTGCTCATATCAAAACAGTTTTAATATTCTGCGCGGCACCGAGCATTCAAAAAGCTAAAGTTTTGTTTGTGAGTGAGAAAATGGAGGAAAAATGACATGAAAACTTTACTCTATATATTTTTTGAGTCGCTGATTACGAAAATCGGAGTCTCGCAGTCCTAAAATATGGGAGTCAATGCAAAAAAAACTAGTTGGGATGTGGGTTTGACCCCTTCGGTCCACACGATTAACTTCCCAGTATGATGAACGAAGATAGTATAAACTGACTTCTTACAAAATAAAATAGTTATACGTTTAGCACTAGTGGAAAATTGGCTCATCAGAACTGATTACAAAGCAATCCCGAGCGAAGCTAGTTCAAATAACTATAATAGTAGTAAATCCACAAGATTTTTCTAGAGAATTTGTTTTTCCTGAACGTTAGCAAACAAACATGTCCTCCGTATTTCGTTCGCTGCACTAAAGCGGGTGTTCAAATTCGTATTGAGCGTGCTGAAGCGCCGTTGACAAACTGAGAAGCGAATGACTTCATTTGGAAATTCCAAAGCTTTCCGGAGATATTAGCAAAACTGTAACTGACAGTACAGTCAATCTGTAAGTGAGCCTCCCAAAAATGACATACCGAAATTTGACTTCATGAATCCTTAGGGGGGTATGTAATGAAGTTAATGTCAAAGTCCCCCTCCCCCTCACCTACTTTTTGTATTTCAAGTCGGATGACGCCACTTCAATGACATAAAATGTAGTTAACAATGTCCTCTACATTTTTTGTTAAATAATAAATTTTCACCAAAACCCATAGATTCTGAGAAAAACGCATTTCAAAATTTGGACGCATTTTTTGGATTTTCTCAAAAACAGGGGGAGGGGGATTTCGGAAATTTGACATTAACTTCATTACATGCCCCCTAACGATTCATCAAGTCAAATTTCGGTATGTCATTTTTCGGAGACTCCCTATTTCTTCGTGACAGATTGACTGTACCCCGGGATAAACCGCAATTTCCTGAAACTGTATCACGCGTAGAAAACTATTCCCCGTCAAAAAGTGCTAATCTAAGGTTTGAAAAATTCGCGCTGTTTGAAAAGGGTAACGAAATTTTTGCACGATTTTTAAAGGTTGTTGGATTTTGACAAGTGATATTTTGTTCGAAGGCTATCGCTGTGCAGAACCCAAAAAGATCACTTCGTTTAGAACGGGTCATATTCCATCGAGCTTATTAGATATTAGCAAAACTTGTCAATTTAAGGTCTTTCTGACAATTAGCCGAAGTTTTTCTATTTAAACAAAAAAGGCCCGACCGAATATTATGAAATTTTTTTCAGAGCATTTCTTGTTAATATTCTTTTTTCGGCACCTCAATGAAGTCGATATAGATTTTAGGTCGCGCGGTATCGTGCAGGTACAAAAATCATAAACGTCGTTTAAACAAAAAAAAACGGTTCGACCGAATTTTATGAAAATCTTTTCAGATCATATTTTGGTTAATACTCTTCGAACGGCACGTCAACTAAGTAGATATCTTTTATAGTTCGCGCGATATTTTGCAGGTATAAAAATCACTTATGTCATTTAAACCAAAAAACCGCTCGACCGAATATTATAAAAAATCTTTTCAGATTATATTGTCGCTAATACGCTTCGAACGGCACCTCAAGTAAGTCAATATCCTTCGTGGTTCGGGCGATATCGTGCAGGTACAAAAATCATTTACGCCGCTTAAACAAAAAAACGGCTCGACCGAATTTTATGAAAATCTTTTCAGATCATATTTCGGTTAATACGCTTCGAACGACACCTCAACGAAGTCAATATCTTTTTTGGTTCGCGCGATATCGTGCAGGAAAAAAATACCACATCCGTACGCACACACACATACTTCCACCCAATTTTTTGCTTAAAATGCTCCTGGGACCTTGAAAAATGAAAATACGTCGAAATTTTCGATTTCGATTTTCGGACCGATTACAATAACTTCCTATACTGGGAAGTTAATAATTTTTTAAGGGGTTTTCGCGATAATTTCAATAATAATCAAAAATAGTCCAATTAAATACACTTTTTCAATATTTATTTGCGAAGTGGTTGATTTATAACAAATAAAGCCAAATTTTATGATAAAGGATAATCCTAAGGCGTTAAACCACTACCCCTAAACCGGATATGAATAGGAACATTATCTACGTATAGATTTGGAATACATTCATAGGATAGAGGACACCGGCTGATAATAATCAGTACTTGGGATTTACTAGGATTAAGTTTGAGGAAATTATTAGAGCTCCATTCACTGATTTGGGATACAATATTATTCATATCAGCAGTACATTGCATGATTGAGAAACACCCCTGCAAACATTCCGAATCGATATGGATGCGAGAGCGATTCATAAAAAGCGAAAGCTTTCTTCGATAACGAAATCGAGAACGATTCGCAAGCATTATCGAAAATGATAAAAAAGGAACGCTAGAATGAATCGCTTTTGAGATGGAATCTCGAAGGGTGTGCATGTATGTGTGTTTCGTTTTCTCGAATCGATGTCGAATGTATCTCGAATCATTTTTATGAATATGTTTCGTTTTTTCGAATCGATATCGAATGAATCTCGAATGATTTATTTGAATACATGTTTCGTTTTTTCGAATCGATATCGAATGAATCTCGAATATGTTTCGTTTTTTCGAATCGATATCGAATGAATCTCGAATGATTTATTTGAATACATGCTTCGTTTTTTCGAATCGATATCGAATGAATCTCGAATATGTTTCGTTTTTTCGAATCGATATCGAATGAATCTCGAATGATTTCTTTGAATACATGTTTCGTTTTTTCGAATCGATATCGAATGAATCTCGAATATGTTTCGTTTTTTCGAATCGATATCGAATAAATCTCGAATGATTTTTTTTTCGTTTTTTCGAATCGATATCGAATAAATCTCGAATGATTTTTGTTTCGTACTTACCGCAATATTTATTTATCCGTTGTTAATTATCTTAACTTCACTATTTTATCATCACTTTATAAATAAATAAAATGATTGGATAAAATAGTGAAGTTAAGATAATTAACAACGGATAAATAAATATTGCGGTAAGTACGAAACAAAAATCATTCGAGATTTATTCGATATCGATTCGAAAAAACGAAAAAAAAAATCATTCGAGATTTATTCGATATCGATTCGAAAAAACGAAACATATTCGAGATTCATTCGATATCGATTCGAAAAAACGAAACATGTATTCAAATAAATCATTCGAGATTCATTCGATATCGATTCGAAAAAACAAAACATATTCGAGATTCATTCGATATAGATTCGAAAAAACGAAACATGTATTCAAATAAATCATTCGAGATTCATTCGATATCGATTCGAAAAAACGAAACATATTCGAGATTCATTCGATATCGATTCGAAAAAACGAAACATGTATTCAAATAAACCATTCGAGATTCATTCGATATCGATTCGAAAAAACGAAACAAAAATCATTCGAGATTCATTCGATATCGATTCGAAAAAACGAAACATATTCATAAAAATGATTCTCTAATTTTCACTTTCAAAAAACGCACGCGCACGTCTTAACCAGGATTTAGCTACTGAAAAGGACGCCCAGCTAACTTCCACCGCGCCTGCGCCGGCAAGTCATTTTCACGCACACACACTCATTTACTCCTCAGCCGATAGCAAAACAAAGCAATTCTGGAAGGGAGAAGCAAACAAAACCATGAAAAGAGCGTGAAAGCTTTAGGGATCGTTTTAACGATTGTTTCTCGAATAATTCTCGACAAGTTGTCTTTCGAAAATAGCTCGAGAAAACGAGCAGCCGAGAAATTGTTTGCACAAACGCATAAGCAGAAGTAAGGATGTAATGCCATTGTGACGAACACATTGAAATCTATCAGAAAGCAGAAAAGACGCGTAGCAGGGGAACGGAAATGGTAAAGTTGATTAAGTTTGGACAACAGGAGTGGATGAACCACCGAGTCAAAAGCCTTAGAGAATTCCAGTAAAACCAATAATGCAATCGCAGCCATAAGATTAGTTTCACCCCTTAACATAGCAGTCCCACAACTGTACGATTTATGAAAGCTAGATTGATAGATAGAGAGAAAATTATTAGACTCATGATAGTTCACCATTTGGGTAAAAATAATTTTTTCAAAAGCTTTGGCGACAATTGGAAAGATGCTAGATAATAGGATGTAAAAGAATTCAGGAGTAAGCGAGTCAGAGAAGGGGGATTGAAAGAAAGAAAGGTGATAATAACTCGGGAGGGAGAAAATTAATGATGAGTTGAGGAGCTCTACATCATCATCAAAAGACTCAGATAAGGAAGAATGAACACCAAGTAAGCGAAGGTTGGCCCTCGTTTCGAATCTAGGCAGCTTGCGAGCATAAAACCCACGTGTACCAGCTTTGACTTTGAGGCTTATGTATGTGATTGCGTAAAGTATAAATGCGAGGTGGTTAGAGGTGGCGTCGAATCTAAACCACCCCATGCTGCTGTACCGATGTATCCCATTCTATCCCTTTACCTACTTAAAAGAAATTTTCTCAGCTTCCTCCAGTATATTTCACAGATTCACTGTGTTACTCCCTCTTCCCTTTTCAGCAAAATAACTAATCGCTTACTGCTTATTTAAACGGAAAAGAAGGGGTGGGACTGTTTTTTTAAATGGAACTCAGTAATTTCGAAAAATATAAGAAATCAAAGCTTCTATTGTGCTTTGGGTTCTTTCATTTGCGCATGCTTGCAAGAATGCATTAGTGAACTTGTTCCGCCATTGTTAAATATGGCACTGATGACTCGTCATGCTCCTCATCCATTTTATGTTGTCAATCAATACGTGGTGGTAGGAACTATCGAAAAGACCTTGTATTAGAAACAGTATGCTTTTTGGCAGCCTTCTTCGATATAGAAAGTTGTTAAAGTACGTACTGAATCGATGCGAGAGGCTCTCTTAGACCTAAACGTAGACCGAAGCCTCAGGCATTGGCTAGTAGCTATGGTCTTAAGCCAAAGATGGTCCTACTGCCCCCGACGTTCAAATCAAACATCTAGCCTTGTGCAAGGCCGTACCCAGAGGGGTTGAAACCCCCCCCCCCCGAAATTTTCCAGAAATAAGTATTTTCAAACACAAGTTTTCCTGAATTAAAGAGAATGATATTTTCTTGATATTTTGCTATCTGTAAGTAAAGTATTTCATAATTTAATTAATTAATGGTGTTTATGAATTGAACTGGCAACTGGCCTGGCCAACAGGTCTCGCGAGGCCTACTCTGCATATCATAAGTGATCCTAAAAAATTCTTTGATTACGTTAACATTCTTGAACAATCTTGATATCAAAAAAGGTAATGGTCCCGACAATCTCCCTCATATTTCCCTGCAATGCTGCTCACAACACATCGCATTTCCTCTTTATCTCATCTTCAACAAATCTTTATCGTTAGGAAAGTTTCCCAAGCTGTGGAAGAAATCCTACCTAACGCCAATCTATAAATCCGGTGACAAGCACTCGGTAGACAATTAAAGGGGCATTGCCATTTTATCATCAATTCCTAAGCTTTTTGAAAAACTTGTTTATGACAGGATTGCTCCTCTTATCGATCCATACCTAAACGAATAACAACATGGGTTTCGGAAAGGACGTTCAACAACTTCTAACCCTATGGTCCTTATTTCCGAATTGCTATGCGATATGGAGAGCGGCCATCAATTGGATGGTGTGCACTGATTTCAGCAAGGCCTTCGATCGAGGGGACCACGCCATCCTAATCGCAAAACTATTAAAGTTTGGTATATCAGGTTCTGCCCTGGAATGGTTAAAATCATATCTGAACGGAAGAACACAGGTTATCAGATTCCAAGGATTTCTATCTAATGAGATCGAAGTAACCTCTGGCGTTCCTCAGGGTAGTCATCTCGGCCCCCTTCTCTTCAATATTTTCATCTCCGCGGATGATCTCAAAATTTATAGTGTCATTGAGACCCAAACTGATGCTTCCTTCTTGCAGACAAAGCTCAATGCCCTACACGACTGGTGCACCATGAACAAACTGCAACTTAACACCAGCAAATATCATGCAATTACCTTCTCCCGCTTAAAAAACACACAGAACCATAACTATTATCTCAATGGCATAATGTTGAATCAGGTTGATCATATCGTAGATCTAGGCGTCGTCCTAGACAAAAAACTCAACTTCAACCTGCACTACGATAATATAACTGCCAGAGCCAACAAACTTCTTGGTTTCATTAAAAGGAGAGCCAAAGAATTTGGTAATGTATAGGTCACAAAAACACTCTTCTGTTCTTTAGTCCGCCCAATCCTGGATTATGCGTGTCCTATCTGGGATCCTATATTCCAAGTGAGCAGTAGCAGGATCGAATTCATTCAAAAGAGATTTCTTCTTTTTGCCCTGAGACATTTACACAACCCCCATGACTACCAAACCCTGCCGCACTACTTGGACAGGCTCAAAGTGCTTGATCTCATGCCGTTGTCTAGCAGGAGGAAAATGCTCATATCTTGCGTTGCCTTTGACGTCCTAAGTGGAAAGCTTAAAGTGCAGTTTCTGTCGGACAGAATCAAATTCAATGATGTAGTTCGACACACACGACACACTAAACTACTTAGGGAATATCCACACCGCACCGATTACGCAAGGAACGAGCCCGTCAACAGATGCTGTATGGTTTTTAATAGCCATAGCTCCTCTTTCTCCCCTTCACTCAACAAGGCATCCTATAAAAAAATACTCAGATCCCTACTAACACAACCCCCTTGACAATAGTAGGTTTTTAGTAGCTATCAGTAGTTATAGTAATATTATATTATATTATAAAAGACTGTACACTATGTTTTAATCTAAGTATTATACCTAGTTTAAGTGTGCCTTGTTTGGCGAATT
Organism: Thereva unica; assembly: GCA_949987705.1. Classification (NCBI taxonomy): domain Eukaryota; kingdom Metazoa; phylum Arthropoda; class Insecta; order Diptera; family Therevidae; genus Thereva; species Thereva unica. The sequence continues at coordinate 24,713,144 of OX465285.1, read as the reverse complement.
AATAAATAAATAAATAAATTTTTTAGTCAAAAGTTTAGTTAATTAAGAGTTAAACTCGTCCTAAAAATGCGTCATTTTACACTTAAATTTTGTCAATTTTCCTGGACCACCGCCTTACTAGGGGTATTCCATACATCCCAGACCCCCCGGTGTTTTAACCCCCCCCCCCCGCAATTTTTTCCTGGGTACGGCCTTGGCCTTGTGTAGTGCCCTCAGACTGAGGGAATCCGGGGCCTGGACCTCAAAACCCTTCGGACATAGCAATATTTTGAAATTACTACCTGAGGATATGGTCGCTACAAACACAGACTATCTTCCCCTTGCTTGACCTTTAGGAAAGACTTCTCCGTTGAACTGCCCTCAAGAAGAGAGTGGAGAAACGGAGCTATTCTGCTAAAGTTCGATGTACGAACAATCACCCGCGGCTCCAAAACGTCAGAAGGTGTCGGAGCAGGGGTTTATCTAGAGACCACTAATAGTTCTCTGTCCTGGGAGGTGACAGTGTACGCTAGTGTCTTTCAAGCTGAAATGCTGACGATGCTGAAGGTCTGGCAGACAATGAACTTAGAACCTACACAAGGATGTAATATTGGAATTTTCATAGACAGCCAAGCCTCTATGAAAGCTTTGGATTCAGTAATGATGCGCTGAAGTTAGTGGAGCGGCTGGGTTCCGGCCATAGGAACATAGAGGGGAACGAGAAAGCCAACGACCTAGCCAAGCAGGGAATCTCTCCCCAGAGCTCGGAGACCAAGAAGGTTAGCAGCCCAATAGGTGGAGTTAACAATGCTATTTTTGACCATCACCTGCTCCTAGCCAGCCAAAAGTGGAAAGCACTGGAGACCTACACTATCTCTAGGGCAACTTGGCCTACTTATAACAAAGCAAAAACAATGGACTTCTTAAAAAGACCTCGACGAGATATTACCAAAATCACGGCAATTATCACGGGATATTGGGCCATAGGAGATCATACTGCCAAGTTCCGTTTAACGTCTGTTTTCGTAGCTGTGGAGAGACGAACGAGAAAGAAACCCTTGTTCACTTCCTGTGTAGCTGCCTGGCTTTAGCGAAATCTACAATCAAGGTACATGAGTTGTGGGAACGACACATTTGAGCCTTTAAAGAAGGAGAAGAAAGCTTCATTATGTATCTAAATTTATACAGTGTTCCTTTTCGCACACACTCTACGGTATTATAAAGCATCTTTTATAAATATAGCAGCTCGACTGTGGAGCATGCTTCCGCAGTCAGTTTGCCGAACCTTTACAAGATTTAAGGCACCCATTAAAATATAGGTATTGCTATCAGTTTTGCCGCAGTCAGTCATAGCAGTACTGACGGTGATGGCTGATATAATTATCTGTAAATTTTGATTTCCATCAATCATGATTGATGGAATAGATCGACGCTGGCATGAACATGTAATGGGCGCCCAAAGGCTGTATCAGAACCTAATTTTCAAGCAGTGGCAGCAGCAGCACTACAGGCTGCTTTTTAAATCAGAATTAAGAGCAGCAGCACACTTTTTATTTTACAGTTGCCAGATTTTGAAATGTCAAAATATGCTACTGTCTGACCAAAGCAGCTATTAGTTAATAGAAACAGTTTGCCGCTTTAGATGGTTTTGAATGGGACATGGCCTCCACAGCAAAGTTTGCCGAGATTAGCCTATTCCGCTAATTTCCAAAGCCTACAGCCCCCACAAAAAAAGAAATTCGACTGTGGAACACCCTTCTGCATATAGTATTTCCGAACTCATACAAATCCGACAGTCCAAACGCAAAGTACATTGTCACCTTTAACAGCATCACCAAGAACTCATGTATCCTTTCCTCTTTTTGGGGCGAAGCTAAGACCAAGACTAGATTAGTCGTGTCTTGTTCTTGCGTTTGATCATCACTAGTATGTAGATAAAGAACAAGAATAAAAGACGCAATAACAACCAACGATCCTAAGAAACTAACTACAAACATGCTGCTAAAAACCATGTAAACTACAGACAAATCTTAAGGTCAAGGCTTGATATTGACTGGGCTGGACCGCCATAGTGAAGAGGAATTTACTTAAATAAATAGAGGTGTAAAGAAAACCAACTTCATCCTAACAAACGATACATTCAACTTTTCTGTAAGAAGCAGCGCACACCTCACACAACTTATCCCCCACAAAAATAAAGAAACACGTTAATCTTCTCCTTCTACATTTAAACGTCTGCCAAATTGAATTTCATCAAAAGCCTACAAACCCCCAAAAATCCTATTCTCTACACTCTAAGAACGCAACGTCAAAATGCCTCCACAATGCGGTTTCTATTTAATATCTCTCATTTTGTTTACATTCCCCCGAGAGCGGCGAAAATAAACAAAAAAAATCTTAAATTAGCATCGAAAGTAATTTTAAATTTGCTTAAAGATTTCCCGTGTGTATTTAACACAAAGCGAAAACAAAAGGTGTTACCTTTGGGCTGGACCAAGTCAGCCTTCACCACATTGTTACTGTCGTTCCGCACGAGCTTGTGAAATACGAAACTGTGGTCATTCTGATGATGGACGCAAGTCGTCTTCTGGTCGATTTCAATTAGTTTTTCATTATCCTTGCAGCACTTCCGGATGCAGGGTATGCTATTGCAGACTAGCGGACTGTTGCAGGTCCTTGCCATGAAGTTGATGCGACGAACTACTGCATCACTGCCGTTTTTGTTGCCGATTCTGCTCTCATTCCCGGGTATTACAGTGTCGAGGCAGTAAGAGTCTGAATCGAAGTACTTGTCGACGTTGCTTACAACTAGGCTGCTGTCTTCTAGTTTGAACTTGTGATAGTCCCAGATGTATTCGATTACAACCTTCGATTCGGAGCAGGTAAAGGAGTCGGATTGAAAGATAACAGGGTTGTTGAAGAGCATGTAGAACACGTCAATTGAAACATCACTTGGTACACACTCTCTATTCTCGCCATCATACGAGTGACCAGCGGGGCAGCATTTATGTATTAAGTTCAACTTAGTCGATTCCCTAGCAGCACACGTCACCGCGTAGTATTCACTATCCAACTTCACAATGCAACTACTTCGGCTCAAGGAAATTTCAGATGTTATCTTAACCACAAACGGATCGTCACAAGTCGGAATCATGATTGTATCACTTTGCTTAATCGAGTATCCTTCCAGGACATCCTGATTTGCATCATAGTCCTCCTTCACCTCTTCACACATAAACTGACTCGATTTGAAAAACCCTAAACTATAATCCTTAAACTTATATCCTTTCGGGCAGCACGTGTTGATTTGAAACGATCCTTGCACAACAGCAGTTAACAGCAGTTTTAGTGTTAATATCCTTAAACCGGTCACTGCGAACATCCTTTCGCCTTCACCTGGCCACCGACGTCGATGGGTGAATAGAGCTAGCTCTGTGCTCGGTTCGATACACAATTGAATCCACGTCCACGCCCGCCTAGATTGCACGCACAACTGAACTTCGGAAAGCTTCTTCTTCAGTTCGAGAGTGGACGCCTGGAAGCTCCATTTTTACGCGCTGTTAACAGTGTTGGAACTTCTGCTACAACTGTAGTAGATTTACTACATTTTAACTCTCAGAAAATTCTGCTACATTTATTTCCCATTTGCTACACTTCCAAACTTCCAAACAATAGTACTGCAACTAAAATCTTAAAATTTTTAAGAGATAAGAAGAATTTTGTTTACTTTTATTTAAACAACGATGCGATATATTTCGGACTAAAATTTGAAAAATATATTTCTGAAGATGGTTCAAGCACAAATTTAGAGAGCATTTCGGAATTTCGTAAAAATATGCTGAATTATTATATAGAATTTTGCAACCAACTTAAGAAAAGGTTCAATGCTGATTACAAAAAGTTCTACCTTCTGACCTTTTTAAATCCAAAAAAAATTGCTTCCGGTGAGATTATTTAATAAAATTTAATATAATATATAATATTTAATAATCTATTGTGAGATTATTTAATGAATTCCCATATACTACAATCAGTTTAGAAACTTTGAATGCGCAATGGAGGAGCTTAATAGGAGAAAAAGATATAATTGAAAAATGTGAAAATGAAAATGTTGCTAAGTTCTGGATCAATTTAAGCAATGTTAAAAATGGGATAAACGAAGAAATTTACAAGGAATTAGCAGATTATATGTTAGACTTGTGCACCCTTCCTCACAGCAGCGCAGCTGCGGAGAGGAAGTTCTCTGACCTCAAATTTATAAAAGATTTTAAAAGAAATTTATTACAAACGGAGAATATCAAAAACTTAATGCTCTGCAAAGAATTAATTAAAGATGAATGTATTTTTGAGCCAACACAAGATTTACTTAATTATGCAGCTAAATTCACATTTTGCGACGGTAACTACAAATGAAAAATTAAGTATATCGCTGGAATATATAAATATCCGTTAGTTCCAAAAAAGCGCATTTACTTGAACATTTTGAAAAGTGCGCTTTTTGTTTCTTATATTGAATTATTTATTTTTACAAAATACTGTTTGTTATGAAAAAAAGGGTATATTTCTGTTAAAAATGATGAATTTATGTTTATTTATGTTTTTGTTAATAAAACCGTTACTTCACTACATTTATTTTTAATCTACTACATTTTTTTTACTGATTTACTACATTCCTTCCCTTCACAAGTTCCAACACTGGCTGTTAACCATAATCGCGAATTTATCGAAACCTCCCAATATTTTTGAAATCATCGTGTATTTGTAGATATTAGCTGCGAACTGAATGCGAGAGATGTTTTGAAACATTAGAAAGGAATTGAGTGATAAGGCCATTACCAACGGGCTCTTGTGGATTAATTGATTTTTGCCAGATGCTGTGCGATATTTATTTCTTAAATCGAATGGAAATTCATAAGCAATTAAGATGTTCGAAATTCTATCATAAATTATATGGATTTATAATAGGTGATTTATTAGTTTCGCATTTGTGGTAGAGACCGCACAAGAAGTGGAGGAACTATTTTGGAAAAAGTTATTTGGAAAACGAAGGATAGAGGAAGTTAGGAGTCTAAGAGGTGCCCTAAATGAAGGCGATGAAACTTACGGTTGAACTCGATGATGTACAAAAAGGTCCATTCTACCGCAATCCGTCTGACCAGGATCAGATAAGCAGGTATACATGTTCATTCCCCCATTCAACCAAATCTGTGCAGCCTAGGCAGAACAAATGGTTTAATGAGGCATACATGAACGAAATAAAAGCAAAAAAAGCTGTGAAGTCAGGAACGAATCTATTGCCCAAAGCTCGTAGACTGGTGGACTTCGCTGCTGGAGCTAACATGACAGGGGCCAGCACGAAATTTCAACACAGAAGAATACCCCAGGTCCCAGCCCTTGTTGAGGGTAGATTTAGATGGTGGTTTTAGGGGCACAGTTCCGCCTGTAGCGGCAATAGAGGAAGTATGTTTTCTCAGGGTCGTTTCCCCGACGTTTCGCCAACAGCACCACCTTCTTTGGAGGCTCTTTGGTTGTTTGTATTGCATGGTTGGTGGACATTAGGGCTCGCCCCAGCTAGTAAGGTTGAGATGGTGGAGAGAGTCACCTTCTCGTTAAAAGACGCTTCTTCTGCCAGCAGTCCCAAATTGCAGTGTTCACCATCCTGACAACGTCATCTGTGAATTTTATGCGGTGCACTTTGTGGAGTATACTCCACTCCTACACCCTTAGGGTCTTCTTTTGGACCCCTATCCTTTCAACATAATGCCAGTGGGGTCTTCTGTTGCTGCCGAGAAGTACCGGGTTACAAAAAGGCTGCGCGGGAGCTTGTTCCCGTCTACAGCAACAAGGCTTGCTCATTCCAAGGCTGAAGGCGGCCCATCATAGAAGGTGCACCGACTTCTACTGACCTGAGCTGTTCTGAGCCCTTAGCCAATTCGGCTACCGCTTCCTGAACACTTCCTTGCACGGTAACTAGTTGTTTCGTGGTCAGAAGAGTCTCCGGATTGTTAGTCGCAAGCCCGCCCATTCTGACATTTCCTGCTATTTGACAGAAGATCGGCTTTGGAGTCGTTCTAGACTTCATTATGGGTGCGTCCGACTTTTCTGAAGGCTTTTCAAACCGTATGGCCAAAGCCTTCGCCCTTTTCGCCGGGTTATTATGCCCTAGAGAACATCCAGATGATCTAACTCTCTTCTTATTAAGAAAATCGGTATCCCTTGCTTCCTCGGGGGCCACGCAGACCCTACCAGCCTCTACACGGGAGTAGTCAGTTTCCAGATATTGCATTATACGTTTTCGGGCTGCGCCACTTGGAGGAGGTTGCTTTTTCGAGTCGCCTCTCCGATTAGGTGCCCTTACTTCCGCAGGAGATCCAAGGAGATGAAGGAGTGACGTCAACGCACTCCGCCCCTGAGTTTACGGACGCAGATGCCCTCCCTGAAGAAGAATCCCGAAAACTCCCCTTCACTGGGACCACATTCTACATCTTGATGTATGGATCCAAAAATATCTAACTGGCCTTGTATGTCGTCCTTTTGGGAGTTGTGGGAGCCCCAGAAATATTTGGAGCGTTAAGTGCTCCATCTTCCTATATTGATATCTCGCTGGGTGAGAAAGGAACGTCGCCCATGGCAGAGCTCCGTATCTCCTTTTGGAAGAAGGACCTTTGGACCGAAGTTCGTCTAGTATTCGAAGTGCATCGTTAGTAGTACATTCACGCAGTACCATTCATAACTTCAGCACGATTGTTTACACATTAGGATTGCGGTTTTTATCGAGTTTAGATCCGCCGTATTCAGTCCGCTCCATGGATCTGGAGCAAGATGTGGCCTAAGGCCTTGTACGACGGTCTTGGAGTCAGTGCTCCCTGCTTGTGCCGTGTTCGATTCATATTGATGAGTACATAGACTTGACTAGCTACAAACAAGGCCCTCAAAAAGTGACATCAAATTTTTAATTTTTGCTCGAAATTGTTTTTCGCATTCATTTTGGCGCCCCTTGCGACCGCTCCACTCGCTCTACCCCAGGGCCGGCGCGGCAGCAGCTCTAGTTGTGGAGGAAGGAACTGCCACAACCTACCCCAGATATTTTTAGTTCATCTACTCCCAACCATTACTATCGTGACTTTGACATCGGGGCATCGAGAAACAACTCGTTGGAGTGTTATGCCTCCTGAAACGAGTTGAATCTCACCAACCAACCGATGGAATGGTATGGGGATCAAATGGTAGTATCGGCCTCAGGGACCTTTGCTGGTGCCGGGACATCAAAGAGATAATTCCTGAGTAACGCCATCTGCGATCTAAGATCTTCCTTCCATCGTAAAAATCCAACCGTCACGAATCCTCTAGGCAGGCCTCGGATATGACGGACTCAACGGCAACGACTCAGGCAACAGGATATGGAATTCGATCTTGGAACATGGAACGTCACGACGCCCAACAGAACGGGCGCTCTGCGTTCACTTTTATTAGTACTAAAAAAATATAACATAAAGAGCCCTTCAAGGAACCAGATAGACCCATGTGGTATAATGGATCTAAAAACCCACAAGGTACTCTCCAGTTGATCATCGAATGAAAGAAAAGATTTCGGAGTAGCATTCATCATAAAGAAGGAAATGGAATCACTGTAGTAATAGATACATAACATTAGTCTTATAAACGTCCACTCGCCCACAGAAGAGAAAACGAATGAGAAGAAAGCAAGATTATACCAAGAGCTAACAAACACCATCAGGTTAATACCGTCAAATGACATTAAAATGGTGCTTGGAGATATGAATGCCAAAGTAGGAAAAGAAGAGGAGTTCCTAGGAATCGTAGGAAAGCATAGCCTTCACAACGTTACCAATGACAACGGTAGTAGACTGATCGACCTCGCAAGCTCAAACTCAGTAAATAAGTTCAACAATGTTCCCGCACAAAAATATCCTAAAGATGACGTGGCAGTCACCAGACGGCGTAACTAATAATCAAATTGACCACGTCCTAATTAAAAGAAGAGATGTCACGAGTATACTGAATATGAGAACTATGAGAGGAGCGTGCTGTGGCTCGGACCACTATCTAGTCAAGGTGAAATTGAGAACCCGGACAGCAACCAAAACGCATAGAGTGCAAACTCAACCAAAATACGATATAGATAACCTAAAACTGGAAGAAATAAGAGATGCCTACCAGCATGCTGTCGTACAAAACTTGAGAGTGGCAGAATAACAGCCCAACATCAACAACAAATTGGAGCAAATTAAAAGCAGCATAAAGGGGGCATCAGAAGAGGCACTAGGCTGGGCCCCCAGACAGACTAGAATTGATTGGTTTGACCAGGACTGTAGAGCCGCAATAGAAGAAAAAAACCAAGGCCAGGATGGAAGTCTTCAAGGAAAAAAGAAAAATGGCAGACAAGCTTTACAGAAAGAAGAAGATGAAGATCTAAACAGGAGAATCTTAAAGATACAGGAAGATTTCAATGAACGGAGAATTAGACAAGCGTAAAAAGGAACTCGCCTGATCACCAATAAGTTTCAGCCAAGAATGGACATCTGCAGACATAGATGGGATAGGAGAAAATAAAGGTGTAGAGAGTATTTTCAGGACTTATTGAATCCTATCCCCATACTAAAAGAGAATGCACAGGCCGAGGCATCCCAATAGAACCACCGACACTGGATGGGGTATGGGAAGCTGTACAAAGGCGAAACAGCAACAAATCGCCAGGAAGCGATGGAATAGTAGCTGAGCTACTAAAGGAAGGAGAACCGCAACTATTACGAAGGTTACACGAACTCATATGCAGCATCTGGGAGGACGAAGTTTTACCAGGTGACTGGAAGAAAACGACTATATGCCCAATCTACAAGAAAGGAGGTAAATTAACCTGCACAAACTACAGAGGCTTTTCACTCCTCAGTACCAGCTACAAAACCTTCGCAATCCTTGTGAAACAAAAACTAGAACCTATAGCGGAAGGCCTTATAGAAGAATATCAAGCTGCTTTTGGGACAAACAGGTCAACATCGGACCAATTGCTGACCTTAAGGCAAATTCTGGAGAAAACCTGGGAAAGGGATGTAGACGTATACCAGATATTTGTCAACGTTCAACAGGCATATAACTCAAGAGAGAGGCTATACGAGATCTTAAAGGAACTAAGGGTCTCCTCAAAGCTGGTACAAATGATCAAATGCGCAACGAATGGCTCACTGGGAAGGTAAGGATTCAACAGCAAGGTAAGGTAAGGATATAACAGAAGAGTTCGAAGTACGACAAGGACTTAGACAAGGAGATGGACTGGCCCCCATGCTTTTCAACCTTGCCCTAGAATGGGTAATAAGGAAAACGATAGTCCAGAGAAGTGCATCAATAGCTACACAGTCGGTACAATTACTGGGTAATGCGGATGACGTGAACATCGCGGAAAGGTCCTTTTTGGCAGCAAAAGAAGCTTATGTCAAATTAAAAGAGGCGGCAAAGGACATATTCCTGAAAAAAAACGAAGAAAAACGAAACTCTCACTCTACAAAAAAGTAAAACGTCCAGAACTGTGTTATGGTAGCGAGACTTGGACTATAAACAGGAGAACACATAGAGAAACAAATGAACAGATTTGAGGGAACAGTTCTCAGATGCATAATAGGCCCAACCAGAGAGGATGGAATATGGCGAAGCAAGGAAATATGAAAATTTGGACGATCCAGAACCACGACCTTCTCAACTTTGTTTAAAATCAACAGACTGAGACTAGCCGGCCATGCAATCGGAATGGAGGACAATCGTATCCCAAAACGGCTTCTGACACAATTTCGGGCAGTAGGCGAGTAGGTAGGCCCTAGAAGAGATGGGTAGACGGCTGACGCGTTGGGAAGTCCCCTGTCCCAGACGCAAATACCCGAGAAATTACTATACACCGATCGAAAATCAGCGACGGGGGATTCCCCGTTTTGTTCAAAAGACGCGCACACGGGTTGATTGCTCGCAGGATTTGCCAACGTTATAATCGGTTTTTTTTTAATTTTGGTTATTTTTCACAATATCGATTATTTTCAATGGAGGCTGGGGGACTTTTGTATCCACGGGGCCCTGGGCTGCAGCCCCAAAAGCCCTTAAGTAGATCCGCCCTTGCACCTGAAGAGCTATGAACCTACCGCGACCGAGCTTAGTTAGTCCCAATCTCATGCACAGTAGGTATGAGAGAGTAACTGGAAAAAATTTGAGGTTTGTTGAAATATGTACTATCTGTCGTCCACTTACTCTTAAACTTATACCCACCTGACGCCTCACGACCCCAAAACTCTTCTTACCATCAAACTAAACTTACTACTGGACCTAATCGACATTACACTATGAAGTTGCATTTACATGACTGACCAGTAGTAAACAGGTTGTTGTCTGAGCTAAGAACTGTCACAAAAAAACAAAGAAGTTCAACAAAACTTATTAATCATGTACCAAAATTCATTATAAAATACCATTAAATCACCGAAAACATGCAATTCTGATTTTCTTTAAGAACATAAATGCAAACTTATCTTTAAAAATTATTTTATTCGCAATTAACTACAATTTTAAAATAAAAATGTTACCCACTTACTTTGGGGGATGTAGCCTACCACGCCACCTGTTTAGTCATACATTAAGCTGTATTGTATAGAAATGCACAGCATGGACACCAAATTGGTCTAAAAAATCCATTCCCGACTGTCAAAATATTGCTCTAACCTCGAAATTTTTGAATACAACGCGCAATAAATAACTTTCGGATAAATCCAATTATTTCCAAAGTTTAATCTTGACAAAACTGCAATGTGACTACAAATAAAAATGGATGATTCCAAGTATTCGGTGATAGATAAGTCTCATTCAAAGACAGCAGGAAATGGTACAGTGAATGGCTTCCCAGTGAAGAGGAAAATCTTAAACGGAAATGACCCCGAAAAATCTTCAAAGAAGGTGAAAAGCCCCGAATTAAAAGTAAACAAGCAACAGAATCTATTCAACGGCAATGGAGCCGCGAAAAACAATGGTGCACCGTCAATTCTGCAGCAGAGGCAAAGCCTTCCAGTTTATGGCTGCAGACACAGGTGAATATTTGTGGTTAGTGTGTTTTGCTGCTCATGGCTAAATGGAGTTTGAAATTTGTTACAGACTAATGCATGACTTCAAGAAATCCGACACGTTTTTAATTATGGGCGAAACAGGCTCAGGAAAAACCACTCAAATCCCGCAATTTCTGCTTGACTCTGGATACGGGAATAGAGGCATAATTGCCATTACTCAGCCCCGCAGAGTAGCCGCTATCACAGTGGCAAAGCGTGTTGCACTGGAGTTGGGGTGTAAATTGGGAGAAACTGTGGGGTTCACGGTTCGGTTTGAAGATTGCACATCAGAACTGACTAAAATAAAATTCATAACCGACGGATGCCTTCTGAGGGAAGCCTTATCAAACCGCCTGCTGAAGAACTATAGTGCAATCATGCTGGACGAAGCTCACGAGCGGACGGTGAACACAGATGTACTATTTGGAATTGTTAAAGAAGCCCAGAGACAGCGAAAGCTACGGAACATGCCTCCGTTGAAAGTAATCATCACATCGGCCACTATGGACATTGATCATTTTGGCAACTACTTTGGAGTAAACGGAATGTACTTGGAGGGCCGGACTTTCCCGGTTAAAGTAATGCACACTAAAGAGCCTCAGAGTGATTATCTGCATGCATGCCTTGTTACTCTGTTTGAGATTCATCGAACTGCCCCACCTAAGTGAGTTACAATTGCATATGCTGTAAAATCTGTAATAATTTTCACCTTTCCAGCCATGATGTTCTGGTATTCCTAACGGGCCAAGAAGAAATCGAAGCTATGGCACAGCAGATCAGACTAATTGCAAAAGTATTGATTAAAACTTTCCCCCTGAACTTGCAACTAATAAAATACATTTCAGACCAATGACCTTAACGCACCAAATTTGCGGGTGTTCCCACTATACTCTCAGCTACCTCAAAACAAGCAGTTGGAGTGCTTTATACCATGCTCAGCAAACACTAGAAAAGTTATCTTGGCGACAAATATTGCCGAAACGTCGATAACGATCCCTGGGATTCGCTTTGTGATTGATAGTGGATTTGTAAAGCGACGGGTTTACGATCCATCAACTGGAATGGATACGTTGAAAATTGTAAGAATTTCACAGGCTCAAAGTTGGCAGAGATGTGGACGTGCTGGCCGCGAGGCGGAAGGATGCTGCTATCGAACGTATTCAAAACATGAAATGGAACATTTTGAGAAAATGCCTAAGCCGGAGATTTTAAGAAGTAATATTACTTCAACGGTGAGTTTTGCCTGAATGTATTGAAATTCTTAAGGTTTTGGTTTAGGGCTCATGAAATATGTCGAGAGGTCCTTCCGACCGTACTACCGAACCTGTCGATTCTCAAAGAACTAAACCTGGAGGCAGTGCTAGATTGCATTGCCCGATACCATTCCTGCTACTCTGGACTTAATCAAATGTCCGTCAGAAGATGGCATATCGCTAGAATTGTTGAAAGCCGAATCAGACCGGAGATCCGCTACAGCCAATCCTAGAAATATCATGGAACACCTGTACCTTTCCAGAGGATTGGACGGAAGGTATCATAGTCAAAATATCAAAAAAGGGGGACCTAAGAATATGTGACAACTGATCCTCCCTTTACCTTGCTTTCATTGACTATGAGAAAGCGTTCGACTCGGTTGATAGAAGCTTCATATGGCGAGCTCTACAACAATTTCAAATTCGAGCTCTTCACAATGGAAAATTATTCGACAAGTTTGAAGTGAACTCAGGAGTACGACAAGGATGCTACTTTCGCCATTATTATTTCTTATCGTCACATGTTTGTAAGCGCTCTAGATAGTAGAACAGGTGGAATATAATGGGGTTTGCTAGGCCGCCCTAAAGATCTCGACTACGCGGATGATATCTGTTTGCTGGCCCACAGACACCAGGATCTCAAACATGTTAAACAATTTGGCAACAGTAGTCCAGGAGGCTTAAGGCTAAATCCGACCAAAACCACAGAAATGCGAATAAATACAAACCCCCTTGAACGAACTGCGTTGAATAAACATGACGTGGAACTGGTAGATAAATTCTGTTACCTCGGTTTCTTAATACTTATTACCAAAAATGGCGGGGCAGAACAAGATGTCAGTTCCCGAATAAATAAAACAAGAAGGGCATTTGTATGCCTGTCTCGCATTTGAAAACTCAATTAACAACAAATTGCGGCTGTTTAGCTTCAACGTTAAGGCAGTCCTTTTGTATGGTTGCGAAATATAGAGTCACCCAATTCATCACAGGGCGCGTACAGGTTTTCATCAACAGATGTTTAGGGTTAGGTACGGTAGAAATGGCTGCTCTCCCACTAGGGAGCCCACTTGGGCGCAGCATTTGGCCCATTGTGATGCCATTCCAGTTTTGAGACAAAATCCAGAGGTCAGGAACACCAGTGCTTTCTAGCTCACTCAACCCTTCAGGAAAAGATGAGCGAAGGGAAATCCCTCTTTTTTTTCTCTCAAGGGCCGGACATGTACAGAGAAGATGCGAGACAGTTTCTTGCTCATCTTAATTACTACAGCTTCTGCATGAGTCGTTGGCGGGGGGTCCCAGTCTATCGGCGTGAGGGACGCACCTTCATTACATGGCTTATCACTTTTCAACTGAACAAAAGATTTCGAACGCTTTGCGTTCAAAGTTGGCCATGTTGTGTGAAGAGTGCGGCTGTTGCTGTGCTCCATCTCAGCTCGAGGTAAGCTGATTTTTCTCACAGCCAGTTAATAGGTGGCTAGGACATTCCCATCTGAGCTAAGTAGGGTGTCCTTTCCACTTCGGTTCCCTGTCTAGCTAGCTCATCTGCCTAGCAGTTACCCCTAATTCCCTGTGTCCAGCAATAAATAATGACCCAGTCGGGGTAACATCGTCTGTCCAGTCATCCTTGGTCGGAATATGATATTGAAACCTTTTTCCAAGGCCCAAGTTAATCTAGGTTGTCTGCAGCGGTGGCGAACATTCTAAGGATACTTTAAAATACGGAGCCACACCACTCCTACATTGAACGACATAAATGTTGCTCGTTTCGTAATAATTATTCTTTCCGGGTGAGGTTATTAGCTTCACGCAAACCTTTCTTGGAAGAGGCTAGCTTAGTTTAAGAAGCTAAGGGACTAGACCTTAATTTAAAAAGCTTACTGTCCCACCACAAAGGTTTGGTTTTACCCCTGAATTTCTTAATGGGATAGGCTGCTTCCAATGCATTATTTAGGAGGCTGCTGAGGTTCCTCCTCTGATATTGGAGGTTTTCAGCGTTCCAAAATTGGGTAGGAATATCCTCAAGAAGTGATCTTTTCATCACTTGTCTATATACGGCCCAATCCCTGTTTCGGACATTCGTGTAACCAGGGGCCTTCTTCACAGTTGAGAACATATTTACATTGACTGTGGTCGGGGAAGGAGGGTTCGCTGGATATTCTCCAACTGTCTACATAATTGAGCAAGTCTAAGGAAACAAGAGTAATGTCCAAGACTTCTTGTCTTACCCTTGTAACGAATCTAGGTCCATATCCTCTGTTGCACAGCAAGAGATTATTTCGGAGTAAAAGGTCAAAAAGCAACTCATTTTTTAGAGCCGGTTTAGACTGTGCGCTCCAGTGCATGTGCCTCACGAACTTTGTGGAAAAAGGGAGAAGTGAGGTGGTACCTCTGATCAACCCCACTACTCCCTTCATCCACAAACGTTCGAGAGCGCACCGTCTAAACCGGCTCTTACACTTGTGTTTGAGCTGCCCCAAACGGAGTTGTGAACATTTGCATTACATCCAATGATGAGGCTGCCTCCATAATTAATCTCAATTACCGTTATGTCAGCCTCGATCTCCTCCGGTTTGATAGTTAAGGGCCAGGGTGTATACAAATTGTTGTTTTGGCGTGGGTGGTCGGATGAAGCGCTCGTGTATTTGGCCCTTAGATCAACATCTCCCACCAAAAGAAGTTGGGCAAAGTCGCCCAGTTTGTTATCAGTCGTTGACGGCGAAGGAAGGCCTGAGATTTTGATATCCTCTTGGGATAAGAAAAGGGGCCAGGGTTGGTAGGTAAGTACCCTCAGGCATCTTAGGATCAGCTACTTCCGTTCCTGTGTCAACCGCAGTGTTAGTTACTTTGGGTTCAGAAACTTCCATACCTGTGTTACCCGCAGTGCCCGAGGGCTCACCATCTGCAGCCGCAGGTGGAGCATTTGAAGCCACTCCACTCTGCTTGAGGGCAAGATGTCTTTTTTGAAAAGCCTCAGTGTTATGGAAGAGGAACCGTAACTTATGACGCCACCAGGTTTCGCCAAAGGTCCTAGCGAGTCCTTGCTAGTTACGAGTGAACCGCTCGGCCGTCACCTTTCGGATCCTCCAGTTTCCTTATCTTCCGCGATGACGTCTGTAGCTGTTTACTCAACCGAATGATATCCAGAATAGCCCGGCTGGTTCCGCTGGGATTCAGGAACGCGCTCTCGGTCGACTCGGGATCTTCTCACTCATAACTACCTAAGGTGTAGCGCTTGGCCATTCTTCCCCAATTCTGGATAAGGCTATTTTATAGAGATCGACAGATCTTTGATGCGCACAAGCGATAAGTTTCACGCGGCCCTGATGCCATCCGCCATCGCAACTATAAGAAGCAGTGCCAGGATAGCCCTAAAAAAATTAGGAGGAATATCGTCGCGATTCCGCTGGAGGGCAACTGTTTCCGAGCAATGTCCCATTAGGAATTAAAGGAACGTAAGTAAAGGAAGAAAAGACAGAAGAAGCACCGCCTTTTTGTGTGCGGACGGTTCCCACCCTGAAAATGGTATAGGGCTGGGCACAAATGGTTTAAAATTTTGACTGCTTACATGCCAGTTTTGCTAAATTTTTCCAAACCTCAATCTCTTCGTTGATTTGTCTACCAAAGCGCAGTGTCTATTTTACGAAATATCCAGATTTAAGGTAGTTCGGTCGTTTCAGCATAATGCACTGAAATTTTTTCGGGAGTTTTTGCAATCGATAGAGAATTAAAAATGCGATTTTTTATGATTTTTTAATTATACCCTTACCGGGCTTTTGTAAAAGATATAAACAAAAATAAAAATAAAAAATTTGATATTTCTCAATATGGCAGCCCTTCAGTTGACATCGGACGGAAGTAGCATTGCCAGTCCAACGCAGTGCACAATTCAAATTGGTTTCAGTTGGATGGTTCCAATAAAAATTCCTTTTATATTGTTTTCAATCGTTTTGTTTGTAATAAACATATTAATTAATTAATAACTGAATTAATTAAATCATTGTACAATAAAAATAATAATTTTTATATAGTAATACGAAATAAAAATGAGGAAAATGTTTGTCTGAAACCAACTGAAACCAATTTGAATTGTGCACTGCGTTGGCCTGGCAATGCTACTTCCGTCCGATGTTAACTGATGGGCTGCCATATTGAGAAATATCAAATTTGTTATTTTTATTTTTGTTTATATCTTTTACAAAAGCCCGGTAAGGGTATAATTAAAAAATCATAAAAAATCGCATTTTTAATTCTCTATCGATTGCAAAAACTCCCGAAAAAATATCAGTGAAAATTTTTTCAGGAAATCGAATTTTATGTGGTCATATCGTACTTTTCCATAAGAGCCAATGTTAAAAAACACGAACTTCAAGTCAAGTTTTTGAAAAACTTAGCCCGGTAAGGGTATAATTAAAAAATCGTAAAAAATCGCATTTTTAATTCTCTATCGATTGCAATAACTCCCGAAAAAATTTCAGTGAAAGTGCTGAAACGACCGAACTACTTTAAAGCCACAGAGTTAGGTTTGTTATACACCTGCGAATATTTCTGCTATAAGACAGTGCGGTAAATAATGAAATCGACGAGCAATGAGAGCAGTCCACCGCACTCTTATTGAGGTAACTCTTAACGCGGCCAAGGAATTATTATGCGCAGTAGTAGAAAGGATATCAGGGGTGGTAGCACGTAAGTTGTTTCAATCGACCTCTCCATACAAAATTTTTGTATGAAGAGGTCGGTTGAAACGCCTTAAGGCCCGTGGAGACGCTAAAACATGGTACGACCAAAAACCTGCAGACGGTAAGATATGTGCTAAGACCGATTTACTTGAACACCGCTCTCTTGTCAAAATATTTCAAGTTAATCTGTCATTCAGTTGTCAACTGGTAAATTGAAACATTTCGTGTACCAGTAAATTTGGTCAAACAAGTCCGCAAATGGTAGGACATGGTATCATCAACACGAAACTCCGCCCACGAACATCGACGGAAATCAAACCAGTTTTGATTTTAGTCGGACCGTTGGTCGGGCCAAAAAACTGGTACGCGTACCGGCCCGTACACGGCTAACATCACCTCGAACATGGTCCCTGCTAACATCACCTCGAACATGGTCCCTGTACCATGTTTACTCGTACCATGTTTTAGCGTCGCCGGTACGGGCCGGTACGCGTACCAGTTTTTTGGTCCGACCAACGGTCCGACTAAAATCAAAACTGGTTTGATTTCCGTCGATGTTCGTGGGCGGAGTTTCGTGTTGATGATACCATGTCCTACCATTTGCGGACTTGTTTGACCAAATTTACTCGTACACGAAATGTTTCAATTTACCAGTTGACAACTGAATGACAGATTTACTTGAAATATTTTGACAAGAGAGCGGTGTTCAAGTAAATCGGTCTTAGCACATGTCTTACCGTCTGCGGGTTTTTGGTCGTACCATGTTTACTCGTACCATGTTTTAGCGTCTCCACGGGCCTTTACGTGCTACCACCCCAGGGCACTTGTTGCTTTGATTTCGGGACATTGCGCTCTGAATTACCTATGGAGGATAGGAAGGACTATAGGCTTTGCCTTAAAGAAGATTGAGTCAGACCTTTATGTTTTCTGTGAGTGCTCGCGATAGCGATAAACGACAATCTTTCTCGAACAGTCAAGTCTAAGCGACCACTAGGCAAATTGCTGAGCCTGTTCAAGCGCCGAATCTGTTCATAGACATAAGGTATAGGAGTGTAGTACAATAGACCAAGCAAAGCGGCTGCTATGGTTTTGGGTCCGACACATCACCAAAAGAAAGTAAGCAGAAGTGATAGAGATAACTCTATGCAAAGGAATCGCAAAAGGTGGTCCGATTTGGCAACTCTCGAAGAAACTTATAGTGGGATTGATTAGCGCAGACAAATAAAGACAAAATCCCTATAAACCCTACCATGTTGAAAATCAAATAAGCGAAAATAATCACCATAACATTCTCTCTCTTCCATTACAGATCTTACAACTATTAGCCCTCGGAATAGATTGCAGAACGTTCGACTTCTTAGATAAACCATCTCCAGAGGCAATAGAAAATGGCTACAAGCAGCTATTCTTGATCAATGCAATAAAATCGGTGAACAATCCCGAACTAACTACTCAAGGCCGAAAGATGTCGTGGTTTCCTCTAGATCCTCGATTCAGTAAGCTACTTCTTAGCGCCCCAGAATTTGGTTGTCTCGAAGAAATGCTCAGTCTGGTTGCGATTTTGTCTGGCGAAAATGTCTTTATAAATACAGCAGAGAAACGCGATCAAGCAGCACTCGCACACGCCAAATTCGAATCGAAGCTTGGTGATCATTTGACGCTGTTGAATGTTTTCACCGAGTTCCTAAAAACAGAAAAAATAAAAGTAAATAACAGGAAAATGTTTAGTGATTATTTATTAATAATTTTTGTCTTCTTTCAGTTATGGTGTCATGATAATTTCCTCAATACCAGAAATCTCTTATATGCACGAGATGTAAGAAATCAATTACAAGAAATTTGCGAAAGATGCGAAATGCCATTGAATAGCTGCGGAAATAATTTAGATCAGGTTCGAAAGTGCCTTCTCTCTGGTCTATTTAACAATATAGCGGAACTGCAACGTGATAATTTCTATTTAACAATAAGTAGTCGTCAAAGAGCCAAGATCCATCCATCTAGTGTATTAAGTGGAAAATCCAGGCCATCATATGTTCTATTCACTGAACTAGTTTCAACAGAACGTAATTATCTTAGATTAGTAACATCAATTGAACCTGAATGGATTGAGGAGGTTGTCCCAAATTATCCATATCTTAACAAAATGAAAGAATTTTGAAATTCTTCAAATTCTAAATGGACGAATGATAGTTAATAATGTGTAAAGTGTTTTGTACATAATTGGTAAGATTTTGTTTTTGTGTTCATTGATTAATATTCTTTTTATAAATCTAAGATTCTTGAGCGATATCAGGTTGATATTGTTTTGATATTTGTTTTTATAACTTTTAATTAATTTGTACATTTTTTTTATGGAAATAGTGCGAAAAATTCGTTTTCTGAATTTAAGTCAGTTTATAATAATTAAATTGAAAAGAAAGTTGTAAAATAGTTTTTTTTATTTAATTGGCGGATCTTTTTCTTATAAATTTTGCCAGCTTTTAGGAACCTGGAAATCGTGGCTGAAGGAGGTAATATTTTTGTAGGTTCTTTCTTCTTTCTCTTCTTTCATCCGTTAGCTGGCGGTCCGAGCAGAACGTCCCCGCAACGGATACGCTGCGGTCGGTGCCGCTGGGTCTCGAAATCTGCTCATGTTTCGTTTTCATTCTTGTCGGTTTTTGGCGACGTTTCGAGCCTCGGTAACTGATAATCGTTTCTTCTTTAGGTCACCCTAGATATTCTTTAGCCAGGTTTTCTTCGGGTCCGATTGCTGGATTCTCCTGCCTGCGGTACGGTCTTGCCAGAGAAGTTTTCGTGGCAAGCGGTTTTCATCCATTCGGCAAACATGTCCAAACCACCGTAGTCGACGTTCTTCTTCGATCAGTGTTTTGTTGATCGCATCTTCCTCTAACATCTGCCTCTAACATCGCATTTGGAAGACCTCGAGCTTCTTAACGTTCGGTTTGTGCAGGGTCCACCTTTCAGATCCATAAACAAGAATCGGAAGGATCAACGTTCGGTATAGGCGTACTTCTCTTTTGATGAAAATATTTGTTCGTTTCCATATGCACCACTTGAGCAAGGCGAATGTTGCTGTTGCCTGACCGATGCGGCTATGAACGTCAGCCGACGATCCCACTTTCGTTTCCTCAACCAATGATCCCAAACATTTGAACATCGGAACCTGTTCGATTTGGCATCCATCCGTCCGTTTTGAGCACTTTGGTCTTTTCCGCATCGATTTTTAACCCGTACTCGGGCGATGCGATAAATGTCGTATAAGATGTCTGTTGCTTCGGCATCCGTGTCGATGAAGATGGCGCTATCGTCGGCGAACATCAAGTCGGTTAAGAATTGTTGTCGTGTCGAACTCAGAGCCGTCAATCGAATGCTTCACGCATAATCGCGTCGATCACAACGTTGAAGAGAAGTGGCGAAGCGACATCTCCTTGACCCGTTTGAATAGGAAACACACCTTGGATACGTCGCTTCGAATAGGAACGCTGCTGGTTGAGCCATCGTACGACGCTTGGAAAAGTTGGATGATTCTCAATGGCACGTGTTCGGTTTCCAAGACTCTCCACAAGCTGTTCCAATCAATGCAATCGAAAGCGGATTTGAAATCAATGAAAATGACGACAGTTCGTTCGCAACGAATTCGACCTTCCATTAGCTGACGGAGTGCGAAGATTTGATCAATTACATCCTCGATGTTGTCTAAATCCCGCTTGTTCTATCCGGCTCGTTTGCTATCGATGTTTCTGTAGCATTGATTGTATGATTTTCGAAATACTTTGCCGCCGATTGAATGGAGGCGATAATTCTTGCATTCCCGACTGTCGCCTTTCTTTAAAATTGGGATAACGATCGCTTTCTTCCACGCCGACGGGACACGATCCGAATGCCATATGTGTGTTATGAGGACATGGAGTCATCGTGATAAGACACATTACCAGGTCCTGGAGGATCATCGGAGGTAAAGGGCCCTCATCTTCGAGGGCTGGATAAAAAGAAGCCATCCTGAGTTTTTTCTGTTTCAACTTCAGGTCGACTGCAGTAAGGTCGTCGACACTAAATTGAGGGAAAAGAAAAATGTGAATATCACCAGAATACCTGTTCCGGGGTTTTCCTTGGCTGATGCCAGGCGAACCAAAAGAGCAGCAGATCAGATTCCTCAGGACCTTCATGGAAACATTAGCGAGGGCAACTTGCACCCACTGCCATTGATGCTTAGGGATCTTCCCATTCTCATCTAGGACGCGGTTATTTTACGATCCTTCTGCGCAACTTCTGCGAAGGATATCGCTTTAGTTCCGAACGTCTTAGATATTTTGGAACTAGACTGCGGATGCTTGGCTGTTCCTCCACAGATCGATGGCGTTTAGATGTTTGTTTACACCTGGACAGCTCTAGGGTGAAATTTGGAATGATCTGCTTAGACCAAGCAATATCATCCTGGATTTTGGTGAAATCGCTCTTGGACGCTTGGTCTGCTCCGATCGGGTTGGTAGCCAAGCGGCGAAGGATTCTGCTGCCCAGGCGGCGTTATTGGTGCCCTCCCTTTGGTGTTATTAGATGTTTGGCCCTTCTGCAGACCGTGTTAGCTTGGGGGACCCATTTTCGAAGGAGGGAGCTTGTAGCTTCCTTTGGTTTGGGCAGGGTCGAAGGTGCCGTAGCCCTTTTTTCGCGGGATTTGTGGTTCCTTCCTGTTTTGGTTTAGGGGAACCAGACCCCTATTTTGTTTTTGTGTTTTAAGTTTAAGTTTATCCATTGGCTACTCCCACGAGTAGCGGAGAAAGGAAGTCCACCCAGTAGAGATCCGCAATACTCAGGTAAGGCTGATTAGAACCGGAGATCACCAGGTATCCGAAGCACGACTGAGCTATTTTTACTTGGTCCCCAGCAACTTCATCATCAGCACGGTTCGCATTACACCAGAAGACAGGGAGAGGAACGAAAGGTCGTCCTGACTGTCTGCTACGTTCGAGAATGCATTACCCAGCGCCAGCGCGATGGACTAGTCACGTATACGTGGAGGCCGTCGTCACCTCACCTGCCGTCTTCAAGGCAAAAGACGAAAGACTTATCGGCCTGAAAGATTTAGCCGAGGTGTTATCCGAACGCTGGCTTGGGTATAAATGTTATGTTGGCGTTCCTCCAGACAGATGGAATGTATACATGTGCGAAGGATATTTTGCATAATAAGGGAGTGACAAGGTCGTAGCCCTCCTGTAACAGAATGGAATAGATCCTATCTATTTGGGCACGTGTATGGTTTGAACGATTTACACCTTGGATTAAAAGTGGTAGATTTGGAGTGGGAGGGGGTCGTTAATAGGAACGATTTTGGACGGAGCAGGTGGAAGAGGAGCGTTCCTCTCTTTATAAAGCTTCTAACTCCGCCCTCGTCGGGTTCCAAGTGTAGGGTGTGAAAGGAGGAGGGTGGTCGACCTGTCCAATTGACCAGAACCGAAGAAACTAGGCAAGAAACCGCATTTTTAAGCGGCACCGACAGCAGCGTATCCGTTGCGGGGACGTCCTGCTCGGACCGCCAGCTAGCGGATCAAAGAAAGAAGAAGAAGATAAAGCTTCTCATTTCATCTGTCCAGTAAGAGATGTCATATCATCAGCCATAGCCCAATGTTTCACGGATGCACGCAAGCCTTATCACCACAGCAATATTATGTATAAGTCAAGGCGATTTACAAAATAAAAAAATTCCTAGCTAACAAAATGATTTATTTACAAAAAATACAAATACTTACCTGGTGTTAACGCTAGTGACTAAGCCAAACTTAAAATAAGTTTAACAAATATAGAAAGTATGCATTCTCGTTTTTGGAATACATCTACATATATGTATACATG
This sequence comes from Thereva unica, assembly GCA_949987705.1. NCBI lineage: Eukaryota > Metazoa > Arthropoda > Insecta > Diptera > Therevidae > Thereva > Thereva unica. The sequence continues at coordinate 24,690,293 of OX465285.1, read as the reverse complement.
TATTACATAAAAATCTCGACCAATCTAAACAAAAGTTCTAAGCTATATACCTTAAAACACATTCCAAAATTAACAACCCCTTCATCATATTGATCCAAATCCAAATTATCCTTAACTTGTTCGTCAATAAAGAAAATCTCCATTATATAACTTTTCAAGTAAGACATAACATCGTGCAATTTGCCAAGCTTATCGTTTCTATACACACTAACATTAAATAATTCACGACCAACGGAGTCCTTGTCGCCGTCATCAAAGATATCTTTTACGAATTGAACAACATAGTATGCAACTTTGGCTCCTACTCTTATTATTGTGATTTTGCTGTCTATTAAAGAGTTGAAGATATCTGGATAATGCTGTTCCACATATCGATATAAACATCTGCCTAGTCTCACTTCTGGTATGTAGTAGATGAGTGTGTCAATCATGTCTCCTAAAAATTTGGGGACAAGTTTTGGAGCCACTCTAACAATGGCGGTTACTAGACGTTTGACTGGTGATATTGGTGATCTACGATAAATTAAGTGTAAGTGTTTTTATTAAAAGTGATTATTCCATAAATATTATTACAGATCTCTTTTTTCTTCCTCTGACTTATGAAGTGCATCTGCTACTGTATTAGCAACATTCTTTACCATTCGAACTGCGCCAACTATTATCTTCGGAGTGCGAGTGCTGCAATGATAGAAATTTTAGTATAGCAAGTAAGAAACCCGATCTGAAGCTGTTTGATCGCCGAAGGAAGCGTTCTGTCGTAGTACATAATATTGAATGGAAGCCGATGTTATACAACCGCCTGTTTGCATTCTTTTCTTTCTAGATGGAACTGTCGACACAATAAAGGGGTTTACTATGGCTAAATTTAAGAACATAAACCTTATACATAATACGAAGACGTAAGAGAAAAAATCCAGGCATGATGTAAAAATCATCTTGCTAACGCCAAAGTAGGTCGAGAGGTAGTACATTGGCAGCCCACGGCTTGGATAAGAACACTAATGACAACAATTGTGAATATTCAGGGTGCACTCACTAAAGTTACAAAGCCTCCGGCTGTGCATAGTTTTTGGAATATTCGTAGGAAATACTGCAACCGTTTTTTAATTTGTGAAAAATAAGTATAGAAATAGCAACGCATTATCTGCCCAACTGGGGGGTAAACGGCTAACAAAGACCTCGGAAAGTGGTGGTACCCGATTTGCCACCTCTGCCAAAACCCGAGAAAAGTCACTGCAGACGAACACTTAGCAGACCTGTTAGCAAGTCCTAATCCCACCTCCCCGCGGTGCCTCCTGGGGTACTTCTTCGGAAGGAGCTAACGGGAGACGGGCGAAGGGCGAACTCTCTGCGCCACAAAACAGAGTTTTAAGTCGGTTGGGCTGAGGGTTAGCAACCCGCTCCCATAAAAAACATCATTGCTACGAATCGGCAAACAATGCCTCGGAACCGGATGGACACGAATCGGATCATGGAATGTGAGAACACTGCTTGCTGAGGGACGTCTCGATGAAGTCCTCAACGAATTGAATCGATATAAAATCAAGATCATGGAACTTAGCGAGACCAGATGGCCCGATGCGGGGGAACATATCTGCCCAAATGGTGAGTCCTTTTTATATTCTGGGAGAAACGAAACTGAAAGCCGTAGGAGTGGCGTTGGTGTAATACTCACCAAAGAAGCCAGGTCCAGCCTCATTAGCTGGTCACCAGTTTTTGAGAGGATTATTACCGTGCGCCTGCGTACCAGACTAAGAAGTACTACGGTAGTCCAATGCTATGCTCCAACTGAAGACGCTGAAGATGACATCAAAGACGAGTTCTATTTGCGGCTGAATGAGGTTTTTCGCTCTATTCCAAGGGGAGACATCATTGTATTAATGGGTGACTTAAACGCACAGATCGGCCGTGACAACACCGGCCTTGAACAAACAATTGGAAATCAAGGTCTAAGCCAAGTTACCAATAACAATGGTGAGCTTTTCGTTGACTTCTGTAGCTCCCACCAACTCATGGTAGGTGGAACTTACTTTTGTCACAAGAAGATACACAAAGAGACCTGGGTATCGCCCGATGGTAGAACGAGAAATCAGATAGATCATGTGGCCGTCAGCCGCAGATGGAGAACTATCCTTGAGGATGTCAGGAGTTTCAGAGGAGCAGACACTGGAAGCAACCACCATTTGGTAGTAGCAACTATTCGCCTTAAAATCGCCGCAATCAGAAACGTACAACGCGATGCTATAAACCGTAGAAGGTTCAACGTAGATCTTCTGCGGGAGAGCGGTAAAAGGCGGGAATTTGCTGGGAGCCTGTAACAAATATTAAACCAGCACAACGTTTCTGACGACAAAAATATTGAAGAACTGTGGAGTAGGACAAAGGGCGCAATATTGACGGCTGCGGAAACGAGCATCGGTTATGTCCAAAGAAACCAGCAACACTGGATCTCGGACACAACCTGGCAAAAAATAGAACGCAGGAGAGCCCTAAAAAATAACGTAAACTCTACAAGCGACCCCGAAAGACGTTACCAACTGGAACGGGAATACTCCCAATTACACCGGGAGGTAAAGAGAAGTGTCCGGCGTGATAAAAGGCAGCAGATAAACGAGCTCGCAGAAAAAGCGGAAAACGCGGCAAACACAGGCAACAGTAAGGTGCTGTACCAAATTACTAAACAGCTCACGGGAAAGCACTCTACTAAAAAGCATGCCGTTAAGAGTGCGGATGGAAGGCTGCTGTGCAGCGACGAGGAGCAGCTCCAAAGATGGAGAGATTACTTCTTCGCCGCCCTGAATGGTTCATTTACGCAGGAACCTCAGGAAACCAGCAACAATGCACAGCCAATAAGAATCACCACCCGGGCTCCATCCAAGACGGAAATAATAACCGCAATTCATGCGATGGCCAATGGTAAGGCAGCTGGAAAAGGTGGCATCCCGCCAGAATTGTTGAAAGCCGATTCAAGCCTCATAGCAGATGCGCTTCAGCCAATCCTGGAAATAGCATGGAACACCTGTACCTTTCCGGAGGATTGAACAGAAGGTATCATAGTCAAAATACCCAAAAAGGGAGACTAACAATATGCGACAACTGGAGAGGCATCTGTTAATTATTTACAACTGACAAAATTTTTTCCCATATATTACTATCTAGGATAAGAGGCAGTAGACCGAACGCTTAGGAGGCAACAGACCGGATTCAGGAAGGGCCGCTCATGTATTGATCATATCAACACCTTACGAACAATAGTGGAGCAGTTTACTGAATTCCGATCCCCCCTTTACCTTGCTTTCGTAGACTATGATAAAACGTCCAACTCGGTCAATAGGAGTTTTATATGGCAGGCACTACGGCGACGTGGACTGCCTGATAAAATAATAGAATTGATAAAAGCCCTATATAACAATTCCAAATGCAGAGTTCTCCATAATGGAAAATTATCCGACAGCTTCGAGGTGAGCTCAGGAGTACGACAAGGATGCCTACTCTCACCTTTACTATTTCTTATAGTAATAAATGACATCCTTGTCGGCGCTCTAGATAGTAGAACAGGCGGCATACAATGGGGTTTGTTAGACCGCCTTAAGGATCTCGACTACGCCGATGATATCTGTTTGCTGGCCCACAGACACCAGGACCTCAAAAACATGCTCAACAATTTGGCAACAGAAAGTAGTCCAGCAGGCTTAAGGCTAAACCCGACTAAAACTAAAGAAATGCGGATAAATGCAAACACCATTGAACGGACTGCGTTGAATAACCGTGACCTGGAACTGGTAGATAAATTCTGCTACCTCGGTAGTATTATTACCGAAAATGGCGGTGCAGAAGAAGATGTCAGTTCCAGAATAAATAAAGCACGAGGCGCATATGCATGCCTGTTCCGCATATGGAGATCAACGGAGATCTCAACTAACACCAAATTGCGGTTGTTCAACTCCAACGTTAAGGCAGTATTTTTGTACGGTTGCGAAACATGGAAAGCCACCCAATTCATCACAGGGCACCTACAAGTCTTCATCAAAAGATGCCTGCGTCGTATCCTAAAAAGCCGCTGGCAGGATAGAATTTCAAACGAAGAACTATGGCGCCGTGCCGGCCAAGAAAGGATAGACGACCAAATCAGGCGCAAGGATCCCGTCGAGTCGGAAGACCTAGAACAACGTGGAGGACAACCCTGCTAGCAGAAGCCGCAACAACTGGGAGATCCTAGTCGGAGCTGAGAGCTGTCGCGCAAAACAGAGTCCGCTGGAGGGCAACTGTTTCCGCCCTATGTCCCATGAGGGATTAAAGGAGCGCAGTGATGATAATATTCAGTAGACCGGTTCTCGTTCGATTGCGTAGGTCCAGCAGCATTGTACGTGCTAAGTACTTAGGGGACCGCTTGGTAAAGCGATACTCGCATGTTAAGGTCAATAATGTTCATAAAGTTCAAATAATTCTTTATTTAGTTACAATTCTAGATTATTCAATCTAAACTCTACATAATCTACTCGCTCAACTAGGGAATAACATCTGAACTTTCCCATATAAAATCCTGAGCTGAGCTGTCCTCCATAGATTTGAAGGCGTTCTATACATTACATTGGTGGCCTACTTAATTTTCACTACTCCACTACTCTAGTGATTAGTTCTACGTCCTACATACATTCATATCTGTAACAGAGGCGGGCATACCTCTAACAGGCACATTTTTAGAATTTGTTGTTCACTATGCGTGGTTTTACTCCGGATGTAAGCTACATAAGTATTTGTAGTCTGTCGCAGCCGAAAATTGAGTGATGCTTACGCTAAGGTAGTTCACAGACATGTCAAAAAAGTACTCATCGATTCTCAAGGAATCGAGTACTTTTGAACGAGTAAAAAGTACTCATTGAATAATTTTCTTTCGATTCTACTCATTTAATCGAGTACTATCCACCGGCTCCGTATCCCTGGACTACACTGCGTCCGTCTAAATAAACTTTTGCTTTGGGTTGTCTAAAAAAGGACCGACAAAGCGAACAGTCTAAACAGGCGCTATGTGTGCGCTATTATTAACCGGTTAAACTGGCGAGATGCCTTATTGAGTTTACCTCCGAGGATATACATATGATTATTTTAAATCTTCAAAACGCCGATATGTCATCAGTGGTCGTTCGTACAAGAAAATGTAAATTACCTTAATCGTATAACCTACACACTTTGGAAAAACTATTTTATGATACGATTTAGCATATAAGAGATGTTTGCAAAATACTGATTTTTTTACCTTTTGAATAAATTTGTTTGCTCCCCACCGATCGTTGGAGAAATTCGAATTCCATTGATGATTTTAAGGGCTGTTCCAATTTTCAGCTATTCTCGATTTATGCTGCAGTTGAATGTATACTTTGACTGGGTGTAAAAAGGCCTGTGTAGACCTGTTTTTTAGGCCTGACTGTAGCTCGATGTGATCTATTAAACCCTATCGGTACTAATGTCCCTTATTTCCCCTAGTATCTGCCACTGTGATTCCAAACACCTATTGGAGTGCTGCGAAGAGCACTCTAAAGAATTTCTGAATGCTAAATGACCTAAAGAAGTTTAGGCTATACTAGTATTTGATGTCGATTCTACGCTACTCCACCAATTTTAATAGAGGTTAGTGAAGGCATAAATAGCCTCAAAAGCAACAAGGGTTCAGACACAGAGGGCAAGAAACATCAAACGGCAGGTAAAGCGGATTATATCGCAAAGTTTCGAGAGGTAAAAAGGTAATTGATCAAATGACTTGCAACCAATACAATTTCGAAACATTTTCTTATTTACATTTTAGATTAATGAATAAATAAATATAAATAATAAAAACTTGTACTCACTGGCTTCCTGGTCTAGGTGTAAGCATTTGCTCGAAAGCTGCAGCACCCTTTCCGAGTTGTCTAAAGAAGATTTCCACCCAATCCAGAACCTTATCAAGAGAAACCGAAACAAATTGGGCTAAATCTGTTCTGCAAAAATAAAATCAAATTGAAAAATAAAAGAATCAATCAAATCAAATTTTTTTTGGATACTAACCCTTGTTGAGAGTTTGTTGGTAGGAAAATCCCCGCAAAAATTATAAACACTAAAACTAATTTCATTTTTGTTATTCTCAATTTCACTTTACACAAAATTAAACGAAATGTTAATGCGACTAAGACGTAAAATGTTCAAATATGCAGCCTTAATAGCGTTGTCCTTCGATGGCCACTGATAAGTATCGACTGATTAAATAAAGTCTCTGATTTGAAGGTGCACTTTCTGATAACTCTGCAGGTAAACCCAACCTAATTCACGTTAACGACTTATAAATGAATCGCCCTTCTGCTGGCCGACACTTAGTCTGCTAATATGAAATTTTTAATATCTTCATACAATATTTCTGGACATCCCTCTGAGTTGGACTCAAAAGTACTTTTGAGAGCTGGATTGAGTCTCAGTATATGGATCAATTATTTGATAAAAAATATCGCGATTGGTGAAATTCTGCGAATTTTTTTATCTTATTTAAAATTGAAAAGGTAAATTGGTTTATGGAAGGATTGATAAATCTATAAATAATAATAATTTTATTTGTTTTAAGAAGCAGTTACGATTGGAGAAAGCATTTCGATTCTATCATAATTTTTGATACTGTTTTGATAATATCATTTAAGCCTTATTACTTTGAAAGTGAAATAAATCAAATTAACAAATTGACAGAAACTATATTATTTATCCGGTGCTGATCACCCAAGCTGTGGACGTAGCTCTTGTACAGGAGCCATAGGTAAGTAATGGTGCTAAAGGCGGGCAGCCGATTACAGCATTGCAAGCAGTGATGTAGACGGCGGCACTCGGAACTGTATAGTTTACAATAAAAACATTAACTTCTTTCAAGGCCCATGTAGACGCTAAAACATATGATACTAGTACCAAGCTCGAGCTGATGTTCGTTGTCTGCTGACCGGTACGCGTACCAAACTTTTAGTCTTACCAATGGTGCTAGTAAAATTAAAACCAGTTTGTTTTTTTCCTATGATGTGAGTGGAGCTCTGCGTTGGTGATACCAGGTTTGAGTGTTTGCGTACTGGTTTGTCAACATTTACTCGAACACATAATTTGAATTGAGATTTCCACAAATCAAAAACCTACTCCGGTCGTCACCAGAGGAAGAGGTCCGAGGAGAGGAGAGACACCTAAAACGGACCCTGAAGTATCACTGCCCGCACCGTCTCCTCGTCGATCGTTATCAATTGATGGTTTTGACTTGCTTGAGACCCGGTTGAAAAAATTCATTACTCGACACCGAGCTTATGAATCAATCATTTATCCAACCGTTAATGCCCTTAGATACTAATCTAGAACAGAGAGCTGCACTCTCGTTTGAAGGCTTCAGCTTTAGATGTGTGGATGCGGCCGAAGTGCTTGCATCGCTAAATTCTGTTCGTTCAAATGCCACTGGTATTGATGGTGTTGAACCTCAATTTTTCAAGCTTATCATACCATATGTGATCGATGCAGTTACTCACATATTCAATTGCTGCCTAACCTATTCTGTATTTCCCTGTGCATGGAAGAAAGCGTTCATTGTGCCAATACCTAAAAAAACCTCTCCCTCTGACATATCTGACTTCAGGCCAATTAGTATCTTATCCTACCTGTCCAAGGTTCTGGAGAGAATTATGTATGATCAGATTCAATCCTTTCTTGTTGAACGTAACTTACTGTGTGAATGGCAATCTGGCTTTAGGCGATTTCATAGTTGTGAGACTGCACTGCTGAAGGTCACCACGGATATTCGAGCTAAGTTGGATGATAACGAGACCGCGGTGTTGGTTCTGCTTGATTTCTCAAAAGCCTTTGACACCGCTAATCATAAACTCTTGCTGTATAAACTTGCTGCTCTCTTCCATTTCTCGTCTTCTGCTATCTCCCTCCTCTCCTCATTCCTCTCCAACAGGTCTCAGTGCATCAAGTTCAATGACAAGTACTCATCTTTTCTTCCTGTGCCATCAGGAGTACCGCAGGGCTCTGTTCTTGGACCTTTGCTCTACACATTATTCACGAATGATATGTCTACTGTCATCCGGAACTGTTGTTTTCACTTCTTTGCTGATGATACGCAACTATATACCTCATCTTCATCTGATAAGCTAGGTGAATGCATTAAAAGAGTGAACGATGACTTGCGCAGTATCTCAAGCTGGGCGTCTAATAACTATCTTCGACTCAATCCTACCAAGTCCGTGGCACTATTTATCAGCCGTCGCTCAGTTAATGCCCATGAGCTAAATACTATCACGATTGATGATACTCCTCTACGTATTTTGAATAAAGCTACGAATTTGGGTATTGTGGTGAACTCAACGTTGACTTGTTGCGACCACGTCTTGCTGATCCTTAGTAAAGTTTATAGTTGCCTTCGAAGGCTATGGTTGTTTGGTAAACTCCTACCTCAACAGTCACGCCTAAGACTGGTAAAGAGCCTCATCATGCCGGCATCTCGAGTTATATTGCCTTGGATGCCATTAGCAGGCGTCGTCTGAATGTGGCATTTAATGACTGCATTAGATTTTGTTTTGGCTTACCACGAAATGCCCATGTTTCGACTTATCGCAAATTTCTCATCCCCTGCGAGTTCTTGTCTTACCTTGACATACATGCATTATGTTTACTCTATAAGGTACACTTTACCAGTAATCCCAAGTATTTGACTAATTTTATAGTACCGTTACAGTCACGTCGCCTGTTAAGCTTCCGTATACCTTCATACAAGAGCAGAATTGGTGGTCGATCCTACTTCTTGCACTCAATCAGACTGTGGAATAATTTGCCTCCCTCTATAAGGGGAGCCTCTTCAGCGGCGGTTTTCAGGAGCAAACTTTTAAAGCATTTTTCTGTTGGTTAAGTTTAATATTTATTTATTTATTTTTTTTTTTAATTTAGTGTCTGTTGTCTTCTCGCGAGTGGTCAAATTCATATTTAGTTTTATTTAGTTTTAATTAGTTTCGTATAACATTGCAATAGTTTTCTTTCTTTTTATTTGCATTTTCCTGTCTTTTTTCTCTCTTTTTTTCCTACTTTTCTAGTTTGTAACAACTCTAAAAGATTTGTATCTTGTGTGCACTTACCAAATAAATAAATAAATAATTGTAATAATAATTGTAATTTCGCAGAGAATCGGCCGCAGTGAATTGAATGACAGTAATTGTCAAAAGACAGATGCTCATGTTCGAGTAAATTGGTCTCAGCTAGATTTTACCGTCTCGTCTCGGCGGGTTTTGCTCGTACCATGTTTACTCGTACCAAGTTTTAGCGTCTCCATGGGCCTTCATAGATAAATCGTCGAGATATCTGGCAGTGGTGAAGATACAGATTAGTATGAGACAGCGAGAGCATGATTTTTTTATGTTCAGGATACCTACGACTCTAGAGACCCACAACCATCCAAAGAACTGAAGGATATCGCGGGCCAATTTAACAGGAGCGGTCTGCAGATCATTGTAGGATGTGATACAAACGCCCACCATGATGCCTAGGGTAGAAGTAGAATATACAAGAGGGGTCAGTACCTTTTTGATGACCTCTTAACTACTAAGCGGGACATTTTAAATCGCAGCACGGGTCCTAGCTTTAACAACGGTATGAGACATGAGGTTGTAGACGTCAAGCTGGTCACTCAACACGTTGCCACTTATGTGATTGACTGGCGAGGCACAGACGATCCATCGTGCTCAGACCATAGACACATTGACTTTATGGTGGTTGAGTCTTTGAAAAGGGTGAGGGAATATAGGAATCGTAGATACACAGATACACGAACTGGGCAGCCTTTTGGGGCGAACTCAGGGTTCCATGAACTCAATCAAAACTTCGATGGATGTAGAACAATCCGCGGACTTCCTTACGTAGGCGGTTACTGCTGCTTACAACAATAACTGCCCCGTTCTGATGAGGACGCGTAACAGGAGAGCTTTCCAAGGTGAGATCCACTACGAAAAAACTATTCAACGCACCCAAGAACAGCGGCAAGCGGAGTTATAAAACCTCGCTAACCACCTGCAATCAGACGAGCAAATATAAATAGCTTGAGGAATTTCTGCAAGAGAAGACATTTAAGACTCAGCAAAATTCACAAAGCTTTATTAAGGGGCTTTTCGGGAGATCTCGGATCTATTAGGAGAACCGATGGCTCTTTCACACAGTCTAGGGAAGAACCTTGATAATATTGCTCCAAGCAGACTTCCTAGGCCCAATAATTTATTCAAATGGGGAGCGCACCTTCTGCTGGGCAGCTATAAGACCTACTTTCTAAAGCGACAAAGCTGCCTGGACAGAAGCAAACATCGTGTTTAATCACGAAGCTTTTAGGGAGGCGAGATCATTCGATCGTTCAAGCCATACAAGTCCCCCGGGGTAGATCGGGTCTATCCCATTATGTTACAGGAGGGCTGCGACCTAGTCACTCCCTTATTATTTAAAATATTCAGGGCTTCCTTCGCAAATGGTAATATCCCATCTGTCTGGAGGAACGTCAACATAACATTTATACCTAAGCCAGGGCGTTCGGATTACACCTCAACTAAATCTTTCAGGCCGATAAGTCTCTCGTCTTTTGCCTTGAAGACAAAGGAGAAAATTGTCGGGAGGGCGACAGGAGCGACTTATCTTCAACGCCAACCATTAAGCTCCTATGAGCATGCGTACCAGGCGGGCAAGTCCACTGAGACAACACTGCATAATCTGGTGCTCAGACTTGCGCTGACGGCCTCTATATCACTGGGGCTATCCGGACTTCCCCGACGGCAGCGCTTTGGACTCTCCTGGTACCACTCCACCTTTAGTTAGAGAAGTCTGCCATAAACGCGGCGCTGCGGCTGAAAGCGAATGGTTAACTGGGCGCTGGTCTTAATCAGGGACATTCTATAATAATCTACATCATAGAAGAGATTCCGGAAGAGAAGATGCTATCGGACTGCATGCCCTATAAATTCTCAAAATTTTCTGTGCACATACAAGATAGGCTAACCTGGACTTTTTCTAAAGTATTATCCTGGCGAACTAGTATGGTACGCGGATGGCTCCAAAACAGAGACAGGTGTTGGCGCCGGAGTCTAGAGTGAAAGCCCCAGATTCCGGAGGTCGATAAGCCTAGGCACCCTAGCAACTGTCTTTCAAACAGATATGTACGCTATACTGGCATGCACTCATTAGAACTTAAGAAGAGCCTACCATAACAAACGGACTTTATCTTCTTGGATAGCCAAGCGGCAATTAGGGCGGTAACGTCCCGTAGCACCAAATCAAAATTAGTTTGGGACTGCCAACGTGCTCTTGGTGAGCTGGGCAATCAAGTTACCCTTGTCTGGGTCCCAGATCACCGGGACTTCAAAGACAACGAAAAAGTGGATGGCCTGGCTAAACAGGGCGCTGATATTGCATTCAACCGCATTCAGAGCTGGCTATTGGAGCACCCACCAGCTTACTGCAAAGGACCCTGGCTGATAAGAATTTGATGAAACATACTGAACGCTGGAGGTCCGCTCCTGGACTGACCAACTCTAAGTGGTTCCTTTCTGTGCCATTCCCTAAGACGGCCAGGGAATCGTTAGGGTGCAGTAAAAATGATGTCAGGACACTTGTTGTTGTAGAATTTTACACCAAAGCAAAGAAATTTGCACGAATCCCACTGTAACAACGGCAAGCATCAACTTCGGTGCCCGCCATAAAAACACCAAACAAAAAAGTTTAATTGAAATTTACTTTTTGTTATTTGAAAGAAACACTTGATCAAAGTTGTAACAGAATTAAAAATTTCATTTTTAGTAATGATCACACCTCAATGATATCACATGCCTTCTATTTTGGATCGTGAAAAACACTCGTGTACTATCACTTTAGTGACTCATTGGGAAGAAAAATGTCGCTGCGTTTTCTCAAATTTTGAAAGTCTTTGAAGGAGATCACAAAAGATGAGATAATTTTTTAGTGTGGCTTAAGTGCCACAAAAACACTTGTGCAAACCAACAGAAAATTCTACTTTTTTTGTGAACAATCTTGCTTAATGAATTGATAAAAAAATATGGAAAAATATTTAAGCAAGTTAAGCGAAGTTAAACCTTTCGGCGGTGGTCTTATATTATTTATTTTGGGAATAAGTGTTATAAATTATAATTTTTATACACCGAAATAAAAGTATTTTTGCAATTGTTTGGAGATGTTTGAAGTGCAGGGCAATGATCGTCATATTTTTAAGCGTCTTATGGAGAAGAGATATTTTTTGTATAAGGAATATTTAAAAAAAATTAATTCAGTTAATCTTATAATACAAAGTCTAAATATAATATAAAGTTGAGTCACAACCGCAAGAGACGAGAAGCCCCAATCATACAAGGAGGCAGGGCAATCCATGCAACCCTCACTGAGATGATTTTAGACAGGGCTAAAAAGAGTTCGGAAAAAAGTGTTTTGATTCGAAATCCCTCGAGCAATCTATAACAAATTATACAATGAAGTGCAGATGATGAAATAAGAGTCACATTGCTTTCCTGCTTGTTGCAGAGCTTTCGGTAAAATATGTGGGAATTTTGTTGGTACTAAATCGTTGGATGGAATATTTCAGTAAACTCTTGGATCAATATGAAGAAGGACATAGTGGACACACATTTGATAATAGCGTAAGAGGCAGGAATGCTGTTGAAGCAGTACCAGAGCCTACCGTACAGGAAGTATAAGAAACTATAACTAAGCTTAGGAATAACAAGTCTCTAGATGTAGATAATATTTCAGCCGAAATATTTAAAAAATACATATGCGCAAGATTCTGCAGTATTACGTTTGGAGGCATAAAGAACTAGCTGACCAATCGAACATAGGAAAAATTGGCCTTCTACACAAAAACGGGCACCAGCTTAAACCAAACTACAGAGGAATCACGATACTGAACGTAGCATATAAAATATTCTCGTATATCCTTATCCTATATACTCGCTTATTGTACCAGTATGAAAGTGTGATTGGCAATTGCCAGTGCGGATTCTGGAAATAAAAGTCCACAACCGATCATATACATTCGCATTACGAAACGAATACGTTGAGAAAACCAAAGAATTTAATAAAGAGACCACCCTTTTTTCGTAGACTTTAAAGCAGGATATGATCTTGCGCTACGACCAAAAATCTACGAAGCAATAGTGGAACTGAACTTTCGAGACCTATTTATTCAACTTACTTAAACCTCATTGAGTCGAGTGATAAACAGAACAAGAATACAGAACAACGTAGCGGTGCCCTTTGAAACGAACAGAGGCTTAAGACAAAGAGGCTCAATATCCTGCTTACTAACATCTTATTAGAAAAGGTCCGATAGGCACGCATTGAAGGACAATTTTAAACAGGTCTGTTCAGCTATAGATATAGTCATCATAGGCAGGACAATGACTGCAGAAAAGGAAACCTATCTAGCGCTAGAAAATCTAGACTTATCATCAATGGGACTATTCAGACGGTGCACATTCATGGCAAGTAAAACCGGGGCCGGTTCACGTAACTCGACAACGAAAATTTTTTTTCGTTTCGCGTTCACGTAGCTCGAAAAAAATACAAATTTTCGTTTGCTGACTCGAAAGCTCTTATGTTATCGAACACTTGAATTATTAAGATTAATTTTCCAATTTAAAAGTAGACTTTTATAAGTTATTACATAATGTAAATTATTTTTAAAAATTTAATTAAGTTGTTGCCAATAAATTGTATAATTTTACAGCGGTTTTTGTAAAGAAAATCGTGTTTCAGTAATGTGGTTTCCTTAAATTTTCTTTCGAGCTACGTGAACGCTCAATTTTTTCGAGACAAATTTTTTCGTTTTCAAATTCGTTTCGAACGATTGTCGTCGTTCGAGTTACGTGAACCGGCCCCCGGTTTTATAGATGAGAGAGGGAAGGGAGCGGAAGAACTTAACGAAACATTTTTCACGCAAAAGCAAACGCGTGAAAACTTACACACATATAAAATGTTACTTCTATCTCTTGTTTTATTTAGCTCTGTTTTTGTCTGACAAGTGAATTTTATTTATACAATACATTTAAACGTTCCTGTAAAGCTTTCAAATGTTCTAAACACAATTACGCCCCGTGTGTGTTCCGAGGGGTTGAATAAAACCGGTTTTGCTCAGCACACTTATGGCAGCGTCTGAATAGCCCCAATGAAAATAAAACGAAACATATGCAGACCCCTAACAGAAATAGTAGAGGAAGAACAGGACAATATATAACAATCGACAGATCTAACATAGAGTCCGTAAACGAGTACAGTTAGGAACTTGAATTAACAAAGCAGAAATTAAGAGGAGAATACTGCTAGCGAACAAAACATATGTACTACAGTATGTTGAAATATTTCAAGTCAAAAAGGATTATAAAATTCAAGTTATACATAGCCGTAAAAAAACCAGTTCTCATGTACGAATCGGAAGCAAGGACGCTTTAGCCGGGATCCCAATGCACCGTTCCGATCCGTCTCTTCCACACCGTTCCGTTGAGAGTGCTGGTCTCAATGCTTTCTTTTGCTTTGTTTTACGAGCTTTATAAATTATACCAGGAACATCAAAAAATAAAAAAGAGGCAAAGAAGCAAGAGATGGTGGAGGTGGGTTCGTCTACATAATCTCACAAGAAATATATCAGGGGGTTTTCAATGCAATTTTTTGCCAATGAAGCATTATTGCTTATGAATGATCTTCTTCTTAATTTAGAAGAAAAATACTTGACAAAAAAGTCTGTACGTCTTCCTATAAACTTTAAATACAGGCTTGCTTTTACTTTATCATAACTTTACTTTATCCGCAGTCGTCTAATCCCAAGTTCAGGGCGTGAAAGGAGGAAGGTCGACCACCTGCCGAATTGACCAGCAAACAGCATGGATATACGAACTAACTATACACGAAATAATGCTTTTGCATCCGGGACAGCCGATGCGCCATCGCTGGGGACCAGGAATGCTGGTGAAAAGTGAGTTACTAGCCGAAGACCCAAATTAGTCACACCGAAAATGGAAATTCAATTCGCTGCGTGGAATGTACGAACAGAATATCACGTCGGCCAAAAGGAAATCATAGCAATGGAATTATCGAAATGCAAAATATCAGTTGCTGCGCTATCGGAACTATGTCTTACCGGATTCGGGACATTGACGATCGTTCCGCCCACAATCGACAAAAGGATCACGCTTTACTATTCCGGTGGTGGGAAACGAGAGACCGGCGTCGGGTTTATGGTCGACCGACCTGCAGCAGGGAGGCACGAGTACAAGACGCCAGATCCAGACCAGACAATCGAGCGGTTAAGCGGCAAAACAACATCTACAAACGACAACATCAAAAAATCAAATGGAACTTTCGTGGCCTCTCCCCGCCTGCAGAGGTGGAGAGAATTCATCGCAGGAGAAATCAGGAATGTAGAGAGGAAAGAAGAAGGAAGTCTTGGAAACCGAACACGTGCCATTGAAAATCATCCAACTTCTCCAAGCGTCGTACGAAGGCTCCACCAGCAGCGGTCGTATTCGAAGCGATTTATACGAGGAATTCTTGATTCAAACAGTTGTCCGAAAAGGACAGTTCGCTTCGCCACTTCTCTTCAACGTTGTGATTGACGCGATTTTGCGTGAAGCATTCGATGGACGACGCGGAGTTGGATACGACGTTCGTAACCGACCTAATGTTCGCCGACGATAGCGCCGACACGGAAGCCGAAACAACGGACATCTTATACGACATTTCCCGCATTCCCCAGTCATACGGAATAAAAATCAATGCGGAAAAGACCAAAGTGCTCACAACCCAGAGGGCCAGTGTTCACCTGGATGGAACCCAAATCGAACAGGCTCCGATGTTCAAATATTTGGGACTATTGGTTGAGGAAAAGAAAGTGGTATCGACGGCCGACGTTCACAGTCGCATTGGCGACGGAACAGCAGCATTCTCCTCGCTCAAATATTGCCATCAAAATGAAAGTACACCTTTACCGAACGTTGATTCTTCTATTCAATTGTTTATGGATCGGGAACATTGACACTGATCAAGCCGGACGTCAACAAGTTCGAGGTCTTCCCAATGCGGTGTTTGAGGCAGATTGTCGGTGTTTCATTCCGCAATCGCCTTCGAAACGAGATAGTTAGACAAAGATACGATCAATAGACATTGATCGAAGAAGAAATACAAAAACGTCGACTACCGTGATTTGGACATATTTGCCGAATGGATGATAACCGCTTGCAATGTAAACTTTTCTGGTTAGAATGTCCGGCAGACTGGAGAATTCAGCGATCGACACAGAAGAAAACCTGGCTAAAGAATATCGAGGGGGACTTAACGAATCAACTATTATCAGTTATCGAGACGAGACGTCGCCAAAACCCATCACGAATGGAAACGAATCGTGAATGGAGTTTGAGATCCAGCGGCACCGACAGCAGCGTATCCGTAGCGGGGACGTCCCGCTTGGACCGCCAGCTAACGGATCAAAGAAGAAAAAGAGGTTGCAATCTTCAGCACTTTTATATTAAATTATTTGAATTTGAACTCATAAGCAATATCTGAGAGGAAGAAGTTATACCAGTTGATTGGAAGAAGGCGATTTTATATCTAATATATAAGAAAAAAGATAAATTAACCTGTGAAAGCTACAGAGGCATCTCACTCTTAGCACCAAGTTACAAATACGACCAGTTGACTATGATTCAGGATACAGAGAAAAAAGTTAACAGCTTTGAGGAAAAAGTAAAAGCATAATAGGCCCACCGAGAGAAGATAGGATGGAGGACAACCCTATCCCAAAACCATTCATGGTCGTAGGAAAAAGACCAGTAGGCAGATCAAGGAGGAGATGAATAGACTCCGTGGCGGCTGACGGCTAATCAATATTCAAGGGACCGTCAAACTTGGAGAAATGCACTAGAGGTGGCAAGGCACGATTTGGGCTGTAGCGCCATTGGATGAATGGACTGACTTGATATTGGATACTTTGCTCTACATTAATATCTATGAAGGGCAGAACGTTTTTTCATGAAGGGAGAAATGGCGACGATGAGAGATACTACCCCACTTTGACCTTTACCCACAAGCTTCGTGAGGCACGTGCGCTGGAGCGCACCGTCTTAACCGGCTCTTTGTCTTAAAGACGAGAACTCTGCTCCTCAAGTTCTCTGTTATTGTCTCAAGATGACAAAGAGCGGTTTCTGGAACAGTCAAGTTTAAGTTTGAAACCACTTGGCAAACTGCTGAGCCTATCTAAGCGAATTAACCTACAAATCTGAGATATAAGGGTGTAGCAGTTCAGTAGGTGTAGAATGACCGTGATACTTTCGACGTTATAAAAGATTAAGAAGAAGAAAGGAAGTCTCACCTAATTCCACTTCCAGCAATCTTTAAAAAACTTTATTGTTCGAGACTTAAAAATGCCGATCTACATTTTTTTCGGTGATTCATATTGGATGATGAATTGTGAATTTCATGCAAATTTTTGTTTATAAAAGGCGTAAAAATTTTTGAAACAATTTCAAATTTTCAAGAAATATTTCCCTATGCATCATTAAAATTGTTTCATAAAAAAATTTCATAAATTACCAAGAACAAAAATTCGCCAATAATATTCCAAAAAAAATTTTGAGAACTAAATCGATCTGATGATATCATGTGAACCTGAACTCTCTCTCAAGAAAGCAAATTTGTGTCACGCAAAATATCCAAAGTATGAAATGCACCTGTTCTACTCATTGTTGTCCGCTTTGCTCAGGTGTAAGAACGAGAGTATTTATCAGACAATTAGCACCCGTTGACGACGTCGTTTACCATATACGAGATGGCTGATGAACAGAGCACAGTGCCACATTATCTCGTAAGGTAAACACCGAAAAGAGTTACGTACACTTTTTTTTGAGGTCGGGGCAAATAAAGACAGAAACGGTCCATTTCAATTCCATATAGTACTGAAGCTCTCTTGCGGCGCAGTTCAATTAAAGAAGTCATAGTGTTCGGGTGATATCTAGGGAAATATTTTTATATTATTTTAGTTTTATTTTTTTATGATATTTAAAGTATGGAGATTTTATTGAAATTCCTGCTGTTGGCTACGTTTCTAACGAACGCAGCCATAAATGCATGGCAATCGCCGTATCAAGTATCGATATGGGTTAAGCCGCAATCCGGAAATCCCAGCACTCATCTGTGTAATGGAGGAATCATACAGGAAGGACTTATCCTTACCACAGCCGATTGCCTGCACTTCAGAATTGCAGGATCGACAGCTGTTCATCAATATTCACCGTCAATGCTGCAAGTTCTGGCCGGGGATATTGGACAAGCATCAGCGAAGATCTACAGGGATGTGTCCAGCATCAACATTGCTCCAGGATTCAATACAGACACCCTTGAAGGGGATTTGGCTATTTTGAAGTTGAACAGCTCATTGCCGCTTACGTATCGAAACGATTTAAAATGGATAATCCTTGATGATTACGACAATCAAAATTATAGCTGCGTGGCAAATTTCTACAGTCCGTTGGTAAGTAGCATTTTGTCCTTTTTTTTAAAATGAAATCTAAAATAAAAAAAAAATATCAACACATTTAAAGAAGGACTAAGGTGTATTTTAGTACCAAAAACGTTTATTTTTGGTACGGCAGTGCTTAAAGTAGATTTTTTTCTGCAAGGTTACTTTAGTTCAATGCTACGGTAATAAATTTTCACGGTCCGGGATCAGTGATAACGTGTATGACGAAGTCTTATCATGTATGTGATTTAATTTTCAACAATTTGCAACTTTTTAGCGGGGTGGTGTAAATAAGATGAACTGGTGGTGCAAAATGTACAAAAATATTAAGTTGTGTTGTTATTTGATTCATGGTCAATATAATTGATGTAAATTTTTTTAGAACCTAAACAAATTGTAGACATTGAATAAAAAAAATGTCACTTCCACATCCACTCCAGAAGTGATATCAGAAAGCAAATCCTAGACAGATTTATTAACACCTCTGTTCACCTCGGATTTTTCTTTATCTTGTACTTTTATGCCGACTCTCGCTCGAACGATTGGTTTACTCAATGGACAAAGCTCCGTTCAGGATTCGAAAAATGTATATAGAGAGCCTGACGTCAAGAAATCCACTGAAATCCGCAATGACCTTTGTCTAAACCTCTACGCAAGCATTTTGCCCTGTCATACTTTTCTGGATTTATCAGGCTACGCCGAAAAAGTTGGTTCGTTCCAACTCCCTAACTACCGGCGAATAGGTTGAAATGGCTGCCCCCACTAGTGCTTGAATCAGTCCATTCTTTTTTGCCTTTTAAAATAAACAATTTATATTGGCCCCTGTGCTGAAAGTCGAGTCGTGATTCGTGACAAGTCGTTTGAGTTGCAGAACGTAACGTTTCCGTTGAATTACGGCTTTCAGCACAGGGGCCTAGGGTGGAAGTGCTAAGTTGAGTTTAGCCCCCATTCTGAGAGAGAGAACATCAGAAAGTGGACAAGATTATGCTAATATTTAGTACGTATGCACGATGAGTTGAACTCAGTTTGTATCTGAGTCCACCTACATGTAGACGTGAGTCAAGTTGAGTTAAGTTTGACTGAACTCGAATCAGTTTTGCTAACTGAGTTAAGTTGAAATTATGCATATAGACGCGAGTTCAAAAGTTCAGTAGTTGAATTTAGTTGACAGCCGCATCTCTGTGTTTTGGTTTTGATTTGCAGTGCGAGTCAAAAAGTCAACTCAATCTCAACTCAACTATTCAGATTCATCATGTATACGTAGTAATTGATCATAACAACCTTAAAGATAGATGTGTATCCCTACCCTGGACGAATATTTTTACTCTCACTGACGTGAACGAAAAAACTGCACGCCTTAAGGAGCTGATTTTACAATTTCACGATAAGTTTGTCCCTATCTGCTCCAATACTATTACTGATAAGTCCAAACCTTGGTTTAGTTTGGAGTTGAAATCCTTAATCGCTGAGATGGAATAATAGAAAGCTTTAACACTTACTTCACAGGCAACCATAACTCAATCGATATCGATGTAGACCTTCTATATGCCTCATTCATTCAATCCTCTCCTGCTTCTTCTATCTTCCGATCTTTCTTAGTTCTTCTGATGGCTTTAACTTCCGCTGTGTAGAAGCTATTGAAACACTGCTTTCCATTTCCTTCAACTTCATCGGTTTTGATGAAATCTCTCCACACTTCCTTAAGCTTCTCGCTCCCTTAATTTTGGATGTCATCACGCATGTTTTTGATTACTGCCTGACCACTTCCCAAGTTCCGTTGTTGTGGAAAATAGCCATAGTGATCTCTTTACCGAAAAAATCTTTTCCTGCAGCTATCTCAGATTTCCCTCCCATTAGCATTCTTCCTTTCCTTGCTAAAGGCTTCCAGAAAACTCTTTACATCCAAGTCCTGCGCTACCTTTAATCTAATAGCTTTATTTACAAGTATCAATCAGGTTTCCGTAAAACTCATACATAGTTGTGAAACCGCTATACTAAAGATAACAACTGGCATTCGTTCTGCGCTTGATAAAGGCGGCAAAGCAATATTAATGCTTCTTGATTTCTCGAAAGCTTTCGACTCGGCGGTACACACGATCCTGCTATCCAAACTAAGTCAGCGGTATCATTGCTCTTCTTTTGCTACACGGCTTCTCTCCTTTTTGGTATCTAACCGTCTTCAATGTGTTCGTCATAACACTGTTATCTCCTCTCAGACGCCTTCTGGTGTTCGTCAAGGCTTAATTCTTGGTCCCCTACTATTTTCATTATATATCAATCATCTCCCCTTTACTATCTGCCACTGCTGCTGATGATCTCCACCTGTATACTTCTTGCCCTCCTTACCAGATTGATTCTTGTATTTCTAATCTGAATAGCACTCGCTAAAAAGTCACAAGTACTTGTGGTTAGTCGCCGCTCTAAGTTCGCCGACAGAATTCCACTCATTTGTGTACATAACATTCCCTTCCTATTGTTGATCGGGTCCGTAATCTAAATATCATTGCTATTAATACTAAACTGACCTGCTGTGACCAAGTTTCACTAATGCTCTCCAAAATTTATGGGACATTACGTAAGCTCTGGCCTTATGGTAGTCTCCTATCACCCACTATTCGTTCAAAGCTTGTAAAATCTCTCATTCTCCCGCATTTCCTCTATAGCTCACTTGTTTACATTATGTATGATTCATAATGTTGTATACGACTCAATATTGCATTCAATGATATCTTCCACTTAAAAAGATCAAATCATGTATCATCTGTTCGAAATTCACTAATAGGCTGTGACCTCTTTTGTTTTTTCGATGTTATGGCACTGGCTCTTCTACATAAAGTTTTCTACGCTAAAAGCCCTTTCCCACCTTTCCCCTTCCTTACCCCTTTGCAATCCTTGAGATCACTTAAAACCTTATTCCAGCTTATCTGTTTTGAATTGTTAGTTGTTCCTTTTCTAACACTCTACATAGAATGATCTTTCCTCTTCTTTATAAAGAATTAGCACAGTTTTCATTTTCAGGAAACAAGCTTCTCTTCTCTTTTGCTATCTCTTCCCTCTTCTACTTTCCATAGCCATAGTTCCCTCTTCCTAGTTACTTTGAATAACCTTTGCATGGCTCATAACTCTAGTATGTTTACTCTCTCAACCTGTCATCAACTGTGTTAGCAGCATCCTCCTATTTCTAGAAAAGGTGCTTGCAAGCAAAGCTAATTGCTCTGCAAATCATTGAGTTTTGTTACGAAATGAGGTGATTCATAGTTTTCGTAAATCTCATAGCTGGGATAAAGCACTTCACAAAATTATCACTGATATAAGGCACTCTCTAAATGATCATAACGTTTTAGATTTTTCAAAAGCTTTTGATAAAGTTAATCACTCTTTACTTCTAGTGAAGCTCGTTCACCTCAGCTTTTCATCATCCGCCCTCTAGCTTTCGCATAATTTCCTAACCAATCGCTCGCAGTAGGTAAGCTCTAATTCTCCTCCTGCTAAGTTTTTAAATGGTGTTCCCCAAGGGTCGATACTAGGCCCGCTTCTATTTAGTTTATTCATTAATGATCCGTCTAGCGCTTGCCACGAACTCCAATATTCTTATGTATGCTGACGACGTATAGCTCTATCTTATAATGCTATCTTCAGGCTTGAGGTTGGGATAAGTAAATTAACCGCAGACCTGCAAAACATCCTTGCCTGGCCTTCATCTAATCTCCTGATTCTCAATCCTGCTAAGTCCGATTATAGTTTCATCTATCCACCGAGTTTATTCTCCAAATTATTTTGTAAAAACCGCTCTAGTTCTTAAGATAGCTTTAACTGATGTTATTTATATTGTAAAACTTAATTAATGTATCGTTTTCATATGTACTATCATAAGACTGACGTCTTGTGTACTAAAGAATAAATAAATAACAGACCAAGCCGAGCAAAAATAATTTAGTTGGTTAATTTTTTGATAGCGAATAGATGCGCCCATACCCGCTACAAACAATATAATCTAAAAAATGGCCCACCAGAGGTATGCACACTTCTATTGCAAATATAAATGTATTCGTAATTGACCATTCCAAACGCGAGTGTCGTTTTACCAAGCGGTCCCCCGACTAGAAACAGAACCGGCATACTGAGTACTCTAGTCTAAAAAAGTGCGAGCGTATCGTGCTTCGTTTAGACTATTCTGTGCGACTATTATTGATGAGTGCCTATAGTAGGCTGCATTTGGAAAAGTAGAATTTTTACCTAGGCGTACCGTGCCTGGGGTGGTGGCAGCGATTTTTACGCAATTTATTTCAATCGATTTGATATAGTTTCAATCAACGAGTTTAAGTCACGTCGAAACAAAAAGAATGTAACAAAATTGTTTGCTGCCACCCCAGTTTCAGGCTAAGAATGGGCGAGTGTTATTTTATAAAATATTAAATTTATATACTAAATTAAAAAGTAAATGTTTTTTTTTTTTAATTTTCAGAATCCCAATCCAACAACAGGATTGACGCCACCATTCTACGTTACAGACAACTGGCAATGCAATAAGCCAAACCAATATTCACGGAAGAATGATTTATGCGCTAGTTATTACTTAAACCCAGGCGTTACGTGTAATGTAAGTAAAAATGAATCTAAATTTTATCGATAAAACTTTTTATATCCCGTTTTCAGTTAAATTCTGAAGAGTTGCGCCAAACAAAAGACCGTGG
This sequence comes from Thereva unica, assembly GCA_949987705.1. Taxonomy (NCBI): domain Eukaryota; kingdom Metazoa; phylum Arthropoda; class Insecta; order Diptera; family Therevidae; genus Thereva; species Thereva unica. The sequence continues at coordinate 24,667,067 of OX465285.1, read as the reverse complement.
AACATTCCTCGTTTGCAACAATAAGCTAGTTGGTCTACTGTCACAAGTTATTCCCCCCGTAAGTATAAATAACAACTTAGGCAATTGTGGGCAAGTAAGGAGGCTGAATGCATACTACACAAGAGTATCACTATATCTGTCATGGATCTATCAACAAATATCAGCAGAAAAATTGAATCATTCAATATCACCACCATATGCTGGCTTACCGATTCCACCAAACATTTCCTCATCTGGTGGTCCGAATTCAAATGAAGGAATGCCAATTCCACCAAATCTAGCAGTTCCGAGCCAAATGATTCCGCTATATCCTAGCAAGCCGGATGATAATGCTGGAGCTGGAAATCAAGCGCCTTTCTATCCAAATAATCCACCAGCATTGAATCCACAACAAAATAATCCAAATCAAGGAGCACCTCTCTATCCAAATCTACAAAATCAAGGAGTACCACTTTATCCAAGTAATCCAAATCAAGGTGTTCCACAGCATCCAAATCAAGGAATTCCTCAACAACCTAATCAAAATGTTCCACTATATCCAAATCCAAATCAAGGCATGCCCCTACAACCTCCCAATCAGGGGGTACCATTATTGCATCCAAACAATCAAGGCGTTCCTTTAAATCCAAATCAGGGAGTACCACTTCATCCAAATAATCAAGGTGTACCTTTACATCCTAATCAAGGAGGAGTTCCACAGCTTAACGCAACTAATAGTCAAGGAATTCTACTTACAAACCCACAGGATTTAGTTCCAAATCCAGGAGCTCCTCTGTATCCAGCACCGCCGACACGTAAGTATTATTTTGGCCCGTTTTTATCTGAGATCTTAGCTTCAAGACTTGAAGTGAATCTTGGATAAAAAAAGGCTATACCAAATCAATCATATTAAAATTGAATCAACCTTTAAACTTGATCTCTTTTAGATGGAAAGAAAAATGGGTCAACCTCGAGTCTAGTTTGCCAGCCTGCAGCTGTTGTTCTGCTAGCGGTTATGACGTGTATAACGCGATTTATGTAAATATTGATAGTGTGCGAAATTATCACATATATATGTATATTTGTGTACTCTCTTGTTGCTATGTATGTATTAAATATATTCCTAGAAAATATTACAATCTTATCTTTAAGATTCCGACAATAATCTCGAGAATTTTATTTATTCAAATCATTTTGCTTACAGTGTACAGCACCAAAAAAAGGGAAAAGTGTTTCTAGCAATGCAGCTACAAAATGAATCAAGGTTATGAGCTGTCCTTTTTGCAACAAGGTTAGATAACGTTTATCTTTTTAGCAAAGAAAGCAAAGATTGTTGCGATGCATTCAGAAGAAAATTTAGTTGTGGTTGCTATTGGTTCTGAGAAGGTTATCTTTTGCAGTTTAAACTAGATCTAAACTATATCAGTCTCTTCCAAGAAATTGCAATTTGGAATTTTATCGTTTCATACTATTGAATCTATTCATCGAGAGTACATAATTATTTATAACTAGTTAAGGAATAAACTCTTTAATAACCACTTCCTGGCAGCAAAAACTTCTGGTCCAACTACTACCAACTAACTTCCACTTAACTGTGCCCAGAATTCTTCTCTGTCCGTCACTTTTATGACACCCTAGACAAAGTCTTCTTGAGGACTCGCGAGATGTATGGATGGATACCTACAATAGCTTGGCGACAATTAATCCTCTGGACACAACAATATACTCCTTATCTCGCTAAAGAAATGCGCCTCGCCTTTTTGCACTATCATAGAGTTTATCCAGACTCCTTGCAAACGTTCAACCCATACCAATGGCAATCTTTTAGTGCCCCTCACCGAACACCTTAACCAAAGTTTGCATCAATTTGACGAGTCTGCAGCCTTATTCCTGTTGTCGAGTGCCCTGACAGATTTCACTTCGACCCTCATTGGTATTAGAATTTGGTTCTACAGAGCTGGATTAAAAATTTACCTTCGTCGTTCAACCAAGGTAATACTGAATAAAGTTAAATCTAAACCCCATCCCCTCTCTGCTGGTGTCCCCCAGGGGTCGATTCTGTTACCCGTTCTATTTCGAATCTTAATAACCGACCTTTTGTCTGTCCCTTTCAACACGCTACACAGCTTTGCTGATAACTCATACTCTTTGATAATGCAAAACTACCCTGTGCCAGATCCTGTCTTTACGACCGGATATCGAGAAAGGGTCGAATATCGATCGCCTGCATATCATTCCACATATGTAAAAATACCTTCTGCAAAAGACGGAGTTTCAAAACAAAGATGGTCCTGGAAATGTGTACATGTGGTACGTCTAACCCTCAAGTACTGCTAGCTAGTTTGGTGGCCAGCGCTGAACAGAACGTCTAATGTCATAAAGTTTAGAAAGAGTGCAGAGGACGACAAAAATATGGCCAACAGGGACTGTGTGAATATGCCCCGCGAATGTTCTTGGTGTTCTTACACCTATTCCCTCCCAACCGTCTCAAGAAACACCTATCGTCGGATATTTAGATTAAGGGGGGTCCGTGGCCTGCACCTCAAAACCGTACGGTTATAGTAATTCGTTTGACTAGCCACTGGTTTTCACAACCATTTACTATCTTCGGCCTAGATTGACCTTTTCGCTGTCGAAACACCCTCAAGAATCCATCCATTCAATGACGCTACTGTCCCAACCGAGCCTTTGCCTCCTCTAGGGCATTTCTCCAAGTTTGGTGCACTTCCGGATGTTGAGTATTTCCCTGTATGAGCAGTCACAGAATCTATCCATCTCCTCCTGGGGCCCTATTCTCTATTACAATACTCAAATGCTTTTTACTCGAAACTGTTATCCGAAACTAAAATGCCTCCGTATTCCCTATTACAATATTGCTTTTTCTAATAGAAGTGCCTCCGAAAGAAAAGAAAATGAGTGCAAGAGCTTTCAATTGTGCCGCCCACACCTAAAATGTTATAAATTTCTCGATTACCCCTTAGCTTTCGAGTAAAAATCTAACAATATTGTTACAGTTTCGAGAAGAATTTAGTCAGTTTTGTAATAGAGAATACGAATTTGGCAGTTTCGAGAGAAATTCTCACAATATTGTAATACAGAATAAGGCCCCTGAGTCTACCAGCTGACCTATCTGCTATCCACTCTCAAGAATAGATTAGAAAAACGGACATGTCCTAATGAAATTTGATCTAAGCATATTGATCGACCGACCGACGGGTTGTTTGCTCTCCATACCGGAGCTATGCGGACCCGTCCCACACCTGCGATGGAGGTAATCATTGGAAGCCTTGAGACTTCAGATCTCATCCAACTGGATCTATACAGTCAAGGAACACATGGATATCCTTAACAATATCCCAATTATTTCCTTTTGACGCATATCCGACCATATGGTTGGTGAACTGACGTTCTAAAGGAAATTCAGGGCGATTATACCGGATCGTTCTGGGGCGATTATCCTGGGACGTTCGATTGCAATAGGTAAGTGGCCTTCTGTTTTCCAGACTGAAATACATGCCGTTTCGACATGTGCTAGGCTCAACTTTGAGAAAGGTTTGAAAGGCGCCAACATTAAAATCTTTTCTGGCACTTTCAACTTTTTTTTTTCTAAAATAGTTGCAGGGTATTTTGACGTACTTCAGAGCCTGATCAGAAGAAATGAGATCTCGTTCTGCTGGGTCCTCGACACTGGGGTGTCGAAGGAAATAAGGCTGCAGACAGCTTCGCGAGCACGGGGTCTGAGAGGTTGGTGCAGGGTCCAGAACCCTTCTATGATATCTCTTGGTCCACCTCCAAGTTCCTGATAGAGGATTGGATTAAGGGACTAAACCTAGCCTATTGGGAATCAGTCCCAGGTCTTAGACAAGCTAAAGATCTTATAAGACCCTTTGCCTTAAGAGGCGCTATCCCTTTAATCAAAGCGAACCTAAGGCTGTTAGTAGTTTACCTGACCGGCCATGTAGGCGGTATCACCTCCACAAAATAGGACTGTTTCAAGAGACAGAATGCCGACCCTGCAGGAAAAGCGACGAGGCTTCCACACATATTCTTTGTGAATGTCCTGCTCTGATGTGGCTTAAAAGAAGAATGTTGATCAGAGAGTTTATGAGCCCCGGTCCGGTCCTCTTCAATTAAAAACCTACTTGCCTTCGTTCGGAAGGCTGATAGTCTGTTCCGCTAGTGGGGTACGTACACAATTGACCTAACTTGGTCGCAGTGTTCACAATATGGGTTACACCATTCTTTAAAAAAAATTATACCACACCGCCAGAGTAGAGCTCTACAAAGCCATTAGATAATTCGACATCCCCAATAAGCTGACACGACCATGACCAATGTTACAAGCCAAGAAAAGGTCTCCGGAACACTTCTAGACCAATCAACATCTATAATGGACTCTGAGGGATTTGGAGAAAGTTATCCGAGTTTCTGGCGTGACGTCAAGGGCACAATTCTCCACAAGTCCCCCAATTACTGGCTTATGCAGACAACATTGATATCACTGGAAGAACTTCAACAGCTGCAAAAGTATCTTTCATCCACATTGAACGGGCGGCACGAAAGCTGGGACTGCAGATCTACGAAAGTAAAAGAAAGTACATGTATTCGTCTGCAAGAACACCTAACATTGGTCCCACAATCAGGGTAGACGAACATGAGTTAGAAGTAGGAAAATCATTTACCCAACTTGGGTCACCTCATTTGAGCAAAGAGCAACCGGCTCGGAAAAGTTTCTGCGGTAGGATATATGGGGTACGACAGCGGAGAGACCCAGCCTTGGCTTGAAGGATTAAGTAGACCAGGACAATGTCATACATTTCGAAAGGTTGCAAAGGACGTCAACAATAAAATAAATAAAGATCGCGAGAACATGCCATACAAATGTCCATGATGTGCTCTTGCACCTACTCCCTCCTGATCTTCACATAAAACACCTGGCTTCGTAGCCTTAGACTTAGAGACTGCGGTGTCTGGACACTCAAACCTTACAGTCAAAGCAAATTCTTAGATTTGCTACCCAAGGGTATAGTCGCCAAAATCACAGACCTTCGCCCTAGGTTGACCTTCTGGAAGGACTTCGCTGTCGAAACACCCTCCACAATAGATTGGAAAAAGGGAGACGTCTGAAGAAATTTGATCTCAGCCTAATGGCCGACGGCTCCAACAAATCAAAACATCTGGGAGCAGGAGTCCAACTAGAGACTACCAACAGTTCACTGTCCTTGCATCTTCCGACGCACGCTAGTATCTTTCAGGCAGAGGACTCGACAACCCTGAAGGCCTGCCAGCAATGAACTTTGCACCTATTCAAAGATGTAGCATCATAATTTTCAACCAAACCTCTATTCTAGATTCAGTGATGATACGCTCCAAGCTTGTGAAGCAATGCAGAGCTGAACTATATAGGCCCGGTAAAAAGCCAAAAGTGACTCTTCCCTGGGCATCCTGAAATAGAAACATAGATGAACATGAAAAAGCCGACTAGTTAGTCACCAGCGAGTCGGACATTGAGATGGGTATACAGCCCAATAAGCACTGATAATCTTCCTTACTTGCACAGGTTAGCTTTAAACATTCACCAGAGCTGGGTAAACAATCACCTAACGTTAGGTACAGGAGTTTGTGGCATAAAAACGGAATTGTGTGCTCGGTCGCACTGGAGGAAGCCATACACCTAATCTACACTGATTCATGGAGTCACCGTAGAAATGGATCGTTATTACAGCGATAAAACGACTAAAACTAATGCCCTCTCCTGCCAAGTTCATATATAAGTGGAAAAACTTTACTAAGGAACAATCTTCCACAGTTAGTAAGACAACCTAACATTCAAAGTTAAAGTTGATCGACATCTGCTCGAGAACTCCTGAGATTTCTCCGTTCCTATCCTCTTCTATCCTTCAAACTAAGCTCACTACTAAGCATTGCACCATGACCTGAATAGCATGACAGACCGGTAGTACTAAACGGTGATTCTCTAAGATTGACTTTCCACCGGAAGTACCAAAATATATTAATTCCATTCACTCCAGCGAATCTTGTCAAAAGCTCGATTGAAGTCAACAATAGAAATAAATTTTTCACAAAATTAATTAATTCAAATCTTCCACAAATTTCAATAATTTCACAAATCAAAGTGAAGCTTAACGTGACGACGACAGGCGGCAGATCCATCCATACACATAAGTAGCGGATACAAACGTGTTGACCATTTGACCTCTGCACGTTTTAACGAATTTATTGTGTCCAAACAGCCACCAGCAATTTCCATTCATGAATTTTAAATGCTCCCAAGATCATTTCGCTCTGCCCACGGCGGCCAACTACACGCAGACGTGAGCATCTTTGCACTTCTTTTGATTGGAGTTATGAAACTCTGGCATTAGATGGAAAAAAATATAAGACGAGAAACGAAAACAATCTGCGAGGAAGTATACGAAGACACGATGGATGTGCAATTTCTGATTATTTAAGATGACAAAAGTTTCCGCAGTTATTTTCATAAAGTTAAATAAATTCAATTGTTGCAGTGAATTGTGGCAGACAGCGCGAGGGTGGTGTAAACAAGTATGTATGCATTAATTTGGGATTAGGTGGGATTGAAAACAGAGTAGTTTAGTAAGAGTTTGTTCGAGGCATGGTTTTTAAAAATTTATCATAGTACGAAGAGATCTACACCATATAGCTACATATCTTCACGTTCTTAAGTAAGGAGCTTTACCATATGTTTCATTATTGCGTGGAAAACTCTCACCCAAGCTAATCAAGTAGCTACAAATAAATACATACAATAAAACGAGATCACGAATCGGGTTACTATACCTTGGGACGATTCAATTTTTTCTGCTTTTGACTATGATCCTTCGATTAATTATTCCGAGTCAAAACTGCAGATGTCGGACCTCACTCACTGTACCCAAAAGTGGCAGGTTGAAACTACTAGGATGTACTCCAATCTCTCTGGTAACAAGCCCAGGGTGTGAAAGCAGGAGGGTGGTCTATCTGCCAAATTGACCAGAGAAACTAGGCAAGAAACCGCATGGATACACGAAGTTAGTTTGTGTAGTTCGCGCAGATTTCACGAAATAATGCTACTGCATCCTGGGCAGCCGATGAGACAGCACTGGGGACCAGGGAGCTGGTGAGAAGTGAGTTACTGGCCGAACGCCCAAATTAGTCACACCGAAAATGGAGTTTAAATTCGCCGCGTGGAATGTACGAGCAGGACATCACGTCGGTCAAAAAGGGGATCATAGCAATGGAATTGTTGAAATGCTGCGCTATCGGAACTACGACTTACCGGATCTGGGACAGTGACGATCGTCCCATCAACAATCGACGAAACGATGACGCTTTACTATTCGAGAGACGAGAGGCCGACCCCTGCTTTATGGTCGATCGACGGGTTGTCAGCAGCGTTATCACAGTCCAACCGATATTCGAGCGGTCAGTGGAACGATCAAGACCAATATTGTATCCGTTTGTGAGCCAACCGAGACCAGCACGGACGCGACCAAGGACGAATTTTATGATCAGCTTCAACAGACGTTGGATACGACACCTCGAACCGAATTAATAATACTCGCGGGGGACTTCAATGCACATTCAGGAGCAGATCGAACCGTCTGGGAAAGAACTATGGGCAAATTCGGACCCGAAGTAATTTACGACAGCAGTTTACTTCTGCTTTCATTCGCATCGTCAAATAACTTGATCGTTGGCAACAGCATTTTCTGCCATCCACTCGAACACCAACTAACCTGGCGAAATCCATCCGACAGCGACTCAGCGATGTTAAACTACGTTTAGATCAACCAAGGCAAGATTCCGACCGACGCTCAAAGACGTACGTGCAATACGTGCCTTATCTTGTTCGAGCGAAATTACAGATGCGAATACAAAGAGCGAACAAAACGGCGCCACCACCAGCCAAGAAGAATTGGGCGTGCCTACGGGACCTGGCCCTCGGGCGAGAGTTTCAAACGGCACTATCCAACAAATTCACGGCGCCCGCAATACCGGACGATATCAATGTAGAAGAAAGACAATTGTCGGAGCCTATTGTGAAGTGTGCAGCTGTCTGGACCTCGTCGATCAGCGGAAGCGAATGAAACACGACGACTTTGAGCAATTCCGAAGATTGAACAAAGAAGTTCGACAGAAAATGAAATTGGAACGAGAAGCCAATGGAGAATCCAGCGATCGGCAACGAAGAAAACTTGGCTAAAGAATATCGAGGGTGACCTAAAGAATCAACGATTATAAGTTATCGAGGCTCGAGACGTCGCCAAAAACCGGCCAGAGTGAAATGAATCGTGAATAGAGTGCGTGACCCAGCGGCACCGACCGCAGCGTATCCGTTGCGGCGACGTCCCGCTGGGACCGCCAGCTAACGGATCAAAGAAGAAGAACAAGAAGACTCCAATGACGATGAAATTCAGCACTTGCGCTTCCACAGTTTCCTAATCCATCAGCTATGTCAAAAAATTTGCTTACCAGGGGTGTGCCTATCTTGCAGGCTACTTGTATTCTTTCTGTGTTCTCCAACCTTACTCTCATTTGTATACTTTTTTCCTTTACTTATTCGTCTGTAAGGTCTTTAGTTTACTTTTCAACTGGGTTATTATGTAGTAGTAGCCTCGTACAAGATTTATTCCTTGAGTCGGCCGGGATGCCTGGAACGATAAAACGGTCACAACGGATTTCTCACCAAAACTTACCATACTACCCGGTCTTCTCCATCTTGAATAAGTGTTCCAAATATCGATTGCAACATGTTGGACGGTCGTACCCGCAAACGTTGACACCGAATTCTTCCTTCTGCTTCGATTTTGATCGGTAGCTTGGCAGCCTCCTCCGTCCTTCTATTTGCATACGGTCCTTTCGAAATCCTTCATCCATGTAGTAAAAGTTTTGTAAGATTCGCTTGATTACTTGTTAAGGTAGTCTTCGATATCGGCAGCATATATCGTCATGTCGTTCAACTCATGGCGCAATATCTAGTAGTAAGCTTGACCTGAAAATAGAAAAAGAATAGGGTAGTTTGGTGGAAGCATAAGGAGAAGGCAGTGAGTCTCGCGTTTTCACTACTGGGTGTTATATGAGTGCTTCCATTTTTAACAGCCGGGTGAATTACAACCGTCAGGGCTAGCGAGAGGCAGTCTTGTTGGAGTGGATTTCAGCCTCCTGAAACAAGTCAATCCCACTAACCAGCCGACAAAGGCTGTGACGCCAACAATACCAGACTACCAGGTGAACAAGGAGGTGCACCGACCGCTAGATAAAGACCCCACCTAAGCGGAAATTTGGTACTCTATTATTAACCGGTTAAGCCGGCAGGATGGCTTATTAGGGCTACCTAAACAGACTTATAGATTACTTTAAGCTTCGACAAATGTATAGTCCATGTGTAGGGGTGCTGTTAGGCCAGAAGTACTTGGAGTGGAGGTGATCAATTTCCTGGTTGCCCTAATTCTCAGATGCGAAAGATTGGGATAATTTTGACTGATTTTTCGATCTCCTCCGATTTGAATGAATGGGGAATCGTTGGAAAGGGCTCGCTCCCCCGAGTTCAGACCAGTTGAGTTTGTCAAAATAACACCAAGGGATTCGGGAGTTATGCCCTCTTTTATGAATTCCCTAAGGAGGCCGGCGAAAAGTCCATTATCTCGTGAAATACAGCCCGGGGTGGGATTGAATTCACAGACTCCCTGGGAGGTCCCTAACAATTTCCCATTCAAAAAAGGGCCGTAAGTTAGCCGTAATCTAATTTATTTATTTATTGTCATTTATTTCTTAATTTAAACCTTAACCGCCAGAAAAATGGAGACCAGGTCGTCCCAAAAAAAGATACATAGATGTCGTCGAGGATGACTTGATAGTTACAGTTGGATATAAGAAACTGCAAAAGTCGGGCCAGGTACCGCGAATCATGGAGGCAAATGCTGGAGTAAGCCAAGGCCAACAATAGGCTGTGGAACTCCTGATGATGATGAATTTAAACCTAAAATTAGGAAGACAATATTAATAGTAGTAATTATAACTAGAAATACCAAATTCAATTCAATTCCGTATAAGTACAGAACTTCAACTGAACAAATTCGTCCAAATCCGTAATCCATACCAAATCAACTACGGTTTAAACTTGTAAAGCTTCAATCGATGCCTTTTAAATCACCCACAAAAAAAATTGTGCAATTCATAACGTACCGTCTTAATGGAAAATTTATATTTAATAATAAACTAAAACCTACAAAAAAAAAACAGAGCAATTATAGCAATTTTCTGACCACTGAAAAAACCCAACGTGATTTATGTAATTAAACAGTTGTGGGCCCACCCAGCTTCAGGCCCAAAAGTAAAGCTCCAATAATGATCCCATGATCACCATTAATTTCGCGGATTCGCTAGTAGTTTCTTATAAACTCTTAAAGGTTTTTCTAACATTGCGGTAGTGGTAACGATGTGGATTTTGGTGGAATCCAGTTAAGCTTAAAGCAACAAAAAAGTTTCCAAATACCTGTGAATAATGAAAAGATTTCTAAAGAAAATCGATAACCGGCAACACTGGAGAACCGAACGAGCTTTAATCGACAATTCACTCGCGAGAATCCCGTCTTACGTCAAGTCTGATAAGACCACTCGAAGCCCCAAGGCGAATGGGGCTCCTCCACTCGCGAGCAAGTAAACAACAAGCCGGATCCCGACCAGCTACACTGCAGCTCCTGAAGCAAAGCTAGTCTGAGTTTATCCGTCTAGTGTGCTAGAACGCTCGTCTGCACCGCGCACCGTACTCGTTCAGTAAGTAGTAGAAGTGATTCCAAAGTCGTCGTCGTCGTCGTCGTCGCCGTCTAGTAGCACGAGATAGTATCTACCGTCGCCGACTGTGTAGCAGCCGACAATCGTCTCTCGAGCGATAATCGCGGACGTGTCTCTTGCATTAAGGAAAGTGGCAAGTCACAGAACGAAAGAAAAGTATTACGCGCCTTCCATTTGCGGATTGCTAGATTTATTAAGAAACTGGAATTGAACTCCAAGACGTCTTTAAGAAAGTTCTTCGGCTCTTCAGCCGTTGTCTTTCTTCATTATAGTGGGCTGGCGCGGTGACTAAGTGCTGTTGAGTTGTTTTGTGGGGATTTTAAAAGGTGTGCAAATTTATCATTATTATTTCAATTTTTCCACCTATCCCAAAACTGTGCTGCTTCGAAAAAATGAAACACGAAAATTTTCGTTTAACGTAACTGGGCTAAAAATAGCGCAAGAAAAGCGTTTGTCTTGTGGTGCCCCCATGCGATGTTGTTTATAGTGAGAATTAGTTGCAATCAGAAGAAATGATGCCCCAAGGAATGTCGCCTAAATATATAAAAGTTATACGATTGCAATATGTGTGTTGTGAGTTTGTTGATATATAATATAGTGAGAGAGGTTTCAGTGCAGCAGAATAGGGAATAAGGTGTATGCGCATCTTCTTTCTTCTATGTAAATCGGCGCATGTGATTGGATAAAACCTGTTCAGCTTAATACAAGCAAATGTTCAATAAGAAATAAGGGTTTGATAATTAGCTAATAGAGAGTTTCTTTTCTTAGCACATTTCTTCTGTTCAGCTACTCCTGAATCTAAAATCTACATTATGTATTCCTGATAGGTATATGTTACACCAAAATACAAAATATAGCACAAAAGACTACACAGGAAAACGTCATTGAAGAATTTGGAATCACTTCCTGGCACTAATATAGAATGTCTTCTTATATGCTTCCATTACGTAATCAAATTTAAAACAAAAACGTTTTTGCCAAATCTTAAGCGACATAACATACATATATTACATCACAACTTAGTGTGTTTAAAGGATAGACTACACACTTCCTCTTATAATATTTACTAACAGAATTATTTATGTACACATATGTCACCACACAGGCATTAATCATTTAACTTTAATAATTCCTTCTTATGAAATAGCGTGGAACATACACTATAAATGTGAGACTTATGACATAGCATGGCTTTCAAGGACTGCAATAAGTGTAAGCAAATAGGCTGACCAGCAGTTGTTGATGGTAATGCAGTTTTGTGACCTATTGCGCAATTTGTTGTAACATTTCGCACAACAAAAAAAAACGGTAGATTTATGTTGAGTGCTTGTTTAGGTCATTAATTACAATTATTGTATTGATATGTTTTGAGTTGTGATTTCGAAATCAAATAGTGTTGAAAAGATGATCTGTAATTAATGTCAATTATAAAATTTGTATGTATTTTAAAAATTACTTTTACCTTTAAGAGTATTAACCATCTATGATGCCCGTAAATGAAATTAGGGCGTAAGCCTGGTGGGGTCAAGCAGATCCGAAAAGAGAATTGTTAATTTTATAGCTTAATTTTAGCAAATTCAATGATAGTCTTATTACGATGATTGCACTGTTCGTTACATGTCCTTGCCATTTTTTCATGTGAAAGAATAGTGCTCAGAGGTAACGTCCCTTTGCACTGTTGATGGTTATAAGTGCAATGCCGGACAGGAAGCTCTAGTCGGAAAGATAGTATAGAACAAGGTGGGCAACCTTTTTGTAACATGGGCCAGAATATATTTTACTTTTTTTTCCGCGGGTAAGCGAGGTGAGATTGTAAGTACGAACTGGAAAACATTGTTTACTCTTTTTGCGACAGCAAAATTTCCAGCTTTGAATTTGTTGAGCTGAGATTTCAAAACATAAATATACATTGTGGAGGCATAAGTTTCTTACTTATTCTGAGGCAGATTAATGCATATTAGAATCAAACTCGCAAAAAACTTCTGCAGTGGTCCTTCTTCAATTCTTTGTCTTGCTGTTATCATTTTGGCTTCACAATTGCACCTCGCCTCATTTGCAGTATGACAATGTACTGGCTCAAAAGAAAAAAGAGGCTCCTCTTACAAACCCATTTTATAATCGTGTCCTACCCAACAATAAATTTTTAATCTGCATTCGAAGTGAAATATGCTTTAATGGGGTAAATAATAACTAATTTATGAACACTATCTTGCTGTGTGTGTAATAGTCAATTTAAACTAGACGAATTGCATCGAAAAATAGTTATTTGTAATTTTTTGTAAAGATCTCGCGAGCCGGATAAAAACTTTTGCGGGTCGTAGTTGGCCCGCGGGCCGGAGGTTGCCCATCGTTGGTTTAGAGGAGAATAAAAGAATTACCAAACGCCAAGACGCTACCAGCCCCCATTCAATACTTGTGTGACAGAATGCTCGCTTCTCGCTTATTATGCTTAAGGGCCATGACGAGAAGGGGCATGGAATTTTTTGTAAAGAGGGAAGACAGTTATCTAGGTTGAAAAGGCGAAGGAGAATACTGCGGGGTGGTTTCAAACCACGGACCTCTGGAATGGCAGTCGAGCGCTTTATAACTCCTTGGCTACTACTACATTTCTTTCAATATTCCGCCGATGGATTATTTATTATCTCATGTTGAGGGGCGCCTTGGCGGGCACTGCGGCCTATTTTATTTGGTCTATTGTGCCATCCCCGTCTTTAAAAATCATCTTAGTTAAGGCTTTTAATACAGCCTAAAACTGATTTAGGGTTTCTGTCCTAAATATCCCTGGGAGTAGGGAAGTGCAATGAAGAAGGCTCAATCTCTTTCTCGCTCTAGCCTCAGAGTCACACCGCAAGTACTTCGCAGTTTCGGGAGCTGCCTCGCAGAACCGACAGCTGGAATCGGCTACCAGTCCTATATTGCTAGTTAAGTAAACATTGGCCCATCAGGAGTTCTGTTATTATTTTTAGCTCCTACCTCCTGAGATATAAGTCAAGTCAGAGCATACGGCTGGAAGATGAGGTACTCGCCTGAAAAACAATGGGGGTACTGCCCAGAGCCATGGATATTTCGCTCCTTGGGTCATTCAAGCCCAGCCCTACCCCTTTATAGGGTTTGGCACTATCCTGGGCCTACTATGGGCCTGCCATGTTGCCACTCTGACCTACTTCGAATAATCGCCTTAAACGGTTTATCAAATTTAAGAGTGGAAGAAATAGTAGTGGACAATGATATCATTGGCTGCAGGTTTAGCTCTTTGAGGATCTATAAATGATCCATAAAGTCTCCTGGCATAAAGGAGAATACCTTCAGTAGACGCGGCGCCTCCGCCAAATCCTCCCTTTTCCTACTAGGTGGAGTGGGGAAAGGTTCAGTAGAGCCTCAATAGCCGCAGTCGGTTCGCTTTTACCCCCCGTGAGACCAACACAGGCCAGTCTTTGCACCCTGACCAACTTAATTACAGACCCTTTCGTTTGGTCTTGGCAAACCATGCGATGGATGCATACGTGACCATGGGCCTTATGACCGTCGTAAATAGCAAAAACATCAACCTCGGCTTGAGGCCCCAGGTTTTTCCTACAAATTGACGGCAAATATGGAGAGATGTAATTGCCTTGGCAGATACTCTCTCAATCTGAGGTTTCCAGAAGAGCTCCTCCTTCGAGAAAACCATTTCTTTACCACCCAAAGAGAGGGTTTTTAAATTTAGCTTTCTTTGATTAGTAAATGGTACGATGACAGTTTTGTGGGGGTAATACCCAAGTTCTTGTTTCGCCGGTGTATAGTAAAGGATTTGACAGCTTAGGAGAGGTTTGGGAGAAGCTCAAGCAAATGAAGAACCTTGCGTATGAACACTTGGATGTTGCGCGAGTTCATTTTATTAAACAGCCGGCGTAGTCAGAAATTCAAACGCCGTGATTAGTGTGAGACAGCTTTGTTGGAGTGAAATGCCTCCTGAAACAAGTGGATCTCGCTAACCAGACGACGAGCACTATGACACAGCACCGACAGTACCTCTAGCAATATGACCTTGAACCAATTTGATATGAAGTTGTCGATACAATTAACAAATGTTTTAGCGAAAATTTGTTGGCGTAAGATTTAGTGCAGCTAGATTCAGGTGTTGGATACAAATTGAAACCATACATACTGAGTATGCATGCAAAATATAATCCGTGCTAAAAAAACGATTTGAGTAAAAGGACTCCATGAAAAGTATCGAGTACTGATATGAGTAGAATCGACAGCCAAAATATATTAAACCTTTTATTTTAGTTAAAGATATTTGGCAATTTCAATCTTTTAAAAGGGGCCTCAATCAAATTTTAGCCCGGGCCCCGCAAGGTTCTGTCTGTGCGTGGATTTCTCCACCGAAATCGAAATTTTGGGTGCACTTGCCCTTCCATCCTTACACCCTCTGTCGACCCTGATTAGATGTAATATCTTTATGCACGAAATGCTTCTTGGAAATCATAATATAGATCATGTATAGCCCCATTTTGTACCTGACAAGTTTATAGTAAATATAGTGATAAATTCCAGAACAGTGATCTTGTATACGATTCCAACTCTACAAAAATTGTGTCATGCCACCAGAAATTCAAGCTAGTTATCAGATATTTGGGATTAGGGATTGATAGCAGATCATTTATAAAGATTAGGAAAAAAGCAGGTGATAGAATTGATCCCTGAGGAACACCGGCCGAAATAGTCTGGGCTTTAGATTCAACGCAATTCAATATTATCCTTTTTGAACGCCTAGAAAGAAAAGACTAAATCCAAATCAGAATCACCAAAGCGATGTGTGCTCAAAAGCATACACGGTGTAGAATTTGTTTGTGTATTCAAGTTTTTTCTTTACTTGGTTCAGGCAATTCGATCGATAAACTTAATAATATGATTAATGTATCTTTCAAGATCATTCTCACAATATTCTCAATGGAAATGTTCTAGCAGTAAGCTTTTTTTATGAATTTATATTAAATACAAATATCACTGTTAAATCCGCTTAACACTGCCAAAATTCGCTTTTTTCTTCTTGCAGCTTGACTTTGACTTCTGTTCAAGTGCCAAAATTTGTGTTCTTGTTTTGTAAAAAATATTTTCAGTGTTTTTTAAAACCGATAAAAACAGCCGGGAAAAATATTAAACAAAATAATAAAGATATCTTCCAAACTCTGATATATAAAAATAAAAAAAAACAATAACTGTTAAATTAGTGGAGTTATAAATAAATTGTTTTTTAAATTGATTTAAATGAAACAAATAAAAAATAATATGTATTCTGACCGCAAAACTTGGCCAGTTGCCAAGGTACTGTGCACGTGCTTTTTTCTCATCTTGAGATTAAAAGCGAGATTCTCGGCACTTTTGAAAAGATGCAAATCAATCCGACTTTTAAGAGTGAGCAGAGCACGTCTTGGCTGTGTGCCTTCGTAAAATGTCTGGGTTTGCTCCAGTGCATTCAAGCAGCTCCATATTCTGTGCTCCAATAAAACCAGCACAGAAAATTTCGGTCTGTTTTGCTTGATTGGGAAAGAAAGAAAGAATCGCGGGCAAATTCCTATTTTTAGAAATCTCAAGATTCGTCAGTGGATATCCTTCTATAGACGAGAATCTTGAGTAGCTTGAACCAATGACAAAAATGGGAAGTAGTCTTAGGTCAGCAACCGAAGTGCACTGGTTTTTGTAGTTTAACTCTATTGATTTGAAACAAAACAACACAACTCCAAACCCCCTCCCAGTTCATTCTAGAGCTAATCTAGTGCAAACGTTTCCTCATCATCTAGCATTGTTCTTAACAGAATTAGCGTGCCACTGGCCTTATTAAAATATACCGGAAATTGATTTCATGTGCTGTGGGGATTAAGTGAAAAATTAACCACGGTTTCCGTGCGCGCGCAGTTTAACAGCTTTTTCCGCTCTTTTCCAATTTGGCAAAGACAAGATTGGGTTAAGAAACTTCGCATGACGAAACTTTTACTTCTTGGAAACGTTAATTGAAGAAACAAAGTTGAGCAACGAACGAAACACCAATTTTCGTTCGGTAGATAATTCTGATTTCTTATGGTGTGTTTTGAAAGATTTTTGTTTACTTAATATTGGAATACAATTTATGTTGTTACGGAGGCTTTTATGGGGATCTTAAATAGCCATGAAGTCTTTTGGAATCCTTGTTTATTTCACCTTTACAAATTCAAAGTCAATTGCATGACTAAGTCTTGATCGATATGAATGTGTAATGGGGGGCGATTGTGTAGTTAACCAGATGATATACATAAATAGTGTATGGAGTAACACCAGACTGCAGGTTTCGTAATTAAAACTTTTACTATCGAGCATGATGTACGATATGGAGAATGAATGAAGAAAGCGAATGGTTTTGCTTTAATCGATAACTATGTACATTGTAAATAATTACCGGAAAACAATTTGACCTAAATTTGTTATTTTTAGATCAAACCTTAAAAGAGTATTATTTGTTAAATCTTTCAATTAGCCCACTCAAATATTTACTAACAAAACTATGTGGTCTTGCAGATTTTTTTGCTGTCAATACTCAGGGGCGCTCTTGCACCTTCCACTCTTCCCGATTTTCACATCAAACTCCTGGCTTCGTCCAGTGCCCTTAGACTAAGAGTATTCGGGACATTGACTTGAAAACCCTACGGCTATAACAAGTATTGGATTTGCTACCCGAGGATATGGTCGCAACAATCACAGACTACCTTTTTCCGCTAGATTGATCTTCAGGAAGGACCTCAATGGCGAAATATCCTCAAGTAGAAAAACAGAGACATCTTAAAAAAGTCACCGACGGCTCCGATCCATTATAGGTCGTCAGGGCAAGATTCTGGGCGCTTTCAGTAATGCAGGATGCGTGCGCAAATGACTTATTCAGCAATTGAAAGTGTGAAGCTTTCAATGACTGAATAAGTCAATTGCGCACGTATCCTGCATTACTGAAAGCGCCCTCTATCTAGAGAGCACTAACAGTTCACTGTTGGCACATAAGGAGGTATCATTGAAATTTTCATAGTCAAGCCGCTATGAGAGTTCTAGCACTATTATTATTGTTAAGGAATGAGGGGGCAACCCATGTGGTGGACACTGCGGCCAAGTTAGGCCTATTGTGTATGTGTACGAACAGACTATCAGCCTTCCGGACGAAGGCAAGGTCTTTAATTGAAGATGACCGGACTTGAGCGGGGCTCATAAACTTTCTGATAAACGTTCTTCTTCTAAGCCAGATCAGAGCAGAACACTCACAAAGAATATGTGTGGAAGTCTTGTCGCCTTCCATGCAGAGTCTGGTCTGAGCCAGTATGGGATGCGGGGGTGTTCTGCCGCCAACCGGACAGAGATGAAACGTGAGAGACCACCACTGGCGCCTGCGTCAGAACAACCATCGGATAGTTGATGAGATTCTCCTTGCTTTAGCGGGCATAACACTCCAGCCAGAAGCTTTCCGTCATCTCCGATAGTTACGACAATGGCAACGCCGGATGCGACTGAGTATTGCAGCCTTGTGTATGCGAAGTCACGATACAACAACTTTTGTATCGACTTTGCCAACATTCGTGGGCTTCAAACGAATTACCAATCTGTGTTGTGCCATATACACTTTCACTAAGTGAAACCCAAATTTTACCCAATGATGTCTTAGATCATTACGAGGTTTCTGGGTACACCCAGTGCATAATCTCTGTCCTCCCTGGAATTGCCATTTATATTAGGAAAGACTCAGCTTCCAGAAAGTGTACAACAGTACATCGCCTGAGTTTAACCACCTCGGTCTAAAAAATTTACTTCATAGGCACGTCATTTACTTCTGTTTTTTATACAGGAGCCCTAATACTCAATGATGAAGTCATTTCATTAGCATCTCCGTAACGTATCTCAAAATTCCTATCCTTACATCCGAGTGTAAAATCATTGTTGGGGGTGATTTCAATGTTCACAACACAAATTGGCTGAATTATTCGAATGGTACCAGTGTTTCTGGCCGGGAAGCCGTAGAGACTAATAACCTACATCAAATGGTTAATTATGCCACACGAATTCCTGACGTTTCAGACCATGGGGCCAACCTCCTTGATCTTTTTCTTATCCCCAACATGGTACTCCGTCGAAGTTGATTCGCCTCTAGGCAACTCCGACCAGTGCCTGCTCAGCACAAACTTCCCAAACCAAAACTACCCAACCACACTAGCTCCTAGAAGAACTCTTTGGCATTATGGAAACGCTAATTGGATGGGGCTTATTCGCTTCTCTCAGGCCGCAGACTGAGATCTGTGTTACCAGAATCGTGATGCCAACTTTGCCGCTCTCTGTATTACAAAAATTATATTGGCCGCTTATTCATTCCCTATTCTTCCAAATCCACCAAGCCTAGGGCGTGGTAGATCTAAAAGATCTACTGGCGACCTCCTTGTACCGCTTCCAAAGCAGTCATCGTTTGGTGAATCTGGCCTGGTTGCTCTCGATATATCCAAGGCCTTTAATAGAGTGTGGCACTCCACTCTATAGACCAAACTCCAAGCTATTGGTTCGTTCAGTGAAGGTGGTATTGAATGGCATCGAATCTAATCCACACACCATTTCTGCAGGTGTTTCCCAGTGCTCAATTCTATCACCAGATCTGATTCTAAATTGGGGCCTAAAACAACAACGACTGTTCCACCGAAATATAATATATAACCTCCTGCCTCCACGGCAATGTTTTTCTCGCAATAAAGACTAGCCTTTTTGGATCATCCACACTATCTACAGCCCTTATTTTAACGCACACATCAGCTTAGAAATTGGTTCTTTTCCTGAGCAATTTGGCTGGGGAACAACCTCTCACAATCAGTATTCCCGAACATCCAAGAGTTCAAACGCAAGGTTCATCGCCATCTCCTCATGCACCCCCCAGACTCCCCTTAACCTGTGTTATACTTTCTCTTTCCTTCGAGCTAAGCTTACTACATGACGTGAACGACATGACGGATTGGTAATAGAAAAGGTGACACCTGAGCTAAGACTTACATATTAAAAAAAAGATTCGGAGTTCTGTCGGAGACAGTGTTAGGTTGTGGAGGTGATATCAGAGTCCTACATGGCCAGTCACATAACCCACCAAGAGCCTTAGGTCCGCCTTGCTTAAAGTGATGATGCCTTTTAAAGCAAAGGGTCTTATAAGATATTTAACCGGTCTAAGACCTACGTCCAATAGGCTAGGTTTAGACCCTTAACCCACTCCTCTATCAGGGACGTGGATGTGGACCATGAGATGCCACAGGAGGGCTTTGGGCCTGGACCAACTTCTCAGACCATTCCCCCTCGAGGCTGTCTGCAGCCGCAGCATTGCCCTCAATACCCCAATGCCCGGGGACCCGAGCGAGGCCTTATTTCTGGGCAGGCTCTGGAGTACGTCAAAATACCCTGCAACTATTTTGCAAGGAAACTTCGACGTTGAGAGAGCCCTAATGGCAGCTTGACTGTCAGAAAAGATTTTAATGTTGGCGCCTTTCAAACCTTTCTCAAGGTTGAGCCTAGCGCAGATCGAAATGACATCTATTTCAGTCTGGAAAATAGAGGGCCACTTACCCATTGCAATCGAGACCTTGGAGTTGGATCCTGCGACACCAACTCCTGTACCATGTCCCATCTGAGACCCGCCGGTAAACCAGTGGAGATGTTTTGGATCCCCAGGAAGAATAAGTTCTTCCCATTCAGAACGATCCGGGATAATCGCCCTGCATTTCCTTTGGGACCGCAGTTCACAAACCTTATGATCGAATTCGCGGCAAATGGTAATGTTTGGGATTTTTTAAGGATATCTGTGTTTCCTTTGACTGCCAGTTGGATGAGATTTTAAGTCTCAAGGCACTTATGGCGGCGAATTTCCATATGAAGATATGCAATGGGGTCAATCCAATGATTGCCTCCACCGCAACTGTGGGACAGGACCGCATAGCTCCGGTAATAAAGAGGTAAGCAAGCCGTTGCAATTTGATGCACTTGAGGGTCGAAGTAAAACTTGTTTAGTCTTTGGCCACCAAACTATAGAGACATAAGTGACCACAAAAGCAAAATTCGCTTGAAGTCCACGAAGATTACAAAAAGCCAAACAACAATTTTTGTAATAGGAATTCAATATTCTATGATTATTCTCGGCAAAACTGTCGTGAGAGAGAGAGAGTGAATAAAAGTTGTCCTCGTCAGAGTGTTATGCTTGTTGAGACGGCGCAGATTTCATCGTCCGACAGATATTGGACACCAGCTTGGCCTGAGCCCTTTGAATTTGGATACAAGAAGTAAAGGTTACTTTAGTGCGCTGTTCATTCGTCGATTCTGCGTCCGTTAAAGTTGCTAGCCCATTCCAAACTCGATTAAATAAATACATTTTCAAACTAAAAGAAAAACCAGTTAAATTTTACTAAAAACAACGCCACAAACTTTTTCCCAAACCTTTGTTTGTCTTCGAAAGACACAACTATCTCATTGTGAAATCTATTAGCACCCAAAAGCCAAAAACATTACCATAAGGCCACCAGTCGTAATTTTTTTATAAACAATTTCAAAAATATTTCCTTAAAAATTCACAATGCTAAATTTAAAACACAAAACTCGGATTATATCATCAAACTCTTTTCTTGTTATTAAATTGACACTAATCTATCAAGTGCTTTCGATACACAAAGGCGAGGCGAATTCCACAATCAAAAATACACGAGATAAAGTTGACAGTTCGAATCTCCATGAATTATAACGAATCAACAAATCATCAATATTTATACCAAAAATAGCGCAATTAACTAGCACATGACAGTTCAGACTGGAAAGTAACTCACCGATCATGCGCAAAAGGCTTCTACTTAATTTATTTACTTAGGTGCGTAATCCTAGAATTATTCACCATTTCGCCGCCGCCGCCTCGCCTGGCTACAGTTGAATCCGTAAGCAGCTTGTCCATTCGTAATGGATATTTATAAACGAGTGATTGCAGAAAAACAATAGTTAAATTTTATGATTTGCATTTCAATCAGTCTTTTTCGATTTATTTTTTTTATATTTTATTTTTAAGTCAGGGGAGGGGTCATACTGATACGTGATCGTGATGTTATTGACAAAGTTGAAGAGAACAACTCACCAAAAATTTATTCTTTAAATAAACCTGCCTTTCTCTCTCCTTCTCTTCCATATTAAATTCCATAATTAAAGAATAAAGAAAAGTCTCCAATAAAACACAAAAAGACGAAATGAATATGATTAATGGGGCGAAAGTTCAGTTCGCCGCATCACAATGAACGATAAGCGTTTGTGTTTGGACATATTAAACTGAATGTCGATCGTTTATCATTTAATTGGGTCATGAACGTTGTTCCTATTGCGATGACATACAGCTCTATTCACATTATTCAGAATGCATTTTTAGAGTCGTTTCTGGGTTTGAGATTGGAAATTTTATTTTGTTTTCGGTTTCTTAAGATTATGAAAGTGAAGATCTAGTTTTAAAGTGCAGTTCAGTTGTTGAATGTGTTTGAAATCACAAATTTTTTCATTGTGGAGAAATGTCATTAAGGCAAATCACTTCAGAAGGGTCGGCTTTATCAGTTGGTTTACGGGATTCACCGCTTTTCGGGAATCATGCCATTCCAATTAGGCTGCTTCCATTAACTTCAATTATTGTGGCACCGGCACAGCCGGCTATAACTGATGTCGTCTACATCGCACAAGTGAAACCCCGAAATTTCATACCTAGTTCAATATCAGGTGTCTGGATACACCGTAGTGCAAAATTTCTGCGCAACTAGATGAATAGCAACTAATAACATCTCTAGATTGTCTTCTATACAGAAGTCCTAATATTAGTTACGAAGCCTTCACGCTATTTCTGAACGGAACACTGTATTCTGATCCTCATACCTGGTATGCGAAATTACATTGTGCAGGCGATTTCAAGGTTCTTAATGTAAATTAACTATACTACTCAAAAGGCATCAGTGCGTTTCTGACCAAGGCACCTACAGCTCATTGCAGACACCAATAATCGAATCGTTCACAGCCTCGCGTGAGACCCTACGATTTCTTAAGATATTAAAGCTTCTTCCTTCAATCTGGGTTACTTTCTACATTTTTACAAGTTCTCCATTCGCGATCCCTCTTTGAATGCAATTCGTTTATCTGAACCGGCTACTCCAAAACTGGCAGTTTCGTTAAAAAATATCACAATATTGTAATAAAGAATAAGGGTCCAGGGGTAGTAGCACAAGTCGTTTCAACTCATTTGTTACGCGTTTTAATTGGAAAAATTCAATAGAAAACTAGAAACAGATGAGTTCAAACGATTTCAGTACTGCCACCCCTTGTGCAAGCAAGCAGAACCGATCTGAACTACAGAGATGTGATGAAAAAAAGTGTATCGAAGAAGGAAAGAAGAAATATAATCTACATGTATATAGAAGAAAAGCGACTCACTGACTTGGTTATCTCAATATATCCGGAACTATTAAGGCGTTGATAGACGATGAGAATATGTTCATCTAAAAGCTCTCGCGAGAACAAAAATTCTATATCACAGCCGCGAATACATTCTCGTTCTTATGGAAGTAATCTAAAGCACTCTCACGAGAATTGTTCTATCATACGTGTAAATAGGTGCCGTAGGAATGCACTTTTTCCAATATGTTGCAAAGAGCGATTGTTCTCATGCGTTCTCTTATTATTGTTTTGTGAAATTAACGTGGTGGTTGGTCAATTAAATGCGTGAGGTCTTCTTGTTTTAAACTGGCACCCACCTAACCTTTGGTGAGATGTACTAGACTCGTGAATAATCAGAAATTTGTAAATTCCGAATAGTTGTCAGTTGCTGGCTTCAACCCACTACCAGTACGACTAGCGCTGGAAGTTAGCTAAGTGGAAACCCCGCTTAAGGAAGTAAAACTTCCCCTATGTTTTAGTTGAATTTGCAAAAGGTTGAATTTGTTACAATTAATTTTTACTTCCTTTAAAATATGCTCCCTAAAAAATTGTATAGGACGAAGAAAACTATGTGACTTTGCTAGGTGACTATAAACGTTGCCAACAGCATATCTAGTAGACCGGCTCTCGTTCGATTGCGTAGGTAAAGCAGCATTGGAAGGTGTTAGTGCTCGCTTGGGGGACTGCTTCGTAAAACAACACTCTCGTTTGGAATGATCTATGGTTGCGTTTGGAATGGCAGATAATTAACCAACTATATTATTTTTATTCGGGTTTGAATAGACCAGGATTATCAATACTTTCGCTAAATTATTAAAGTATACTTGCGAACGTACAAGATTTAGATGACGAAGTTGTAAACAAAATTAACGTATTACTTTTATCAGAAACTTGGATGACAAATGGAGAATATGATGTGAACTCTGCTAATGTTTTAACATTTCATTGAAGGGATGAGAGCCACGCTGATTATCCATTGAGTATAAGCAACTGGTGCATAGGATACCCATGAGAATACCAAAATTTACGCTGAGAATATTCTCATCGTCTATCAGCACCTTTAGACGTACAGACTTGAAATTTGGCGGGAATGTTTCTTTTATTGAAGAGAAACCTCCTAAGAACAGGTTTTAAAGAAATCGACTCTCAAGGAAGGTTGGAGGATCGATAAAGCTAAACTCCCAATTGTTGAACTAAGTACAACAAGGACTCCTAAAAACGAGTTTTGCAGATATCGACCCCTAAACGGGGTTGTGGGTGCGCCGAAGGAAAAGAGGATATTTTGAGGTAGTCATTGTTTATAATTAACGCCTCATTTGTATTAGAGATATTGTCATATCTATGTAGAGTGCACACTCCTACAGTTCGGTATTCCATCACCATCACGAGAAGCAAGATTTGTTATCAGTAACCGTCAATATCGAACTATGAACGCCTGAATTGGCTTTTTCCGACAAATGTCAGTTTTTTCGAGAACTATGATTCCGTTTTTCAGTCCTTGCACCATTGGTTACTTCAAGCGCCAGCCATGATCAGGCCAGGCCCACTAGTCAATTTGGTACCGCTCCATCTTAAAGTATAGCAATCCACCATAACATGCTGCGATGAAGCTGAGAGGATATTCAACAGTTTGTGGATATATAGAAAAGATTGAAAGATTCCAGGGAGAGACTGCATGGCAGAGATACATTTGGATACCAAGATCAGAGGTGAAAGCCCAAGATTAAGCAGAACAATAACCGGCAATAGTACTGTAGCTCGAGTCACCCTTATATGTGTCTTGTCTTGGCCCAACAGGAGTTCGAAGGCAACAAAAAGGGGGACGTCAGATCAGAACAGTCTATTGAAGCGCATCCTAGATAGGTCGGAAGGACTCCAGCTTTGCCTCGAGGAGGATGATTTTTCCTTTTCTGTTCTCGTGACATAGTTCCGCGACATCAAGGTAAAGGGATTTGATCTCCGAATTTGAGATATGGGGATGTAGTACAAGAAGTCAAGTGGTGACCGCACTACTTTTGGGCCTGATACCTCACCCAAAGAAAGAGTAACCTATCATCAAGAAAATTAGACCATTATTTGAGTGAAGACTGTCAACAAAACTTTGACTAAGAAAAAGTTTTCTACATCCATTACCCTTTCTTCGGATAAGGGATAAAACAAACTTATGACCTGCTTCACTCACATTTCTTTGGAGTATTTCGATCTCCTACAACATACAATAGTTCAAATACTCAAAGTTCATCACTATCCCCTTCAGCACGCTTTGAATGCATTTACTCTATTGTATCTTTTCTTATGCCCTTTTAAACTAATTTTACTTCTCGCACTGCACGATGACATAACGATCACTTGACGGATTAGCATGCAAAAGAGCCCACTAGGAGCTTAAGCTTCTCAATAATTCATTTTAGAAATATAAAACTTTTCCTAATTTTAATTTAATTCTGCAAGTCTAACCACCTATTACCCATCGCCATTGCTCATACTACATCAACTACATTAAAACTTATCAAGTGATATCAGAGAAACTGGAATTGCCTAAAAATGGCATGTTACCGCCACTTTCTGTAATTCCGCTAGAAATAGCCTCTCGCACTCTCGTTATCAATCACGACTCCAAAGGTAGACTTAACAAGAAAAGTTTCACTCAGCGAAAAATTGTTATCAAAACAAGCTTCACATATGTGGCACGAAATTCTCTTATCACCACAAAGTTAATAATGCACCGCACCCCACTTGACCCGGCTGAAAGCGCGTCTCGATGTTGCAAGGCGCAAGATCCCCGGGTTTCTTGACGGTTTGATATCATCTGTCAAGAGTCTCGGCGGTGACTTCTGTGCAGTAGTGTTTGGCTTGAAGTTGCTGAATCAGTGATTATTTAAGATTTAAGCTATGAAGTATACTATGACCTCAATTCTAGACGACACCAACAGCAGGGCAGAGCGTTTTCGTTGAAGCCAGAACAGATCAATAACAAAAAGAACAACCAAGACGGCGATAACGAAGCGGGGGTGTTGGGGAAGAGCACGGAATTGAGGTATCACGCCAACCACTTAAGTCCCAAAATATCTTGATAATTTCAGTTCGGCTTTCCTGGGCGAATTTGTTGCGCTCTGTCACATCGGCTTAAGGTGTAAGATGCCAAATTGAGCGGTTAAAGTCACAATCAAGTGCGCACTTAAGTGACCTAAACGCACGCCTCGCATACGGAATTATTTCGCCGGAAACTTGGGGGCTTTACTTAACGAACTGGTAACTGACGTCGTCAGCACCAAACTGGTTTTGTGCATTTGGCGTACTTGAAGGGGGGACACAGAGGGGAGTCCGCTGGCGAGATATAGAAAGAGACAATTTCGCTCTTAAGGTGCTATTTTTAGATATGGATAATAAATTATAGACAAAATTATTATTAGTAAAAACTGTGCGTTTTTGTGCAATGACTTTGTCTAGTTGGAGTGGACTTTGCAATGCTGGAGCGAGCAGTCTTTGATGTTATGTGGAAGAAGAAATTCATTTCTTTTAGGTGCGACTGCATCGACGATTTTAACATGCACTTTACAGGAAAACTGAAGATAAAGTGAAAACCAGTCATTATTTGTCTAAACTGCATTTTGAATTCAACTGCTTCGTTGGACCATGTTTTTCTTTTTGTCGAACTCTTTAATAGGGATAATAAAGCTGCACGATATGATTTAACTGTATCTTTATACTGCAATCATATTGATCCTTTAGCTATCGACTTATATTAGGTCTGGGACAAAATTCGTGATGTTTTTTTTAGTAAAATTCAATTGATTTTGTTATAGTGTGAAAATGTATTATCAATTGATTTAGACCAAATATACTCAATTATTATAGTCAATGTTTCACTATTTTTTTATAGACAATGTTTCACCATTTACCCCAAACTCATGTCGCATTTTCTCGGCACCGCTGTTTAGTTTTTGGCCAGACTCCAACGCCAATGATGCTGTAAAGTCTATATGATTCATTCACCTAAATAGAGCCTGATTGTCTAGTATTTACTTACTTACTTATGCTCTTTTGGTACATAGGGCGGAAACAGTTGCCCTCCAGCGGACTCTGTTTTGGGTGACAGCTCTCAGCTCTGACCAAGAAGAAGAATCTTGAATTTTTGTATGAAGAGGTCGATTGAAACAACTTACGTGCTTCCACCCCAGGATTTCCCAGTTGTTGCAGCCTCTGCTAAAAGGGTTATCCTCCACTTTGGACCGACTAGACGGGTGCCTTGCGGATTCCTGTCAAGGGCCTGTTATCGCGTCGTAAGGTGTGGCCAATCCAATTCCTTCGCCTGATTTGGTCGTCTATCCTTTCTTGGCCGGCACGGCGCCATAGTTCTTCGTTTGAAATTCTATCTTGCCAGCGGATTTTTACGATACGACGCAGGCATCTGTTGATGAAGACTTGTAGGCGCCCTGTGATGGATTGGATGACTTTCCTTGTTTCGCAACCGTACAAAAGAACTGCCTTAACGTTGGAGTTGAACAGCCGCTGTTTGGTGTTAGTTGAGATCAGTATTGATTGCCATATGCGGAACAGGCATGCATATGCGCTTCGTGCTTTATTTATTCTGGAACTGACGTCTTCTTCCGCCCCGCCATTTTCGATAATAATATTATCGAGGCAGCAGGATTTAGTAGGACAAGATTTTGCCTACAGTAGGTAATAGACAGATGCCTCTCCAGTTGTCACATATTGTTAGGTCCCCCTTTTTGGGTATTTTAACTATGATACCTTACGTCCAATCCTCCGGTACAGGTGTTCGATGATATTTCTATGATTGGCTGTAGCGCATCTGATATGAGGCTTGAATCGGACTTCAACAATTCTGGCGGGATGCGATCTTTTCCCGCTGCTTTACCATTGGCAATTGCAAATGCGATTACTATATCCGCCTAGGATGGGGCCCGGGTGGTGATTCTTATTGACTGTACATTGTTGCTGTGAACTTTATTTGATTGTTGTTTTTTTTAGTGTATTTTCGCTAGATTTTTCAGCGATCGGTGTCCACATTCCCTCCTCAGTAACTTCTTACATCCACTACTTTTTTTTCTTGTGTGAGGTACTGGGTCCAAAGGTACTGCGGCAATTCATTTGGCCTATTTTACTTCACCCCTATACCACATATGTATATACCAGACCGCTTGAAAAAGTTCGCTTGTCGCTTAGACTTGAATGCTCGAGCAGGGACTCCTCAAATAAAGAAACCCTGCTGAATGCATTGTCAGGGCCCTGTTTTTCATTGCCTTTAAAGCCCCGATAACCCGATGTGATTGAGAACGCCCAGCTCACAAAGAGTACGTTGACAGTCCCAAACTAAATTAGACTTAACGACTTACTTGTCGCTTGATTATCAGAGAAAATAAAAATCCGTTTATTTTGGTTCCTTCTTAAGTTCTGATGACTTAGCTGCCAGTATAGCGTACACCTCTACTGGGAAAACTGTTGCTAGGGTGCCCAAACTTATCGCTCTGCTGAACCTGGGCTTTCGCTGTTATGGAGCCACCAGTGTGTCATACCACCGGCGATACTTTAGGAAAAGTCCAGGTTAGCTTGGTCTATGTGCACAGAAGGTTTGTCAAATTCTGAGATTTTAAAGGTCATGCAATCCGAAAGCATCTCTGCTTCCGGAATCCCTTATATAATGTTGAATATTATAGAATGTCCTCGCCCAAGACCAGCGCCCAGATAGCCATCCGTTTTTAGCCGCAGCCGCAAGTTCCCGTGGATTTCTCTTCTTTCGACAATATTTCGAACACCCCATTATACCCATATCCCCTAGACCGCAGTAGTAACCAACCATTACACACATGTAGAGAAAAGTAATAAGTAGATAGAAATAAGTAGTTACTGAGAGTTAAGATATTAAAATTGCTAGTTATTAAGGATTTTGGAATGAACAAAGAGATATTATTTTTGTAAGAAGGTGTTTGTTCTCACAAGACCCTAGACAAGTCAAGACATCCCGGCAACCCTCCCTTAAAAAAGGAGGTTTCATTACAGGTTTTGTATTTCATTCCTGCGGAGCACCTGCTCCAGTTTCTTACATCATTAGGAAACCAGAATGCGCTTCGCTTCAATTTGGGAAGATCCTTCTCCTCGATTACTTT
The DNA here is from genome assembly GCA_949987705.1 of Thereva unica. NCBI lineage: Eukaryota > Metazoa > Arthropoda > Insecta > Diptera > Therevidae > Thereva > Thereva unica. The sequence continues at coordinate 24,637,674 of OX465285.1, read as the reverse complement.
GAGGTTTCACCCTCCCCAAACCTGCAACCTGGCGAAAGCATTCGTCAGCCATTAACTATTTAGTTCTACTAACATGATAAAAATTGAACACAAAAAAATTCGTCATGGTGTCATTATGGTTTAACCCTCGGGGGGCATCGGTAGGCTAGGAACTAAGGCGACTGGTTACCATCCCAGAGATCCCGGGCTCGAACCACGGCCATCCCCATGGTCCTTTGGCTTTTCCACTTTCCCACCTACATTACTTTTCTTCTTTCTTCTTCCCTCTTTACATTTCTGATTCCTACTGTCATAGCCTTCATTAGCCCTTCCCTGCTCCACCAAAAAAAGTCATGTCATCTCATCGGTTGGTTGATGAGATTCAACTCGTTTCAGAAGGCATAACACTCCAGCGAGTTGTTTCTCGATGCCCGATGTCAGAATCGCGATAGTAATAGTTGGGAGTAGGTGGAATAAAAAAATATCGCGGCTAGGTTGTGGCAGTTATTTCATTCTCGACTAGAGCTGCTGCTCGACATTGCATTCTATACGAAGAAAATAGATTGTCGGCAGTATAAAGCGCCTTTCCTGAGCCTCTAGTCTTCCACATAAAAAAAGCTCATTTATCACTTTTGCCATTGCTCCAGGTCTATATATATCTGCCAATAATTGTGGAGTTGATTGGAGAGATTGTCAACCTGAACTCCTACCAGAAGGACCTTTTCAAACTTTACTACATTCATTTAACAAAAACTGCGAATTCATGTATATAACTACGATATTAATTTTGTCCAGCTCAAGGTTTCATATGCAACAATATTGTCCAACCATTGCATTTCCTTATGAACATGAAACCATAATTAATACTAATGTAAAAGCCATATAACCCCAGTACTGCACCTCCATAATCTCCTCTCATAAATTTTAAATTTTATTTGAAAAAAAAAAACAACATTCTGCCACATAAAATAAAAGTTAATTTTCAAAACCAACTAAAATTCAGCTAAGAATACTACAAATGCTCAAAACAAAAATAAAAACCTTAACAATAATTTATTCACTTTTAAATATGCGAATACAGAACGGTGACATTTTTATTAAGCTCGAAACTTAGCCACAAAACTTCACTATCAATTATCAGAAGGAAAGATAAACGCTTTTTCATACTAAGTAGAGCTCATATTCTCTAGCCAATGTGTAGTCGCTAATTGCAGACAAGAATATTACCGAAGTAGAAAAAAAACGTTTATTGTAAAGAACTATATGTATAACGAATATGACCGCTGCACAGTCATCAATTTGCGTCTAGACGCGAACTCTTATATTTCTGCACTCACTATATATTATCACGAATTGCTTAGAGCACAAACTAAGCACTCACACGCCGAATGTGCAGCACTAAAAACATTACTTAACGATACTATTAGCATTCTAAGAGTGCACTTCAAGAAAAACCGTGAATTATATAAGAAAACATCTTTTTTTCACTTCTAGGTTAACTACAATTGCCGAGAAGGAAGACAACCTTTCGGGGAAAAAATTGTTTTTTTTGTGTTTGTAATGCATAAGACCAAGTGATCATGTGAATCTGTGAATAACATTCTGCGGCTGTGAATAAATTAATAATAAAGGTGCAATGAGTGGCTTAGAACCGGTGATTATGAGGAACGGTCGTTCGACCAGTGAGATATCGATATACGACTATCCTGAACATCTGAATCCCTTCTATGAGGATGACAACCATAAAAGACTGAGATTTTGGAAGCTTGGCAAGAAGAGCGGAGATGGACGACGGGGTAGCTTTTCACTTAGTGGACTCAAAGAAATGTGGTGAGTATATTTTTATTGTTATTGAGTTTCATACAGAAACTATAGTTATGAATTTTGAAAGCCCTTGCTCTATTGTTAACTCGATGCAAGAGGACTTCACAAGAGTCCTTCTCGATCACGAGATGGACTTCACAAAGATCCTTTTTCACGAGCACATTTCACATCAAACACTATTATCGATTTGACCCGTAAAAATCGTGTCGAACTCAATTTTTCCAAAACAAAATACTTTCTTATCTCCCACAAAATTTGCAACATCAACCCATTTGTGTCAGTGGACGGTGTAGAACTAATAGCATTATATTGACAGAGAAACTGCTAAGAGACGGCCATTATTCTTCCACCATCGATCCTTTGAACCACCCTAGACTAGTACATTCCAGACAAAATTTTATCGCTGCTTCAGCGGCAATATTGTACTTGTACTAACTACTAACATAATAACGGAAGTTTTCTTCTCAGCGCCAAAACGAATCCCACCACCTGCCTACCTCTCATCGGCTCTAAAACTTCGATGTATTTCGCTTACAAGAGATTGGTTTGAATGAATTGATGGCAAAGTATGTTTGATGAAAAAAATAACAAAATATAACTAAGGCTTCCATGCTTACGACAGGAGACACCGTGTCAGCTTCCTACAGACTAAACTCACCCACTCTTTTTTCTTTATTTCAGCCTGGCATCATCAGCATTACCCTTAAAAATGGAATTCCTTAAAAGTTCTTACCAGAGCCGGAGCAGTCTAACCATCTAGCTATCTAACCTAGAAAAAATGGATTAGTAAATATGCAGCAAAATATTACATGAATTAATACCTTCTGTCGCCTCAGCATCTTAAGACAGTGATTCTACAAAATGCTCGCCCAAGTCGTCTTCCTCTTCTAAATCGAAACTATCGTCAATGTTGAAGCAAGATCCTTCACATTGCTGGCACAGTTTCATGCAGAACAGTCCTGCTTGCCTACACCCACACCGACCTCGGCAATCTGTTTTAAGCTGAAGAAGCCTCTCGGGAGCCGGTGGTTTCAGTGTGGTCAGGGGAACCAACTAATTTTTTGTCAACTTCCACCCCACTGCTCAGGATCCAAGTTGTTTTCGAGTCATCTCATGGTAAACTCGAAAGGCGTGTTGTCGAGTTGTTGCAGTTTCACTGGGCGGTAAGAAAGTCGTGTTTGCTGAAGCCCTGTAGGCTGATCTCACGTATGGCTTATACCTCAGCTTGTTGAGTGGTTACCACCATAAAGGGCAGTCAGAAATTTCTCTGCAGCAACTGTCAGTTCCTTTGGATGGACTGAAGGATCATTAAATTTAGTTATGTAAGAATCGATATCCCGATTTTTAGATCTTGCCTTGGCTGAATAACGCGTATGTAGAGTCGCAACTACTCATTGCGTGGAAGGAGTCATAAGGAATCATAAGGAGATGAGGAAGAGGTAAACCTGGCTTGAGGAAATATACATGGGGGGGGGGAGTTTGGAGACCCATCATTATGGAGAGAAGATCAACATCTTCCCCTACAATTCCGACACTGTTGTGAGCCGAAGCTAGGGATACTGCAAACTGGTAAACGATTGGTATTATAGTGCTGGTAAATTGTATCTCCACGGACTGCTGTTTGGTTAACCTCCTCAAGCACTCCATGGACTTGGTACTCTTCTGTCCGTCTGAATACGCATAAACGCAATAGTTACACTTTGATGTTACCTACTTCGTACGAGTCGCAAATTTGTTAAAAGGTATGCTCGCTTGATCATACGACTACCTGGGAAGAGGTTTAAAAGCTTGGTACAAAGAAGATTTTGTGCCTTTTCACATTCCACCCTTATTGAACAAAGCTAGCGGATATGGAGCCAATTCGTATGTTAAGAAACCCTCTAGCTCGTCTTCTGATTTTTTCGCGTAACCATCTTTCGAAACAGAATAGTTGGCTTAATGAACACAGGTTGATCATTAATTAGGATGTATGAGCTGATGCACTCGGTCGGCCCTTTTAAACTTGACTGCTTTAAAGTCATTGCCAACAATTCCTTTGATATCTTTTGATCCCTATTTCTCTGGGCAAGTAGCAACTGATTTTATTTCCTCCCACAACCCCATTAAATTTTGCTCTATGTTCCGCACAAGAATTTGTCACTACGCCGAATAGTGAAGCTCCTTTTCGAAGTGAATGCTTGAAATTAATCAGGTGGCATGGAGTGCTCTAGAGTGAGCGAGATGTTGTAGCTAGGTTTCGAATTTTTGTGAAATTTCCTTCGTGCAATCTCTTTCATGTGCATCCAGTAGCTCACTTCAATCCCCACTGTAGAAAAGTTGCTCAACATCAAATTGGAACGTTCAAGAAAAGTCTAGGCAGGGACTCCATTATCACTGTGTGAGGGCCAGAGAGCCAACATGTGTCCTCTAATCGCCTTGGCATAGGCGCGACATGCCATAATCTTTTCTGTGCTGTTGACTGTGTAGATGGTGTTGACTAGTTCCAACAGGCTACTCCCTTCCATAATATACCCTACAGCTACTATAAAAGACATAAGCAGCTGGAGCCCCCTGGTCGTATAACCACATTAGGTAGCTCGGAGTCTCCCACACAAATCGCTATCACATCTCGGGCTTTGAAGTAGAGTTAAATCACAAGCGACCGGTAGTGACCATACCTCTCCTAGATTCCTAAATTTGTATGATCATACATTGTCTTTTCCTGGTCTTGACTCACATTTTTAACACATGCCTCAATGTTTTTTAGTTTCCTTCGTCGTGAAAACTTGCTTTAATGCCTCGTCCTAAATGTCCATCACCTGCTCGGTGACAATTGTTCAGTTGTTGCTCACCACGCTGGCGTACCCCAAGGCTCTATACTTGGTCCGCTTCTATTCGGGATTTTTATTAATGATCTTCCTGTTTTTGCCAACAGAAGCTATTTTGGTCTTCGAAAACATCTTACATCACACAATTTGTCTAGAAGAATGAAGTGTAAACGATATACCACGCTAATCAAGCCCGTTCTGATGTTTGGATCAGAGGCATGGCCTTCGAAAGTGGCTGATGGAACTATTCTAGGCACTTTTGAAAGAAAAATTCTACGTGCAGAGATATCGATATTGAATCATCATCTACTACTTAATACTCGGAAATCCCAATGAATGTTTCTCTCTCATTCCCCCTTTAACTGTCCTAATGTCTCTGATATTGCTTTAAATAGAGTTCCCCTCGCCTGCGTTGATAAAGTAAAAAACCTTGGTGTAGTATTGAATAGAGGTTTAAAATGTTGTGATCACATTAGCTTCATTGTTCCGAAAACCTATGGTCAGCTGTCGAAACTTAAGTATCACTGCAGCTTGCTGATAGTTCTCTGCGTATGAGCTTAATACAAGCCTTACTGCAGGGCCTCTCTACTTTCGCCTCTCTCGACTCGTACGTTTTATCTATAAACTACGCCGCCATGATCATATATCTCCCTACTCTAATTCTCTAAGGGTATTCTCTTCCATAAAGCATTCATTGAAAAAAATATTGCACGGGGAAGTTTTTATACAATTTCAAAAAGAAACGAAGAAACCATTCATTGAACGTTTAGTAGTTCCTTCAAGTATTTTCTTTAATATTAAGACGTCTATTTCATTTCACAATCAAGGTCGTTTCAAGCCCTATTTCCAAGTTCAAAAGTGGAGCGAACACGAACATGACTAGCCTCCTCTTTGAAGGTAACAATCCCTACACCACATAGTGTTCAAGTCAAAAGGTTCAAGTTCAGGCTCATCGATTTCACACAACTCATTACGAAAGCAAATTATTTCTTCTAGGACATTTTCTAGGAAGTTCAAAACTCGTGGTCGATAACTCTCTAGGTATGAAACTTCTGTATTTCACAATATGTATCGATTCCCAGGTAAGAAAAAAACCACTTTAATTGTTTAATTAAATGTGTATAGCAGCAGGTGTGCTATACGTCCCAGACGGACTCTATACATATTTTATAACCATTATGAAGCAGCGAACACCCAAGGACTTCTACCACCAACACAGCCAGCCATAAATGTTCTCTGTTAACCTGGTCTATTTCCACATGAAATAAAATCAGTTCAACATAATAAAAGATCCATTTAAGCATTTCCCTGAGCCATTTCAACAGAAGTTTCCACCCATTACGGAAGTGTCGAAATCGACCGGAGAATTCTAATTTTAATGGGTTTAAAATTGGGTTTTAGAATCTGTTATCGCCGCCCGCTTGCGCTTGCACGAGTGGTTATAATGCCTTAAGCAGACTTAAAAGTCAATATTCTTTTGACTGGTCGATTGCGGTCGTGTTTTGCATAAGTAATATAGACTGGTCTATGCTTAAATAAAAGTTCTTCTGCTCAATTCATAGTGTGTCTATACGAATATTGTTTACTTCTACCCAAAAAGAAAACAACCGAAGAAAGAATTATTTATACTTAAGCAGAAGGCAATTGAGGCTCTTAAACTAGCATTGCGTCTCTGGAACAGTTCGAACACATTCTTTAGAGTTGATTGATTCTTAATTGGTTGTTTGACACAGAAACGCTTCGGTTTACTTATCCCCAATCGAGTCTTGAATATCCATTTAAATTCGTTTTTTTATCGAAATGCTATTCGACAAATGCCGATTATTAATCGAATTGTTTTGAATTTTATTTTTAGCTAATCGACACAAAATAAAGAACACAGAATGACAACATGCCGGGTTTGTCGTATCGATTTGAGTTTAATCACATCATCCCAAAAGTTGTACCTAGTTAGTATAGTAGAGGTTGACACAGATCCGCGATTATGCTATGTGGTGATTACAGCTGGAAGGACTTTGGCAATGAAAAGTTTTTGCAAATATAGCGTGACAACATAAATTAAGTGGAATGTGTGTCACCTTGAAGAAAGCGAAAAATCGCCGTTTCTTAAAGGAAAACTCATTAATATGTACATAAATCACCAAGGTGGTCACACCGTAAATGAATGACGCAAATTGGTTAAAACAAATTGGACGAAAAGTGGTGCAAATGAATTAAATTTAATTTGGGTGATTTTTTTTAGTATGGAGCAGTTTTTGAAAACAGTCCAAAATCATGTCACAATTTTACAAAATGTTTACTTTCTTTCGGGAGTTATGTTGCCTTTACTTAAATCATAAAAACCCGGTTTGATGACTGAAAATTGGATCAAATTTAGAAGTTTTTGTTTTTGATACTTTTACATTATACGACTCACTGCCAACCCCACCATCATATGCAAATTGAATAATGTTAATTTGTTCAAATAGCAGACGAGTATGGTGTGATATTTTCAATAATAACGCTACAAGTGCTTTCTAAAACGAGTTTTTAATTCTTGGCTACCTATAATTAACTGAGATTCTATTGGATGTGCAATATACTTGGTAACCAGTTTTAGTGGACACAAATTAAGAATGTGATCTTTTGACCATTATTTATTTAGCCAAACAAGGCACACTTAAATTAAAAAACAAAGTAGTTCAACAGTCCTTATTATAAACAATTGAATAACAACTAAATAATATCTATTGACATCTACTGGAAACTTAGCTTCTATTGTCAAGAGAGGCAGGAGTTATGTTAGTAGGGATCTGAGTAATTTCTTATAGGCCTTGTTGAGGGAAGGGGAGAAACAGGAGTTATGACTACTAAAGACCATACATCATCTGTTGACGGGCTCGTTCCTAGCGTATCATAGTGGATAATGGTGATAGCCGCAGTATCATAGTGGATAGTTGTGATAGCCCCCTCTGGAACCATTTTTCTTCTTCAAATATATCCAGGAATCACCCCTGAAAATATAAGCCACATAGTCCTACGAAGGATTTTATTGAAAAATTGATGTCGTATACAAGACATGATATTTTTATGTGTGAAAGTCTAAGCTTAGGTATCTGGAGAGGGCAGTGAGCCTAGGGTTGAACTCTTGAATATTATAAGAGTTTATTTTTTTAAGAAGCCGGCTGAATCACTACTTCGGGGTTGGATTGAAATAGCGAAGCGACCTGCCCAGGCTCGCCAAAAAAGCGGCAACTGGGACTATTTGCTCCTTGCCCCAGGCAAGACAAGAGGGTCCCCGAAAATAGAGTGAAACCCAAAACATGAAAACCCCACATCCCTGCGTTCTAATCGACTAGGTGCACCGAAACTAGCTTGAAACCCAAAAACGTCATATTCTTGCGTTCTAATTGTTAAGCAACAGTAGCCTAGAGCCTGAAATACAAAAACGCAACACGCTAAAATATATGTTATGTTTGTGTATAGGTATGGATTCTTCTACTCATCACATTTAAATAGTAAACACTATTTTTCTTACTTCAATTTCCGTAAAGTCGTCAATGACATCATCATATTCTATATTTTCTGCCAGGTCTCGTTCTATTGATAATATCATGCAATGATGTAAACATGACTCATACATGATCTTAGATAATTTTTTATCATTTTTAATTGTTGTTCACCTGTTGCAATTGCCTTTCCACCCTTCTAAACACGAGCGGTCCCCAACTAAGTACCTGGACGTGGGATATGCTGCTTGACCACCGCATCGTAGAATAACTGGTCTACGTTGGTCCGTTTTCTTCGCCCTTGAAGATTGATTCTGGCATTCCTTAAAGCTCCAATAGAAGCATATTAACTGCACTCTAAATTCGCTGCTCTTAGTAGCGCTTCGATTTTTCTTGCTGGAGGAGCTTCTGGATTGATTCTGACAAATGAAAGGTGAGTGCTGAGCCGCAGAGCTAAGCACAAGCGCCTGTCTACATAAAACCTGTTCCATTCTAGGCTACACTAAGTAATTTTAGGTTCATCCACGAATAAAGGACCGACCGTTCAGTATCTATATTCAATGTACCGCTTATTCTTCTTACCACAATTTTTATTGGGAGTTCAATATCCTGAAGGGTGGGCCTGGTGATGTGCTGTGGGCCTGGTTATGCCTCCTAAAACAAGTAATCCGCTAACCACCTAACAAAGACTGTGACACAGGCAGTATCAGACTACCAGGTGAACAAAGTGAAGACCAGATCTAAGCAGAACTTTGGCATGCCGCACATAAGTCCAACTCTAATCGTAGGGAATGTGTTAACCAAGTAGCTTACAGAGTTATTGTACCTAGATATAGCTTCTAAAATAAGTTTTCTTTTAAGCCGCGTTTTTAAAAATTTTGTTTAGATAATATTTCAAACAGCTACAATTCAAAAATTTGGTTGCCGTTTTTGAACATTTTTTTTTTCGTTGAAAATAAGGACAGTAGTTTTTAGGATTAATATAGAAGCAGATTTCCTAGTTCAATTGATGATTTTTGACGTGACAACGTCTATTAAATCGGTTTAAGATAGGACGCGCGTGTGAAAATGTCCCGCACACAAAAAAAAATTTGCTTCGAAATATATAATTTATTAATTGAGAAAATAATACAAAACTTAATAACAGACGTTGTCACGTTCAAATTAATAGACGTTGTCACGTTAAAATACGGACGTGATACTTCACATCCAAGACCATTAATTTTTTTTTCAGAACTAAAGCAATCCATGAATCATAGAGCTTTGGCGGGGAAAATGTCCCTCCGCAGCGTGTATGTTGTGTTGGACTCTATAGCCGCGTCTCCACCAACCGAACATGTTCGCCGAACAGTGTTCGACAGACATTTGTGATGTCCGCCGAACATTGTTCGGTGTTGTAGCGAACATTGATTTGTTCGACGCTATTGAGCTATTGAAAATGTTCGCCGAACATGTTTGGAAACCAAATGTGGAATGTTTGTCCGTTTTTATGTTCGCGAACACTGTTCGGCAAACATGTTCGGTTGGTGGAGACGCGGCCTATCATTGAATTTGATCTTGTCCGACAGAAACAGCACTTTAAGTTTTCCACTTAGGGAGTCAAAAGCAACGCAAGATATGAGCAGTTTCATCCTGCTGGATAATGGCACTTTGCACCTGTCAAAATAGTCGTGTAGACTTCTCATAATAAAAAGGAGAAGTCCCTTCTGAACTGATTCAATCCTGCTGTTGCTTACTTGGAAAATAGGATAGGGAACTGAGTTATACGCAGTGAGAATGGTGTTAGTATTATTTCTATTATAACTATAGTTAATAGTTGTATTGTTAGAGGGTGTTGCAAAACATTTGGGTGATGTATTAAGTGCAGTATTGGTCCTATCAGATCTAGAGTTAGTAGGAGTGCTCTTAGGAGATATTGCATGCTGTACTAGTGCATTCGATATTTTACAGGATTTTTCTTTATCACTTATCACTATTTAAGATTTAGCTTAAACTAAACTACTGCTCGAACGGCAGCGGGTTAAGTTCTTCCATCTGAAGGCGTTCGACATTGGTCGGAAAAACAGCCATTGATATCTGACTACCTTAAAGTTTTAATTGTTTTATTCCGAGATGATGCTACCTCATCAACTCACCGGAATGACCACGTTATTCCGAAATTACTCATAGTTTGTTTGGGTAGGTGCAGCAGTGGTAAATAGAGGCATGGGCCGGATGAAATGACTAGCGTCTACACGTGGAGGTTTGCAAGATTAGGAGGGCCAAGGGTAAAATTATCCCCACAATATTATTGCTCCTTCACCACATGTCGAGATAATGCTAGGCAGTATTAAATAATAGTTTCAGTCGGCCTCACTAGTCTGTGGGTAATGGCACCCGATAACTATACCAGAGATCTGTGATTCGATTCCATGTCTCTTCATCTATCAACTTCTCCCATGACTAAAAGAAAATTATTATACAGTTTTACAATTTTTCTCCACAGGGCATTTAAATCTTTTCGTCTTAAGAAAAAATCATCAAATCTAGGAGTAAGCAAAACATCAGAAAGCCCTCCACCCTTACGAAGAGAAATAGAACCGAATGGCATCTACTATGGCACCTACGATCCAAGAATGCGATACACAACCGGAAACAACACAATCGGTCATAGTCCCTTCCAACGTAATGTTCCTTATAGAAGTTCGCTGCAGGATATGAGAGTGAGTCCAAAATTTTGTTTACTAAATTAAATTTCCTAACCTAAAAAAAATCCACCATTCTTTTCCAGGGCACTGAAACTATCGCGTATAGTGGTGACTTCATACGAAACAATAGATATCGAAGCACGATACAAACACCTGGACTTAAAACTGAAGGATCCGGATCTTCGTCCAGAGTACCAGCAAGAAGGTACGTTTATGGTGGCTCCGCTACACCCCAACCTAGTATACGATCTAACAATTATAGTGAAGATTATAATGCAATTAGTAGAGGGTGAGTAGATGACACATTTATTAGTACAAAAAACCGTTTTGATGGGCTCTACATGTTTTGTGATGTTTGTCATAAATTTACATTTATGTGGTGGATGTTACTTATTCACAATTGGTGTAAGTTTATTATCTTGCTTCAGTTGAGGTTACTGCAATTATAACACACCGATAACATACTGCATTTTTAGTATTAATTAAACAACTTGGTTCTTTAATGGGGTGGATATGTACTAGTATTAAACCGACTATGGTGGTTGTTAAAGCATGTGAACGAGACCTTCTGAATATACGAAGAATTTGGAAATACTAGTACGAAAAACCCTCAATATTTGAAAGATTTTTATTTTTTTTTTTTTTGAATTTTTTAAAAATTGTTGACTGCGATAGAACATCTCCTAAAGCTGGAGACCTTTCGTGGATGGAAACACGCTTTCTGCCTATGAACATATGACTTATTTGATTGCTGTATTTTGAACTGACGGCATTCAGGTTTCCAATCACCAACTTGCGTGCGGATTATAACAGACAGCTCCTTCTTGTCATGTCACAAGTTTCTTCGCACTGATCTTCTCAGCAACTAAGTAGTGATCGGTGTACACACTTGCTTCTCGTCAACGCTTTACATCCATTATGCTACTACCATGGCAGTGGTGATTGTGGCTGCCAAGGAGCTAGCTACAGTTAAACTTCTTGTGATGAACCATTATATTCCCTTCAGGAGGACCGGGCCTAGAATATTTATATCCTTTATGGACATAAGTCTAGTTTTGTCTAGAGAGGTAGTTTTATTTGTAATGAGGATCGGTGGACCAGAGGCAGAGGCCAACCTCAGATTCCTTTCCAAAAACCAAAATTTGGAATATCTCTCTAGAACGCCGTCAAAAATCTAGAAGGCGGTACCCTGGTCCTCAAAACACCTCGTTAGCCGCTATGGCATCTAGTCTTTCCTTTTAGTACTTCGTTAATTTAATGCATTCGAATAACCCTTTCAGACAGTGTCCGGTCAACACTTCCACTGTAACTGAGAGGTCTCGTCTACCAAGACTCAGCAGTGAAGTGGTCCGCCTGATATCGTAGGAGGGCCAAGCCTTTTTTTGACCAAAGTGCATTTATTAAAATCTCTCCAATGCTTCTCTGCTACTTGCATTGTGTGGTGTTTGCATCGGAGTTTAAAGGTGGCCCTAGAAAAATATCAACCCTTTTCTCTCCAGGAAGGAGAGTGGTGGTCGTGGCTTTTCTAGACAGTTCGTCAGTTTTAAAGTTTCCCTTTATATTTCGGTGACCGGGCACCCATATGCAGGGGTCCTGAACTGCTGAGCTATCTCGTTAAGAGATCTGCTACATTCAAAGGTAGTTCTGGAGTTGTTAGTGCAAGAGCACAGGGCCTTCGGAGCCGCCTGACTATCTGAGAAGATGTAGACAGTTCGGTTCCTGTCGCCTTGCTGGATGATTTGCAAAACAGCCTCATGTATGGCTAAAAGGGTAGTCGGAAGGAGACATCAATCCAAAGTTCCGGTGAGAAAACTCTTCCTCCCACTCGACCCTCGAGCTTAGAGCCAACAGTGAAGAAGTTTATGGCATCCTGAATACTCGGTGGTCTATTACTCCATTCACGACGTGAAAATATGTGGACCTCGTAGTTCTTCGTAAAGGTGACCTCGGATAAGCGCCAATCAGTTTCTGTGGGAAAGTTGACAAAGTCCAGTACCTTAAAGTGCTCTTCCCTGATTTCGGTCCAAGATCCAGATTCTGTTGTCGCGTTTTGTCGATAGTCGCGTTTTGCCTTGCAACATGGTCCAAAAGAGGAAGATATAACATAACGGTTAGGGCATCTGTTGGTGTGGAGCGAAATGCCCCTGTTATGCATAACTCCGCACATCTTTGCACTTTCTGTGGTTTATTTAACACAGTGGAATTATTCAAGGTTGGAGCAGCTGATTCAGAGTCGCTACTCATATAAGTGGGGAAAATACTCCTCCTTGCGAGGTACCTCTGTTGGCGGCCCTGCGGATCGAACAGTGGCCAAGGCTTAAGCTCACAATCCTGCTGCAGTAAGCGATTCTCAGCTTCGTCAAGACCAGGGTAATGGCATCCGGGAGCACGTTGTTAAACGCTCCCTCTATGTCAAGGAAAGCTACTTATGTTTACTCTTTGACCTCGAGTGACTTTTCTATGGTTGAAACCAATGTGTGAAGAGCAGTATCCGTGAATCTGCATTTTGTATAGCACGTTTCCATTTTGTATAGCTTACCAGAGATCTCCGAGGTTGGTATGGTCTGCCTCGTATTTATTTCAATTAGCCTTTCTAGAGTATTCAATAAAAATGATGATAGGCTTATTGGGCTGAAGTCTTTGGGTGTTTCATGGGAGGCTGCCGTGGGTATAAAGCCCACTTTAAAGTCTTCCCAACAGAAGGAATACAGTCATTTTGGTGGTATCGTATTTTACATTAACATTAGGACCACTTTAAACGTTACATGACCATTTAAAGCAAAACTGTTAAAAACATTGGCAAGCAATAACATTTTTTTTCTAAATTTGATTCGTACATAAAACTAACTAACCAATAATAACAACAATATAAAAGTAAATACCTACCAGCAAAGATTGAACTATAATATTTGAAACAATTACTATATGAAAAGAATGGTCTATTTACTTTTATTTCGCCAACTTCATTTGTCCAAACACACATTCATCGTTTTTACTTACCAAAATCAATCCATTAATATATTATGCCTTTTCCAGATCATCACAAATTAGCGTAGCCAGCACAAATCCCTTTGAAGATGACGACGATGATGTCGTCATTGGTCGTCTATCAACAGCACATAACGAAAACGGTGTCCAAACCCCAACAAAACGACCAGCTAGAAAGAAAAGACGGGCGCCACCACCGCCAGTTCCGGTACGTATATATAGCGTTTAGTGCTATTTGCTAAAGCGTTAATTGTTTATACCTGGAAAACTTATAGATCAATAGGAAGTTGCTTTTTTGAAGGCTTATTATTGTATATAGAGCATTCCTTTTAGTTCCCTTTGTAGATATATACAAGTAGTTGATCCAGCTGCTAGAAAGATAAGAGGGCTCGATTTCAAAATCTCCATTCCTTGAGTGCAATTGAAACGAATGAATTCAATCTCCTTTTCTTTCGAGAGTAAACAATTTTTAAATAAAGATTTTTCTGTTTATGTTTACTCTGCATTCAAATTGGAGTAAGTAAAAATGTAAGTGAAAATATTATGTATTAGGACAAAAATTTTATCAAAAACAAAATTGATAACTAGAAATCATTCTGAAAGAAATCAAACAAATTTATAGTTAGTTATATTCAAGGTCCAAACAGTCCACTTATCTACACTTTTGTACTTTTGGACAGATCGCTAGTTTGGTGATATCATGCCAATTCTAAGTAGGTACATAATTTTCCAAACAATTATTTACTAATTCAGTGTCATGGGAAGACTTTATCTTTTGAATTTTGTTATATTTGTGGTGTTATGATAGAGAAGCAGACATAATTTTTTCAAGCTAAACTGCCCTTGATAAACAAAAAGTTTTGATAAGGGTATGCGTGTAGTTTTCCTAAATAAAAGATCTAGTATGTGTACATAGTTTAGTTGCGATAAAGGTTCCTGTTTTGATGTGTATTACATTTATCTAAGCTTTGGTTGTTTTACCAAATGTGGTGGAGCCATCCTTTGAAGATTAGGAAAATTACAAGAATCACGTTATGCTTTCTACCGAGCCTATCTAGTCCATCATCACCCAGTCTACAGGTCTGATAAAGTGGGATATCTGTTTAAACTCCAATGCTACATTCTTGTGTAAATTCAATCTGATACCTTCGCTTGAAAGATTTTAACGTCTGCCGGACGATCTCAGGATAGTAAACTGTTGATGGTTTATAGATAGACACCCGCTCAGAAGTCCTCGGAGCGGTCGGTTTTAACAAGTTTTTGAGTGGCTCAAGTATTTTATAAAAGAAGCATGAATAAATCAAAGAGAGTGATCGTTCAGATAGATCTTCAACATCCCTTAACAAAGTTTTAAAGTGAGAACTTTGGGCGAAGATTGCTGAATTTCTATAACAGAGGTAGTTAGATATTTGAAGATGTTTTAGGATCAGTCCTATTTAATACTTGCAGCTTGGTCAGCAGTTAGATTAATAGTTATCGGATAGTCAAGAGCCCATCAAGACACTAAGCACGGTATTTCTACCTTGTCTGGGAATTAGAGGGTTATTCTTCAGTGGGTGCCAGCGGGGTCATCGAAGGTAATAAGAAGGTAGATGAATTAGCCAGGCTAGGAGGATCCAGCCAGGGTATCTTCATTGGCGCTACAGCCTTCTGTGAGCCTTGGCCGCCTCAAGAATTTTCTTCCAACGATATCGATCCTGGGTATCTCTTTTCTAGTTGGTAATCCTAATTGTGCCTAAGTTCATTTCGATGTCGTCTTTATATCTCTTCCTAGGGCTTCCTTGTGACCTTCTTCCCTCTGGCGTTTGGTTATTGTCTTTATTAATTTCGTTTACAGATTCATATCTGCGATTGTTATATTTTGTAATTTTCTTCCTCTACTATTTCTATTGGGGATCCGCATATGTTTCGTTTTATTTTCATTGATAATAAGTCCAGACTTTGAAGCTTCTTTTACTGCAGTCATTGTCCTGCTTATAATGACTATATCATCTGCATATTTGCCATTGGCTGAACAGAAATGTTTAAAATTGTCCCCCTGGTTTCATTGCGTACCTCTCGGATCGCTTTTTCTAATAAGATGTTAAAATAGTAAGCAGGATAGATAGTCCTCGGCCGATTCGTTTCAGTGTGGTTTTAGTGAGCTGAATCAATTAATATTGATCTGGAAAATTCAGCTCCACCATTGCTTCGTAGATTTTTCGTCGTAGTGCAAGACCATATGCTATTTTAAAGTCAATGAGAAAGAGATGAGTATTTTCTTCTCAACTGCCTGTCGTATTGCGAATATGTGATGGGTTGTGGACTTTTGTTTCCTGAGTCCGCACTGATGATTGCCAAATACCTTTTCATACTGGTACAATAAGCGAGTACACAAGATATACGAGAATATTTTATATGCTATATTCAGTAACGTAATTCCTCTGTAGTTTGAACATTCAAGGTGGTCCCCTGTTTTGTGTAGAGGGCAGAGTATTCCTATGTTCCATTCGTCAGGTAGGTCTTTATGCCTCCAAATGTATTGTACAATCTTGTGCATTTGTGATTGTAATGTATAAGTACTTCGGCTGGTATATTGGGTCTTATTGTTGAATTAGCTGGAATTTGACAGCTTATACATTTCGAAAGTGGAAGTGAACGCTTCCCCTGAATATGGACAACGCGTAAAACGAATCTCCCTTAGTTATTTGGAAATTTCTGTTCATGTCACTTCATATGGCTCTCTTCAGCGGCGGGAATCCCAAATCCGCCGGATTCAATCAGCCTCATTATTTAGACCTGGAGATTTGTTAGAGTTACAGCTTCTTCTACTTCCTATACGGTACGTTCTGGCACGGCTTCAGCATTCATGGTTCTTTCTTTTTCATATGTGTGTCCACTATGTCCTTCTTCATGTTGATCCAAGAGTTTACTGAAATGCTCCACCCATCGATTTAGTACTTCTCCTACCTCTCTTAGAACATTTCTTGCATATCTCGGCTGATGTCTTAGGATTAAAGTCCTTGCTACCCTTTCTTATCTTCTTGTAGAACTGCCTTATTTCCCCCTCCCTATGAAAGGTTTTTAGTTTTTCCATCTTGCGTTTTTCGTATTCTTTTATTATACTCTTTTTTTCTCTTCTCGTCTAGCTCTGTAATCTTCTTCTGCGTTTCGAACGTAATGTCTGTAAATTTTCTTTTATACGCCTTGCTCTTCAGTTTGGTTGCTATCTTGTATTCCTCGTCAAACCACTCAATACGTACAGGTGCACGTGCTTTACCTAGAATTTCATATGTAATAGAATTAAATGATTCGTTTAATTTGGTTTTTATCTCTGTATCTCTTGGGAATTACCTTCAAGATCCTCACCGATTATAAGGCATTCCAGCTGACAATGCGGAAACGGGAATTAAGTCGTGTTGTCAGATTCGTGTTGGTACTGGAAGAATACTTGATTGTAAAGTTCATCATAAATCAGGATCAACGATGCGCCATGCTGACGCTTTAAGCCTTTATCCTAGCGTTTGCGCGATTGAGTGCTCAATTTTCCAACAAGTCATTCTCAGGCTCAGGAAGAAAATGAAAACTGCCGGCTGATAAAAGAAGTCCTTAAGAGAGGCACCTTTGAAGATTACTTCGCTAGAAACGGTGCGATATATAAATTTTGCAGAAGGAAATTATCTCCTTATCGTGCCTAGAAGCATGCAGAAGGCAATTTTGCAAAACATTCATAATCAAGGTCATATAAAGGCACGTAAAGTTGAAACGCTAGCTCGTCAAGACTACTTTTCCCCGGACTCAAGAAGAAGGTAGAAGTTGTTCTTTCAAATTATGTGCCTTGTATCCTGGCAGCATGCAAGACTGGCAAACCAGAAGGATTACCTACCCCCATCGAAAATATAGACGTTCCTCTCCACACATACCATATGGACCAGCTGGCGAAGAGTTACAAATATCTTCTCACCATGATAGTTGCTTTCACTAAATTTGCATGAATATACCCTGTGAAGGATACGACAAGCGAAGAGGTGCTTAAAAAGGTGAAGGTGGAGGTGAAGTTTTTAGCCATCCACCCAGAGTGATCACAGACAGGGGAATTGCGTTCACGTCGAACACTTTTAAAAATGATTGTGAGGACAGGAAGATACAACACATTCTCGACACACACTACGAGTGTACCAAGAAGAAATGGTCAGGTGGAGCGCCTCAACCAGACAATCATCAGTTTTATCAAAACTGTCAGTAGAATAGCCGTCAAGATGGTATAAACACGCTTCTCGTACCCAAATATACCTGAATTCAACTACAAGCAGAGCCACAGGCCGTACGCCATTTGAACTGTTAATAGAAGTAAAGATGCGAAGGCCAGAAGACCAAAATCTTGCAAAAATCCTGGAAACGAGGAAACGAAAGCCTGCCAAAATGTATCATGTTCGCGATTTGGTCGCCGTTAAACGGACTCAGTTCATGCCAGGATCAATGCTTTATCCGAAGTTCCTGGGATCCTTTGAAGTAACCAAAGTAAAGGGGAAAGAAGGTTGTTATTCACGAAGGACCGAATGCTACCACTTCAGCGGCTGATTGTATGAAGAGAGTAGGTGGCAAGACGAGGATCTCTCTTCGTCTGGGGGAGACTTGCTATATTAAGTTTTGGTGTGCGTGTTAATCTTCCTTTTTTAACAGGAGCCTTGCTCTGATCCTGCATTTGACCAATAAGTGGTCTGAGTCAACATTGACCCCTGTGCGTTCTAATGCTCGAACTGTGCCTATCGTCAATGAGAACTTGATTTATCTGGTTGCAGGTTCGATTATCTGGTGAATGCCATGTCACCCTATGTAGTCTGTTGCGTTGGAAGTAGGTGCCTTTTACGATCGGAATTTTGCGGATGCTGCGAAGTTTATAAGTCTAACTCCATTATCATTACTTTCGTCGTGCAAACTTTATTCACCTATTGTGAGACGGCATATTTCTTCTTTTTGGAAAAGATTGCTAAGATTGTTAGCATTTACGTCCCCTATGATTATCGTTTGGGGCTGCCTCCAATTCTAACCCTAGACTGGACGTTGAGTCTACTTATCTGCAAGCGATTGAGGTTATCCCTGCTAAGCAGGGCGCCCATATGTACTTCTCCCAAGTGGTGATGTTGATCGAAATTCAGGTCTTCGACCCTTCTTCCCTTCCTTCTTTCCCAACCGGGATTGGGATCGGCTATGGGAGGCTAATCTTATATATGTATACCAAAGAGGTTGGGTATGACGAAGAGAGATATAACTATGCACTTCTTTTCAATAAAAAGATTGGGATTGACTACATCAAACGGAGTTCTGAGGCAGATCCTTTAACTAGGTATTTGAACTATAATTTGGATTTTCCAGTATGACAGGAACAATAAATCAACAGTTTTTCAGTTGGAAAACTTCAGATTAATGTCTATTTACTTGTAAAACAATATTTAAAATTACATTTCTCACAAATATTTATAACTTATACACAAATCTACTTATCCTATCAAAATCCTTATTTTTTTATAAATCACATTTATTTTTCTTACATGCTGCCACTAACTACAGTGTTGGACAGACGATGAAAAAGGATTAGTAAAGAAACTTCTTAGGTATAATCAAATTATATTAAAAACGAAAAAGAAATTGTTATAATTTTTTTGTTCTATTTGCTGTTCCCGATTTCACCAAAAAGATTGCTTACATAAGTTGTTCTTTAATAGATAAGTAAACTTTTTCTTGGTATCATTACACTTCGTGCGAAATTTACACACGAAACTAAATGATTACGCTATCACGAATTCAAGATTAGATAAATTAGAGAAAAGTAAATATTGTGTGTTGCTCACTTAAGCCTAGAGACAACATTGAAATACTTGATTAACTTTTTATCATTAACGAGACTGGATTCAATTTAATTTTTTTTTTCATATTTATTATTTTTCAATTTGAATGCACATCGGTTTAAATGTGATAAGATTAGCAGTTTATATTATAAAATGCGGATACGATATGAAGGGGTTGGTGATCGAGATTATAAAAGTCTTCACCTGTTTTTAGATACTAGTCAAAGATTTTCAAAAACACTTGTAAAAGCAAATAAGTAGGACATCTTGACGAGTTTGTGATTACTAGAAAATTGATTATTTTATAAAAAAGGAATTTAAAGTGCACTGTCCATATAATCACCAAGAAAATGTTCAATGACACAATCAGAGCACTAAAAGTCGGCAGGACCAAGCCTAATTTAGTTTTGGGACTACCTACGCCGTTTGTGCTGAGTATTCTTGGTGCAATGCCTGGTAGTAAGCTTAGCTCGAAGATAGAAAAAGGATATTGATAGGTTAAGGGTAGTCTGGAGGACTAGGCCTTGCGTTTGAACTCTTGGATGTGGTATGAGTTAATTTTGTTAACAGAGCTGAACCACAAAAGTCAGGGTTAGCAGGAGATAGCCTCGCCGGAGTGCTATGCCTCCTGAAACAAGAGAATCCCGCTAACTAGCTGACAAAGGCTGTGATGCAGGCAGTACCAGACTACCAAGGGTGAACAAAGAGGTACACCTTCCGCAAGGTGAGGACCCGAAACAAGATGAAGCGGAACAATGGCGCCCTGTTATTATCCGGTTAAGCCGCCGGGATTCCTTATTAGGGAGTTAGTGATAACAGAGCTGCGAAGACCAAGAAAAAAACGCTGTCACGTGGAATACTCAAATTCTGCGGAAACGCGGAATACTCAAATTCTTATTTCTAACCGATTGTTAGAACTGAACGAACTCGTTAAGGTATTAAGGTTTGCGATTGTGCATAATATCGTGAAATAGACGCAAAAGTCTAAACTTGCAATCATTAAGGAAGCAGCCCAAACAGAATTCAAATAGGGTGACATATGGTCAAAGCGGCGTAACTAATAAACAAAACGAACACAATCGTAAAATGCTAATTCGAGTTTTCGAACGCGAGAAGAAACGAGAGAACAATGTCGAAAGGCCAATTATTAGAAGAGGTAGAAGTAAGGCTTTCACTACATTCAAACAGACAACCCTTTTAAGCAAACAGTGATATCTGAGTTTGGACGGTAGCCCATATGTTTTTCCAATAACGAAATTGATGTGGTCGCAGCAGGTCATACCACTCTTCAGAGCAATCCCTAGAATTCTTACTTTACAAACGCGAATGAGAGGAATTTAGGGAAATTACTGGGAGGTCAGTTCGAGAGATGGAAGAGTGTAAGAAGAAAATATAATGTGACTTGGATAGGTTTGGCTAAGTTCAGTGTTGACCAGCTTGAGACATTGTGCAAGTCAGCCGCAATCTTCTCCATATAATTATGGATTTGATCTTTTGGCGTAGAGAAATAAAGCTGCACATCATCTGCATACATATGAACCTTAGAATGTTTTATTACTATAGGAAGATCATTAATAAAAACGCTAAACAAAAGTGGCTCAAGAATAGAACCTTGAGGAATTCCAGAGTTAAGTAAAGAATTGGTGGCATTAGAGTTTCCGAGTTTGTGAGCGGTTTGTTAAAAACCTATGCAAAAGTTTAAGAGCAGTTAAAGAAAAGGAGACTTAAGAGGATAATTTTTGCAAGAGCAAAGAGTGATTGACGCTATCAAAAGCTTTTGAAAAATCAATGCATGCTTCCACAAAGTGGGAAACTTAGATACGATACCGTGAGGCACGATTTAAAGATGGTGTTAGAATAGGCATCAAACATGGAATTACCATTTTTAGAAATCATGGTCAAATATTATCGCTACTAATGGCTGTAGATTTGATAGCATATAAAGCAATTGCGCTTGGCAATTGGGGAACAGGAAGCCCTAATAACACTCATTGATAAACAGAATCGCCCTCTTCACATATTGCAATTATACATAGACCATATAGGTCCCATGAAAGTAACTATGAAAGGATAAAACCATATACTAGTAATAGTGGATGCGTTTTCTAAATTTGTTTGATTGTACCCCACTAAAAGTATATCAAGTGTGGAGGTTTTCGACTGGTTAAGGAAGCTGATAGCTATTTTTGGTAACCCAAGAAGGATAATATCAGACTAAAGAACAGCTATGTCAAAATGACTGCATAGAATTAGGCCAAATATTAGTACGTTTACATGATGAATGATGAACTCAGGTTGAATCCGAGTCCAACTACATCTACTCGAGTTGAGTTGAGTTAGGGCCGACTGAACTCGACTCAGCTCTGCTACCAGGGTTGAGTTGAAATTATTCATATAGACGCGAGTTCAGTAGTTGAATTTAGTTGACATCTTTGTGCTTTCACGCTAGTCGAAAATTCAACTTAACCTCAACTCAACTATTCAACTCATCATGTATACGTAGTAATTATCAATCGGGGAGCCAAACGCTTGGTGCAAGCACGTTGATCGAGTTTAAGAAAAAATAATAAATAATGTCCCCAATCGTCATGGAAATGAAGATGGAAGCAATGCCCGACTTCCAACCCTTTTTAAAAGGCGATAATTTAAATGAACTGCAGAACGTGCAGGAAGGAAAGAGTACGACAAGAAGCCAAACAAATTATTACTAAGATCCTACAGGAAAATGGGAGATAAAGCAATACGATAAAGAGGGTGACTTGGTTGCAGTGAAAAAAAAACCAATTTAAACCAGGGTTGAAATTAAAACCTAAGATTTTGGAATCTTACCGTGAAACGGGAGAATCACGACCGTTATAAATTGAAGAAGATAGGTGACCACGAGAGAGGTAACTACAGCCGCGGCGGCTGGACTTAAAGAATGGGACTAATCATTCGGATTGGCGGAAGGTGGGATTTTAACCTATCTGAACTTGTTTTACATTCAAACTCCGAGCTTTTCGAACGCCTCCATTCTATTGAAGTAAACTAAAATGTGAGTCCTGGAAAGAGACATAGTCATTAGAGAGACGCATTTTGTCGAGAATGGTTTTTGTGTAATAAAGTTTTGTAAAGAAGTTAAGTTCTGTCTAATTGTAGGCGACTACTCAAGTTCCAGAAGCCCACCACTCAAGTCCCAGAGGCCCAAATATTAAAATAACTTTGGGGGCCGCCCGAAAATGCTATCCCGTCTAGCACTGTGGTTAGTTAGGGTGGCCTTGCTGGATTTGCGTTACAGAAATTTTTTCGTCATCTGTTTCGAGGTTTGCCATTGATTTTTTTCATTTAAAACTAGTATCAAATAAGTTGAAACAACTTCTGTAATCCTACCCCTGTACAAGTGATCTAGCATACAAGTCCGAGGTATAAGCGCTGCTAAGGATATGAGAAACCCAAGCATCTGTGGCGTTCCTTCTTGAGCTTGCTACTTAGAACAATGATTCTATGGGAGACGTGGACAATATATTTCTTTTTCGTTGAGTATAAAGCAGCGTCTCCACCAACCGAACATGTTTGCCGAACAGTGTTCGCGAACATAAAAACTCACAAACATTCCACATTTGGTTCCCAAACATGTTCGACGAACATTTTCAATAGCTCACAAATCAATGTTCGCTACAACACCGAACAATGTTCGGCGGACATCACAAATGTCTGTCGAACACTGTTCGGCGAACATGTTCGGTTGGTAGAGACGTGGCTTAAGAAGACTAACATTTTTCCATTTTACGCACAACCGTTTCGAACAAACAACATTCAATTTTTACCGTTTTTCAACAATACATATTTTTTTAAGTTAAATTACGAAAAAAGTAACTATAGCTATCTAACTCTTTTCATTCTTATATTTTAGGTATCTAAAGTCATAATTGAAGAAACAAGCAATCCATCATCTCCAACAACTAGTCAAGCCAACCAAAATATTGAAACAGTAGAAAATAGCGAAATTGCTAATTTAACAGCTGAATTTGAAAATTTTGTTAAAACAACAACCGATTCATCTGAAAAGATAAATGCAGCCAACGAATCATCTAATAGCACAAATCCAACAATTACAATTACAACTGTAGTTGACAAACAGGAAGAGACAGAAGAAGATAAGGATGTCACTGCTAATACTACAGATATTACCATTGAAACATCAACTACTAGTAACCATGTTGATGATGTTGATACTCAAACTGTCGAAGAGGTGAAAAAGGTTGAAGTTTCTCAAAGTGTTGAGGGATTGAAAAAGGTCGAAGTTACTCAGGCTGTTGAAGAGTTAGAAAAGGTTGAAATTGTTCAAACTGTTGAAGATTTGGAAAAGGTTGAAGCTAAGCAACCAGTAAATAAAGATGTTGAAGATGTCGTTGTACGTGAAATTAGTGTAGAAAAAGATACTCCACAACACCATCTGCCTACTGTTCTTACAGACATAGAAGTGCAAGAAACAAATGAACATGTTGAAAATGTTAACGAGAATAATTTAGATAAATCTGAAACAAATACCGAAGTTGGACTATCTGTAGTAGAGCTTAAAATAACTGAATCGAAAGAAGATTTATCCGAACGATCAGAACGTTCTGAACGTTCTGAAATATCTGAACTATCAGAACATTCTGAAATATCTAACGAACCAGTTCGTAATAGCAGATTTCAGATCAGATATATCCCATTAAAAGATAGTTCACCAGAATCTGAGACAGAACCTAAAATGCGAACATCAACCCCCGTCCAGCTACGTGATGATATGGACGAAACAAATGGTGTAACATATGAAAGACGTCGATCAGTTAGAGAAATTATTGAATCGATTAATCGCAGCCAAAGTCTATTAAAAGTAAATCAAGAAACTAATACACCAACAAAATGCGACACGGTTATTAACAATCTTAATCAGCCGCAAGCGCCGCCACGTAGAAAAATCGAAGAACGAACCAGTTTGGCACAAAACTTCAAGGAACTTGCTGAAAGTGAAAGAGAAATCAAGAAGATGATCGATCAAATGGATCATACAGAGATCAATGAAAGAAAGGACTACGATGAGAAGGAAGTTAACGTCATGATTGACAAACTTACAGACAAGTTGAACAATAACGAAGATTCAAGTGAGATGTTCAAGAAGTGTACTATCAAAAAGGAGATAAATCGTGAGTCTTCACCAACAGCATCCAATCTAGATTGGAATCCAGTTCCAAAGCCGAAAAGGACCAAAAATTTGTCACCAGAATTAACAAAAGCTTCATTTAAGCAAAATAACATACGGAAATGAAAGAGAGAAGCGCTTAACAGAAATTTTGGTAGCTGTAATTTAGTGCAATATAAGCGAAAACAGGTTCTAAAAAAAACATGGAATTTGAAAAGGTTCCTTCTTATTTTAATTTTTTTTGTTCTTTTATTTTATATTAATTTAAAGTGCATATAGTATTTATCACATTAAAATTTGTTGTATAATTTGTGGAAATATGTATTCAATAAAATGCCATTATCTACTGATTAAAAAATATCTAATAATATTGTGGGTTTGTTTCAATTTGAGTAAACTATCAATTCAATCCAAGTAGTTTTCAGTTGATTTAGTTTCGATTAAGGTATTCATTTTATTAGTATGTCGAAATTGTATAATCTTTAGAAATATTTGACTTGTTTCAGTCTTGTGATCTCATGTGGAGCATTAGTAAGATGTAACAGAACCAAGCTTAATAGCGTCGCTACAAAATTAAGCAAAATCTACAGGCTAGTCTGCCTTTCCATCACTATTCTAGAGCTATTCACACATCCAAAGATGAGATCCGAGGAGCAGGAATACTAAAAGATGTCGAAGTATTTAGGCTATTCTGGCTAAGGGCAGTCACCCAATTTATCACAGAGCGCCTACAAATCTTCATCAACAGATGCCTGCGTCGTATCCTAAAAATCCGCTGGCAAGAGAGGTATGAATATAGAGCCCACCCAAGAGAAGCCTTTGTCCTGGCGACGGTCCAGACTGCCATTTACTCGGCATGTATATTCAAAAGAATAAGATGCAAAAAGACATCCAGCGCAGCTGTTGGGGTGCTTCGAAATGCACCATTAATACACAACTTAGCCGTTCTTTGGACCCTTTCCAGTATCTTACGTAATCTTCTGTAATGCAGTATAGGTCTGATTACGGCTGTATACAACCAGTTGATGATGCTGGGTTTAAGGCCCCAATTTACTCCGATCATTCTTTGGCATAAGATGAACGCTGTTTTGGCCCTATTAGCTCTCTCTAAAAGATTCGGCCTCCACGTTAGTTTTCTATCCAGTATGAGACCCAGAAATTTCACATTCTCCTTAAGTTGCAGTCTTTCATTGCAGAGTCTTAGAGATGGAAAATCGGGAAGTCTATGCTTCCTTGTAAAGAGTACTACTTCAGTCTGGGTTAACGCCTACATCTTTTTTAGTAGCCCAATGAACAAGAGTGACCAATGCTCCTTGCTTTATATCTCTTATTGTTGAGATGCACTTGCCAGTCACCACCAGCACAATATCATCAGCATAGGCCACCGTGGTGTACCCAGAATCCCTTAGGGTTATCAACGCTTGGATGCACTTGGTTAAATTCCAAAGGAGCGGCGATAGAACCCCACCCTGCGGTGTGCCTCTTTCAACCAGTCTGACTTCTTCCGAAAGCCCCAGACTAGACTTTATAACCCTGCACTTCAACATTTTTCAACATTGTTGAAAGCACATTCAATATCTAAGAAAGCAGCCAAAGTGAAGGGATGTTTCATTGACCGCTACCAGGGAATGGAGAGCAGTGTCTACCGATTTACCTTGCTTTTACCATGCTGCGAGGGGAAAGCAATCTTTTCTATCATTGCTTTGCTTAATATGAATCTCCCTAAGTCTTCCGAGGATCTTGAGGAGAAAGGATGTGAGGCATTAATATAAAGTAAGAGACTAAAAACTACAAGTTAAAATGAAAAATAATATTAACAAAAAGTAAAAAATAATGTTCAAAAAAAAAGGAAAAAAATGAAAAGAACGAAAGAAAATAAGATTCAAAAAGTGAGTGACCCTACAAATTATTATTTATTAGATGTTCCTTCAGGAGTTTGTCGAATAATCGCCAAGAGGACGCGCTCTGTATACCGGCCCTATTTCTTATCTTTATAAATGACCTACTTTCAATCCCCTCCAACCCACTTCTCAGCTTCGCTGACGACGGTACTCTACGTTACTCGTACAGCTTCGATACAAGACAGACACATGCCAGATCCTGTCTTGATGATCGTGAACTAATGTTCAACTCTATTAATAACGACATTGAACTTATTATAGAGTGGGGAAAAAAGAATCGTGTCAAATTCAACCCCTCCAAAACCAAGTACTGTCTTATTTCAAAGAAAAAGACCAACACATCACCATCCTTGAAAGTGGATGGCGTGGTACTAAAGGCCGACCCATCCCTACACATCTTAGGCGTGACTTTAGCCAAAGACTTGCGATGGAATGACCATATATTCCAAATCGCCAAACAAGCATCCCAGTGCTTGGGATTTCTTAAGAGGTGCAGGTTCCTCCTCCAGCCATCGGCCCGTGCTGTTATTTATAAATCCTACATTCGGCCTCTTCTCGAATACAACTCCCTCATTTGGGGCGGCGCTCCAATATCAACCTTAGCATGGTTAGATAAGGTCCAAAAAAAGGCCCTTAAGTTAATTAATGACGATACCGCTTGCTCCACCATCGACCCCCTAAGCCACCGTAGGAATGTAGCAGCACTGACAAAATTTTATCGCTACTATCATAGTGACTGTTCCTTCGAGTTAAACGCTCTTTTGCCTCCACGGCAATCTTATAACCGCAACACCAGATTAGCCCACTCGTCCCATTCCCTGTACCTGCAACTACCCTTTTCGCGCACTCAACAAGATATGAATTCGTATGTAAATAGAACAACTCGACTGTGGAATAGTCTCTCGCAGTCGGTATTTCCGAGCTCCTACAACATCCAAGAGTTCAAACGCAGGGTTCATCACCACCTTCTTCAATACCCTCCCGTACCTTCATAATCCCTAACCTATTCCCCCCACCCCTCCCCCGTACTAAGCTTACTGCTAGACATTGCACCATGACGTGACAAATGACATGACGGACTAGTAGTACAAAGGGTGACTCCTGAGCTTAGCACTACCACATAAAAAAAAAAAAAAAAAGATGGGTAGTTTATTCCACATCCGAACAATTGGGAGTAAGTAAGAGCGTTCCCCACACACTGTTCGTCTACGAGGCACTAAAAGTGTGCTCGATTGTCTGCTTAGTTGCAAGAAGTTAAGTTTTTCAAATAAATATCCACTGAACAACACTGAAAGAACTTCGTGGTTGTCGATACATCGAAAGGAAAAGCCATCAGGTGGCCACAGATTGGTACAGTTACCTTCAACTGGAGTAGAATTACTTTCGAAAATGGCTGAAAAGTACCCGTTCAAAATATTGGGCTCTGAAAACGCTTGTTGAGAATCATGCCCATACGTACCTAGATTACGAATATTGCGCCATAATTTTTTTGGAGGTATGTACGCATATGATCGTTTAGCTGATAGTAAAAGAGCAACCGTTTTATTACGCACATTATTTCAGGAGTTAACCAGGCACAGCGCTTGGGATAGATTTTATTTGTAAGTAATGGGACAAATTGCTACTACCTCATAAAAATTTTGACGTTTTTCATCCACAATATTGGAAGTCAATACGTTGTCCCACGAAGTCGCAATGCATTCAACTAATGGTGTAAATTGATGCTCTTAAAGTCTCTAAGCGAAACTGGGGGATGGGATGCATCTTATAGCAGAGAAAGAAAATCATGATCGAAATTACTAGGAGGAGTGAGTTGGTTGTGAAAAACCACTTTCGCAATATCACCTAAAGCAAATAATCAAGTGGAGATGGTATGGTAGCATTAAAAAAGGTGGGCAAGCAATTGACAATTCCTAGATTGCAAATTTGACAAAGATAAAACAAGTTTTTTATTTGAGTTCCATTATGTGGGTCCAGGCCCATCAGGACTTCGTGGGTAATAGCAGTGCGATGTGCAGGCAGGACTCTGGCACTGGAACCGGGCTATTGGGACACTCACAAGTTCCCATAAACTTCGTACAAAAATATACTGAAAATGTATTTGTATTACATATTCTATCATAAACAAGAAAGCGGAATACTAAAAATCTATACATATCATATCGAAGAAATCTAAACTTGCATTTTAAGCCTATGTGCCATATCGTATTATTCAGGGATTAAAACAGCAAATCGAAAATCATCAACATTAAAGCCTTTATCACTTTAATCAGTTCCCATTCAAGTTATATAATAGTCCGGTCAAATTAGACCAAAAAATAGGTATGAAGGTACATAAATTCGTACCTAGCTGAAAATTGGTAGGACTGTTCAAAACACCGTTATAAATGAAAACTAAAAAGTCCCCATCGATCCGGCACCTGGAACCTGGATTTACTCGGGGTCAAAGGTCACAAAAACGGTTTTTTGCGATTTTCAGCAAAACGGTAACTTTTATCATAAAATAGTGTTGACAAAGTTTGTAGATTATGCGATTACCTACAAAAAAGGATCTTATACATTTTCCCGTACGAATTGTCGTTCATGAGATATCGCCGTTTTAAAGATTTACATAAAGCACTTGCAACTTGTATGGCCGAATTGCCACTTACTTAAACTTTAATAACTTCTAGACCGATTATAGTAGAGCAACGTTATTAGGCTCATCTTTTAGGTAAATATGTATTCTTTTATGTGAAAGAAATAACAGAAACCTGAGTGACTCCGTTTGGAAGATATGTAGGTTCAAAGTATGGGCAAACTGTCGTTTTTCACAGTTTGCCCATACTTTGAACCTACATATCTTCCAAACGGAGTCACTCAGGTTTCTGTTATTTCTTTCACATAAAAGAATACATATTTACCTAAAAGATGAGCCTAATTACGTTGCTCTACTATAATCGGTCTAGAAGTTATTAAAGTTTAAGTAAGTGGCAATTCGGCCATACAAGTTGCAAGTGAGGGGATATGAGTGCTTTATGTAAATCTTTAAAACGGCGATATCTCATGAACGACAATTCGTACGGGAAAATGTATAAGATCCTTTTTTGTAGGTAATCGCATAATCTACAAACTTTGTCAACACTATTTTATGATAAAAGTTACCGTTTTGCTGAAAATCGCAAAAACCCGTTTTTGTGACCTTTGACCCCGAGTAAATCCAGGTTCCAGGTGCCGGATCGATGGGGACTTTTTAGATTTCATTTATAACGGTGTTTTGAACAATCCTACCAATTTTCAGCTAGGTGCGAATTTATGTACCCTTGGATGTCTAAATTGACTGGACTATAAATACATTCCTGGTTACGTGTTTATTGCGTGACGGAACCAGACAATGTCGATAACCAAAATAGCGATATCATTTCCAGCAATCATTAGAAACACATTAGTAACCGAAGTTATGAATAATTTCAATGTCAAAATCATTACGAACATTGGTTCCATAGAGCTACTGCATAATGAATAGCCAATCTTTAATCTTAAAAGTCCGTAGGATTATTTGTAGTTAACCTGTGTAGTAAGTTAGGATGACAAGAATTGACTCATACATAATTAACTGATTCTTCTGTGACCAATATCTAATGTTCCACGACTCATCCTGCTGAATGATGTTATAGGTGTTAACACCTACCCAACATAAATAATGGAAATGGATAGTCATTGCTGGTTAGAAATCAAAGAATATCGACAGAATTAAATAAAACGAAACCAATGTAATAAAAGAGCAATCGAGCAAAATGATGTGCAAAATAATCTTTTATGCGAAAATATATATTCAAATTTCGGTGTAATCCTTTGTATCGGTAGTTACTCATATCATTGATTGTGTCATAAAACCCTGATACAGCGATTAATCGCCGGTAAGGATTAAACGATTGGGTAAGTCGTGTGTTGAAGCAATAAATTGTCATGCTTGCAGGAAAGAGTTAATTTAGGCTATGCCAGTAGAGTAAAACGTTTTACTAGAATAGCTACGTTTTTACTACGAACTAATGAAGATATGAAACATCTCTGTCAAGTTTAAAGCCGTGTACTCACATAACAAACATTTGACAAATATTTGACAAACTATTGGATATGTCTTTGGATTTTAAAAAAGTTTTGGATGGAAAACCTCGGAAGTTTTTTGAAATTTGTTCAGTACTTTCATGCACTTTTATACAGACGGACATTCTGCAAGAGTATTATACCCATCGAAATTTTTGGGATAAGTCAAGTAGCGACTAAAAAATAAAATAAACCGAATTGATTCATTAAATTTAACTACGAATAACTTAACAGTGTCCGTGGAGGAGGTCAGGTCAATGCGAGGTCATGACACAGAGACACAGGGCCCTGTGCTGGAAGTCGAGTCGTGTGACAGTCGCATGTAGTTGTCGGTGTCTTCTCGTTTTTTAGTTGGTTTGCTGAAAGCCGTGTGGCATGACAAGTCGTTTGAGTTGGAGAAGGTGAAGTTTCAGTCGAATTACGACTTTCAGTACAGCATCTTTCTTACTAAAGCAGAACACGCCGACTAAAAGTTTAAATAAAACGACACCAAATAAGTTGTCATTTGCGCCAGGTGATTTTAAACGACACAGACACGACAAATAACGACTATCAGAACAATCGTCTATTGGCCTCACTTCATATGACACAAAATACGTCTTTCAGCACAGAGGCCACAGAAAATCTTCCGGAATGGCTACGAAACACATTAAAGCCGCTTCAGAAAACGAAGATTAAGATGACAGTGATAGGACACGATTATAAATTGAGTTTGTACGAGGGACCTCTTTTTTCTTCTGAGGCAGTATAATGGCTTAGTTTAAATGAAGCGAGCTGCAGTTGCAATGGCAAAATGAATATAAGCAGGTAAATTAAAGACAGAAAGAAAAAAATACAAATGAAGAGCTTTTTTCACGAGTTTGATTCTAATATACCTAAAACTGCTACAGAGTAAGAGCAAGAGAGTAAGAAACCTATGCCTCCACGATATATATTCATATACACACAATCACACCTCGCCTCATTTCAACTTAGATATTTTACTACGCCAAAAGAAGAAACCCACCACTATGTATGAGCAGACCACCACCCCTCATTTCAAATTGAATTTTGCTGCAGCATGTTTCTACCCTACGTATTTACAATCACACTTCGTTTATCTCGACCTCACTCGCTCTTATACCAGTACGACCATAGTTATACAGAAACAAAGTAATGTAAAAGACTGTATACCGTAAGATGGTATTTTAGTGATGACCGCTTTCCATATAAAATTGAAGTTGTTGTTTCTGCATTCGTGCTGACGTCACTAGGGGCTTTTTTACGGTATTCGAAACTGTTAGTCTCTTTTACATTACCTTGTTTCTGTATACCGTGAGTACATTATTTTTGAACCGGAAGATTTCAACGAATTGAAGCCTCAGTACAATTTACCACTGTGTTAAGGGCCCCATACACGAGCGCACTATTATGACGACACTCCAATGTCGGTATAAAATTAGGGCACACACATGATAGCGCCTGAACCAAGTCAGCCGATTGCAGTCGATTACGATGAGCACAGTTTCCTAGGGACATTTGTATCGAGGATCATTCACACAACGCCGTTCTGTAGGTTTTGGATAGATGGAGTGCTCGTGTATTGGACCCTTAAGAGACAAATGTCCTGCCTCGTCTCAACTCGAGATGAAAAATAATCTAAACGAAGGGAGATATAAGTACAAAAACAGTGGCTTCTGAAATAAGAGAGATCAGGAAGAAAATGCTGCCGAAATTGTAGCAAAGAAGAATCTATTTTTCCTACAAAATAGACACACGAAATAACAAACATTTCAGAAAACATTTTTCTCACACAAACTTAACCAAATGTTTGTTAAACATTTGTCAACTCCCTCGACAAATGTTTTTTGCAAATGTTTGTTGTGTGTAGCCCCGCCTTAAGGGCGCGGTTTTGTGATTTTTCCACCTGCTGGATTCAGGATCAAATTCATAAACGAGCTATACTCAAAGCGAAAAAAAGCTTGGGAGCCGTGCGCTGAAACAGTACAAAGAGTGTAGGTCGCACCAGACGCAAGAGTTCTATTGAAGAGTCCGTGTTATAGCGCAATTTATGCCACACTGCACATACTGCAAGGAAAAGTGGTAGGTACATGCACTAGCCTTGTATAAGAACCGAGAACCGAGTAACGCACTTTTTATTAACACTAAGTATAGAGCAGAGTGCTTGAAGTGTCCTTAAATCCAACTTGTCATATAGGTTCCGAATCATATCTCCTATTTTCAGCTTGAAATCATCTCTCAGGCCTTATAAGAAAAGGTATTCTACCCAGAATCAGACAACTGTAGAGAAAATATTCGGTTCCCTCTCTGTCGTAGCTACGGTAGTAGGGCCGCATGTTCCCCAAGTATCCTGTGATAATCGACGGTCGGGCGATGTTTTTGCGCGGCATCGTCAAGAAATCTCTGAATTCTGCTTGGTGTAGTCAGGAGAAATCTGGCCCCTATTCCCATAGTCATGTCACCCATTGAAAAATGGGACAAACCAGCTTTCGTATTCTCGTAGTCACCTGAATGACAATTGTCACAAAAGTGAGAGTATGGCATTCCCGAACTCATTTACAGTAGCATTTTTTATGTGATAGAATAGAGGTTCAGGAAAGGCCCTTTATACTGTCGACGGATAATTGCTACTTTTTATCACTCTTTAGGTTAAGGGGCCAGTTTGAGGTGAGAAAAAAGTGAGGTGACTATGGGAATAGGGGCCCCTTTGTAGTCTTGGCGCATTTTGCCAAATTTCTCCATCTAGAGTCGTCGACTGAAAGGGAATGTAGGGTGATTTCTTTCCTCATTATTATCGAAGGGGGGAAGTTCCAATGCCTATATCCGAGTCGGATTTGGAGCCATCTTTGTGTAGAACTATATCACAATTCTTGTCAAGTTACAAGCTCTCCTATTCTTCTCTGGTGAGGATCTGGAAACCTCTGTTTAAGTCAAGTTTTTCAATCATGTATAGTCACTCGAGTTACTCACGTCCCGTCACTCGACAACGGGAAAAGAAGAGGCCGTCATGTCCCCAGTAGTGAAGGACTAGCGGGAAAAATTCGAAGCGCTAGTAAGGTGAGCAAATTTTGAGCTCTGTCAGTGAGAGAAAAAATGGAGCAACAAATTGCATAGGACAAAGAGAGTGTGCAACCATAAAGGGTGCTATTAGCATACTCAATATACCAGTTCTCGTTCGATTACGGTAATCAAGCAGCTTTGGACGTGGTTAGTACTTAGGTTGGATGACTTGGTAAAACAACACTCGCGTTTGGAAGGATACTAAAATTCAATGGAAAAATATGAACAAAACTAAAAGCTTTTCAACACCGGAGCTTATTCACATATCCACAAGCCGCTATGAGTTCTTTTATTAAAGAGCCTTCTCCTACTGCTTCAAAAACCCTTCCAAAGGAGCATTAAAAGGAATGCTCCCACAAAAATCACAAATGAAAATTATTAAACTTATTATTATATTTTTATGATATGAAATTAATAAATGTGGCAAACTTTATTATTACAACATAAAAGACATCAACTCATATGTAGAAAAAATTATATTAAACAAAGTTGTACATTTTATTAATTATTCTAAAATTGTTTCGTTTCTAAACTGATCAACATGAAATTTGTTTTTAAAAAAAATGTTTTTTTTCTTTAATAAATACGTGAAGAAAAAGATTGACCATTTGTTTGAAAACTTAAATTAAAGCAATTAATCTTCTTCTATCTATGCCTTATTCTTACAATCCTTAGTTAGCTTTTTCGGTGGCGTCATTAATGTCTCCGCGCGCTCCTCATTCATACCTAGTGCCATAGTAAGTAATCTAACCATGCATTTATGTTCTTGAACATCATCATCCTTCTCACTATGGATTTCCTTCTCTAAATTAAGTTTATCTTGTGCCACCATAAGAATGCCTTCCTCAATTGTACCTTCGGATATTAAACGATATATAGTAACTGGTTTTGTTTGTCCCATTCGATGACATCTGTCTTCGGCTTGCTTATCGTTATATGGATTAAAGTCTATATCATGTATGATAGCAGTGTCGGCGGCTGTTAAATTTATACCCATACCGCCAGCCTTCGTTGATAAAATAAATATAAAAATATCAGATTCTTCATTAAATTGATCAATGAGTTCTTGTCTTTCTGTGACCATAGTTTGACCGTCTAAACGTAGATAGCTATGTTTACGTATATCTAGGTATTTTTCTACAATATCTAACATCATTGTGAATTGACTGAACATTAAAACGCGATGTCCTTCTTTCTTAAGTTTTGGTAGTAACGAGTCCAGCTCCTTAAATTTCCCGGAATTAAGAATTAAATTATCTGGAATGGTGACATCGTGCAAGTCCTAGTAATTTGTAAATAGAGATTTAAGTTGTGTTACTTTATTATTATTAGCAAGAAACTGATAGATGTGTGAGTAATTACATAAGAAATGAAAAGTAAGCAAATAAAGAGGCTATGCATACCATTAGATGAGAAAAACAAACATTTGGTGCACTTTGTTATACAAAATGTTATGATAATGTCCCAAAACACCTTTTTAACAACTAATCACATAACAATAAA
Source organism: Thereva unica (assembly GCA_949987705.1). NCBI lineage: Eukaryota > Metazoa > Arthropoda > Insecta > Diptera > Therevidae > Thereva > Thereva unica. The sequence goes on along the minus strand of OX465285.1, from coordinate 24,602,356 downwards.
CTTAATAACATAACGGTTAGTTTTCTACCATCAACTGAAAAGAAGTTATTAACACTATTAGAAATATTCGATAAATATAAAATGAACATTCTGTATATAATGCACACAGTTGCCACCAAAAATAACATATAAAGGGAACAGGGTTTATAGTGAAAATAGGTGCAAGTATTTGGCAATAGATTTTAAAGCTGTTAAACCCAGGGGCTGCTATTTTCGGCTAAAAGGAATTGTTTTTAAAATTATAGAATCAACGCAGGCCCAAAGTAGGGGTCTGAGATGCTAGTTCAAAGCTTCGAACCACTTCCACACCAACAGCTCAATCATTACAGCCCATCTTCCTAGCAGGTAATCAGAGGGTTTCGAATAATCAAGTGTGGGGATTACTTCTCGAAAGAGTTCTTGGTAAAATGCGTTAATCGTCTAAACTCTAAGCGAAGGGCCTGGGAAGGGGTCCACCTGGACCTTATTCCAGCGACAGATATTCCCAAAAGGCCAAGGGCGAGGATCTGGCTCCCAAAAATGAAAGCAGCGCCAGATAAATTGCTCGAGTATCTTCGGCGCCACAACAGGGACATCCCTATGGACAACTGGGAGGTATTCAAGGCCGAGGAACCCCAGCGTAATAGAAGAACACTGGTATTGCTAATAAACGACTGCCTAGAGGCGCTCGAAATAATTGAATATAAACTCCATTTTGGACTAAAGCAGGCATGGATCAAGGTTTTCAAAACGACGTCATCTAACAAACAGGCTGACCCTGATGAAGAGCTCAGTAAGAGCTTGGATGAATTAACATTCATCGAGGTTGAGAGGGAGCTAGCATCTACAAGCTCAGATGCAGCGCTTGATAATGCAGTCGGAACCACCGCTACCTCAGCAGCGTACGCAGCAACAGCCGCAAATGAAGCTGTACAAGCGGAGATGGGGGCGGTGATGCCAGCGACTATCAAGGACGTCCTAGGTGCAGCATCAAAGGCACCACCGACAGCAGGGGCCAAAATGTCGAAGTGCTTGCAGATCAATCTTAAGCACAGTCGCTGTGCCTCGTATAATCTGCTTGTCTTCCTCCGCGAGGTAGACTTAGACGTAGTTCTTGTGCAGGAGCCCTGGGTCAGGTCATCGACATTAAGGATTTCCCGCATAGACAATACATCTTTTATAACAAAACGGACAGTGGGAAGCCAGTAGGATACAGTGTTCTAGTAAACATGCATTTTTATCTCTGCCTTAACTATAGCTGCGATGACCTAACCGTGGTACAGGTAGAGGCAAGTAACGGAGAGCATTTCTTCGTCACTTCAGCTAACCTAGCACGTACCACCAATGGAAGTCAGGCACCTGATGGTAAGTACAACAATCGAGAGAAAGAACCTGTTGCTGGGCTGCGAAGCCCACACGAGGCCCGCACTATGGGGCAGAAAGGTTGGAATAGGTTAAATATGGCTGCTGGTGCTCAGCCCAAACACAAGGGATAGGCCCATTGTGATGCCATAATGACACCACTTTAACCTGATGTTAAAGTATCGTTTCTTTGGTAAACCACTTCGAGGATCTTCTTAGTTCCGGGATCCCAAACTTCGGGATTTCCGCAAGCGTCCTTAGGAAGGGATCACCAAAAGTGGTAAGTCTCCTTCTGATTATGGCTGGGCAGTGACAGAGAAGGTTTTTTACACTTTCCTCCTCATCCAGATTCTTATAGCTTCTGCAGAAATCGTAGGTTTCAAGACCTAAACGGACCGCATACGTCCCTATCAAACAGTGTCCGGTCAACACTGTAACTGAGAGGTATCGTTTACCGAGGTTCAGCAGTGAAGTGATGCGCCTGAGCCAAGTCATTTTGGCCAGGATGGAGGACAATCGCATCCCAAAACTGCTTATGGCATCAGAAATTTCGGGAAATAGACCAAGGTTTATCACCTTGAGGCCAAGTATAACCAAATACTCATCGGCCGTCAACTGGATGTGGCCTGCAATCGAAGAAAACTGACAATAATCTGTGAATGTGTAGGTGAATTTATCGTCAGTCCGTGCCTGAAGATCTGAAGTTCTATTGAAATATTTTACACGGCCTATCACTTTTCCAGCTTCCATTTCCAATAAAAAGGTTTTTTATACTGTGAAGCGGAAAAGAGGCAAAAAATTAGGGGCATCGAATAGTGTGATAGGATGAATTCCAAAATGCGAAATTCAGCGATTGGAACTCTGTAGCTGAATTCTGCAGTGATACCGCAGTGGTCCATTTTGGAAATCATCCTTACCCAAATCATATACAAACAGATTTAAAATTAGTCCAAAGTGAATGGGCGTGTAATAACGGTCATCAGCCCACGACCTGCCAGACGGATGCCTCAAGTCACACTGAATAATCTATGGCCTCCATCAGACAATATTTGTCGACCTGGTCTAAAAGGCCGTGACCTATTTAGCAACACGCAGCCAGATTTAGAATTCCGCATAACACCCACTGCCGCAGCTGCGGAGAGGAACAGACCAATGAAAAAACGGAACACTTTCTCTGCGAATGTCCACTTCTGGCCAATATCAGACAACGTGCATTTGGAAGCCTCTTCTTAAACGATTTGGGGGATGTTTCGAAACTTAAATAAAATAGGAGATTTGATCCGGTAAATTTGACGGGAAGGATCTGAGTCGCTAGCTTACAGCTCCTTTTCACGCAAAAGTTTTTCATAAGTGCGGCTGTAAACGGCGGATCTTAGCGCCAATTGTGTCCCAGCGTACGATCTGAACGGAGCTGCCGCTCTTACCTACCTACAGCCCATCTAGCAAATCAACCGAGTTAATCACGACAAAATAATTTTTGCTTTAAATCCGCTTTTATCCTTTTGCTAATAATATGCATACACTTAAAGTCATCCAATAAAAAATTTATGTTTTGCTTAGATATTAATTTTTAGTTTCTAAGAAAGAACAGTAAAAAAAAGCAAAAAGTATAGACTGTGAAGATGATAAAACCCAGAAAGCAATAGATGAAAATCATATTTGATAAAATTAGTCCAAAAGCTTTACTTACATATTTTTCACAAGTTTGCCAAATTTGAAAATCAGATGCGCATGCGAGTTCCTCAAAAATATACTGTGGATTGTCTTTTTTATATGCAGACGTTCGTGCCAAACGTTTCGATATTTCATGAACATAGTCATCAGAAAAATAATATCGCATTAGTAACGGATGATTAGCTAATTTACGCATTTCCATCATAATTGCGCATCCAGCAACTTCAGCGGAGCCCTTAATGACACCTCTGTCATTTGAGTAAAATTCAACTAATTCTTTATACAATTCCTTCTGTTCATCAAGCATGGGAATTGTTTTCTAAAAAAAGAAAGAAGAGAAATTAATTGTTAGTTGTTTTAAGATATATAAATATTGCAGTCCGTACGATTATGTCTAATTTTTTCGGCAAGCATTTCAGGACATCTTTTTTCAAGCGACGCAGCACAAATGGTTTCATTATTCGCTTAGCTCTTTCGATTTGTTTTTGCTCGAATAGTGATTCTTCATTACCTTTTTTACTTTTCTGTAAAACATATTTGTAAATGATAAAAGAACAAAAATATAAATATATTTACAAAACCTTTTGAAACAAGCTCTTTATATCATCAATCATTTTCAAAAAGAATGATGGCATTAAAAAGCATAGAAGTGACATCAATTCAAGCAAATTATTTTGCAGCGGTGTACCAGTTAAAAGTAATCGCATTTCTGCATTTATTTCAATCAATTGAGCATATCTTTGTGTAGCCATATTCTTTAACATGTGTGCCTCATCAAATATCACATAGTGTAGCTTTGAAACACGAAACATTTTTCGTTCTTCTGGACTGGATGAAACTGTACGATATGTTGTTAATAGTACATCAATATCCTTAAAGCCATGTTTGGCATAATTAATACGCATCATTCGTCTTTCCTCTAGGCTACCATAATATTTTTCTACATTTAAATTTGGACACCATTTCGATAATTCAACATCCCAATTGTCTAATGTTGAGGACGGAACAACGATTAAATGAGTTCCTTTGGCAAGTTGTTGCTCTTTTAAGTAAGCGAGGAATGCAATGACTTGTATTGTCTTTCCGAGGCCCATCTCATCGGCTAGAATGCCATTCATTTTTTGTTTATGCATTACAACTAGCCAATTGAGTCCAATTATTTGATAATCAGCAAGTTTTAAGCTAATTATAAACAAAATACATGATAAATAAATAATACATGTAAAGCTACAATAATTTTACCTCGAATTTAATATGGTGGGTTGTTCTGTTATGCCAGCTCCATTCTCAATAGCCGCTTCCAGCTTCTCAACCATTTTGTTACATTGTGCCATTATATTTGAAACGTTTTTCTGTTTATTAATTAAATCTTGACAATTATTTAATAAGTCTGTAGACAAGTATTTATGATTATCAAGCTTATCCGTTAGATTAGGCCAACTATTAAACGGTCTCAATTCTATTAAAGCTTGTACTTTCCTTTCAGAACATCCTTGCACCGATAACAATTCCGAATATGTTGCCTTGTTAAGGAAATCAATAACACTTTGCCGTTCTATTGTCATTTCATTGGACATTTCATAATCGCTATCATCGCTATCATATACTTGTTTTGTTGAGCTATGTCGATAGTGTTCATCTTCACCATTATCAGCCTTCGAGGAATCTTTCTTTATGTGTGTAACACCATTGATGTGTTTTTTCTTTGCGTTAACATTAGTTTTTGGCTTAAAATTTTCCTTAAGGTACTTTATTGCTGATGAAACGTCCCAATTGCATCGGAGTAGAGCATCTTGAACATCCTGGAAATTATTATTATTTAAAATTATTAGTTTTTTTGTTATTTTCGGCTTTATATCATATTGAGCTTACCATGTTATCATAGTCAAAAGCTATTTTCGATGCAGATGTAAATCTACTCTCCTTTTCCTCAACTGAAAATTCCCTTTTAATTTTTTTAATTATAATTGGAGCTTCATTGTCACTGTCACTGTCGTCCATTACTTGGATTCGTTTCCGTACAGGATTTTTCCCTACAGTTTTGCCTGTAGTTTAAAAAAATACATTGAACAATGGTTAGACTTGATATTTCAGATACGAGGTACAAATTTAGACTTAAACAACGTAAGACTTAAACAACTTTCTATCAGTTTTTAATTCACACCCCTATTTTTTCGTTTTGTCATATCGAAAATAAATTTCGTGGCGTTTGGAGTAAAATGGCACCTGCCCACTTGCTATTCTGCAAAGTTAATCATTAACTAGACTCCCTGGTGTCGCTGACAAAGGATCATTTCTGCTTGACCTTTATCTCCCCCGCCTCCCACTTTACACGATATTTGGTCGTTGTTGACTCTCGTTTGGGCAACTAGGACCTAGTAAGTGCCTATTTTTCACACACAACGTCTACCGCAACAAATGCAGGTCTGAATCGAACCGAACGAACTGTCTGGCTTCTTTATCGCCACTGACTGCGAACTGTGTTTCCGCAACTGCTTTTGCCACCCCTTCGCTCGAGCGATCAGCACATTCAATGGACAGTGTTCTCTTCTAGAATAACGAAGTAGTATGTAGAACTTTATGTTAAAAAATCCACTGGCCTGGACAATATACCGTCTATGGTCTTTAAGGCATGTCCCTCACCTTTGGCTAAACGTCTGCGCGAACTTGTTGCTCTGAAACTAACTCATGTTCAGCTCATTCCAAACCGGTTATCTAACAACCCCTCAAACTAACGCCCAATGTTTAACAGAGCATTTAAACCAAAGTATCCATCGCTTTGGTGAGTCCGGTTTGGTTGCACTAGATATCTTCCAAACTTTGGCACAATGCTCTGTTGATCAAACCCAAAGCTATTAGTATCGACCTGTTCTCAAGAACTGAATCGAGTTTTCTATCTGACTCAATCCCCACCAACCCACTTCACAGCTTCGATGATGATGGTACTCTGCGCTACTTTTACGCCTTCGACAATATAAATCCCGCACGTGGCACCCTTTGTCTGTTTGATCGTGGTCCATCTCTATCAATACGGTCATTGAACTCATTCATGTCACTCAGTACTGTCTCATCTATATAAGTATGTATATATGTATAACAATGAATGTCTGTTGGTTTGTAATGCAATATTAAAACGAAAGAGCTCGAGGGCCGATTGAGCTGAAATTTTTACAGAATGTGCGTCCTGACTTTTTTTATTTTCATCCTTATGTGTGTGTGTACTCCTAAATGTGATTGTATCATTCGGTTCAATGCGATGCCCATTTATGCAAATGGATATTTGCTTTGATTCACTAGGGGCACATCTGAGACCCTTGCCAGCTGGATTTCTGATGCAAATTATCTTACATTTATTTTTTTTGATATCAATGTTCCAATCTCGATAGTAGCTAGCGATGCGGTTCACCTGCAATTGTAGGGCTCTAGCAGCAACCATCGGAGATTCATTGGCAGATTAGGATGTCGTCTGCATATTGGATGTTTAGAGGCACCGTAGATGTCTGTGTGCGGGAAGTCGCAGACGAAAATATTGAAGTTTGGGTCCGAGAATGGACCCCTGCGGGACTCCAGAATTTATTGAAAATTGCTCGGATCTCACCAAGCTGGATAGAAGCGGTTTTACTTATGAGGAAACTATATATCATTTTGGAGATTCTGAAAGGGCAGTCCAGGCTGTTAATCTTATAAATTAAACCTCTGTGCCAAACTCGATCAAAAGCTTTTTTTAGATCAAGCACATAAACGTACATTTTTTTATTCTTAAATTTTGAATAATGCTCTCCTGCAGATAAAGCAGCACGTGCTCTCTAGAGTGCTGTCTTTGAAATCCAAATTGGAACTTTGGAATAACCTCATTATCCGAGCAGAAACCCTGTAAGCTCCTTAAGATAATCTTTTCAAGCAATTTTCCAACGTTCGATAGGAGAGATATTGGCCTAAGGTCCTTGGGTTTTTAGCTCTCCCGGCTTTAGGGATGTGAACGATTTTTGCCTCCTTCCACGCCCTAGGGAAGTAGCAATTGCACATGCAATTGCTGATAGTAATGGACAGATACTTGGGTACGGTGCTCCCACATTTTTTTATTTATTTATTTATCTACACCAATCGGCATTATACATACACAGATTACATTAGATTACAAATAAGTTATACCAAAAAAAAGACAACGTTCGGAGAAGGACAAAATTAATTAAATAAGATTTGATTACAAAATTGTACAATATTCAACATATGAAAAATTATTGACCATTACAAAGCAAATTTTTAATTCTCCCAGAAAACGATGACAGGGATCCTCCACAGATGTCAACATCCGCGTAGCATTGGTTCACAAGCCTGGCTATTCGGTTATTGGGTCCATGGTAGACGACATACTAGAACTTACTACTGACAGCAATCTCCTAGTTCTTAGCTCAACCCTTGAACAGATAAGTCCAAAATCAGCTAGAATTTCTGGCGAATCGATCTTTCCGTTGATAACTTTGAAGAAGAAAGACAAGTCAGCCACCTGTCTGCGACTTAGTAGGCTACTTTTTAGGAGGAAGTTTGAAATTTTGTCTTCTCCCGCAGATCTCTTGTTTTTGGAAGACCCAATGAACATTTCAATTTCAGACGGAGAGATGAAGTATTCTCTTCTGTCCTCCGGGTTTTCCGCTCGGTTAAGCATTGAGAAAGTTGAGAGAAGAGGAACCTCCAAATCAAACATGGCCATCATCTCCTCTACGTTGGTGTCGCTGTACATACAAGATGGGATTTTGTAAAGGAAATGGGAATCAAATGATGCGACGTCACATAGGATGCCAATACTCGCACCCAGGAGTAAGGTGATGGATGTTCTTCGCGAGCGTGGGGGTATTCTCAGCAACAGATAGGGGCAAACGTTACTTCATCCGCAATCTGATGTGATGGTTTAACGTTTCAACCGAACCATTGGTGAACATCAAATGAAGCTGGTTAACCACCATCAAAGTGATTGGGACACCTACGTCCCGCTCTTCTTAATGACATACAGGACAGCTATCTACAGTTCTATCGATAAGAAACCTTTTTTTTATGTATAGTCTAAGCTCAGGTGTCACCCTTTGTACTACTAGTACGTCATGTCGTTTAAGTCTGCCTGCAAGGAAGATCTTCGACAAACAGATTGCGTTACCAGGTGATTTAAAGTTTGGAATCGCGCCAGAAACAAGCCACCACTCAGCGAATATTCCCCTGCATTATGAGCGAAATTACCGGAAATCTCGTTTATTTCCGAGGAAATCTGCTCTCTCGAGATAGGGCCATTTGTATTTTGGTTTTGGGGAAAAAATGTTTTAGAATAAAAAGATAATGAAACTGTTACATCCATATCAAATTACCCACACATTGTTAGCTTCACAGCCAGCAATTATAAAGGCGGCAATTCTAACTTCTACCATCCACTGATAACAGGAGTCAGTTGATTCTCAACCATTATTAAAAGCAGCCGTACTATTTCACAATTTATATTCAATAAAGTAATTATAATTACATAGTAAACAAAATCGGAGTTTTCTTGTTAACAAACATAATAGAAACAACGGTCGATTTCCATAAATAAGATATCTTTGTAATCGTAAGTAATGCGGCTTTCATTTCAATAATAATAAAAACAATAGTGTATGATGAAAAAAAACTTATTTTACATATTTTTAAAAAAATATGAAAAGAATGAAATGGTTTCCAATTTATTTCACTCTAATTCAAAAAGTAGGTTATTTTTTTAAACATTTTTAACATCTTAAAAGGTTTCTTAAAGAATTCTTGGAGCACTCCAAGCAGAGCCCGATCTAGTTATTTAGCCGCTATGAGCAAAAATAATATTCGACGCCCTATACACTAACACGATATAGGTCCTTAAGTGCCTCAAAGAGCTCAATGCCAACTCTCCTTATAAACGACAAACAGTACAGCTTCCGACAAAAAAACCACTGGCGATCTTTAATTTTACCTTACAGAACACCTCAACCAAAGTTTGCATCGATTTGGTTAATCTAGTCTGGTTGCTCTAGATATTTCCAAGGCTTTTGATAGAGTATGGCACTCAGCCCACTAACCAAACTTAATGACTTGGTGTTCACCCACTTCTACAGATTTCGATTGAGAGTTTCCTTTTTGGCCGGGGGTCCCCCAGGGATCAATTTTATCATCTGCTTTATTGCTTATATTTATAAATGACCTACTTTCAATCCCCTCCAACCACCTTAGTTTCGTTGACGACGGTACCCTGCGTTACTCTTACGGTTTCGATAAAGCAAGACAAACATGCGCCAGATCCTGTCTTGATGATCGTGAACGACATTGAACTTATTCTAAAGTGGGGGAAGCAAGTACTGTCTTATCTCCAATAGTGCGACCCCTCTCCATCCGTGTTAGTGGGTCGTGTTGAACTAATGGCCGACCCATTCATTCCTTAACATCCTAGGCGTGACATTAGCCACAGACACGCTGTTTCTGTATGGGCCTAAAGGGCGACTCTTGAGCTCTCTTGAGGCTACCCTGGGTATAAGAAATTGGAGTCTTTAAACTCCACAATTGTCGCAGGAGGATGTTGCGGGAAGCCAAGGCCAATAACAGAGTGTAAAGCTGTTGCTGGAAATAGAAATGGCATATGCCTCTCTATATAGAATATATTATAGTTATAGAACTTCAAGAGGAACAAGCTTTGCTGGCTAGCACAGCACCTTTTTTGTAGATATACGGATATTATATTTCTGTCCCAACAATTGTTTCTTCCAAAAACAGTAGCAGATTGAACTGGAGCGAATCGCTGAACCCGACCAGATAGAATTACATATTTCACAATTTATTGAAATTGGCTAGATTAACTTAACAATTATTAGGGGAAGCATGTTAATCTATAAATATTTTTCCGTCCGTATATAAATGTTGCAGCAATTAACCCCGTAATTAAGCGAGCAAATCACCCGAAATCACAAATTGTTTACGTTCGAACTAACTCAAATCTGTCAAGTGTCCATCAGCTGAGCGCATCCTTGGTTTCTCCATCGCTAATTTCAAGCAGCAGCAGATACCCCGCTGACGCATCGCGACGCAACCATCAGAACAGCTGATGCACGAAAAGTAAAATTTTTAATGTTTTCTTTTATCCAAGCATTAAAAAGTTTCGAATCTTTCACACCTGAGAATTAGCAGAACTTTTTATGTAACATTTGCAATTCTTGTTCTTGGTAAAAATGCATGCCCTCAAACATAAAGAAAATAAAAAATTTCTCTCAACTTTTTTACACGAAATTGTCAAGACCACTGCCAGCCCCATTTTGTGAAAACTTACAGCAGAAAATCGCTTCAGCATCGAATTATTTAATTGAGATCAAATTTCGCCGTTTCTAACAGAAAAACTAGAAACATTTTGTGTCAAAAAGTACCTGGATTTTCGTCTCCACTGAATTTGCTGGGAGAATTCTTTTGTAAACGAAAATGACGCAAATCATTTAGTGTGGTTGCTTGGTTCTCTTCCATGTTGAATTGACACGAAACTGTTGGATGTTAATTTCGAATTAAACTTTTACAATTAATACTGTTTAATGGAAATAATTTTACAATTTTCTAGTTAAAAAATTAAAGGAATTTTCAGCATTTTCTGGGGAAAAATCAAGATGCGACCGTCACCCAATTCCCACGCTTTTGACGGTTGGAAGAGAATGTAATGAAGTTTGCTGAAGTTGAAATATTTTTAATTTGACAGATAATATATGGAATGTGGAATAACAGTTTCAAAAAATTAACGAAGATTTATTTTAAAATTATTTACAAATATTCATAGCTATACAATTATCTAATTAGCTAAGAAATGCATTTCTAGCACTGTGCACTATTAATAGAAACTCGACTCCGGAGCAACAGCAAGCCCTACTTTCCAGACTACCTGTGTATGGAATGCAAAGTTAGGGGGCGTAGTGAATCTGGGGCTCAGACAACTGTCAACTTGTGAATGCAACGCAATGCAATGCAACAGTTGTTCAACTTTTAACTTTTACGCTTACAACGCATTCAATACTCTGTCAAATTGGTCTTGTTTTTTTCTGCAAAACATTATTAGCTTGGATTAACTCAGTAATATATTAAAAATTGATTTTCTATAGAGATTCAACACAAATGCAACATAAATTCAAATTTCAAAACGCATTTAAATGCCAACACGCAACGCATTAATGTGTCAAATACGCATTGCAGTGAAATCCAATCAAGTATTGCAATGCAATGCAACGCAATTATGTAGTTTCAGCTTTAGTTGATTGCTTTTGTTCCCGCGTTCGGTTGAATACTTTTTTAAAACGAGTTTTTTATAAAGTTTACACAAACAGTTTTTAGCAAAACTAACCGATATAGAAGTCGTTTTTCATCAGTCGTAGAAACCATCTAGCAATCATTGGTATTATGTTTTTCTTTTTAAGCGTGGCCTTTAGTCAATCGGCGACCCCTATAAAATGCTTTCCTAGAAGATGCGTTCGACACCTACCGAATGCCTCGACCCTCGACTACGGCTAGGGTTTCGAGTTCATAGCTATGATAGTTATGTTTATGTGGTGACGACGTCTGCCGACTGTAATAATGCTCCCGGCTTCAACTCTATATCAGAGTCTCGTTGCATTAGTACATTTCTATTCCCATTTGGCTACCACCGGTATGCAGTTCGTGTAACCAGTGCTTGGACGTATTCCCTTGGGCGTTACATTGTAGCCTAAAAATTCAATTTGATTAGTGAAAAAGTATGATTTCATATTGGCCGCAAGGTTATTCTAGCACGCTTCTCGTTCCGATTTAATTTTCTGTCGAACTTCCTTATCCAATCGTCGGTATTGCTCGAAATCAACGTGTTTAATTCGTTTCCGCTTATCGTCGAGGTCCAGGCAGGGGTTGTAGCACGTAAGTTGTTTCAATCGACCTCTTCATACAAAAATCTTTAACTTTTATATGAAGAGGTCGATTGAAACAATTTACGTGCTACCACCCCAGCTGTCCGAGATCCATGGCTGCGTCCGTTTACGGATAGGTGGACACATCTCCATGGCATACCGTACAATGGACTCCGACATTTGCCTTTTTTCTACATCGATATCGTCCGGCTCAATTCTTCTTGGTTGGTGGTGGCGCCACTTTCTTCGCTCTTTGTAGTCGCATCTGTAATTTCGCTTAACCAAGATAATGGTCCGATCCGCAATCGGACCCATGCATTGCACGTACGTCTTTGATCGCCGAGTCGTTGCCGGATGGATTTTGCCAGGTGAGTTGGTGTTTGAGTGGATAATGCAAGATGCTGTTGCTAACGATCAAATTTTATGACGCTGCGAAGGAAAGCAGGCTTAAGCCCAGGACGGAATCTTGTGGTAACCCTGTTTTTATCGCGAATGGTGTGAAGATCAGGTCTCCAATTTGGGTTACCCTTGTCCTGCCTGTTGAGAATGAGTAGATATTAGCTTGACAAGTGGAAAATGAAAGTCTAGGTGATTTAGTTTGTATATAAGTCCGCGTTGCCATACATTATCAAATACCTTTTTAGATCTAGGGCGCGTGCAACCGAGCATTTACCTTCTCTGAGTTTCCTCATCACTGACTCTTGCAGGAGTAGCAGGGCGTGTTCCGTCGAGTACTCCTTTACAAAGGCGAATTGGAATCCCGAAATGATATCGTTTTCTGTGTAGAAATCTTCTAGCCTTTTTACTATGATTCCTACGAGCAATTTCCCCAAGCTGAAAAGGAGGGAGATCGGTCTAAATTCTTCAACAGATAATTTTCGCTTTTTTCCAGATTTTAAGGAAATGTCAATTGTTAATGCAGTTGTTACAAATTGTTGCTAGTTGCGTCGCTATGGTAGGTATGCACTTCTTCAATGCATAGTTCGATAGCATATTTACCCCCGAGGATTTTTTGTTTTCATGAGTTCTCCAGCGCTTATTAATTCTTCAGGCGACGTGAACTTTCTGTTTGTGGGTGATGAGGCCCTATTGTTTAGTGAAAAAACACTGAGCGCCGGCGAAGTGTCTGAATGAAACATGTTCATTACCTCGTTTATCATTTTCTTTGACTAGGAGTCTCTTTTGTATGGTGAGGCCTGGTGGTCTCAAAGTATTTTCTAAATTCTTCTACCTTGTCTTCCAACTTTGAGAAGGCCATCCCGTTAGCTGTTATGGAAGAGAAAATTGAATTAACCTTTGTTCGTTTTCTACCAGTAATGCGGTCAATGATCTTCAAAGTCTGGAGTGAAGGTCATATTGTCTTGAGGAGCTCGATATACCCTTTGTTCAGGTCAAGTTTGATCCTTTCTCTGATTATTCTGCTTAGGCAGGAGATTCTGGCTGAGAGTTCCATATATTTCGCCGTTAGTCTATTTCCAGCCCCATCGCTTTAGAGCCTGAAGCCATTGCCTTGTGGATCTTAATAATTACAGCGTAATCTCCGAAATGTTTTTATATTTATCATTTTTTGGGGTTACCAGTTTGGAGAGCCTGGATACGCAGCTCGAGATCTTTAACACTAGCCTTTCTATGTGCGCGTCTATCTCCTGGTGAAACAGGTTGTGCGTTTTTGGGGACCCCCCCATATTTAGCCCCCTTTCCAGTTGAAATTTGACCAGTTAGTGTTTTTAAAAGAGCGGAACATTGACAGTGCTCTAGATTCGGGTTTTATGTCTGCTTGTATATACAGAGCGACCCCAAGGTGGTCCGACGGGAATGTAAATGAGGTGCGTCTGGTTCTGTTAGAACTTATTAGATTAGTAGAAACCCAGTAGAAATCTAGAAATCTCTTGGGAACGTTGGTGTTTCTCGATATTCATGCTCCGAGGAAAGTTGCGTCATTGCACCAAGTTACGAAATTTCTCCTATTTGTATTTGCTTGTGAATCTACCCAATGTCGATGACTTGAATTAAATATAACAAATTCGTCAAAGTTCCTTGCCATGGCTTCAAGCAGGCGAAGATCATGAGCTCAGTCATCATGTGAGTTCCCAGGACATAAATTGCTCCTACCAGTAGTTTGATTGGTCTGTCGTCTCTCATTATCGACCAGCTGATCGGACATATGTTGAAATACGGGGATACGAATTCTAGTTTCAGGTTTCTCAATGACAATTGTTTTTTTTTTTTAAATTACAGATGGTTAAATAGTAATATAGCAGGCAAACAGGATGCTAAATTAGCTTATATGTCTGCTTAGTTTGTTTCCGTAAATAAAACAAAGCGAGCTTACGATCAGCGAGGCAATAAAGCCGGCTTAATCGGTTAAAAATAAAATACACCGCTTTAGGTTGAGTTTTCCCCTTGTGGAAGGTATGCTATTCTAAGTGAAATTACAGTTCTTATTTACAATTTTTCTAATTAATATCACAAACGAACGAAATTTATAATGAATTTTGGTTTTTTATAAAAATAAATAATTTTCGTATGTTGTAACGGTTTTTATTTCAGCATGCATTTGTACGGTTTTCTTCCGGAAGAAATCACAAGTAAACACGGGTTTGTGTATGCGATAAAGTCTTAAATTTTGTTCTAGCCAGTCTGATGTTAGGAACAGCGCGAAGTGGAACACAAAAGGGTAGTGTTTAGTTTATTGAACAGCTGTCATCCAAACCAAAGAGAGGCAATCGAAGGGAAAATCTCGAGTTTATAAAAATGCGAAAATCGTCAGTCGCGCTTAATGTAGAAGAAACAATTGTTTAGTGCTGTGTCCGCGCGATTATCGGTCTCAATTCCCACTTAAAGCTAGTAAATTCGCAAACACCTGTGAAGAGTCTCAAGTAATTTTCTGTGCGCTCGATGAAAACATCATTCGGCAGCCAGCGGAGTGGACAGAGCCAAGTAAGATCTTCCCAGCTGAAAAGCTCTCGTCTTGTGTGTGCAATTAAGTATTTAGGGATAGATTCTTAGATGGGGTTTAATCTAGTGTTTTTTATGCTCTTCCGGCCGGGTTTTATTATCAGTTACCCAAGCGTTCTGCCTGCGCTGCGAGCAGCGGGACCCGAATGTGGGTAAATATGCGGCAGAGGTCAAGCAATTCCGTCGCGTTTGAATAATCAATTTTAAAAACTATGCCGAAAATGTGGATTGCATTCACGCAGTTTTGGGATTAGCATTTCGGTGATTCGAGGGCGGTTTGCTTTGTTTGTAATTATCCCCAAAAGAATCATCCGTGCCTAGAGTTTTTTTAGCTGGGTGGCGCGATTCCTCAATCAGTACCCAAAAAATCACGAATAGCCGCCGGCAAAAAGTTGAATGTTATTGCCACTTGCTACTAACGAGCCAGCTGCACACTGGGAATTGGGAACTCCTACTTCTGAGTTCGATAAATCCTCCGTCAGCAGAACTTGTTTGTTTATTTACTACACCACTCAAGGGGCTATGTTGACTGCAACCGAAATCCGGTCTGGGTAATTAAATCCCGTGTTAATTAACCCATTGCCCAGCATAAACATGATAAAAGTGGATAAGTGCTATCGGTGTGAACTTAAGGCCGGGATTTATGGATGCATTGAGGGGGGCTCTTCACATTTTTTTAGGATTGATTTATTTACATTCAAATACTCCCACATAGTAAAGTCCAGATTCTATCATATCTCTTGAACTAGAGGATAGCTTTGAAGATAATTAAAAACACTTCTTATCCAACTTTCACTTTCGCTTCTAGTTTCAACCTCCAGAACAAGTGATATCAATTGAATTTCTCGTTACAGCTTTACGGGCTTATATGGATATACAAAGAACCTATTTTTATCAAACGACCATCCCTACTAGATGCTATAGAATTGCTATTTTTAGACTCTTGCCTTGGTATATTGCGAAATTTAGAGATTTTAGTTGCTTATCACATTTTTCTAATCATTCTTTGCAACACGGAATCTTATCACAGAACTTCTCAAATTTGAAGTGCTGCTTTCTATCAAAATGTTAGAAATGTTTGCTTGTTTGTTTTATTTGAGTGCTCTTGGAATGAAATGTGCACCACCTATAGTCCATATATCATTCAGGTTTTTCCTACCATTATCTCATTTATCCTCTACTTCAATGGAGTGCTAATTTTTTGCATTATTTTAACGGATTTTGCTAAGATATTTCTTATTTTTTCACGGGATCATAGAAAATTAAAGCTTATCAGTGTTACTATTGCAACAAGCCGGGGAGTTGGCCATTAGTCGACTGGGGAAACAGTTGCCCCCAGCGAACTCTGTTTTGCGCGACAGCTCTCAGCTCTGACCAGGATCTCCCAATTGTTGCGGCCTCTGCTAATAGAATTCTTCTCCATGTTGTTCTGGGTCTTCTAACTCAATGAATTCGTGCCGAAGTCCAGTTAAGGATCTGTTTGGCTGGATTCTCGTTTTCGCGTCGCAAGGTGTGGCCAATCCAATTCCATTTTCTTCGCCGGGTATTAGAGAGCCCAGGTAATATTGCTTCTTTTTCGCCTTCCATCTTAAAAGCAATTCCATCTCTCTCTCTGTTGATATCCTGACCTCATTCATTCAATCAGCTTATGACCAATGTGTACCCCTTGTCACAAGAAGACGCAGCCCCTCCTTACCTTGACCTTGGTTTTCGCGTGAAATCCGCGACTTTACAATTCAGCGTGATTTCATGTACAAGATACCTAGTTACCGTAATGTCTACAAACTGCTCCGCAACCTTATCAACAGTAAGGTTAAGTCTGCAAAATGTGAGTATATTCTCGCAAGCTTGATCCCACTTTAAATTCTAAAAAACTCTGGTCTAATCTTCGTTCGCTGGCCATTCATGCTCCTGTGGTCATTCCGTTTGATGCTGATGTAAACTGCCTCAATGCGTCTTTTATTCAGTCTCCATCTAAGCCTGCTTCCTTTTCTGATCTTCCTCCACTTGACTCACTTAGTTCTGATGGTTTTGATTTATTTTCGTTGTGTTTAGTCAGTGCCGCGGCCAGACAATTGGAGGCCCTGTGCAAAAATTCAGCAAGAGGACCCATCCAGAAGTCAAAGGAACAATTCCTTATAGAACCCCGTCTCCGCAACAGAATTATACAAAATGGGTCAAATGTGCGCCGTTTGTGTTGTGTTATTTGGTGTCCTGTAGCCAATATATAGCCGGCGGATAATGTGGGTATGGTGGGTAGCATTACCCACCCGGAAAATTTGGTATAGGTAAAATATCCACCCGGAATTTGAGAGTAACTGACCCTGTGACATGAAGAATGCCTCTGGTTCCGGCCCATATTCATCCAATCTCACACAATAAAAGAACATTGTGCTTTGCGTTATCCTGGATTTATTCATACCAGTCACAGCCCTGAGCCATCGTACCTCAAAAGATGTAGGTATTTTCTCTATCTACCATTTCTACTCAAGAATTTTATTTTTTTTTTTTTATGTGATAGTCTAAGCTTAGGTGTCATCCTTTCATCCGTCCATCCGTCATGTCGTACACGTCATGGTGCAATGTCTAGTAGTAAGCTTAGCTCGAAGGATAGAGAGAAAGATAGGATAGATTAGGGGGAGTCGGGTGGGTGTTGGAGGAGATGGTGGTGAACCTTGCGCTTGAACTCTTGGGTGTTGTATGAGTTCGGGAATATTGACTGAGGTAAGTTGTTCCACAGTCGCGTTGTTCTTGTTATAAACGAATTTCTAAATCGGAGTGTGCGCGAAGATAAGGGCTGTAGACTATAAGGGTGAGCCGAGCAGGCAAGTCTAGTGTTGCGGGAGAAAAGTTGCCGTGGAGGCATGAGGTTACTTATTTCAGTAGAGCAATCGTTGTGGAAAAAACGGTAAAATTTTGCAAGGGCTGCTACATTCCTACGGTGGCTTAATGAGTCAATTGAAGAGCAAATGGTGCTATCGCCAATGAGTTTGAGAGCGCGACTTTGCACCTTGTCCAGCTAGGCTAAGGTGGTTCTCGGGGCCCCAGCCCAAATATACGAGTTGTATTCGAGGCGGGGACGAATGTAGGACTTGTAGATTGTAGCCCTGGCCGACGGCTGAAGGAGGAATTTGCATCTTTTAAGGAATCCCAGGCATTGCGATTATTGTTTAGCGATTTGGAATATGTGGTTATTCCACCGCAGATCGTCGGATAGTGTTATGCCTAGGATGTTTAAAGACGGTTCTACCGTTAGGTGTTTATTGTCCACTGAAATAGAAGGAGGGTCAGTGCAGGTTTTATTGGAGATGAGACAGTACTTCGTTTTAGATGCATTGAATTCGACACGGTTCTTGCGGCCCCATTCAAGAATTCGTTCGATGTCCCTGTTGATTGAAATGGACATGAGATTGCGATAATGTAGACAAGGTCTGGCGCGTGCTTGTCCTACAGTATCGAAGCCATAGGAGTACCGTAGTGTACTGTCGTCGGCAAAGCAGTGGAGTGGGTTGGGAGGGATTGAGAGCAGGTCATTTATAAAAATTGGAAAGAGAGCTGGTGATAGAATTGAGCCCTGGGGAACACCTGCGGAGATGGTGTGGGGGTCGGATTCGACGCCATCCAATACTACCTTGATTGAACGGCCAGAAAGGAAGCTCTTAATCCAGTTCCTTAGAACGAAGTCAATACCAATAGCGTGGAGTTTAGTTAACAGAGCGGGGTGCCACACTCTGTCAAAAGCCTTGGAGATATCTAGAGCAACCAGGCCAGATTCACCAAATCGGTGTATACTTTGGTTGAGGTGTTCAGTTAGGCAAACAAGGAGGTCGCCAGTAGATCTGTTTGGTCTAAAGCCGTACTGTTTGTCATTTAATATTTTGTGGTGTTCAAGATATCTCAAAAGCCTCTTGTTTATTATTGTCTCCATCACTTTGGAGAGAATAGAAGTAATTGCTATTGGGCGGTAGTTAGCGGGGTCACTAGCGTCACCTTTTTTTGGTATGGGCTGAACGTGGGCCAGTTTCCAGGAGTCGGGATAGACTCCGGAGAAGTAGGATAGGGCGAAAAGTTTGCGCAGAGGTTTAGCCAAAGGTGAGGCACATTTTTTAAGAACCATAGGGGGAATATTGTCGGGGCCAGTGGATTTATTGGAGTCAAGCTCTTTGAGACACCTATACACTTCACGTGTTCTGAAGAAAACTCCGTCCATTGAGTGGGTGGAACACTCGATGGCTGGTGGTTGCATGTCAGCATTGGGTAAGGAATAGTTTGCGGCGAACAGAGATGCAAGTAAGTCGGCCTTGGGTTTGCTTTCTGTTATCACCTGCCTATTGTAGATGAATGGAGGCGTTGTGTGTGAGGTAAAATTCTTCCTGATGGATGTTACCAAGGACCAAAAATTTTTACTGCCAGCAGTGGAGTTAATGAGTTTATTTCTCAGCCTGTCATCGTATAATTCCTTGACTTTCCTGATGGTGGATTTACAGGAATTTCTCAACCTGATGTACTCACGTCTAGAAAGCTCGCTCGGAGGATGTCTGTACTCTCTGTAGGCGGCTTCTTTAGTTTTAATTGCATTCGTGCATTCCCGATTAAACCATCCATGCTGCCTAGGCTTTATGGATTTGGAGGAATGAGGAATGAATAGGTGCATACCAGCCAATATTATGTTGGTAATACAGAGGGCGGCAAAGTTGACATCGCGGTTCTGGAAACATAGATCCCAGTCAGTAGATTGAAAAAAGCGAATCAGCCCCCACCAGTTGGCCTTCCCATAATGCCAAACGGTTCTCCTTGGAGCTGGCGTAGTTGCGGTAGGAGATCGATATGGGAAGTGGGCGCTGATTAGACAGTGATCTGAGTTGCCCAGAGGAGTCAATTTCGACGGAGTATTTTGTTGGGTGCGAGGTAAGAAAAAGATCAAGGAGGTGACGTCCTTGACCTGCAGTGTCAGGAATACGCGTAGGACCGTTGACAATTTGGTATAGGTTATTTGTCTCAGCAAAGAGCTCGGCATCCCTGCCAGAAACACTGGTGCCGTCGTAACTCACTGACATTGCGTGAGGTCGTAACTCACTGCCGCACATTTCCTCGTAACCCATGTATCCACATTTGGGATAAGTTTGAGGGTCCATCGACTCTTAACAGACTCGTTTCATTTGCCTTGGGGTTACGTTACAGACTCGCATTGCGTCATCTGCCGTCGCACTGAATTTGTCTCCCCTCTAACATATTCTGGATTATAGAGACCCATGCCTTCTCTCGCCAGAAACTCTATAATTCATGGGTATAATTCCTATCATCACGCATGCCGCATCTTTGGAATTGGTCCAGTATACATAGCATGCGCGAAGGACGCCTAAGCTGGAGACAGATACATGCGTACATACTTTGGCGCGTGTGGAGATTGATATAATAGAAGTGCGTATAGATTTTTTCAAACTCCGTGAGACAAAACATTTGAACAGTTCTGCGCACCTCATTGCCAAATATTATAAATATTGTTCTATCATTTCCCCGATTTTTAGTTAAAACGGCAACAAACGCAGAAAAAACTCAGAAAAATAATTTGGGAAGGGGTGCGCGCATGCCGAATGAATAAAGTTAATTAATCTGTATATGTGTTGAGCAGAGCTTTTAAATACATGTAAAACTCCTGCTCAACCAAGTCAGTTTATCCATCGTAATAAGCATAATCTATATCTATAAAAATCTCGTGTCACAGTGTTTGTTACCGAACTCTTCCGAAACGGGTTGACCGATTTTTATGAAATTTTTGGTGTATATTTGGTAGGTCTGAGAATAGGTCGTAGGTTAATTTTTATTCCCTCAACCAAAAGGAACAGCTGAAAAATCTAAGAAATTGTTAGTTTTGGGAATGTTCACATCAGTTTAGTTTCAATAGCTTCATAGCCTACCTATTGAAACATTCCATTTAATGAAAATTTCAAATTTACGAAGCTGTCAAACAAAAGACGCTATAAAACTAAACTGAAATACAATAAGCAATATAGTAGACTCAATATACCGTTAGATCCATGGCGGCCGTCTCAAGAGGGCGGATTACCACTTTCTTCACACCCCTTCGACATGGGTATCAAATGAAAGGGTATGCTAACTAGAATACAATAAGCAATATCGTCTTCTTCTTTACGCTCCTTTAATCCCCCATGGGACATATGGCGGAAACAGTTGCCCTCCAGCGGTTTTGCGCGACAGTTCTCAGCTCCGACCAGGATCTCCCAGTTGTTGCGGATTCTGTTAGCAGGGTTCTCCTCCACGTTGCTCTAGGTCTTCCTACTCGGCGGAATCCTTGCGGATTCCCGTCAAGGGCCTGTTTGGCTAGATTTTCGTTATCGCGTCTCAAGGTGTGGCCAACCCAATTCCATTTCCTTCGCCTGATTTGGTCGTCTATCCTTTCTTGGCCGGGTGGTGATTCCTATTGGCTGTGAATTGTTGCTATTTTCCTGAGGTTCCTGTGCAAGTGAACCATTCAGTGCGGCGAAGAAGTAATCTCTCCATCTTTGGAGTTGCTCCTCGTCGCTGCACACCAGTCTTCCATCCGCATTCTTAACGGCGTGCTTTTTGGTAGAGTGCGTTCCAGAGAACTGTTTAGTAATTTGGTACAGGACTTTACTGTTGCCTGTGTTTGTCGCGTTTTCCGCCTTTTCTGCGAGCTCATTTATCTGCTGCCTTTTATCACGCCGGACACTTATCTTTTTTACCTTCCGGTGTAATTGGGAGTATTCCCGTTCAAGTTGGTGACGTCTTTCCGGGTCGCTTGTTTTACTATAATTATGCTAAATATTTCTCATCCCTAAATTTAAAATAAATTAAAAGAATTGCTGGAAAAAATTCTTAGATATGAGCATTTTCATTCATAAATTGAGAGTTCTCCGCAGCCGCAAGCAACACAACCTCCCCAAGCAGAAGCGCGTATGAGACTGGCGGAAAATGTCAACAATCAAGTAATCAAAGTGATAAAAATACAAATTTCGTATTTTTTAGTAGAAATTGCTACAAATTATTTCTGTAGCATATGTGTAAAATACAAAACCCTTAAAATAAAAAAATATAGTCATAATTTGTAAATTTTTTAAAAAATCATTGAAGTCCCAGAAAGATACACCTCCCTTTGGCAATACGCAGTCGCGACTGATTACATGGCAGCAAGTGATTTGATAGGAGGAGTTAAATGAAGATTTTGTCTGAGCTTTTAAACATTTTTAAGAGCTTAGCTGGGGAACATGCGCGGGATGTCACGACGTTTGAAAACAACTATACATTTAAATGCGAACTGACAAATAGTTACGTAAACGCAACGCACGCAGCGCAAAAGTTTGTCTATTTACAACTTTTCCGCATTGCTGTATTAGCCATAGTCCAAATATAATCACACACATCACTCGTCACTGGGATTTTTTGGTTATTTGTAAAAAACTAGATGGAGCCCCAGCACGCAACTCTCAGCAAAATTTTTCCGTATTCAACGCACACACGTATCTGTTTCTAAATTGAGTCGGTATGCGGCCCTCTATTTTCTGCAGTTAACTCTCTTGTTCAACGCTGCTTTTCACACTGGCACTGCGTAAAGCTAGACTGAGTTAACCACCCTCTCCATTAGGAGGCGGCCGATCCGTTTGAGCCCCCACGTTGGATAGCATTCTTGGAAATGTTGCACAAATAGCGGAAGCTTTTAAAATGGACCCTCTGATTGATCATTACTCCCAGGTACTTTAAGGTGGGCTGTGAGTGAATGATCTGTCCCATACTTGTTTGCAAGCGGCAAACCAGCGCTTTCAGGTCACGCTTAAATATCTAAGATAGTTTTGTTCGCGCATAATTTGATCTAATCGGGGCGTAGCCTCAAGGCATCTTTATACGTTGTGATCCCCAGGAGAGATTCCAGGACTTCACATGTTGTTCTGTACACTGTCGGACCATCTTCCGATTCACAACGAAGTGACATGCCTTCTTTCCTTTTTACGAAAGACTGCAACTAAATAACAGTGTCGTAGAGGGGTGTGTTTTTCTGACTACCCACCCGGGCCCAACATGACGTACTGGTTCTTTTAGATTCCTCTAAGGCATTTGATTCTGTGGCTTCCTCGCTTCTGCTCTCCAGACTTACCCAACTCTTTTCTCTTCTGCCATTCGACTCTTCACTTCTCTTCTCTCTAATAGGCTTCAATGTGTCCTCCTTAACAATGTTGTATCCTCGTTCCTACCTGTGTCTCTTGGAGTTCCGCAAGGCTCAATACTTGGTCCTCTTATCTTTTCCCTGTATGTTTATAACCTTCACGCTGTTAAGGCCCCATACACGGTCAAATTTGATGTACATCCAGATTTTCATCAAACCTATGCACGCAACGAGTTTTGAACGGCCGACAGGCTCACAATCGATAGTTTTGGTTGTACGACGTACATCCAATTTGACCGTATATTGGGGCCTTTATCCATGATTGTTCCTTCCATCTTTATGCTGATGATCTCCAGCTATATACTTCATGTAATCCTAACCAGATCTTCTTCTTTCTTCTTTAAACTCCTTTAATCCCTCATGGGACATAGGGCGGAAACAGTTGCCCTCCAGCGGACTCTGTTTTGCGCGACAGCTCTCAGCTCCGACCAGGATCTCCCAGTTGTTGCGGCTTCTTCTAGTAGGGTTCTCCTCCACGTTGTTCTAGGTCTTCCTACTCGACGGGAACCTTGCGGATTCCAGTCAAGGGCCTGCCTGGCCAGGTTTTCGTTTTCGCGTCGCAAGGTGTGGCCAACCCAATTCCATTTCCTTCGCCTGATTTGGTCGTCTATCCTTTCTTGGCCGGCACGGCGCCAAAGTTCTTCGTTTGAAATTCTATCTTGCCAGCGGATTTTTAGGATACGACGAAGGCATCTGTTGATGAAGACTTGTAGGCGCCCTGTGATGAATTGGGTGACTTTCCATGTTTCGCAACCGTACAAAAGAACTGCCTTAACGTTGGAGTTGAACAGCCGCAATTTGGTGTTAGTTGAGATCTCCGTTGATCTCCATATGCGGAACAGGCATGCATATGCGCCTCGTGCTTTGTTTATTCTGGAACTTACGTCTTCTTCTGCCCCACCATTTTCGGTAATAACACTACCGAGGTAGCAGAATTTATTTACTAGTTCCACGTCACGGTTATTCAGCGCTGTCCGTTCAATGGTGTTTGCATTTATCCGCATTTCTTTAGTTTTAGTCGGATTTAGCCTTAAGCCTGCTGGACTACTTTCTGTTGCCAAATTGTTCAACATGTTTTTGAGGTCCTGGTGTCTGTGGGCCAGCAAACAGATATCATCGGCGTAGTCGAGGTCCTTAAGGCGGTCTACCAAACCCCATTGTATGCCGCCTGTTCGATTATCTAGAGCGCCGACAAGGATGTCATTTATTACTATAAGAAATAGTAAAGGCGAAAGTAGGCATCCTTGTCGTACTCCCGAGCTCACCTCAAAGCTGTCGGATAATTTTCCATTATGGAGAACTCTGCATTTGGAATTGTTATATAGGGCTTTTATCAATTCTATTATTTTATCAGGCAATCCACGTCGCCGTAGTGCCTGCCATATAAAGCTCCTATTGACCGAGTCGAACGCTTTCTCATAATCTACGAAAGCAAGGTAAAGGGGGGATCGGAATTCAGTAGACTGCTCCACTATTATTCTCAAGGTATTAATATGATCAATACAGGAGCGGCCCTTCCTGAATCCGGCCTGCTGCCTCCTAAGCGTTCGGTCAACTGCCTCACTTATCCTAGATAGTAATATATGGGACAAAATTTTGCCCACTGTAGATAGTAAACAGATGCCTCTCCAGTTGTCGCATATTGTTAGGTCCCCCTTTTTTGGTATTTTGACTATGATACCTTCCGTCCAATCCTCCGGAAAGGTACAGGTGTTCCATGCTATTTCTAGGATTGGCTGAAGCGCATCTGCTATGAGGCTTGAGTCGGCTTTCAACAATTCTGGCGGGATGCCATCTTTCCCAGCTGCTTTACCATTGGCCATCGCATGAATTGCGGTTACTATCCTAACCAGATAGAACAATGTATTTCTGAATTCAATAGCATATTATCCCAAATTAATGAATGGTGCTTCTTAAATTTCCTTAAACTAAAATCTAATAAATCCCAAGTACTGTTCCTTAGTCGTCACTCTCGGTCCATTTGCAACGTTTCGTCTCTTGTACTCAATAATATTTCCCTTCCTATTGTTGACTGTGTGAATAATCTTGGAATTGTTATTAACTCCAAACTATCTTTTATAACATGTTTCCCTTATGCTATCGAAGATATATGGAACATTACGCAAACTTTGGCTCTACTCCAAGCCTACCTTGGCAATTTGGTTCCAGAATGAATTTGATGCTCTTTTTGATTACATTCACTATTATAAATATAGGGTTTGGTACGTCATAGTATGAACCAATATTTTTAGACAGTTTTCCCAAACACTAACGATAAAAATTATTTTCAAGTACTTCAAGTAGTTTATTTCGTAAATTTATTTTCATGTCTTAAAAAACTCGTCTGTTTTAACTTAACTTACATCTCTGATTGAAAGACACAAGCTAAGGTGCTCAAGTTCTTCAGCCGGAAAAATTCGGAGCGCTGCTAAAGGGAGCAAAATTTGAGCGCTGTCAATATGCTCAATATGCAAGATTGCAGTGTTAAGAAATTGTGTAGGACGAAGAAAACGCACAATTATCTTGGTGACCATAAAGAGTTCCATTAACTTACTGAATAGATCGGATCTCATTCGATTACAAGTGGTCAAGCAGCATTTGGTGTTGTTAGTACTTAGTTTGGGGGCCGCTTTAGTAAAACCATCACTCTTTCTGGATTTTGGCGTCCACACATTGGACCATACGTATAACATATGAATCCAGCTTGCGAAACTCAAGCCGCGTCTCCACCAACCGAACATGTTCGCCGAACAGTGTTCGACAGACATTTGTGATGTCCGCCGAACATTGTTCGGTGTTGTAGCGAACATTGATTTGTGAGCTATTGAAAATGTTCGTCGAAAATGTTTGGGAACCAAATGTGGAATGTTTGTCCGTTTTTATGTTCGCGAACACTGTTCGGCAAACATGTTCGGTTGGTGGAGACGCGGCTTCAGGTTAGATTAACTTGTATGGGCATTGAAGGGACATTAAATTCTGAAATCTTCGAGGTTATGCATGACCATTTGTTTTCAGGCTAGTGCTTATGCTAAATTTCCTTACCTCAAGTAGCGGTACTAAATTGAGTAGAGCTTCCAGCGCTGCATTCGGTGGTGGAATGAACTGCCTTTCTTTGAATCTTGTTAAATATGGTTAGGAAACTATTAAACACGGTTCTATGTTATCACAATAATGCCAATAATAAAAAGATACCGAGAGCAAATTGTGAATAATTCAAGGAAAGCCTCTGAAGTTGCAGGCAAAAGAGACCAAATCCTTGATCTATTTTTTACTTTTCCGACAAAGTAGAGTTACCTATTTTTTCTATATCAATTTTCTACCCGAACTAAACCAAGTAAGAAAACTCTTTGGCATTAGGGGAAGGTCAATTAACTGGTAGTTTTATCAAGAATTTATACGCACGATTTATCGCCATCTCCTTCTAACTACACATATATCTGTTGGCTATATAATGGAGTATTTAGGAGATTGTTGTTATCCTGTATTGGTAGGAAGCCATCGATCATCAAACAGGGGTCGGAATCAGTCGTTCTGCGGTGGTTGTATTGGATGTAAACCTTGTTTGAAATTTTATTTTCGTTTCAGACTAGATCTTGCATTTCAACATTTAATTCTATGAAAGAAGTGCCATCAGTACAACCATCGAGCTCTAATTTTCTACATGAAAATATGCAGTGTTAACAATACAATAAGTTCCGTCCGGGTATTTTGTTTTGCTTCATGTTGCAGAGGTCCCTAGAGTAAAGCACTTAGTATTAAGCCTTGCTGTATGCCGCACCACTCCAGTGGCGGTTCCTCTTTGGAAGCAAAGGAAGCACTGCTTCCCTTGACCAAATAGGCAACTCAATAAAAATTAATTTTAATATATCAAGATTATTAGAAGAAAAATATATATAAATATATATATAAAATATATTTCCTCCTCTGGAAACACTAAAGATGCAATGTACAGATTTTTTTATATAAAATGTACAATTGAAATTTATCATCCTACTGTAAACAAAGAGTAAAGCCGTCGCCACGATACGAGCGGCGAGCGGTGAGCGACAGAGTGGCAAATACTAAAGTTCTCACCGCTCTTATAATGGCCGAGCTCTTACACAACATGGGGAAGCTGTAATATCGTCAGCTTCTTTGCCACAGAAAATCAACCCAGTGGGAAAAAGGAGTGCTCCAAGAGCCATCTTGGAGCGCTCCAAAAGGAGCATAGAGTGCTCCCGTTGCCATACTCGTTCTATATTCTTTTTAACATTGCATGTCATTGCGAGGGAGCATACGTTTTTATGCTCCCAAAAAGGCGTTGTTGGAGCATTATAAAAAACTTTTTAAAAAAGAAATATTCATGGGCGCCTGTGGGTATGTGATCCGGTCTCGAAAAGCTTTTATTTTGTTTATCTTTTGCAATTGCCTTTTTCTTTCCAAGCCCGAGAGTGGCTTTACCAAAGCAGTCCCCCAACTAAACTTAATCAACTTCCAAAGCTGCTTGTCCTCCGTATCGAACGAGAGCCGGGCTATTGAGTTTGCTAATGTCACATTTTATGGGCATGAAGATAATTGCCCGTTTTTTTTTATATAAAATTTATGAAAACTCCAAGAAAGCTCCCTTGAGAGTGCTCCAAGTACACTCCCCTGTGCATCGCTCCCAATTTTCCCACTGGGAAGTGAAAACTCCAACACATTCAAAAACTCATACTCACGCAAAGGTTTGCGTTAATACAGTGCCCTCAGAAGCTGAGCTAAACGCAGCTTCTTCGCAGCCGAACAGTGGGATACGAGAAGTCGAAGAGAGAGAGAAATTTTCTGTATCCACCATACCATACTCTTTGTTTTCTTGGTTTCTTTTTCTGGTAATCTGTTCTGGCTTCGAGCAATATTAAATTTGCTCTTAAAATTTTCTTCGAAATTTTGTTTTTGACTCTTCCTAAAATATGAATTTTCGTTTAAGCTATTGAGTCAATAATAACGAGATCGAAGATAGGTGAAGTTTCTCTTTATCTCTTGTGGGGTGGCTGGCGGTGTATATTGAATATAAGCTGATAGAGGTCGCGCCAAAAGAGTTGATGCCGAGAAAGTCGCGTTTTCCATGCGCAGTAGAATCCCCGCATGCCGTTCCCGTCCCTTAGCCTAGTCGCAACAAATTTCGAAGGGGAAATTTGAAAATACATATGCGCATTTCTTATCCACATGTGCGCAATTTTTATTTGTGTGCAGCTTTAATTTCCCCAGCTGCGCGCTCCGGCATCAACTCTTTTGGCGCGACCTCTAACTTTGTAGCTTCTATTATATTTGTTAAGATTCTCTTTAATGATTTAAATATTCTTTAGAGAATATTTTTATGAATTGTAATTTCGAGTACGGGTTGCCTGAAGTGTTTTTTTTTGCTAGGACAATGTAATGTCGGTCGGGGGTGGTGTAGGGGGTGTATGCGAGGTATTCAGGGTTTTATTATTAGTATCTTTTTTAGATTTTGAGCAAAATTATGCATTTATATGAAAAATTAAACGAGATTAAAGGTGTAGTTGCAGTTTTTCAACAGTTTTTTTTTACGCTTTATATCAACAGAATCTGAAAAAAGGCGCAAAACGTCCTCTAGCAGCGAAACTATTTCAAAAAAATTGATGAAAAAATGAAAAAATTCACGATTTTTGATTCCTTTTTTTTTCACTTTTTTCAAGCTTAAAAAATGTTCTCGTTCATAAAAATGCACAAAAGAACCTATATTTGTAGGGACATTGTCCTACTACTTCCGGTCTCACTTAGCCAAGGAGACTTGTTACGAAAACATAGTCGACTGAGGCTAAGTAAAAAAATAAAAATATATTTTTCCATTTTTGACAGTTAAGTTTTGTCCAAATAGTTTTATGTAAGATCGCGGAATAAAAGTGCAATATAACTGTTAAAAAAAATATAAAAATATACAAAGCTAATTCAAAGTCAGTGTTAAAGATATTAAAATAAGAATTAATAAAAATAAACTTATGTGTACAATTTAAAAGTGTTATGTAACTGTTAAAAATATAAAAATAAAAGTTGATATTGTAATTTAAAAAAACGCACATTAATTGGAAACTATATACCTATGTATGTATTTAAAAATAAGAAAGAACCGCTGATAGCCAATATTATGACGAACTGCCTTTATTTTTTTTCGTTTCTTTCGTACCTCTAGACATAGTATACGCATCTTTAGTTAGAAAGAACGACCAAAATGGTAAAATTTTCCCAAAATGACCGATAACTTACGTAGCGGCGTTGCTAGAGGTAGAAAATGACCGTTTCGTATACCGTTCGACGTAACTAGCATGTTCCATAAAAAAATTTAAGACTGGGAACAATTCCTTAGGTTTTGTTTATCTAATTACACTATAGGCTATTGATCATTTTTTTAGGTAAAGCCTTCGATACTTTAACTTTTATCGTTCGCCTTGCGCATTGCTTCCCTTATCCTAAACCTTACGAACCGCCACTGCACCACTCTAGTAGTCTCTCACTATCGCATCGCTTAATTTTACGCACTATGAACTCTCGATTAATTTAGGAGTTCCAAGAAGAATCACCATTATACCTATATGAACATTTCAAACTTTGCACTAGTTTGTGCTTGTTTATTTATTACTGTGTCAATTGTTTTTTTATTTAACAAACACAGGAATTACATTCATTTATAGGTGAATAATTACGAATTCCTGCAATATAATATTGCATTTCAGCGAAAATATCGAGAATTTGCAATACTGCAAAGATATTATTAAATTGCAACTATACAATTTGTAGACTGTACAATACAAGATGGGTGCTATAAGCTTGCCAAATTTCTAAGAGATTGTGTCATACATATTTATTTTCGGCAAGTTCTATCTCTCAAAAACAATCTGTTATACCTATAAGCGACAATGTTTGCCTTTAACAACTGTTTTTTTGAGCAAGGTTAAGCAACAATAAACGATTTTATTTTTTTGTTTAAACATGTGGATCTTGCAAAATCAGCGCTAACTATGGGGGGAGCACCTTGGTTGTTGGCAATTCACCACAATTTTTTATTTGTATTCGTGTTAGCCAATGAAATTTATATTGATTGTTTTAAGTGTAATACAACAATGGTAACAGCAGACGGGAAAAAATTAGAGTAGAGAACAATGGTAACAGAAATAATAGTGAAAATTCATCGAAGCAACCGATATGTATTTATCCAAATGGTAGTCTTGAGCTTTGAATTTTGAAACAGTGATCCTCACTCCGTATTCCAGAAGCAGGAGCCACTATTTTATTTAGATAATAGCTGACCCGACAGTCGTTGTCCTATCGATTTGTATAAAAATATAGGGTTAGAAGATAGATATATGCGATTTTTGGCGACGACTCGAGCCTCGATAACCGGAAATCGTTGTTTCTTTAAGTCTCTCTCTCTCTCTCTCTCGATATTCTTCAACCAGGTTTTCTTCGGTGCCGGTCGCTGATATACCCAGTCTGCCGGACGGTCTCGCCAGAGAAGTTTACGTGGCAAGCGGTTATCATCCATACGGCAAACATGTCCAAACCACCGTAGTAGACATTTTTGTATTTATTCTTCGATCAGTGTCTGCTGATCGCATCTTTGTCTAACTGTCTCGTTTCGTAAGCGATCGCGGAGTGACGCAGAGAATCTGCCCAAGCATCGAATTTGGAAGATCTCGAGCTTGTTGACTTCCGGCTTGAGTTGTGTCCACGTTTCTGATCCATAAGGAGGAATCGAATCCGAGTAAAGGCGTACTTTCATTTTGATGGAAATATTTGTTCGTTTTCATATGCACCACTTGAGTGAGACGAATGTTACTGTGACCTGGCCGATCCTCTGATCCGCTGTGATGATCGACCGTCGATGCCACTTTCATTTCCTCAACCAATGATCCCAAATATTTGAACATCGGATCTGTTCGATTTTGGGTTCCATCGAGGTGAACACTGGCCCTCGATCCGTCCGTTGTGAGCACTTTGGTCTTTTCCGCATTGATTTTTAACCCGTATGACAGAGCGATGCGGAAAATGTCGTACAAGATGTCCGCTGCTTCGGCATCTGTGTCGGCGAACATCAAGTCGGTTGCGAAGTTTTTGTCGTCGTATTGGACTCCGCGTCGTCGATCGAATACTTCACGCATAGTCGCGTCGATCACAACGTTGAAGAGAAGTGGCAAAGCGACGTCTCCTTATCGGACAGCTGTTTGAATCGGGACTTCCTCAGATAAATCGCTTCGAACACGAACGCTGCTGGTTGAGTCTTCTTACAACGCTTGGAGAAGTTGGATGATTTTCAATGGCACGTATTCGGTTTCCAAGGCTCCCCACAAGCTTGTCTCGGTTGGCGCATAAACGGATACGATGTGAGTCTTGATCGTTCCACCGGTGGTTATCGCTCGGATATCGGTTGGAATGCTATAACCCTGGTGGCAGCCTGTCGATCGACCATAAACCCGACGCCGGCTTCTTGTTTCTCACCACCGGAATAGTAAAGCGATATAGTTTCGTCGAATATTGGCGGGACGATTGTCAATATCCCAGATCCTGTAAGTCGTAATTCCGATAGTGCAGCAACTGATATTTTGCATTTCAATAATTCCATCGCTATAATTTCCTTTTGACGTAATGGCCTGTTCGTACATTCCACGTTTGGAATATTACAACAAATTAAGTAACGCGTTTAGCGCAACGCTTGCTGATATGGACGTTCGGAGAGAAAACGAATAGCGCCGGTGGTTTATCTATTCTAGGTACAACTGCTCAAGTTTATTCCAAACTCTTCCAAAGGTTGGACTTGCGATTTATTGTTAATCGTAATTGCAAATGAAGGCGAACAAGAGTCTGGGCACGCTTAAATTTGAACGGCAAATCGGTTAAAGCTATAGTATTCTATGAATCTTGAATTGAACATCCTCGCCTTCGAACTTTCCTATGATTATCGTTGCTTCAATCACGTTGTTAACCAGCTTCGAGTCTTGCTCCACTACATAGTTTCGGTTGGTTCAGATTGCGTAATATGATTGTCACCGAGTCGACCTTGAGCTGTATCTCCACAAATTCATGACTTTAAGCAAGCGTTTATTTCATCAGCAGCTGCTGATCTTTGAATCACTGAGAGCGTTTACCAAAAATCGTCGGCCAGCAGAATCATCATTCCTCCAAAAAGGTCCTGATTATTTCCCAAATCTTTCCACGTTCGATCGAGTGGCTCCAATGCCCGTTTGCGCTCATTTCAAATGAATATTTTGCAATTCTGTAGTAAAGAGTAGGCCATCTAACGTTTGGAATTTGAACTATAGGTTATTTTTAGGTTAGAAGCTGTAAGAAATTTATGAAATAAATTTGCCGCAAGGGATACGCCTAAAACCCAGTTTGTGGATCAATTTGTGAAGCGAATTCGTGAAACTGGACCGTGGGCGAGTACGGTCCAGTGCGTTCAACTGAAACTATCGCTGCTGTTGCCCAGAGTGTACGTGAGCAAGCATCAACATCTACTGGTCAGCGTTCTCAAGAATTGAACATTTCACGCACTTTTTTGAGAAGAATTTTGCACAAAGACCTCGGTATAAAGTCGTACAAAGTTCAATTAGTGCAAGAGCTGAAGCAGCGTGACCATCCGTCGCGCTTAATCGAAGATGTGCATTTTTACCGAAAAATCATTTTTTCCGATGAAGCTCATTTCCACCTGGAAGGATTCGTCAACAAGAAATGGTTGTGAGTAGGTGGAATAAAATATCGCGGCTAGGTTGTGACAGTTACTTCCTTCTCTTCTCTCTATCTTCCGGCTAGAGCTGCTGTTCGACATTCACTCTATACGAAAAAATAGATTGTCGACAGTACAAAGGGACATTCCCTAAGCCTCTAGTCTGTCACATAAAAAAAAAAGCAAAATTTTCGTATCTGAGGCTCAGAAAATTGTGGAGAACAAATGCACCACAAAGAGTGACTGTCGGGTACGGATTTTGGTCTGACGGACGGCGCAACATGCCACACAGCCCATCAATCGATCTTTTGGGCACTGTTTTCGAAAACTATAATGGCATAATGGCGAAATGCTGATGTCAATTGGCCACCACCAAAACTGCGATTTAATTCCATTCGATTATTTCTTGGAGGAACCGTTAAGGACAAGTGTTACGCTAACTGTCCAGCTACGATTGACGACTTGAACCATGAAATCGAAGTTGCAATTGACGAACGAAATTGAGGCTCACACAATCGAAAATGTACTGATAAATTGGGTCGGCAGAATGGGCTACTGTAGAGCCAGTCATGGTATTCATTTGGACGATATTGTGTTCCATGTTTAATTTAAAAGTATACTCTTTCCAATGAAGCAACAACCATTGCAAAATATCCATGCGTTTTCATACATTCGTTCGTTATAATGATTTTTCGAAGACTTTATTGTTTTTACTTATGTAGTTTCATCGAAAACACATACATATCAATGCAATTAAATTTATAAATAGAAAACAAAAAATTACGATTTATATTGGGTTTTTTTCTACATTCCCTTTATTCTCCATAAAATATATAAATAGTCGGATATTCACCTAATCCTAAGCACGTACGATGTAATCCACAACAAATAAATGTAATTTTTGTCAATGAACTAGAAAAACTGTCACACGAGGTTAAGCTTCTTGCGACCAAAAAACAAATCAAGAGGAAAAATAAATCAGATTGATTACAGGATTTGCGGAAATCGCCATGTGCGGCGGCAAATTGTTTGTATTTAAAAGAAAATCAATATTCTAAAATTGAATTAATATTTGTTAACCTTGATTTAATTGTATTGCAATTGATTTGGATTTTAAAAATAAAATATCTTTAAGGGGAACAAAATGGGAGAGAATGGGGAAAGGAGATTTTTTTAGGTTTAATCTTAGAAAAAGCGCAGCTTATTCAATAAAGAATTCAGGATCACTTACGGGTACATATTTCCAAGCTGACAGCAGAGATTGCAAGGGGCATAAAGGTGTTCATTAATACCACTGTAAAGTTTGGATCTTGCCACCTGCTCTTCTGCTATGCCATTCTAATTTATCTGCCTGCCCTTGTTTCCCTTCATAAGATTAGGATTATGGGAGGATGAACAGGGAGCGAGACAAGTCTTGCCTAACTTCGTATAGTTCCAAACCTTTTTGAACACCCCAATATTAGAATCTAACGCCGCCGTTCTTGTCACTAAACCCACAGCGCAATCAAAGGCCGGAGTACACATACCCATCATACAGCAAATCAAAATAGCTGTCCAGCTTGTCATGCCCGGCACTTCTTAGCCACGTGCAAGAAATACCAAATAATAAGTAGTACAGCTAAAAATAAGATGGTACAAACTACTGGAAGATGCCTGAAATGCCTCTCCAGCCAACACATCGCACCCTTAGAATGAAGGAGACCTAACTCAAAAATTGGAATTTGTGGGAAATCAGCAAGAAAGTACAGTGTTAATGCATAGGTGAATAGTGCGATCAACAAAACTGACCGATAGTATACGCTGTACACATAATTCACATAATTCAGACTCTTTTTCACCACACGGTGAAGGTAGGCTTTTTAGGGTCAGTGTTTAAATCTGAAGTTACAGGAATTTCGAGTTAGGTCAGTTTCATTCTAAAGGTGCGACATAACCATTGAATGTACCAACAAATACAGGTGTCGTTAAACCAGTGAAAGACATCACACATCTCTACATACTGACTGCAAACAGGAAAGAGAATTTAATAATGAACACCTTCATGTAGGAGACGCCATCCCAAGCCAGTTATCTACAACAAAGAAGCCGCACTCAGCCGATGACGCTAAAGCAACAAACTCCATCAAAAACTTTCTCGCCATCAACGAGAGCTACTATCAACGACTGTAGGTACTCGCACTGAACATGGTAGATACCAAACTCTACGATGCCTCGACGACACCGTGTCATAGTCATCCTTTATTACAGCTGCTACTTGTAAGCTGATTTATACTGAAACCGTGGTTACATAGTGCGTGTTAGCATGCCAACTGGCCTAGTCAGTAACTTCAATTAATTAAACGGCAAGCACTTATTTTATGGTACCAATTTACTTAAACTCTGTAAATTGGTACCACAAAATAAGCCTCCTTATTGAAAAATATATCCTTGGCTCAAAAAAGTGCAGAATCACAATCACATTTGTACACGGCACAATACAACGCTAAAAATTACAAAATAATTTTGCACTCAATTCCCATAAGAAACGTACGCCAAGCTGTGCGGCTTCGGTAGGGGCACCAGTTTCTGCTGTTTCCATCGCTTCGGGAAAATCCCACCTTTCAGGCATGCTGTAAAGATTCCGCGAATATATCTGGCGTTATCGTAGCTGCTAGCTTCGCCGCTTTATTTGGTATGCCATCCATGCCATGGGCCTTATTGATGGCTACCTTTTTTGCGGCCTCCAGAATCTCATCTGGGGTTACCGCAGGTACTTCTTCTGGGCCCACCTGAAGGGTGGGTAGATCGACGGTCTGTACGTTCTATGGAAACAGGATGTACACTATACTCTGGAGAAGTGCGGGTAGGTGATCGGCAGAGAGTACTTGCCTTGCCCGCTGACATAACCATTTTATAAGCTCCGCCCCAGGGGCCCGAACCTGCTTCTCTGCACAACCTTTTGAAGTGCTCAGATTTACTTCTAGCGATGGCTTTGTTCAACCTTTTTCTCGGTTACTTATATTTCTTAAGGAGTTCATCAAAATCCGGACGGTTCCGGTTTCTCTTAGTTCTCCTCGCTTTCACAGGGAGGTCCTTCGGCATTCGTCGATCTCTGCGTTCCACCAGAAGTTTGGTGAATGTCGATGTTTGCCGGCCCGCCGCGGCATAGATGCCTTATGTTTCTGATACGCTCTGCCCCTCTGGCACCTCCTGCCGATCTCGCATGCTTCTTTTTCTATACTCTGGTCTGGTCCACATCGAAGATGATGGCTTGGTGCTCGTTGTGCGTGTACACGTCGTTCACCCGCCATCCTTGCACACTGATTGCAGATGTTCTCCCATCCCTTTTAAAGATGTTTTCGCCTCCGTTGTTGACTAACATCACGTTTAGTCGCGAGGATACTTCTAGGAGTATGCGCCCCTTCGCATTTGTTTGTCGACTGCCCCATTCGGCAGCCCAAGCATTGAAATCGCCCGCTATTATTACCGACTCGCGTTGGCGGCTAATCTTTCCAACATCGACTCGTACTCGTCTAGTGTCAGACTTGGCGTCGCATAGCAGCTGTCGACTTGTATTACGCCTAGTTTTGCTCGCGTGAAGCCATTCTCTGGGCTTCTCATGGTATTTTGCATGGCTTGACTACCTCACGCCGACGTACCGCTGCTATGCGTTATCCATATGACGCTGTGCAGGTTTCTATACTGCTCGCAGACGATTGCGACGTTAATTTTCTCCTCGAAGACTGTCTGTGCCAGCAGGTCTTGTACCGCTTAACAGTGGTTCATAGTGACTGGAAGGCTTACCATGGCGGTCTGTGGACCAACATATGCCTTCCTGACTAACGTCCTCTTCCTGCACCTCCGTCAATTGAAGCTGCTTCCGCAGCGCATCGTAGACCTCCAGCTTGATGGAAATCTCGTCCAGATCCCTGCACTTGAGTAACACGTGGTCAGCACCTGCCCTAGTCTCTGCCGCCTCACCGATTGACGATTTGTATATGGGGCTAATAAACGAAATGATTGATATCATCATCAATAACAATCAAAGCCTTGACATCTTACAGCGACGCACTTCTAACAAGATCCCAGGGACATACAAATTCTTGGTGCTCGGCAGAATCATGGACAGATCCCCTGTCAATAAAGCCAATACTAAAAAGGAAATGGGAACATCTCTAGGCTCTTGGCATATACCCTTTGTCGAAACTGGAAAGTATCGATGCATTACTTGGAGCTTGAATTTATTCAAAAATTTTACTAAATGGTATCTGATGCGGTTCGAACACAGCTATGAAAGCTATCAACACGATGTTTAGTTGGCTCATAATGGGATCGAATGAATCACCCCCAGCTTGTCTCATTATGCCTTAGGAGTTTATTTGAAAAACCAACGAAGTTACCTTTAACATATCCAATTACCTGTTCTCGTTGAAAATCCTCTTCCCTTCATTTATTTCCTACAAAATAAGTAGTTTTCTGAACTAACTGACCGACTAATGGCCTGTCATGTACAAACCTCCACATCTTCACACCTAATTTATAATGAAACCTCATGATAGATTTTTTCTTTATTACAAAAATGTTTCAACTAAATCACTTGCACCGATTCGTTGATAGACAGCAGTTTCCCCTACCTGCATATCTCTATAATGTCTTTCAACAACCTGCTTCAGCCATGCGTGTCTCAATTATGACGATTTAACCCCTGGAAGAGCTGGACTTACATTTTTTTTTCTAAAATCAAATCACAGGTGATTCACATTTCACATACAATTAAGATAATCCTTTTAGTTATACATATCTGTATGAAAATAAACAACGCAAAAAGTCTTGAGTTTAGGTGACATACAATTTAAAGTTCCGGATCCAAAAAAACGTTTCGTTTCCTGTCTAAAACTAAAAATTAGATCAATTCCCTTGACCCAGCAAATTTACACTTCGCGTTCATAATTCATTAATGGTAGAAGCGATGCATAACGTTCAAAAGTGGATCATTTGTTTGCGGGAAATTGTGATTTTATGAATAAATTTTAACTGATTTTGTTATCTATTGAGAGCTTTAGCACGATTTTGACAAAGTATATTTGCGTAGTTTGCAACATGGTGATCATTAATAGGGATTTAGTTTAGGAAGATTTGATTTGTATAAGGCTTGTTTATAATTTTAATTTTTTTATCATAGACATTTATGGCGACCTTCTCTTACTTTTCTTTGAATGAGAGGTATCATGTCGAAAAGCACCATGTACATCAGGTACCCTATTGTACTATATTGCCTACACCACAGACAGTAGGTCAAACTTTGTCGTTCACACTTGACGGTTTAAGACTAGAGAACGAGTCCCTATTATTCATTTTCACGGGTCAGGTACAGAGAACTTGAAGGACAGATGCATCATTCTGGAGGCAATCCCTTCAGGTACTATCGTTTGCCTTCCCTTTCCTTCATAGATCGTAATTTAAGCCGCAGTGTTTGGTCATCCAAGTTGTATCAGAGTTCGGCAGTTTATGAGCCATTTTCCATTTGTCTTACCAAACCCAGATCCAAACAAGGATAACTTGCTGGCGAATATTGAACTCATTTAGATTTGGTTCTACGAGACCTTATCGTTCTGACAGAGTTTAACTCAGTTGCAGTCCGCTTTCGGCTCCCGGACGGATTCAGTATCTTTCAAGCAGAAATTCTGGCAATTTGGAAGGCGTGCAAACTAGTGAGAGAAGAAAACTCTAGAAGAAGGAATATTACGGTGGTAACTGAAAGGCAAGTCGCTATCTCGGCTGCCAATTCCATGCTGATGTCATCCAAACTAGTCAAGAAATTCTCAGATGAGCTCATAAGTTGAAATGTAAATGTCACCCGATTGTGGGTTCCAACACAGCAGATATCCGCACCGTGCCCGTACTGCACCGAAATGCTGAATATAAAAAAACGCATTTGAACGTGAGCATAAGACGAATACTGAGACGAATACATGGCCAACACTTAGAACAGTGTGGCCTCTCATCTCCATCGCCGACACTCGGCCGTGTTGCGGAGACGGCTCGGGGAGAGTGCGTAACAGTGCAGACATTGGTGTCCCGGCCCCAAAAGACATATCCTACATGTATACCTCCTTTTATTAGCCAAGGCAGAGTTGAACTGATTAACAATATGCAACAAGGCCAAAAGACTATGGCCGCCTTCAAAAACAAAAGTGATAACCTGCTAATGCTCGCAGGAATCTAGATAGAACTATAGCTATGTATACGGGACATTGGCCAATAGGAGACCATGCATCCAGAATGTGCATCCCATTCAACACAACATGCCGTAGCTGCAAGGATCGTAGTAAAAAAGAACACTTAAAGCACAAATATATAGCACTAGCCAGAGCCAGGCACAGTTCATTTGGCAGTCAAGTACTGAAACGAACTTAAACCCCTAGCAACAGAGTACCCAACAAACTTGATACAGTTCTTGAATACTACAAAGTGGATCTAAACCCGTAACAAGCCTAGTGGTCGTGAAAATGAGTGGTATCAAAACGGAGGTCAGCACAAAGTATGTGGGCCTCGTCCCTAAATCAACCCGACTACTTCCGTACATCTGGTGAAATCATCCTGCACGATATCGCGCAAACCAAAAAAGATATCGACTTCGTTGTGGTGCCGTTCGAAGCGTATTATATCTGAAAAGATTTTCATAAAATTCGGCCGAGCCTTTTTTTTCATTTAAACGACGTTCGTGATTTTTGTGTCTGCACGATATCGCGTAAACTAAAAAAGATACTTGCCTTTTTGAGGTGCCGATTGAAGCATATTAACGAAAACGTGCTCTGAAAAAACTTTCATAACATTCGGTCAAGCCCTTTCTTTGGTTTAAATGAAGACTTTGGAACGATCACATTCACATAAAATGGATAAGTTTTTCTAATATCTATTAAACTCGTTGGAATGAAACTGGTTCTAAATGAAGTTACCTTTTTGTATTCAGCAGAGCGATATATTCCCAACAAGACATCGTTTTTCAAAATCCGAACCTTTTTTAAAGTCATCTCGGAATTTCCAGCAGTTAGCGGTTAAATAAGAAAATTTCCTACTAAAATCAACACGCACCACAGACTTCACGTACAACAAACCGACGACTGGTGAGCTCGTTTCTCTTATGTATGCATTATCTTTAAGTACGATAAATCGAAAGGATCATTGTACATACCGAAAATGATCAAGTTCCCATAAAACACATTCAACAATTCATTTGGTGCAGATTCTTTTTTGGCTCAAATTTGCGGTGGAATGCCCGTCTGCACAGCTTAAGTTCTTGATTATTTAAATATTTTGGTCAAGTTTGGTCGTCGTGCGGTCGTATGTGCTCCTATTAAAAATGGATAAAAATTCTACGGTCATCATATCCCCTTTAAAAAGGCCGGTGTTCGCTCGTTGTAAGCCCATTTTTTATTTTTACTCGGGAATGCCTGTAGGTACGTTCGTTCGCCTTATCTATCTCACATTACCGCACCGGCCAATATGATAAGCCAAGCAGTGTCTTGACATCTTTTCTATTACGCATCTTTAATTTCGAGTCGCGAAACGGTATAAGAAACCGCTTGCAGTTGACCACACCAGTCTTGGATCTCCAAAGTTCGATATTTTTCATTACTGGCAGTTCCAGACAAATGAGATGATCTTATCTTTCTGAGTAAGAGTAGATAAAACCCCGCTGTGACTAATAGAAGATAAAACCCCGCTCAGTTTCAGTCTACATCCGCACACCTGGTAAAAGGGTTCTCTATGGCCCTCGATGCTCTGCCAATACTGTCGATGTCGTCTGCGTGAGCCAGTATTTGGGTGTAAGCTGGTGGAGCATTGTGCTTCTTGACCCAAATATCGTATCACAGTATCTTCAAGGTCCGTAGGGGTCGATGCGCCCTCTATGATGGGCCGCCTTAAGCCTTGGAAGGAGCAAGCCTTGTTGGTGTAGACGGAAACAAGCTGCCGCGCAGCCTTTTTTTAATCGGGTACTTCCCGGCAGCTACAGAAGACCCCACTGGCATTATGTTGAAAAGGATAGCGGTCCAAAAGAAGACCCTAAGGGGCTAGGAGTGGAGAATACTCCACAAAGTGCACCGCATAAAATTCACAGAGATGACGTTGTCAGGATGGTGAACACTGCAATTTTGGGCTGATGGCAGGAGAAGCCTCTTTTAACGAGAAGGTGACTCTCTCCACCATCTCAACCTTACTAGCTGGGGCAAGCCTTAATGCTCAACCATGCAATACAAACAACCAACTAGTCTCCAAAGAAGGTCGTGCTGTTGGCGAACCGCCCGGGAAGCAACTCTGAGGAAACATACTTCATCTATTGCCGCTACAGGCGGAACTGTGACCCTAAAACCACCATCGAAATCCTTATGGGGCCCCCAGCCCTTAAAGGCTTGCAAAAGGGGAGATATAATCCAGTAAGGAAATGGCAGGCAGG
Organism: Thereva unica; assembly: GCA_949987705.1. Lineage (NCBI taxonomy): Eukaryota > Metazoa > Arthropoda > Insecta > Diptera > Therevidae > Thereva > Thereva unica. The sequence goes on along the minus strand of OX465285.1, from coordinate 24,561,152 downwards.
CAGTACTCGAAAAAAGTTTTATCTAGGACAACTGGAAATAAAATTTATGTGAAGTGAAAGCATCGAACAAAGGGCGCCGAAAGACAATCTCGCTCCACTCTCAATAAGAGCTAGGACCGGCGCTGTTCAAGGCCTTTTTGTTTTTGGACCGATATATGGTTTTGCTAACTTCTTCTAGTTTTCGTGGCGGCAAAGTAGAATCAGCAGCAGTTATTTGTACCATCCTTAATTCTTCAGATAACTCATTTAGCACTTCGTTAAAATGCTCTTTCCATTCCATGATGCTTCTGTCAACTTTGTCCTTGCAGTATGTAATCGCGCCTCACCACAAACTTTTCGATATTAATCCCGTCCCGGTTTTCGCTATCTGCACTATTTTAGTTTGTATACTAGAGTGTCTGAATTTGCAATAGTGCATACCAAAGATTAGCCGTACAATTACATGGTCAACGGACTATTCTACAATTCAGGACTTGATTTTTGCACACAATATTTAAAATTACTAAAAGAAATTAATGAATGCAGTTTTCCTCAGCCGAAATTATCATATTATCACTTTTTCTTTTATAGTAACTTTTCAGTTTGTTCTAAATCCTCTGTCCATTTCCGCTATCATTCATTCACACTCAGCCGAACATTTGTTAGTGTTTATTTTTGATAAAATCCGAAAAAGTTCTTTATCACAAATAAAGTGTTTTGATTAGTTTTATAGAATAAAAACACTAAACTGCCACTTAAAGAATATTAAATGGGATTATAGTTATCATCGTTGACACACATAATTATAAAAATTAGTCCATCAATAGATAAAGTGTGTGATTGAACAATATTCTCACAATAATAACTGAAACACCTTGTCTTATGTCTTCCCCGGTAAAAAATGTAAAGAAATTCATTCTTAAAATACAAGACGTGATATTAATAATAATAATAATAATAAAGAATAAAACAACAAACAGAATTTTTATGTTTAATTATTCTTAATCAAAAAAATAAAACATGGTGAAGAAACCATAGTATACAATTCTCATTATCACACCGGAACTACTTCTGTTTTTTATTTTATTTTCTTCATTTCATTTCAGTGTAAACTTTTTTATAAAATTTGCAATGATAAGTGAAATGTGGATTTACCTTGCACATGTTTTATAAAACACGAAAAACATACAATATATGTAGAGTTGTGTGTCCCGCAGTTGAATGTTCTGTTGCCAGTTGAATGATTTCTTTCTGTTGTTACAGAGTGACTGTTCTAAAATGCTGTAGAATAATCAGACGAGGCCCAACATCCATAGAGAGGTTATCAGCTGGATCACAATTTTCCTATAATAAAAACTCCATTTTGTAGGTTTAATTTTTGCAATTATTTTTCGTTAATATTATTTATAAAATGATTTAATTCGATATTTCAGGAACGTAAACCAAAGATTGCGACTAGACTTAATTACGTCTGTTATTAAACAGAGTGCTCATAAATCATGCTGCCATAGATACTATAAGGTAAGTGGATGTTTTAATCCAAAGTGCCTTGATTAACATTGACAATTATCATATTTGTATATGCCATAGATAACTTTCTACTTTGCAGGATTCAAACTGATATTTTAATATAGAACATGTAGATTTCATTATGTAGTCGTAGCACCTATCCAGCCATAAAAGTATTGTGTATTGAAGTGTATATCAGTACTACTCAATTTACTATAGAAACTCTACTTATTTGATAAAACAATATATTGTTTCCGATATCACTTTGTGCATTTCCTTACTGCAATACCTACCATTACAAAAACTAATTGCAAATCGATTAACTTTAAAACCAAAAAAAAATTTGATAATAGGTGTGTGTGACAAAATCTCTGCCACTAAACCTTTTTTCTTTTACTTCAAACTTTTTATTATTGTTTAAAATTACAATAATATCTTAATTGTGTTTGTTGTTATATTTTTCAACAATTTGGAACGTGTTTACATTTAAATTACTACAAGGTGATTAGAAAAGGCTTAAATTATACCATATGTGTACGATATTGTGCTGAGAGAACAAATAATTTTTGGTCGATAGATTGTGGACATTTTCAATTGCTTATGGATAATTTTAAATTTGTTCAACTTGGACGGAAATTATATAGTGAATTAGTTTCGCTTTTGTTGTATTTAGTGGGGTTTTCAGAACTAGTGCTGCCTACCTGTACGGTTAATTAATTAGTTTGTGCGAATCTTGAAACCTTGCACGTGGATACTCAGATTTGTGCATTTGTATATTTTTTTATAGAGTGTAGTGTAGTGTGTGCAGTCTCCTAAAAATTTAATTTTTTTGTGAGTAGTTTTACATAACTATTTCGTCTTCTTCTTTTTGTTAAAGTGTCGGCTCCAAAAGCACCGCGGCCATTTGCCTTTACCTATTGCACTACATCCGTACACCACATAATTGTAGACCAGACTGCTTGAACACCAAATCTTATAAGTGGCAATTCAGTGCTCAGTATCGGGCAATTAAGCCAACAAGTGTCTTGAGATTCTTTCTACTGCGCCCCAACATTTCCAAGGTCGCGTTAAGATCCGGAACCTATAAACTTGGCCAATCCAGCCGCGGATCTTCATGTTTCAACCAAGTCGGATCGGCAAGGGACCCAGCGGACTGATGAATACTGGTGCATCAAAGTACCATGAGTATAATCACTGTCAAAAATAAATCAGAACAGGGAGAAAATAGACTGAAAGTTCTTTAATTAAAATAGGCTCGTGATACCTTTTAAGCCGCGTACACACCGACCCAACGAAGGCCAAAGAACGACATTCGGCGTTGGCTACCGAACGTTCTGGTGAAAGAAGATTGTTGAGTGATGCATTAATTCCTCGTCGTGCTGATGCGTCAAACACTATCCCAATCTTTGACGTAGTCTTATCATCTCGATAGACCGCTCTATGAGGAAAATAGAATGAACGCATTCCACATTTAGCCGGTTCGTTTACTTGTTCCGCAAATCATTCGTTCATTGCCTGTTCGTACTCAAATAGTCAGTATGATTCTCTGGAAAGTTTTCTAATTAAATTACAATAACTTCGCTTCGTATCGCATTTCAATTTTGTAATTTTATTTGTGTCGCTTTCATTTTCGATACCAATTACATCCAAATTCCTGAAATATTTTTTTTTTTAAATTTTCATCGAAATGGGAATGCAGCAATACAGTTGATAACGTTGTTACTTCTCTATGATCATGAGACGGCGCTTTTATTCTTTCGATAATAGTCATTGAACTCGATTTATGCTGAATGATGCTTGGCGACATCTGTATTTTCAACAGTAAGAAAGGGGAAGTCCATCCTAAGAAATCATCCATATGAGGACAAGGGTGTGCCCTATGCCCAAAGGAAATTGTTAAATGGCAGTGCAAAAACTACCCACTGCCATGCAGGCCTTGACACGATTATTTAAGATATTGGCTTGATAGTCTTTGAAGGGTGTGTTCCCTCTCACCTACTGCATTTGTGCTCCTCCTTTCCGAGTTACTAACGTCACCACTTGAAGTTTGTAGAAAATTGCGAGTAAATGCCTCATGTACTTATATCCAACGATTATACAATATCTTTCAAAATACCCGAAGTGTGCACAACTCCTGGTCCTGACCCAACAAAAATCTATATCTGAATCTTGAGACTTGTCCGAGATCTTTTGCAGTGGCTCTGGTTTCTTTTTCAATTTTCGATCTACAGTCCTGCTCGCACCGGTCAATAGTACCTCTTCTACTGCCCCCTTTATGCTGCTGTACTCGCTCTGTTTCTCGTACTTGAATGTGTTTACTCTCTGTGTGTTTTGGTTGTTACCATTGTTCTAAATTTCACCTTGACTAGATAGTGGTCCGATTCACTGCACGCTCCTCTCATTGTTCTTACATACAGTATACTCGTGGTCCCTCTTCTCCCGATGAGGACGTGGTCAATTTCATTATTTGTTACCCGTCTGACTGCCCGGTGACTGCCACGTCAGTTGTTCAACTTACTACTTTTGAGTTCGAGCTAGCGAGATCGACCAATCCACTAGTGGCTCCTACTATGTTTCCTAGGATCTCCTCTTCTATTTCTATTTTGGCGATCACATCTCCAAGCATCTTTTTAATATCATTTGATGGTATTAACTTGATAGCGTTTGTTTGCAAGCTCTTCGTAGAATTCCTCTTTCCATTCATCCGACTTGCCTTCTGTGAAGGCATGGACTATTTTTGAGACTAATGTTATGCATACTCTTTTTGCTGCAAAGCGTGCATATTCTGTTATTTTCTGGTCTGAAGTCCGCGATCTCGTTCTCTTCTCCGCTATAAATGCCACTCCGAACTTTCTTACTCTGTTCGAGTCCCGTTCTTTATGTCATATTTTGATAAGAGTGGACGCAGAGCACCCTCCGTTGTCTGTTTCGTTGCGATTGATTTCGCCCTGTCCGAGGCATACCCAAAGTCTAGAAATTAACAAGTCTTTCATCCTCGTATGGTTTCAATTTTGCGTAATCGGATCCCCGTTAAAAATGTTTTTGTTTCCATTTTGGTTACATCCGTGTGAACTTCTATAAACATCCTTGAGCTCAAACGCAAGGCCTATCGCCTCCTCCTTCCATACTCTCCAGAAGCTTATCAGCATATCTGAACCAAGCTTCTTACTTGACGTTGCACAATGACGAGCACGATATTATAGACTGGTAGCACATAGGGTAACTCCTAAGCTTAAACTTCCCCGTAACAAAAAGGAAAGGTCGATATTCAATGTTAAAATACGGTCCGAAGGTCTAAATGGTGCAACCCATATTCTTTCTTTATTAGGGGCAAGATCTACTATGTTTGAACGACAAGCTGTAAAAAAAGACTAGTCATATTTTATACTCGGTGACGATACCAACTACGTAAGTGCAACCACGTACGAAATGCCGTATACAAAATTCACACAATAAGAACTCTGCTCTCTTAACGTAAAGCAAACCAAGCGAATATATTTGTGAAATGGATTTTTGCCATTATTAGATGCAATAAATTTGAACAAAGCCCATTGTGCGCAGAATACTAAAATGACTGCGCTGCTCTCGAAAAATTAATGCGCGACCTGCGTTGCTTAGAGGGAACATTGCTTGTGTAGGCTTTCAATATGTTATTCTATGTTCTTGAAGAATGTAATGTGTTTTCGAAACTGTATCACTGCAAAATTCAGCCACAGACTTCCAATTGCTGAATATTGCAGTGATACTGCAGTGATACTGATACTGATACAATATTCAAAAGCAACCCAATTTCCATCAACTTGAATAATTTATTTTAATATATTCCAACTTAATTTTACTTTTAACACACTATACCTCAAAATGGAATTTATTTCAGTTTCAACATAAAAAACAACTTTCCCCATAAACTTCTTTCATTAAGCCAAGTGCAAAAGATTTCAATGTTTTAGTTTTGAGATATCATTCGCACTGCCGGCTTAGTAGAATGCTTAGACCTTCTTACACTGACACGCCACATCATATGTGATCTTGGCTTTACTTCTGATGGATTAACTAAGAAAATGTCTTGCTTCGGATCTTCGATTTTAAGTCTATGATCACCGCCCATTGGTACAAGATTATCATTTAGAATAACCCTAAATTTAGCCGATTGCTTATAGGTAAGAGGATGGCATACGCTGTTAACTAACATTAGTATAAGATGTGAACATTTTTCAGATTTAACCGCACTCCAGCAGAAGAAATAGTCACTTTTAGTATATACTAAGAAATTAATAGGAAACCGTATCAGTCTTGTAGTAGATTTTGGCATTATTACCCTTTTCAATCTTCTAGTGATTCTGTTTATAACGGGATTCAATCTACCAAATTCTATATTGAAGAAATTTACCACTTTAATAACTCCGCCTGGCTTTAATATAGCCTTATCTATATTTTCATATTTATCATTGTAGTATATCGCATGCATCTCAAGGGGATAGAGTTTCCCCTCTAGCCGGTGAACACTTCCACAAACTGAAGAATCTCCCCAAACAAATTCAATATAAGAAAACATATATCTTCCCTTTAGAAATGAACCTTCTATGTAGGGATGAAAATAGTCCCAAGTTGCTCTGAGGAGTACTGAAATATATTCATAAGATATAATAACAGCAGTATATGAATTTCAAATAATGCTACTTACAAGATTGTCCCGTGTTCATAAGCTCAAGAGTATCGGGCAATACATCATGTCTTTCCCATTCCAGATCACTAATTTGTACCACTTTGGCTTTAGACGCTTGAAAATCTGCCACCGGCACAATTTGCTTCTTTATATTCTCAATGGAGTAAAAGGAGTCTTCGTTGAAATAGATGTCATCATCTTCATATGTTTCTTCATTAAAATTTGACTGTTTACGTGGAACAATGTCGAGACAATTTTGATATAAATCCATAATATAAAAATACAAATCAAACGTCTAGAGCGAGATATACACTTTTATAAAAGTGTTTTTTCAAAGGTTTCATTGTAGTCTGTGGCTACTACGTAAAATTTTTTCTCTAAAGGGGGATGATACACGGGTCAACATGTTGATCAACACGAGCTTTTTCTGCGCAGTTCGTAGGCCAAGGGAAGGGTAAGGGTGAAGTTTGCGGTGTTGACTGAAACTAGAAACGATTTCTATTTTTCCTCCAGTTGCATGAAAAATGTTTATGTATGCGTAACTGTCAAGCGATTCTGGGTGAAAATAATTTGGAATGCACACCCACACATATGAAATCGTAATGTTATTATACAGAGTGTTGAGTGTAGCGTGTTGAGTCGTGTATCACCTCCGCTCTTGTCACTGACAGTGTGTTGCATAAACACGTTGACTCGTGTATCATCCCACTAACACTGAAAATCATCCATAGTTGATCCTTCGTGGTGTCAAGGAAATATGGCACATTTTAAATTGTATTGGTATAGCAACAGTTGAAAGATTAGATTGTCAAATCCTTCCTGCCTCTTGAAATAATAATAATAATAGATTGTCAAAAGCATTTACATATTCAAAACATTGGATACTCTAAAAATATCAATCACTTTGGTCTGGTTGTCCTTGATATCCCCAAGGCTTTTGATAGAATATGCCGCCCCGCTCTCTTGAACTCCAAGCTATTGGTATCGATTGAGTTCTAAGGAACTGGATTGAGAGTATTCTTTCTGGCCGTTCAAACTTGGTAATATTGGTGGCCTTACACCAAATATGATGACGTTACTCTGCCTGCGTTAAGCCGGCTCACGCGATGCTATGAACACCCTCCAACGTTGGACACTTTACACTTTCTAATGCAACGAATCCAAAACGAAGTATTGTCTCATCTCTTTAAAACGGCCTGCCTTCTATTATAGTTATCGGTGTGGTTCTAACGGTTGGCCTATCTCTTCACAACATAGGCTTTACTATATTCGAAGATCTGCATATTCCATAGTAAAAGCAGTAGTTCTATATATAGTAGAGCCACCTGAAAATTTCATGCCTCATTCTGCCAGTATCTTTCAGGCGGAATTGCTGGCAATATTCAAAGACAGCCTAGCCATACTGATCCAGAGTAATATTGTTATCAGATAGTCAAGTGACTGTCAGAGCACTAAGCGCCGTCTACAAGGTGGTCGAAACCTGTAAACTATAAACTTTCTTTCTTGTCCAAAAGGTACAGGATCACTTTTCAGTGGGTGCCAACGAAGGACCATCGTGGTCAGCGAGGAGGGAGATGAATTAGTCAGACTAGGGGGAGCCAAGATAATTTTGTAGACTCATCCGTGGAAAATGAGCAAAGCCCTTAAAGTATAGGAGTACTGGAATGACGTGGCGGCCACCATGGAAGAAGCGGCATCGAGGCACGAGTACCGGACGCTGTACCAGACATTCCGGCGGTCAGGCGGCAAAACAACATAAACAAACGACGCCAAAAAATTTGATGTAACTTTCGTGACCTCTCCGCAAGGGCGCCTGCAGCGGTGGAGAATTCTTCCACCAGCTGTACAACCACGATCTGCCACAAGGTCCAGCACCCGAACCGCCGGTTATCGAATAGCCGACGAATCAGTTTCTTGATACCGAACCGACAATTATCGAGGTGAAGACGACAATAAAATCGCTGAAAAATGGAAATGCACCGAGATTAGACCAAGTAGCCGCCGAGATGATCAAAGCCGGGGGTGATGTCTTATCACACATATGACATTCGGGCGTGGAAGAAAGCGATTGTTGTACCAATTTTGAAAAAAAAAAAATCGAAAGTGGGGAATGCAAGAATTATCGCGGTATTAGCCTTCTTTTGATCGTCGGCAAAGTATTTACGAAAATCATACAATCGAGGCTACAGAAACATCATGAGCAAAGTGAGCCGGAAAGAACAATCCGCTTTCCATTGCATCGATTGGAACAGCTTGTGGAGAGCCTCGGAAACCGAACACGTGTACGATGGCTCAACCAGCAACGTTCGTCTGCGAAACGACTTATCTGGTGAGTTCCCGGTTCAAATGGGTGTCCGACAGGGAGACGTCACTTCGCCATTTCTCTTCAACGTTGCGATCGACGCGATTATGTGTGAAGTATTCGATGGGCAACTCGGAGTTCGATATGAAGACACCAACTTCGTAATCGACTTGACTTTCGCCGACGATAGGGCCATCTTCGCCAACACGGATGCCGAAGCAACGGACATCTTATACGACATTTCCTGCATCGCCCAGTCATACCGGTTAAAACTCAATGCGGAAAAGACCAGTGTTCATCTCGATGGAACCCAAATCGAACAGGTTCCGATGTTCAAATATTTGGAATTATTGGTTGAGGAAAAGAAAGTGGTATCGACGGCCGACGGTCACAGCAACATTCGCCGAAAGTACGCCTTTATCGAATGTTGATCCTTCCGATTCTTCTTTATGGATCTGAAACGTGGACACTGCTCAAACCGGTCGTCAACAAGCTCAAGGTCTTCCAAATGCGATGCTTGAGACACACTCCGCGATCGTCTTCGAAACGAGACAGACAAAGATGCGATTTTCTGATCGAAGAAGAAATACAAAAACTTCGACTACGGTAGTTTGGACATGTTTACGAATGAATGATAACCGATTGCCAGGTAAACTTCTCTGGAGAGACCATCCGGCAGACTGGAGAATTCAGGGATTTGCACCGAAGAAAACCTGGCCAAAGTGTAACGCGGGCCGACTTGAAGAATCAACGATTATCAGTTATCGAGGCTCGAGTGGTCGGCAAAAATCGTCGAGAATGGAAACGGATAGTGAATAGAGTTGGAAACCCAGCGGCACCGATAGCAGCGTATCCGTTGCAGGGACGTCCCGCTCGGACCGCCAGACAACGGGTCAAAGAAGAAGAATGTATAGGCGTCATACACTTAGTCTCAACAGCACATACCAGGTGGAAATGTTGTAACATCATTTGCCAAGTCTAGAAAGACTTAGTCATGAGTGATGATGCCACGGAAGGGCAACGTCAGAATCGTGTTGTTGATCACAAAGTTTGAAACAAAATAGCACAGAATGGCAATTGAACATTTTCTCTGCAGTTACAGGACCTGGCAAAGGTTTCCAAACTTATACCAGGAAATATGATCCTGAACAGGCCTGGCTAGATCTAAACTCGCTCCAAGCACACCGGCATATTCTTATGTAATGGTTCCTTACGAGAACTGTGCAAAGTCGTTTGCATCCTCGATTGCCGCCGCCTGCACTTCCTCGCTTCTGTGCCAACTTATGTCTAATTATTTGTAGTTCTAATATTGAACAACTTTCATTCATTTTGAATGAAAAGCATTAAAAATCGAAGTACATATATGCACACTCTTGTCTCATCATTGTTATGCGGCCATATTATTGACATTCTAGTAAAGCAATCAATAAATTTTAAAGGCAGTGTGTTAATTAATATTGTTTACCCATCGAGAAAAGAAGTCTGATGTCTGTTTTGATAATTACTTCGCAAATATTGTCTTGTTTGGTATTGAAGCTTTCTTAGCATATTGCAACAATAAATTGTTTATCTTGCATTGTAACAAGATTTTTATTCGGTTAAATCTTGTTAATTATAATTTTTTATTGTTCTGTTATTGATTTAGTTTGTGTTTCACGAAGAACAATAAAATTTAAAGAAAACGTGAGTTGTAGATCTTACTATATAGTTTCATAAAGTTGAGTTCTATTCTTTGCACAATTAAAAAGTCCTGGAATATTTGAAAAAATAATATATTAAACCAAGAACCGAAATAAATGATAATTAAATTGAGTATTTTGAAAATATTTATTAATATTAAGCAACCCCCCATAAATTTTGTCAATTTATTTAACCCTTTCGATGTGACATGCTATTAGATGCCATAAAATCACTTTATCAGCACTTTACTGTATATAGCACTTTTCAGGATTAGTGGTCGTGTCGGCGCATTCAAAGATAGATTTCAAGAGATAAGATTATTCAGTTCCAATTGACTCGGAAGTTTGAAGATTGGCCACAAAGGCCAATGGCAATTGCTGATTCATTTTCGTTTAATCTATTGCAACATATAACATTTTATTATCAAGGATTAGTAAAAATGCATTCGATTGCTAGAATTGTGAAAGGTTAAGATATTGCTCATAATAATTTTTTTTTTAAAACGATATGTTGCAACGTAATCACTTCCAGTGTATGCTCCCTAAAGCTCCTGACATCCTCCAGAGTAGCTCTGCATCTGCGGCTAAGGGTCACGTGATCTATCTGATCGATATCGGGTGATACCTAGGTCTCCTTGTGTATCTTCTTGTAACAAAAGTAAGTTCCACCTAGCATTAGTTGGTGAGAACTGCAGAAGTCAACGAAAAGCTCACCATTGTTATTAGTAACTTGGCTTAGGCCTTGATTTCTAATTGTTTGTTCAAGGCCGATGTTGTCTGGGCCGATCTGTGCGTTTAAGTCACCCATAAAAACAATGATGCCACCACTTGGAATAGAGCGAAAACCCTCATTCAGTCGCATATAAAACTCCTCTTTGATGTCATCGTCTGCGTCTTCAGTTGGAGCGTTATACTGGACTACCGTAGTACTTCTTAGTCTGGTACGCAGGCGCACGGTAATAATCCTGTCAGAAACTGGAGACCAACTAATGAGGCTGGACCTGGCTTCGTTGGTGAGTATTACGTCAACTCCACTCGTACGTCTTTCAGTTTAGTTTCTCCAAGAACATAAGAAGGACTAACCGTTTGGGCAGGTATGTTCCCCCGCATCGAGCCATCTAGTCTCGCTAAGTCCCATGATCTTGATTTTATATCGATTCATCTCGTTGAGGTCTTCATTCATCAGAAAGCAGTGTTCTCACATTGCATGATCCGATTCGTGTCTTGGTTCGTAAAGCAAAGGATGTCGTCGCGTTGTCCATCCGCTTCAGAGGCACTATCTGCGGATTCATAGCAATGGTGTTTTTATGGGAGCGGGTTGCTAACCCTCAGCTCAACTGACTTCTGTTTTGTGGCGCAGATAGCTCGGCATTTGCCCGACACCCGTTAGCTCCTTCCAAAGAAGTACCCCAGGGGCACCGCGCGGAGGTGAGATTAGGACTTGCTAACGGAGTTGGTAGGTGTTCGTCTAGAGTGATTCTTCTCGGGTCTTTGTTAGACGTTCGCCCCCAATGTTATTGCCGCATCAAAAATTGTTTGAATTTAGCAAAGCAATTGTGTGAATTTTTTTAAGTGTTTCTCAATGTCGAACGCACTCGTCAATGTCGTCTCGAGTCCTTTTCACCAAACATATGGATGGCCCAATACCTAATTGCACACCATTTCAAGACCCTAATGATCCGGGATCCACTTAAGGTTTACCTGAATGAAAAAAACCAGTTCAACAAGGGTGCGTTGGCAAATACAAACTAATTTCGACTCGGTTTTACAGGACAATCGCGATAAACCTTCCGTTTGAACTCTTGGATGTGGATCGGAGGTCGTTTCACAGCCGAGTTTTTCTAGTTATAAACGAATTTAGAGGCCTGCAGAAGTCATTGAGTACCAGTTGCAGTCTGTCTTGAACCATCACTGTACAACCGCCACCCACCAAAAAAACAGAAATCCTCAGGAAGTTGCCAAATTTTCGCTCCCACGACTCAACTTGATGTAATCGCGCACTATAAAGATTGAATAGCAACGTACATATTGAGGGAGCTGTCCTGAGGGATGCTTTCTTCCACTCGTTTTGTAATGCCCCTAAGGTAATTGCCCTTTTGCTGAAAAAATTAATGATCCAATTAAAGCAATATAAGGAGATGGCATTCTCAGCAAGAGTGGCGTAGAGCAGAGCCAGGTCAATTCGGTCATATGTGATTTCCAGATCCAAGGAAACCATCCCAACAACTTTGTATTCTCTATTCATTTTGACAATAGTTTGCTGAATCATGTTTAGACAAATAGGGCAGATCTGCTCTTACGATACCCGAAACTTTTCTTCGGAAGGAAATTTTTAGTTTCAATCGGGTTGTCCAGGTAGTTCTTGATAAGGCTGTTTATGATTTTAATAGGGACACTGATTAAGGAGATTGGTCTTTAATTTGTCAGTATGATGGGGCGGGCATTTGCCAGTATCTGACTATTTGACCATAAATATCCAAAAGCCCTTATCTGCGTGCACACTCCGGTTTAGAAATTCGTTTATAACAAGAACAAATCAACTGTGGAACAACCTACCGCAGCCAGCATTGCCGAACTCATTTAACACCCAAAAGTTCAAACGCAAGGTTCACCGCCACCTCCTCCAAAACCCACCCGACTCCCCCTTACCTATCCTATGTTTCGCTCTATCCTTCAAGCTAAGTTAAGTACTAGACATTGCACCGTAAAGTGTACGACAAAACGGACTTATAGTACAAAGGGCGACACCTAAACTTAGATTATCATATAAAAAAAGCGGTATACATAAATTATAAAGAATTAAATAAACGAGTATATGCTTAAACTTAGATGGAAATATTCTTCTTCTTCTTTAACGGCTCTACAACCGGGATCCGGTTCTGGCCTCTCGCAACTCTTCTCTCCACCGGGCCCGATTCTGAGCCGATATAATCCAGTTTGACTCCATTATGCTCTGAGCGTCCTGGTCTACGCCATCCTTCCAGCGAAGGTTGGGTCTTCCTCGCTGTCGCACCCCATAGGTCTTATCGCAGATGGAAATATATGTAGTTAGGTCTTATTCTGGACACGGAGAATTGGAGGTTCACTCAAAGATAGTATAGTGAACGGCCCTAAGACTACGAGAAGTGGGCTGCCAGGTAGTGAAAACTTATGGTTTCTAACTACATGATATTGAAACTCAACTTCAACTCAGGTTTCAATGTGTAGATCCCAACCAGAGAGGACTGTGGTGGGAGCACGAAAATTGTTTCAATCGACCTCTTCATACAAAAGTTCAAGATTTTTGTATGAAGAGGTCGATTGAAACAACTTACGTGCTACGACCCCTGGGTTGCCTAGGTGAAGAGTTTGCCTTTGCTTTTGGATCATGTTTCTCCTTTTCTAAGGCCATTTTACAACCCAAATGCAAAGTGGAAATAAAGCTCTGGAGACCTTTTATCGTACAGAAATTTGTATGTTTTTCTCTACCTTATTTATCTTGATGCTAGGTTACACTAGTTCTAACGATATCGAAATAGTCAGAACTTAAGGGTTACACCGTGCCATTCTTAATAGCAGTATGTCTGCCTCCTAGCTTTCTAGCCTTGGCAGATGGAAGCAAGTGGATTTTTAGACAATGGTATTTATTACAGTTTTTTGTCTAATTTCGAGCACTAAATATTTCCTACGAATTATAGTTTACGAAACATGTCAAGCTAAATGGGATTATTTCTGCAAGAAACATATGCTTTTCGTCAGAACTTGCATCCACTGTAACCTTAGCTTTAGTTTGCTTCTAATCTCTGTATTTTAATAACTTATTTCCTAATCTCTTTTGACTAAGCATTTCAATTTATCCTACATACATATTTCAATAAGCATCTCTATAGCTCTATGACCATAATTATTTATGCAAATTTCTATTATGCTAGGCACGCACCACTCTATGCAAATGCGCTATAGCTGAGCTTTATTAGCATCTTATTGGGATGCAAGTCAATTATTTGTAAGTAGTATTTTATTCTTTAAACTACTTCATTCTCCTAGTCACAAGGAGCCGACCACTATTAGAGTATCGTGTACGAGTTGTGGATAACTGAATAACAATTAAAATAAATTACAAGAATTAGTTTCGTGTTTATTATTTTAAAATATTTTTAATTGTTTTAGTAGAAATTTGATGCTTAGCATAAAAAAATGTTATATTCCATTTTTATGTGCAATAATTTAAAGAGCATGGCTCCATTCATAGTCTAATGGAATGTTTTTTGCATTCGTATCAGGTATTAGGTCACTTATGCTAATAAATATCCATAAAATATGCTCGTTATGTTCAGCTCATGTAAAAAATAAGTCTTAAGTATTATTTATTGCTGTTTCACAAAGCTCTATTGCCACCCTCACATTGACCTGAACTTGAAAGTCCCTAGATATATTTTCTTTACTATACCAACAAATAATGGAACAGTAGCCATGAAATTATCTATTTAATTGAATATGTGCTGTATATAGTGTGCAGAACTCATTCCACAGTATGAAAAATTACCATTTAGCTAGTTTATTTGACATGTAATATCCAGAAAGCAACTATTTTTATGGCAAAAATTCTTACCGAAGTAATTAGGACTACAATGGATTGTGTTAGTTACTTTATTATAGTGTTGTAATCAGGGGCGTGCCAGTGCATAGGGTTGCCTCCAAGGTAACATCATATAAAGAAAATAAGGTATTTCTAATTAGAAAATAAAATTTATGCATCACGTTACCATGGCATATGTATATTATAATGTGGGACATAATTGAACACATTAAACCTTGCAATGTAAGAGGGGCCTATGTAAGTCTTAGACGTAAAGGTCGCCTTGATCTTGCGCAGACCAATAATGCAAGAGCAAGGCTTTTTTTTTATCATCGCTAAATAAAAACCTGAATGTTGTTCACTTAAGGTGGATCCACACATATCCGTGACGTGGCGGCGACTTCAGTGCAGTACCGGGGGCATCAGTGAAACGAATTTATCGGTACGATATAATCACATGCAAACAAATTAAGAACATGTCACTCCCAGATGTCAGATGTAGTGGGGCACCGACGATCTCAGTAGCCTTCAGGCGTCTATGAAAAACACACCGTAAATACGTTGCCACCTGCATTTTTTAAATTCAACGGAAAATTTTATAACAAATCAAAAGAAATTTATGTAAAGTTTATTTGAAATACACTCAAACCTGTTTCTGTGTGACCATTTCCCGAAAAGTCCACCTGGATCGAACTCACACTCTCCGCGCTAAATTCCAAGATCACTGTCCAAATTTCAAACCTAGAATGTCGAATGTCATTAAACATTAATCACCGATACGGGAAAAAGCGGTGCTGTGTGAATGTCAGTGAAAAATTCACAACGGAAGCCACTGACACGAAAAGCATTGGCACAGTGTCGATTTCCCGTTTCTTATTCGTATTGTCTTATGTCTTCCTCGACGTTGTCTATATATCTCTTCTTAGGCCGTCCTGGTTTCCTTTTTCCTTTTAGCAAACTTTCAGTGAATGTTGTCGGGCAGTAATTTCAGGGGGTAGTGAGGCAATGTTCGTTTTACTTTTGTGAGATTAAGATACACATTGCTTCTATCTGAAATCGTTCAGGCTTATCTCATGTCCTTTTCCATTCAAAGCTATGAGAAACACGTTTCCTGCTTTGGCAATCTTGCATGAGGGTCTTTGAAAACATCAATGATTGGCTGCAGTAGGAAAGCCATCAGGAAAGAAGCTTATGGCACCCTGAAAACTGTGTGGTCTATATCTCCATTCACGACATGAAAAGATGTAGCTCTTCGTGAAGGGTATGCAGAAGTCAGTTTTTGTAGGGATAGTAACAGAGCTCAGCACCTTCGTGTGCTCTTCCCTGATTCCGGTCCAAAAGCCAGATTCTTTTATTCTAAGGGCTGCGATGGTTGCGCTTTCCCTTGCCACAAGATAAAGGCGGGGGGTATAACATAACATTCAGGGCATCTGTAAGTATGGAGCGAAAGTGTTATACATAACTCCGCACATCCTTGTACTTTCTGTAAAACGTGCTAAACATACACGCTGGACTTACTAAAGGTCGGCCACCATACTAAGACCCCGTATACTGGACGATCGCTGTGTGGATCCATTCCACTATGTTAAAGGAGAAGCCCCACTTCTTCCCAATAGATTTTTTACAAGCGAAAAGCGCTATGCTCGCTTTCTTAATACGCTCTTCTGTGTTTTCGTTCCAGAGGAGTTTTTTGCCCAGAACTACTCCCAGATATTTGGCACTGTTGCTAAATTTAAGCCTAACATTGTTAACCCGGAGGTGTTAAAAGTGGGGTTTTATACTTTCTTGTGAAGAGGACCAGTTCCGTTTTTGCTGGGTTAACGCCGAGTCTGCGGATGACCGCCCAGTTTGAGAGGGTTTGTAACGCCGCCTCCATGAGATCACAGAGGACTTGAGGAAATTTTCCTTTTTCGATGATAACAACGTCATCCGCGTAGGCCAGGACGTGATGCCCCTCTGCCTCCATGCGGCGCTACAACTGGTTCATAGTTACGACCCATAGGAGCGGGGAAAGTACTCCTTGCGGAATGCTTTACGACCTTTCGGACCAAGCTGTTCCCCAAGATCGAGATCACCATCCTGCCAGCAAGCATTTAGTGGATAAGAGACACCAACGATGCCTCGATCCCATGTTCTGTCAAGGCCAGGGTAATGGCGTCCAGCAATACATTGTTAAACGCTTTATATCAAGAAATGCCACTAATGTGTACTCTTGACCTCGAAGGATTTTCAATTGGGGGGTACAATTTATGATTATTTTTGTCATAATGGTACGTAGTGAAAAAAGTTTGGAGACCGCTGGTATAGAGTATTTGAAGACGTTTTTCCCCTGGTCCTGATAAACTCATTGGTCTGTAATACTTCTATACTCTTCAAATATCGTGCAGGCAATGCGGAGGCTCTAGGCATGCTAGACCGAACAGTCAGTCATGTTTTACAACGTAAGTTTTAATTCTTCCCGTGGTTGGTATGGGCTGGAGCAAGGTTAAACTTGATTAGATAGGGAGAAGAGAGATGTCCTCGTTCTTCAAAACGTGTAGTTTCTTTATAACCGTATACGCCGTTTCGTGCAGGAATATATACATACATTGCGGCATTACCTTTATTGGAGCGTTGATAAGGCCCTAGGTGGATAAGGCCCACTTCCAGTTGTTCGCTCATAGGTGTGTAATGTTACCTTGGGTTGGGGTGCCCGAAGAGTCCAACCCTAGACCTCATACAATAACTGAAACAATTTCTACTGTCCAAACAAATTCTTGGGGCGTACGCTGGGTCTCCCTAGAAGAGCTGCTCGTCGGGGGGTCGTGGAATGGGGAGACCCGGGCGGTATCACCTAGACTCGTTAATCACCATTTACCTTATCTGTATGAGGGCGCTCTCCATCCGGTCGGTCACGGAATGCCGGTATGGAGCAGAGGTTCCTTGAAGAAACTCCCGGAGAGAGCTATGTCGTCCGCTGACTCTCCATCTTGATGCTTAGCACATCATCCTTAAAAAACAACACCCTGAAACGAACCACCTGTCAGCAACATAAACACGGGGTATGCAGAATAGTCAACCTTTAGTGGAGCAAAAATAGCTAGTTACAATTCTCAATTACAAACGAAAAAGCAACTTTACCCCTATACGGCTACGACTTACACGTCTAAGTTACCCTGAACTATTCAGCGCTGAGATCGTGGGTGCCACAAGCTAATTATCTTCACTCGAAGCCCGACACCGGCAACTCGCAACCGCCCAAAACGATTCCCGGGTCTGCGATAGTGTTGACGTGCCCGGCATCACCCAATACCCTATAACCGCTGTCATAATTATCAGCCAAACAACAATTAAAACACTAAAACACCTCCTATTCAAACTGAACTCACTCTGTCTAATATAACCTAGAAACGAATGTGATTGTAGCCACTGAATAAACTTTGGTGAGAGTTAAAAGAAGGTTCAACATAATATTTTAAGTATCTAGCAATAACAAAAATTCAATAACAGTTACAACAAATTATCCAAAAAGTATTATGCTACGAACATGTGTCAAAAAAAACAAGAAACTCCGGTAAATATTTATTTATTTCTTCGAGGGATCTGCGTGGGTTTTAATTTCGTTGCTTGCGTCTGGTGGCTTTCTCTTAGGGGGTGGAGCAAGGAACTCCAAGGTTGTCGTACCTCAAGAAGAACAATCTAAACAACAAGCGAGTACTTATCTTAAGGCCCCACCAGCAGACCTCTACGGTGCTTCTTTGTCTTCGTGCTTCTCTCTTCTCACTTCGCTTCTTTCTTGTGCCTTCGGACGATCATTCTCGGTCAGCGGACGGAGTTGCCTCTGATATGCGGGGTCGGGTGAACCGACGTCTGCGTTACCTCAGCCCTTCTAACTTGCGGTGGGTCTGCCTAACCCGGTTCCAGTGGTGACAAACAATATCCTCGAGCCTAATTCCTGAGCCAACAGCCTGGTGCAGCAAACTTCTCTTGAAAGATTCATGAGCCAAGGTCCGGTGCTACAAAATTGTCATTTGAACCGCTTGAGCTGGCAACCTCGAAATTTAGGTCGGCTGGTCTTAATGTTTTTCCTTTTGATATGTCGGCTTATTCCCGATATACTTCTCGGTTCTTTCTCAAACTACCTCCCGAGTTTTCGGAAGCACCCCTGGTGTAGTCCTTTCTCGCTAAACAACTAAACTTTGAATTTTTCCTTTTTTTCGGATTCGTTTTCCTCGCCTCCCCATTTTTTTAAAGTTTTTAACCAGGCTACTGATCTGACTTGTTGATAATACGCCATATATTCATAACCATATCTTCAGGAGACTTGAATGCGGGGGACGTTAAATCGACTTCGCGCGAGAAAGAAAAGTCATCCACGCAGTCCACGTGTATCAAGGCACCCAGCACTACATTCTGCCTTCGTCTACGATGCTCGAGAATAGAAATCTTATTTATCATCAATATTTTGCAACTTATGTATATTATCTTTTTGACTTAGAATATTAAACGCACATACAACATATTAGAATTTCGAAATATATCAGATAAATTCTTTAATTTTATCAAATTTTTATCAAAATTTAATTTTCATTCTATCTTCAGATATAAACAAAAAAAACCAAAGAATATTTCAAATGATTCTCCCCACGATAAATAATTGACTTTCTGAAAGATATGCCTCCTATCGACTACAGACCTCTCAGCAGAAATGCATTGCACGAAGGTGAATTTAAATTATTAATTAGGTACACACCTATAAAATATTAATCATAATTTCATTTCCAGGTACTCGCACACTAACAAATAGGAACTCTTTGGTTACATTAATAATTGGTCTTGTAATAGGCTTTTGTATGGCTGAACTTTTTGTTCTATCATCGACTAATAGAAATAATCTATACCCTTATCATGATCTTCATATGCATTCAGATGATGATATATCTGGGCCAGAACTTGATGTTGGACATCATGAACATTTAAACGAGAACGCTAGTCTAGCAAATCAATTATATAATGAGGTTAAAGTATTATGCTGGGTCATGACTAATCCTAAAAATCATCAGAAAAAGGCTAAGCATGTTAAACGTACATGGGGGCAACGCTGCAATAAGTTATTATTTATGAGCACATCTAAGGATCCAGAGCTGGGATCGATAGCATTACCTGTTGGTGAAGGTAGAGACAATTTATGGGGTAAAACAAAGGAAGCTTTTAAGTATATTTATAAGCATCATATGGATGATGCTGATTGGTTTTTAAAGGCTGACGATGATACGTAAGTTGAATATCTTGAAACAATTAACTTCTAAATTTTCAAACTTGTTTTTTTTTACATATTTTAGTTACGTAGTTGTTGAGAATTTAAGGTACATGCTGTATCCTTATTCACCTGATACTCCTATATATTTTGGTTGTAGATTTAAACCATTCGTGAAACAGGTAAAATATTTGATTGTTTAAATTTAAGAACATTTATATTGATTTAATGATTACTAAACTAAGCAAACAGACTTATTTCCTCTTAAAATTTTTTTCAATTACACTCACTATGTGTCATGCTCGAGCATACTTCAGAAAAAGTATTTGCGAACTTGTGTCCAACTGAATCAACAGTGTCTCCAAACGAAGTACATAATATCTTATTTTCAATTAAATCTGCCACAACTCCCGCTCCATTTTATTGGATGGTGTAGAACTAATGACTAACCAATCGCTTAACTTTTTAGGCGTGACATTAACCAAAGACTTGCGATGGAATTGCCACATATTCCAAATCACGGAACAAGCATCCCCTGCATCTGGAATTTATTCTCTTGTTTTTCTTTGATCAGCTCGTGGTCCAACCGGGAGGTCTCCGAAATAGATACGCTGCTGCCGGTGCCGCTGGGTCTCAAACTCCATTCACGTTTTGTTCCTAGATAGCTGATAATCGTTACTTCTTTATGTGGCCCTTGATATTCTTTAGCCAGGTTTTCTTCGATACAGACCCCTGAATTCTCCAGTCTGTCAGACGGTCTTGCCAGAGAAGTTAACGTGGCAAGCGGTTATCATCCATTCGGCAAATATGTCCAAACCTACGTAGTCGATGTTTTTGTATTTCTTCTTCGATCACTGACTGTTGATCGCATCTTTGTCTCATTTCGAAGGCGATCGTAGAGTGAGACACTTGCATCGCATTTGGAAGACCTCGAGCTTGTTGACGTCCGGCTTGAGCAGTGTCCACGTTTTCGATCCGTAAAGAGGAATCGGAAGGATGGACGTTCGATAAGGGGTCGTCCATAAATTACGTGAGGCGATTTTTCGACCTCCGTCAACTCAACTGACGGATATAGCAATATCTTAAGGTCCCCATTTATACACAGGTCGCCGGCAGGCCGAAGTCTCAAAGTTTTCGCCTTGAGGCCAAGTATCACCAAACACGCACCGGGGCCTGCAGTCCTGCCTGATATGAATTTCTATTCACTCTCAAGCCGTGAATTTACAGCAAGAATTCACGTCGTATCCGCCGGAACCCACCCCCCTTTCGCCACGTGACATTGGATGAGATTCGGCTCGTCTGCCTAAACGCCTCACGTCATTAATGGAGACCCCTAAAGGCGTACTTTCGTTTTGATGGCAATATTTGTTCGTTTCCATATCAACCACTTGTGAGAGGCGAATATTGCTGTTGCCTGGCCGATGTGGCCGTCGATGCAACTTTCATTTCCTCAACCAATGATCTCAAATATTTGAACATCGGATCTGTTCGATTTGGGCTCCATCGAGGTAAACACTGGCTTCCGGTCCGTCCATCGAGAGCACTTTGGTCTTTTCCGCATTGATTTTTAACCCGTACGATCGAGCGGTGCGGCAAAGGTCGTATAAAATGTCCATTGCTTCGGAATCCGTGTCGGCGAAGACGGCGCCAGCGTCGGCGAACATCAAGTCAGATAGTCGGAACTCCGCGTCGTCCATCGGATGCTTCCCGCATATTCGCGTCGATCATAACGTTCGAGAGAGGTGGCGAAGCGACGTCTCCTTGTCGGGCACCTGTTTGAATCGGAAATTCCTCGGATAAGTCGCTTCGAATACGAACGCTGCTGGTAGAGCTTAAAATGAAAACGACCCCCGTGTCGTCTGCCACAACGAATTCTTTCTTCCATTAGCTGACGGAGAGCGAATATTTGATCAATGCAAGCTTGATGTGGTCTAAATCGCGCTTGTTCTTTCTGGCTCGTTTGCTCTCGATGTTTCTGTAGCCTCGATTGTATGATTTTCGTAGATACTTTGCCGTCGTTCGAAAGAAGATTAACTCGCGATCATTCTAGCATTCCCAAGTGTCGCCTTCATTCAAAATTGGAACAACGATCGCTTTCTTCCACGCCTATGTGTGTTATGAGGACATGGAGTTGTTGTGATAGACATCATCTCCGGCATTGATCATCTCGGCGGTTACTTTATCGGTTCGTATGCTGAATCTTGTGGCAAATCGTGGTTGTACAGCTGGTCGATGAATTCTTGCTAATGCTGTAGGCGCCCATGGGGAGAGATCACGAAAGTTCAATCTGATTTTTTGATGTAGTCTAACCGCCGGATTGTCTGGTGCAGCGTCCGGTACTCGGGTCTTGACGTCGCTTGTTCCATGTCGGCAGCAACGATATTCCAGTATGCTTCTCGTTCCGTTTTCATTTTCTGTCGAACTTCTTTGTTCAATTGCCGGTATCGGTATCGACGTGTTTCATTCGTTTCCGCTGGTCGACGAGGTTCAGCCAGCTGTCCGACATCCATGGCTGTGTCATCTTATGGATAGGTGGATACAACCCCATTGCATACCCCACAATGGACTCCGATAATATCCTTTCTTCTACATCGATTTTGTTGGATAATGCCATTTGAAACTCTCGCCAGATGGTCGGGTCCCGTAGGGAGACCCAATTCTTCTTGGCTGATAGTGGCGCCGTTTTCAGCGCTCTTTGTAAACGCATCTGTAATTTCGTTCGAACAAAATAATGTTCCGATCCGCAATCGGGCCCACGCATTGCACGTACCTCTTTGAGAGTCGATCGGAATCTTGCGTTAATCATAACGTAGTCTAACATCGCCGAGACGTTGCCGGATGGACTTCGCCAGGTGAATTGATGTTTGAGTGGATGGTGGAAGATGATGTTGTACACGATCAAATTCTTAGGCGCTACATATGAAAGGAGGCGTAAACCGTTGTCGTTAATTTCTCCGTGTCCGAATTTGCCCATCATTCCTTCGCAGTTGGTTCGATCTGCACCTGAATGTGTATTAAAGTCCCCCGCGAGTGTGATTAATTCGGTTCGAGGTATCGTATCCAGCGTCTGTTAAAGCTGATCCCAAAATTCATCCTTGTTCGCGTCCGGACTGGTCTCGGTTGGCGCATAAATGAATACGATATGAGGCTTGATCGTTCCATCGATAGTTAAAACCGCCAAACGCTCGGATATCGCTTGGAATGCGCCAATCTTGCTGCCGGCCGTCGATCGACCATAAACTCGACTCCGGCCTCTTGTTTCTCACCACCGGAATAGTAAAACCTTATTGTTTCGACAACGATTGTTGACAGTACGATCGTAAATACCCTGGATCCGGTTAGTCGTAGTTCCGGTATCGCAGCAACTGATATTTTGCATTTCGATAATTCCATTGCTATAATTTCCTTTTGACCGACGTGATGTCTTGTTCGTACATTCCACGCGGCGAATTGAATTTCCATTTTCGGTGTGACTAATTTAGGTCTTTGGCCAGTAACCCACTTCTCAGCACCATCTCTATCCCCCAGCGCTTGCGCATCGGCTGCCCCGGATGGTAGCATTACTTCGTATATCCGTCCGGTTTCTTGTCTAGTTTCTTCGGTTGCCCGATTCTGGTCAATTCAACTTGGGACCAGACGACGGTGGAGGAGGATATTCTTACTACGGGCAAGTTCTTCCTCCACCTTGACGTGGTTAGATAAAATAATAAAAAGATATTTTAAGCTCATCGGCGGCTCCACGATGGACCTTATCTCTTCAAGGGCATGAGTTTGAAGTATTAACCTTTGCCCTGCTAAGCCCTACTCCTTTTTCTGAGCTTGAGATTGGCAGGATAGCCTGAGGAAATTGGTGTTTTTTAAGAAAATGTGCTCCCTTTCCGAAAATCCTTATTTCATATCTAATGGACAATAATATATGGACTCTCCTACTATTATTATTACAGTCTATTAATTTTCTAAATTATTCATTGAAATTTTCCAATTTTAAGGGATATATGTCTGGTGGAGCCGGTTACGTGTTAAGTAAAGAGTCAGTTCAGCGTTTCGTAAGGGACGCCATACCAAATAAGGAGTTGTGCCGCAGTGATAATGAAGGCGCTGAAGATGTAGAAATTGGTAAATGTTTAGAAAAGGTTGGTGTAACAGCAGGTGATTCTCGTGATACAAATGGCCGTGGACGGTTTTTTCCATTTGTACCGGAACATCACTTAATACCTGGCCATGTTGATCCAAATTTCTGGTATTGGAATTATATATACTATAAGTCAAAAGAGGTAAGATTCTAATTATTATTATTTAGTTAAATCTTTTATTATATAAATACTTTTTTTTATAAAATAGGGATTAGATTGCTGTTCGGATCATGCGGTATCATTCCATTATGTACCGCCAAATCAAATGTACGTATTAGATTACTTAATATACCACTTACGGCCTTATGGTATCGTGTTCACACCCGATACATTGCCTGATAAAATAATAATCCAAGAGGAAAGCACAAAATTAGGTAATATTAATAACAATAATAATAATAATCAAACTGGCAAAAGGCATATTACAAATTAGACTTTTTTGTACGATATTATATCCTTTTATCAGCTAATTGACTTTGCAATTAGGGATAATTTGATACCAGTGTCAAAAGTGATAAAAAGAATAGCAAATAATGGATTAATATTATTATTTTTTGTTTGTATATAATGGATTTACGCATTCGCATCTTATTGATATTTTTTTTAGTAGATTAAAGTATTTTATTATAGTTTGTTTTCTCTCATGCTAAAAAAAACTCTACTTGAATAATATAATTTGATATTTCTGAGAGAAAATTGAATAGTTAATAGCCATATTATGAGTTATCTTATATTATTATATTTAAACAATATGAGTGCGTTGTCTAATGATTTTATCTGGCCCCCATAATGCGAAAGGTGCTATATAGATCAGTGCATACTATATAATTTGACATATTTGATAGGTGATGTCTCCTTTCTTATTTTTGTCTTATTTTGAAATGTTACCATTAACTGTCTTAAGCATTCGATTCAAAATGCTTCTATTAAAGAAGATTAAAGCTCAATGAATACATTAATCTAAAACTTAGTATATTGCCATTAGTTGGATTTTATAACTCTTGGTAGAAGTCACTAACAATTATTACGTTAGAACTTCATAGCGCAAGAGTGATCTTGACTCATTGCAATGACAGACTACTGAGTAATGTTGTGTGCAACAGCTCTGCCTCCTCTCGAAATTGCTAAATGTTGGTCTCGTAAATTATTATAATTTCATTGGTTCATTAATTAATTCTTTAAATAAGCATACTGCACTAACTCTGATCGACAGATACGCTGTCATACGATGTTGATCGACAATTGGAGTTTGTACGTCTTAGGCTATTCCTACACGAGGGACTATGGCCTTGTGCCCACTAACTTAGTCAACGAATCTTGTTCTTTTAGCTTTGCATAACCCTCTCGGCTTGTTCTTCTGTTGCTGGGTGATAAGTAGCGTTACGTCCATGTATTATACGCATCCAAATCAAAGTTTTTTTTCCATTTCTAATAAAATCTTTCGTCGGTTTTAGTGGACAGTCTAGCAGCGACGGCTATACGATATCTTAACATCCTAGGCATTACATTAATCGAGGGTCTTTGGTGGAATAACCACATGTTCAAAAGCCTCTTTAGATAAGCTAAGCCACCTTATGAATATCGCAGCCTTGGCAGAATTTTACCCTTTTTACTACAGCTACTATTTCATAGTTTTTCCAAAAACAAAACTAGTCGAGTTCTCAAACATTAGGTTCATCAGCACTCTCAAGACTCCCCTTAATATAGCCTATTCTAGATCATATTGCTACGGGACATTGCTCGAGCACTACATTATTACACGACTAACTGAGTCAAGTGTCATATTTTGTGTTAAGGAAAAGAGGGATCTTCATTAAGGAATACGTATTATATGCACAAAGATACAGGCATTCCATTATTGAGAATAAAGTAACCATATTTCTCCCGATTGAATTAAAATTTAACCCTGCGTGTGTACTCTATAGTTTTCGAGACATGGTGTGTGCGCTGGATCTTTTAGGGAACAGCCAGGTTTTCAAAGTTTTCTCAGCTTTCAAAATATCTGTATATATTCTGAGATTTCAAAAGAATATAGTGTCTTTGGCGTGGGCTTCAAAAGGTTGAATTAATTAAGCACCTGAAAGTGGGAAATACGTAAAATACTACGGCATGTCATAATACCGAACGGTAATTATTTGGCACAAAATGAATTTTTATTGTTGCAAATACAAAAATTATAAAATCCAAAAGCAAATCATATGAGCAAGCGCAAACGATATCAAAGTTTTCCCAATCAAAATTTCCCTTCCAATAAGGCTTTCATTTTATCAGCTTAACAAAAACATAATGAGGAACAAAACAGGAATTTACAGTGCGCAATTGTAGCAAAAGTGCGTTCGATGATTATCGCAAACCGGTGCTTCGCACGATGCATAACAATACATTGTTTTCTTTTCCAATTGCAAAAAGAACACCGTATTCTCTATTCTAGGTTTTCCGTTGAAATGGGGCCACTTTCGTTTACCTCGAGAATATCGCCAAATGCGGCCTCATCATCCTGCGAGCTAATTCTTTTAAAAAACCGCGACGGTTCACGGCTGAGTTAGCTTTCTCTTAAATTTATTTAAAATAGCGCTGTTCACGCCTGCCTGATCCAGCATCCCAAAAAAAGCGTGGCGTGGCGTCACCATGACGGTAGCAGCTGGTTGTGTAAAAGTCGCTGGTATTTCGGGTTTATTTTTGCGCAACGTTCCAACCATTGTCAAGGAGTAACTGTCTTTCATTCTCGGAAAATCTTCATGGACATAAACCAGTTGTCGCAGGTGACGTTAGGTTGAGGATTCTGTAGCTGCTCAGTCAATTTTTTAATGCAATAACTCGGCACGGTGTCTCTCCTGGTTGTTTCCACCTTCCAAACATAAGGATCAGCGTTTAACATGTACGATATTTGAACGTCATTGCAGGTGACAATTTTTATTCCGTATTTATTCGGCTTAGTACCAACGTATACTTTCGCTCCGAAATGGCCACGAAATCCCAGAAGTTGCTCGTCGATAGTACAATAAGTAGATGGCCAAAAGCACCTCTTGCAATTTGCAATGAATGCATCCCTCAGATCTTTCATGGGGACTGAAGCGTATTCTGATCTTCTTGCATTTCGCGTATTATTGTCGTTGCACCGAAGATTTTGTAATAGACATTGAAATCAACGTTCCTGCACAACTGCTCGGTACAAATTATACCCGAACTTAGGGCTCCACAGATCTTCTAAATTTGTGTGATTTTTCTTTTCCAGACTGATAATATCGGTGATTTCACAAAATGTAGGACGATTGTCAACGTGAACTCCTTGTCTTCGATCGATTTCTTCATTGATATGCTGAACAATAATTTCGAGCATCTGTGAAATAAATAATAGGGCAAACGCTTCCAAGTGTGTTTTGCTATATTTCTCGCTTCATTATTCGTGGACGATAAGTAAACTCGAAGCTTTTCCCTTAAAAATAGATCGTCGACGGCCTTGCCAGTCTTGGTTGTCGCTGAGAGTCTACTTTTCGCCCTTACGAAAACTCGTTTTTTTTTTGGTTGGTTGAAGTCGAGGTCTTCGTCGCAATTCTGCTCGTCGGGCACTTCTTCCTGAACTTCTTCTCCATTGGCTTCGTTTGAACTAGGTTCAACCTAAAATACGTCAGGGCTATGGTCGCGTGAATTGTTCATAGTCTGAGATGCACTTCTTTCACTCATCTTCAAAAACTGTTATAACAAAAAACTCCAGTGTACACACGCAGGGTTAAGATTTCTTGCCATTGTGTGAGATTGTGTCAATTTTATGAGCCATATTTAAAACTATCTTAAAATACTTTCCAACAAGTATAACATGTCGTGTATAGCTAACGTTGCTAGTGCTTTACGAATTTGATACATTAGAAATTGTTTTAGTCTAAAATTTGTTGAAACTGATTTACTATAAGAACATACTCAATCTACTTAGATTTTTGTTTAACCATTTCTTAGGAGCCTCTTTTTAAAGATAAATCATTACATTATTTAAAATTATCCGAATTTTAATATGGAAATAAGTGTATATTTCCATATTAAAATTCGGATAATTTTAAATAAATTAGTAACTAAAGTATAAACTTCACAACATTAATAATGTATTCCGCTACTCTTTCTACTTTCTCGAATATAATCCCCATATATGTATAATATCCCCTAAAGACAAAGTCAATTAGAGTTAACAAACCTAAAAACAGTGTGTTCATGCACTCTCAATATACCAAGGGGAGATAGATAAGCTGTCAAAATACCATAGCACAAACCAAATGGGGTGAATTTAGCTGTAGAGATGTAAAAAGTTTTTTTTATTTAAATATTCCCCTTAAAATATATGTTTAATTTTTTTTATAAAAAAAATGCCCTTTACTAGTTCTTAGTTTATACATAACCAAAACCAAATAAAATACCAAAGTTATATTATTGTAAAAAAATGAAATTCTTGCCATCTCCTTGAATATAAATAATATAAATTAGAATTAAGATGATAGTTTTAAGATTTACATAATTGAATTGAAGTGAAGTGTTTTTTTTTTGTGGGAAAAGTATCCAATTAATTATTTATTGATTTTATTACTTTATTATTTTTTTTTATATTTTTAAAGAATGTCATGAAATGCTATTTTATTTATTAATTATCCATACACACAGTCATGTGAAGTTATTTGTTTTTGAAAGCATAGCTTACAAAATTTATTATAATTATCCTTTTAATGGTTGATGGATTAATCGACAATTCAGTTTTTGATTTTTAAATTATTTTTATAACACAAATGCCAAAATGCATAACTATAGTAAAACTATTTCCCTTTTTCGAAATTGTTTTCGGAGAATGCCGCGCTGGATTTTGTGGAAAATTCAAAATTCAAAGTAGTTAGCATATAGCAAAAAGAAGTCAAAACTTAATTTTCCCTTTTTGCAAGGCCTCGCCACCAGTAGTTTTTAATTTACTCTGGACATGAAACAAAGATATTTAAATTCAACGGAAAATTTTATAAGAATTCAACAGAAAGTTTATTTTAAATACACTTAAACCTGTGTGACCACTTCCCGAAGAATCCACCTGGGTCGAACTCACTCTCTCCACGCTCCACTCCATGATGCACCTTAAGTGTCGTCCAAATTTTAAAACTAAAACGTCGGATGTCATTAAAATTTGATCCCCGATGCGGAAAAGGCGGTGCTGTGTGAATGTCAGTGAAAAATTTATCACGGAAGCCACTGCCGTTGCGGATATATGTGGAACGATCTATGTCCGTATTCGACGCACTAGTTTAACCGACGCTAACACTTTCAAAGGAGACGTCTTTCTTCAGAACTCCCGAGGTGTGCAGGTGTCTGATAGAGGTTGACTTCTTATCATAAATACCTGCAGTATACCCTAAATGAAAGAAATGCGTTATTTGGGTCCTCTGCCCTTCCGAATCTCAATCGGTGCTAGCTTACAGCGTTGTGTCTGATAATCAACCTAGTCAGTGCCTTGACATCCTCGATTCTGCTGGCGAACAATTCTCTTACACCTTTGGGAGCCGGTTCAATAATAAACGACCTGGAGATCAAGACCAGTCCAATCCAATGTTCGGTATATTTCGGCAGCATAAGATCGTGTAGAATCCTTTCACCAATCTGGTAGTAGTAGTATCGGTGGTCGGTTCTGGACCGAGAAAATAGTGTCAGATTCCTTCCTGGCCAAAGCGGATGACTGTTCATTGACTGACCGTGACCCATAACGTGAGAGTCCCTGGGTCACCAAGGGACACGTTGGCACTCCCAAATGAATTTGAACTTGGTCCTAGGGAACTTTATCACTCTAGTTGTCTGGTAGGATAAAGATCTGCTTGTTAGCATAGGCCCCTGTGTTGAAAGTCGAGTCATGTTTCGTGACAAGTCGTTTGAGTTGAAGAGTGTGCCTTTTCAATCGAATTACGACTTTTAGCACAAGGGACTAGAGTGGAAATGCTAAGTTGAGTTAATGCCCCTGTACTGAAAGTGGTTCTACTGACACGTTCCTTTCTTTAACTCAAAAGACTGGTCACGAAACACGACTCGATTTTCAGAAAATATAGAGTGCTCCCCTGCGTGAAAGGCAGTAGACCAAGCTGAACTCTCTATTTAAGTAGAGCCTTTCGCCGCAAATGCCATATAATAATCATACCAACGTCTGTCTAGAAGCCAGCCCTGTGATAATCTAAGGAAGACTGAGGATTGACTTTCTTTTATGTTAAAAAAAAAGAGGCCTACACATTTAAGATTGTGAGATCTTTTCCATAATGCTCCCAAATATAGAATGTCCTCTTGAAAATCATTGTTAAAACGGCCTTTCGATCTCTCATCGGATCCGAACAGCCAGTCGTTGTTTTGTTTTGTTCGTTACAAATAGAACAACTCTTCTGTAGAACTTTCGCAGTCAATATTTCCGAACCTCTACGGCTTTATTTATTATTATTATTATTATTATTATTATTATAAGTACAAGTACATTATTTTGTATCATTATAAATAATATTTACAAAATCCCCACTCAGTCAGCGAAGCTGGTATGAGAGTTCGGGAGCGCTTATTAACTAGTTCAAAATCATTTTTAAAAGCTTAGAAGTCCTATTTGAAAAGTGGTGTGAAAAAGTGAAAGAGAAATAAATAAAAATGAATAAATAATATAGATAGATAAAAATAAATAAATAAGAAAATTGATATATAAAAAATTATTTGATGCGACGACGTGAATAGTTTGTGAGCGCCGTTTAGATTATTTGCCTTTCTTGCCTGAAGTTGACTATCGTTACATACAGTATTTCACATTTGTCCCCCTAGTTAGACTACGGATATGACAACAAGTCGATCGCGACACATTTTTGTGATAAAAAAGATCTTATGTATACAAAAGTTGGCTTAAAACCTTCTGCTGTCCGGAGAAAATCTCATTCATCAGGATTTGCGGTATCTTACACTACAATTAAATGTTGTAGCAAGATTATGCTAAGTTCTGTAATTTTTAAATTTGCAGTCATTTATTTTTCATGTTTTTTTTTTGCGGTTAAAGTTTTTTAAATTTGCTTCTTAAATTTGATTGCGGTCTGCACATCTGTGAACATGTTTGGTCAATAACTCGATAAAATCTCTCTATACTATTCACCATAGTCTCAAATACCCAAACACAAGCCCACATTATGCTACAGACATATGCACTCGTCGCTTAGTTACTTGTAAAAGACTAGGCTAAATCCAAGTACGCAACTGTCGGTCAGCGAAAATTCGCCGTATCCTTAATCCTGTAGTCGCTCTCAGGTACCTAAAGGCGAGCTGTGAGTTAATTATCTATTCCCATGCTTGATTCTTACGGATATGCTTTCCCAGATTGCTGATCAGGGCGGTTTTAGCTTGATCGATCTCAACGAGGCGTAGCCTCAACATATCATACATTGTGATCCACCCGAAAGGTGCTGAGACACCACATGTTGTTCTGAACACCGTGGACCCATCTTACAATTCACAATGAAGTGGCCTACCTTCTTTCCTTTTTAGGAAAGGTTGTTACCAAATAACAGCTTCGGAGGAGGGGGTGTGTTTGTTTGACTACCCACCCGGGGCCCAACACAATCCGCCGGCACTGGAAAAAGTACTAAAAAAGTCTAAGGGATTAGAAGCGTTTAGCCATATTAGAACAAATTCGCATTAAAAGCGTATTATCGGACTGGACTTTTGTTTGGTGTTATGCAATATTTCGTGCTATCAGTTTTCGTTTTAAGTGAACTCCACTGTACTTTACTCTTTGAAGATGCTAACAACCCAATAATCATATTGCCGAGGTGCAAAATGTTGGAAACAAGATAATTACATACATTTTTAAAACGAAATATTTGTCATAAGATTTAAATTTTCTTCTAAACTAAAATTCCTTTTTATATAAATAGTTATTATTATGGATGATATTTTGTTTAACTCTTAAACCTACGCTTTTCATTCTCAGCAGTTGTTACTTTTAAAACTTGAATTAAGTAAAAAAAATCTCAAAAACTGTAGAATAAAGTTTTTATATGATTAAATTTGGATACTTTACAACTGGAATTTGAATGAATGTGAAAAATAATATTAAAAAATATATTCTGTAAATGAATTTAGAATAAAAACCCAAAGATACAAGATTTTATATTAAAAAACAAAATCATAATCAAATTCACCAAAGAAAATGCCATTTAATGTATAAATAAGATAACTAAATTATAAAAGACACACACACACAAACACAAAAAAAAATGAAAATCTATAATAGAAAATAATTTTTAATTACATTAAATTTAAATTGAACGAAACTTTGAAAGAAATTAAAATGTAGATAGTAGAATTTATAAAATTATTCAGGGAATCTACTTTCATATAAGAAC
Source organism: Thereva unica (assembly GCA_949987705.1). Taxonomy (NCBI): domain Eukaryota; kingdom Metazoa; phylum Arthropoda; class Insecta; order Diptera; family Therevidae; genus Thereva; species Thereva unica. The sequence goes on along the minus strand of OX465285.1, from coordinate 24,528,712 downwards.
TCTAACGTTTTCTCGTCAATTTTGTAAATTCTCTAGTCTTTTTTTTATTTAGTCTATTTTTTGTTTTTTGAATCTCTTAAATATTATTACTTTCGAGAAAAAGAAAGTTTATGCAATTTTTGAGATATAAAGAATGTTACATTATTCTTCAGGAAATATTTTAAGTGTTTGTGAAAACAACATTTCTACATACATGATTTTTATTTATAAAATAAATAAATTATATGAATTAAAAAAATTGTTTAATCTTTGCAGTTGAATTGAAGACTTTTATTTATCAAGTTTTGCTTAGCATATTGCAAGTGGAATGAAGTAAAAACTAAGGTAATTTGTTGTTGTTCAATTAAAAATAGTATTTTAAATTTTTTCTATATCTAGAGTTTCGTTTGCATAAGGAATGGCTTTTTTTTTCAATAACAAAAATGATCTTTCACTGTTTCAGCAAAAATTTGATTTTCAGACTCAATTAAAAAAAACTGGTGGCAGCGGTGGGATAAAGTATCTTGCTACGGGATTGTCCTAAAGAAACCATCAATATCCAAAGAAAAAGGGGTAAAATAAATGGCAGGCGTTCGACAGACACCGACCAGGTCCTTAAAGCACCACGAACACACGTTTACTCAACACGACAGAGCAGGCGAACTAAACAAGCTAGAGCGATGGCAAATATATCAATGGAGAGGGGAAGGATGCCGAGAGAAGAGAAAGGGAATTTCAAGGTCGCAGGGTTACCACAATCGCGGCAATATAATCAGTCTCATTACTTAATTGTCACACCTCGTACATATATGGGATTTAAGATCAGTTATTTACAATTGGGAACCGAACTAGTCTTCCAATGCTAGGTTAATCTACAGGAACTACGCCAGACGTAAACTTGCTTACGCCCTTTAATCCCTCATGAGACATAGGGCGGAAGCAATTGACTTTCAGCAGACTTTGATTTGCACGACACGACAGCTCTCAGCTCTGACCAGGATCTCTCAGTTTTTGCGGCCTCTGCTAGTAGAGTTCTCCTCCATGTTGTTCTAGGTCTTCCGGCTCGACGGGTGACTTTCTATGTTTCGCAACCATACAAGAGAGCTGCCTTGCTTTAACGTTGGAGTTGAACAGCCGCAATTTGGTGTGCGGAGCAGGCATGCATATGCGCCTCGTGCTTTATTTATTCTGGAACTGACATCTTCTTCTGCCCCGCCATTTTCGGTAATAATGCTACCGAGTTAGCAGAATTTATTTACCAGTTCCACGTCACGGTTATTCAGCGCAGTTCGTTCAAGGGTGTTTGCATTTATCCGCATTTTTTTGTTTCATTCGGATTGAGCCTTAAGCCTGCTGGACTACGTTGGTTTTCTTGGATATAACCGATGCTCGTTTCCGCTTTTGCTGTTAATATAGCGCCCTTTGTTGTGCTCCACAGTTCTTCGCTATTTGTGTCGTCAGTAACGGTTTGCTGGTTTAAGATTTGTTGTAGATTCCCAAGAAATTCTCGCGGCGTATAGTTGCTACCACACTAAAGCTCCTGAAATCCTCAAGAATAGTTACCTATCTGTGGCTGACGGCCACGTGGTCTATCTGATTTCTCGTTCTACCATCGGAGGATACCAGGTCTCATTGTGTATCTCCTTGTGACAAAAGTAAGTTCCACCTACCACGAGTTGGTGGGAACTACCGAAGTCCTGACGAAAAGGTCTATTGAAATTGATAAATAGTCGAGCCTAAGCTCTTCTCGTGATCGTACTGTTAAGTATTATCTTCACAAGTTAGGAATGATCACTTGCACGACAGGACAGGACAACCATAAGCTAAGATTAGTCAGATTAAGGCTTGATAGCAGATCACCTTGACCCGTGGGCTTAAGTGTCTGTTGTAAAAAGCCTTCTTTGCCTTGGCAATAGCAGTACTTACATTTCTATTGAAATATAGGTATTGATACATCCAAAGCTCAAGGTATGTCACCTCCAATTTATTTTCTAATCCTTGTGTAGCATTGTTCGATATTTTGAGGGTTTTCCAGTTCCTCCGCAGTCTCAAAATTCAGGCATGCTCACTGTCATGAAGTTCCAGTGTGTGTCTGATACCAGTTTGGCCGCGGCATGAATGGTGTCATGACCAGCCCTGAAACCGAATTGGTTATCTGGAATTATCTTCTTTTCCTCAACCCATTTGGCTAATAACACTGTTGTACAGAATCGATTTTTAAATTCTACCTAAGAAAACCCTTTACAGCATTTGTAAAGGACATCAAGACGATTCAGAATCCAAAATTTCAAACAATTCTATATAAAATTTAAAGAGTTATTAACAAAAAATGGTCTAGTGTTTATATTTTTGTTATTGTTTATTTACTTGTTAAACTTTGCTATTTAGTTTTTCGTTCACGTGTTTATTATTTCAAAATTTGTCTGAACGATGAAATACCGTTCCTTAGCATTCCCAGGTCACTTCGTCCCTTTTATACCTGGCCAGGTATAAACCTTATCTACTTTTACTTTTGACTCGAACACCGCAAGGCAAACATTCTGCTTAATGAGCCGATTTATAACTTTTCTTTTCATTTTTTGGTCAAATTTTCGTTTTAACAACTTTATTATTAATTATTATAATAAAATATTGACAACGTAAAACGTTTTAATTAATTATTCACCACTCCTATACCAAAAACCAAGTAAATTGGACAATATTTTTTTCCTTTCTTTTCAAACTTTAAACATTAATAACTTTGATATTTTTTTTATGAATTTGCATACAACTTTTTCGAAATATCATAATTAAATACAATGAACCCATTCTGCTTAGTCTCGACCTTAGGTAGAATTCGCTGTACAACAGTGTAATCTATTAATGACTGTTTCAAAAACTTTGCTGATATTCGGCAGCAAACTTATTGACAGGTAATTGGTAGGGTTGGTTTTATCTTTACCTTTTTAGGTATTGCATACACCACTGTCATTTTCCAGTGACCTGGGAAATGGGCGTTGTTTAATACATTATTAAACCAGGGGGTCAGATGGAATACAATAAACTCCAGCCGACTTCTTATTATTCAGTCGACGGAATTTTAGCAGGAAGTCGATTTTTTCAATAAACCGAGTTTCCTTGGACCTCGGCAATATCTTTCGCTGGGCAGTATTCATGTATAATTGTTCGATTCTCAAGTTTCCAAGATTCGATTTCATTAGATAAACTCAAGTGGTTCACCAAGACCCTATTCTCGAGATTAAAATTCGTACGAGCACAAGTGCTCACCGAATAAATTTCCACTAAATCTACTTTCTCCTGCGCGTCCTCTATGCAGTAATTATCGTCGACATGGCTGGGTTTTTCCGGATCTATGTTCACAGACCTCAGCATTTTGTTAGTTGGAGTCCTAGGGATACGTAACTTGTCCATTCGGTTATGTGTTTTAAAAATTTTATTTCTCTGTGGGAACATGCTCGCGCTATTAGTTTGAATAGCATAAATCCTTTTGTTCCAGTACAGATTCACAGACTGTGAAAATTGTTGTCTTAGAAGTTGTTGGAGATTTTTAATAACTGAAGTTACAATCCCGAAACTGACGGTGTAGGGCTTTCAGTCTCGCCAGTGTTCGACTTTTCTGTTTTAGTAGTGCATCGATTGTAGCGTTTCTGTAATAGTCTGTACTGTTCTTTTTCTTTGTTCTTGGTATGGTTTTGTGCATCGTCTGTATAGTGAGATTGACCATATCTTTCAGATATTCAACAATTTCATTGTTTGCCAAAATCCTAGTTGTTGGAGGCAAACGTCCGTTATTCTGTATTGCCCTTTTCATAGCCTTCTCGATTCTTGACCAGTGCATCGTCTTACGGTACTGTCGTTGGACAGTTTGCCTCATTCACTCTCACACACTCACTCTCGTTACAGTCCTGGTAGACCCATCCTTGAGTCTAGCAAGCACAAATCCAAAAAAGACGCACCTCTTAGATATGATTTTATATCCGTAGCAAGCAGATTAAGTTTCCGCTGAATTCTGTGTTGGCTCAACCAGTCGTTCAGTTGGTTGCCCCTGGTGTTAGCCGTTGGATGTCCCCATGCCGCGTGTCGTGCGTGTTTGGGGTGCGCACGCGGCGATTAAATACAGGGGTGGTAGCATGTAAGTTGCTTCAATCGACCTTACAAAAAATATTGAATTTTTGTATGAAGAGGTCGATTGAAACAACTTACGTGCTACCACCCCAGTGATCTGCCACCAGACACAGGAATGTATATAACACACGCTTCTAACACATTTCTATATCCCTGCTATACCTGACTTTATGCTTCAGGGAGGTCTTTATTAATAGTAATAGGCCTCGGCCTCGTATGGAATTAGGTCGATCATCCATTTTGTGCCTTTCGCTTAGTTTAGTTTCACTAGCCAAAGCACATTCGGATTTTGGTTCTGCAAAAGAGTTAGTAGATTCGCCCTTCTCTCATTTCGTATCAACAAGTTCGCATTCGGCCATCAAAATTCAGCCGTGAACTGTCATCGACTGCAATCGACTCGGTTCACTGCAATGAGCATCGACCTTTTTCGATTTGATATTCGTTCGACGGTTTGACGGGAATTGGACTATGGGCCATAGGCTATTTTCAAAGCTTAGACAGGGATACGTTTTCTAGGTTGCAGTGCTCGCGGGACTGTTTGGTTCTAACACTATGAGATGTAACGCTAATCTATCTATGTATATAAGTCCGAGTTTGGAGCAGGTCTAGCCGTAAACAGATTCTTTGTGCGACTAGACGACAATTTGTTGGACTGTTGACTGAATTCTTACAACAAGGTCATTGTTAGTTTGTAGATTCTTTACGTCCAATTGGATTGGAAATAGAAAGTTTGCTTGCTGCAATGGTTTTAAAATAATCAACAAAAGCATTGTGCAATATTTTTTAGTGAACTCCAACTTAGCAAAATCAAAATTATAATAAATCCCCTTTAAGCTGACTCAGCATTCGGATCCAATTCTCATTCCTCCTTTCACCATACGAGCTCACATTTCAAATGCAGCTCTTGCACCTGAACCTAATCCTGTCTCTTTTTATGTATATTTATTATTGTTAAATTTATCGTTATTAACAGGTTTAATAAACATAAAAAACCAACTAAAATCCAATCACCATCTATAAAAGTTTATTTATCTGCTGTTAATGGTTCGACATAGGCCATCATCGAGGGAATTAGTTTGTTCAATTTTTCTTTTATTATGAATTACGACATCACCGCCGCCGATCTGAATGGCTTCGGAGCACAATTATATAGCATCTACTATACTACTAAGTCATGGTGGAGACCTGAATATTCTGCACTTAATGTGTCATTGTAGTGTACCAACGGTCGAGTGTCAATTAATTTAGTCAAAGTGGTTAAAAAACTTGTCGCTGCCATGTTCGGCAATCCTCTTGGTACATTTGTCATAGAATTGTGAACTTTTCAGATTAATTCTTAATGTAGGTAGCCAAGTGTCACCTATTTTAGTATTTTTTTTTGTTCAGTTGCTTTTATTTTCGCAGGAATTTATCGGCCAGTCGTCGACACTGAATCATGCTGAGAGGTGGCTTAATTAAATCGATGCAGGCATGTACATTGTAAGTAGAAGTAAGAAGGTTGAAGTGAATTTTATTAAATATTTTGTGGAAACCCGTGAAGGTTAAAAATCAATCATGGAACAAACATAATCGAGATCCATTATGTCAGAGCAATGCATTTTGATTAATGAAATGCGAATGGGATTTGTTTTGTGATATTTGATATTTTTGTAAGGAATATTTATGAATAAGATAAATTCGATTCGAGGTGACAGGCAGGATATCCCGGACACTGTCTAGACCAATCAATATCTATAATGGACTGCGTCCAAGATATCATCATACTCAAAACTGCCTTCTACGTATGTTTTTTTCCATTTGTATAGAAGATCGATTGTTTAGAAGCCCCTCCTATTGACCAATATGTATGCTTAGTTACATAGGCAAAATTTTTGAGCAGGTGATCTGCAACAGAAAGAGAAGGAGGTCGGTTGGACGAGCAATTCGGCTTTAGAAACGCAAGGTAAACCACTGATGCAGTCATCATAGTGGTGATGCAAGGATAGCCCTCGACCTCAAAAATGCTTTTAATCGGCGAGATAGAGTAAAATAGTCGAGGCATTGATCAAGTTGTAACTGCACTAAGTAATCGACTACCTTCGGGATTTTTTGTTTTAAGGAATGGGGGACAACCCTTATGGTGAACACATGTTAGGCCTATCGTGTACGTACCCCACTTGCGAAACAAACTATAATCCTACATTCGGCCTCTTCTCGAATACAACTCCCTCATTTGAGGCGGCGCTCCAATAACAACCTTAGCATGGTTAGATAAGGTCCAAAAAAAGGCCCTTAAGTTAATTAATGACGATACCGCTTGCTCCAACATCGACCCCCTAAGCCACCGTAGGAATGTAGCAGCACTAACAAAATTTTATCGCTACTATCATAGTGACTGTTCCTCCGAGTTAAACGTTCTTTTGCCTCCACGGCAATCTTATACCCGCAACACCAGATTAGCCCACTCGTCCCATTCCCTGCACCTGCAACTCCCCCTTTCACGCACTCAACAAGATATGAATTCACAGAGAGAACAACTCGACTGTGGAATAATCTCTCGCAGTCAGTATTTGCGAGCTCCTACAACATCCAAGAGTTCAAACGCAGGGTTCATCACCACCTTCTTCAATACCCCCGTACCTTTATAATCCTTAACCTATTCCCCCCACCCCTCCCCCGTACTAAGCTTACTGCTAGACATTGCACCATGACGTGACAAATGACATGACGGACTAGTAGTAAGGGTGACTCCTGAGCTTAGCACTACCACATAAAAAAAAACGCCAGATGGTGCCGGAGTCTGTGCGAGCGCAGCTCCGTCGTCAGATGGCCCTAGGTAACGGTATTACTGCAGTCCTCGGTAACACCAGAAGTATTGGTAGGTGCCACTTCAGTCCCTATGGTCTGAGCGTCACACGACGATATTTATCTTTAAGAATCAGCTTGGTGTGGGAACATCCTTAGGCGATTTTCCCCTTCAGACTAATTAACTTAGCCATGGAAGTGGTGTCCACTACCATGACCAAGTGAAGGGTATTGTCACTAACCCGCCTCTGGACCACTTGTCATCGGGAACCGAGTTTTGTGCGGCGATATTCGCCATTACTTTCTCATTGGTTAACGTAGCACTCTGGAGGAAGTAAAGTCGTATGACGCATTTCGGAAAATTACCCTCTTCCACCAGAGTGATAGCTTTTAATAAAGAAGACATAACTCTTCACCCATTCTGCTGTGTCAGAGTTTGAGCACACGAACAGTAGGCAGCCTATTCTTTGGAAACTCCCCTCGAACGACGGCTTGACTTCGTCGCTTGCTTTTTCGATAACGACCTCAATGATCGCCTCCTGCAACTGTGCCATTTTTGCAGTTCATTTGCTTGGTCGAGAAGACGCCAAGCTTCATATTGCATTGGAGCGAGTGGGCCCTTGGCCGTCTTGATCCTCTTCTCTTCCGGACGTTCCGTAATTTCCTTCTTTGAGCGAATCCTCTTCAGCTCAGTTTTTGGGAGGGCTTTATAAAAGCTTTTTCCGGGGCCATATACTTGGAAAAGCCTTTTTCCATCTTTTCCAAGCCTCGGGCAATGGTTGTAGCTTCGGAAATAGCCGAACCCACACTGACCGAGTCTGTACTCCAAGTGGATTCTGCGTCTAAATACTCATCTTCAGCTACTGACGATCCGTCTGCAGAACCAGTGTGCCCAATGGTTTTACTGGTCGAAACAGTTGATTTCCAACTTTCGCGCCCAATGGCTCCGTTTGTTGCAGCAATTCCATTGAAAGCCGCCTTAATGACAAGGTAAAACAATACTCATTGGAGTGAAGATTTGCCCTTTGTCTTATTGGGTATTCGCTCGGCAATTAAAACCGATTTGCAACGCTCACCAGCAGAGCTCGTCTATGGACAGAATCTGAAGCTCCCCATTTAAATCTCCATCCTAACGGATGAGGACGCGATAGGGCACTCAGAGTTTCTAACTCGTCTTCGTACACACAAGCAAGGTCTCTCGGCAACCCATCCTAGACAGTCAAAACAGAAAGATGTCTACAGAACAACTTAGCGAACGCGGTCTACGTTTTCATACGTATCGAACCAGTTCGGTGGCCTTTCGAACCACCCTACGAAGTCCCATTCAAAGTAATCAAAAGATTATATTTAATCGTCCAGCTAAACGGTGCAAACTAGTCGATAGCAATGGATATACTGAAACCTGTTTTTGAGTGTGACTGCGACGGTAAAACGACAGCAATACTTCGATACACTTAAGGTAACGCTACTCTGCGAGGGGAATATGTAGGGACATCGTCTTACTACTTCCGGTGTTACTTAGAGTTACTTAGAGACACTGGAGATGAAAACCCATTCGGCCGCGCCTACCCTTTGGTCTATATTTAGGCGCACTAGACTGGGTTTTAATCTCCAGTCCCCTTGACTAAGTTACACCGGAAGTAGTAGGACCATGTCCCTACAGTCGTACTTCCAACAGTGTACCGCAGTTCTGGCACGGAGCACAAAACAGCGTGTTAGTCCCCCTATATACCTGTTGGCTGGCGACCCGGGATACCTCCGGAATAGTTCGCTTCATTGTAAATCAGAAGGTGTACTGGTACATGCGGCGCTCTGCAGGGATCCATCCTGGGCTATCAAAGTTAAGCTGTGCTGATTAGCAAACTACTGTCCGTAAGAATCAAGTTTTTATATTTGCATGTTGTCCCTCCATTCTGTTGATGGCTCAATAGCAGTTAGTGATTCAGATAAAAATAAGATCGAAAACGCACTCTTCTCGGAACCTTTATTATCCAGCGTAGAAAAATTACCTAATGACAAAACTTTCGCCTTTTATAAATCTAACAAAAAAGAAAGTAAAAACGAAATTCTATATCTTACGTAATCACCACTTTCGTTGTCGCCCCGTCGTTGGAAACTAGACAGATATAGTTCGGACCTAAGACAACCTAAGACAATTAGATTTGATCGTGTTCGACTGATTGTCCGGTAGCTGCATAAGAAAGGCGCATGTGCGAAACTCTTTGATCTAAATACTTGCCTTAAGCAAATTAAGTCTTTTATCTTTGAGTCTTGCTTACCGCACAGTGTTTTCTGAGAGAATTTTTTAAGCGACATCAATTTCCATAAAAACCTGATCGAGCGAGGGTAACATTCTTCAGAGTTGTTTCACCACTTTGTCCCCGAAAAAATAAAAAGCGCGGAATCAAAACATTTCTGAATATTCTCGTTCGGATGAATTTGATGGAAGCCAATTATTGCGATTTGAACCAATTTAAGCCCACGCGCGCTCGACAACCGATCGTTGGCAAGATCGAAAATTCGAAATTGGCGAGATGTTCGACTACGCAGCAGGTGCCGGCCGTTTCGAGATCGGCTGCAGCAATCGACTTACGTACGTTGCGTGAAATTTAGTAAAATATAGAATGTTATGTCAATAAAGAAATTCACCACGATTATCCGATTGGAGATCTTGGGGTCGCCTTCAATATTACAATTACTTGTTTTTTTGCGTCATGTGGGTCGGTGGTACTGGCTCGGGGCTGGTCGGTAGGTTCGACCTCGGCAGCATTGATAATTTTTCTGTTAATTTATCTCCTTTCTCTTCGGCAGCATTATTTGTACAAAGGCCCAATTGCAGGAGTCTTATGGGGCTCCGTGGAGACCGCCAAGACCGCTTTCTGTTACCATTTGCCCAAATCGAAACTGGTTTTCGTGGAGCGAAACTGGAGCAGTTATCAGTGTTTGGGGCGATCGCAATGCACGCGGCTTTTAGCTTTTTCAGAATCAATCACTTTTGGAAATTTGTGTGTTTGGTTTTGAGGTGCGGGTTTCATTATTTAAGCGCAGATAAATCTTTGGAACTTTTTTTAATGTTGAATAAAATCCCCGATTATCATGATTGTGTCAGTCATAAACAGTGAGGGTTTTTTTTAATTCTTCTGTCACAATTTTAGCGAAAGTTGGTGGGTTTTGGAAAGTTGCGAAAACCGTGCAGAATTCTTGTACTTTATATTGCTTGACACGAATGGCCTCGTAACAATGTCAGGTGGGCCTCGGTAGTCTAGGGGTAAGGCGCCTGACTACTATCCCCAGAGGTCCCGGGTTCGATTCCCGGCGGTGCCACGGTCCTAGCCTTTCCCAATTTCCCGCCTACATAACTTTCCTTCTTTCTTCTTCCCTCTTTGCATTCCTGATTCCTCCTGTCATAGCCTTCACTAGTTCTCTTCCCCGCTCCACCAAGCGCATGTCATCGGTTGGTTGATGAGATTCAACTCGTTTCAGGAGGCATAACACTCCAGCGAGTTGTTCTCGATGCCCCGGTGTCAGGGTCGCGAAATGGTTGGGAGTAGGTGAAATAAAAATACCGCAGCTAGGTTGTGACAGTTCTTTCCTTCACTTCTCTCTCTATCTTCCGACTAGAGCTGCTGTTCGACATTTCAAAATAAATACATGGTCGACAGTACAAAGGGGCCTTCCCTAAGTCTCTAGTGTGTCACATAAAAAAAAAAAAAAACTGTTAAGACATACGTGAAAAAACCAAGCTCTGTAATCACTTTGCACTACCATACATCATACCATACTAGTCATGGTGCAATGTTTAGTAGCGCACTTCGTTCCAAGGGAGGATTGGTACATAGATTAGTTAAGAGAAGTCTAGAGGATGCTGAAGGAAGAAGCAATGATGAATTTCATGTTTAAATTTTTTGATATTGAAGGAGTTTGGCAATACTGATTAAAGGAGATTGTTCCATATTCGAGTAGTTCTATTTATAATGAATTGCTGGACTGTTTTGTGAACGAAAAGGAAGACTGAAAGCTGTGGGAGTGTGATGAGCAGGATGGACATACATTACGGGGAAACGGTCGGACTATCACTGATGAGTTGAACAAGGCCTTTATCGGTTTATGACAAGGCGATGTTTGGAACTCCAAGCGTACTTACACGAGTTCTATTGAAAACGGGGTCTAATCTAGATTTATTAATTCCAGCCTATGATGGTTGATGGAGAAATACCCAAGTAAAAATTAAAAATGGGTTTGCAACGGACGAACACCGGCCGCTTGGATATTTAAGGGACATATAATGGTTTTTAACCATTTTGAACGGAAGCAATACGGCCCCATAACGGCCAAACTTGACCAAAAGATTAAAATGGCCGAGTACTGAGCTGTACACACGGGCATACGAGGGACGGACAATTTTATTTACAAGACTGCCAATACACAAAAAATAGCTCGCTAGTTGGTTTGCTGTACGTGAAAGATCCCTGCAAACATTCCGATTCGATATCGAAGCGAAAGCGATTCATAAAAAGCGAAAGCTTTCTTCGATAACGAAATCGAGAACGATTCGAAAGTGTTATCGAAAATGATAAAAAAGGAACGCTATAACGAATCGCTTTTTAGATGGCATCTCGAAGGCTTTGCATGTATGTGTGTTTCGTTTTTTCGAATCGATATCGAATAATTCTCGAATGTTTTATATGCTTACGTGCTCGTTTTTTTCCATTCACTTCTACTATTGAGAATTCTCGCCAGCTTATTGCCATCGCGCCTGCGTTTCCTGCATAGTCATGTGCACGCACTCATCTTCCGATAGCAAAACCCTCCAAAATCCTAACTTTTAAAGCAATTGGAAGGGAGAAGGAAACAAAACCATGGAAAGAGCGTAAAAGCTTTAGGGGTCGTTTTAACGATTTTTTCTCGAATAATTCTGGACAAGTTTTCTTTCGGAAATAGCTCGAGAAAGCGAGCAGCCGAGAAATTGTTTGCAGGGATGTAGTGCGTACCCTTTCTCCCAAAATGGTTTCTTTTTTGAGTAGTTAAATTGCGTCAATATGTATAATACGTATAGGTTTGCCGGTTGTCCACAACGAATGAGGAGATTACGATTATCCTTTTTTGGATACACTGATTTAATAGGGTGTGTGAAGATACATATCTTTATATACATGAATATTAAAAAGATATTTTTAATCACATTATATACAAACAACTGGGGATTAACTCGTTGGTGTGTGTGGTGTATGGACGCACAGAGCACTATGTTTCTATCACGGCCGGTGTTCGCCAGTTGTAAGGGCATTCTTTTATTTTTTATCGAGTATGGGTCTCCCAAAAAATCTGAGGCACTCGGATGCTTGATGAGCGATTTGGAATATGTGGTCATTCCAACGCAGAACATCTTTTAATGTTACCCTTAAGATGTAAAGAGATGAGTCAGGCGGAAGTTCCCGGTGGTGTTTGTGTAGAATTTAACACGATACTTGCGGCCTCACGTGTACTCTATAATAGACTACAACCATACGTGGAAAGAATATTAGGAGAGTATCAACGTCCTATGTAAGATCTACAACGGACCAGCTATTTGTACTCAAAGAAACCTTAGAAAAAACTGTTGTAACATAGACATCTGACATCTGGTGAATTATCTCCACGCCTTAGAACATATAGAGGATTAAGGCAAGGTGACGCCCTCTCCTGGTTGTTATATAAGGTGGCCTAGAAAAAGCAGTAGGAGTTGATTCACACATCAGAATGTATCTTTGATAGGCCAGTGAAAGTATTAGCCTTCGCCGACGATATTGCTATCCTTGGAAGATCATTTGTGAGCACGAAGGGGACCTTTGTAGCACTCGAGCAAGCGGCAAACAAACTCGGGTTAGAAATAAAAGAGTACAAAACAAAGTATAAATGTACAAAAAACGCCAGAAGTAGCGGGCAAAACATAACGATAGACACCTACAATATAGAAGCAGTAGATACAAGCAGTAGCAGCCAGAGCAGACGGGATCTATCCCATTCTGATATAGGAGGGCTGAGTTCGAGTCGAGCCGTAGATCTTCCAAGCGAAAACCAATCCTAGTCAGCGAAAGTCGGAGAGGCACAAAACGCAGCTGTGGATTACGTTTTCCAAAATGTGAGAACGAGGTGCGTCCCCATGTCACGGTAGAAGTGTTCGGGGTGAAATTCTATGGCCTACTCTACTCTGAGGCTACCAAACCATCATGGGTAGACCTGGTTGGGAAAAATTGAGGCGTATGGACTTGAAGGTGTGTAAGGTGTAAAGGTGAACTTGGCTAATGGGAAATCAGTAGAGATATGTGGAGTTGTGAACATCCCCATAGTACTAGAAGGGAACGTCAGAGTCAGCGAAGCACTAACAATTCCGTAAGTCCCGAACAACATCATTTTAGGAATGAATTTTTTGATTGAAATGGCCATCGTAGCTGATTTTACAGACAATAGATAGCAGTCCGGTGGTAGTGAGGAGACGAAGATGCAGCTGACTGCTTTCGAAAGCGGATCAAAGCTTTGACTAAGGCCAGCTAGGTGAGTTGATTAATGAGGCGAAAGGTAAGATGGTGCACCAATAAGGTGGAGCATGCTATTGAAACCGACTCGCTATCCATAAAACAGCGTTACTACCCAGTGTCACCAGCCATACAGAGAATTATAAACGAGTAGCTGGATGAAATGCTGAAAGCAGGTGTAGTGGAGCCGTCTAACAGTGCGTGGTCTTCACCTGTAATTCTACTTATAAAAAAGATGGGAAATACCGTTTCTGCTTAGATAATAGGAAACTGAATAAAATCACAAAGAAGGATGCTTATCCTCTACCCTTTGTACCGACCACTCTGGATAAATTACGCAACGCTAGATACTTATCTTCCTTAGCTATAAAATCGGCAATATACGGCCTTCACTATCCCGAGGAGAGGACTATTCCACTTCAATAGGATGCCCTTTGGTCTGACGAATTCTCCAGGGCAGCGGCTGTTAAATAGGACATTGGCCGGAACATTGGCAGACCGGGGGTTTGTTTATCTCAATAATGTGATTATCGTCACTCAGACGTTCGAAGAACAAAAGCAGGCACTAGAGGAGGTGTTGGATAAGATTTGCCAACGGCCTAACGAGCAACTTCGAAAAATGCGGATTCTGTAGGGCATTCTGAATTCTGTATCTAGGAAATATTGTTGGTGAGAATGGATTACAGGCCAACCCTGAGGAGGTTTAAAGCATTTCGAGAAGCTGCGCCTATATATCGAAGGGACCCGGTTCATGGTGGTAACAGACCATGCATCCTTAGTATGGCTACATAATTTAAAGGACCCACAGGACGTTTGGCAAGATGGGCAATTAGACTGCAGCAATATGACTTGGAAATAATCCATAAGAAGGGTAAGGAACACCTCTTACCTGATTTACTTTCAAGATCAGTTCCGGGAGAGGTCTACATTCGCTCCTCGGAAACTCCTTACATCCAGCGTGCTACTTCATACTTAGAATATGGTTAGTTTGTTATGATGTGTGCGTCCAGATGTGACGTCCATGTCTCTTTGTGTGTTTTTTTGTCTTGTGGTTAAATCAGGTGCTAGCTGCTGTAAAACTTCTTGCGTTACCGAATTCGGCAAATCTGTTGCCGTTATCGTTTGATTCTTCGTGCAACGAGAACTTGTCAGCGTAGGGGTAATTATATAGTTCCTTACCCACTTAATCGCTAAAGCCGCCTAATACGACTTTCATGTCGTAAGTAGGGACTTGGTCATAAGTCACTCTAAGAAGGTAGGCCCATGTACCGTGATGAATGTTATATTATGTATCTGGATTTGATTCTTATGATCGCGATCCGATCACTGAGCGGGGTGAAGTCTATTAAGATGTTGAATTGAGGCCTAAGTACATAGAAACCTACCCCTACTCTTCTGGAATCATTATTTCCACTGTAGACTATCAAAGCTTCTTTTCGTTCTAGGACTCCTTTACCAGTCTATTTTAATTCTTGTAGTCCTGCGATGAGCATTCTATATCGTCTACATAATGTTCTCACGTTCCATGTTGCAAATTTTATATCGGTATTCCTTAAATCATTAGTCCTAGGATGTTGCTGAGATCTTTCCCGTCCATCCTGACTGCTCCGAGGCTGAGCTCTCGATTCCATTACAAGAATTGTTTGTCAACCTTTCGCCCAACTCCCCAACCTGGAGGACCGGATCCGTGAATCGGACAGGGTGGTCCAGCTATACCACCGGGCACCAGGAGACACCAGTGAGGAGGTGGTGCAATTATACCACGAGCGTCACGTTAGCCTATCTAGCTCACCTTGGCACCACGTCACTAGCTTGGAGCACATCACCACCGTTGGTCTAACTAAAAACAGTGGCTAGTGTGGGTTTGCATCCTGAAGGAACTTTATGTCATTACCAAAACTTTTACTAAGTAAATATAAAGTTTCATTGGCTCGTTTTCAAATATCTATATTCAACCACACTCTTTACTATAAATAAATACACTCTGCACACTACCTCGAAGGACATCACCCTGCTTTTGTCCACCCCACAAAATTAAAACTATTATTGTAAAAACAATTCAAACAAAACATTCATCTTCAACTAATTTATTTTATAAACATTTTTATCTTCGTTAAATTCCTTAAACCATAATCTGTAAAGTGTCAAGAGCAAGCTAATAATCATCAATTTATGCAGCAATCCGATGCCATAATTGTTTTTTGCTCGTGATTCTGCGCCACCATCTATGAATGTTCTGCTGCCACAGTCTCTCGTCATTTTCCAGCAATGCTGTTTTCCAATACCGGATGCACATCGATCGGGACTCATCAAGCGCAAAGCTGCGTGCGCTTCTAATTCATCATAATTTGTTGATTTCATCACTAATCCTATAATGATCACGGTTTTTCATGTCATATAAACGCACACACGAAAATTCAAGTTCGTCGCCTAAATCTTTCGTGTTTTTCGTAGGAAGATTTTTCGCATTCGGTGACGACGCATCGATGCGTCAGAGGAGAAAGTTGTGCCGGTTTGAATGTACGCACTATTTTTTTTATTCGTTGGTGGTTATTACGAAACCTTTTTTTAGTAAGTACTGCGACAGCGATAGTAGACACAGCGGTCGTGTGGAATATAAAAATTGGAGACCGTATGCGGTGTGTGGTAAAAAGACATGAAAATGATCTATTAGCCAAGTGCAACGAGTTGGTATCACCACCTGGCGACAACGTTGCATCTATGTATGTAAATATATCTAATTGGAAGAGTTAATGTGATACAACGTTAAATGGCTCTACCCGTCCACTTTTATCTCGTCACCTAAGACGACTGTTCGCCGTGGGAAGTGCTAAGACTCGTTAAAGCACTTCGATGGATTAAAATTAAAACCGTAAAATAATGACCTAATTAAAATCAATTAACGACTTTCTTCTGAAACGGTTCGTTCAAACCGCTTCCCTTCTTACGTACGAGTACATGGGTCGAACCAACTTGGTCCCTCAGAGACTCCATCCATTTCCATTTGAAAACTAAGCCAACAAAATTAATAAATGGACCCAAAACCTAACTTGTCTCAATTAAGAGCAGCAAAAAACCCCACCTTTAATTGGCAATTATCGACCTGCTCAGTAGCACTTTCCGGGCAGATTTTATTGAACCGCCGCGGACTTACCGGTAAAAACGCTTCAACTTTTAATATATAGACTGATAAAATTTTTGAAAGGTGTTTCGGGGCTCATAAGTCTAGATTCTCTTTCGGATACCGCCACCTTGAGCGCTTTTAGCTGCAATTTGCGCATGGGCAATGCGATAACTTGCCGTGCGCGGCTGCAGAGCTGATACCAGAAGCGATTTGTACTTTGGGACCATTTAATAAAAATCCTAATTTTATAGCAATCGTTTCATCGGTAATTTATGTAATTCGATTTTGGAATTTATATTTAGGTTTTTTTAAATGTTTGTATTTTTAGTGGAATGATTAAATTTACAGAAATATAAGAGAAAAATGATGCTTTTGTCGTAATTGTTATTAATTGATTGTCATTACGTGAGGGATAATTTATTGTTGTTTTAAGTTGTACTACCTGAAAATCTGCGATGATCAGAGACTCGCGTCAGATATTTAGTTAACAAATGATTTTTAATAATTCCAGTTTTTGGCAGGGAACAATATTTTTTTGATAATATTGTAACATTGTATCTTTATTACAAGTTTCTTAATTTCAGACGTTATAAACAACATTTTGGGATTAACTTTTCACTTTTTGGATCCACTTTCTAATTCGGAAAATCAATCTATATATGGGAGGTGGACTCAGCGGGTTTCAAACACATTAGACCAGTGCAGATAATTTTTGAGAAAAAAAAAATTCTTAGCAGTATATGGAAGGTGGGAAAATTTAGGATGAATGCTACTTAAACAAGGAAAAATCGAGAGCACCGCAGCAGATGACCGGAAAGGGGGCGGGGGAGCCAAAATGTGAGTTTTAGGGGGTTAAACGTGTTTTTTGCGATTTCTGAGAAAAGTAGACCTCCTATCGCAAAACGTTAAATGTAAACGTTGTAGATAATTAAAAGATCTAGAGCTTTTGTTCAAACCATTTTTCGACATAACCTCAAAAAACGGAGAAAAAGGTCAAAACCCGAGTTTTTCGTTTATCATTTTTATCTTTCACAAAAATGATCCAATTTTAATGAAATTTGAGGAAAATGTAGATTTTCATGTTTCGAAAAGGCCCAATTTTTTTCAAAGCGATTGGTTGTGTAGTTTTGTTTTTATGACCTTAATTTAAAAAAAAGGCCCCATTTTCAATCAAAAAAGTTGGCGAACGAATTTTTGATTTTGAAAATTTTGAAGACGGGTTTTTTTTCGTTGAATCCTCTACTTTAAGATGGTGTAAAAAAATGATAGTGTCACAATAGAAAAACATCGAGAAAAATTCGAAAAACCAAAAACATCCTTTTTCAAATATCGATTTTTCCGTAAACTTCGCTAATTCTTTATCTCTCTTTGACATAAAGCTTTAAGAGAGGCGCAAAACTGTAAATTTAATGTAATACATATATTATAAGGGAGCTTCAGGTAACAGTTTCAGATGTGAAAAAATTTGATTAAACAATTATTTCACCCAAGAAAGCAAGGAAAAAATTACAGTTTTAGGCCAAAAAAAATATTTCTACGTATTGTGATGGCTTATATGTACATTAAAACTTACTGGTAGAACCCAGCACTCGACATTCGAGCACCATTTTCTACGTCTATAAGTCGTCAATAACAACATTTTTCGAGAAGAATAAAACAAAATTGAAAAATGAAACAAATTTTTTATAGTTGTTGGAAAAAGCAATGCCAAAAAACCAACTTTTATTATTTCCTAATGTCACATAGGTATTACATTTTATTGTATTACACTCTACTGGCTGCTAAATACAATTGCCCATGAGTAAAGACTATGCCGTGTTTAAATAATAAGTGTGTTCGCGTACTCGAATGCTGTTATGTTGTAAAAGAATTATTCATACCTCATTTTTTTGGAGAGATGCTGTTGATCATGAAACGCAACACATTTTTCAATCTCTTGAGAATCTTCAATAAAGTCATCGACTTCGTGAAGGTCCTCAAGCTCATCACAATCTCCATTATTAATAATCTCCTCCGAATCGCTGAGATCTTCCATTGGTTGATTTTCAGAATTTGAACAGTTGTTGGCTCCGGTACAATTGGAACATAAAAGGGAGCATTTTACTCCATGCTTTCGACAGCCACATCTTTTACTATCACAACCAGTTTCACAGCTGCAGCAGATAGATTTAAGCAAACTTTCAGGAATTAATTTCTTTTCGGTAAATTTAGGTATTATTCCGTTTAAATGGTTTTTCCACCCCCAATCTGTAGCTTTCAGTTAGTTACTCGCAATGGTGCTTCATTTATCCATCATCAAATATGTAGTATCAGATCAATCTTCTAACTATACCTTCATAAACTCAAAAAAACATTTTATTAGGCAATAAATTAAATAAAAAGAAGTGCGCGGGCCGGCCTAAAGCTGTAATTTTTTCCTTGCTTTCTTGGGTGAAATAATTGTTTAAACAAATTTTTTCACATCTGAAACTGTTACCTGAAGCTCCCTTATAATATATGTATTACATTAAATTTACAGTTTTGCGCCACTCTTAAAGCTTTATGTCAAAGAGAGATAAAGAATTAACGAAGTTTACGGAAAAATCGATATTTGAAAAAGGATGTTTTTGGTTTTTCGAATTTTTCTCGATGTTTTTCTATTGTGACACTATCATTTTTTTACACCATCTTAAAGTAGAGGATTCAACGAAAAAAAACCCGTCTTCAAAATTTTCAAAATCAAAAATTCGTTCGCCAACTTTTTTGATTGAAAATGGGGCCTTTTTTTTAAATTAAGGTCATAAAAACAAAACTACACAACCAATCGCTTTGAAAAAAATTGGGCCTTTTCGAAACATGAAAATCTACATTTTCCTCAAATTTCATTAAAATTGGATCATTTTTGTGAAAGATAAAAATGATAAACGAAAAACTCGGGTTTTGACCTTTTTCTCCGTTTTTTGAGGTTATGTCGAAAAATGGTTTGAACAAAAGCTCTAGATCTTTTAATTATCTACAACGTTTACATTTAACGTTTTGCGATAGGAGGTCTACTTTTCTCAGAAATCGCAAAAAAACACGTTTAACCCCCTAAAACTCACATTTTGGCTCCCCCGCCCCCTTTCCGGTCATCTGCTGCGGTGCTCTCGATTTTTCCTTGTTTAAGTAGCATTCATCCTAAATTTTCCCACCTTCCATATACTGCTAAGAATTTTTCTAGTTTTTGGCTTTTCAAAAGCGTATCTGCACTGGTCTACATTTATATTGGGCAATTGTAATTCACGTATACTCCGAGCAGGCGGTAATATAGCCCTTAGTACGTATACACGATAAGTTGAACTCAGATTAAACCGGAGCCTAACTACATGTAGACGCAAGTCGAGTTGAATAAGAGTCCATTGAACTCGACTCATAGTCCATTCAAAACGCGGGTGGGGGTGTTCCAAAATAACACCGTTAAGAAAATCGAACCCTAAACGTTTTTGGGGTCGCTGATCACGAAAATCGAGGTCCCGCGGTCCCAAAATTAGGGCGTCACCCCTAAAAATGCAAAAAAAAACCATTTTTAGGGGGTTTTCGCGATTATTTCAATAATAATGAAAACTAATGCGATGAAATGCATTTTTTTTAATATTTATTTGCGAAGGGGGTTGATTTATACTAAATTTAGGCGAGCTTAATGGTAAGGGGTACCCCTAAATTGTTGAAAGTACCCCTAAATTGGCGAAAATTGGCAAAAATTGTAAAAAAAAATTTTTTTTCAAGTTTTTGCTTCAAATTCGATTGTGGGCATACTGTCAGGCAAAAATAAATTATTTTCAACCCTTAAGGGGTTAAAACTACCCCTGCAATATAGTTAATTGAAAATTAGGGGGGGGGTGTTCCAAAATAACACCGTTAAGAAAATCGAACCCTAAAGGCACCCCTAAAAATGCAAAAAATGCCCCTTTTTAGGGGGTTTTCGCGATTATTTCAATAATAATGAAAACTAGTGCGATGAAATGCACTGTTTTTAATATTTATTTGCGAAGGTGGTTGATTTTTACTAAATTAAGGCGAACTTTATGATAAGGGGTAGTCCTAAAGGGTTGAAACTACCCCTAAATTGGCGAAAAATGGCAAAAATTGTAAAAAAAATTTTTTTCAAGTTTATGCTTCAAATTCTATTGTGGGCGTACTGTCAGGCAAAAATAAATTATTTTCAACCCTTAAGGGGTTAAAACTACCCCTACTATAATAAAAACAACTTTATATAAAAAAAATTGCCAAAATTTTTTTTTTGGCTTTTTGTTTGAAATTTGGTTCAAAAGGGATTATCAGCAAAAAGTTAATTTTTTCAACTCTTAAGGGGGTAAAACTACCCCCACATTAAAATTGTAATTGGAACAAATTGAAATTTATTGTTTTGCATTAAAATTTTATATTTGATGAAATATTATTAAACCATTTGGAAAATTTTTAACCCTCTTTCCTTCTGCCACCCGCCAGCCGCTGTCCGCCCTGTTCCGCCCGCGCCTCTTGCGCCACACGCTTGCTGACGTCCCTCACCCACCCGCCCCCCGCTGCACTCCCGGCAACCTGTATGGGTGGTTTAACCTCTGGACAAACGGGTTTATAGTGAAATGTTCCAAATGTTGTAATGATTAAAAATGGAAAATAAAATTTAAATGTAAAACAATAAATTTTAATTTGTTTCTATTACAATTTTAATGTGGGAGTAGTTGTACCCCCTTAAGAGTTGAAAACATTAATTTTTTTGCTGATAATACCTTTTGAACCAAATTTCAAACAAAAAGCAAAAAAAAATTTTTTTTTTTCAATTTTTTTATATAAAGTTGTTTTTATTATAGTAAGTTCGCCTTAATTTAGTATAAATCAACCCCCTTCGCAAATAAATATTAAAAAAAGTGCATTTCATCGCATTAGTTTACATTATTACTGAAATAATCGCGAAAACCCCCTAAAAAGGTTTTTTTGCATTTTTAGGGTGACGCCCTAATTTTAGGACCGCGGGACCTCGATTTTCGTGATCAGCGACCCCAAAAACGTTTAGTGTTCGATTTTCTTAACGGTGTTATTTTGGAACACCCCCCCCTAGTTTTCAATTAACTATATTGTAGGGGTAGTTTTAACCCCTTAAGGGTTGAAAATAATTTATTTTTGCCTGACAGTACGCCCACAATCGAATTTGAAGCATAAACTTAAAAAAAAAAATTTACAATTTCTGCCATTTTTCGCCAATTTAGGGGTAATTTCAACAATTTAGGGGTACCCCTTACCATTAAGCTCGCCTAAATTTAGTATAAATCAACCCCCTTCGCAAATAAATATTAAAAAAAATGCATTTCATCGCATTAGTTTTCATTATTATTGAAATAATCGCGAAAACCCCCTAAAAATGGTTTTTTTTTTGCATTTTTAGGGGTGACGCCCTAATTTTGGGACCGCGGGACCTCGATTTTCGTGATCAGCGACCCCAAAAACGTTTAGGGTTCGATTTTCTTAACGGTGTTATTTTGGAACACCCCCCGCGTTTTGAATGGACTATCAGCTGTGCTACCTGGGTGAAATTGAATTTAGTTGACAGTAGCATCTCATCTGTGTTTTGTTTGAGATTTTTTGTAAAGTGTAGTATTTTGTTATTTTCAACTCAACCTCAACTCAACTATTCAACTCATCATGTAGATATTGTTCTAGTCAAAACGGCTGGCGTCATCTAAGTATACAACAAAAATAATAAGCCAAAATTTAGGATACCCCAACACATATGTAATCAATAGAACCACATCAATAAACTGAAAAAAAAAAGAAATGGCGAAGAACACAGGAATCATTGTGCGCTAGTAAAAGCCTTCTTCGATCAACTTTACAAGGGGACGGATGGCAAACAAATTTCCTACGTCTTCTCTGCTGCGTTTCCAGTTTGGCCTTGCCGGAGTCAGAGTATTTATCGGTCGCTTCGTTTCAGTAGGTATTTTACTCCAACGAGGCTGCCTTGCATTAGGATAGGTGCTGGGCTGCCTTGAGTGTGACAGGTGGTGTAATTAGGGCTTTGACGGCTGGTTTTATGACACAACTGTAGCGAAGCACCGGAAACGAAATAACATTCAAAAAACACTATACGTACAATATGTAAATTACTGTATAAATTACTACACAGTGTCACGTGATGCCAGAAGGACGAGTTAGCATCTCAAAGTGGTGACCCCGAGTAAGGAAGGATTGTACAGGCAGAGAAGAAGAGCGAGAGAGTTTTGCATACAGTTAATTTTTCCGCAGGCGGTGCCTTGTTAACCCTTTATGGAGTTGACTTACGGATATTTAGCCATATTTCATACAAACATCACAAACACTACTAAGAGAAGTCCCGATTTTTGGCTCAATCAATTGAAGGCACTACTCTGGTAGGCAATTTGGACGTAGACATCCTCACGGAGGTGCGAGGCATCATTCGTAATCGTAACCCCAGGAAGTAGGAAAGTATGCTGATGTTAAGAGAAACATTCTTGTCGCGTATCAGGCCTCTGAGCAAAGACTGTTGCAGAAACTACTAGGCGACATCGGCTTAGAGGAAAGAAAGCCAACGCAGCTGTTGTGCCAAATGAGGGAGTTGACAGCCGATGGTATCTCTACAGAGGTTTTGAGAACGCTCTGGTTGCAGCGTCAACGCCCCTCCCCCCAAACTCAAGCGATTTTGGCAACCAACGTGGATCAAGACATCGGTAGTCTTGCAGAGATGGCGGACAAGATAGCGGAGCTGGCTATAATACCTGTGGTCGCGGCTAGTTCCACCTTCCACCCAATTGCAGGAGAATTGCGATTGAGGAACGGGTAGAGCAGTTGTAGGTTAGTCGAGCACGAAGCACCTCAAGGCGTCGCGATTCCAGTCGTTTTGCTTTTATCATCGCAGGTTCGGTGGTAAACTCAGGCGATGTCGGCAGCCATATTCATACGAAGAAAAAACTATTATCGAATCTACTAGTCGCTTATACCTTACAGAGAAGACAAGAAGTAAGCAATTCTTGATTGACACCGAAGCTGAGGTTTCAGTGGTTCTTCCAACAGCAGAGGAAAACAGGAGTAAACCCTCAGCAAGACTGTTGTATGCAGCCAAAGATACGGAAATCTGGACAGCGTTTGATTCAACTCGACTTGGGACTCCGTAGGGCTTACACCTGGACTTGTATTGCCCAACTCAGTCTCAGAAGTTAAACATCGGATGGTTAACTTCATCCGGACAAGTTGCCCGCCAGTTCATTCAAGTCCCAGACGGCTTTCAACGGAGCAGCTGAAGATCGCAAAGCAGGAATTCCAACACATTCCCAGTTTAGGTATTTGCCGTCCATTAACGAGTAATTGGTCCAGCCCGTTACTCATGGTAAAGAAGATCAACGGTGACTGGAGGCTATGCGGAGACTATAGCAGGTTGATTGCGATTACTGTTCCAGACCGCTACCAATCCCTCATACCAGCTATTTGGGAATAAGGTGGCTTTAACCACGTGCGTACCATCAAATTTCAGTCAATCCAGACGACCATCACAACACCGTTTGGGTTGTTCGAATTCCCAGCGAAGATCTTTGGTTTGTGTGATACCGCACAGACTTTTCAGCGATTTTTGCAGGAGGTAACAAGAGGACTAGACTTCTTTTGGCCATTCATGGCTTGCTTATCGTCTCTAATACAGCAGAGGAGCACAAAGGACATCTAAGGCAGTTGTTTCAGCGTTTTCGTTAGTCTGGCATTACAATAAACCCAGCAAAATGTGTGTATAGTTGTTTTCAAACGTCGTGACATCCCGCGCATGTTCCCCAGCTAAGCTCTTAAAAATGTTTAAAAGCTCAGACAAAAGCTTCATTTAACTCCTCCTATCAAATCACTTGCTGCCATGTAATCAGCAAAGTCTAGAAATTAACAAAAACGTATTAATAATGAAAAAACAGACTCAGAAAGTCAGTTTTTTCAACCAAACATATGTTTCTTCATTATTAATACATTTTGGGGGCCATTTTGAATATTGTACGCTTTTAAATCCACTATTTTTTACTTGTACATGATAGTACAAGGTTTGAAGAAAAGTTTAAGCTCTCGAACGTTGATCCAGCGAAAACCATGGACCAAGAGGAGCGTTTTTACAAGAACGTCTTTTTTGCAAAAAGTGAAATTTCAAGGAAACTGTTCAATATTTCGCAACAAAAATTACATCGTTTTTTCAGCTGGCAAGAAGAAATATTTGTACCAAATAACAAATATGTAAGTGACGTTAAACAAAAGTTATTAACAAATTAAAAAAACGAGATTTTCGACATTTTTCCCCTATAACTTATAACTCAATATACATCAATCGAAAGATAATTTGAATAGCTACAACTTTATAATTTGATTTTTTTCGATCCGAGGTCACGTTTTTCTTTTATTCGCTAAAAAGCGTTTTTTACACTTTCCGGGATGTTTTAGGTTAGGTTCGCTATTCCAAATTCCGAAAAAGAAAACGCTATCTTTTTTAGAATTTTTTTTCCTATATGACGATATTTTTTGTTTCCTGATGGCAATTAACGCAACAATTACATGGAGCTATTTTAGATTGATTGGACTAAAGACGCAAGGCTATTTGCTGATCAGTAAGTGGCAAAAGTCTTGCATTAATGTGCAAAAAATCTTGTCTTGCACATTTAGAATTACCAAGAAAAGATTGCAAGCCTTTTTGCAAGATTTTTTGCAAGACTTTTTACTCATCACTGCAAGACTTTTGGCACCTAGTGTGATGAGCAAATAGCTTTGCTATCTTGATCTTGCTATCTCGTTTTGCCCTGTCTTTTCTCGGTCTTGCTTTGGGCTTGCTAAATTGTGCAAGAAAAGGCAAGACTGCAAGACCAGTCTTGCTCATCACAATTTCCAGGTATGAGCTAGGAAGCAGACAAGTTTTGTACTGTGACACGTCTACTAACAGGATACGCCCCTACATACCAAAAGGACACCGTCGAGAAGTGTTTGACGCAATGCACAATTTGTCACATCTGGGCGTAAGGAGAACAACTAACTTGGTCGTGGAAAGGTTCATGTAGACGTTCGGACGTCCGTGTGGTGGAGGACCGGATTTGGTCACATTCTTGCTTAAATTGTCAAAAGAGTAAGATGTAGCGAAAGATTCCAGCTCGTCCGCCTGAATCAATGTATGTATATGGGAGAATTTTTCGCAGCAAAGGAAAGCTTCTAGCTTCTGGGTGTTGTAGGAATTTACACCAAAGAGAAGAAATTTGCTTGAACTTGCGAACAAAACCCAAAATCTAAAACTTTTGTAATGAGGCTTCGAAGTTGTTATCCTCGATAGACGTCGGGGTTAGCAGGTGGCAGCCTTGTCGAAGTGATATGCCTACTGAAAGAAGGGAATCCCGACAAAGGCTCTGACGCCGGCAGTACTATCAAACGAACAAGGAGGAGTACCGTCCGCCTATTCCGGTTAAGTCGGCGAGATGATTTATTAGAGCTATTCTACTCTGGTTAGCTTCTAGATACCCCGTAAGCTTTTTATTTATTATCGTCCTAAATAAAAACCAAAATGCCGCCAAAATTCATCCAACCTTACAATAATAGGCGTATAGCGATGAAACAGTGTATATTAAAATTTGATTTAAAATTGCAGCAACACCTCTTATGGTAAGTTTTTAAATAGTTTTAGTGAGTTCGTACTCATTTGTAAATATTTCCAGCACTACAGCAACGCCACCGCATCAGTTCCCGCCTATCTTTAACCAAAAATTAATTCACGAAGGAGACGATTGCCAGATTATTCTTTTATGAATTGTATCACAAAGTTTACTAAACTTGATAAAAGTCTCCAAAATAATAAATTTTTTTATCTTTTAAATTCCACGATCGCTCTTACATCGTAACGAGAAAGTAACACTGTCGATCGTTTTGATTATGACATAGTTTCTCACCATCGACACAGTGTTAAAGTCGGCCATTCTCATGTACCACAACCTTTTAATTATATATTTGCTATAAAAGCATCTACACCAAAATCTCACAAGCAACCAACGATAATCTCTTAATACCAAAGACTTTCTCAATAAAAAAGAAAGTGAAATTGCACGCGCACGATCAACGAACGAAGATCGTTAGTTGTTTCCCTATCTCCACCAGGTAATCTCTCAATTATATTCCCTTACAACAAGCGCAATCTCGTTAAAGTAGAACGATCTTTCCATAATGAAGATCACTTAAAAAAATAAGAAGAAGATGAAGAAGAAAAAGATCTTCGCGAAAAATTTTGAAATCGACGTAAACAAGTACCGTAACAAGACAACAATGCAAAAATTATGTTTTTTTGTGTGTTATTCACCGAAGGTCTACCTACAAGAGAGAAGCAGAGAAGTCTTAAGCAGAGGGAGCTCCGTTAACGAATGTTGCTGATGCGATTTGGAGTTCGTTGGGGCTTTGTGGTGCCCCCCTCCGGTTTGCAGTTTTTCTTTGTTGATTGTAGTGGTCGTTGCCATTGCCACTTGCCAGTTTTTGGTGTAGTAGACAAACTCTTGCGGTCTCTTCAAAAAAATTTAGTCTCTCAGTCAGCCCCAAAAAGAAGAAATGGTTGGGACGTATATATAAATATATATAGATGGTTTTCGAGAACTCGTGGCTCTGTACAGGCCTAGCCAGGCAACAGGTTCAGTTTAAAAGAATTCCACGTATACATGTTATAAGTACGACAACGGCTACGATGATCGTGATGATGACGACAACAACGACAACGACAGCGACGACGACGGTGATCTTTTATACCTTACCCGCGAATTGAGCGAATTCAGCAAAGTAAAAGCGGTAAAAGGCCATGCGGCGTACCACATAATCGCTGATGCCGTCTCCCCAGACTAACTGGTATTAGTAACTGGCGAACGGCAGGCCATAGATCCAACCAGTAATCAATAGCCATCCAATGAGGTCGGTTCGTGCATTGGAATTGTGCTAAAACATCAACAACGACTAACGGCAATAGGGGTATATATATATTTCGACAACAACAACAACAAAAATAGTATATTACGCGAGAAAAATAGTTTTCTTAAGACGTTAGGAATTGAGCTGCACTTGACCAATTGCACGGTGGTTCTCGATATCATCAGAACCTAGAGCTTCAGTTCAGATCTAGTGAAAAGATCTAGTGCACGCGCGATCGTACGGTTGTCGAGCTATCTCTAGAAAAAGACACTAAGTCGCTGTTGAAACGTCGTAAGGTACAAGAGATTTTGCGCTCTTCTTATATGGTGAAAGGATTTACGGGTAACAGCAGTAGCACCTCAGCTCAGAGGTGATCTTGTCAGACAAACAAAAAAACTGATCTTGTCCGTTTCACAAGAATCTGCCATAAAGTAATAATTTTTTTGTATTGTGTGTTGTTTCTTTTGCTGCTGCTGGTGTTGCTGTTGTTGCTTTCTTGAGAGTTGTGCAACACTTCATTTCAACGGTATTTCATCGTCTTTGAGGCTAATATAGAGAGACTCATTCGGAAGTATTGAGTAATCCTCGCCGAAGCCTTGCAGTCATCATCGAATGAGCGCGAAAATGTGTGAAGAAATTTTTGCAAAATTCACGTCACTAGTTACCGTGTGCAAATTGGCGCTTTGTTAGCTTTGTAGTATGGAGTGCATAAAGCTGCGCGCGCAGATAAAAAATAAAAATAAAAATAAATAAGAAAATATTCCAAAAATTTTAAATTTTTTTTTGATTCATCTTTAATTCAAAATTTCATCGCGTCAAAAAACGTGCTTTTTTGTGACTTAATAAAAAATAAAAGTGTCGACATCCAAAAAGTGGCCGAGAAAAGTGTTGGTGGTGATAATAGCTGGCTTTTGCTTTTTTTGTGCTGTTTATATTTTCGAAAAAAAATTTTGGTGTATTTTTGTCGCCAATGATAGAAAAAAATTAAAAATATTTTTTTTTATTTTCAAAAAAGTGCTAAGAAATTTTTTCGAGTTGAAAATCTTGTCAAAAAATCTGCGACGTCCGTATTTTAAAATTTTTTCAAACTTGGTACGACGAGTTCTCAAAAAACTAGTTTTTAGTTTTTATTTCTCTTTATTTCTCTAAATATATAATATTAAAAAAATTTTTTTTTTCAAGCAGCTGATAACCTGATAAAATATATTCAATTTTGTTAATGGCATTTTTTTATTTTGCGGTGGTATCCATGTGTGCTCTTCTCTCGACATCGTCGTGGTATCGTTCAGTGCCTTACAAAGTTTTTCAAAGGTCGCCCAGTCGATCCGGTTTTTTTTTGCTATCAATTTTGTCTACTACTAGTTTTATCTTTTTTTTGTTGTTGATAAGAATTTATTCTCAAAAAAAACGTCAAAAAATTAACTAAAACACCTTTTCTAACTTAAAACACCCTTTTTCCTTTTCAAAAAAATAAAATAATTCAAAACAATTCCACTTATTTCAACTTTACTCCAAAAACCCATAATCTTGTCGATATCGAACCGATCGCATCAAAAACTGGTACCACCAAATTTTGCAAGTTTGGTAATATTTTGACATGTATGGTATCAACACAAGCCCAAAACCAGTATTTTTGTTCTTCCCAATATTTTTAATGAATTCAATTTTAGATAAGAGAAAGATCCTATGTTAATCTTAAATAAAACTAGCTTATTCGGATTTTGTTAAAGTATTGATCGATAATAATCTGATATGTTAGTATTTTAGATATTGGGGGTGTTTTTTGAGAAAACCTTTTTTATTTTTCAAATCAATGTGGTGACAAGGTACCTTGGCCTTTGATCATAATCTCTACCTACAGTGGTTTTTGCATAGTTTTTTAGAAATTTTATATATTTAAAAGTTGTGGAAATTTTTTTTATAAAAAATTCCATTCGCTTGTCATAAAGATTCATTTAGTTATTGACCAGTTTTTTAGTCTATTTTATGATCGAAAGTGCACACAAGCACAAAGAATTTCTATTATCACTGTGATGATGCACAGCGTTTCCCGTGGCAGATTCAGGACTTGAAATTCCAATATTTGTAAAACTTTTGAGCGGAGGAGTGAGAGAGGCATATGTATATAGTTCGGTGCGCATGCGTGCGGTAAACATGTCGATTTCGATCTGCAAAAACACGATTTAGTTTGGCGACGAAGCAGATTTCCATTTAAATGGGTTTATCAACAAGCAAAACTGCCGATACTATGTGCCAAAAAGAGAAAATATGCAATTGAATCACCAACTAGCATTGAACAGGCGTATAGTGGCTGTTTGGGTCGCTATATCAACGAACGGAATAATCGGATCGTTTTTCTTTAAAAGTTTACGCGGTAAAAATGTCATTGTTAATGGTTTTCTTACCGCCGGTATTCTGTTTCCAGAGGCTGTTCTAGGATATGGAGTTGGTATTGCAGCACCCAACAACAGCCTAAGATCCGATCTGGTTGGAGTGATAATATGCATTGATGCAAAGGGTCATATTAGCTCTTTAGCTTGTCGTCCTGAGACCGATTCACAATATGTTAGGTCCCTTAACCCAGTCATCTATCAGGAACTTGGAGGTGAACCATGGTTAGGTTAGTTATGACTGAACTGTTGGTTTAAGCTCATATACTTAGTCCAAAAGGACAGATCCATTGTGATGCCGTAGTGATCCCAATTTAAACCTGATGTTAAAGTGTCGTTTCTTCGCTAAACCACTTGGATGAAGATATGCTAGGTTTCCACTTGTCGTTTTGAAATTGATAAATGACCTATTATTACGTCATTTTGAACATTCGCAAGTAGAAATAGCGAAAAACTGCCTATAATTGAAGTAACCAACGGCACCAATCATTTAAATTCTTGGTAAGTCATTGACAAGTGCTGTTGGTCATTTCAATTATAGGCAGTTTTTCGCTATTTCCACTTGCGAATTTTCTAAATGACGTCATAATAGGCCATTTGTCAATTTCAAAACGACAAGTGGAAACCTAGCATAAGTTGTGGGATCCAAATCTTCGAGATTTCCACCTTGGTTCACCTAATGTGGTTAGTCACCCTCTGCTTAGGGCTGGGCAGTGACAGAGGTGATGTAATACAATTTCCTCCTCGTCCAAATTTTTGCAGCTTCTGTAAAATCGTAGATATCAAGCTCCATGCGGGTCCATCCATTACAGATTTAATTCATTGTATAGAGCCCTTTATTCACAGTCCTAGATGGTTCCTAGATATCCTCGTTATGTTCAACCATGTATACACTCTAAAGTGGATAAATCTATGATCGTAACTCTTTTGAGACCTGCCAGTCATTCACGAAATTAGCAGTGTTGCCTAGCCAGTGAGGTCTACAATCGGGTGTTCTACCTTTGCCGAAGGGGTTTATTGAATTTTGGGATCCTTAACTACTTTGAGGCTAGAACCCCAATAAACCAGCTTGGTGATAATTTCTACCAGTCATTATCTAATAAATTGGTTCACACTGGTGAGCTCAATAAGCTCAGCTTCATCTTTACTCCAAAAATTGACAACAGTCGCATCGCAAGGCATTTGTGTATCTCAGTCAGTTTGGAATCGGCGTTTGTCTATCTCAGTCACTATAGAGTCACAAGTACGAATCGGTTAGTTTATAATCAATAAAGTTGGCCGGTAGAACTGTTACGATAATCCAAAGTTTGTCCCAGTAAGATGGGTTTCCTTGGAGATCTCTATGACGTATGCAGATATGGCAGCATAATAGAATGTTCAGCACAGGGTTGTCACGCAGAAGGATGTGTAAGGCAATGGCTTCTTGGTATGTCGAAAAAAAGTTGGCACCGAAGCAGCAAGGCCCCTTCGGTCCACAGAAAGAAGTTCTCGAAAGGTTATGTATGGCCAGCCCCCCAATTCGCTTTCAGTTGTCTGCCTCCTAGCCCTATATGTAAAGCCCCAGAGTAAACCTCATTCCATTATTGTAAACGCTTGTATAAACAAAAGTCAGTGCTTTCAGAACATTTCAATTTTCGTGCGGTGTAAATTTTTCAAATTAACCTACCGCTATCTTAGATTTTATGCGGGTTAGGTTAGGTTAGATATGGTTGAGCTGTTGGTTTAAGCTCATACACTTAGGCCGAAAGGATAGGCCGATTGTGATGCCATAGTGATCCCACTTATCTCGTTAAACGATTAGCGACATTCCGTGGTAGTTCTGGAGCTCTTTGTGCAAGAGCCCAAAGCTTTCAGAACCGCCTGACTATCTGCGAATATGTAGACTGTCCGACTCCTATCGCCTTGCTGGTTGATTAGTAGAATAGCTTCATGTGGCCAATCCAATTCCATTTCCTTCGCCTGATTTGGTCGTCTATCCTTTCTTGGCCGGCACGGCGCCATAGTTCTTCGTTTGAAATTCTATCCTGCCAGCGGATTTTTAGGATACGACGCAAGTATCTATGTAGGCGCCCTGTGATGAATTGGGTGACTTTCCATGTTTCGCAACGGTACAAAAGTACTACCTTAACGTTGGAGTTGAACAGCCGCAATTTGGTGCTAGTTGAGATCTGCGTTGATCTCCATATGCGGGACAGGCATGCATATGCGCCTCGTGCTTTATTTATTCTGAAACTGACGTCTTCTTCTGCTCCGCCATTTACGGTAATATGGTCCGCCTCAGATATATTTCGATTAGCCTTTCTAGAGTCTTTAACCGAAAGGATGATAGGCTGATTGGCCTGAAGTCTTTGGGTGTTGTGTGGGAGGCTTTTCCTGTTTTAGGTATCGCCGTTTTCTTGAGAAAGAGTGTTTCTTCAAGACCTTCCAAGCCAGTATTTAGTTGGAGTGAGAGTCCGAGTCAAATGTGATATCCAGCATTTCCTCTTTGTTTTTGATAACAAAGCTGCGGTCATTTCCCTTGTTACATATTGTAAGCCTGGTGCTTAATAGGTAGTTAAAAATAGCTTCACCTTGGTCATTGGTGTCCGTGATGTCCCACTGTCTATGGCTGCATCGGTGTACCTTACCAGGTCCTGGCAGGTCATCGGAGGTAAATGACCCTCATCTTCGAGGGTTAGAAAAAAGAGGTCATCCTGAGTTTTTTCTTCGTCGACTTCAGTAAAGTCTCCGTCACTAAATTGAAAGAGAACACAGGTGTTAATATCGTTTTTGACCAGAAAACCTGTTCTGGGTTTTCCCTTGTCTTTGGTATAAAAGAGATTAAATTTTCGCATCCTTAAGGCTGGTCGTCCACTGGAAGCGTATTCGAGCGGCTTCGCGCTTCGGCCATACAAATGAGCCGCTTGTAGCCGCTCATATGTATGGCCGTAGCGCGAAGCCGCTCGAATACGCTTCCAGTGGACGACCAGCCTAAGACAGATCCTGTCACCAGCGATCCATAGCTCTTGGACTGGATTAACATCGACCATCGAGCAGCAGCCGCCGCTTTACAATGATGAAGGTTTATCTGAATCACCTACACCATTTTCCGTGGGGTTTACTTCGACGACAGTCACCTATGCTTCCTCGTCAGAAGAGATGACCTCGTCGATGTCTGACCCGAGGTGTTGGGGTCCGTGAACGGTTTCCGACAGCTCTTCCCAGCTCGGATTCTGTCGTTTCAATAGAATTGTTTATTTCACTATATTCACAAAATGTTATAATTCAGATTTCAAAATGTTGTGGTTAGAATTCTTTAGAAAAACACCCATTTTGCTTGCGTGCATTGCATTAAGTTTCTTTAAAATTACAGGCGATGATCATCTCTAAAGATCACCTCTCGCGATAGCGGGTAGCAGGGTATCGTTGCACGGGGCGGTCTTTGCTTAACTAAGTTTAAGTGACAGTACGCAAACTGCTGTTGGTTTGGTCTGAGGTAATGGAGATGCTTATGATACAAAAAGTCCTCCTTGCGGTACTCCTTAGACCCAATACCTTAATGAATGATAGAAAGAAGGAAGATTGCTTCACATAAATTAAAGCTCTCTCAACTGCATTGAGATATTTCCACGTATTCCAACACTATCTCAGACGAACGGCTAGAGGCTCACAGTACCCTTTAGACTACTGCTAAGCAATCTCCCGCGATCAGTATTCCCTTATTAGTATAGAATCCTGGAGTTCAAACCAGTTCCACCCATCTGCTATTCTTCAAACGAAGCTTACTACTGGATCATCCTAGCCTATAAAATTTATCTCGCTTTTGATCACTTCTGATCTTGTACTACTGCTAAAAAATTCAAATCACTGCAATTCACGATCGTTTATTTATTGATATTTAAAACGCAACTCCATTGATTCGTTTGTTGGCATTTACACCTTTCGAATTTTGGTGCGTTATTATGGAAATTCTACTTTGCACCACATTTATCTATATAGAGCATGAGAATGTTGTAACAACTGCGTTATGTGCACTGCTGTCTCTTACAAAGGGGTACGTACAATTAATTGATTTATTGCACAAGAGCTTCATTCATGGTCTGCCTTAGGATAATATTGATCACCGCATGGTGTGATATTCAAAGAAACTGGAGCATGGCCGAGGAATTGTTGCGAATTAGTTATTTATTACGAGTAGACTTAGGACTTGGATTTATTTGGAACGGGCTGAATTTTGTCGAAGTCGTTAAAAGTTCATCAACATTAAACAACTTTTATGGTCATAGTTACTGTTTCGTCTGCTCTTTTCGTCGTTTTAGTGAAAATAGTTCCGGGTCAGCTTATTCGCGCCATTAAATCCAGCTTCTTTAGTGAAGAAGTTTACGGCATCCTGAAAACTGTGTGGTTTATTACTCCTTTCACGGCGTGAAGGGATGTGGACTCCGTAGTTCTTCGTGAAGGTTATCTCAGATATGCAAAAATCGGGTTTTTTCTCTTGCCAAAGTCAGGTGGTGTCGGGTTCAAACGAGGAAGGTATAACATAACATTTAGGACATTTGTAGGTGTGGAGTGAAGTGGTCCTCTTATACATAATTCCGCACATCTTTGCACTTTCTGTAGTTTGTTTAGCACGGTGGATATACTCAAGGCTGGCCAACATACTAAGGCCCCGTATAGGAGTATTGGGCGGGCAATCGCTATGTGGATCCATCGTAATATGTTAGGGGAGGGAAAAGTCCCACTTCTTCACAATGGATTTTTTGCAAACGAAAAGCGCTATGTTCGCTTTCTTATTATTCTCTTCTGTGTTTTCATTCCAGAAGAGCTTCTTGTCCAGAATTATTTTATTTGGCATTGTTGCTGAGCCTAACATTGTTAAACCGAGGAGCAGTTAAGGGTGGGTTTTGTACCTCCTCGTGAAGGGGACTTATTCTGTTTTTTTCTGGGTTAACACTGAGTCCTTTAGTTGCCCTTTGTGGCAATAATCCGTTTTGAGAAAAATAACACGTTTAAGGCCTTATTTTAAAGTTGTTTTTTATTATTTGATAGTTTAAAGCACATTGATCACATTCTTATTATTTACGTATTAGTTCTAAATAGTTTTTACTAGTTTATCGATCTATATATATAAATATATATATGAATTTAATTATTTTTTGTTGAGGTTTCACTATGAGACTTTTGCTCGTGGCTAGTTGCAACACGCGGAGGATACCCAAGTAAAAAGTGAAGAATGAAGATGCCGGAAATTGGCTAGATCACTGAACTTTTGGAGTTCATTGATCGAGGGAGTGTTCGGACTGATCGTTTTGATCGTGCCGGAAGTTGTTGTGTGACATTGCGTAAATTTAGTAATTAAGTTTACGCGGTCACTACAGTCCGCAGGTGGCAGCCTCGTTTAAAAAGGGTTGTAACGCTGCCTCCGTGAGACCACAGAGGACTTAAGACAAAATTTTCCTTTTGTGATGATAGCAATGTTATCCGTGTAGGAGGGTGAGGCCCCTCTGTCTCCATGCGTGTCGCAACAGCTGGTTCATAGTTACAACCCACCCATATAGGTACGGGGAAAGTACTCTTCCTTGCGGGGTGCCACTATTTACTAAGCAGTTGCCTGCCTAGGATCGGAGTCATCATCCTGCCCGTAAGCATTTCATTTGGTGGATGAGAGACACCAGCGATGGATCTGTGAGCCCTACCAGGTTTTGAAAGGCCATAGGAGGTAGAGGGCTCTGATCCCTGCGGGCTGTATAGAAAGAGGGCCCCCTGCGCTTCTTCTGTTTTAACTCTGGATATCAGGCGACCAAAAAGCGCAGCAGACGCCGCTTTACAATGATGAATATTTAGCTATATCACCTTCATTGTGTTTGTTGAACTCTACAATTCTTCGTCGCTGGGGATGTTCTTGTCGAGGCTAAGGAGCTGGTGCTCCGTGTAGATATTACCGATGGCTCTGCCCAGCTCGGATTCTGTCGATGGGCCAGCTTAGCTCTGAGCTGCGCCTTCACCATCCTGCCGCCTGGTTTACTAGGGCTTCCGTGTCTGTTTTATATACCTTTAGCTGCATCTTCTGGAAGCCATAGTTCACGGCGTATTTTTCCTTCGCCAGCTGCTCTAGGCACTCTTTATTTAGATGCAGAATAACCTGCATTGTGTTAATCTGCTCCGTTTTAATAACCTTCCAGTTATCGGTTTTGATCTGGGGGTTGAAGGCTTTGAACATTTTAAGGATCTCTTGCGGCTTCGATGGAGCCACTGGGAACTATGCTCTGGCCCTTGGATGTAACGGAATGTCACATGCCTTTTCTGCCTTGAGTCGGCCACCAAGGCATGAAGGGGGAGGTCTCGGGTTATCCCTCAGGTGTTTCATGGCAACTTTAGCGAGGGCAACTTGCACATATGCTATTGATGCTTGGGGATCTTCCCGTTCTCGTTATTTTCGTCTAGGACGCTGTTTGCTTCAACTTCTGCGAAGGATATTCCTTGGTTCCGTGCCTCTTAGATTTTTTTCGATTTGGTCTGTGGGTACTTGGTTCCTCCACAGATCGTTGGCGTTTAGAGGCTTGTTTACCTCTGAACAGCTCAGGGGTGAAGTTTGGAATGACCTGCTTTGCCCAAGGTCTGATGGGGCTGGTAGCGAGGCGGCGAAGGATCCTGCTGGTCAGACAGCGTTCTTGGTAGCCTGCCTTTACCAGGTGTGGTCTCTTTACGTCTTTGGTCCTTCGGCAGACCATTTGCTCCCCTGATCCCCGCAGCGGCCGTGCCCGCAGGTGTACGCTGAGGTGGTAGTCGCTTAAGGAGCATTTTTTCGAAAAGCGTTTGTAGCTTCGCTTCGTTTGGGTGGGCTCAACGGTGCCGTAGCCCTTTTTCAGTGTGATTTGTGGTCCCATTTGCTAGGCAGACATTTTGCGTAACTAAGCGAGAGGAAAAACTGCAAGCCCTATACCTGATTCTGATTTGGATCCGTCTGTGTACAGAACAACGTAGTTGGCCTGTTGCCTGATATATAAATAAAATGGAAGCAGGTCGAGAATTAAGTTAAGTTCTACAGTCGGGATTGAACACATGCCACGACCACCCCCCCCCCCCTCCTCATTTCGAGGCAAACTGTTCTTTGGACTTGATGCAGTCTGCATCTGTTATATTCTTTGACAAGAGCGGCACCGACACAAGGGAGTCAAATGTCAGATCTTTCATTCACATTTGGTTCCAGAATAAGATCCAACTACTAAGCTCACTGGGATAGAGATAGGCTCAGTACTTGACCGTTTATTGAATGTGGTCTAAAAGTGAATATGCCTGTTAGTCAAAGCATCAATTCTGTTTGTCGAACATATCCACCAGGATGTCTCCTGGTCAGCGGGATTCACTTGTTTCAAGAGGAAAAACACTCCGAGGAAACTGTCTCATGCAAACTCCTACTGTTATCTGTTAGGTTCATCCAGCTGCTATTTGTTATGTTTTTTTATAGACTGACTGAAAGACAACTTCTTCGCTTGCTGGTTTATTACAGACGAGAGGGATAATAAAAAGTACAAGTGAACTTAGCTGTGATTAACTGTCCTGGCCATATAGTATTGCCAGCAGCTTCAAATTAAAGAATACAATATTATAAACTAGATTATAAATACAACATTCTCTCCCTCCATAAAATAAAGAAGAGGAAGACTCTATGAGTATATCAACCGTTGAGGAGGCTGACGGTCTCGTGTTGAACGTCTGAGAATAGGTACGGGTGATGAGTCTCGGTGAGTATGCTTGCCTTCAGGAACGGTTTCCTCCTTGGAACCTGGCACCTCATCTTTGGGAGGGTTCTCCACTGTGCTGTTATTTTCCTGGGGAAATGGCGTCTTCGGTTGTTCTTGCTCATCTTCGTGAGAGGCTGGCGCAGTAATTGGCGGTGTAAAAGTCAATTGATCCAAAGCCGGTCGTAACTGTTGTCGATGTGCCATTCGTACCCGGTTATTGTGTTCGATGAGGTAGCGACTTCCACTCAAAGGTTGCAAAAGTTTTGCTGGTTCCCACTGCTTGTTAGATCGTAACCAAACCTTGTCTCCCGCGGAAAATATTGGCTTCTGGTGGGTATGACGGTCAAAATTTGTTGAAACTGGATTACTGTTTTGTCCGAACCGTGGTTGTAGTTGCCGTAAAATTGTTCTCGGTTGATATCTTAGCAGATACTCTGATGGACATAGTCCAGTAGAAGGACAAGGCGAGTTCCTGTAAGAGAATAGAAAATTTATAATATGCGCTTCTATTTCACCTTGGCTGTAGTATCGGCCTGTTTCGAAGTGCTTCTGAAAATTTTTTTTAACTATCTGTACCGCTCGTTCTGCGATACCATTTCCCTTAGGGTAGTACGGTGGGCTTTTAAGCACATCAATGCCATTTCTCTTTAAAAAATTATAGAATTTCTCTGAGCTGAATGGAGGGCCATTGTCTGATACTATCTGTTCGGGAAGTCCGAATACCGCAAAGAAGGTTTTCATTTTACTAATGACAACATCTGCCGTGGTGGAATTGACAAGTTGCAAGTCAATCCATTTTGAAGTTGCGTCGATCGTCAATAGGAACGTTTTCCCCAAAAAATAAAAGAAATCCATATGTAGACGAATCCAAGGTTTTTCCAATTTCGGCCATCCAACATAAACTTCGGTAGTGGCGTTATCCGATCTGACTCTTTGACATGGCACACATTCCTCGCAGATGGCAGCAATATCTTCGTCAATTTTTGGCCACCAACAAACGGACCTTGCTAGCAATTTCATTTTTACTATTCCGGGATGTTCTCGATGAAGAAGATCTAAAACTTGTTGCCGGAGCGGCATCGGTATAAGTGAACGAATTCCATAAAGAAGACATCCTTGTTCAATAGACAGCGAGTAACGACGACTAAAGTACGGCTTTAATGCTACATCTGTCACCTGACTTGGCCATCCGTTCTTCACTAACTCCATCACCTTAGACAGAACAGGATCCTTGCTAGTATATGTTGCAATATCAATATATGATAAAGGTAGATTTTCCTTCTCACTAAAGGCGTTGATGAGGTGTTCCGTCATTTCAGTAGTGTGTGATTCCGGTAATGGTAGACGCGACATTGCATCAGGGGCGGACATCAGTTCTCCTTTTTTATATTTAATATCATATTCATATCCTGATAAAATAATGGCCCATCTCTGTAGACGACAAGCAGCCGTTGCTGTGATTCCACGACGAGTGTCAAATATATATTTTAATGGTTGATGATCAGTTTGAAGTACGAACTTCCTACCAAACAAAAATTTGTGAAAACGACGAACACCAAAAATAATTGCAAGAGCTTCTTTTTCCACCTGTGAATAATTTTTTTCAGCAGAACTAAGGGTAGCTGATGCAAATGCGATTGGGGAATCTTCATCTAATTGTTGACTTAGGACTGCTCCCACTCCATCGTTACTGGCGTCACAGGATAATACTAGCTGCTTTGAAGGATCATAATGATGAAGTAAAGTTTTGTCACTCAAAATTTTTTTGCTTTTCTCGAATGCATCTTGACACGTTTGATTCCATGTGAAGGGTACATTTGATCTGATCAAATTATATAAGGGCGCCAACAAACTCGATTGCATTGCCATAAATTTCCTATAATATGTAATTAACCCAAGGTACGCTTTGACTTGCGTGACATTCTGAGGGACTGGAGCATTTTGAATTGCGACTATTTTACTTGGGCATGGCTTGATACCGTCTCCTGTGATAACATGACCGAGGTATTCTACTTTTGTTTTAAAAAATTGACACTTTTCCACATTAACTCGTACCTGACGACTGGATAACACCGACAAAACCTTTTCGGTGTTTCGGTAGCATTCTTCAATGGTTCGACCTTTTATAAGAACATCATCGATATAACAAATTGCCTCAGTACCCGCTAAAATTTCATCCATTGTACGTTGAAAGATCGATGGAGCACATTTTAAGCCGTAGGTAAGGCGATTATAACGGTATAAACCCCGATGCGTGTTAATGGTAAACAACTCTTGTGACTCGGGACTAATTTCTATTTGCTGGTAGGCGCCACACAGGTCCAAAACACAAAAATATTTTCCACCCGCTAGCGATGCTAAAATATCTTCAATATTGGGCAAAGGATAGTATTCAGTATCAACAACTCTATTCAATGACACTTTAAAATCGACGCATATTCGTATATTTCCATCTTTCTTGGCCACTACTACTATAGGGCTGGCCCAATTACTATACTTAACTGGAACTAAAACACCCTCCGCTTGAAGACGCAGAAGCTCCGATTCGACTCGTTCTCTAAGGGCGTACGGGACTGAGTAGGCTTTGCAAAATATTGGCGACACATCTGGTTTTAACACAACAGACGCTTTGAATCCCTGGATAGTAGAGGGTTTCTTTGAAAAGACTTGAGGAAATTCCTGTTGAAGTTTTTTTTCCAGTTCCTCGGTTTTCTCCCGGATATTTAAAATGGATGATGTCTTCGAGCCGGAAGATAATAAGTTTTCCCTCCAATTTGGGCATAATACATTTAGCCAGTTTCGTCCCATTAGTGTCACAAACGCTGGTGGACTGTTTGCAATGGCAGCTTCAAGACATGATTTTTTTCCATTGTACTCCACCATAAAAGATATTTTTCCTATCACTTTTAAGATATCCCCAGTGACTGCCTTTAATTTCCCAGTGGTTGGTTTGAGAGGACGATTTCCAAAGTATTTGCGGAAAACTGACTCGGGCATAACTGTTACGCATGCACCAGTATCTACTTCAACATCAATTAAATGACTATCCATGATAACCTGAGTGATAAGCGGACTGTCATTTGCTAAAAAAAATGTATGAACTATTGTATCATCCAAAATGACTTTAGGTGACATCCGTAACTTGGCTGATACACCTTTACAGTACCTGACAGTATTAATTTTTAATACATCTTCTGACTCACTTCCTTCGTTACCATACTCTACTTCACCAACTTCAATACCCTTAATTTTATTTGACGTGGCGCGACGGTGACAAACTACAGATGTGTGACCCTTCTTATGACATGAGTAGCAAGACCAATTTATTGCTGGACACTTCGATGGATCATGACGACGTCCACAACGATAACACTCTGAATATTTATTTTCATACTGTTTACTTTGCCTACAATTAGACGGACGTGTATTATAGGTTTGCTTATATGAATACTTAGCCTTCGATTGTTGTGCAGATACACGATTGCTTTTCACTGCTGAGACTACGGATCCATGCATTGCTTGTGTGCCCATCGATGCAGCTTCCATGCTCAGTGCTTTGTTACATGCGGTTTCAAAACTAATATCAGCCTCAGACAAAAGCTTTCTTTGAATGTTTTCATTGGAAAGCCCACAAATAAATCTATCACGAAGCGCCTCTGACAAAAATGTACTAAAGTTACACGACCTAGACAGCTGTTTAAGCTGTACTATGTAATCACTGACCGATTCCGAGGGTTTTTGATCCCGTTTATTAAATTTAAAGCGCTCCAAAATTACCGTTCTCGTGGGCGAAAAATGACGTATCAACAGTTCTTTGCAATCCACATAAGTTTTACTAAGAGGCGAATCCGGCACGCATAAATTTTTTAATATTTCATACGTTTCTCCACCGATCAGCGTTATAAGTAAAGCCAATTTTTTTTCATCTTCCACGTTGTTCACTATGAATAACTGTTCTAACCTCTCACAATAAGTTGCAAAATCATTTTTTGATTGATCGAATTGTTCGATATTTCCTAGTAACGACATTGTATCAATATTCTTCACGTTATTTTTTTTTCCGAAATTAATTTGTTAATTTTCTTTTGCACACTCCATATTTCTCGTCGCCAAATATGTTATGTTTTTTTATAGACTGACTGAAAGACAACTTCTTCGCTTGCTGGTTTATTACAGACGAGAGGGATAATAAAAAGTACAAGTGAACTTAGCTGTGATTAACTGTCCTGGCCATATAGTATTGCCAGCAGCTTCAAATTAAAGAATACAATATTATAAACTAGATTATAAATACAACACTATTGAGGATACTGACTTTGCAAAATCGAAACCCCATTAC
Source organism: Thereva unica (assembly GCA_949987705.1). Taxonomy (NCBI): domain Eukaryota; kingdom Metazoa; phylum Arthropoda; class Insecta; order Diptera; family Therevidae; genus Thereva; species Thereva unica. The sequence continues at coordinate 24,486,815 of OX465285.1, read as the reverse complement.
AAAAATTTTTGTTTTAATTTTTGCTAGTACGGGCTTCTTGCAAATTTCTTCTATTTAGTGTGAATTGATGAGTTTATACTTTAAAAGTTTTTAGGACTTTCCATAATAAATAGCAACAACGATTCCCACAATCACAGCAATCAAACCCAGCAGTTACAGCATAAAGTTCAATCCCACCACATACAAAGTATCACGTGACCTGGTTTAGTTCAGCCCCGTCCATATCTAGACAATCTTTAGATTTCTTTATTTACAAAACAGATTCACTTTCGATAAATGCCACCGATTACCATAACAGCATTCACAAGCTCATGTAATAGCGGATGCCGTTTCTAATCCTCGACGATTTGAACGAATGTAATTACCTGTCGTTAAGTAGGTGCAAGTCCGCGTATTGATTGCGGCATAAATGTCGGGTAATTACACGGTAAAAAGACAAGAAAAGGAGATTTTTTTCTTTGTTTGAAAAGTTGAGCGATTGAATCAGACTTCAGTATTTTTATGCGATATCTTGGGATAATTTGACTTATGACATTATCAACGAAAAATGCGACTTTTGTTTCAATAACCACTTTACTTTTTGGACGAAAATTATATAACATGAACGCAGCACAAAAACGCAATCAGCTGTTTACCACCATTATTAATTTGGGCGATGACACGGTTAAGAAAATGAAAATTTCACGTGAAAAATCTCTTGAAAAATTTTTGTGTTTTCTTTTTTTTCGGTGAAATAAAAAAAAATTAAAACTCATTATTATTATTTATCATTTCCAGGGTTTTGTGTTACACGATAAATTTGGAAATGAAATAAATGTGTGCTTGAAAAGTGCGGGTCAATAAAAAGATTTCTTTTTGGTTTTATTCGGAAAAAAAATTAGTTGAATCCCAAAAAAAAGTTGAATGTTAAGTTGAAGGTGAAAAGTGTGCTATGAGTGTCATACGTTTACCCCTTAAGGGGCCGGTGAGAACTTCTTGGATAAAATTTATGGATTTTTTATTGCTGATTGGGATATGCTTAAGCCTAACCACACTCGTCATATGCCATGGTAAGTTCCGATATTTTATTATCTCTTTTTTTTGTAATTTTATTGATTATTGAATAGGTTTTACTGCATCTTGTTAATATAGATAATCAATTCATTCATTGATTTGATACGGGATTTTCGTAGTATTTATTAAGTTTTTTTGCTCATTTGTATATTTTTTTCAAAAGTTTTTTATAAATCAACTTCAGAATAGGATTTTATTATAAAGGGTCAGGTGCCATTTTCACTTTTTCACGCAAAAGAGCTATTGTTTCACGAACTGGTTGGTAAGTGGCGCCATCCTGTTGAAAATAAATGTGGTAGCAAAAAAAAGTCGGTCAACATCTTCGGACACGCAATCCATTCATTGTAGCTCTCGGATATCTGAACAGAGTTAAAAGCTGGGTAGTAGATTGAAGTCTGGCAGCTAACCCAAACAAAACGGAACTAGAGTTATGTGCTGAGTATCCTCGGTTGGTGGCCCGAAAAGGCCAGCCTTGGCTTCTCAAAAACTACTACAAAAACAAAAATTTAAATAATTAAAAACCACAATCCAAAATCAATCGGCCTGCTGTCTAGCGTATTACTCCGTTGTTTGAGCCAACGTGTGGCTCGACCCATGACCCTGAGATGATAATTCCATGTTCCGTCGACTCAGCTAGCCGCGTAAAATCGTCCTGCTCACCGTGGATACTGGGAATAGAGGAAAATCAAAAACGTAGAACCATGTGGTTAAAAAAAGCCTAAACTGATCTTCCACGTCTCCTCGTCCGTGCCTGGTTACTCTCCGAGCGGGATGTGTCAAAAAGTTAGAACGGGCTGAAGGCAATGCCATATTGCCCCCTTCCGCGTCCTTAAAAGTCTCAACACAACCATTCGGAACAAATTTCCTTCACGCTTCAGCAATTTACACTGGAATAAGGAGGTATTCCGCCGGCATAAGATATCCCGCCCTTCCGAGAAACGTGCAAAAGACTGCGGAGACTTGGTTCCGCTGGGAACTGGCCTGGCAGCTCCGGTTGGTTGAGGTAACTACGTAAATCCTTGGCGTGCTAAATACCTATAGCTCTGCCTTGCATATCCTCCAGTTCATATTGGCTGCCACCAACCTTCTTTCTTACCGGTGCTTTCACAGACTTATGAAACAATTTGACACTGAATCCGAAAGCTTTGCTACTAATCTGGAAGTTTCTTCTGAACAGTCCTCGACCGGGGTGAAGGCTGACTACCCTACAACGCAGGTTGTATTGTTTTTCATGTCTGTCATGTGTTGCCGCGAGATTATGTTCTACACACTCACGGATTAGTTGTAGCCGATCGGCCGCAAAATTTATATAATTATCGCAATTTTTTTAGAACGGGATACGCTGATCCATGTAAAACCATATGATACCCAAAAAGCGCCTGATAAGGCGACATTCCAATGGATTCATACTGGCTGCTTCGGAAGACGCATGCGATGCTGGATAGATACTTATCCCACTCACGATGATCGTGTTTAAGGTATGATCGAATGGCAGTCAGGACTGATCGATTTACACGTTCCGAAGCGTTAGGATGTGGTGAGTGCTTGGTAGTTAAGTAAACATAATCAACCTGAGTTAAATCAAATGCGCTCGAAGCGATGCGAATTCCACCAAAGGTTAATTGAACTGAAGTGTAAGCTAAGAATATTCAACCCGCCCTGGTACTATGACGTGTTTCTTTGCGAGCTCGACTCACCAATATCTTTGATATTCTAAACGTAAGCGAGGTGTAACAATAGCATAGAATATACCCTGTGAATATAGCCTTATATCCGACATAGCTCGAGACTTTGCTATTTCCTGGAGGACTCGGGTAAAGCATCGCTGGCACAATGTGTTGGGGACACCAGAATCTTATGTGAATCATTGAATGACTCCTGAACCTACACGCCACTGCTAAATGCTAGACAGAATAGCTGAAGAGGATTCACTACTCTTGTTTCTTGTCATAAAATTAGGAAAGGGCGGTAATTATAGGGTCAACAGGCTCTGTGCGAACATAGGCCACTCTTTCCACCTTCTCCCTTCCGATCTTTACATCAAGCACAATCCAGAGGGCCTGGACCTCATGGGACTTGTTACCTCCACCTCGACTGATCTTGTGGAAAAATTTCTCCATGGAAATACCCTCAAGAAAAGAGTGGAGAAACGGGGATGTTCTAAAAAAGTTTGATCTACATACATATTCACTGACTAAGCTCGGTCAAGTCTAGCTTTGAACATGCGATACGAGTTTGAAGTGATGTGCCTTAAAATGAAAGAGTTAAAAATCAAGGAAAAATTCGTTAGATCTTGTATGCCAACCGTCCCTAAAAATAGAGCTTATTTTTCTGTCCATGAGGTATCAGGTTCCCGCGGTAGGTCATTGGAGGAAGGCAGGACTTTGGAATTATTAGGAAGGTATGCTGAGCATAAAATACTCATGATCCTGCAACTCTTTGGTCTTTAGAAGTTTGGTCTATGAGAGGTTAGCAGTTGGAGTTTTTGTTGTAAAGGAGCAGTATGGAGAATACAAACTTGTTGGCCATGTATAGTGAAACTACTTACCCATAGCTTTGAATAAGTACTTCGTCGACTCCCAGCAGGTCATGGCAGAGCCACTAGGTTGCAGGTTATGCTAAACCGTCCATATTCTTGGTTGATTCTTACTGTTGTGAGCTAGTAGGATTTTCCCTTTTCTCTTCTCAATCTCTTTCACTTACATTCGCTCGAAGCTTTGAAACTGCTCTGCTCTTTCAATTGCATAATTGACCTTTCATCAGTGCTCAAAGTAGGGTTAGGCGGTACTTTTTTATCGATCAGACAGATTTGGATCGTTATCCTTCGGCAAATCATTTCTGAATCTCTAATATAAAACGAAACCATGGGCTGATTCTGTTAAATTTAGAAAGCTCCTTCGCTGAACTTACCTACCTCTAGAGTAGTGATGAGCAAGACTGGTCTTGCAAGACGAAGACAAAACAGGACAAGGAGAAGTCACGACTGCAAGATCAAGACAGCAAAGCTTTTTACTCATCACTAAGTGGTAAGTTTAGCAGGACTAAGGCAAGACTGCAAGACTTTTAGCAAGACTTTTAGCAAGACTTTTTGTAAGAATTTTTGGTCATCACTGCGAGACTTTTGGCACTTAGTGATAAGCAAAAAGTCTTCCTATCTTGATCTTGCAGCCTTGTTTTGTCCTGTTTTGACTGGGTCTTGCTTTGGTCTTGCTAAATACGTAAGAAAAGGCAAAACTGCGAGACCAGTCTTGCTCATCACTACTCTAGAGCCTTCCTTCTGACTTTGGTTAAGATTAAATCTCATGACGCTTCGCCGCTAGATCGCCCACGCGAGGGTCGTCTGCTGCTAGATGTCGTTTTGGTAGCGCACTATATGTAGAGCCTGCGCCAAAACAATTGGGAATCTCAAAATTGCTCTTGTTATGCGCAATGAGAGTCTCGTTGGCCGTAAATGAGTTTCTAAGAGCAAATTGCAAGGCGCTTGCACTTTATACTTACACGAATGTGTGTGGAATTGTTGTTTCCTCGCCTGTGTGTAAAATCCCCAATTGTTTTGGAACATCCCAAGCCTAACAAAGGATGGTTTTCCTAGAGCCTAGACCATTGGAAACCTGGTAATTGGTGTGTGTTTTTTTTTATCGTACAGGTGAACGAGGTGAGGCAATTTGAGCTCTTGGATTTTTTATGAACTCGGAAATATCGACTGATTTGGTTTTGTAAGAATAATTCTTCTGCGAAGACTGTGATACAATTTTCCTAGTGATAATTTGATGGGAGATTTTTTACCTTGCTGAGCTATGGTTGCATTTGAGAGCCTGATTGCATATAGAGCAAGCAACTTGTAATCCAGATCATTGGCTACAATATATGTATCGAGAGCAGATCAGTAATGTAATCTCGTGTTATGATATCACATTAAACTGCATTATGCCAACAAATTTGTTTCTTTCTATCGTATATCATATAATGTATGGCTATAATGTCAATTTTATGTAAAATTCTTTCGCGTTTAACTCGTTAATAAGGACATTCACTCCATCTCCCAAAATCCATTAGTGATCTTACAACCAAAATCTTATCTCTGTCTACTGTTGTTGAGTTAAAGTATTGTATTCAAGGCTTAGTCGATGATCTGAACATAAATTTAGATTAAGATGTTAATAGCGCGCACCTCTTTCTCTACCTCTGCTAGCTTAGGAGATAAAATCTTCCCTGGAGCGAGTTTATAACTGGATTATTACAGTAAATTATATAAAGGCTGTTACAAGTAGTTTTAGGATGGGTCTTTGGCATAACAGATAACACAACTAGGACCATGTTAATAGTGTTCTAGTAGTGTAAATGATTTAATCCTGAATACATTCCAGGTCTTAAAACCCCCCATCATCCCCTCTTAAACACATAAATATCAACTTAATAAATTTCTGTGTCTTTTATTCAAATAACACTAAATAAATCTCGGAAATAAAACAAACACGTACCACGCAATACCATCCAAATTAAAATTCATAAATTCCAAAATGCCTAAATTTCCACTCGTAACATAAATTCTTAATTTTTTTGTTGTACATCCTCGGGAGTCCATCTTGTATTCAGTCACCATATAGAAAGGAGCTAAAAATAGACAAAGAAAGAGATCGACAAAAACACACGATCCACAAAACGATCTCGCTCCAAACTTTTTGCATCCACTCTCGGCGCGCGATCAGCAGGGAATTAGCGATCGAGCGCAACCGATCGTAGTAAACATCGAGATTATGATTAAACACTGTCGGGGTGCCGATTGCCTATCTACCTTGTGGCCCCGCGGTAATTCCGTGAAAGGGGGTCAGAGAACTTTGCCAAATCGCAAGCGAGGAATATTAATGTTGACCCCCTAATTACCGCAATTTATAATCCGCCAGGTAACAGATTGATGGCCGCACTTTCATATTTAGAAAGACGCGAAGAACTTGTGTGTATGCGCGATCACTGATCGGCCGAAAACAGTTGATCATATTTTGACCGCACCCAGCTCGTCTGGACGTAGTGCTTCTGGGAGATAGAATTTCGTACATGTAAATCCGCGATGTTTAACTGTCGTCTTGAGGCAGTAAGACGATCGCAGAAAGTTCAACAAACTCGAAATTCACGAATTTTATACCCGAAAAAACCCCTGATGCAAAGATGAAGATCACCGGCAGTCAGCGGTATATACATACATAAACGATCACACCGCGCTACACTCTACACGTATCTTCAAATCACCTTTCACAAATCATCCAAGAGCAGCACCTGGATCCACGATATTGCGGCCGGGGTATTATGCTGCGCCGATCTTTACATGCGTCTTAACGAGCTCCAGTTGACAAAGTTGCATTTATATGCGCTTTGGTGTTGTTTTTTTTGTGGACAACGAACGACACGGTATTATATGAAATGTCACCTGTTGCTGTCAATGTCATCTACTCTATGTTTTTGCTCGAGCTTTTGATTGTTGTCGCTGCAAGCGCTCATTCCAAAGGCATGCTTTAATCGTATCTTTGCAATTAAGTGGTATTGACTGAATCATAGTGCATTGAATTGGAGTTGTTGTGTTGTTCGATGGTTTTATGATGTGTTTTCTATGGGTTTCTTTTATTTAATAACAATTCAAAATGTAAGAAGTTTGCAGAAAGAAGCCTTCAATAACACGCATGGAAAACTCGGCCATTCACAGAAAAACAATGACATCCATTCACCCTATCTAAAGCCAGCATCAGACTGTTGGAATATTTCTCAATAAGTCACATTCAGTGTAGAAGTTGTCTCTCTCGCTTTTCGACTCTTGTCTGTTTGTTTGTTGTTATGTTATTACAATCGAGTTAAGCAGCTAAATACTCAACGTACGACCTATCTAAATTTGGTCTTCAACAGACATTTTAATAATAATAGAGTTTCCCTTCTTATGAAGAAGGCGCACTTCTCAGCTGGGCTGAGAAACATTTACCACGACCACGTGGGCTCGGCTGAGACATGCAAACATAAAAAATTAAGTACCCATAAAAATTGCATGCGAAACACATAAACAGTTATGAGAGAATAAAGAGACTCCTTTTAAGGAGATCTTTACCAATGCTCACACTAAAAACATTAATATTTTTATTTACATTAATGAACATGCGATTAACAGGCTCAAATCGGCCATAATTGGTGTTAGAGGAGTTGATGTGTAAGAGCGGTGGTCCTCTCAGATTGTATCGGCTCTCTCTAAACGACGCACGGCGACTTAGAAAACCTGAGTCGACACGTCCATTAAGAAGCTGGTGGACGAAAACAACATCGGCCACCTCACGACGCTTGTGGAGAGTGTTTAAGTTGAGTAACTTAAGTCGGTATTCATATGGTGGAAGAATTAAAGGGTCTTCCCAAGGAAGGTGATTCAATGCGAATCAAACGAACCTACGTTGAACCGACTCAATTTTTCCAATATGCGAAGAATAGTGAGGAGACCAAACCTGGGACGCATATTCAAGTAAAGGTCTGACAAGCGAAATGTAGAGGTGTTTAGTGATCAGGGTGCTGTTAAATTCTTTGGAACACCTTTTTATAAAACCCAAGACTAAGCTGCTCTTTAACTTATACTGTCTTACCCTAAACTACTGACTACTAAAAACCCACCCTTGACGATCAGCCGTCGATAAAACATACTGTAACCCAGAGATTCGCACCCGGGTTGGTCAACTGGAACAGGTTGTTTCTTATGGCACAGTACAAAGGATTTCAAGGCACTAGTTGGCCAATCAATTACGATCTACGAAGGATAGGACGGAAATCTCACCGCCAAGCGTTGTTTCGAGAAAGTTTGTATCTGCCCTTACGTTCTCGGGCACTATCCTCCTAAAACGACTAAAAGACCATGGTACTTCATTTCTGTTCTGTGGCCGCATTGCAAGACATTGAGCTGTCCTGACATTGAAGGAACAGTACCAGCGCCCCCCGGCCCAGGGTTTCATCCTTTTCATTGCCCATGAAGCCCAGATTACCCGGAAGTCACACAAGTGTGGCGAGATTGAAAATAGCTGACTCATCAATGGCGTGCGTTGGCAGCCTCAAACAAATTTTGAGTTTGGTGGCACGAGATTTTATCGCTCTAATTGCTGCTGAAAAAGGGATGTATGTCAGAGTAGCATGTACATTTGCTTGAAGATTAGTACTTAGGATATTCAAGTTGAACATTCTACTAAACCGTCCTAACATCGGCTCGTCCCTCTGACTTGGCGTTACTGACTTATTCCTCATGAATTCCTCATGGGACATGGGCAGAAAAAGATGCCCTCCAGCGGACTCTATTTTGTGCGATAGCTCTCAGCTCTGACTAGGATTAGCCACTTGTTGTAGCCTCTGCTTATAGAATTCTCCAATCCTATTCCTTCGCCTGATTTGGTCGTCTATCCTTTCTTGGCCGGCACGACGCCATTGTTTTTCATTTGGATTGTATCTTGCCAGCGGAATTTTGGATATGGACGTAGGCATCTGCTGATGAAATTTTGTAGGCGTCCTGTGATGAATTGGGTGACTTTCCATGTTTCGCAACCGTACAAAAGCACTGCCTTAACGTAGGAGTTGAATAGCCGCAATTTGTTTTAAGTTGAGATCTCCGTTAATCTCCATATGCGGAACAGGCATGCATATGCGCTTCGTGCTTTATTTATTCTGGAACTGGGGTATTTTTCTGCACCGCCTTTTTCGGTAATAGTACTATCGAGGTAGCAGAATTTAACTACCACTTCCACATCACGGTTATTCAGCGCTGCCCATTCAATGGTGTTTGCATTCATCCACATTTCTTTAGTTTTTGTTGGATTTAGCCTCAAGCCTGCCGAACTACTTTCTGTTGCCAAATTGTTTAACATGTTTTTGAGGTCCTGGTATCTGTGGGCCAGCAAACAGATATCATCCGCATAATCCAGATCCTTAAGGCGATCTAGCAATTATATCCAACCTGTTCTGTTATGTAGGGCTCTGACCAGGAGGATGTATATTACTAACTATAATAATGAGGAATGGCGAAAGTAAGCATCCTTGTCGTACTCCTGAGTTCACCTAAAGGTCTGTTAGATAATTTTCCATTAAGAAGCCATCCGTAATCCATATTAATACTCTGCGATCTCACAAGGAGAACCAAGGAATAACATATCGTATTTTAACCGATATGGCCAAAACTAGATTTTTTTCGCTGACTTGGAATCTAGTGTTTCCGGTTCTGGAATATCTTCTATAAAACTAACTGCCTGAGTAAAAATAATACTCAGCCGCTGTTAGCATGAAACAGGCGCAGCACGTTGACCGGTTCTCGTTGAATTGCGTAAGTCAAGCAGCTTTGGAAGTGTTTAGTACTTAGTTGGGAGACCGCTTGGTAAAACGACACTTGCGTTTAAAGTGGTCTATGCCGTTTAGAGGGCATTTATATATTTTGATGTTCGTAGCGTGCATACCTAGATCCTTAACAATTTCCCATTCAAAAAAGAGCCGCTCTTCCAAAACCAGGGGTTCCCCTTGGGATAATTTTGGCCGATTTTTCGAAAGTGCTCCGATTTGGACAAATGGGGTATCGTTGAAAAGGGTCCGCCCTCCTGAATCCAGACTAATTGAGTTTGCCCAAAAATACCAAGGGGTTAGGGAGTTATGCCATCTTTTGTGATTCTCCAAGGAGGGGCTGCAAAATACCCAATATTTCAATACATGTCAGCCCGGGGTGGAATTTAATTCACAGATTCCTTGGGAGGTCCCTAACAGTTTACCATTCAAAAGAAGGCCGAAGGGCCCTTCATTATCTGTCCCTAAATGGGACCAGAACTATTTTGTCGGAATTGACACTGATTCCTACACTGGCACACCAGTTGAGTTACCAGTTCGCACGAAAGCGTGTTACTCTGTGATCAGTACCGGCTTTAGGGGTGGGCGACCCGGGGCGACCGCCCGAGGACGCCATGATCCAGATGGCGCCGCCGCGACCCAGGAATGTGTTCATTCCTCAATGATAGCACCTCCACAATACAAGACACAACGCCGGATATGTACAGAAAATATACAAAGCTTGTGTTTGAAAAACGTGAAAGACAGCTGGTCAGGGTGCCTTTTATACGTTCTCTTGCAACTATTGTGTTCAGTTTCTACCAATAAACCAGTGCCGGGCAATAGTAGCTTTTGAGAGCCGCACGAGCTTCGGCGGAAGTTGCAGATCCCTCCAATCCTGCTTTTTTTATGTGGCAGTGCTAAGTTCAGGAGTCACCCTTTGTACTGCCAGTCCTTCATGTCATTTATCACGTCATGGTGCAATGTCTAGCAGTAAGCTTAGTACGAGGGAGGGTGGAGGGAATAGATTAAGGATTATGAAGGTAAGCGGGGGCGTTGAAGAAGGTGGTAACGAGCGTTTGAACTCTTGGATGTTGTAGGAGCTCGGCAATACTGACTGCAAGAGATACGGTGGCTCAAGCGGTCGATGGTGGAACAGGCGTTGTCGTCATCAATTAATTTAAGGGTCCTTTTTGCACCTTATCTAACCAACCATGCCAAGGTGGTTATCGAAGCGCCGCTCCAAACGAGGGAGTTGTATTCGAGAAAGGGCCGAATGTAGGATTTATAAATAACAGCACGGGCCGATGGCTGGAGGAGGAACTTGCACCTCTTAAGAAATCCCAGGCACTGGGATGCTTGCTTGGCAATTCATCAAGTCTTTGGTTAATGTCACACTTAAGATATGCAGGGAGGGGTCAGCCTTTATTTCAACTTTACCCACTGTCACGGATGGAGACATAAAACAGTACTTGGTTTTCGTGGGGTTGAATTCGACTTGTGACTGTGTTCAACTGAGAGAGCTATAGGACCCTCTATTGTTCTCTATTTTCTTCCGAAGAAAACAGCAGAAAACAAAATTCATGTCCCCAAAAGAATTGGCGATATGTTTGCTGATAAATTCATTGAAGTTTTTTGCCCAAAGTCTAATGCAATGCACACTGACCCAACAAGTTCGCAAAATGACACTAAAGCTTTCATCTCGACCGGTATAAACAATTTCGGTATTAATCATATAACCGGTCTGTTGAAATCAAATTTTAGCTTTATAGAGAGAAGAGCCGAAGAATTCTTTAACGTTCGTACCCAAAAAACTCTTTTCTGTTCGTTCGTCTGCCCAATCCTGGAATAGGTATGCTTGCCCGATCTGGGACCCTATATTTCATGTAAGTTGCGGTAGGTTGGAATCAGTATAGAAAAAATTCCTCCTCTTCGCTATGAGAAACCTATCGAAACCGAAACACAAAGCGACGACGGGCGAGCTTGTTTCTTTTGTGCATCGATAGTCTTTAAGTATAATATTCCAAAGGACCATTGTACATAACGAAAATGATCAAGTTCAAGTTCAAGTTAGAGCACCTTTGGTGCAGATTCTTGTTGTGGTTCAAATTTTCCGTCGTATACCCGTGTGAACAGCTTAGTTCTCGGCCATTTATATATTTCGGGCGAGTATGGTCGTCGTGAGCCCGTATGTTCTCCCAAGTGGCCAGTGATAGCCCGTTGTAAGGGTTATTGTATGAATTATTTATAATAATATATGTAGGTAATCTACCGAAAAGAAATGTCTACAAATTTAAGGGCGCATAAAAATATGTCGCACGGGGTGCCAAAATACCTAAAGCCGGCCCTGTCTGTGATGATATTCGAATGTACCCGAAAATTATGCAATAACAATGAAAACATTCAATTTGAGGCTTAAAAATGAAATCGGACCAACTTTCACTTAGGAGCTTTAATTGGAACATGAGATGCAAGTGCAGATATGGGCAAGGGGGTGAGCAAGACGAAATATCACTGATTTCACTTTGACATTGTGAACAAGGCATGGATTTATTACAACAAATTCCCACAGTTTCAAGTGTCGAGCACTGTTCGTGTTACAGTTTTGGATTGCATAATAGTATGCATGCAGCAATAGTTGCAAGATCAGCAAAAAACAGACACACTCGATATATGTAATATGTATGTATAGTCACCAGTCAAAAAAATGTTGTATGTTGCATTAGAAAGTTTCAATTCAATTCTCTACAGCAAAAGAACCATGACATTCCATTCCACCTCGATCGAGTCGCCTCAGTCTTATCATGAATTCTCTCTTAGCATAAAGTAATAATTGTCTTTAAACAAAGAAACCCCCTCTACCACTATAAGAACATAATAATTTAATTAAGTACACATCGTCTTACAACATCGCCTTCACCATTCTAGGGGAAGCAGCGAATTTTAAGCCCAATTAAACACCAACTGATACCGCTTAATTAAAATTTAATTGTCAAGAGTTTTCTATTTTTTATTTTAATTTTTTTTTTCATGTCTAAAACTCAACTTTTAATGTGAACAAACTTAAGTGCGATTGCGCGGCACTCTCACGTTTAGAAATCTGACGACAAATGCTAGACGACGTCAGCCGTTTACAGTTTTACTTTACTAGCAAAATAATAATAATCCAGGTATGCGCTTCGTAGCTCAGGTGATGAGAGGCTACTACGAAATGAAAATATACATAGAGAAGCATGATTGTAGCTTGGGAACACAGGTCTTCGGCCGGCGGATAGTAGTCGTCGTCGTCGTCGTTGGTGTTGTACACCTTTACTTCGCTGGGCTGCGAATAATTGGTAATTCTATGCACGGAGCAAGTAGCACATTCCCGGTTTCACTTTCGTCTTAGCTAACTTTTCGTATGCCGCATACCAGAACCAAGGCCGCGTGGCTAATGGTCTGCTCAAGCATTTAAGATACTTGAGCTGCCGGAAGCCTGCACTTTATATTAATGGCGAATTTGATTAGACGGTTTCAAGTTGGATCAGACAGTGTCTTTTTTTGCGCTTGAAGATCACCGATCGAGTTTACCTGAGTGTACGATCCTAAAGACATTTTGCAAAAGAAATTTATTGCACAAGATCGAAGTCGGCGTGAGAAGCTCATAGGCAATCCGAATTTCAAGTATCTGAAAAGTACGATCACATATGGATCACTGATCGTGAGTGATCCTCAAAAATATCATTAATGAGAATATTAATAAGACTTCACATACTTGCTACTAGAATGGCTAACTACGAAAAATTTTACAAATTGCGAAGCCACCTCGCTGGCTGATCTAGAAACAAATGATCTTGTCATAATATCGTCGGCAATATTGCTGCTTTACAGCTCTATCTCGATCGGGTTCATGATTAAAATACCTACATCAGATATATAGGTATATAAAAGCCACCACTAGTTTATACTAGGACTAATTAGCTGCGGTTAATATGGTGTGTAGAAAATGCTTTAAATGAGATACTTTTTACAGCAAAATATTTTCGCAGATAATTATGTCCATATGGAATGAATACAGGTTGAGATCAGCCACCATCTTTGGTCTTAAATTGATCTTTCGAGCGCTAATCGTGCCTTGAGATGCTAAACACTAACGATAAATATTTCTAATTAGAATAAATTTGTTCTATGTCGCAACTCATTCATGCATTCACAAAAAGCAAAAACAATGAGAGTTTTGTGGGAATGCCGCGTTTTAATGAACCCATTCCAAAGCCATATTCAATTTTATTGATTTTATATCTTGAGAGGGGGCAGAATTGACTTTAGTTGAGAATAATTCCTTAAAAAGAAGCGAATTTTTTAGTGTATTATGTGTCATCCCATAAAAAGTGCAGTTTTTTCATATTATTTTTTTGTTTTTTTTTTTTTAAATATCTCTTGTCTAACTTGTTTTCCACGACGATGACTACTACTTGATGGTATTCGTTGGCTTGATGCGAGTTTTTCGTTTGTAGTTTGCAATTTAAATCGTCAATTTCTGAACTAAATGAAACTCAAATACACTTGGTTCTGATTTAGGTCACTATCAGGTGTCTGGATACACCTCACTAGATAACCTTTCTGCCCATAGGAATAATGCAATCTATATTATAGGGACGATCTTTACTAATCTTCACATCTTCAGATTTTAACCATCTTCGACTTAAAATCATCATTCGAGATCACGCATATTCCATAGCTTCCTATAAAGATGCGCATTACATACATACATTACATAAGTAATGAAGTCTTAACTCAGCATTTTTTGTTATTCCGAACAGATCTCCGGACTTTTATCCTCCGACCCGGAGTGGGAAATCATTGTTACGGAACTTTGCAACATTCACAATGCGAATTGGGTGAGTTACTGAAATGAAACTAGTGTTTCTGGTAAGAAGGTCGAGCTTTTTGTAAGCACCAATCATCAACATCAAATTGTGGATCAAGGAACCTATCTGCAGTCTGGCATCTGCAAAATGAACGCAAATTTTCCATATCAATTTGCCACCTCAATCCAACCAGTTCGGGGACTTGTCTGGTACTAGGTGATGGCCAAATCTCTAGGGCTTATTGGGTTTTTCCAATATGCTGACTGGGACTTGTGTTTTCGAAACAAAAACTTCAATTCTGACGCTGTCCAAGTCTGCAGGATCATACAGGCAAGATCACGTTTATTCATTACTCATTTCATCGGTGAAGCCTAGGTCTGGTTCTTGAAAACATCTACCTTGAAAAATGTGAACTTTGTCTGTTAGGGGAAGTGTGAACAGACAGCAGCATCATGGCTGACTGATAAATATCTCTATTCACCTCTAACTTTACTCTGCCTGGCACCTCTTGCCGCCAAGTGCATCGCACATTCAATAAACAGGATCTTCTTCAGGTCTGTGATGTATAAGGTGCCTCAAAGAGCTTGATATTAATAAATCCACTGATCCTGAAAATATACCCCACATTATATAATGTGGAAAACCCAAAGATAGAATTGTAAAACTAATCTATCACGTCGTTCACGTCAGGGTACAATCTCTAGTAGAAAGTTCAAAGAATCATCCTCTTCCAGGCACAGCCTGCAGGTGTGGTCCTCAGGCCTTCCTATCCTCCCTAAGTGGTAATTTAAGGCGCTGTGCCCGGTAATCAAGTCAAAAAGTGTCCTGACATTATTTCTACGGCGCCCTAACGATTCCTTGGCCTTCTTAGCGGGACGGCACAGGAAGGACCTCCAGCGTTCAGTATGTATCGTCGAAGTTCGGTCAGCCCGTGGTCCTTTGCAGCATGTTGGTGGGTGCCCAAATAGCCGGCTCTGGACCGATGGATATCCGGATTTTCGTTGCCTTTGAAGCCCTTGGGACCCAAAGAAGGATAACTTGATTGAAAACGCCCAGCCCGCCAAGAGTTCGTTGGCAGTCCCAAACTAATTTCGACTTGGTCCTATGGGGCCTTATAGCCCTTATTGCCGCTTGGCTATCAGAGAAGATAAAGTTCCGTTTGTTATGGTAGGCCCTTTGTCACACGGCCTTGGAGTGGGTTGCCGAAGTGCCCTCGGTCCATGTACAAAATTAACAATTCTGACAAGGAAAATTTCAGCCGCCTGAACGCATCACAAAAAGAGCGGGCCCGCCGAGGGGTCGTAGGTTGTCGAAGCACCAGTGATACCATCTAGAACTGGTGCACCACTACTTACCTGCAGGTCAGAGCCCCCATTTGGGCCTACGCGGAGCAGATTAGGAAAAGATTAGGTGGTAGAATTGACCCCTTGGAAACACCGACAGAAATGGTGTACTATTTCCATTCGAAGCTGCCCAATACTATCTTGTCTCAACGAACGATGACTACGGCAATAAAAATAGCTAAATGTTGTGCTACCTTTGTCTTATTGAAAAAGAGATTTTGTAAATGAACTGCGTCTATTTTTAAATTGTTCTTGCAGACAACTATTTTCTCAATATTCATTTTTCAAGTCTTACAAAAAAATTGAAAACCCCAAAGTTCTGCACCTTTCAAACAATGGCAGACTGAAAATGCTGCTTGGCGAACTTTGAATAAGCATTATCTTCTGGAGACACCATAAAAATATTTTTTTCTCAAAACGCAAAAACCAGTTCCATTTTTCATCGTCTCGCCAAAGAAAAAATTCATTACACAATCAAATTGAAATTTTCGTGTTTCATGTGAATTGATTTAGTTTTTCATAAGTTTCGAAGTAGTTCATCTCTACGTAGGAACACAAAACTATTTCGACATTTTCTCATGCTGGATCTGTGCACCCTTGATGATCATCGAATAGTTTTCCTGCGATAGTATTTCCCCAAAAAAAAGTTGTGTCCAACAAACGCAAGCAACTTTAACTAGATCTCAAGGTTTTCAAGTAATACAAATCGCAAGAATTCACCAAAGCTCTCTGCACGACACGGCGGTATAATGGCGGTATAAATACGGATACGGTCATGATTTTTTTTTTTTTCAAAAATCCATCGAACAACTCAAAACAGCGATTTTTAGTGCTATAAGAAAAGTCGCGTCAATCTTCGTTGTACCGCTGAGATGGAGCGCTGATAGCCGCCTGGCCACACATATGATATCGGTTTTATGCAAATCCGATTGAGTCAAAATAATCCGACAAACCGGTTTGATTGCAATCAGTCCGGGCTCTTCCCATTCACTTTTTATCAAAAAATGCATTCCGCGAATGCTGGAAACCAGACCTGTGTGAGGTGCTCATTACGTGACGACTTCTGAGACTGCGGCTGTCGGTCGGGCGGCATTTTTAGTCAATTTTATCATCACAGATTTTTTGGTTGTGATTTCAACCAGGTACTTGAAATTCGTGTGTTAATTTCTCGGGACAGCACAGTTGTTATCAAGCCAATCAAGTGCTCCTCTCGGGTGCTAATTACAGGGGGAATGGAATTAAGGTTCTACCTGTAATTAAGATGGACAGGTGAATTGTGGATGCTTGGTCCTTTCACTTTTCATAATTCCCTAGGGAGACAATTTATGGGGTAATATGATGCGAATTTGCTTGTTGAAAAATATGTGAAAGTTTGTTGTGGTTGTTACAGTTGTACGAGGCATAAATTAAAAACAAAATAATATGATGACAGAAGAGTTGCCTGGCAAATAAAGGGTCTTTCAACAACAGGTGTCATTTTAAATATCGTGCCCTTTTTTGAACTGTCAACGATGATTTTTGACAAGTAAAAGCTTGGAGGTTTTCAGATATGGATCGATACACAGTCGCAAAAGGCTGGTGGAAATGCGCATGAACAAGATGATGACAACCGTGAAACAACCTCTCTAACCACAACCAGTGACTGTGGCGATAAGCCTAGGCACCCTAGCAACTGTCTTTCAGGCAGAGGCATGCACGCTATTCTGGAATGCACTAATGAGAACTTAAGAACGTGTAACGGCGGGTAAGGATTTTCTCGAGATCCACCTTGCAGCAAAAGGAGGCGAGTTGAGTTTGTCCGGAAAAAAATAAACAAATGAGATACTGAATTTAGTTGAGAAAAAGTTGTTGCTAAACCCGGCAAGAAAGTCAAATATATACAAGCGATAGACGATAACCTGATTTTGCGAGGATCTTGTGAAATCGACCGGCCGTCCGAAGAAAGGGAAGACCCAGGTGGGAAGCAGACAGAGGTGAGGAGTTGCGTACAGCGGGCAATGGAGGCCACTTACGTCCCCGTGGTTGGAACGACGTGGGAGGACCCCGGTGAAGGTTAGGACGAGGACGAAGGCTGGGCGAACTTGGACAACCGGCAACCTAGACACCTATACAGAGAGTGGACACGTCGCACAGTGGGACCAAATCCAAAAAAGCTGGCCAAAAGTCAAAAAGTGCCTTAAATGATCTCAAATTTTACACTCGGTGGTTTTCGGGGTCGCTGATCACGAATCCGGTGTCGAAATTGTGATTTTCAAAATGGCGGACTCAATATGGTTAACATAACCTCTCCCAATAGTCAAAAACTTTAGTAAATGATACCAAAACTTCTCACTTAGGGGTTTTGGGGGCCGCTGATTACGAATCCGATGTCGAAATTGCGATTTTAAAACTAAAAGACTCAATTCTAATTACATAACCTCTTAAAAAAATCAAAATATTTTTTAATATAATTCTTAATACTTTTGATTAATTTTTTTTAAGCAAGTTATTTTATTAGGAAGTAAACATTTTTTTTGTTTCTCAAGGAACAATGAGTAATATGTGATTAATAGTTTTCAAATTTTTTTGCAATATACCGTTGAAAAAATTCCCTCCACAACCCTCATTTTTGGACGTGCTGCACTTATGTGACCCCTTAAAACACGGAGGGGCAATTTTGGACAACGAATTTTTTTTGTAGTTCAAGGATTACACTTTTACCAACAACGCCCAGCAAGTTTTGCAGGGGTGCAATATTACTTCTTGTCCAAAATATATCGCACTCTTACAATCCTAATTCATAAAAATCACGTGAAGTAGATGCTTACTGTGTATATATACTTGCTTAACTACAATTTTTTTTTATACTCTACTTACTTTCCAAAGAAAATTCCATTTTAAACGACCACGATTGCTTGGTTACTTAATTTTTTATAGCGTTTTGAAAACGTTAACATTTTTTCACAATATTAACTTTTAAAAATAAGCAAAAAAGGTAAAGTAGCACTTAAAAATTATCAGTCCGTAGAAAAAATCTAACCTTCCGTGACTGATTGCTCACTATTGGAAGTGTCCTCGAACCACCCCCCCCTCCCCCCCCCCCCAAAACCGCAATCTAGTAACTTTTTTTTAGACTTTTGGCCAGCTTTTTTGGATTTGGTCCTACTGTGAGTCGTGTCCACCACACGGTATTCGTGCCTTAAGCTGGTACCAGGGTGGGTTAAGTGGTTTTACTTGTTTACTTCCAGGTGAGCCGGAATGGTCATCGTTACCCTCTGGTGCAGTGGCGGTTCCTCTTTGGAAGCAAAGGAAGCACTGCTTCCCTTGACCAAATAGACAACTTCCTAAAAAAATAAATTTAAATATATGAAGATTAATCACAAGAAAAATCTTAATATATTTCCTCCTCTGGAAACACTAAAGCCACGGTCATGATATGAGCGGCGAGCGGCAGAGTGACAATACTAAAGTGACGCTCTCCGCTAA
Organism: Thereva unica; assembly: GCA_949987705.1. NCBI lineage: Eukaryota > Metazoa > Arthropoda > Insecta > Diptera > Therevidae > Thereva > Thereva unica. The sequence continues at coordinate 24,467,788 of OX465285.1, read as the reverse complement.
ATCGAGACGTTAAATTTTTCTGGTGCCGCTCTTATCGTGGCCGAGGCCTTTCACAACATGGGGAAGCTGTATGATCTCCAGCTTATTTGGCTAAGAAAATCAATGTGAAAGCTCCAACACATGCAATTTAATTGAACTCACACTCAGGCAAAGGTTTGCGTTCATACAGTACCCTCAGAAGCTGAGCTAAACGCAGCTTCTTTGGTTTGGAACCAAACAGGCGGAATTGAGAACTCGAAGAATGAGAAATTTTCTGTATCCACCAAATTCTCTTTGTTTTTCGGTTTCGTTTTCTGGTAATCTGCTCTGGCTTCGAGCAATAATAAATTTGCTCTTAAAAGTTTTCTTTGAAATTTTGTTTTTGACTCTTTAACTATGAGTTTTCGTTTATATATATTGAGTGAAGAAAAAAGAGATCGAGGATAGGAGAAGTTTCTCTTTATGTAATGTTGATTCTAATTGGAAAACAGAGGCCTGTGTAGAATATAAGCTGATGACTTTGTAGCTTCCATTATATTTTTAATGATTCTCTTTAAAGAAGAATATTTTTATCAATTGTACGAGTACGGGTTGCCTGAAGTGTTTTTTTTTTGCAAGGAGAATGTAATGACTGTAGGCGTGGGTGTAGGGGGTGTATGCGAGGTATGCAGGGTTTTATTATTACTATTTTTTTAGATTTTGAGCCAAAATTATGCATTTATGAGATGAAAGTAGTAGTGGCAGTTTTTCAACGGCTTTTTTTATGGACGTTTTAATGAGCAGCAGAATCTGAAAAAAAGGCGCAAAACGCCCACTGTAGCGGTCGCTACGCATTAATTTTGTTGTTATCTTATTGCGAGTTTAATTTTCGAATTTAAATACGTGTACTTACAATTTTGGAGTACAGTGGGCGTTACGTCATTTTCACTACTACTTTGGAAATACACTCTAGGGAAATCACAATCACGTACGCTTACACTGTACAAGTATTAAATGTATTCAAACATAGATACACTGATTCATTGACATGAAAAATAAAAAATAGAAATGTATTAGTTTTACGTTAATAGTCTAACTGAATAGTCTTATTTTATTGTGTTCATTGTCAGTATACATTAATTGTCGTAGTATAAGTTTTCATTGATGAAATAAAAAAACTTTCGGTTATATAATTTAACCGCCGTTTTAAAATAAAGTCGTTAAATTTAAAACTTCAATAAATGTTTTAAAAAAAAATAAGAGAATCCGGGAAAATCGTAATAAAAGAATAAATTAAATAAAATTATAATTTATTTATCCTAACTGCAAATTTTTATGAAGTTGAGAGGAATTTCGTTATACTCTAAAAGCGCATTCAGGAGTCGCTCCTCCCACTTCATCTGGAGTTATGTAGCGGTCGCTACGCATTAATTTTGTTGTTATCTTATTGCGAGTTTAATTTTCTAATTTAAATACGTGTACTTACAATTTTGGAGTACAGTGTGCGTTACGTCATTTTCACTACTACTTTGGAAATACACTCTAGGGAAATCACAATCACGTACGCTTACACTGTACAAGTATTAAATGTATTCAAACATAGATACACTGATTCATTGACATGAAAAATAAAAAATAGAAATGTATTAGTTTTACGTTAATAGTCTAACTGAATAGTCTTATTATATTGTGTTCATTGTCAGTATACATTAATTGTCGTAGTATAAGTTTTCATTGATGAAATAAAAAAAACTTTCGGTTATATAATTTAACCGCCGTTTTAAAATAAAGTCGTTAAATTTAAAACTTAAATAAATGTTTAAAAAATATAAGAGAATCCGGGAAAAGCTTAATGAAAGAATAAATTAAATAAAATTATAATTTATTTATCCTAACTGCAAATTTTTATGAAGTTGAGAGGAATTTCGTTATACTCTAAAAGCGCATTCAGGAGTCGCTCCTCCCACTTCATCTGGTGACCCCGAAACGAAGAAAGAAGTTTTTCCTACAATTTTAAAAAAAGAAGATTGAGGTATTACAAAAAAGAAGAGGATTTTAATTCAAAAATAAAATAGAAAATTCATAAGAAGAAAGAAGAAAGAATAAAAGAACAATTTTAAGAAGAAGGTTTTTTAAAAAAAAGAAGAAAGAATACACGTAAGAGAGGAGAAGAAAGAAGATTCAATAAAACTTTTAAGGGAAGTTAAGTTCATTTTAAATTAATAATTTTCACCATTTTTAATTTCTTTAAAAAAAAAAAAAACAAAACACAAAAATTTTCTTTTTAAAATACAAAACTTTTCCTGGTAGTAGTGAATTTCTGATTTAATTTCTCTTCTTTAATTGATTTATATGATCTTTTCTTTTAAAAGTCGGAATTTTCCTTATTTAACGGACGGTTTTAAAGTTTGAGTCCTCCGTCAACGCTATCGTCCGCGAAATTAATTTATAACAAGTTCCGCGAATTTTAAGTGAATCGAAACTCTTTTCTTTGATTTTAAAAGAATTTCGTGTTACGTTAGTGCCTATATAGTGTGAAAATAATGAGTGTGCAAAATTCGGGGGATACTTTTGCAAATAGTGAAATCAACGCTTCTGCCGTTAAACTACCCTCCTTTTGGTCACCGTGTCCAGAAGCATGGTTTGTTTTGGCGGAAAGCCAATTTCATTCTAAGGGAGTTAGGCTGGATGATACGAAATATGAGCATGTCATCCAGGCGCTTCCCTTAGAAATAATTATGAATGTTTTGGATTTCATTCAAAACCCACCTCAGGAAGGCAAGTACGAGGCCTTTAAATCGACCTTGATTCAACGCTTCACGGAATCTGAAGAGAATAAGTTGGAGCAACTCTTATCCAACTCGGAGATGGGAGACAGGAAACCGTCAGACTTCTACAGATCGATGGACATTTTGGCTGGAACATCAACACATTTAGGGAAAGAATTAATCAAGAAGTTATGGATGCGGAAACTGCCTTCGGATATAAATATTGCTCTAATGGCATCTGGAAAGCAGAATATTCAAGATTTGATTTTGTTAGCAGACAAGATTTTCGAAGCATCTAAATTTAAATTCATTTCGGCAATCGGTAACAATTCGGCAAATCCTTTCCTGAACAAAGAAGATTTCAGCATAAATAGCCTTGATGTTAAAAAGAAAATAACCTTACTGGAGAATAAAATTGAAGATTTAGCAAATTTAATCAAGAGACTTACTATTAATAATAAAAATAATAATTTTCGACACGGATTTAGATCAAGAAGTAGAAGTCGTTCAAATAGCAGACATAAAGAAAATAATAAGCCTTTTTGCTGGTTTCACTTTAAATTTGGAGATAATGCCAAAAGATGTGTTAAACCATGTAGTTATAAGAATTCAAAAAACTAAGTATCCCTTCAGCGTGTTGTAAAAATGTTATTCCAAGAAAGTCATGTAGACTATTTGTTTTTGATAAAGAAAATACATTTAAATTTCTGATAGATACAGGAGCTGAATTATCTGTTGTTCCTAACGTTTATTTTGGCAAATACAAGAAAGATCCTAATTTTATTCTTTCAGCAGCTAATGGTTCGACGATAAACACATATGGAAATAAACTGTTGAAAATCGATTTCGGATTAAGAAGAGATTTAACATTTCCATTTATAGTAGCTAGTGTCAATAAACCTATAATTGGTGCAGATTTCCTTACGCAATTTAATTTATTGGTTGATCTTAAAAGGAAACGTTTAATCGACGGCGATACTGAGTTGAGTGTTAACGGAATTATGATTAAGGCAGACAGTCCATCACCCAGGCATTGTTCCTTTGACAGTGGATACGGCAAAATACTATCAAAATTTCCCTCACTAACCCAACCACCTCGTTATGACTTACCAGTACTACACAACATAGTACACTCTGTCCAAACAAAAGGTCAGTTACCTTTTTCCAGACCTAGAAGACTTGACAACAATAAATTCAAAATAGCAAAATTGGAATTTGACCATATGATTAAGTTAGGTTTATGTAGACCATCCTCTTCCTCAGCTTCTTCCGCTTTACATATGGTACCGAAAAAGAACTGTTCAGACTGGCGACCTTGTGGTGATTATAGAAGACTTAATGCAATAACAATCCCAGATAGGTACCCAATTCCACACATCCAAAATTTCACGTTGAATTTGAATGGGTGCACGGTATTTTCAAAAATTGATTTGGTTAGAGCATATCACCATATACCTATGGCAGAGGAAGATATTTTCAAGACAGCTATTACTACACCTTTCGGTTTATTCGAATTTACTCGAATGCCCTTCGGTCTTAGGAACGCTGCCCAAACTTTTCAACGTTTTATGGATCAAGTACTAAACGGACTAGAATTTATTTTCGTTTACATTGATGACATTCTTGTAGCAAGCAAGGACGAAGAAGAGCACAAAGCTCATTTGGAAAAAGTTTTTGGAAGACTTGAAAAATTTGGAATCAACATTAATCCAGGGAAATGTCTTTTTGGTGTTCATACATTGGAATTTTTAAGCCACAAAATTACAAAGGACGGAATACTTCCATCAGAAGACAGAGTTAAATTAATTAGAAATTTTCCGTCACCCAAATCGATAAAAGAGGCACAACAGTTTATAGGAATGATAAACTACTTCCATAGATTCATTCCTCGACTAGCAGAAATTTTAAGTCCAATTCATAGTCATTTAGCCAAAGAGCTTAAAAAAGGTAAGAAAGTGAAGAATTTAGAGTGGACAAAGGAATGCGAGGACGCTTTTGTCAAAGCTAAGAACGCATTTACTTCAGCAACTCTATTAGTTCATCCCTCTGAGAACGCGATTTTTAGTTTAACAGTTGATGCATCGAACGTGGCTGTAGGAGCAATGCTGGAGCAAACAGGCAAGAATGGGCCTGAACCACTAGCATTTTATTCGAAAAAATTAAGCGCCGCGGAATCGAAATATTCAACCTTCGATAGAGAACTTTTAGCCATATATTTGGCAATTAAACATTTTAGACATTTTCTGGAAGGTCGTGAGTTTACAATTTTCACAGACCACAAGCCGCTAACTTCGGCAATATGGACAAAAGCTGAAAGAAGTCCAAGACAGGCGAGACAGTTGGATTACATTACGCAATTTACGTCGGATATTAGATATATCAAAGGAAAAGCTAACGTAGTAGCGGATACATTATCCCGAGTAGAGACAGATAGTAAGGATTGTGACGCGATTAAAGAAAAGAAAATAGATTTAGAAATTATTGCAGGAGAACAGAAAGATGATTTAGAATTAAAGTATTTAATGGAAGATTCTGGTAGAAATTCAAGAATAATATTAATAGAAAAAGATGTACCTGCAACAAGTAATAAAATTTGGCTAGAATGTTCAACGGGTAGAGACAGACCGTTCATTCCAAAAACTCTACGAAGAGAAGTTTTTAACATTGTACATAATTTAGCACACCCAGGTATTCGAAGTACAAGAAAGCTGATAACAGGAAAATATTTTTGGCCTAGGATGAGCAGCGAAATTAATTTATGGGCGAAAACATGCATAGAATGCCAGAAAGCCAAGATTTATAGACATACTAAATCCCCAGTCGAAAAATTTAAGGCGCCAACAGGAAGGTTCGAACACATTCATATAGACATAGTTGGACCACTCCAGCCAGCAGAAGGATTCACGTATTTATTAACGATCGTGGACCGTTTCACCAGGTGGCCCGAAGTCTATCCTCTTAAAAATATCACTGCACAGATGGTAGTTAGAACATTGTACGAACAGTATTTTCCAAGATTCGGAATTCCATTGACGGTTACCACTGACCAAGGAGGTCAGTTTGAAGGAAAAATGTTTGAGGAATTCTCGAAGCTCTTGGGTACACATAGGATCAGAACAACGGCATATCATCCGCAAGCGAATGGAATGGTAGAGAGGCTTCATAGACAACTTAAAGAATCATTGAGAGCCAAGATGAATAACCCGAACTGGTTACTGCATTTACCAGCTATTTTGCTGGGTATGCGAACTACAATAAAAGAAGACCTAAAGTGTAGTCCAGCAGAGTTAGTATACGGTCAAGCGCTAAGAATCCCAGGAGAGTTCTTCATAAGAGACACAGAGATTGTATCAGACCCAACAGATTTTGTGGCAATGCTAAGAAACCATATGAGAAATATTGTTCCAACGGACTCTCGTGAACAAAAGAAAGATTTCTTTGTGCCAAAGGGATTAAGGGACTGCGAATTTGTTTTCCTGAGGACGGATAGGATGAGAAGTTCATTGCAAAATCCATATGAAGGACCGTATAGAGTGATCAAAAGAGGAGAAAAAAATTTTTCGATAGATGTTAACGGGAAGGTAGTAAAAGTATCTATTGATAGACTAAAACCGGCACACATAGAAAGAAACGAAGACAGTAATAAGCCGGTAACACGTAGTTCGAAGAAAAGAGTTCGGTTTCGATTGTAAAGTAAGTTTTCAATCATGATTTTAATATTTTTTTTTATAGACGCTAACGCTGAAGGGGGAGTTATGTAGCGGTCGCTACGCATTAATTTTGTTGTTATCTTATTGCGAGTTTAATTTTCGAATTTAAATACGTGTACTTACAATTTTGGAGTACAGTGGGCGTTACGTCATTTTCACTACTACTTTGGAAATACACTCTAGGGAAATCACAATCACGTACGCTTACACTGTACAAGTATTAAATGTATTCAAACATAGATACACTGATTCATTGACATGAAAAATAAAAAATAGAAATGTATTAGTTTTACGTTAATAGTCTAACTGAATAGTCTTATTATATTGTGTTCATTGTCAGTATACATTAATTGTCGTAGTATAAGTTTTCATTGATGAAATAAAAAAAACTTTCGGTTATATAATTTAACCGCCGTTTTAAAATAAAGTCGTTAAATTTAAAACTTAAATAAATGTTTAAAAAATATAAGAGAATCCGGGAAAAGCTTAATGAAAGAATAAATTAAATAAAATTATAATTTATTTATCCTAACTGCAAATTTTTATGAAGTTGAGAGGAATTTCGTTATACTCTAAAAGCGCATTCAGGAGTCGCTCCTCCCACTTCACCCACTAGCAGCGAAAACATTTACGAAAAAATGCGATTTTCACTTTTTTGAAGTTTAAACAAATTTTCTTGTTATAAAAAAATACTACATTTTAAAAAAGAAAATACCTCATACGATGCGATGCACAAAAATTAAAGGAAATTAATTTTCAAATTTAAGGTCAATTTTTGGGATTTGTATAAGATATTTTGACTTGCAATTATAACCAGTTAGGGTTTATATTAAGTTCTCTGAAAAAATCCGAAGTTATAACCAAAACACTAAAATTTAGCAGTTTTTTAAGTTTTTTTTTTGAGGTTATATGTACGGATAAAAATTTCATCATAACGAACAGCCTCTATTTTTTTTGCTTTTTTCGGACCTACACATGCCGAGATATACGCATCTATATTAAGAAAGAACGACCAAAATGATAAAATTTTCACAAAATGGTCAATAACTTAGCGTTGGTTGCTAGAGCTAGAAAATGGCTATTTAGTATAGTATTCGATGTAACTAACAATTCCTTATGTTTTGCTTATCTGACTCCACTATATGTTATTTTTCAGTTTTTTTTTAGTTAAAGGTTTCGATACTTTTAATTTTATCGATCACCTTGCGCATTGCTTCCCTTATCCTGAACCTTACGAACCGCCACTGCTCTGTTGGTACGCACTTCTGCAAGGGAATTCTGAATGAAACGTTATGTTAGGTTATTACGTTAGCTTGTATGTTCAGGTGTTTGGAAGATAAAATAAAGATTGTTGTTTCTAGTTGGAACCCAGGTATTTTGTTTGTCCATTTTTGTTTGTTAAGGTGGTTGACGCAATGGTAAGGGGCTAAACCCATAACATGTTCTCATTCCTCATCAGCCCACATCATAGCTTCGCCAAAGCTATTACTCTACGTTAGGTCATTGACAATATAAGAGAAGGACGTGTCAAACCTTGTTTGTTTGATTGATAACTCTATTAACAGGGACATGGAACTGCCAAAACCAAGTAATGTCTCATCTTTAAAAAATTCCATTCGGCCTCAATAAAGTTTTTCAAGCTGTCACTCTACAAGGATGCAATAAGCCAGGCAAGTCTTTCTGTGTTACGTAGATAGGTAGGTGAAGGAGGCCCAATTTGCGTTCGCCGTTTTGTTGCCACAACTCGCGTACCTTGATTGTGAAGTGGTTGTTTGGTCGAGTGTGACGCCATCCTGTGGAATTTAGGAAGCTTAACACTGATCTGATCTCCAGTCTAAAGATCTCTTTCAAGTCTTCCAAAACGTAACTGCCTAGAGTGCGCTGCCTGGCTTTAGCTAAAGCCGGGCACTTTCACAGGAAGTGATCAAGTGTTTCTCTCTTGTTCGTCTCCCCGCAGGTAACAAACGTTGAACGGAATGCCGATCTTGGCGGCATGGTCTCCTATGGCCCAATGTCACGTGATGATTGCCATGATTCTGGCAATATCTTCTCGGGGTCTGTTTAAGAGGTGCATTTTTTTTTCTTTGTTATAAGTCGGCCAAGTCTGGAGGTCTCCAGTGCTCTCCACTTTTGGCTGGCTAGCAGCAGGTGATAGTCAAAATTAGCGTTATACTGAATCTAAAGCTTTTATAGAGGCTTGGCTCCTCCTCTGACGTGTTGGAGCCGTCGGTGAATATTCGTACATCGAACTTTATTCGTACATCGAACTTTCGTAGGACATCACATCTCCGTTGCTCCACTCTTTTCTTGAGGGCAGTTCTACGGAGAAGTCCTTTCTTAAGGTGAATCTAGGTGGAAGGTAGTCTGTGGTTGTAGCGACCAATAACCTCAGCAAATTCAAAATATTGCTATGCTGTAGGGTTTTGAGGTGCAGGCCCCGGATTCCCTCAGTATGAGTAGGTGCAGAAGAACATCGAGAGCTTTCGTAGGACATGTCCTCATGCCTCAGACTTTTTTCTACGTTTGGGTCTATGAGAGCTTTTCGAATCGATTCAGTAGTTACGTTGTTAAAGGCGTCTTCTATATCTAAGAAAGCTGCCAAAGTATATTGTATATTGACATGATACTACCACCTCAGGTAATTTCTGTAGCATGACTGGTAGTATGCCATCCGGGTCTGCTGCTTTGCAGAGGAAAAAGTTATTAATAGCCCAGAGGACCTTGTCCTTCGTAATAATAGCGGAAATCTCCTCCCAGAAATGCCTCTGTTCGTTCCCTGATGCTTCGACCTCCTTTTTGTCCTTGCAATCGGGAAAGTGTGCGGTCATTAAAAGCTCTATAGACTCGGCCTTCGATTATGTCCACGCCTTTTTCATAAAGGATAAACTGGAGTGTTCTTTGGACAAGATCATGGATAATCTGGCAGGGTCTCCTAGGCTCTCTATAGATTGGCAATACCGCTGTTAAGGCATCAGCATCATCGGCGGTGCTCCAGGGCTCTTATATTAAGCAACATCCAGATTTTCCTCCTTGGGAGGTTGGAGGTTGTTTGTGTCTATTTTGGAGAATTGGAGGTTAACCTGAACTATCTCAAGCGTTTTCCGATGTGGTTCTTGGCGCCCTCCTCCAAACCAGAACCCTCTACCAGTTCATCCACATTCGGAGATTCCTCCTTTGTGGAAGGGCCTTTAAAATTTTTCAGTTTGGCATACGATTAGTCGGCTTTCATTCTTTACCAATACCTCGAGGGACTCCTCGTTGATAAGCAGAAAGAATGAACTGCCTTTCTCAGCGGTTCGTCTAGTTTGATGGCAACCTGTGTGCTATGGCTGGCACTCACCGAATTGATGGTGTTCACAGTTACCGTCTTCAAGTTTGAGACGAGTAACTTTTCCTCTGACGAAGTTGAGGGTGGTATTTGTGCAGGTGCACTCTGGCTATTACTAGCTGCACAACTGGTAATTACCTCCACACTAGAGGCAAGCAAATTTTTTTTTTGTTTTTTTTTTTGTGTCATCCATAAAGATCTCACGAGTAAGACGGAAGTGAGTCCATTCTGCCAGAGCCGCTTATCAGGATAAGGCACTTATACACTCCGACCTTGCCCGAGCATCGGAGGGAGCCGTTTGCTACCAGCACTTGTTAACAACTAGCTGGCCACGCAGCCCTCGGCACGGTAAACACCTTCGCTTAGAAGTGGGGAAATGGGCAAGAGGGAAGATGGGGAGGGGCAAGGGATGAACCTAACTTTGTCTGGCCTCTTCGCAATTAGCCTGCTCGGCAAGGGAATCCCTCCCGGTGGGTTGCTGGCTCTCCAGCTCACCACCGCCGACATAGCCTAATGCGACCTAAAATCACGCAAGCCACCACGTCAAGGTGCAGGTCAGAAGCTCCATAATAAATTGTTATCGACTACTATCCAGAACTTACAAATATAAACTGACACATGACAACGAAACCAACATGGCGGCCAAACAAAATCGGCCTAATACTTAAAACCCACCCTATACTGGACGCATCCCCATCACTTGAGTAACATGACGAATTGGTAGTACCTAGGGTGATTCTAAAACTTAATTTTTCACATAAAAATCGATTGTTTGATGGCCAAACTAGGCTTCCCAAAAAAAAGTCCGTACGTCACACAATGTTTGTGCCCCATCTACAAGTGTCGTGAAGCCTGCGTTGCAATTCGTGATTCTCTCTTAAAGAGTATGAGGCACAGAAACGGTGCTGCTCTGCCTGTGTTGCCTGCGTCTTAATCTGCACCCGGCCTGAATGTTTGATGTAAAGAAATTATTTTCCAAGAGCTAGTTTTTACAAACCATTTATATTATTATGCGGCTTTCCTTGTCTTTTCAAAAAAGTTAGAGCAAAACTAGTTTAATATTCTTATTCAAGTCTCAGTCTGTTATTCCTCATCGCAATCAGTTGTGCAAATCTTTGCCTTTCTTCTTACGGTAACATAAATAACTCGCCACAATTACCTGAAAAGCGACATCCTACGCACTTCAACTAACCAACAAAAACCTTAACGTCAAATAGAGTCATAAAAAAACACCGGCAACTATCTACAATTCAAACATACGGTACTTTAATTACCGCACTAAAAATCTACATTACCTTCTCCTGTTTTTTTTATTACCCCGCAGCCAAAAGTATCTCACCTTTCATAAATTGTATCGCATGCCGCAACCGAATACATCTGGTTATGATGAAATAAAGATCCGGTAACTGCTAGCAACATCACACATCACACACCTGGTCACGACCATTTACATTTAAGGAAGACGATCGCGCTAGAAAATAAAATTTGAAATGTTCCATTCTCGTTCTTTTGTTTCCCACCTGGCGGTGACCTTCGCTAATATTTTAAGGTAATTGAAAATAATTGCGCTTGTAACTAAAAACCAAGAAGAGAAAAAGGTACAAAGAAAACCGCACATACGGACGGAATGTATCAAAAGAAAACCATTTTACACAGGTGTGATGAAGGAAGCACTTCATCAATCAGCAGCGGATACTGCACGGCCTGAATGCACGAGCGTGTAGGTAAGGTACCACAAGAAAAGTCACCAGTCACGTGGGGGTTATTTACATTTCAAAATGTCAAATATTTGACATGTGTGAAGCGTTAATTATAACTGTGCCTTCATTTCAGCAAAATGCATATTCATCTAAGTACGAAAACAAACAAACAACAGGTGGCGACACAAATCATCGGCTATTTATGTAGGCCAGACCGGAACTGGCTTTTGAGATTTTCATATGATGTATGAATGGACTCTGTGGATCGAGTCTTGGCGCGTAGGTGTCCTCTTCTGACTCGGTTTTATAACAATCAATTTGTTCAAATCAGACAAGGTTCACCTGGGTTAATTAGACCAAGTTGAGGTGAATTTTCAATTTCAAACACTCATCTAAGGTGTCTACTGCTCTTCAAGGTTGGAGCAGCTGTTGCTGATTTTTTGATGACCAAACACGTTTCTAATAAAATATTTCGGAATGGATAAAATTTATTCATAATTTTTGTCAATACATCATCAATGATTCACGCAAATGCCCAATTAATCATCAAGGATTAATAAGTCTGGAATTTCGTAGTAAATCTTCTCGCGTCTTCTATCTACAAATTTGCTTTTACCTTCACGATTGATTAAAGGTGCTTTGAGAATACCTTTTTGATTGTAGACTAATGTTTTTCTTGTGATTTTTGCTCAATAAATAATTGCAAGGTTTTGCAATTTGGTGCTTTATTGATCTTCAGTCGATGGTGATTGATCGGTTTTATTTCAGCTCGAAATCAATCAGAACAAGCGCAATTTTTTATAATTCATTAAGAACTCCTCCATAGAAGGAGGAGAACCTATTGAGATTTTAAAATCTCCTTAATGATTTCTTTTAGTCTAATTTGTTCTCTATTCTATTCGGTGGAATTTTTTGCTCATTACTCCCTCGTCGGTATTAGAGATTTGCCTTCTTGATAGTTGATTGGTACAGGGTCAATGGTTTGGGGTTTTTCATGCCTAGACTTGAGTGGTTCTACGACGCGAATGGAATTCTACTGTAGTAGTATCGTAATTAGTACAGATGTAAAAATCACTTTAGGTGAAATCGATCTCTGTCAAAATCGCGTATTCTGCTTGATGTAGATATAAGTTCTGCTGATGGTCCAAAAAGGTTTTGAAGTGTCTTGAAGAAAAATGGCTGCGCAATCCATCGAACAAAATGTTCGCGACATAATATCCACAGACAATTTTTCCTGGTACAAAAATATCTGAGTTCAAAGCTCTCCTAGGAATAACTGAAAGGCTAACAATCTTTGGTAATTTGTCTAGTTCAGTGGTCGACAAACCGCGGCTCGCGAGCTCCATGTGGCTCTTTGGCCCAAACTTGGGGATGGTTCATGCACTGAAGTCAGTTTTCGGCTTGGGTGGGTCTAATTTGAAGAAGTGTCGTTAGACGAGGCGGTAAGTGAAATTACCATTCTCTCGCGATTCATGTACTTAGAAACGACAGTTCCATCCAGCTCGTATGCTGAGACACAATTGGTGCTAAGGTGTGCCGTTTTGTAACCGCACTCGTGATAAACTTTTGTGTGAAAGGTGCAGTAAGCTAAGGATTTAGAACCATCCTGTCAAATTTAGTTAACGGTTCAAATCTCCTGTTTTAAGTTTCAAAACATCCCCCAAATCATTCAAGAAGAGGCTTTCAAATACACGGTGTCTAATATTGGTCAGAGCTGGACATTTGCAGAGAAAATATTCGGTTGTCTTTCTCCCCGTTCCACATCTGGGGCAGTGGGTATTATGCGGATCTGGCTGCGTGTTGCCCAACTGGCCAGCTCAATCTCGCGATCTTTGTTTGTTCTAACAAAGTCAAGTCTCAAGTTTAACGGTTGCTTGCAGTAGTTCTCCAATCTTAAATGTTGAGCATTGTCTCTGCGTTAGCCGTCACAGAGTACATCCATCTCCTTCTGAGTTTGCCTCCCGAAATTTCTGTCTATTTCTCGAACTTTCTGCCACCATGAGCGGTTTTGGAATACGGTTATCTTCCATCCTGATTACGTGGCCGGCTTAGTCTTAGTCTGTTGATTTTGTCTGCCAGTACTAGAACTGGCATTGGTTTGAGCCACTACGAGGTGGTCCTTCGATACTTCGATCCTGTTATCCGTTGAGCCTGATTGTTGGGCTCTTGAAGTAGAAGCTTCCTCTACTATGGTTGGTATTGAGTTTTTGTTTTTGATCGTTATTTGTAGGCGCTGCGCTATCTTCACGGGATCTCTCCCTGTTAGTGCGGGAGGTTAGCGCTTTCGACTCCTCAACGACTACTTGAAATTTTGCTATGTTGGTTTTGTCCTTGTCCGAGGTGGTACCGGTGGCCTTATTCTTTGCAATTCTGTGGTTTTTATCTTCTCTTGTGGATGGACCCTCGTGATCTCTGTTTCTCAGATGTGCCATTGTCACTGGGACCGACGACTCCTGGCACGCCTGTGGTTATGTTGCCTGACTTTGAAGTACTGTGGTTGGTACTTACAAAGCCAGAGCCAATCTGTCGATTGCCCTACCTGGAGCAAGCTGAGACCCCCCGAGGAGGAAAAGTTCGTAGTCCTTGTACGTTGCTAACCGGAAATGAAGTCCACCTTGGCAGTGCTGCTTACCAGAGTAAGACACTTGTACACAACGACCTTGTCCGCATCGGCGAGATCGTTTGCGACCAGCCTGTTTATACCCACGTCTTCTGCACGGTACAGTTAGGCCTAACATAGGTGACAGTTTTTTTTATTTATACTCCACCTTTAAAAACATCTAAATGAAATATCAAATTTCTCCAAAGATCTGTGGGAGCCCCTTCAGGATATTGATATTCCAAAAAATATTTGTTTTAAAAAAAAATTTGTGGTTAGAATAAGTTCACTCAGAACATTGAATATAGACACTGAACGGTCGTAAACCTAAAGTTACTTAGTGCAGCCTAGAATGGAACAGGTCTTATGTAGACAAGCCCTTGTGCTTAGCTCTGGGGCTCATCACTCATCTTTCTTTTGGCAGAATCAATCCAGAAGCTTTCCCATCGGGAAAAATCGAAACGCTACTAAGAGGAGCGAATTTGTAGCGCTATTAGCTTAGAAAACGGACAAAAGTACACCGGTTCTAGTTCGTTGCGGTGGTCGAGCAGCACGGACGTGGCTGGTACTTAGTTGGGGGACCGTAAATGGAAGCAAGAAAAATAGTGTTTACTATTTTAATGTGATGAGTAGAATAATCCATACCTAATACCCGAACATAATATATATTTTAGCGTGTTGCGTACTTGTGTTTCTGGCTTTAGATTATTGTTACTTGACAATTAAACCGACTTTTTAGGTTTCAAGGTAGTTTCGGGGCCCTAGACGATTAGTACGCAGGGATGTGGTATTTTCACTTTCAGGCTCAAGACTAAAGGGGTCCCGAGAAATAGTAAGTGTAAAATAGTCCGAGTTGCCCCGTTTTTTTTTTAATCGGGAATTTTAGCTACCTCTACATTCCTCAAAATGGCTCTTTCTTCTATCCAATCCTCTTGCGGTCCGTCTACAGCTGGCTCACGCTAAAAAACCTCTTCCCAGACTCGTACCTTGGCCTGATTGCCTCTCCTACGTGGAGGCTGCCAACCTCCGGAGTGAATCTTCATGCGGTCTCGGCACGGCCTAGCCACCACGAGTACGCTCGTCGATAGGAATTTCGATTAGCGCTCCAAAGATGATGTTCTGTTTGCCATGAAGACAAATTCTTGCAGGTGAGCGTTTACGCCCCACCTCCAGGGAATCCTCGTCCATTCGTTTCTATACCTCAGGTTTTTTTCCGGTCTCCTCCTCCGGTCTGACTCTTTCCCCCGCCGCCTCCTGACAGCCCAAAAAAAAATTCCTCGACAATCAATCATCATTTGTCTAGTTGCATCTCTATTCTGCCGATTCCATTCATATGGCTAAAAAGTTATAAGAGTAACTAGATTGAAAACACTCAAGAGCACGTTTGCAGTCCAAGACTAATTTTGAGTTAGTCATTCGGATACTTTCCGCTCTGATTGCAGCTTCGATATCAGAAAAGATATACATAGATCGGTTTGTTTCTGTAGGGTTTTCTTGAGTTCATGCCTGTATTCCGCACACCTCTGCTTGAAAGACAGTCGCTAGGGTGGCTAAATCATGCTCATAAAGATTTTCTTAAAGATTGGCAATAATAAAGTTTTCTGCCTGCAATATTTAAAAGCGATTCGCTAAAATCAAGATCTTTTTAAGGCTCAATAAGGAAGACTTGTTTTTATCTAGAATCACATACTAAAGCACGTTTTTCTGTGAGTAATAGGGGAAACTTCGCGAAAGCCAGCTGCACCCAAAATACAATAACTTTACCTCCGCAAAAATAACAATTCATTATGAATCTTTTTAAAAAGCAGCTTCACTAATTCTAATACGAACCCGGAAGCCCAAGGGGCTTCGTCCCAAATAAGAATATCGCGACCGGTTTCAAGAAGATTTATTTTTTTTGCGCGACAATTTAGGAAATGTCACGGAATTTAAATCAAATTTTAGCATAGACATAATGCAATCAACGTTGACAGCAGATGGAAATTATCTTTTCCCTGGTCAAGGTAAATAAGCAAAACACGTGCAATAAACCAACGCGAGCTTTACGGAAACGTGATTTTAGATTATATGTACATTGTATTTCAAAAATTCGTTTCATTTCAAATTGAAAGAACCAACAACTGAAGGGGTCTTGAGACGGTAAAGGTGCAAAATTTATTTCTACCCAAATTAGAAGAAGCTAGTAAAAGTAAAAAAATGTACCAAAATTTTCCACCATACCAGTAGGCCCGGCTTTAGGTATTTTGGCGCCCCGTGCGAGATATTTTTCTGCGCCCTTAGCTTTTTAAAGATAGAACAGCAAAAAATAATTGTAGGAAGAAGAAAAAGCAATACCTCAACAACTACATCCTGAAGCATACAAGGAAGTAAACTTCATCACGAAAGGCTTCAAACCCACCTACGGTAGGTATATGTAGAATAAAATAAAGCACAGGCAGCGAAGATGTAAAGAAAATGAAGAAAGATACTGAAAGCATCCGACATGTATCAGAACCCAATCTAGAACATAACGATGACGCCAGAGAAACAAATGAAGGATTTGTGGCCCAATCAATGAAGACAATGCATGGGGAATACGCTACAATCACGAATTGCACGATTTATGCAAAGAGAAGACAGTGTTTCAACTTCTCAATATCAGAAACTGGAGGCAAGCTGCGGAGCAGGAGCGCGTTCAAAAACCTTACTATGGTTAACCATGGTTAACTATGGTAAACTTTTGTCGTTCAAAAACTCCGTGGTTAACTACAACATAACCACGAGCATAACTTTTTGGCGTTCATAAACTCCCGTGGTTAACCATGGTGTAGTTAAATTTTAACCATGCTCGGGAGCATGGTTAGCGATAGTTAAGAAGAAGAAGAATAAAAACAATTTTTTGACATTTGTTTTAATGTTAATAATGAACAAATCAAAGTGGGATTTGTGAGATTATTTTAAATAAATAATTATTGGAAATAATTGAGGCAAATAGCCGACACTATTTTATGGAAAATTTTTTAAATTTTCTTTACCACGTAGTTAACTACGGTGCGTTCAAAAACCTCCAGGATTAAACATAAACTTTCGTGGTTAAGTGAAATGATGCAGCATAACCACAGCTTACCTCGTGGTTTACCATAGTAAGGTTTTTGAACGCGCTCCAGAGCGACGCACAGTGGTCTGAAATCCCCAAAACCTGGACAAAAGTACCAAAACGAAAGTTTATATTTAGGGACTTTTTTCACGTGGGCTAGGTATAGTGGCCTACCTCCTGGAGTAGTTCAGGGCCTGGGGGCCTCGGTAGTCTAGGGGTAAGGCGCCTGACTACTATCCTCAGAGGTCCCGGGTTCGATTCCCGGCGGTGCCACGGTCCTAGCCTTTCCCAATTTCCCGCCTACATAACTTTCCTTCTTTCTTCTCCCCTCTTTACATTCCTGATTCCTTCTGTCATAGCCTTCCTTAGCCCTTCCCCTCTCCACCAAAGCGCATGTCATCGGTTGGTTGATGAGATTCAACTCGTTTCAGGAGGCATAACACTCCAGCGAGTTGTTTCTCGATGCCCCGATTTCAAAGTCGCGATAGTAATGGTTGGGAGTAGGTGGTCTAAAAAAAAAAATATATCGAGAGAAGGTTGTGGCAGTTCCTTCCTCCCCGACTAGAGCTGCTGTTCGACATTGCACTCTATATGAAGAAAATAGATTGTCAACAGTATAAAGGGCCTTTCCTGTGACTCTAGTCTTTCACATAAAAAAAAAAAGGCCCTTGGAAAAAGGCAGATGTTCGAAATCTCTTTTGCATTCTATTTGGAAAGTGAGCATCGAACACGCTATACGCAGGGCGTTCTCTCGGAGCAAAAGCACGTGTTAGGTTTTCGCGTGTAGATTTCAGTACGTTTACCTGTTTACTTTTGTGTAAAATGGATTCTTTTCCAGAGGGTAAGTACAATTATACTGTGTTATTGAAATGAACATAAATAAATAATTGTATTGTTTATTTATGATCAAAAATGTAGTAAATTGTTGTGGTTTGAATAACGATTCGGCTTATAAATTGATGGCTAAGTACAAACTTCCACCGACTTCCACTATAAAATACGCAAGTATGTAATTGTTTATTAATCATCTCTGCAAAACATATAAAAAAATCAGCTGCTCCTGTTTGCTCCATGTCATTTTATCCATAGCGGTATACTACATATTTGCCATATGGCTTCTGACTCCGAACACCCATTATTACATAATTTCGTTCAATTCAATTAATTATGAACAAGGTTGGTCGCCATGTTGGATGCGCCATTTTGTTTTCTTTTTAAATCTGATAACGGATTCTTATTCAGTGTCCCTGAAAAGCCCCATATACCGATTTTCATCAAATTTGCTTAGTTTGTCATAAAGCTGCTCGCCATATGGGATCCGCCATTTTGTTTTTGTAAAATCTGATAACGGATTCTTACTCAGCGACCGCGAAAATCCCCATATACCGATTTTCATAAAAAAATATTTTTTCTTACGGTAGTAAATTAATTTTGTCCAGGTTTTGGGGATTTCAGACCACTACGTCTGGAAGAAGCTGATGGAGGTCAAGGTTCAAATTGGGCTGTAGAGCCATCGAAGAAGGAGAATATCCGGCGGCATTAAGTCCTAGTTCGTAAAAGCAAGTGGAAACAGTTTACAGTTTTGATTCCACTTTTCCCATCTATAGAATAATTTGGTGCAAATGGTATGCAACCAGTGTTGGGCCTTCTACTACAATAGTAGCAGATCTACTACATTTCGCGTTTTCAAAATTCTACTACATTTTGTTTCTTATTTGCTACATATTTGATGTCATCAGAAAAATTATTTTCATTCAAATTCGAATAGCCAGTTTCACGCGGGCCAACAGCCAACCAACAAAAATCGACTGAAAACGTCGTTTGTGGAAAAGAGGGTGAGAGAGGACGATGAAAAATTTGCCCATCCCATCGTCCTCTCTCACCCTCTTCTCCACAAACAAACGTTTTCAGTCGATTTTTGTTGGTTGGTTGTCTGTCGACTCGTGTGAAACTGGCCAATGTTGGAATAAAAGTTGTTTTTTTTTGTTGCTACTACATTTTTTTCAATTCTACTACTATTTTTTTACATAATTACTACAACACTGTATGCAACATCCCACAGCAATTTGTCTTTGGCTTAAATTGGTATAAATCAACCACCATCAGATATCATAACTGCAAAAGAATTTGGAATGACACTTGGAACGTTCATAATTTACAAATTCCACACGTCACCCTCCAAGTATCGAAGCAACAACAATTCCTATTGACTTTTTCATCTCCTTCGAAAGCTCAAAATCTTGTGCGCTATCCTGCAGGAAAGAAGGTATGGTGTGTGGACAAAAAGCTTTTTGTAATAAGACTCGTAATCCGGCAGGAAAACCCGCGGTTAACTCCTTAGGAGTGGCGAGTGCGTGTGTACCAGTTTGTGTTATCGTTAACGTCATGGTGCAATGTCTAGTAGTAAGCTTGGTTTGAACTTGAAGAATTAGGAGCTGAGGAAGGGTTAGAGGGGGTCCGGTGAGCGCTCAACTGAATGTCGATGAACCTTACTTTTGAGCTCAAAGATGTTGTACGAGTTCGGAAATACTGACAGTGGGAGATTATTCCACAATCGAGTTATTCTATTCATAAACGAATTTCTAGATCGTATTGTAGCCCAACCCCCTGTAGGGTATGGGGGTGGCCAAGCGGGCTTATATTGTTTTGCGGGAAAAATATTGTCGTGCAGGCAGGAGGTTGTGAATTTCAGTGGAACAGTCGCTATGGTAATAACGAAAAAGTATAGGCTGCTATATTCCTACGGCGCGCGAAAGGTGCCATCAACAATGAGTTTGATGGTACGATTTTGCACCTTGTCGAGGCAAGCCTAGTTGGTTTTGGGGCGCCTGCCTAGATATACGAATTGTATTCAAGGCGAGCGGCACTGACTGTAGGATTTTTATGTTGCAGCCAGGGCGGCTGGTTGGAGGAGGAACTTGCATCTCTTAAGAAAACCAAGGCTTGTTTAGCGATTTGGAATATGAGATCATTCTATTGCAGATCCTCCGTTAAGGCTCCATTAGACGAAAGGTTTTGCTATCAGTTTTGCCACAGTTACTGCTATGACTGTCAGAAAACCTACCGTCAACCATCACCTTAAGTTGGTGTAATTTTCTGAATATTTTAAATCCATCAATCATGACTGAAGGAAATTGATTGACGCTTGCATTAACGTCTAATCGACGCCTAAAAGCTAAAGTCAACGCAACGAAAACAGAAGCCAGTGGAAGAATCTCATAGAGAGGTAATAGCCTACTCCAGAACTTGGTTAGATATAAAATATCGGTTAAGGGTGTCAGGTACAAATATTGGGCGTCAGAGCTTCACCCGGTTGTCGCAAGCTGTTTCAGACTATTTTCAAAGGAAGAGAGAGATCAAGTTTACATACGTAAAAATTACACATTAATTACGATTTTTCATTTAAATAACGAACAAAGCCATGCCTGGTGAACTTATTTAATAATTATAAATTTTGGATATTTTAGTTTTTCCATTATTCTTAAAAAATCTAATAAAATTTCTTCAAAATATGGTTATTATCTACCATAGAGGTAATAAAAGGGTAATAAGAGGATAACAGAGGTAATAAAAGGGTAATAAAGCAAAGCATAATAAGAACCCATTTAACATGCTGGTGTTTGAATTTAATAACTTAAAAAATATAGAAAACAAACAGGCCTAGTGTGAAAGTAGGTTTGTAATACCAAGACCAAAAATTGTAAAGGATTCGCTCATTTAAATTCCGAATTGTGAGCTGTGATACAACAGACTTTAAAGTCGATGATTACTGAGCTTTTTCTAAAAAACCGGGTCTTGAACAGAGAGCTGGCCTTGGTACATTCCTATGTCACTTTATCTTCTTCTCTAAAGGATTGCTTCTTCTCCTACTGAAGCTTTATTACTCTACTCCCCAACTTCGAGCAAGACTATTAAAAGATTGTTTCTAGACGCAAACTATGTATATCTAATTGGTTTTTCATGTACCTTTTCACTGGTTTTTTGTAAAATAAAAACTGCTATTCAATTGAATCCAAGACAATGCCTCCCTCAATGACAAATGTGAATTATTAACATCACCAACCCAAGCTACTATAATCGCAACTCTACCGCCAGTGACAGAGTTTTTTCTGCTCGTCTAAATTTTTTCTTCCAAGTATCACAAAAACTCCGATCACCATGAAAAAGCAAAACAAGCATTTCTCCCCGCGACAGTAGCATTCTGATCATGACGCAATCAATGCAATATTTTCGTTTGCAGAACATTTAAGACCAAATTATCATACTCCGGCGATATAATTGCCTCTAATTTACTAAGCGGCCAATTAATCACTTGTGTTGCGATTGAATATTCAAATAAAAGTATAAATGATTGCAAAAAATCAACAACGAAAGGAGGTCAATAGAACTACCAGGCCCGTGCTGACTAGTTGACTGTTGAATTGCACAGAAAAAACCGCGTCTTGATATGTTGACAATGCAATTAAAAACTGTACAATCCCACACAAGACAACGAGAATGGAATCCTTGATCTAAAAACGGAAAAAATCGATTGCGATTGGAAGTGGTGAGCATTATGGAAAAATCCATCAATGGCGGACAAAAACTCTGTCGTCGATACACACTCAGAAAATACCGAAAATTCCTTTCATCGTTTTCAATCATTTCAAGCATTTCAATTGGTAAAATTCCGAAGTGCGCGCTAGTTGCTGACTTGATGGATGAAGGAATAATTACGGGAGAACACCTTCCACTGTGTGTAGGACAGCTCGAAGGAAAGGTGGCATGCATTTAGAAAAAAGTCTGTTCAATTCTTCTATGGCTCAGTATTTTTTTTAACAACGTTGAAAGTAGGTGAAATCCCGGGCGCTGTGTACCGAGTGAGTTGTTGAGCACACTATGGGTACCTTGATTGGTGCATTCCCGCAAGCGCAATTCAAGAACTGCATGCGCAAATGCGTTTTGGTGTGCAATGTGCCGGATAATGCGAACGAGACCCTACTAAGTGCATTTATTAAGATGTTGTAGAATGCAACGAGAATCTGGTTCAAGTCAATCGTTTTTATTCATGCGATCAATCAACACTTTTCTTGGGAAACACTTAGGCGAGTGTTTTAGATTCTTTCTTTGGTAAAATTAGTGTCGTTTTTTTGAGTCATTTATTTGAGAGATGCACTCGTATGAGTGACTTCTTTATATATGTATGTACTGTGCATACTTGTAAATATTCGCCATGGGTTAAGAAGCTTCGTAGGTTCTCGTTGAAAAGCGGAATCAAGTAGCTTTAAGCAAGTAGCAGCGCCAACCAAAGGAGTCCATATTGATGGATCCTTCGTCAATAAATCCTTTGAAACTAGTGCTAGGGCTTTAAGTAGATGAGGTCTAAGTAGCACCTTCAGCAACTGGATCGCCAATGATGAAAACACGCAATTATTTTTGGATAGGATACGATTATAAAACGAGTATGCAAGATGTACCTCTTTTTTCTTTCTAGTACAATGTAATACTTCAAATGAGGGAAGGTGCCATTGTACTGCCAAAATAACAAAACCATGTATATTAAAGAAAGAAAGAAGAAAACCAGTGAAGAGCCTTTTTAAATTCGTGAAATAAAATACATTAAACTGCATCGAAGTAAGAATGTATGTTTATATTTTACATTTACACCTCGCCTCATTTATCTCGATACACGCTGATATAAAAGTGGGACGTTATTTTTGAACCGAGACATTACAACAAATTGAGGCCTCAATACAATTTACCATCGTTTAAGGGACAAAAGTACTGCCTCGTGTATGTCGGGCTCAGCTCTACTCGCAAACTATTAAGCAAAAACATATCCTCAGGGAGGAGTTGTATCTCCCCTTATGTGGTGCTTTGTTGTAGATGAGCTTCTAGAACTACTCAATGGCTAAAACTTTTTTGACCAAAGTTAAGTAGACAATGTTGCCAGTTGACGTTGTGGTGAAACAGAAGGACCATGTCAAGACGTCTACAGTAGACACTTGAAGTGGTCCCCAACTGGTGCTTTACCGTAGGAATAAATGTCAATCCCGACAAACGATTCTGATTCCTTAAACCAGAAGGCGAGCGCTGCCTGGCAAAACCCATCCTCGAAGGTAGAACTAGAGGCTTTTCACAACAAGCCAAATATTTAGTAGTGACGCTAGATACCAAGCTCAGCTGGAGCCATCACATGGATGCTCTGATGAGCAGGACACCTCTGTCAGTTTGGAGAACGACATGAGGCCTACAATCGAACACAATGCTATAAATATAACAATGGTCTGCCTTTTGATCACTGGGCCCATCCACCTTTCACCAAAGGCAAAGTTGGAGATTCTCCTCAATTTGGTACCACTCCACATTAAGGTAGAGAAATGTACCATTAACGCTGCCCTAAGGGAACTAAGGCTACCTATAAATATAGAAAAAAATATAAAAAATACCGTCCAACCGAAAACTGCTTTCGGACTGGACGTCCTTTAAGATCTCAAAATTTGAGATACCTTCCTTGCACAAATGCCGTAAATTGGACTAGTATGGACACGAATGGCTCTAAAACAGAGACAGGTGTTGGCGCCGAAATCTACGGCTGTGCTAAGTGGGCCTACTCAATTCCTCTCCGGTCCTCCTTGCCTCGCCTTATACAACGCGCACACTGTACTAACGCACGTATCTTTTTCCATCTGTTGCGATCCTGCATTTTCTGCTGTTAGTCCTCTTGTTCAATGCTGCTGGCCACACTGGCAGTGCGTAAAGCTAGACTGAGCTAACCACCCTCGCCATCAGGAGTCAACGGATCTGTTTAAGCCCCACTTTGGAAAGTATTCTTGGAAATGGAAGCTTTATCCGCCATGCCCTCCAAGTGTGTTATAATATTAACCCTCCGGTCGACCATCACTCTCAGGTACCTTAACGCGAGCTGTGAGTCAATGATCTGTTCCTATATCTTGATTCTTACGAATAAGCAGACCAGCGGTTTCAGGGCGTGTTTTAATATCTCAGATAGCTTGGTTCATGCATAATTCGATGTAATCGAGGCGAACATAATTATACATATTGATTCACAGGGGAGGTCCTAGGACACCACATGTTTCTCTGTACACAATCAGCCCCCATTCACAGTGAAGTAACCTACCTTCTTTCCTTTTTAGGAAAAGTTGTTACCAAATAAACGTTTCGGAAGAGGGGATGTGTTTGTCTGACGTTACTAACCCGTGCCCAACACGATCCGACGGCCTCTGGGGCCAGCGTGGAACTGGTCCCCTTAGATAACATAGCAGCTAGTGCTGCATATTTTCTGGTGTGTCTGCTTCTTTGCTTCTCAGAGTTCTTGGCTGCCGTCTAGACTTCGGTCTGTTGGGACGGAGTTTGCGAAAACGCGGCTCAGGTATGCGCCGTGGGGATTCCCAATTCCACTCTGGCGCTCCTTGCCTTGGCCCTCTCCAGCGTAATTGGCTCATAAAAGTCCCATGTGTATAGTATGAAGAGAAGGTCCATCCTGACAGAGCCTACAGATCAAAATAGGGCATTTATACAACTGTTTGCCCGAGTAAAAATAAAAGTTGTCTATACAACGGGCGAAGACCGACCGTGATTGAAACATAGTCCTAGTTTGCCGGATTGTACGGCCGTACACCACACAAACACACACAAAGAAAGGAAAAAAATGTTTTCTTATTTACTACCTACTCCGGGCAACTATTCATGTAAACACACTGGCGCAATTTACCTACTCAAAAAAGAATTTACCTACTCAAAGGATGATTGTATAAACGAAAATGGTCAAGTTTGGTGCAGAATTTTTTTTGGTAAATTTTGCCATCGTATGCCCGGGGGTACAGCTCATGCCCCGATCATATGCTCATTTAAAAAGCCAAGCGGCCGGTGCTCGCCCGTTGTAAGGCTTAGTTTTATTTACTCGGGAGATCCCCTCTACTCCCCCTAATTGCCTCACATAATTAAAGGAAGACCCCTTGGAAATATTTAAGCAGCTACAGTAGATTAGACTGCCCAAATTGATGGATACTTTGGCTGAGGGATTCTGTCATACTCACAAGAAGGTCACCGGAATATATCCAGTAAAATAAACAAAGTTGTTTTACCATAAACAAGGATACGAAACGGAAGCACTAAAAGATGTAAATCTTAATATATTTCTAAATCTGTTTTTTTCGGTTGTGTTCCGTCTCGGGTTTTGCAAACTTCCCTGCAAAATTTCGTATTCTGATCATATTCTTCGATAATAACTAACAATGAGTCAAAATCGAGTCCTGCGCATGCGAAATTCACTCAATTTAAAATTCGAATCACGCAGAAAACACCGCTTACTGTTCTAGAATTGGCTCGAAACAGGTCCTCCCCCAAAACTGAACAAATCCGAGGCTTTTGTTGTTATAGTACTAATGAGACGAAACTCTGACAAAATAAATATCCCAAAATTTGAATTTATGCTTATTTATGATCCGTTCCTATATAATTTGTATTTACCTTCAAGCCTCCACCGTTGTTGCCAGGTACCACTGTGATCGCACATTATAATAAAGTTTGCCCTTGTCTTAACATTATGAGCGAACGGCCATAAAACATACCTAGACGTTATGTTTACCCGCCGGTGTATAAATCAAATTAATTGGCAGGGTCTTCTGTGAAAAACTCATCCATTAAGCCCGCTCCGAAATTGCTGAGAATTATTTTACTAGCCAAAAACATACACGAACCGCGATAAAAACGCCGCGCCGCCGCCATGGAGTCACTTTGTCTGGCAGTAGACCATTAAGAATTATCTCCGATCTCCGGCGATCTTCAAGATCTCTTCAATGTGACTCGGGGTTGTTGTCGAAGAACTCTTCTGACAGGTCCAGAGGTATGTACATCCCAGATCAGAACCGGGCGATTATCGGATTAATCAGATTACGCGAACTCACGTGCAGCTTACTCCACTTATTCCGGCAAGATCCGCGAGTACGGCGTGGGTTCGCATAAGTAGTGAGTGAGTCATGCGCGCTTGGAGTGTAAGTCTCGATCGGCGGCGGCGGCGCTTGGCTCACTTTGATTTTCTAAAACTTCACAAACACTCTTCGGAAGCTTACGGACTTGGCTTTTCCAGGTTTCTTGGTAAATCCATTAGGAGTTCGTCAATGCAAAAAAAGTGTATTAGTAAAATTAGTTCCGTTCCACTTGAATTGCGGCCCGGGAGCGATCTAGAACGACCCCGGATCTGGTACTGGACACAAAAACAAACCACGGATTGAACTTGACATAACCGACGTTTGTTGATTACTTGCGATTGCGAAATTTTTGTAGATTTATGGTGGAATTTGGGCATGCATATCCGCATTGTTTTGAACGGTTACTATAAATAGATTGATGCATCGTGATTACCTGGAAAGTTGTGACGAATTTCGTGTATGGTTTTGTAATCGGTTAGAAATTTTGAAGGTTTTGTATCTTTTTAGTATCAACATGCTTACGGAAACTGAACGGAATTTTAATCTTAACGCAGAATGTAAAAAAAAACTCTATAGATATTATTTCGAAGAAAGTGTTTGGTGACTCTTGCATGTTGGGCTTGGCGTGCCGTTTTGCTGCCACAACTCGTGTACCTTGATTGTGTAGTGGTTGTTTTTGGTCGGGTGTGACGGATGCCTAAAGCCATCCTGTGGCATTTAGGAAGCTGATTTCTAGCCTGTAGAAAGCGAACAAGTGTTTTTCTCTTGTTCGTCTACCCACAGCTATAACAGACGTGGAACGAGATGCCCAGCTTGTCAGCGTGATCCCCTATGGGCCAATGTCCCGTAATGATTGACGTGATTCTGGCAATATCTCGTCGGAGTCTGTTTAAGAGGCCCATTGTTTTTTCTTTGTTATAAGTCAGACAAGTCGCCCTAGAAATAGTGCATATCTCTGATGCTCTACACTTTTGGCTGGCTAGCAGCAGGTGGTAGTCAAAAATAACTTTTTTGGCTCCACCTATTGAGCTGCTGACCATCTCGGTCTCCAAGCCGCGGAAAGACAATCCCTGGTGGCTAAGTATTAAGTATTGAGCCCTGACGAGAGTCATGTTATGCTTTCTACCTAGCCTATCTAGCTCGGCTCTTCATCGCTCCACTAACTTAGAGCCCACAACTGAACTCAAGGCTTTTAAAGAGGCATGGCGGTCTATGAAAATTCCAATACTGCATCCTTTGTAGATTCTAAGTTCATTATCTGGCAGGTCCTCATGTTCGCCAGCACTTCAGATTGGAAGACGCTAGTGTACAACGGGAGGTGCCAAGATAGTGCACTATTACTGGTCTCTAGATAAATCCCTGCTCCAGGGCCGTCTTGGAGCCGTCGGTGAATATTCGACCATCGAATTTTCGCAGGACATCTCCACTCTTTTCTTAGTAGCAGTTTTTGCGATCTCCTCTAGCCGGATCTCAACCGTGGGGAGGGAAGGGTCTCGGCAAATCTCACTTTTTTTTCCTCAAGAAACAATGTAAAATTGCGAGAAAAGTGGGTTCAATTAAGTAAAACCTGTTTCTCCACTAAAACCCCCATTCACTACAGGCCGTGGCCCTTCAGACCAGCTCGGCGGCCCGATGAACGCCACAGATTACTCAATGATTCCATACAGACGCAGGCGCAGACGACAGTTTCTTAATTCAAGTGCAAACTTCAGGGCGGCTCCAGACCCACGCCGTGAACACCCGCGAACAAACGCGAACGCGAGTTTGGATGGTCTACGCCCCTAGCTCGTGCCTTGCTTTCCGTTCTTAGTGGATACTGCATGAGTTCTTGCCGTAAATTTACGCCTTGAGACTAGAATAGATCGCCGCCACTGGCCAGCCAAACGTGCGACTCGGCGAATGCTGCGTCGTACAAGCCAAGTAACACTTTCCCGCGAAAAAGCCCTTAGAACACAGAACTGCAGGAAGGCCCCGGCCGAATTTTTGAGTGACGACGTTCAGTTCACGTTTTGGTACTTGTATGCCCAATACAAATGGAAAAAGCGAGTGGAATAAAGAAGGCGGGGCAAGAGGAGTTCAAATTAGCAGTTATCTCAAACGTAAGACAGAGCTGATGTTCAATCTGATGACTGGTCCCAGCTCTCACTCCCAATCTCCTACTACGCCTGTGAATGGTTGGAAGGCTGGAGTACCTCACTTGCAGGCTTTGTCTTGAACAAGATGAATCTGCCGTTAATGCTTTCCGGGAGGGGCCCGCAGTAGCTCAAGCAGGCAAATCTAAGCGGCAAGCCACAAGGTAGACTGCTGAACCTGTTCAAGCGACTTGGCCTGCTAATAAGAGGTGTAGTACGATAGGCTAAGTTAATGAGCGTGGTACTTTTGGGCCTATTACCTGGGCCTAGAAGAGGCTCATAGGCGATGGCAGGGGAGAATGCAGGGAATTGCTGTAACTAGGGAAGGCAAGAAAAAAAGACATATTACCTGGGTGGGGGGAAGTTCAAAGACAAATGACCATGTCACTAAGTGGAATCGAAGCACAGACCCCTGTGACGGTAGTCGCGTTCCAATTGCCGCTTATTCCGACCATTTAACTGACTTCCCAGTTATTTTTTCTAAACAAATACAAATTAAAGTCAATGAACATACACCTTCTTAATCTTTCGCGGCATATCACTTCGATTTCCTTATTATCTATCCACTTCTTCACCTACAACAAGTAAAAACACACCACCAACACCATAATCACTAATTATGCTTAGTTGAAGCCTGTTAATAAGCAGCATAAAATTGTGCAATCCCCATAACTACTAAAACCATATCGAAACCGAACATTGTTACCAAACCATAAATAATAGCCGTGCGCACAACGGCAAGAAGTCGTCGTCGTCGCTGCTCTAAGTTTTAAGAAAAGAGGTCATCACAGAAAATTACACTCATTAAGCCATAAATATCTCAGTGCGCACGCGTAATCGCTCTATTATGTTCGGAATGGTTTGTTTAATTTATTATCTACGGTCCCGAAGTAATTTACATAAAGCCTGTGCTAATCCGCCAGCTCGGATGCCCGCTCAAGAATGTCTAATCCATCTGGGATACTATCCATCAACAACAGCGTTCAGCCAATATTTTTTCGGTGGATTGGAAAAAAGTGAATGGCTGCGAAAATGTTCATCGAAAAATGCACATATCAATGGCAGCTGTAGCCTTAGCCCCTTCAGACTTTGTATCTGCGTGGATTCTGGTGTGTACTACAATGTACCACTTCAAAGTTATAGAGTATCATGCGGTCCTGCGGTCTGTCGCGGCGGCGCAGGTGCGTACGGTTGAGTTATCTACTTGAAGCTTCGATTCTTGGACAAGCATGACACCTGGGTATCGGTTGCTAAGTAATTGAGCCAAATAATAGGACAGTCAATAAATCAGTTTTCTCTAAGCAGCGCGTAATTACTGCGCGTTATATTGGTCAAGCTGTGTCCCGCCGATAGCTTGTGGAAGAGTTATGAGCTCTCTATTATTTTAAATTAAGTGCTGTCGTGTTTTTTAGGCGTGTTTTACCTGAGTTGATGCCGTGTCACTTAATTTCTTATTGTTTTTTGATCGAGAATTTTGCTTGAGGTGGAAAAATTTAAAATTTTATATTATTTTACTTTCACGGAATGTCGTGAGGCGGGCTTCAGTGATTGATTTATTACTGCAGATTTTTGATATCAAGCAATATAATTAGGGTAATCAAATTCTGTTTTCAATCCTCTAACAAGTACTCGTACTTAAAACGTAGGAGAAGTTCTGCGTAATGTTAGTTTTTATGTGGAAGCTCTAAGGTCACGAATTACCCCTTCTACTAATAGCCCTTCGTAATATTCATTGTCCTATGGATGTGGCCTACAGATGTTTAAAGAATAACTCGAATATAGAGAAGCCCACAAAAACTCGAATAAAAGGTACACATCGAGTCTGTCAAGGGAACCGCCCAAGTAAAAATAAAATATGGCCTTACAACGGGCGAACACCGACCGTGATTGAGACATAGTCCTCGGCCATATGATGGCCATCAGAAGGTCGTTTGCAGAACGGTACGGCTAAAACGGTTTGCCAGGCAACGCCTAATATTTTGGTAATTTTTGGGCGTCGTGATGCTGTATGTGCTCCCATTGAAAATAGTCTCTCTAACTCTAAGGCTATCATATGCCCCTTAAAAAGTCAAGCGGCCGGTGTTCGGCAGTTGTAAGACCATTTTTTATTTCGTCGCCCGACTCTTTCACACGTGATAGTGCTTCTATGTAGCAGCAGACTTCCCAGGTACAAGTATTCATGCAAAAGGGAGGGCTGCTCCATTCGGGATGTCATTAGTATCATTTAGTGGCGTGGCATAAGCTGCCTGTATAGAATCAAATACCGCCATCACGTATGAAGCTACGGTCGCTCAAACCCTACAAATCTCTTGATACGGACGGCATCTATTTCATACTGCTGCAGGAGGACTAATCACTCTTTTACTCTGAAAAATTTCTAACTTTCTTAGCACGGATATATGGCAGCAAAGGGCTGGATTTAAAGTAAAAACGCTCCTAGGCCCAAGTGTTTTGCCGCCTGGTCTATATACTACCGGTGGGACATTCTAGGAACATTTTAGAAAAACACTATAATTAGGACCATTTCCTTTCAAAGTCTTTTTCGAGGGAAAGTGTCTATGATATCATCGTTTGGCATCTCTTCAGTCAGCTTTCCCTCATTGGTGAGCAGGACTAATGGTATCAATCTTTCATGACTGGTTGAAGATTTTAAATAGTTCTTTACACGATGGAGGATGAAGAAGGATCTCTCCCATGTGCAGCTTGCGGCAGGCTAAAAATTGTTTGGAACAGAAAAGTGAGAATTCTCAACCCAGAGCAGGCTGGAACACAGAAGAGAGCAATTGAGAGCAAAAACAAACTATCATTGAACGCAAATTGCTGATTTTTTCGGCTCTAGCCTATAGCCAAATGGCAACCTCAGATTTGCCCTTCACAAAAAATTATAATTCGAACTAAACACTGCCATTCCAAACAAGTAGTCCCAGCAGATCCAAGACAGTACTCCGGGCTTCAAGGTAGCTTACCTGATGAGTCGTGGGAGGCGGAGTTAGACTCAGGTCCTAAAATTCGTGCAAGGGTAGTTAAACACGAAAGTTCAGCTACCGGGGACCATCTTCAGCCGCTATGCAATCCTGCCGTTCCTTTATCCGCACATACTATTGCCAATATCTAACAAGCAGAACACCTCACATGGGCACATCTGTTTCCCACAAAAAATGCAAGAATCTAACCAACAGGTATTTTAATTTTTAACACCTTTTAACAACAGAGAACATTTAACAAAATACTTATGCAAAGTAGTTAATCTCCTAAAGTTTACTAAGTGAGCGTAGCATGACATTTGAAAAAAATTTATTTAAAAATCGGTCTCGCAAAAAAACCCGCCCTGGTACCACGACGTTTTCTTTTTTACAATACCATACCAGATAAAAGGCTAAGGTGCGAGGTGAACGGACCATAACACTCGTTGATTAGCAGTTTTGCAGTCATTGAATCCGGTAGAGAATGCGCTCGTTGTATCAGACTGTCGAAATAGGCTGGATTTACACGACCGGGCACCGAATAGACAAAACTCATCCTAGCAACAGCAACAACGCAGTGACTGTAAAAATATCTATTCCGCTGTCCGCTGAAAATGTTCATTAAAATTGTCCGTCCTCCCCATCGTTCTCTTTCACCCTCTTCCCTATAAACCCAGTTCGTTCGTCACTTTTGTCTGTTCGGTGTCCAATCGTATAAATCTAGCCATAGCATAAATGGAAACACATCCCGTTTCGCATTTTTGAAAATTTTCAATAACGAACTCTTGGGCATATAACGAGCTTTGTCTGAATATTGTCTTGTAGACTGATTGAAGTCTAAATCGTTACTTTGGATCACCCCTTTAGTGCACACATAATCTCGTAGCTATTCATTTATATTTCATAAAGCCGGATCCGAACTGGACACAAAGTTCTCAGATTTTATAAACTTACTTCCTCTTAGAATAGACCAATCTACAGCCAGTAGAGACAGACCTGAGAGATAAGCATACAACTTGTATTTCGAATCATAATGATAGAGAAAATTGTCGACAACGAGATAACAGGTACTTACATTGCGCTCTAACTAGTCTGCTATTCTTAGCATGCGTACCAGGAGGGGGAAATCTATTGAGAGTATCCCTCACGATCTGGTACTCAAACTGAAAGGAGCAGTGTTGGTTTCAGCGGGAACTTTCAACAATTGTCAACGTTATAGACGAGATCTCGAAAGCAGCAATCCTATCAGATTGCATTGCAGCGAAGATTACTGAATTTTCCCTAAGATATCACACGTTGCACCCGTATGGTACATGGCAATAACCGGTGTGTGTGTGTGTGTGTGTGTGCCGGAATTAGACCAGACCTCGTTCAGACACTGTTGTCTTAGGTTCAAAATCAGCTATTGCGGCTCGAGAACCAGTCTGTCGATGGAGTAAGCGAAGTTGATGTTAACAGACCCACAATCAGGCTGACAATAACTTTAGGCAAATTCCTTTCAGTATTGTTAAAACCTGTATCTAAGCATTTCTAAAGGTCCTCATTCACATACAGGCCGCCGACAGGCCATGGGCTAAAGTTGCCTCGCCTTGAGGCCAAGTTTCAACACGCACTCACAGACAGGACGTAGGGGAAAACTGACAAAACTCTTTATGCTTGGGCTCTTATCATCTTTCCGTGCCTCAAGGTCTTAATTTCTATTTAGTCTGAAGTTTTCGTAGACTTTCGTAGACATTTTTACACTTGCATTAACAGCCTGTTACGCTAAATTGCCTTCTTCGCCTTTTTGCCTGTGGAGAATCATAAGCTGACCTGCAGTCCATGACCTGTCAGACAGTTGCCTCAAGTCCCCATCTATCAGTCAGACTGAGTAATGGTGACCTTCAGCGCGCCGGAAAGGCTATTGCCTGTGGGCGACCTGCAAGCGAATGGGGGCCTTAAAGCGAAATTTACACGGCACCAATATGTATCTATCTATATAGCGTGCGTCAGTCAAGCACCGATGATTAGTGAAATGGACGCTCTTTACAGGTCATATCATATAGGACATTTTTCTGCTAGATATCACTCTTCATGATCATGTACAGAAAGACAAGGAAACGACAGATCAAGTCCTCTACAATTGTGCTGCATTGGAGAGATGCAAGTTTGATCCGCCACCAAAGCGTGGTTGACACGTAAACAAGTGTGAAAAGAAAACCCAAGATCCATCTAAGGGCTGATTAATAGTTTAACCTACATGTTTATTCAACAACTATTGTAGACACAAAAGACATATCACCGATCGAGACATGCTTCAAAACTTCACCAAGATATCATTAATTTAAAAAAATCTCTAAGCCATTGTGACATAAGTCCCAGTTTGATTAAAAACAAACAATTTTTAAAAATTTCTTCCATCAATTATAACGTCCACGTCTACACCCTTTGCCATATAGCTTCCACTCTTTAAAGTACCTAGCAATGCGGCTTAACGTATTTGCTGAATATTGTAAAGGTGCTTATGCCTACAGCAAATTGCAATAACAAAAAAATGATTAATACCTCTCGTCAGCAAATCCGTTCCGACAAACATTCTATGTCATATTGACATCAGGCAATCAAAACTATTAAGCAATGCCGATATTATTCAATTTCCAGCCCATCAAGCACACATAAAGCAACGAACTTAATCTCAGCCATTCTCGACAGTTTTTCTAGCCTCTAATCTGACTCAGACGAAGGTGATCGGAGACGGAGGTGAGGCTGTGAAACTGCCACCGGGGGATTCCGGCTGGGAATAATAAAGCTGCACTTTAAATATTCTCAAGGAAATCCATCGTGTGGTTCTCTTCGATATAATTTTACTTAGAATTGAAGATCCGCCAGCATCAAAACAGCTGATAATAGATTTTTAAGCTGTCAAGACAGGAATACTGGTTGAACAAAAAAACAATTGCTGCTTACCTTGTCAATGCCGCAGATTACACGGTTGGATACGCCCCACGAATTGCAAAATATAGAAGGCGGTTTTGTAAAAAAAATTAATGAGTAAGTTCTATTGACACCTGCGATGTGAATAACCGTTGGTGGTTTTTGGGTATGGGGTAACTGGATTTGTACATTCGGTAGTTAACTAGTGGGTGAAGTATTGCTCTCTTGGATACCCAAAAGACCTGTAGATCAAAATGATCATTGATTTTGTTGCTGCGATTTTTATGTGAAAACCTTAAGCTTAGGAATCATTCATTATACTACCAGTCCATCATATCGTTCGGATAAGACGCAATGTTGCAGATATTGATAAACCTTACGTCGAACCTTCTAGGTCGTACTGTGCGCAAAAAGGAGGACAGTAGGGTGCGGGAGTGAGCCGATTGGATTAGG
The DNA here is from genome assembly GCA_949987705.1 of Thereva unica. Classification (NCBI taxonomy): domain Eukaryota; kingdom Metazoa; phylum Arthropoda; class Insecta; order Diptera; family Therevidae; genus Thereva; species Thereva unica. The sequence goes on along the minus strand of OX465285.1, from coordinate 24,433,255 downwards.
TCCTATGAACACGAATCAACTGATTTGCAATCCCAGTTTCAAACTAGTTGCGCACGGTTTCGTGGCTTTGTCCAAGTACCGAAATGGGGATCCACATCCACACACGGGTCGAGAAAAACTAGACCGATTTGAAATTAGTTTGCGTGGTTCAATTGTTGAAGAGGTGGAAACACATTAAGTGCTCAACTTTTTCAGTTCCTTACAACCTGAGGTTATGTCTAAAAGTGCCAAATAAGGCCATTTTTAACATTAAAATTGCTTATAGCTTCAAAACCATAGGAAATTGTCCAAGCTTTCCAATTTTGTTATAAAAAAATATCAATTAGCTACTTTTTTTTTGGAGAAGAAGGTGGTTGAAGTTGAAATTTTAGTGAAGAAAAAAACAAAATTTTGACTTTGACACATACTTGTAACTCTGGAAGTTGGTGGGTTGAAGCCTTAATTTTTACCGTTTCACATGGGCGGGAGTATTTTGCGTAGATTGGGGCCTTATTCAATAGAATCTCTCATAGGGTTACAAAAATACAGGGTGATATGTAAACCACTACCAAAAAATTTCAAACTGAATGACTTGATATTTGACAGTAATTTTAACAGTTTTCAAAAACTATATCAAAAGTTCATCTAGACAGATTAATAGCTAACTAAAAGACGAACACTTTAAAAAAAACATGATTACGGAAACTCAAATTTTCGGCCCGTTAGAATAAATTGAATAGAAAAAAAATAGTATTTTTTTGAAAAAATTAGACTTTTTGTTAAAAATTTAAAAAAAACGAAAATGAAATTTCAAAATCCGGCTAGAGGGATCGATAGGTAAATTCAAGATGAACATTTAAAAAAAAAAATGTTGTCAATAACTTAAAAATTACGACCTCTAGAGTAATTTGGGTGGAATATCAAATATCTCGCCACTGTGCGGTGTCGTGGTTCAACTCAGTCTGTCATCTTGATTTATCAATCTTAAGTTAAAAGAAACTGCAATATTTCAATTGCATTATGTTCCTTATATTTAGAAAGGTAGGTTTTTCCCCTATTTTGGCTGGAGCAATAAAAACTTTTTAAAATAAAGGCGTATTTTTTAGTTTTTCTAACCTATATATTTTTTACTCGGAGACTCCAAATGCATGATGCATATTCAAGAGTAGGCCTTACCAAGAAAATGAACAAGGTCCTTTATCAGAAAATTATTTAGTATTTCTCTTAATAAAACCCAGTAATCTATTGGCTTTACCACAAATGAAATCAATTGAAAGTTCTAAAACAACACCTAAATCACTAATCTCATATACTCTAGCTAGAGAACAGAAGTAGAGAAAGAGTATTTGTATTCTATGCCTTCCAATGAGCGATAGAAAGCCATAACTTGGGACATAAAATATTTAGTTGAAGCACAGGCGCGGCTAGGCCATTTATTAACAACAGCTGCTCTCTTACTTCAAAATCGACCTAAATGAATTAATTCATCTAATATCATTTCTTTCTATGATAAGACCCGCGCTAAAAACGGATGGCGACTTCTCTTCTACTTCTTGCTGTACCACTTACTACCTTTTGTCGATAGATCAAGTCTAGTCTGTCATGCATGGCAGAAAAGTGATTTACAATGTCACATTGTCGAGGCAATCGATTGAAACAGCATCAAATGTGACAGCTAGGCATCGCATATACTAGTACGAAGATAGTTCTTAGTTAATTTCAGTTGGAGAAGCTTCGTTCGGCAGAAGCAACTCCAACTGAGATTGTGCATAATACGCGTAAGGCGATCATGAGATTGGGAACTCCGTACACTCGGTTGAGCCCAGCCGACCAGCCTAGCTTAGGTTCAACAAGGTGACACCATGCTACAAGGTGAGCAGTTACCAAAAATATGTACTTCTGGCCATCGATCAATAAAGACACTACAATGAGTGATCTCGATCGTGTGCCTTCAGTTTCAGGACATACCACCTTCCGCCTTTAGGCTTCCAAAGAATTGGTTTGGCCATATTCATATGGATGTTCTGGGACCTCTACTACCATTTTGGGGGATACTTCTACATCTTAAAGATTGAAGATAAAGAGTCGTGTCGTGTGTCGTGACAAGTCATTTGAGTTAAAGAAAGTGACGTTTCAAGCTAAGTTGAGTTTAGGCCCCCGTACTGAAAGTCATAATTCGACTGAAATGCACTTTCTTCATCTCAAACGACTTGTCACGACACATGACTCGATTTTTATTCGTACAAGTCGATCGATTTCGGATTCGTTACGAATCTCCATTCGAGAGACCCATACCCAATAATCAAAATATTATGAAGACTCTTTGTCATCAAATTAGATGATATAACCAACTCGATACCTATCAGCGACGATGAAGCTGAGCGGACTAGCACCAGGCCCAGCTTTTTCAGAATAAACTTTCAGCTAAACAAGTCAAAATGCTGCTTTGGCATGATGAAGTATTATCTAGGACGACAAATGAGACGTAAACTGATTCTGGTTTTTAGAAAAGAAGTAGTCTTTACTCTCGAATTACTCTTTTTTTCAGTGAAAGTATTTACTCTTGAGATTACGGTGATTCCTTTACTGGAAGAGCTTGTGTCCTAGGTCTAAGGGTCTTACTGACTGTTTTCCTAGCGACTGACGCCATGTTCCTGAGTTTTCTATCCGGGGCTGCAATCTACACGTCTTTGAATATAATTGATTTATCTCGGCTGGCACCTCGCAAACCGTCTTAGCATAGTTCGACAAGATGGAAATTTGCACGATCAACTATTTCGATGAACCCACCTTAGCGCCTGCATCAGCCTATTAAGGATTTGTGCTGCAATGATCTACACCCTGTATTCTCACTTCTTGTGAACATTATGGTCTAGGTTGAACAATTTTCGGCAATCTCGCAACTCAACTACGAAAAGATCCTATTTTCAAAACATCTGTGAGTTGAAATGAAAGATCCATCGATATCTAACCTTAGTTTGTAATACAAAAGAATCCCCTTTATAATATAAAAAATTAAAAATGATGATTTTCTGAATCTATAAAACACATCAACCTTGCTGTAACATATCTCTAATCACACAAGCACCTGTTCTACAGGCACCAACATCCATGTAAGCTTGTAATCTAGCATCAATTAATGCCAGCACAACCAATTACTGACTATCTCTGACAATCAAGATAAAAATCGCCATTAACGAAGTCAAGCTAAATCAACGACAATTAGACAAGCGGACAGTTTGCTGATTTTAGCTTGCAATTAAACCGCCCAGAATCAGAAAGATCTTTTCAATTTGTCCGACATCGCAGCCGCAGCGCATAAATCCGTCTGCGTCCGTTAAAAAATGCGCGCCACGCTGCAACACCGAAACTCCATTAAACTGGCATAAAATTATCTGAGCCGAAATCCAACGTTCATTGTTGGCAGCAGAATGTACGACCTGTCCACCCAGCTGATATCGGCGGACATTTCGCCTGTCATCGGGACCGCTTTATTGTGACATGATCCGCGATATTCTTAGGACGCGGAAGAGACGCCAAGTTTCGCACTTCCGTATTGATCTCTCGTCGACAATAGGCGGTTTCGGGATTTGAATAGGCGCGCCGGCGCGGCCAGGTATTCAATAAGAGCTTAGCTACGCTCGACACATCTGACCTTGGCGTATTGATGGCTTAATCTAAGCTGAATTCATTTTTTTTGCAGTAGGTTGATTAATGCGCAAGATCAAGCCGCTTTTTTTGAGACTTCCGATGATTATTACATCCACGAACCTGACCCCTGAGGGTGGGGCTGTTTTTACAGGTGTCTCCGATCTGTGCTACCTGATTTAAATTAATTGATTGATAATTGACTGAATCCAGTTTTTTTTATTGAACGCTAATCATTATTTTTTTTTGTGTCTTGCAGAAAAAATCTTAAGCCACACCGAGAAGCAGCGGTATGATGGATGGTACAACAATTTGGCACATCCGGACTGGGGAGCAGTTGGTAAGTCGGATCGTTTCTTTTTTTTGCTGCCCGCTAGACATACTATTTCTACAATTGATTTCTGCTTTTCGTTTGAACGTCCAAACTTTGATTGATGCTGCTATTATGACCGTCCTAAGACGTTTCTTAATTGCGGTCGGCTTGTTACTTCTACATAATTTTTTTCTTTGCGCATGTTTCTTGCTGGTTTTTGGCCAATTCCTCCGTGAAAGGTCATCCAGTATGCAAGGGAATGAGGATGAGAAGGTGCAGAGTTTAATGGTTTGTAAACGGTAGTTTAACACCGATCTCTGACAGCTTGTTAATCCTGGCATCTGCCACTGCTGGAGGAGACATCCAGCAATTTTGTTGGGTTTTTAGTAGTTGCAAAATAATGTGTGAGTGTGTGATTTGATAAGTTGTCTTGCAATTTGTCTTGTGAATTTAGCCTTCACTTAGTTAAATTGTTTTTAGATTATCGATGTTGTAATTAGGTGTTTGAGTTATAACATTTTCGATTTTTTTCTTTTTGATGAGCGTTAATCTGCAATTATTGCAAATCGTGTTTTGGTATATATCGAACTTGTAGAGATAAGCTGATTTTTGGTATAGCATTGATGTTTTTGCTTTTTGGCATCTTAAGCCTATTTCTTATATCCGTCAATTTCATCATCAGCCTAAAGGTTTTTTTCTTTCTTTCGTTAAAAGATTAACAACTTTATCAAAGCGTTTTATTTCGGAGGCAATTAACACATTAAAAAAACATATCTAACGAATTTAACAGTAGCACGAAAAATATAAGTAAAATCTTAGTCGAAGGTCGCTGGCTCACCCTTAATAAAAAGAAGCTATAAAGTTTTCTTTAAAACAAAAATACTTACAATAGGGCCGAAACAAATAAATTTTTGATGTCAAATCCAAACCTCAACCAATCTCTGCTGAAATCCCAGAGGGTTCAATTTTGTCACCCGCTCTATTTCTTATCTGCGTTACTCCTACGGTACTTGTCCGACTGTGGCTTTCGAAGCCATATTGAACTTCTCTCCGCTCCATCTAACAGTGAAGAAGGGGGCTCTGGCGGGACGCTGCTTTCACGGGAACTATTCTTCTTTCAAACAGAAGGCCTTGTGGATCATCTATTGATTCTCAATGAATTAAACATGAAGTCAAAGCCCATATTTCCCGATACCATTCCTGCCTTTATGTACTTGGTCAAACCGTTTATGATGATTATTATCAGAGGTCGGTCAGAATGGCAGCACGGCAAATCCCGCTTAAAGTAAAACACGACTCCCCAAACGTGCTCACCAGAGCTGGAGCAGTGGGGCTTTCGGATTAGCGACCTACCGTCTTTGTTGGCTTTGCGGAAAAAGTGGCTTCAACAACAGACAGTTCTGTGGATCTCTAATCAGACCAAGAAATGAACCACCTCCTTCTCAAATCTCATTTTCTCCCTTTGAATGGCTTACGACATTGCGTATATGGACGGTTCCATAAAGCTGGAGGTATATGGTGCAAGATGCAAAATATCCATGGCCCTTGCCATTACGCCCACTGTTTTTCAAGCTGAGCAGCAAGAACAACAATGTTACTCTGATGTGTATAGATTCCAGGCCACGACGGTCACTTTGGTTTTGAAATTGCAGATGACCTAACTAGAGTAGAGACAAACTTATCACTTTTTGATCCGGAACCTTTCTGCAGCTTAGCCTGCAGCCACGTAAGATCGATTATCAAGAATTGGATCGAACGGCTATTTCGTTATAGCTGAAGAATGACCCAGGGTGCTGGTCAAATTAAAAGATTCATTTAATTCTACAAATCATCAAACTTTCAAATTCCATGATGGAAGCTACAGTGAAGAGGAGATTGAATCTACTCCCATCACGGCTTCTTTGCTCCCAGGGACATTTGGGATATGAATCAGACTATTATATCAAAAGCTTTAACCTGGACGGCTTTTTAGTGGTGGAGTTGGCACAATCCTCTTCTTCTTCTGATTCTTTAAACCCTCGTGAAGCTCGACTTTTGTGCGGGAGTTCTTCAGCTCCGACCAGGATCTCGCAGTTTTTTTTGTGGTACCATGAAGCTTAGGTGTCACCCTTTATACTACTGTCCGTCATGTCGAGTCATGGTACAATGTATAGTAGTAAGCTTGATCTGAAGGATAGAATAGAAAGGATAGGTTAGGGGTCTGGAGGGTGCATGAGTAGATGCCGATGAACCTTGCGTTTGAATTCGGAGATGTTATATGAGCTCGGAAACACCGACTGCGGAAGACAGTTCCGCAATCGAGTTGTTCTATTTATAAACGAACTGTTAAACCGTAATGTGCGTGAAGGGAAGGGCTGCAGGGTGAAGGGGTGAGCCGAGTTGGCTAGTCTTGTGTTGTGGGAACAAAATTGCCGTTTTTGATTTCAGTGGAGCAGTGGCTAATGTAATAGCGGTAAAACTTGCTGAACGCTGCCATTCCGGATCATAGAGACGCATGCTTTCTCTTGTCAGTACATATCTTTATGGGTATAATGTTGGATATCGGTTCTGTATGCGCAGCACACACGAACAGAAATGCTTATATTGAAATGCAAGCTGACATATAGTTACGAAATATATACAGAACGCACACAATGCAAAAGTTGGTCTACTTTCAACTTTTCCTCATTAGTATCAAATACCGAAACATAAGCACACACAACAGCCACATGTACTCGTCGCTTAAATTTTTCGGTTATTTGAAAAAGACTAGATGGAACCCAAGCGCGCAACTGTCTGTCTTCAAGCAAAAATTCGCCACATACACTGCAGGCATTGTACGCACACACGTATGTATCTGTTGCCAGCTATAGTCTGTATGCAGCCCTCCATTTTCCATTGGAAGGTCTCTTTCCAGGGTGCTGGCCATACTGGTACTGCGAAAAGTTAGACTAAGCTAACCCTCTCGTCTACAGGAGGCGACGGATCGGTTTGGGCTCCGTGTTGGGCAACATTCTCGGTAATGATGCACAAATAGGGGAAGCTTTTTCCGTTATGTCCTCCAAGTGTGTTTTAAAATTATGCGACAGACCAGCGCCTTTAGGCCACGCTATAATACCTCAGATGGCTTCGTTCGCGCATAACTCGATCTCATCGAGACGTAGCCTCAACACATCATGATACATTGTGATCTACCGGAGAGGTTCTAGGACACCACATCTTGTTCTGTACACCGTCGGCCCTTCTTCCAATTTACAGTTAAGAGACTCACCTTCTTTCCTTTTATGGAAAGGTTGATGGTGTTTGTTTGCCTACCTACTGACTTGAACAAGTTCTGCAATTTGCCTAGTGGGGCAATGTCCGGTAATCAAGCCAACAAGTGTCCTTGTCATTTCTACCACGCCCAGGCCGTGTTAAGAGACGGCCCAGGAAGGAACCGCTTAGAGTTGGCCAGTCTAGCCGCGGACCTCCAGCGTTTAGTATGTTTCATCAAAGTCCCATCGGTCAGAGCTCTTTGCAGCAAGCTGGTGGGTGCCCCAATAACCGGCGCTGGACCGATGAATGCAATATCGGAGCCCTGTTCAGCCAGAGCATCCGCACTTTCGTTGCCTTTTTAACCCCGGCGAACCCTCTTCACAATTTTGCTGATGACGGTACTCTCTGTTACACATACGGCACTGGTTCGAGTGGCTATGGAAGCCTTAATGAACCGCCCTCTTCTCCATCTACTAATGAAAAAGAAGGCTCTGGCGAGGGTGTTGCGTCTACGATGACGGTTCTTCTCTGAGTTAGGAGACATTGCGGATTACCTACCGATTCTCAACGAATTAATCTTGAAGTCAATCCGCAGTATGGATATCGACAAACCATGGGCATAATCAGAGGTACTTCAGAATGGCAGCGGTACGTACGGACGTATCTCGTCAGAATCTTACTACAGCAGGAAATGTGTGCGACCGCCTGTTAAAACTCGAATGCCTTAGACAGGAGACCCCGCTGGACGGTTCCAAACCCAATCATGGAATAGGGCTGGATGTATATGGACCAAGGTGCAAAATACCCATAGGCGTTGGCACCATACCCACTGTCTCTTTTGCCTATTGGTCTGACCTTGAAAATCCGGCAATCAGTCTTTCTTCCGAAGCTTGTAATACGTGACCAGGCCAGTATGAATATGTGCACTGGGGTAATTGAACCATTCTTACGACATCTTTTTGTGTATTCATAGTTTGCTTTCGAGAGTATATAAGACGGAGGGCAACTGGGATGAATTTCCCCGAGTCCCAAGGCAGAGAGGAAACGTAACCGAAACGTAAACCCCCATATCCTTGCTTTCTGAACGTCAACCAGTTCAGTAACCTAGAGTCTAAAACCCAAGTATGCAGCGCTCTAAAATAGAATGAGTGGACTTATTCTTAGCACAGAATTTAAAGGAGTACGAGTATTAAATAGTAAATTTAATAATAGATTTATTTAGGAATTTTAATCTCTTTCAAGGAGCCACGAAAGAAGCCCAAGAATTGTTAGAGTTCTGTCGCCAGATGAACCGACAATTCATCATCGGTTGTGATCCAGGATTCAAACCCACCTTAGCCACTGGGAGTACGGAGGAGGTCCTGCACCACACCCTCACTAACAGGCTACTCTCTGATACTATCGAAAACTGGTGTGTTTTTAATGAGGCCTCTCTATCGGACCATTTACACATATACGCGCGTGGTTCCTAAAACCCAACTGGTCTAATTTTTAGACACTTGTAGCCTCGAAATCAGATCTGCTCGCCACCTCTATCAGCTCAGTGTGTGTACTTAAGATCGCTGTTACACAGCTCACTGAGGTGCTGATTTCCTCCTACTATCAAAGTCACACCGTTTCTTCCTCCCAGTCGTCGCGTGTGCCCTAGTAGAACCGGCTGCAATGCGGAGGAAAGTTAGACGATGGTTCAATAGGACACAACATGCTGGGCAAAGGAAAAAATACAAGTAAACCCTAACAGGTTACAATAAGGAGCTGAGACGTTCCAAAAGGACTGCCTGGAGGAAGCATTAGCTGCGTTCCTTTTCTGCTAATTTTTACTATTTTTTATACTTGCGTACTAGCAACTACACTTGCTCATATAAACGAGTAGATAACACTTGCAATTACACAATTGAAATCCGCTAGGGGGAAAGCGGCCATTTCGAGTCTATTGTGAATTATTTTCACTTACGCCATTACCCGCTAGATGGCTTTTATTTGTGTCGAGCTGATTTACTCATATAAAAACTTCCATAAATAAAACTTCAGTCGTATAATTATCAAAAATTATTATCTTTCGTTTTACTTTAGAAATTATCGCATTAATTTCTCCATTGTGTCACAAATTCTTCTTTTAAGAATTTTTTATTTGTAAAGTTTAAAGTAACGTCAAAAATTTCAAGTGGATTTTACTCAAATCAGAAAATTTTGCGTTCCTTTTCTGCTCTGCTCACAAGTACTAAATAGTAGAAAAGGAACGCAGCTATTGTGAGAGCCTGTAGACTCTACCACAGGCAACTACACTTCAAAAACTTCTCTCCAAAGACTCCTTCAATAGAGTGGGCCGTCTATAAAAGGAGGGTGGTTCATTCACCTCTAACCTCGCCACCTCTCTGAACGTTGAGGTGCCTGCTCAGCGAGCACTGTTCAGGCCGCTTATTCCAGAGATGCTAGGTAGAGTCATAGAACCGTTCCAGACTTTTATTCCCGGAGCGTTTCTGGGAATACCTTCGACAGAGACATGGTTAAATGCACAGTTATCTCTTTTGAACCCGGAGCAGATGACATTTTCCCGTACTCCTTCAGAAGTTCCTCGATCTGATTTTCGACAGTCTTGTCGGTCTCTTTAGATCCAGTTTCAATTGGGGATACATTCCAACCTTAAGGGATATATGACCGACCATGTATGACTACGGTATCACCTCCACAACCTAAGACTGTCTCAGAAGAGACATAATGCCGATCCTGCATGGAAGGCGACGAGATTTCTCTGATGGTTTCCCCATACTAACGTAATAATAATAATAATAAATGAGGCCCCAATCATATTTTAACCCCAGACACCGCAAGAGGATGTGGTGGGCCTGGGTGCACCATTTGGACCAGAAGCAGTACGATTTTTGAATTTCGCTGTGACAATTGCAACTTCCTCTATCTTCTTAGGTTATCTGTATCTTGGTTGTCTGTTTCTTCCTGTGTCGCACATAGCACTATGTTTTATTCACATTCTCATAAGGCCCTTACGCAAACCGGTTCTCGTTCGATTGCGGAAGTCAAGCAGCATTAGACGTGATTAGTGCTCAGTTGGGGGACCGCTTGGAAAAATGACACTCTCGTTTAGAAATATATATTTCTAGCCGAAATTTTCGAATTATTCAGTCTCTTTTTCATCCGGTCTAACATGCGCCTCGTGAACAGTGTGCTAGTCAAGTGTAGCTAGTTTATCATACCTCGCAGTGCTTCATAAATGTCATCCTTTTCTCGTTCTGGCTTTTCTTCAACGGTCGAATGCACTGTGATGAACATTCTATTACAAAAACCGATTTACATTCACCCATAATTAATCACAATTTTCTATTTCAGATAGCCATCTTATCAGAAAAGCTCCACCAGCATATTCCGACGGTGTCTATGCCATGGCCGGCGCCAACAGACCTTCAACACGAAGACTGAGCAGATTATTTATGCGTGGCCAGGATGGGCTTGGCTCAAAATACAATCGAACCGCTCTTCTAGCATTTTTCGGCCAGGTTGTAGCCAATGAAATCGTCATGGCATCAGAATCGGGCTGCCCAATTGAAATGCATCGAATCGAAATTGAGAAGTGCGATGAAATGTACGATAAGGATTGTCGTGGTGATCGTTATATTCCATTTCATCGGGCTGCATATGATAGGAATACAGGACAGAGTCCTAATGCTCCTAGAGAGCAGGTAAGTTTCTTTGTATATCCTTTAAATGTAAAAATAATAAGATTTATTGTTTTAGATCAATCAAATGACAGCTTGGATAGATGGAAGCTTTATTTACAGCACCTCAGAGGCTTGGTTAAATGCAATGCGATCCTTTCAGAATGGCACACTCCTGACAGACCAGAGTGGGAGGATGCCAGTTAGAAATACGATGAGGGTGCCTTTATTTAACAATCCAGTGCCGCATGTTATGAGAATGTTGAGTCCGGAGAGATTATTTCGTAAGTAGCAAAAAAATTCACTCAATCACAGAAACTTATCCTCAACCACTTTTTCATATTTCAGTCCTCGGGGATCCTCGAACAAATCAAAATCCCGCTCTCTTATCATTCGCCATATTATTTCTCCGATGGCACAATACCATTGCAAAACGTGTCAAGCGCCAACATCCAGATTGGAGTGACGAAGACATTTTTCAAAGATCTCGCAGAATCGTGATAGCTAGCTTACAAAATATTATAATGTACGAGTATTTACCTGTATTCCTGGGCTCAGAAATCCCACCTTACACTGGATACAAACAGGACATTCATCCTGGCATTGGTCATGTCTTTCAAGCGGCTGCATTTCGCTTTGGTCATACTATGATCCCACCTGGAATTTACAGGTATATGCTCTAACTTTGCCCTGTTTTAAAACCACTTTATTCAATTTATACCTTTTCAAGGCGAGACTCGAAATGCAACTATAGAAAAACACCAATGGGCTATCCAGCGATTCGTCTGTGTTCAACTTGGTGGGACTCGAATGTATTTTCATAATTTTTATTTTTTTCTAATTTATGGTAATTAAAATTTGTAACTATTTTCAGGATTTCCTGATGGACACCTCAGTGGAGGAAGTTCTAATGGGAATTACTTCACAAATATCGGAGCGTGAAGATCCAGTTTTGTGTTCAGATGTTCGTGATAAGTTGTTTGGTCCTATGGAATTTACCAGACGAGATTTAGGAGCTTTAAATATTATGCGGGGCCGGGATAATGGCCTGCCTGATTACAACACTGCCAGAGTTGCCTTTGGGCTAAAAAGAAGGACGGAGTGGAAGGATATTAATCCGGCACTATTTGCTAAACAGCCGGAACTTTTAAGGTACAATTATTTTAGGAGATATTTAATGAAATGTAGGGACGAGTGTTAGCCAATTATTAGAAGCTAAATTAGCAAAAAAATATAAATAGACAAGATAAATATTAGGTCGAAGTAAGTTATGGTCTAGTTGAGCTATATTAAACTAAATACGTGCCAATTTTTTCGTAGAGCCTTTATTGTAACGCTCGAGAACTTTACGAGATTTTTCGTCGAAAAGCTTTTCCAAATGATTTTCAGAAATCGCGGAGTACGATAGGTGTATCAGAAAGAACATCCCAACCTGAAAACTACACCTAGAGGCTTTCATGTTCGTTTAGTAGAATTGGGTAGGTTTCTAACCTCACCTCACACTTACCTACTTATTTCTTATGGCGTACTCCAGATGCTATTATGGTTGGTATCGAAAAACCTGTGGGCGTTCTGGTTCGTAATCGTTTCTGGGGAGGTTTGATGTGCCTAAGTACTTTCCTCTCTAAGACGGCTAAGAGGAAATAGTGCTTTTTGATAACCACCCATTTCACGAATATGTATATACGGTAGACCAATAGCAATCCAGCGGGAAATGAAATGGCTAGGTAAGCGAGATGGTATTGAGATGAACCTATTACTTTTGTGATAAAATAATAGCTTACTTTTACATAGGGATGTCCTAGGGCGGTAAGTACTTACTATAGGCATTACAGACGAGGACTTATTTCAGAGGTGAAATGTATTAGGTGAATACATAGATTACCATGTAAGGTATGCAGAATAAATTTCTGGCTAGCCTTTTTAGCATGAAAAACATTGCTATCCCAAATTACCATTGCATTTCTGGTACATTTGGTGAGAATTTTACTAGCAGGATAGGATATCTTTTTGATTGCACTTGGTCACAATCCACTCCGAACGAATTTAGAGGACGGAATAAACTTAAGAAGAGAGGCTTCGTCAAGCCAAAGACAAAGAATAATAAAAGCACATCACATTTCCAACGAAAGTATTTCACAAGTCATTACCTAGTCGCTTACCTAGCCATTACAATGTAAAGACTTCCATTTTCCTAACTTTGCAGTTGAATTTTTCGATTACCATGTAGGCGGTTACACACATCGTTGAAGAATTCTTGGGTTACCTGAGTAGCCCCTCGCTAGTTTTCCCGCTGGGAAGGTACTTGGATTTGTTGAGCAAAGTTTTGTTGACTTTTAGCAACCATGCGCGTATTTTTGGCTTCACGGTGTTATCGGCTACAGTAGGTGTGGGATTCTGCTACTTGAAACTCATGCACTGGTACCTTGATTAAGGAGGGGAATGATAGATTATCTCGAAGCAGAGCCAACCTTCCCTTTCTTTTGCCTTCACTGATGTACTAATCCAGTTTTCGTGCGTCGTCCTCTCAACTATATCTAGATAAAGACAAGCAGCTTGCTGAAGCCAATATTTGTGTGTACCACACCCGATTTTCGTTCTCCAACACCAGGTTGAAGAGGAGGCGGTCTAAACGATCTCAATTTCACAGTCTATTCTGGGGGTTGAATGGCCAGTGGACAGTATTTCGGATATCTTTAATTGGTTTTAGTCAGTATTAAAACTCGGATGTTAATACAAAAAATTGACACGTCCTCATTCAATGACTTTTATAAGAAAAAAACTGGCTTAACCATAAATACAAAAGTGTTATAAGTATTATACAAAGTGTTATACACTAACTACTAAACAAAGTTCAGTGATCGAATAATGCTTTTCTAACACCCCCACTTCATTCGATCCCTAGATCGGCAACATACTTGATAAATAGTTGACTGGGCACTGCTTTAGTCAAAACATGTTCTCCTTAGATTCTATATAGACGATATTTAAAGCTCCAGCTTCCAATTTTTCCCTTATGAAATGATGTCTAATGTCAATATGTTTCAACCACGAAGAAGTCATACTGTTTTCGGTTATACAGATCGCTTCTTGATTGTCGCAATATATCACGATAGGTTGCTTGATCATTAGTAATTCTGCACTGAGTTACCTCTTGAAAGCCGTTAGAGAAGAAGAGAAGACTAGTCTGATAATCAACTGTCTAGATATACCAGGTGCTCGAATCGATTAACAACAGTTCTTCTTCTTCTTCTTTGATTTCTGGATACAACGTCCTGAATTGACACTTATAGAGGATAGGAAGGACGGAGGATTCCACCTGCAAGCTTTGCTTTGAAAAGCATGAGCCTGGCCTTCATGTTCTGCCAATGCCCCGGGTAGCGAATGATTGCCCATCGAGTCTAGTGAAAAGTTGTTATGAGGCATAGGATGTAGTCAAACAGGCCCAGCAAAGTGGCCCAGTACTTTTGGACCCTATATCTCTCTCTAAGCTAATACTGTTTGGCATTTAACGAAAATCGGCTGAAACTCGCTTCTAAGTCCCCGACTGGGATTTGTGTTTTAGAAGTGCTAACGCGATTGCTTTATGTTATGACCAAAATTTTACGGATGGGATTTCGTTTATCCAGACCTCACTTTAGCAAAGCCTGAAACAAATAGATATTATAATGAGGAATGTGTAAACGTAACGCTAAACAAGCCTTCTATAGAGCGTACAAACTTTCCCCGAATGAATCACCTCGTCGTGAGTATACTAAGATAGAAACACTTGTAATACCGGCAAACATTTCTAATCCATAGGGTCCATCAGTAAAAAATGTCACTTCATCCACAACCCTTCACAGAAAGTGAATCCAATGCTAGTTTACTAGCATCTCTGTTCGCCGCACCAGCTCCTTAAGAAATGTGCATCAAATAATGTGCCTCCTTTTCGAGCACTCCATCCATCCATCCATCCAATGGCGCTATAGCCCAATCCCAAATCGAGCCTTGGCCTCCTCTAGGGCATTTCTCCAAGTCTGACGGTTCCTTGCAGCAGTTCTCCAGTTCCGAATGTTCAGCATTGTCTCTGCGTCAGCCGTCACAGAGTCCATCCATCTTCTCCTGGGTCTACCTACTGGTCTGTTTCCTGGAATTTCGGCCACCATAAGCCGTTTTGGGATACGGTTATCATTCATCCTGACTACGTGGCCGGCTAGTCTTAGTCTGTTGATTTTTATAAACGTTGAGAGTTCTGGGTCGTCAAAAATTTCATACAACTCGTTGTTGTATCTCCTTTGCCATATCCCATCCTCTCTCGTTGGGCCTATTATGCATCTGAGCACCTTCCTCTCAAACCTGTTGACTTGTTCCTCTATCTCCTGGGTCATAGTCCAAGTCTCGCTGCCATAGCACAGTACTGGTCGTATTACTGTTTTGTAGAGTGAGAGTTTCGTTTTTCTGTGCACAAATCTTGAGTGCAATATTTGTTTTTGGGCATAAAAAGCTCTATTAGCCAGTAGTATTCGTCTAGTTACTTCTTCCTTTTCATCGTTTCTTTTTGTAATTGTAGACCCAAGGTAGACTGTTTTATCGACTACTTCTAGATTATGTTCGTCGATAGTTATATTTCTTCCCATTCTAAATCTTCCAGCTCTGGATTGTTGCATCACCTTCGTTTTTTCTTCATTGATGTTCAGCCCTATGTCCTTGGCCGCCTCTTTTAATTCGACATAGACTTCTTTCGCTGCCAAGAAGGACCTTCCCACGATGTTCACGTCATCCGCATATCCAAGTAATTGTACAGACTGCGTTGCTATGGACGCATTTCTCCGTACTGATGTTTTTCTTATCACCCATTCTAGGGCCAGGTTGAAAAGCATGGGGGCTAGTCCATCTCCTTGTCTAAGACCTTGTCGCACTTCGAACTCTTCTGTTATTGCATTTTGAATCCTTACTTTCGCCAGGGAGCTATTCGTTGCGCATTTTATCAGTCGTACCAGCTTGGAGGGGACTCCTAATTCCAATAGGATCCTGTACAGCCTCTCTCTGTTTATCGAGTCATATGCCTGTTGAAAGTCGACAAATATCTGGTATATATCTATATTCCTTTCCCAGGTTTTCTCCAGAATTTGTTTTAAGGTCAGCAGTTGGTCCGATGTTGACCTGTTTGTCCTAAAACCAGCTTGATATTCTCCTATAAGGCCTTCCGCTATAGGTTCTAGTTTTTGTTTCACAAGGATTGTGAAGGTTTTGTAGCTGGTGCTGAGGAGGAGTGAGATGCCTCTGTAGTTTTTACAGGTTAATTTATCTCCTTTCTTGTAGATTCGAGCACTCTACCAACTGGTTATTCGTACATAAATAGAAAAACCAACTGATGAACAACCTGTCTGTAGTCTGTATTTCCGAACTCCTACAAAATCCAAGAGCTTAAACGCAGGGTTCATCGCCAACACCCTTCGACACCCTTTTAGCTACTAATAACCTTAAACCTCTTCTATCGAACTAAGCTTACTACTAGGCATTTATGGTGCATTTTGAATCCAACCAAATTCTACATGGCAAGCAATACAGCTTTAGACCGCAACATTTATCCCTTAGGTGAGTCTGTTCTGTGCTGAAAGGCGAGTCGTGTGTCGTCACAGGTCGTTTAAGCTGAAGAAAGTGACATTTCAGTCGAATTCTGAGTTTCAGCATAGGGGCCTAAACTCAACTTAGCACTTCCACTCCAAGTCCCTGTGCTGAAAGTCGTCACTCAACCGAAATGTGACTTTCTTTAACTCAAACGACTTGTCACGAATCACGACTCGACTTTCAGAACAGGGCCCATCACCAAGGCTTTTAACAGAGTATGGCACCCTAATGTGTTGACGTAGCTGCAAGCTATTGGTATCAGCTTAGTTCTAAAGAACTGGATTGACAACACCATATCTGCCGCTGTTCCTAAAGAGTCAATTCTATTCAACGTTCTTTTCCTAATTTTTATAAAATGATCTGCTCCTAATACCATACGAGGTTTTATTTCAACAACTCATACTCAATACTTTCCTAACAAAATATGGACCTCGGTGATCGGACATAAGGTAGACTTTTCACTTATTATGGTTGCAAGCCTTAAGAGCGGAAAGTGCGAGGGATTGCTTTAAAGAAGAAATGCAATCTCGATGGGAGGGTCGAAAAACAAAGAACTATGGGCCTGCGCGGATCGCATGGTTGGTAGTTGAGCGCCTTCACTCCAGAACTACTGAAGCCGGCAATGGTCTGAGTTATACCATATATTGAATCTAAAACGTCACGGCGGTCTGTGGTTGTAAATAGTTTTGTATTGTAGTGGTCAATCTCTATTTAACAGAGTCGATTGCGTAAGAATTCTCAACATTCAAACATAAAAAATTTTTAAAAAAAAAAAACCGACTTCAAAACTACATATACCTATGCATGCATATGTACAAACTTAAACTAAAAAGTAAAAAATAATATTTTAATTACCTCAAAGCAAGAGCCTTAAAGGACAGTTAAAAAAATTATTGATATTTATATATGTATGTATCTATTTAATATTTTTAAAAAGTTCATTTTGGAGTCGGTGCCAGCCAAAGAACAATTACGTTTATACATACCCTGAAAGCTTGGGTGCAAAAGAAAACTTACGTTAATACATACCTTTGGCTGGCACCGACTCCAAAATGAACTTTTTAAAAATATTAAATAGATACATACATATATAAATATCAATAATTTTTTTAACTGTCCTTTAAGGCTCTTGCTTTGAGGTAATTAAAATATTATTTTTTACTTTTTAGTTTAAGTTTGTACATATGCATGCATAGGTATATGTAGTTTTGAAGTCGGTTTTTTTTTTTTAAATTTTTTATTTTTTACTTTTTAGTTTAAGTTTGTACATAAGGTATAGTTTTTACAAAATTGTATTCTACTCGTCATACCCTTTCATTTGATATCCATGAAGGGGGTCGGGAAACAAAATTGCAAAATTCGGCCGCCATCTTGGAACCGACCGCCATTTTTTTACAAAATTTATATGGGACCACCTCTGAGGTATAACGTACCAAACAAAAAAAGAATCATCAAAATCGATTCATAATTGGCGGAGTAATCGCGTAACATACATAGAAAAAAAAAAAAAAACATACATTCGAATTGATAACCTCCTCTTTTTTGAAGTCGGTTAAAAATATTCGAACACTTTTAGACAGCTTCAAAGGGACTCGTTCTTCTCCATTATCTGCCGTTTACAATGTTTGACATCTTCTCTTCTTTTCAGAATGCTAATATCAGCATACAACAACCGCCTTGATAATGTCGATGTATACGTTGGCGGTATGCTAGAATCATACGGACGTCCCGGTGAACTATTCACAACAGTTATCAAGGAACAATTCGCTCGTATCCGCGACTCAGATCGCTTTTGGTTCGAAAATGAAAAGAACGAAATTTTCAGTGCCGAAGAAATTGCCGAACTACGCAAAATCACAATGTGGGACGTAATTGTGAACAGTACCGATGTCGAGCATAACGACATTCAAAAGGACGTTTTCGTATGGTCGGAAGGCGATCCTTGCCCCCAGCCGATGCAGCTGAATGCGACTGAACTGGAACCATGCAGCTACTTGCAAGGATATGATTACTTCTCAGGATCGGAGTTGATGTTCATTTATGTCTGTGTCCTGCTTGGATTTGTGCCGATTTTATGCGCCGGCGCTGGTTACTGTGTCGTTAAGCTACAAAATAGTAAGAGGAGAAAATTGAAGATACGACAGGAGGCGCTGAGATCGAATCCGAATCATAAGGGTTCTGTTGATAAAATGCTCGCTAGGGAATGGCTGCATGCAAATCACAAGCGATTGATCACGGTGAAATTTGGTCCGGAAGCAGCTATCTACACTGTGGATAGAAAAGGAGATAAGCTGAGGACGTTTAGCTTGAAGACTGTTGATGTGGTTACGGTTGAAGAGTCTCAGGCGAATCACTTGAAGAAGAAGCCGTATATTTTGTTGAGGGTGCCAAACGATCATGATTTGGTGCTGGAGCTTGAGACTTATGGAGCGAGGAGGAAGTTTGTTAAGAAGTTGGAGGATTTCTTGCTTTTGCACAAGAAAGAGATGACCTTAGTTGAGGTAAGACTGGAATTTTTTTTTATGAACTGAGGACAAATAAAATTTTGCGGTTATTTTCAGGTGAATAGAGACATATTGCTTGCCAGAGCAGAGACAAGAGAACGTCGACAAAAGAGACTGGAGTATTTCTTTAGGGAGGCGTATGCCCTTACGTTTGGCCTAAAGTATGGACAGTATTTTTGTAAGACAAAAAAATATTATTAATTTTTTGTGTCTAGACCCGGAGAGCGACGACGTCGATCAGATGCATCAAACGACGGCGAAGTTATGACTGTCATGCGGACAAGTCTATCAAAGGCTGAGTTTGCAGCAGCGCTAGGCATGAAGCCAGACGATATGTTTGTGCGGAAAATGTTCAATATCGTCGACAAGGATCAGGACGGCAGAATATCCTTTCAAGAATTCCTCGAGACCGTGGTTTTATTCTCACGTGGCAAAACGGATGATAAATTACGAATTATATTCGATATGTGTGATAACGATCGCAATGGTGTTATTGATAAGGGCGAACTAAGTGAAATGATGCGATCACTAGTTGAAATAGCCCGAACAACTAGCCTAGGCGATGATCAAGTAACTGAACTAATTGATGGAATGTTTCAGGATGTTGGACTAGAACATAAGAATCACTTAACATATCAAGACTTCAAGCTAATGATGAAGGAGTATAAGGGTGATTTCGTTGCAATCGGACTGGATTGTAAAGGTGCTAAACAGAATTTCTTGGATACATCAACTAATGTCGCTCGGATGACATCGTTTCATGTTGAACCAATGCAGGATTCACCGAGACATTGGATACAAGAGAAATGGGATTGTTATACAACATTCCTGGAAGAGAATAGACAAAACATATTTTACTTATTTTTATTTTATGTAATTACAATAGTTTTATTTGTTGAGAGATTTATACGTAAGTGAATAATGGAATTTAATATTGATTTATGCAACAAAACTACATAACAAATATTAATAACTTAACCTAAAATTCTAGATTACTCATTCATGGCAGAACATACCGATCTTAGGCATATAATGGGAGTGGGTATCGCTATTACAAGGGGTTCTGCTGCTTCGCTATCGTTTTGCTATTCATTATTACTTTTAACAATGTCTAGGTAAGTATACACAAATAAATTGAAGTGCACCATGACAATTCTTCTTTTTTCCAGAAATCTTATTACAAAATTGAAGGAGTTTCCAATACAACAATATATACCATTGGATTCGCATATACAATTTCATAAAATTGCTGCCTGTACAGCATTATTTTTCTCATTGCTTCATACTGTTGGTCATATTGTAAATTTCTATCATGTTTCAACACAATCAATTGAGAATCTGCGATGTTTAACAAGGGAAGTGCATTTTGCATCGGATTATAAGCCGGATATTAATTTTTGGCTGTTTCAAACGGTAACTGGTAAGTTTGTATTAGTTTTAAATTTACTTTGATCGAATGGTGGGTGTTCCTTAAAATAATTTCAAAAGGAGAGTACTATTTTGTTGTGAAAAGATCACATACATACTAACACATCGATGGAGCCTCCGATCAATACTGCAGCTCCATTAATCGACTATTTGATTGATTAGTTTTGTGATATGGAAGACTATAGCTCAAACAGCAAAAGCTACCAATAGGCAGTGCTATCAATCATAGCAAGTTCTAGAAAGTAAAGACAGAGGAATAAAGAAAAATAATAAAAGCCAACCCCATCACCGGTTTGTTCTAAGCGATCGTCACTTAATACGGCTGCTACAAATGCTACTTGATCGATTTAAGCAAAAGGAACCTGGTATACTTTTGCCTTTAAGATGCCGCATCTCATTCAACAATTGGAAAGGTCTCTCGTCCCTTTAGCTTTGGCACTCTGGACTCCTCAAAATTAAGGCTTTAAAAGAACTTGGGGAACTTAATGCCTGCCCCAGGTATGATGTAAAAATCATACTGGGAGATCTGAACGCCAAAGTAGGCCGGGAGCCCATATACAGGCAATATGTCGGCAACCACAGCTTGCATGAAAACACTAATGACAATGGACAGCGAGTTGTAGAGATGGCAGCAAGTAAGAACTTGGTCGTTGCAAGTACTAGATTTGCGCGTAAAGATATCCATAAAGCCACCTGGGTATCTCCTGATGGAGCCACTCGCAACCAAATAGATCATGTGTTGATAGACCGCCGCCACCTTTCGGGTCTGATGACGGTACGAACGTACCGAGGTGCCAACTTCGACTCGGATCACTATCTTGTTGGTATGGTGCTCCGAGAGCGCATTACAACGCTGAAAAGCTTTGTATCCGCTGATCAGGCTCGAATCAACACAGCTGCACTACGCAATGAAATGGCCAGAAACAGCTACGGTCATGCATTAGAACTCGCCCTAAGTCCTGGGGATGAGATGCCGGGCGTTGAAGAGAACTGGACCCGCCTTAAAAATACTGTCATTAGTACTGCTGATTCCATCTTAGGCAGAAGTCGTAAAGATCGGAACGACTGGTTCGATAATGAATGCAAGCTGGCAACTGAACGTAAGAATGCTGCGTACCGAGCCATGCAGCAGTCTCAGAGAACACGGGCACGCGAAGAGAACTATAAAGAGCTCAGAAAAGAAGAAAAGAGAATTCACAGACGGAAAAAGGAAGCCTGGGAAAAAAATCTCGTCTGTGAGCTAGAACAGTACAGAGAACGACGGCCGCACCAGGCGCGGGAGTTCTACCAAAGAGTCCGCAGTATGACGCAATTCACACCACGTTGCACATACTGCAAGGACAAAGAAGGTAATCTGATCACCGATCCTAAAGGCATCTTGGAGCGATGGGAAGAGCACTTTCATGAATTGCTAAATGGCGAGCTAACTGAGGATTCGGAGGCTCCACCAATATCTGATGACAATGCTATGCTGCCGCCACCAAGCATAGAAGAAGTTAGCAGAGCCATCAGCCGGCTCAAAAACAACAAGGCCTCGGGTGCAGACGGCATCGCAGCGGAGCTGGTTAAATATGGAGGGCCTACATTACACCAAGCGATTCATGAATTAATTGTGCAAGTATGGGAGCAGGAAGTGATGCCAGAAGACTGGAGAAAAGGCATCCTCTGTCCGGTACACAAAAAAGGAGATATCACAGCGTGCACTAATTATCGCGGTATAACGTTGTTGAGTACCGTGTATAAGATATTCTCCGCTATCCTACAAAACAGGATGGCCCCATACGCCAGAAACATCATAGGCCATTACCAGTGTGGCTTCAGCCCAGGCAAATCAACGACTGATCAGATTTTCACCTTGAGGCAGGCTATGGAAAAATGTCTAGAGTTTCAAAACTCAATTCAACACCTCTTCATAGACTTTAAAGCCGCCTATGATAGCATAGCCAGGGTAGAACTCTACAAAGCCATGAGAGAATTCGGCATCCCCAACAAACTGACAAGACTATGTAGGTTGACCATGATCAATGTGTCAAGCCAAGTAAAGGTATCCGGAACACTGTCCAGACCAATCAACATCTATAATGGACTCCGACAAGGGGACGGTCTGGCCTGCCTCCTTTTCAACCTGGCGTTGGAGAAAGTGATCCGAGATTCGGGCGTGACATCTAGGGGTACAATCCTCCACAAGTCCACCCAATTACTGGCTTACGCAGACGACATTGACATCATTGGAAGAACAACAACAGCTGTACAAGAAGCTTTCACTCAGATTGAGCAAGCGGCAGGAAATCTGGGACTGCACATTAACGAAAGCAAAACAAAGTACATGGTGGCCTCGTCTGGAAGAACACCTAACATTGGTCCCACAATCAAGGTAGCGGAACACGAGTTTGACGTGGTAAAATCATTTACCTACCTTGGGTCAATAGTAGCAGCCGACAATAGCATGGAACCAGAAATACGCGCACGACTGCTAAAAGCCAACAAAGCCTACTATAGTCTGTCAAGGCTCTTCAAATCCAAATATCTAACCATAACGTCTAAACTTTTACTATATAAGACGATGGTCTTACCCGTTCTCACATATGCATCCGAAACGTGGGTGCTTAGTAAAAAGCACTCAAACCTCTTGGGCGTGTTTGAGAGGAAAATACTTCGGAGGATTGTTGGCCCCGTATGTGAGGAAGGACGATTCCGGAGACTCTACAATGACGAGATCTACGAGCGCTATCGCGACATAGATGTTGTGAAGAAAATAAAGCTCGGTAGGCTCCGGTGGGCAGGGCATCTAGCTCGCATGAGTGAAGATGAGCCTGCTCGGAAAGTTCTCGGCGGTAAGACCTATGGGGTGCGACAGCGAGGGAGGCCCAACCTTCGCTGGAAGGATGGCGTGGACCAGGACGCTCAGAGTTTAGGGATGCCAAACTGGATGACATCGGCTCAGAATCGGGACCGGTGGAGAGAACAGTTGCGCGAGGCCAGGACCGGATTCCGGTTGTAGAGCCGTTAAAGAAGAAGAAGAAAAGATTTTTTAAGCTTTAAACCTTCAAAGTCTTAAAATCTTTTTTTTACCTATAAACCTTCTTCTTTTTTGATCCGTTAGCTGGCGGTCCGAGCGGGACGTCACCGCAACGGATACGCTGCTGTCGATCCCGCTGGGTCTCGAACTCTATTCACGATTCGTTTCCCTTCGTGCCGTTTTTTGGCGACGTCGCCGCATGCCATAAGTGTGTTATGAGGACGTTGAGTTGTTGTGATAAAACATCTCAGTTACGCTGTGAAGACTTCAGCGAACTTGTTTGGCGCTATCGTTGCTGCTAGCTTAGCCGGTTTGTTTGGTATGCCATCCATGCCAGGTGTAAAACTCCTAAAACGAAGCACCATAGTAATTTAATTTCGGTGCTGATCTATATGTGAGGCGTTAGACACGCTCTTTAGCACAGCGAATGCGAGATTGTCCCTCTGACTAGGCCACATCGAAACCTAACTTCAGTTATTGTTATCCAGATGCATGCCTGAGAGGAAGGAGAAAACTTACACGCTGACAAGAACTATGATATAATTTTTCGTCCTCTCGTAAAACTTACAAAAATACTACGTCCTGAATTATTCTGTCAGATCTTGCCAGGCCAAGCTGCTAGCCGCTTTTAAAGCCTGTCTAGAAATACGGACGAACGCAAGACCAGAAGCTAGGGTAATGCGGCTATCAGATAGCCAAACGGATATCAAGGCACTAGGCGCGATCTATATAATCTCCCGGTTAAAGAAGCTTTCTTCCTTGCCTAGTGGTAGATATTGTGTCAATCATTAAGCGGGAGCCACATAGCACACGTCTTCCGTTATCCGTGTTCCGTGTTCCGCTTCCTGTCAAAATTGATTACAATGGCTTAGTACTGTTTGACCAGATAAACAAAAAAATAAATGGTTAAAAAAAATTTTTAAAAAAAATTCTTTTCATTAACTAAAAAATGTACTGAAAAGTAAAAAATAAAAAATATTTTAAAGAAAGCGTGAAATTTCAATTTTAATGAAAAAGTTAGTTAAAAGAATGGCGCATTTTTCATCAAAAATTGAAAATATAACTGTAAATCGCGTGAGATTTACAATAACCCTCAATTTTTTGCTTTGTTAATTTCAAATTCTAACAAAATTTTTTGATGAAAAATGCGCCATTCTTTTAATTAACTTTTTCATTAAAATTGAAATTTCACGCTTTCTTTAAAATATTTTTTATTTTTTACTTTTCAGTACATTTTTTAGTTAATGAAAAGAATTTTTTTTAAAAATTTTTTTTAACCATTTATTTTATTTTCTACTTTTTAGTTTATTATATGTATTCCGCCATTTTATGATGGCAATTCTATTAGATTTAAAATTACGTCACACTGTTTACTGTATTCATTTGATACCCATGTCGTGTGCTCGGTGGAACATAATTGCAAAAACGGCCGCCATCTCGGAACCGTCTTCTTGATTTTTTTACAAAAAGGTCAGATTGCATTTAGTACTTATACATGATGAGTTGAACTCAAGTTGAACCCAAGTCTAACTACATGTAAACGGGAGTCGAGTTGGGCTAAGGTTGACTGAACTCGACTCAGCTCTGCTACCTGGGTTTAGTTGAAATTATGCATACGGACATGAGTTCAGTATTTGAGTAGTTGAATTTAGTTGACAGCAGCATCTCGGTGTTTGTTTGT
Source organism: Thereva unica (assembly GCA_949987705.1). Classification (NCBI taxonomy): domain Eukaryota; kingdom Metazoa; phylum Arthropoda; class Insecta; order Diptera; family Therevidae; genus Thereva; species Thereva unica. Next base: position 24,408,165 of record OX465285.1, on the reverse strand, counting down.
GATTTTTTGTAACGTGTATTGCTTCTTTATTATCAACTCACCCTTAACTCAACTATTCATCTCATCATTCATACACATTAACCACCCGAACTACGAGTGTGTGCAAAATTTGAAGTTGATCGGTTATATTTTCTACTTTTTAGTCTATTATAAGCTTTCCGCAATTTAGTGTTGGCCGCCATTTTGAATTTGGAATGACGCCACATAGCTTATTGTGTTCTACCTGTCATATCCTTTCATTTGATACCCATGTCAGAGGGCCGCGGAGCACAATTTTAAAAATCGGGCGCCATTTTGGAACCGCCATCTTGATATTTTTACAAAATGGCCAGATTGCATTGTCATCCAAACTAAACGTGTATGCAAAATTTCAGCTCTATCCGAAACCGGGAAGTGGGTCAAATTTAACTTCCAAGATTTGACGACAAACAGTGTAAGTGTTGGCCGCCATTTTGAATTTGGAATGACGCCACATAGCTTATTGTGTTCTACCTGTCATATCCTTTCATTTGATACCCATGTCAGAGGGCCGCGGAGCACAATTTCAAAAATCGGGCGCCATTTTGGAACCGCCATCTTGATATTTTTACAAAATGGCCAGATTGCATTGTCATCCAAACTAAACGTGTATGCAAAATTTCAGCTCTATCCGAAACCGGGAAGTGGGTCAAATTTAACTTCCAAGATTTGACGACAAACAGTGTAAGTGTTGGCCGCCATTTTGAATTTGGAATGACGCCACATAGCTTATTGTGTTCTACCTGTCATATCCTTTCATTTGATACCCATGTCAGAGGGCCGCGGAGCACAATTTCAAAAATCGGGCGCCATTTTGGAACCGCCATCTTGATATTTTTACAAAATGGCCAGATTGCATTGTCACCCAAACTAAACGTGTATGCAAAATTTCAGCTCTATCCGAAACCGGGAAGTGGGTCAAATTTAACTTCCAAGATTTGACGACAAACAGTGCAAGTGTTGGCCGCCATTTTGAATTTAGAATGACGCCACATAGCTTATTGTGTTCTACCTGTCATATCCTTTCATTTGATACCCATGTCAGAGGGCCGCGGAGCACAATTTCAAAAATCGGGCGCCATTTTAGAACCGCCATCATGATATTTTTACAAAATAGCCAGATTGCATTGTCATCCAAACTAAACGTGTATGCAAAATTTCAGCTCTATCCGAAACCGGGAAGTGGGTCAAATTTAACTTCCAAGATTTGACGACAAACCGTGTAAGTGTTGTCCGCCATTTTGAATTTGGAATGACGCCACATAGCTTATTGTGTTCTACCTGTCATATCCTTTCATTTGATACCCATTTCAAAGGGCCGCGGAGCACAATTTCAAAAATCGGGCGCCATTTTGGAACCGCCATCTTGATATTTTTACAAAATGGCCAGATTGCATTGTTATCCAAACTAAACGTGTATGCAAAATTTCAGCTCTATCCGAAACCGGGAAGTGGGTCAAATTTAACTTCCAAGATTTGACGACAAACAGTGTAAGTAAAATAAAAGCGGGCGCCATTTTGGAACCGCTATCTTGATATTATTACAAAATGGCCAGATTGCATTGTCATCCAAACTAAACGTGTATGCAAAATTTCAGCTCTATCCGAAACCGGGAAGTGGGTCAAATTTAACTTCCAAGATTTGACGACAAACAGTGCAAGTTAAATAAAAGAATTTAAAAAAGAACGGAACGATATAAACACGGGAACGGATAAGATAAAAAAATTTCAACTTTTGAACGGATTGACGGAAACGTTAACTCAATTTTTTGTAGATTGAGTAAATCGAAATGGCAAAAGCACTCATTTGTCAATAAAATCAATGATGCCATGGAAACGAACGCTTGTAACTAACATAAAAATAAATATCGCAACACGAAAACTGAAATAAAAATATATATCTGAACACGGAAAGATGGAGAGACGGAAAACGGGTAGACGGAACTCGGAACACGTGTGCTATGTGGCCTACGCTTTACGCAATCTTATAAAGAGATTGTTTGCTATCTGTCAATAGGTTCCCATCTATGTCTCTGCAGATGTCCGTAATTGGCTGTACTTATTACGGATCTAGCGTGTTTATTTGTACGCTTGGTAAATTCTCCCATTAACAAAGTCTTCCTGTATCTGTTTAAATATTCTCTCTTGTTCTTTCTGCATAGCTTGCCTGCAGTTCTTTCTTTTTATCTTATAGACTTTCCATCGTTGCTCTTATGGGTCTTGTGATGTACTCTAGTTTCTATCTTCGACTACATGTGATCTACAGTCCTGATCGAATCAATCAATTCTGATTTGTTTGGGGAATAGACCTTATGTCTCTTCTGCCGCTATATCATCTTATGAATAGTTTATGCGGGAACATTGTAAAACTTACTACTTGAGCTCGGCCAATTTGCTTCCAGCGTTCTTCGTACCGTTGTGTAGACTATGCTCTCCCATGTCTCCTAGGAACTCCTCTTATTTTCCTATTTCGGCTTTCATATCTATTACCTTGACGACATTTGTTAGCTCATGGTAAAGTTCCTATTTCTCCTCATCAGTCTTGTCTTCTGTGAAAGCCGGGACGTTTATGGGGTTAATGTTGTGTAGCCTTGTTTTGATACGAAGCGGGTATATTCTGTTGCTTACTGGTTCGAAGTCCAGAATCAGGGATTTCATTTTCTTTGTCACTCGTTTTTCATTTTCTTCGTTTTGTATTACATTCAGGGGTTACTCGATGTGCGATCTTCGAAAAGGTCCCGATTGAATTCGATATCATGGCTGTAAATCTTAGATCGTATTAGCAGTTGGCGTTTCTCAGAACCTATCGCTTTGGTGTACCAGCACCGCCAAAGGCTCTGAAGACAGTTTCCGCGTTCATGCATTTCCAATTAAAGCATATAAGGTGTACTACTTAAAGTAACAAAGCAGCCCCTGGTGGATAGGTTTTAGATGAATTTTGAATAGGAAACTGTAACGGTATAGCCGCTCTAAATCAACCACAGTAAGGTCGCCGTCACTAAATTGAGAGAGAAGAAAGGTATTTTTTTTTTGACCAGAATACCTGTTCTGGGTTTTCCCTTACCTTTGTATATCAAGAAATTAAATTTATGTGTCCTTAAGCCATAGATCCTGTCACCAGTGAGCGATGAATGTCTCTTCGACTATGGTAACATTGACATCGCCTGATTGCAGGTGGAGCAGAAGCGCAGCGTTAACTGCTTTGGGCCGGGCGCCTGGGTAAACTTCCCCGACTCTAGCTCCCGCAACTTTATATAGCTCTGCTGGATCTGGTGTTGTCGCAGGCTGCAGGGTCCCGGGTTCACGACTGAGCTATTTTTTAATCTGGGTCCCCAGCCAAACTGATCCTCGGCACGGTTTGCATTACACCTTGATCCGACCCAGAAGATTGGGGATTGGAGATGGGTAGTAAGAATTGATCATAAGAAGATAGACGTAATGTAAGAGGACGACTGTCCGCTACGTTCGAGAACGCATTGCCCAGAGTGAACCAGCGTGATGGGCTCTTCACACATACGTGGAGTTCGTCGTCATTTCACCCTCACCATAAAAATAGTGTTTGAAAATAATGTCATTAAAGTTTTTGAAAATAATGTCATTAAAGCGTATTTATTATTTTTTTTTTTTATATATTTTTCAGGCGTGACTGGTGTACTTCTATTCATCATAATGTGCATAATTTTTGTCTTTGCCCATCCAACAATTCGCAAGAAGGCTTACAAATTCTTCTGGAACACACACACGTTATACATCCTCTTGTACATCATCTGCCTAGTGCATGGCTTAGCTCGATTAACAGGACCACCAAGATTCTGGATGTTCTTCATCGGTCCTGGACTAATCTACACCCTTGATAAGGTAAACTAATACCTCCCTCCTCCCTCCCTTTCTTTTAATTAAACTCTATTTATTTCTTATTTCAGATCGTGTCCCTACGTACAAAATACATGGCACTAGACGTGATGGAAACAGATCTCCTGCCATCCGACGTTATAAAAATAAAGTTCTATCGTCCGCCAAACTTGAAATACCTTTCAGGTCAATGGGTTCGTCTATCGTGCACGTCTTTTCGATCACGTGAAATGCACAGTTTTACACTAACATCAGCACCACACGAGAATTTCTTGAGTTGTCACATTAAGGCTCAAGGTCCTTGGACGTGGAAATTACGAAATTACTTTGATCCATGCAATTATAATCCAGAGGATCAACCAAAAATCCGTATTGAAGGCCCATTCGGTGGCGGCAATCAGGATTGGTACAAATTTGAAGTAGCTGTGATGGTTGGCGGAGGTATCGGTGTTACACCGTATGCTTCTATACTAAATGATTTAGTTTTTGGTACTAGCACAAACCGATATTCGGGAGTTGCCTGCAAGAAGGTATATTTCCTTTGGATCTGCCCGTCTCATAAGCATTTCGAGTGGTTTATTGATGTGCTGAGAGATGTCGAGAAGAAGGATGTCACGAATGTTTTAGAGATACATATTTTCATCACACAATTCTTTCATAAGTTTGATTTAAGAACGACCATGTTGGTAAGGATTTTTGTTTTATGTACTTCATAGCAGTACCGGCTTTAGGGGTGGGCGAACCCGGGCGACCGCCCTAGGGCGCCATGTTCCAGGGGGCGCCGTCGCGATCCAGTAATAAGTAGCGGTCTAGGCGCCAGGTGGTAAGGGGCACCAAAATGAATGTGAAAAACAATTTCGGTCAAAAAATAAAATTTTGATGGCAATTTTTGAGGGCGTTGTTGGTAGCTAGCCAAGTCTATGTACTCATCGAACACGACACAATCAGAGAGCACTGACTCCAAGACCGTTCGTACATGGCCTTAGGCCTGCTCGAGGTCCAGGGAGCAGACTGAATACGGCGGATCTAAACTTGATAAAAACCGCGATCCTAATGTGTAAACAATCATACTGAAGTTATGAATGGTACTGCATGAATGTACTACTAACGATGGACTGCGGGTACCAGGCAAACTTCGGTTTAAATTAGCCTTCCAATGGTGATAGGGGCTCTCCCACATGGGCGACCATCCTTTTTCGCCCAACTCGTGGTATCAATATAGAAATACCTTAAAAAAACTTTTAAAAATGGAGCACTCTTAACGCTCCAAACATTTCTGGAGCTCCCACAGTTCCCAAAAGAACGACCTACAAGGCCATTTTTTTGGATCCATGCATTAAGGTGTCGAATGTAGTCCCACTGAAGGAGAGTTTTCGAGATTCTTCTTCAGGGAGGGCAATCTGAGCCTGTAAACCCTGGGATGGAGTATTTTGAGTTCACTCCTTCATTGAGAGATCTCCTGCGGAAGTAAGGGCACCAAATCGGTGACGCGACTCGAAAAAACGACCGCTTTCAAAAGACGGGGTGGCGCAGCCCGAAAGCGTTTTATTACCCGATATCTGTAAGCTGGCTACTCCCTCGTAGAGGCTGGTAGGCCCTGGACGAAGCAAGCCTTGTTGCTGTAGACGGAAACAAGCTGCTGCGCAGCCTTTTTGTAATCAGGTACTTCCTCCTACCTACTGGCATTATGTTGAAAAGGATAGGGGTCCAAAAAAGACCCTAAGGGTGTAGAGTGGAGAATACTACGGAAAGCCGCAGTTTAAAATACACAGAGATGACTTTGTCAAGATGGTGAACACTGCAAATTTGGACTGATGCAAGGAGAAGCCTTTTTTAACGAGAAGGTGACTCTCCCCACCAACCAACCATGCAATACAAACAACCAAATAGCCTCCAAAGAACGTTGGGTCTCCCTCGCTGTCGCACCCCATTGGTCTTACCGCAGAGAACTCTCCGAGCAGGCTCATCTTCACTCATACGAGCTAGATGACCTGCCCACCGGAGCCTACAGATTTTCTTCACAACATCGATGTCGCGATCATGTAGACCTTCCTCACATACGGGGCCAACAATCGAAGTATTTTCCTCTCGAACACGGCCAAGAGGTTTAAGTGGCTGTGCTATCATTAGGTTAGGTTAGGTTAGATATGGCTGAGCTGTTGGTTTAAGCTCATACACTTAGGCCAGAAGGTCTTGTCTCCCGAGACTCAGTAGTGAGGTGGTCCGTCTGACATCATAAGAGGGCCAGGTTAATTTGGCCAAAGTGCATTTATTAAGATCCCTCCAATGCTTTTTTGCTTGTCGCATTGTGTTTGCTTGCATCGGAGTTTAAAGGTGGCCCAAGGCATACCGACTCTTTTATTTTCTGAAAGGAGAGTAGCGGTCGTGCCTCTCCTAGCGAGTTCGTCAGCTTTACGATTTTCCTCTATATTTCGGTGACCGGGCACCCATACGAGGAGGGTCCTGAACTGCTGAGCCATCTCGTTAAGAGATCTGCGACATTCAGAGGTAGTTCTAGAGCTGTTTGTGCAGAAGCGCAGGGCTTTCAGAGCTGCCTGACTATCTGAGAAGATGTAGACAGTCCGGTTCTTATAACCTTGCTGGTTGATTTACAGAACAGCTTCTTGTATAGCCAGAACCTCCGCTTGGTATACAGTGCAGTGATCGGGTAGTCGGAAGGAGACTTCAATCCCAAGTTCTGGGCAAAATACTCTTCCTCCCACTCGACCCTCGAGCTAAGAGCCATAAGTAAAGAAGTTTATGGCACCCTGAAAACTGTGTGGTCTATTTGTCCATTCACGGCGTGAAGGGATGTGGACTCCGTAGTTCCTCATGAAGGTAATTTCGGGAATGCAGAAATCGGTTTTTGTGGGGATAGTAACAGAGGTCAGCACCTTCGTGTGTCCTCCCCTGATTCCGGTCCAAAAACCGGGTTGTTTCATTCTGAGGGCTGCGATGGTTGCGCTTTCCCTTACAACAAGATTTAAAGGAGGGAGGTATAACATAACATTTAGGGCATCTGTAGATGTGGAGCGAAGTGCTCCTGTTATGCATAAAGGCCCAGTTACATAGCAGCGTTGCGTTGCGTAGCGTCTGTCAAAATTAAAACTATGTAATTTAAATGGGGCTTGCTACATTGCGCAATGTAGCAAGCCCCATTTAAATTACATAGTTTTAATTTTGACAGACGCAGGTTTTTGCAGAGATAAGACAGTACTTTGTTTTGGTTCGATATAACTAAGGGTGTGCTGCAGTTGTGCCAGCACTATGCCATCAGGGCCTGGTGATTTATAGGGCGTGTCGAATTCAAGGCAACCAAAACAAAGTACTGTCTTATCTCTGCAAAAACCTGCACCACCCGTCCCTCTATCTCAGTGGACAAAAAGAATGTAATGGCTGACCCATCTCTTAACATCCTAGGCGTAACCTTATCATCAGATCTGCGATGGAATAATCACATATTCCAAATCGCCAAACAAGCTTTCCAATGCCTGGGATTCCTCAAGAGATGCAAGTTCCTCCTCCAGTCAACTGCTCTGGCTACAATATGCAAGTCCTACATTCGGCCCCGCCTTGAATACAACTCGTATATTTGGACGGGCGCCCCAAAAACCACCTTGGCTTGGCTGGACAAGGTGCAAAATCGCGGCATCAAACTCATTGGCGATAGCACCCTTTGCTCTTCCATCGACTCTTTAAGCCACCGTAGGAATGTTGCAGCACTTAGCAAATTTTACCGCTATTACCATAGCGAGTGTTCCACCGAAATTAGAAACCTCCTGCCTACACGGCAATTTCTTTCCCGCAACACAAGACTAGCCAACTCGGCTCACCCCTTCACCCCTCAGCCCTCCCCTTCGCGCACATTACGTTTTAGTAGTTCGTTTATAAATAGAACAACTCGATTGTGGAACCGTCTTCCACAATCAGTGTTTCCGAACTCATATAACATCTCAGAGTTCAAACGCAAGGTTCATAGACATCTACTCATGCACCCTCCAGACCCCTAACCTATCCCTTCTCCTCTATCCTTCAAAGCAAGCTTACTACTAGAGACTGGCCATGACTCGAACGACATGACAAACTAGTAGTACAAAGGGTAATTCCTAAGCTTGACTTTACCACATAAAAAAAAGGGGGCTGGAAGATGTTTACAGCCCATTTTATTTTTGCTCTACTTATGATAGATTTGATCAGCTTTGGTGAGGCTGAAGGGTTAATCGTGATAGCTGTCTCAACTGTAGTACTACTCGGGAAGTGGGTGTCCATAGGTAGTTTCAGGGATTCTCTGCTTGAGTCTGTCTTCTTGACGTAAATAACTAAGCATTGTTGGCGCTTTAGTTAATATTTTACGCAGCCTTGAGGTTTCCGATGTGGACTCTATGTTGCTGCAAAAGGTAGCCCAGGAGGTACGTTGCGCTTTCCCTATTGCCATTTTGTATCTATTCAGCTTCGACTTAAGCATCCCCAGGAGGTTGCGCTGTTATAGTCTAAGCTCCTACCGCAAAAAAGGTACCCCATCGATCACCTCAAAACAATAAAGTGAGATTGGCTGAAAAACATGTAAAAAACATGTAAAGCCCGCCAGACTAGTAAAAATTTGTTAATTGCTATTTTTTAAGAATTTTTGAATTTTGTTAAAAAACAATGATTTTATTTTCCAAAACACCTGTCTGAAATTTATACAATTTGTAGTAAATAATGAACCATTTTTGAAAAAATTTGTCTGTCTGACAATTTTTGTTAATTAGCTTCTGACAGACTTTATCTTATAAATTCTTTTTCTTTATAAAAATGCACTTCATAACACCTCCTTGAATTTTGTTTTACATAAAGTTCAAGATTTCTTCTGTCTCTTAAAGCTTGTCTGGCTGACAATTTTTGTTAATAAATTTGTCTGTCTGAATTTTGAATGCGCAGCATCAATGCACCAAGATCAATCACTGGCTTTTCAGTACACCTTGTTTAAAAAGAAAACAACTGAAGTTTAAGATGTCCTCTGTGCATAAAAATAAGCCTGTCATTGAAAAAATGTTTTTTACCATGTCAGATATAATTTCTAAGCGCCGTGATAAGGGTTTTTTTTTTTAAAAAGAGCTTTTACGAGGGCTTTTTTGCTGATATACCAAGTTTTATTCATAAAATAGATGACAAGTCTTCTTCCAGAAAAAAATTAAGGTGGTGTTTTGGCTAGGCCCTTATAAAAGCTCTTTTTAAAGAAAACCCCCCCTGTCACGGCGCTTAGAAATTATATCTGACATGGTAAAAAACATTTTTGCAATGACAGGCTTATTTTTATGCCAATCTCACTTTATTGTTTTGAGGTGTTCGATGGGGTACCTTTTTTGCGGTGGGAGCTTAGACTATTACTGCGTCTCGCTGAATCAAATTTCTTTCTGCACTCTTTTCGGAGTGTTTCAAGTTTGCGAGACCATCATGGGAGTTTGGAAGCCTCTTTATGCGATCTGTTCGAACAAGCTTTATTAATGGCGTAAGTAAGTAAAATTTCCACAATGCTGTCGAGTTGTTCCCGGTTTTTGCGAACACAGGGAGGCTTAGGGGCAAGGTTTTTTGCGATAAGCCTAGTATAGTAATGGAAAATTATCCGACAGCTTTGAGGTGAGCTCAGGAGTACGACAAGGATGCCTACTTTCGCCATTACTATTTCTTATAGTAATAAATGACATCCTTGTCGGCGCTCTAGATAATAGAACAGGCGGCATACAATGGGGTTTGGTAGACCGCCTTAAGGATCTCGACTACGCCGATGATATCTGTTTGCTGGCCCACAGACACCAGGACCTCAAAAACATGTTAAACAATTTGGCAACAGAAAGTAGTCCAGCAGGCTTAAGGCTAAATCCGACTAAAACTAAAGAAATGCGGATAAATGCAAACACCATTGAACGAACAGCGCTGAATAACCGTGACGTGGAACTGGTAAATAAATTCTGCTACCTCGGTAGCATTATTACCGAAAATGGTGGGGCAGAAGAAGACGTCAGTTCCAGAATAAATAAAGCACGAGGCGCATATGCATGCCTGTCCCACATATGGAGATCAACGGTGATTTCCACTAACACCAAATTGCGGCTGTTCAACTCCAACGTTAAGGCAGTTCTTTTGTATGGTTGCGAAACATGGAAAGTCACCCAATTCATAACAGGGCGCCTACAAGTCTTCATCAACAGATGCCTTCGTCGTATCCTAAAAATCCGCTGGCAAGATAGAATTTCAAATGAAGAACTATGGCGCCGTGCCGGCCAAGAAAGGATAGACGACCAAATCAGGCGAAGGCAATGGAATTGGGTTGGCCACACATTGCGACGCGAAAACGAAAATCTAGCCAAACAGGCCCTTGACTGGAATCCGCAAGGTTCCCGTCGAGTAGGAAGACCTAGAACAACGTGGAGAAGAACCCTACTAGAAGAAGCCGCAACAACTGGGAGATCCTGGTCGGAGCTAAGAGCTGTCGCGCAAAACAGAGTCCGCTGGAGGGCAACTGTTTCCGCCCTATGTCCCATGAGGGATTAAAGGAGTTTAAAGAAGAAGAAGTATAGTAACCCCAATTTGTCCTTTGGCGGTTTTTTATTTTGGAAGGGGTGACTGGGCTAGAGCTTTGCAGTTGGAACTATATAAATCTGTGATCTGAGAAGAAGTATTCTTTCAATACCTTCCATACCACTATTGCTATCATAGGCGGCTTTAAAATCTATGAAGAGGTGTTGAATTGAGTTTTGAAACTCTAGACATTTTCCATAGTATCTCGCACGGGGCGCCAAAATACGTAAAGCCGGCCCTGCTTCATAGTTAACCAAACGTACATTATTTGATGTAAATTAATATTAATTTTCTCCTTCTAGTACATCTGCGAGAATCATTTTCAACGTTTGGCAAAAACTTCAATATTTACTGGTCTAAAGGCTGTCAATCACTTTGGACGTCCAGATATGTCCAGCTTTTTAAAATTTGTGCAAAAGAAGCACTCATATGTAATCAGCGCATATTACTAAACTACAACCTATGATTAAACTCTTTTTATTTTTATAACAGGTGTCAAAAATAGGAGTGTTTTCATGTGGCCCAAGGCCACTCACGAAGAGCGTTATGTCAGCATGCGACGAAGTCAACAAGGGCCGCAAGCTTCCATATTTCATCCATCACTTCGAAAATTTCGGTTAAGATATTTATTTATTCATTTTAATTTAATAATTTAGTCCCATTCTCCCCCCTCGATTTTAAAGCAATTTTTTATTTTCTTATTCGAGTTTTGTTTTTAATTTTTATAATTTTTATTTTTAAATTTTTACTACACAAAACGTCACTAATTAAAATTAAACTTTTTGATTCCCGGATAGTTTGCTATCAAACTAACGCAAATATTTTTAGAATCGTTCTTTGTAAATATATTTCTTCCGCAATTCTATATCTAAATATTATTTTTTGTTTTTTTTTGTTTTTTTAAATTAGATTTATTTTTAAATATTCGTAATGTTAATTAGGAAATTTCAAATTTTTATAAAAAAAATGAGTGATATCTGTATAAAACGTTTAGCGATATGTATAATGTGTAAGGCAAAATAATGTCGTTAATTCTATCTTTTGTGACTTTTTATACGATTGTATTATTTTTTATTCATTAAATATTTAATTAAAAATTATAAATTTATAAGTTTGGAATTGTATTGAGTTTTATTTTGGTTTTGAGGAGTTAATTACTTACGTGCTGGATCCGTTTGTGGCCTCTTGCAGAAGCTCCGCCAGTAGCAATGCCGATTCTGAGTCGATATCATCCATGTTGACATCGTAAAACTCTAAACGACATGTTTTTAAGTATAGGATTGGTCAACCACCAGGGACTCATAACCCCTATCACAAAGAATCTATCGAGCAGCACATTTAATCATATGAGCTTGATTTCCTGCCCAGCGAAGTATATCGAAATTTTGATTCCTTATCTCATCTACGTGCATCGTAGATTACTTGATTGTAGAATTTCAGGAATTTTCCTCCCTCACACATGGAGCCAACTATTCTCAGAAGGCTGAATACTCAAGTCTCGAGTTCATCTAGGAGTACTACATAGTTAGTAAAACATCTTATACTGCAGCAGTTTAAATGGCATGAGAAATGTTTCGATTATTTTAAAAACTTTCACAGACTCTAATGGCTTTGCTAGCATTTAGTATGAGCAGGCACAGTTTTTGTGCCGGCCACTAAATTTGTATAAAAGCATTTTGTATAGCCTTTAGTGCGCTCCTACAAATGATGTCGACGTCGTCTACATAAGAATTATAGCTCTTGTTGTCACACCCTAATTTCCCAGGTCATTTGTGTTGCCGAATCGCTTATGACTTTCTGCAGTTCCACTTATACTGTCATTAACGGGCGTAAAATCTATGAAGAGGTATTTTTCAGCTCCTGCTTCTGCGCGATGATCTGAACAGCTGTTAATGAGCCTAAAATTAAATTACATTAGTATTATCCAATAATATTAGATCAGCCTAGCTAATTTTACAAGAACAGAGCTTGATACTTATTTTCCAATTTTCTGGGATCGCTTTCTGCTACAACAGTTATGTTTGCTTGGGGTTGGCGGACTGGAATCAGTGATCCAATTTACCCTATAATCGCTTTGGCATTACGTGTGCAACGTGGTCTGAAATGCGTCATATCATGGTCTCGTTGGTAGAATTCCTTTGACTCGTACGACCATCATTCTCTATAAAATAAAACACATCCGAAATTATTCTTCCAGACTTATATTGCCACATATGAAGTCTACTTTCTTTAATTTTGAGCTCTGTTTTTCTTCGTCACGGTCTCGTAAGTACTCCATGAGACTATTGCGATGCTTGGTAGTGGACGTTCTTACTTTCAGTCGCGAGCTTACATTCATCATCGAATCAGTGATTCCAATCTCTACGGATTCTACCTATTCTAAGTAGTATTGGACCCTCTGGCGATTTCGGCTGGAGCTCCGCAGGGGTCAATCCTATCACCCGCGCTTTTTCTAATTTTCATTAATGATCTGCTGTCAATCCCTTCAATCTACTTCACTGCTTCGCTGATGACGGTATTCTGCGTTACCCTTAGGCTTTCAACAATATAAAACAAGCATGTGCCAGACCTTGTATTCACTATCGTGAATTGATGTCCACTTCGATCAATCGGGATATCAAATAGATTCTTGATTCGGGCCGCATGAATCCTGTTGAATTTAACGCCACCAAAAGGAAGTACTGTCTCATCTCTAACAAAACTAACACCTACCTTCCTCCTATATCAGTGGGCAAAGGGAATCTACCGATGACTTTTAATATTGTAGTGGTGGCGCGGGCAGCGGAGGTATGAACAGATACCAAAAGGGAACCGTGTCAACTATCCTGTCTGCATCAGTACATGGCTATCTATGCTATAATGAGTTCAAACTTGACATGATTATTCAGAACATCGACTTTCAGCAGATGGTCCTGGCTGAGGCTTCTGTATCTGGACCATACAGTAGAACAATCAAAACTTTCCAACCAAACTCTCCTTTTTGGCGAGTCATCAAAACGTCTCTATAGTAGTCTCTACAGTGGAGTTGAGAATCAATCGTCTGATCAACTGGAAGTACCTCAAAGTCCAGGGGCCGTATTTGGTTTCTCGAGTCGATGGATCGACTCGACAAGAAAAGCTTCTCGATTTTCTTTAAGTTTCGTATTTGGTTCCGCGACCAAATCGACAGCTAAGCGCAGCCATACAAAACCATCAAATTAGGTGGTATTACTCCAAGGCAGCAAATCACGTATATTTAATTAAAATAGAAATTGTTAAAAGTTTATTGCATGCATAAATTGAGCTTTTTAATAATCGTCAAACGTCTTTATCGACACGTCAAGAGACGATATCGTGTCGCCAAATGCCAATTTTTATTTATCGACAGACGACAATGTCGACTCGAGAAACCAAATACGGCCCCAGTTCTTTCCAGTTCTACCACACTCACAACACCTTGATGATGAGGAAATAAATGTAGCCACATAAGATTGAATAGACTGCTATGGCTCAGACACGTTGTACGAGTTTCAGAAGATAGAATGCTAGCCAAGATTTTTAATGGTAGACATTTTCAAATATTAAATTGTTGTATATTTTTACAGCAGTTGTAACATTTTTGCGTTTTTCAATATTGTGGTTTCTATCGAGGACACGAAAAAATTTCTTTCGTCCTAAGCGAACACTACAATTCTCAACGACAGAATTTTTTGACTACAATTTTTTTCGTACGATTATCGTTGTTCACCATACACCCACCGGCCCCAGTTTTTTTCGGGAATTATGATCCGTTTTTCAGTCCCCACGCCATTTGTCACTTCAAGCGCCAACCATGATCTGATCAGGCCCATAATCATGGTGCAAAATCCTATATAACGTTTTCTACAAAATTGAGCAAGTCTGGGGAAACAAGAGTAATGTCCAAGGCTTCTCGCCTTACCCTTGTAACGAACGTAGGTTCATTCCCCTGTTGCACAGCCAGAGATTATGTTAGAGTAAAAGGTAAAAACGCAACTCACCCTCACCAATTTGTGTCTGATATGCCTCAAACGAAATTGTGAACATTTGTTTCACATCCAATGATGAAGCTGGCTCCATAATTAGCCACTTTCTTTGCTGCATTTAAGAAACTAAAGCTGTCTATATATCTCTCATATGGTAGACAGGCCTTGCCGTCCTTTCTGCTGTCCAAACAGGCCACCACAGTGTCAGCATTGCTAAATTTAAACAACAAAAAAGCATTAAGTCATTATTAACAATCAAACGGGTTCTTGACTTACCTTCCCCATTTCTGGGATATAGCAACCTGTATTTTGCAGTCCGGACAATCAAAAGCTCCTGCACCAGGACGACATCTAAATCAACCTTCGAAAGGCGTAACCAGATACTGGCGGATGCATCCTTGTTGTGATGGAGATTGATCTGCGCTACTCTGAACACCGTAGTTGCGAGCATCGGGATTAATCTCAATCACCATTATGTCAACCACGACCGGCCCCTTCCGGCGTGAGAGTAATATCATCATCTCCCACCGAAAGAAGTTGGTCTAAATCCCATAGTTCGTCCTCCGTCGTTGATGGCAAAGGAACGCCTGAGGTTTGGATATCCTCTTCGGATAAGAAAGAAAGGAGTTTTTTGGACCCAGGGTTAGCAGGTGAGTACCCTCAGGCACTTTAGGATCAACTTCTTTCGTTCCTGTGTCACCCGAATGCCAGGCACATTGGGTTCAGCTATTTGCGTAATTGTGTCGCCCGCCGTGCTAGATAGCTCGAGTTCGTTAACTTCCGTACCTGTGTTACCACATTGCCCGAGAACTCACTATCTGCAGCCGCACTTACATTTAATGTGTACAAAGTTATGGTATGCCAGTGCACATAGAGTTCAAATGCTAGTTTCGTAC
Organism: Thereva unica; assembly: GCA_949987705.1. Classification (NCBI taxonomy): domain Eukaryota; kingdom Metazoa; phylum Arthropoda; class Insecta; order Diptera; family Therevidae; genus Thereva; species Thereva unica. Next base: position 24,392,855 of record OX465285.1, on the reverse strand, counting down.
ATTTCGTACAACTGCGTGAACACGACTCTCAACACTGCGAGTGTAGAGGGTCGTTCGCGTCGCGTGGAGTTCACGGCGTGAAATCTCGCCGTGAATTCACGGCGTGAATCTGGAGCCAGCTTTAAACATCACATCACTAAAAATTATTAAATCCAAAAAAAATACAAAACTTAAGCAGAAAATCTATTTAATTTATTACTTGAATGTTGACAGTTATGTCTGTATTTTTTTGGTTTAATATAAAACTTGTACAAATCAATATATTTAAAAAAAAAAAAAGAAGAAACACATGATTTTTTTCATTTTGTGTAACTCACATCATCATGTTTTTACACATACATATCATTTTTCAATATAATCAAATTTCATAATTATTTTATAGGTTTTATTTTTATTTTTATTTTATTTTTTTAGAAGATAAAGTATTACTTAAATAGATTTTGTTTAAAAAACATGATTTTTTTTCAATTATTTTTTTTTGTTTTTGTTTTTTATTCTTTGAAACACTACAACCTCTACACTTTGCACTAAAATAATGCTAAATTTTCCGAAATATTCAGAAATACTAATAAATTGTGTTTTTAGAAATACATGATGGATGTATTTTTTTTTAGTAATTTATATTCTACAAATTTATTTATATTTAATATTTATTTTGTTTTTGTGTTTTGCTTTTGGTTTTTTTTTTTTTGATTATTAAGTTTTCTTAATAAATTTTTTTAATTAATATAAACAAATTTTTGGTGGAAAATTTCATTAATTCTATGCAAAGTATAGCTTGTATAAACTTTCGTGTGACGCAAGGAAGAATGGTGTGTAGAGGTTTAGCTTAATTTTGTTGTTTTTAATATTTTAAGCATATATAAATCATATCATTTTGATATTCTTATTTTGTTTGTTTGTTTGTTTTTATAAACCATTTTCCACAATTTTTTTTATATAAATCATTTCCGTGCTATCTGATAAATTGATTTTTGGTTGTTATCAGATTGCAGCAATTATACATACGTGATGTATTGTTTCTTATTATACTAGTTACATAAATAACTCCAATGTAAAATATAGATGCATGGTTTTTTTTTCTTTGCCATTTTCAAAAGGTTTTTGTTATTTTTCACTTTTCTCATTTCTTTTATTATTTTTTTTAGAAAGTTTAGTTTAATTTTTTTTTTTGATAATTATGATTATTTAGAAAAAGTTATAAGAAAGAATATAAGATTTCATTTTTTTTTCGTTAATTAATTTATAATGTAAATTTTTTTGTTATAATTCATCATATTTTTTGCAAGGATTTTAAGTTATTTATTTCTTCCATTCTTTTTTATTTATTTTTATTTTTATTCTTTTTTTTTTTGTTATAAGCACAATCAATATATGAAAATTATTTCTTATTTAAAGAGTATTCCTTGTTTGATTAATATTTTTTTTATAAAGAACACAAACACATATCTTTTACTAGTTATTTATGTATATAGTTAATCTGGTATAGTTGTAATTTTTTTTTGTAATTTTTCACTATGGCTGGAAAATATTATACGTTTGTGACGAATAAATGATATAATAAAAATTACTAATAAAAAACTAACAATAACAATTGTTAGTTTTTACACAAACACAAAGGCCGAAGGCAGCGGCCCGTAGGGTCCAGGACCCTCCCGAAATTCAGAGAAGCAATATAACAAATTTTGAATTTTAAGATTTTTGAATGTTAAAGAATTCGGAGAATTTTGAATTCGCAATTCCTAAATTTGAATTTTCGAAATTTTCTCGCTTCACCAATGTTGAACATATCCAATAAACACACAACTCCAAATTCTAAATTTTCAAATTCGGAATTCCCGAAAATCGAATCGCCCAAAACACCACTAGGGGGCTCGACTTGAGGTGCATATATACAGTGCCGGCGGATCGTGTTAGGCACGGGTGGGTAGTCAGACAAGCACAGCCCCTACGAAACTGTAAGTTAGTAATTTACCTAAAAAAGAAAGTAGGCCGCCACTTTCTAGTGAATCGGAAATGGGCCAACGGTGTGCAAAACAACATGCGCAGTTCCGCAGAAATCTTTCTGTCCTGGATATCAAAATGATAATGATGTGTTTGGGCTACGCCTTCTAAAAAGAGCAGTAGCAATCGAGATCGCGAATGGCATGGGGTAGGACGACACCTCCATAAGATAGAATTATGGGCGATCCAAGTGATCTGGGTTATTAAAATGTGGCCTGAAAGCGGTTGTCTAACCTTTGCTGAGCAGAAACCTAAAGCTATGATAACGGAGAAAACTAGTGTCCGCAAGGATCAAAAGGTATCGAACCAGATTATTTAAGGCCGTATCAGATCAAATTTTTGAGCAGCGTCAGCAGCAGCGGAAGAGGCAGCATGCTGCTTCTTGTATCAGATTCGTTGTAGCAGCAGCAGGCAGCAAACGCTTTTTCGTCTTAAATAAAAAACTGAAATGTCAAAAAAAGCTGCCTTGATGGGCAGCAAAATTAGGATTAGGAATGAAAATGCAGCGGCAGGATTCAGTGCTGCTTCTGTGGTCATATGACCCGCTTTGACCAATAGAAACAGTTTGCTGCTGATATTTTTGTTGCGCTGCTTTGGATCTGATACAGCCTTTAGTCACAACCCGCCGGGTACCTTGGAGTGATGATTGACCGCAGGCTAATACAAATTAAAAAAAAACACACTTGGTGAGTTTCGCAAGTAAAGCGTCCGCTATTTGTGCAGCACTCTTAAAATTGCTGCCTAAGGTGGAGGCTCTAGACCGAGTCGTCGTTTCCTGATGCCGAAGGTGTATTAGCTCAGTCCTGCTATATGCAGCGGGAGTGTTAGCAATAGCATTGAAGAGGACAGCTAACAGTAGAAAATAGAGGGTCGCATGCAGACTAAGCGCCCTTTGCGCGTTTTGCACGTACAGGACCACGTTTACGATGTAGGGTGCATGATAACCTATTAGCGAGAGAGACATGCGTATTTATGATCCAGAATATGTTAGAGGGCAGCCAAATACATTGTTATCCCCGTATTCTAAAAGCAGCCACAGGTCACAACGCAATTAGAAGTGTGCGGTGAGTCTCAACCTGAAGTATATTCTACTAATTGAAAAGTAGCAGTGAAATAGAAGTAACTTCTAGGCACAATGACATAGAAACGAAAGTAAGAAGCAAACGCGAGTCGCCAAAGCTTGTGACTCATGGCTGGTCACAAATTTAGAATAGGAAAGAATCTTAGCCATTATTTATATATCTTCTAGGAATTATGGATTTTGTATAAATTGAGAATAGTGAAACTTGAAGTGTGCTATTCGATAATTGTACAATTTCAAAAATAAAAAGATCATCACACGCTTGGTTACTCAACAAATTCCGGGTGGATATCTAAACCACCTGGATAGGTAGATACTGCTACCCACCATACCCACATTATACGCCGGCCAGGCATATGTACCCTAGTTCAAACTCGGACTCGTAAAAGTAGTTCCATACCTCGTCGAACTATTCGAAATCTTATACATGGAGTTAGAAGAAATTCTTGGAAAATCTTGGATCATCTCAGGCCCCTATTGCGATTATCGATAAACGATCAACTCGACTATAGTCGATTGTATCGATTAGTTTTCTTTTTGGTATTGTGTAACTCAAATTCGGCAAATATTCGAACTACTGTTTGCCTGCTTGTCGTGAACACATAAACAATCGATAAAATTGGATTGTCAAATCGAGAGATTTCGATTGTAATCGACATTCGCAATAACAAACGACATAATCAACAGTCAATAACCGATAAATGTCGTTTATCGATTAGCTATCGACAATCGTAATAGCGGCCTAAGTCTCTTGATTCACCGACTTTTGAGTTCCACGTTCCTTTTGTTAGTTCGACAGTTCGTTCACATGATTTTTGCAGTAAAGCATGTTCACGAAATTGCGGATTCGATCCAACAAAAACATAAAAATGCAGAAGTATTTAGGTCGAATCAGATCAAAATTTTCGAGCAGCAGCAGCAGGTAACAGACTTTGTGGAAGCGTACTTTCGTTCTGTTTCTTTTATTCCTTTCGTCGATTTGCTGATTCATAATTTGTCAGACAAATATCTTCATAATAATGCGGGAATCCTTTCAAGCTTACAGATACTTCTCCCTGGATTTGCGCAACTGTTTATTTGTTTGTTACTTCAAGTTTACTAGCCGATTAACAGCTAGTGCACCCTCATTGATCTCGATAAAAGTCAGCCATATCAGACCAAGAAACGTTGATAAAATAAGATGGCCTGTGAATTATTTCCGGGGGACGGAATGGATATCTAACACCAACTTAAACGACTTATCGTGTCGTGACGCACAAGCTTAAATTTTTGCTTTCTCATTAATTCCGACAAGAAATCCCCTAATGCAACATGCACTGGACAGTATACTTTGGAACTAATCAACAGTATGGTGGCGAATTAAAATGCAATTAGTACTGGGTAGTATGATGGGAGGTAATACAGAAACACCCAGAATTTATGTATAATATCTTAAACAAAACTAAGCGTTTTGTAAAAGGTAGAATTTTTTTATTTAGCAACACTCTAACTATTTGATTCTTGTTGCTATTATTAATAGTTTTCCTGGGAAGATGATAATGTAGACCTCTTGGGTCGCATATGTGGCCTTAAAGTTACACTCATGGTAGATCGGGTATATTTTTTCAAAAAAATCCCCAAATCAATTGAGTCTTTTGGTTTAAACAAAAAGAATAAAAATTATAACTAATTATAAAGCCTGCACTACACTACTCGCGAACTCCGCCGTCGCTTGATCCCAAGTCCAGGGTGTGAATGGAGGAGGGTGGTCGTCCTGCCGAATTGACCAGAAGAAACCAGGCAAGAAACAGCATTTTTTAATGTGGCATTGACAGTAGCGTGTCCGTTGCGAGACGCCAGCTAAAGGATCAAAGAAGTCACTACTCACGAGGTTGCTTCGGCGAAATATTTCTCGCAGTTGATCGAAGTCCGAAGTACGTAACTACACAGTCCTGCAACCTCGAAAGTAGCTCAGTCACGCGGCACCTCGAGTTTTTTGAGTCGGGCGCAAAAACCCCCAAAGCTGCGAAGTCGCCCGAGGCGAAATTAAGCTATACAAAGTGAATCGAAGTGTCTCTCTACGCTCACGACTTCGACCAACTTCGATCAACTTCGCGAGTAGTGTAGTGCAGGCTTAACATAATTGGGGCGAAGCGTTAGGTGGTATGGGGTTGGGGGCTTGGCTGGGCTGTGTCCGAATGTGACCAGAACTTGGTAGAATGACAGAGCCCACGCTCCAAGACCGATCGCACATGTCATCCAGGGCCTTATTCTTTATTACAAAATGGTCTAAGTTTTACTCGAAAGCGTTTCGTTTTCGCATCGGATTTAACAATATTGTAGAAGAGAAAAGGCCCCTGGATGACACGTAAGATCGGTCTTGGAACGTGGGTTCTCTGACTCGAGGTGGATCTTCGCTGTTGCGTGGGCAGGTGGTAATCAAGGCGCCCCTGCTTGGCCATGGAACAGACTAAAAATGGCGGATTTAGAGAAGAGATACTAGATAAAACTCGCAATTGCAAGGTGTAAACCATCGTGCTGAAGGGATGAATGATACTGCTTGAATTGATTACTTCCTCCTGAAAATGATGTAGAAGGTTTTAGATAAGCATATTATACCTACGACAAACTAGCACCCTTTATCCGGATTATGATGTCAGAATGACGTAGATTCCATTTTATTTCATATCTTTTATATGGATCTACGTCACCATATCTTTATCTACGAGTGCTGGTCTCTCTCCGGTATTAAAACCGAACCCACTGCATCGATTACAATTTACACACTGCACAAAGTAAAGTGGTAAAGTGAAAGTAAAGTGTCACTATCCGAAGAGTGCGAGAATTGCTGCTAATACGGGATTTTATTGGTTGGACGACATGAGGCAGGTTCCCTTAGCATAGATTTTTGCGGATCTTCATTTTTCTCATGCGGAATAATTTATTTATATTTAAATGTTTTAAAGTTTTAAAAAAGTGCGGTATTTATCTTTCGTTTCAATTAATTTGTAAAAAAATGCTTCTCAACAGCGCTGGGCAGTAGCAACTCTTAGGAGCTCCCGGTAGTTCCAGAGCACTCCTATGATCCTGCTTTTGAGTTGGACTGAGCAAGATATAGCCAAAAGCTTTGAGTTCGAGTGAGAGAGGTATCAACAAAGATGGTGCTCTGGTAAAGTCAGCTATTGCCCAGCCAACTCCGTACTTGTACTAGAAACAATTTAAAGAATATAACAAATAGTACTGTAATATTAATGCTAAAACAACCTCATACGAGATTACCCTATCGAAATACCCAAGAGAAATTTATATATCTCATGAGTGTCGAGTCTCTCTATTATCCAGCATTTATATTTGCCCTATTCTGCAAATAAATTTAAACCCCTATTTAAAAAGTATAAATTTAAAGCAATTACCTAAAAACAAAATGATTAGTTAATTAATAGTAGCAAAAAATTCACAAACGTATAATACTTTAAAGCCATAGTGGAGCTTGAATATTAATCTTTTTTGCCCACAAAATTTAATTACAAGTAGGAAAATATAACCAAATTATTTTTCCTACATTATTTTTTTCCATCTTGGATTTTTTATATGAAAAAGAATACGTTTCCCTTATTTTATTATTACAAAAAAAAATTTAATAAAAAACAGCAGAAAATCTCACAGTTTTATCCTCGAGATAATTATTTTTCCGTTAAATATGTTTTTTTTATAGATATATACAAAAATAATTGTTCCATTTGTATAAATAGATGATTAGACAAAAATATTCAATAACAAATGATTTTGTTTAAATTCCCATATTGTCGAAAACATAATAAATCCAAATAGTAAAATAATAAAATGATAAATACAGTACCTAAAAGAACAGTTAAATAGAATAATTTCATTAAAAAAAATTCAAAGAAAGCGGGTAAATTATTATTAATAACCATCGGAGATTGAGAGTGGGTTTTTATATATCTTTTTACCAATGGAAACTTTCTGCGTTTCAACAATTTTGATTAAATTCACTTAAGGGAGACGATTCAATTTTTTGGTTTTTTTTATATAATTAATAAATTGGTTGCTTGTTCACTTTTTCGTCATAATTTTCAAGTATTCAAGAGCATGATGGGCAGCATTCGCTTGTGCTTCTTTAGATGTAGTACCTGATCCATGGCAAACAGCAACTGGCAATGTTGATAGCTGTACTAAACATTGACAGCGGCCCATCTTTGTTTTTTCCTCGATATCAACGTATGTCACTTCAAATTGATGTTCAGTAGCAATTTCTTCCAAAAATTGTACGTAATTCATGTCGCTATCATTGAGGCAAGTAGTCTGTAAGAAAAATAAAGTCGAGTTAAAAATTATTGCAAAAATAGATTTTGGGTATCAAATTGAAGATTATGCACTTTAATTGTTCACTGGTCAACAGGCAGAGCCCCTTATTTGAGGCGGAACTTCCAAACGAGGTTAGATAAAATACAAAAAAGAGCCCGCTTTAAGAAACGACATAGGAAGGAACCACTTCGAGCTGACCAATCAAACGTAATGGTGTGATTGTTATATTAAGGATCGTAACTTACTATTGTAAGCTCCGGTAGGTTCCTGTGAATAAAACGCTTGTTTTTTGAAGAAGAAAACGTTATAATGATACTGGTAGCATGGTAAACGGCGATCAAAGAAAAATAGCATCACCAAAATAACAACACCAGAAATGGTTTGAACGATGAAGGCCCAAGAGAAGATTTTTGGGATGTACTCAAGCGTGGCAGATTAACATATGGTGAGATACCTTGCATCCACCCTGTTGTGTACCTCTATCACATCTAAGCCTTCTATATAACGCCGCGCGTAGATCAGTCGGTCAGCATATTAAAAAAATCGATAGTTGCAAATACTCGAGCGCGCCAGATTAAGCTATGGTGGGTTCATTATATGCTGATAAGTGTCCATTTCAATAATCTGACGATTTGAACGTGCCGTAAGGGAGTGGGACAGTCAGAAATTTACAAAAAAACCTAATCTCGGCATTCTCAAGCGGGGTCGATTGTTTTTATTTTGAAGAAATGTTGTTTATGTTGGAGACCTCATATTAGTAACTAGAAGGAATCCGGTGCGCCTCGCTGCCCCCATAAGCAAATAGTAAGGCGTGCGCCAAAACAATTTGGAATCTCCAAATCGCTTTTTCCATGGGTAGTGAGAGTCTCAAATCCCACCACGAAAGAACATTCGAAAAAAAGTGTCACTTCGTTCGCTTAAAACCCAAGATCACCCCAATCACAATTCAACGTTCTCATTGGGAGCGTTCAAGTAATACGTAACGCATTTTGGGGGGGGGGGGAGGGGGTTTGTAAAACGTTACGATGCGTTACAGGGGCGGGGGGGGGGTTCGAACAACGCGTTACGTAACATTGTTTTTTTATTTAAATAAAAAAATAGGGCATTCAAATCTCCCAACTTAGCAACCCTTTTCGTTTATGTTTTACGGGTAATCGCGATTAAAACAATAAATAAGCTATTTTAGCGGCTTTCTGGTACTTTGCGTCATATAATTGTCACATTCAGGCAAAAGTGTTGGGTGTTACGTAACGTTTAGGGAGGGGGGGGGGGGGGTACAGAAAAACGTTACGGCGCGTTACAGGGGGGGAGGGGGGGGGGTCAAAAATTTTCAAAAATTGCGTTACGTAATACTTGAACGCCCCCATTGCCACTCTTGTCATGGTCAGATGTTATGGGAGAGTGTTGTTGTCCGTAAACGAATTTCGAAGGAAAACGAATTTCGAAGGAAAAACAAATTTCGAAGGAAAACGAATTTCGAATTGTAATTTACAATGCACGTGCGCTTGTATTTTACCCATGCACGAAATGTTCATATGTGTGGAATTGTCATTTCCTGCCTGCGTTTAAATTTCTAATTCTTTTGGTGGGCACTGGTATGAATTCTAATATACAGTAGGAGACACTGGACATTTTTTTCGTATTATTGATTCCGTGATTAATACGTTCAATAGGCAAAGTTAACCAACATTTGGTGAACTTTTCAAATATTTAACGGTATGATAGAATAATTTGTCCGTAAGAAATATGAAATAAAAAATATGCCCCATACAAAATTATTGAATGTAGAAAAATCAAGCACCTTGAAATCTTGGTAAATTTCCAGGTACCACAGCTCAAAAAATAAAAGCGATGAACACCCGATTATTGAATTTGTTGTCTTTTTGGCTTCGAGTCCTTTTAATTAAGCCATAGATTGCTAAAATCAAGTACATACAGCCGAAGGTTCTTCAATCCAAGTTCATGCAACCGCGTCCTTCGCAAAAAAAATGTTTTTTTTCGAAAAAATTGAACGGCAAAACATTGAACGGTAAATCCGATGAAACTTGGGGGATGGTATTTTTTTGAAAAAAAAAAAAAAGAAAATAAAAAAAAAAGAAATAAATAAAAATAAAAAGGACCTCTTTAGCAGTATATAATTTGAAGAGTATCTCCCATACAAAAGTTTCGGATTTAACTATATCGGTACACTACAGTTACCCGAAGAGTTTGAGATAGAGCAAAATAGAATAGGAATACTCGCCGTACCCGAAAACCTTATATGTATATAAATTTTCTTGCCACTCGGATGAGCGGTTTCGGTGTCTATAAAACATTTACACACATAAAACTTTCACTTTTATATTATTTTCCTACGCTGAGAGTGAAATCATTGTTACGGGTGATTACAACGTTCACAATGTACATTGGCTAAATTACTCAAATTGCACCAGTTTTACTGGCAAAGAGACGCCCAGCTTTTTGCAAACCTCAACAACTTACATCAATTTGTACAATAACCTACGAGAGTTCATGATATTCCAGGTCAAGGAGCCCATCTGCTTGATTTATTTCTTTCTTCTCATTCGACACGATACTCGGTCGAGGTTAGCTCACCCCTTGCCAACTTGGATCACAAACTATGTAGTTAGCGCTTATTTCACATAGCCATCCTCGATCACAGCCATCACAGCTCCTAAAAGATCTATCTGGCACTATGGGAAAGCCAATTGGTTGAGTCTTATTCGCTTTTTCCAAGCCACTGACTGGGATTTGTGTTTCCATAGTGCCAATGCGAACTATGCCGTTTTCTGTGTCACCAAAATTATACGAGCGGGCATACGCTTGTATATCACTCACTCTACCAAATCTGTGAAGCCTGGGCCTCTTCGCTTCTCCTTTCTCATATATAGTACATCATCGCTTTCCTTAACAGCGGTGGGCAAATCGTGTGGCCCGCAACTTGAATTTATTATGGTCGAAGTAAATTCTGCCAGTGACAAATGTGCTGTAGTCAGAGTATACTGTCCGCCCAATACTTTTCAACACTGAGATTGCTACTGAGTTTGCCAATCTTATTACAAGGCACTCTTTACAACTATGCAAACATAATTGTTGGTGGTGATTTTAATGTTAACCTTCTGAAAGCCAATAAGCGTGAGACTTCACTTAAGCAATTTCTTGTAAAGATGGATTTCCATATTTTGAATCAACTACCAACATTTTTAAACTGTCAGAATCCCTCGGTACTTGATATTCTAGGCACCACCGACGCAGATGCTGTATTAAAACACAGCCAAATCTTCCCTCCTAGTTTTCTTGATTTTGACCTACTATTTCTTTCAACCAAGTTTGCTTTTTCCCCGCCCTTTTCATCTTCTTCTTTTTCATATCGTGACTATAGCAATATTAATTTAGATCAGCTATCTGTTTTCACCGCGTCCATGCCGTGGGATAATATCTATTACCTAACTTACTTGCATTAACACTAAAGTTCATTCATCACCTTTTCGATCAGTGCGAGGAGCCTATAGTAACGAGAAGGCGCCATGTATCTTGCCACTGTCCTTGGTATTCCTGTGAGATCGTCGATCTGATTAATCAACGTGAGTTTATGCATAAGGGCTATATCAAGACAAAGATTTCTAGGTATCTTAGTGCCTACAAACAGCTACGCAACCTCATCACTTGTAAAGTCAAATTTGCTAAGCATGAGTTTTACTCCCGTAAACTTGATCCCATCAATATTCGTTTTTAGGTATTAATATTTCTGTTCCCACACCTTCTTATGTTGAAGTAAATCTTCTCAATGCTTCCTTTATTCAATTTCCTGATCCCACAATCTCCACTCCCTCGTACACTCAATCATCTAGTTCACTCAGCACTGATGGTTTCAACTTTCGTTGAGTGAACTCTTTCGAATTTCTTGAAACATTTCTGTCTATCTCGTCTACCTGTATCGATTGTGATGAAGTCCCTCCGCGATTTCTTAAGTTACTCTCTCCACTAAGTCTGGAAACCATCACGCATATCTTCAATTACTGCGTGACAACTTCACAGATACCCCTAAACGGAACCGAAAAAGTCTGTTGTGATTTCATTACCAAAACAATCCTCTCCATTATCGTCCTATGAGTTTTATTCCTTTCCTTGCTTTGAAAAAAGGCTCTCTGCTGCGAAGAAGTTAGAACATTCTATAATTTTTCTTCTTCTGCTATCAGACTTTTCTCCTTTCTCCTGTCTAATAGGCTACAGCATGTTCGGCATAACGGGGCTATAGCTTGTTTCCTACCAGTCAGTACTTGTAGGGGTCTAAAAAAGTTCAATTCTCGGCCCTCTCCTTTTCTCTTTGTATGTCTATAATGTTAATTCCGTTATTCAACGCTGTTCATTTCATCTCTATGCTGATGATCTTCAGTTGTATACCTCTTGTCCTCCTATTAAAATCTGATCTTGCATCTTTAAACTTAATAATATTCTTTCTCAAATAAATGAATGGAGTTCTTCCAACTTTCTCAAACTCAAATTAAATCCTAGTGCTTTGGATTACTCATCCTTAAATCCCAAGTCCCAGTCGATGCCTGGACAATATTCCAAATATCGTCCTTGATAATATTCCTCTTTCCTTTGTTGAAGATGTCAATAATCCGAACGTCAATAATGTCTCACTTATAGTCTCCAAGATCTATGGCACATTGCGTAAATTTTGGGTCTTTGTTAATATGTTACGATAATCTATTCGAGCCAAGCTAGTTAAAACTCTCGTGTTGCCACATTTTCTATGTGGTGACCTTGTTTACATATCTTTTGTCTCATCCTGCCGCCAGCGTCTTAAGGTAGCATTTAATGATTGTCTGCGGTATATTTTTCACTTGGCCTGGTAGTATAAAGAGTGACTCCTAAACTTGGTTTTTTCATATAAAAAATTCACGGATAAGAGGAAAAAGAGTCGAAGTAACAAAAACCGTCAATAAAGTTTAGCACGTGCAGTTGCAGTGAAGCATATATGCCCCTCCGCGCTTCGCTCTTTAACTGTCACTCTCTCGCACCGTCCCCATACTAGGGCCTTTTCGTAAACGTCAAAGCAACAGAGCAAATGAGCAACAACGCATCGGCAACAAAGCAGCGCAAACTTATTTTCGCATACGTTTGCATGCATTCGAAATTGGCTGCGCTGTTGCATTGACTGTTGCGCAACAAACTTGAATCTTGTACGTTTCCGAACGAATGACTTTGGATCAACTGCGTTTACAAACTCATTGCATTGTTGCAAAGCATACGTATGCGTTTACGAAAAGGCCCCTACTTTCCGTCAGCCATTACGCAATAGCAAGTCCTGATCCCACCTCTGCACGGTGCCTCCCGGGATACTATCTGACGCGCTCGAGTATTTCCAAATGGCGATTTTTCACATCCTACTCGTCAATCTTTTGAATGGAAGCTTCGTTCGGGTTCACTTAACATCCCCCCTGAATATATGACGGGCTCGAATAAACTTTCCCCCCATTTCGCAATCCAGAATATTTATATACCTCCACCATTTTGCATCGTGGGCTCTCGTATATCCAGGTCAGAGAGCAACAAGATTGGCCAAAAACTGAACCGATAACCTTCAAGAGCACGCATACGAAGACCTTGAAAATTTTCCAGAGCAATTGAAGTCCAACAGCAATTTGGACAACCAAGCTGATATGCGTAAAAGAAGGGTTTGCTAATTTGATAGTTTGGGTGGCTAGATCTGCAATAAGTTGCCCTTTTCTAGATTTCATTGATCAGGCCTAGAATGAGAATCAATAAGTGCACCAACGATGATCCGTACCAACCGCTGGACATTCCAACAAGACTCGTTAATTCACCAAAAATCTCATTTGAATCAAAAACTTTCACAAAATAATCATTGATCTCCAAACGAACATAATAACTAAATAAAAAAAAAAACAAATAAATGATAAAAAAAACTAACCTGCAAAGTTGATAACTTTTCACCAGATGCTCCTTTAAGGGTTTTGTGAAATTGAGCAACCTTTTGGCTGTATTGATTCGTCAACGTTGAGATATGCTGATCTTTCAAAACTCCATAACGAGCAAGTATAATACGATTCTGCAAAGACACACAATTAATGCTTGCTTTTTATAAATCAATACAGCCAACTACACGATTTGGAAATTATCTTTTATTTTTTTATTAATAAATTATAATTATTATTTTTGAAAATATTTTATTGATTGCAATTTTAATTGTGTGTTTCTGCATTGATTCGATAAAAAGCCAGAACAAAATCAAAGAAGATTGGGGGAAAACAATTTTCAAATGAAATTAACAAAAGTTTGAAAATAAATAAATAAAAAAGAAATGGCAGCTTACCTCGTCATTTCCTTCTTCGTCTATTAGCTGATTAATTTGATTTTTATCTAATGGATTTTCTTGAAGCCTGGACCACATTTTATGAGCAGCTAATCTTTTGGCAATTTTTTTACTTTTGCCTTTACCAACTTCTCTGTATTTCAGTATTGAGCAAGCAATGGTAAATTGACGCTCATGAGGCAAGCCAATTTCCATTTCAGTTTCATATGTTGGTGGAGGCCAGTGATTACTCATGCACGTTTCTTGAAGCCAACCGATAGGATTTCCCATTACCTTTCCGTCGTAGCTGTTCCCACTGTAATAGATTATATCGTTAAAATATTAATGATCATTTTTCTGATAAACAAAATATATACGTACTCATTGGATGCTGGCTGTGCTGGAACGGGTTCACCATTTGTCGTTGCAGTGCTTATACCTTGCTCAGATATTGGAATACCTGATAGTTTATCGATTAAAGCTTTCGCAGCTGCATGTTTGGCCTCCTTCTTAGATCTGCCAGCTCCCATTGCAGTAAATGGTATGTCCTTATCATTAAAAGAAACACGATATCGAAATGTTGGCTCATGTATAGCACCTTCAATTTGTACGAGCTCATAGCTGGGGGTAATACCCCGGCGGCTTAGAAGCTCTTGAAGTATGGAAACAGGAGTTTTCATAGCCATGCTCGAAATTTCTTGCTATAAAATACATGGTAAAATAGTTTGAATATTTGTTATCTTTACATAATACAATTTTAATGTTTTATTTTATGAAAAGGAGTTAGGAGAGCATAACCTTGGCTAATGTCCATTTGTTCGTTGATTTAATTTTTTTTAGAACCAAAAAAAAGTATAAATACCAAGTTTTTCAAGCATTGATAGTTTCATTTGCAAACTTTGAAAAAGCAGAAAGATGCTGCAAGTATGATTTCTGGACCCAATTTACGTAGTCCAAACTGCATATTCTACAGACCAAAGTAATTGGTGGAACAAAACTAACACAATTATAAAAACTAAAAAAATTTTGGAAGATAAACTAGGAGATTACCAAGCAGGATTTTGCACAGAATTCGAACTACACAACATCTAGCCGATACCCTGTCAAAGTATAAAGCTGACTTTCCGGCCATTCAGGAGATGAGATGGATAGGGAGTCTTGTTTTGCAAAACCTGAGTTTGACAGTTATATTACAGTTATCATACAAAACGCAAAAGAGCAGCAAAAGAATGAAGACTACCATTATCGGCCGTAAAGCAATAAACGAGAGGCTATGCACCCTTCGTGTGGGAGGAAAATTTAGAAGCATCGAAATTTGCGCGTAAAGATATCTATAAAGTCACCGGGTAACTATCTTGTTGGTATGATAATCCTGCGCTGCCGCCATAAGAGAATTCGGCATCCTTAACAAGCTGACAAAACTATGAAGGTTTACCATGATCAATGTGACAAACCAAGTAAAGATCTAAGGAACACTGTCCAGACCAATCAACATCTATAATGGGCTCCGACAAGGGGAGGGTCTGGCCTGCCTCCTTTTCAACTTGGCGTTGGAGAAAGTGGGACGTAACATCATGGGGCACAATCCTCCACAAGTCCACCCAATTACTGGCTTATGCAGAAGACATTGACATCATTGGAAGAACAACCTTGGGTCAATAATTGCAGCGAACAATAGCATAGAAATACGCGAACGACTGCTAAAAGCCAACAAAGTCTACTATAGTCTTTCAAGGCTCGTTAAATCCAAGCATCTAACCATAACGTCAAAACTTTTACTATATAAGACAATGGTCTTACCGGTACTCACTTATGCATCTGAAACGTGGGTGCTTAGCAAAAGCAGTTCTAAGCTCGAGAATCAGCTTTTGTACTACCAGTCCGTTATGTCGTTTGTCACCTCATGGTGCAATGTCTAGCAGTAAACTTAGTCCAGAAGGGAAATAGGTTAAGGGTTATGAGGTTTCGAAAGGGAAGAAGGTGGCTATGAACCAGAGCTGCACAATACTTGAAGTAAAGTACTTGAAAAAGTACTTGAATTACTTTATATAACTTGAAGTATTTTACTTCAATTACTTTTCTAAACCAACGAAAGTAATTGATGTTGCAATTACTTTACTCAAATACTTGTACTTGGTAATTGGTTTTGATATTTTTAGTTACTTCAAGTACTTATAAAAACTTGAAGTACTAATAGAAACTTGAAGTACTAATAAAAACTTGAAGTACTAATAAAAACTTGAAGTACTAATAAATACTTGAAGTATAATAAATAGTTCAAGTACTTATAATAATTGCTGTCTTTTATTCTCTCTGTCCGTTTTCCGTTTTTCGGGTTACGAATCGCTTGCACCACCTTTGCTTAAACAGCTTTCACTTGACTTTCATTTAGGCTTCTTTGCACACGTTATGTTTCCCGGATTCCAAAGACAGTCTTGTCAGAAAGTTTTACCTTAACTTTACTTTTAGAACCTCGAAAATTATGATTCTTAGCTGCTATTTCCCATTATTATAATTTTCCAAAGTAGTTAAATAACCCAAAATATAGATAATTCAGGGCGTTACATAAAATTCTAATTCATCCGACACGCGAAACTGGCTGGAAGCGAGTTATTCCTCGAGAAGTGTCACAACCTTCGCGGTTGACTTTTCACCCGTTATGTCGCGGACATGAAACGACATAGAGTTTCGGCCAATATCCCATTTGAAAGATATTTTAATACCCGTATTTCTGCTTCTTACTACATTATCATATGAGCAACCGTTAAGGAGATATTCAAAAAAAATGGCGTTATCAGTTATTTTAGGCACGTGCAGTACGAACTTTGGCGTTGGATTACTCGCAAACTGTACAAGCGAGATCGACTACTAAGGGCTTATTCTAAAGGTAATTACTAGCACTTTAAGTTTGGTAATCGGCATTAACCCACACAAATTAATCTCTTACGAGTTAATCGCAAAAAATTGCATTCAACCCCAACCACATGATCAAGGTTGAACTTTGAGCGGCCATAACTTTGAGCCAAATCAACTTACAGACCTCGTTGAGAGCTGATTTTGTAGATAATTTTATTCTCCAATACCTTGCCAGTGATCATTTTCAGCTATCACTGCATGGAAACTGGTTATTTGGTATAAATGACCTCTACCTCTTTTTCAAGATGGCGGCTTTTCCCAACACACTGCGACCCCACAAACTTGGTTTTAACATTGTCAGATGTACCCAAACAAATTCCAAAAAAAAAAATTTCATGCTCTTTTTTCGACTAATTGCACTGGACTATTCGTATTTTTCTTGAAATATTTCTATTGAAATATTTGAAATATTTACTTCAACTACATAGGAAAACTTCAAGTAATTGAAAGTAATTGAAGTACTTAGATATTTCAAATATTTAAAATATCAATGTACTTCAATTACTTGCAATTACTTGAAGTTTTTCTATGTACTTGAAGTAAATATTTCAATTACATTTTGGAAGTAATTGATAATTCAAGTACTTTAAATATTAATGACTCATAGTACTTGGTACTTCAAATACATTTACCAATTACTTAGTACTTACTACTTCAAGTAATTTTGGTCAGTACTTTGTGCAGCTCTGCTATGAACCCTGCATCTGAACTCTTGGATGTTGTAGAAGGTCGGAAATACCGACTGTGAAAGATTGTTCCACAGTCGTGTAGTTCTATTTAGAAGCGAATTGCTATCTTGTTGAGTGCGCGAATAGACCTACAAGTGGTGGGAGTGAGACGAGTGGGCTATTCTAGTGTTGCGGGTATAAGATTGTCGTGGAGGCAGGAGAGCGTTTATTTCGGAGGAACAGTCACTATGATAGTAGCGATAAAATTTTGTTAATGCTGCTACATTCCTACAGTGGCTCAGGGGGCCGATGGTGGAGCAAACGGTGTCATCGTCAATTATTTTAAAGACCATTTTCTGCACCTTATTTAACCATCTCAAGGTGGTTATCGAAGCGCCGCCCCAAACGAGGGAGTTATATTCGAGAAGAGGCCGAATGTAGGATTTATAAATAACAGCACGGGCCGATGGATGGAGGAGGAACTTGCACCTCTTAAGAAATCCCAAGCTCTGGGATCCTTGTTTGGCGATTTGAAATATGTGATCATTCCATTGCAACACTTTGGCTAAGATGTGTATGGAGAGGTCGGCCATTAATTCAACTTCACCCACTGTCACGGATGGAGAGACGTTGTATTTTTTATTTAAGACCGTACTTAGTTTTCGTCGGGGTTAAATTCGACACGATTCTTGCTTCTCCACTCTAGAATGAGTCTAATGTCGTTATTAATAGAGTTGGACATTAGTTCACGATCATCAAGACAGGGTCTGGCACGTGTTTATCTTGTATCGAAGCCGTAAGAGTAACGTAGGGTACCGTCGTCAGCGAAGCTGAGAAGTTGGTTGGAGGGGATTGATAGTAGATCATTTATAAAAATAAGAAATAGGGCAGGGATAGAATTGACCCCTCGGGGATCCTCGCAGAGATCGGGTGAGATGCGGATTTGATACCATCTAATACTACCTTGATTGAACGCCCGAAAATGAAACTCACAATCTACTTCAGTAGAAGTGAGCCGACTGCAATAGCTGAGTTTATCTAACAGGGCTGAGTGTCAAACTCTATCTAGTTCACCAGATCCTCAGTTGAAGTGTTCTGTAAGAGAAACTAAAAGACCGCCAATGAATCTATTTTGTCGGAAGCAATGAGCTTTCTGTTGATTATCGTCTCCACGGTTTTGGAAAGAATAGAAGTAATCGCTATTGGCCGGTAGTTGGAGGGACTGCTGGAGTGAACTTTTTTCGGCTTGGATGAACATGTGCAAGTTTCCAAGAGTCTGGGGTGGTAGCACGTAAGTTGTTTCAATCGAACTCTTTATTCAAAAATTCAAGTGTTACAAAAATTTTTGTATGAAGAGGTCGATTGAAACAACTTACGTGCTACCACCCTAGGATCCACTCCGGAGAAGTATGATAGAACAATAAGTTTGCGCAGGGGTGTCAAAGGTGAGGCGCATTGTTTTAAGACGAAAGGTTTATATTATCGAATACCTTGTCCACTGAATGGGCGTTGTGCTCGAAAACAGGGAGTAACATATCAGTTTCGGGTAAAGAAGAAGCAAACAGAAACGCTAATAAATCGGCCAATTGCTGTCTGATATCACCTTCTCATTGTGGATAAAAGAAGGGGTTGAAGTTGCAGAGAAATTCGTCTTGATGGAACTTACCAAGGACCAGAAGTTTTTGCTACCAGAGATTGCATTAAGGAGTTTACTTCTCAATTTGTTGTCTTAAGGTCTCGACTTGCCTGATAGTGGATTTTCAGGAATTTCTTAGTTCTATGTACTTTCATCGGAGCGATTCACTCGGAAAAATCTTGTATGCTCGGAAGACGGCTTCTTTAGTTTTGATTGCGTTCATATACCCCCGATTAAATCATGTTGGGCCTAGGCTTCACAAATTTGGTAGAATAGGGAATGAACAAATGCATTCCTGCCTGTATGATCCTAGTGATACGGATAGCGGCAGTATTGACGTTTTTATTTCGGAAACACAGGTTCCAGTCAGAGGATTGGAAATACATAATAAATAACCCCCAGCCAATTGGCCTTCCAATAATGCCATACAGTTCTCTTAACTGGTTTTGGGAGGGGTGGGAAATTTTAATGGGAAGTTAGCGCTGACTAGGCAGTGGTCCGCGGTGCCGAGTGATAAACCAACTTGGACCATAGTAACGCGCTGGCTGAGAAATAAGCACTGTTGGGGTCAACCAAATTTTATAGTAGAGAAAATCAAACAAGCATTTTGCTCTTGCAGTAAAAGAAAAAAAATGTGGCGAAAAACCAGTAATGATAGAGAAAAGTTTATATGACAACAGGTAAGGTGACAAAAATTAATCGAAGTGGAATTTATTTTTATGATGGAAAAGATTTTCTTAAAAAATGTTACATCCAGCCTATACCAATTGTCAAAGAGAAGCAAAGGGATTTATTATCTATGCTTGATCTAATTGAACCGATATGTCAAGAGTTACCTATATAAAAATTTGTCTTAATCTAAAATTCCAAATAATCACCCTGATAACTAAGATTAATGAATCAGATGGTGATAATTAAAACAATGTTCATTATCTTTTTGTACGAGTTTTTGAAAAAAGAATAAATAAACGTTTCAATTGTTACAACTTTTATTATTTCGTTGTAATAACTTTCAAGAGCAGCTTAAAATGCATATAAACAGCTTTACAATTTTTTCAAATATCTTAATTACACTTAAAGTAACCTGTTTACGATTTCTAGAACTTGTAAAAATATCTTAATTCATTTAAGATATTGGTTTTTCCGAATTCGGATTATTCTGGAAAAGTAATTTATGACGAAAATTTTCCAAAATACAAAACCGATAATAAATTAAACATGCATAGTTGAAAAGTGCGCCCTTTCTTCGTTAATATAATTTTGTTGTAAAATTGCTATAATTAACCATTTATTCCACAGCGCAATGGCTCTTTTCGACTTAAGATGTTTTGCTTTCGACCACAGATAGATATATCAGGAAATTATCAAATAAAGGATTGATTAAAGGATTACTATTTCTTTTAGTCAATACCGGCTTTTGGGGAAGGGGGCAAACACGGGCGAACGCTCGAGGGAGCCGAGATCCAGTGATGTCTTCATTTATTTAATCATTATATTGCCTCTACCATAAGATACAACGCACGATGTGCACAGCTTTTGTTTGAAAAAAAAAAAAAGTAAAAAAACAGCAGGCAAGGGCGCGTTATTATACTTGTGCATCTATTGACCCAAAAATTTTGGGATGAAAACAACACATACGAAATGTGCTTCTGGCTTACCCGCTATTGTTTTCTCTTTCCTTCTTAGGGTAGGTAGGTTGCTACGTGGAAGGAACCCATGATACTAAAATCTCCTATAGATCTTCTTAAGGATCTCGACTATGCGGATGATACTTGCATTCTTATAGTAAAAACCATTAATTTCTGGGGAAAAAAATATCAGTTTTCCAGTTATCTCTTCTAATGTATTGTAGTCAGTACCAGCGAACACTCGTATAGTTTAAAAGCCCCTTAAAGAATAAGAGCCATTACTAGCAGGAGTATCGTCGGATGGCAACGTTTTTCAACAAACTAAAAGATTCACGAATGAAATTCGAAATAAGAACAAAGTTTACTATTTGAAGAAATCATTGTACTGGGAACAATCACACTGGATCCGACCATTAAAGATTTTGGAGCAAAAACCCTACCTTGTGATAATTGTGTCTTTTATCTTTAAAAGTTTAACCAACCTCCGAAAAATCTGATTTTATAACATTAAACAACTTCAATTCTTAATTGATAAATACTTTTATGTGCTCTCCAGAAACGCATTTATCCCGACCAGATTAGTATTACAATGCCCGAGATTCTGCAATCACTAATTAATAATATTTACCTACACCACAGCTGTGTAAAATCTTGATTAGCGATAACCTCCACTGTACAAAAAAATGATCTAAGAAATGCTGGTGACGATTTATTATAATTAAGTTGCGAAAATGAAAACAAGGTTAGGACCCGGAAAACACCCACAACCAACTAGGAGCGTCAACTCTAAAATACGTTGAAATTTAAATGTTGCAAATGAGTCTGCTGTTCTAATTATAATAACATTAATAATATATAAAAATCTATTTTTTTTTTTGCTAAGTCTAGTTGATGTTATTTTTAACTTCGGCCAAACTTCATGACTTCATCATAAAACCATATCAAGAGTTTCCATTTGTGCATGACGAGGCGTGCTGGGATGATTTTTTTGCTAAATGTAATCTTTTGTATTTTGGTGGTTATATAGCAGTTTAACAGGATTAAAGTACAGTTTATTTATTAAAAAAATATTAAGTTATGTTCCAGAAAAAAATTTTGTTCAAGATGCAAGCGTTGAGGTCAGAAGCCGCCGCCGATAATGGAAAATTTTACTCTCGCTATTATGACGTTGATTTTGATTTGAATGCATTGATGAATATATTTGATTAAAAACAAATAAAACTTACATTTTTTAAGACGTCTTCCAAAGGAATTTGTTCTACAGAGCTCTGAGTTTTAGTGCGACCACTTCGGCGACGAGGAGCAAAACCTCCAACTTGCTCATTCATGGGTGCCTTTTCCATTTTTTATATTTATTCAAAATTATTTCTAAAAAAAATAATAGAATAAGTAAAATAATATAAATTTAAGCCGCTTTATCCGCCTATTAAATAAGTTAAAAACAAAAAAAATCAATATTTTACTAACAAGCCGGGAATTTTATCGATCGCAGATCCTTTAGCTTTTTGATTAATCAAAAAAAATTCAAATCAATTTTTACCTTAATAACACTTGTATACAGAAACCACCCCCGAAATAGAAATTAATTTCTCTATATTTAAATATTATTTTCATTTATGAAATATGCATCAGGCATATATATTTTTTTTAATTAGAAAAACAAATTATCGCAAAAATAAAACTGGTGAAGTCTGCCGATTCGGAGAGCATGCACCCTAAATGTCAACAGAACTGCCAGATGTGTATAGTTTTTTTCGTTAAAATAATAAAAAATACTTTAGGTCCTGTGCTAAAATAGCAATTCAAATGTCAATTTGTGTATGGAAAACTCATTTCATGTTACTAATTTGATTTTCGACGGTTTGTGTCTATGACCGGTTCTACACATTCAACTTTGCATTCCACTTTTTGACGTTCAACTTTTTTTTCTCTTTCACTCCAATGCAAAGTTTGAAACAGACTAGAGTTGAAAGGAAAATGGAAAGCTGCTCAGAATGGAATGGAAATTTGCGTTCAACTTTTGTGTTTTCGTTCAACATTTTTATGAGTGTGCGAATATGTATGAATATAAGTGTATACGGATAGCACAGACAGCCGAGCCTTTCGATCTTCTTCTTGAAAAGTTGAAAATGTGTAGACACGAGCGACAGAATTGAACGTCAAAAAGTGGAATGCAAAGTTGAATGTGTAGAACCGGTCTATGGAAATGTGAGAGAGGGCTTGAGGGAGGACGTGTTTCTTCAAGCCCTCTCTCATTCCTCCCCATCAAAACGAGCAGGCTTGCAGGAAACTTTTTGTTTCGTGTTTCATCGTGTAAAATGAGGCATAAGGACAAACATCTTTCCAGTTAGTATGTTAGATGGCGATAGTTGTACTGATTTTAGTTGGAGGGCTGCGAATTTCTGTTGTAAACCGCTAAAATCAATGGAAATGGGTTTTTTAACATTAGTT
Organism: Thereva unica; assembly: GCA_949987705.1. Classification (NCBI taxonomy): domain Eukaryota; kingdom Metazoa; phylum Arthropoda; class Insecta; order Diptera; family Therevidae; genus Thereva; species Thereva unica. Next base: position 24,369,844 of record OX465285.1, on the reverse strand, counting down.
TAATAATATTACTTTCTACAACTTGCATAATAATCATATAACACACAAATTTTTGAATTTTGTTATTTTTAGTCATGGTATACAGAAACAAGGTAATGCCTCGATTCCCAGATCCGCCTTGTCGAAAATGAGTGCGGATTTGAGACTGCGATTCTCAAAACTGCAACCGCGAATCTCTCTTTGACATATTCCGCGCTGTAAAAGTGTGATCCGTAACAAATTTTCTGCGGATTTGAAACGTAAAATCAGGGAGACTATACAAGGAGATATAACTCTTATGGGGAAAATAACAGGAAATCGATGCGTAGCAGAAACTAAACTTCTAGTTCATTTTTGGCCACAGATGTCGCCTAAAGCTGACGTGCCCCACATGAAGTTAGCTGAAGTTTACCATTTCGACGATTTCTTCAAAATTGTCAGCCGAAATTGCAAAATCATTGGGAATTAATAAAAATTCATTGAAAAAAACATAAAATGGTTAAATACGAAAAATCAGAAGCTGATTTTTGAAGTTAGGCGTAAACATAAAATATTTTAATAGTTAACGAACTTGGCCATGAACCGGATGAATATAATCCGCCATGTTTTTTGGGGTACATGTGACTGTAGCGCCCTCATTAATCTAACGAAAAGTGACAACACGGAGTTATATCTCCTTGTATAGTCTCCCTGCGTAAAATGCGCCTAAGATAATCCGACATCGCGTATTTCATTATCGCGTGAGTAGGCCCCCATCCACGGTCAAACAAATCGTCAAATTCCTGGCCAACATCGAAAAAATTGCAAGTGTGCGTGTATAAAATACAAGTTTTCGAAGTTGGCCGCTGTTTGAAGAAAATATTCGTCTGGTTTAATATTTCCTTCAAACAGCTTAAATGTGTGTGTGAGTTTTGCCTGTGTGCCATGTAAAGTTCGCTTTGTTTACAGTAGATTATATGAAATGTCGCTCGGGATGTTTGAAGAAAGTTTTCATGGAGCCTAGACAAGGAGTTAAAACTCCGTGTTGTCAAATTTTGTTTGATTGAGTGAGGGCGCCACAGTCACATGTACCCCAAAAAACATGGCCGAGTATATTCATCCGGTTGAAGGCAAAGTCCTTTATCTGCTAAGATATTTTATGTTTACGCCTAACTTAAAAAATCAGCTTCTAAATTGGATTTATATCGATGTCATTTTTCGTATTTAACCAATTTATGAATTTTCCAATGAATTTTTAATATTTTCCAATGAATTTTTTTTGCATTGCTTCATTTTCGGGTAAAATTCTGCTAACTTCACGTGGGGCACGTCAGCTTTAGGCGACATCTGTGGCAAACAATGAACTAGAAGTTTAGTTTCTGCTACCCATCCATTTCCGGTTATTTTTCCCATAAGAGTTATATCTCCTTGTATAGGCTCCATGAAAGTTTTCCTCGTTGATGGCCAAAAATGTCAAAGCATAAATGTGTGCGCTGTTTGTCGAAAATTGGTTTGACGATTTGTTTGACCGTGGATGGGGGACTAGTCTTTACTCCGAATTTTTGATTTAATTGAATCCGCGACTGCGGATTTGATAATCGCAAAGTGTCAAATACGCACTCCTTTTCGAGCCACCGGATCTGGGAGTCGAGGCCAATGTAAAAGACTGTATACCGTATACGGTATTTGAATGCTGATGTCACGTGGGGCCCGCTTTCCATATTCTGTAAACATGATAAGAGCGACCGACGAATCGCCTTGCTCAGCGACTGTCAAAAACGAATAGAGCACACCGCTTTTGTAGGAAGCTGCACAATTTGCAGACCACTGTGATAACTACGCCGCCGAACTCGGCGACCGAATCAATCCAAGTTCTATTTCGTAGACGAAAGGTTCGAATACCGTAAAAAGGGGTGCCTGGTGAGGTCAGCCATAATGCAGAAACAACAACACCTTCGATTTTATATGGAGAGGGTACTCGGGGTACTTCTTTGGAAGGAACTAACGGGAGACGGGCGAATGGCGTGCTCTCTGCGCCACAAAACAGAGTTTTAAAGTCGGGCTGCTAACCCTCAGCCGCTCCCATAAAAAACACCATTGCTACGAATCGGCAAACAATGCCTCCAGAATTCGTCGTCTAAAAGCGGCCGGTCGCTTTTTTGAGTCGCCTCTCCGATGGAGCAAAAGGTGCCCGTACATCCGCAGGTGGGCCTCTAAGGAGATCTTCTTCCAATGAGGGAGTGATCTAAGCGCACTCCATCGTGGCTCGTGGACTCAGTCTGCCCTCTTTGAAGAAGTATCCTTCATTGGAGCCACATTTTTCCCTTCATTGGAGCCACATGCTACTCCATGGGTACAGAAATAACCAACTGGCCTTGCATGTCGTCCTGTTAGGGGATATGAAAGCCCAAGATGTGTTTGGAACTTTGAGAGGTGTTAAGGTTTTTTGAAAAAATGCGCCTTCACAATTTAATTTTTTGCTCGAAATTGTTTTTCGCATTCATTTTGGCGCCCCTGGCCACCTGGCGCCTAGAGCGACTGCTCCATTCGCTCTACCCTAGGGCCGGCGCTGATCCGGCCACCGAGACACTAATACCGTGTTTCCATGGGAGTCGAGTTGAGTTGAGGTTGAGTTGAAATGACACTTCAACTCAACGACTCAAGCCCCAACTATATTGCACGTAAGAAACGCACGTCATCTCGGCGCTCTCATGGAAATTAATGTGTTCGGCCATATTGGACGTACGTCAGTCATATTTTATTTCGTTAAGTTTCGTTAAACGTAAAAATGGGAAAAGAACCGCGCTCTACGTACGTTTTGTGAGATGATTTGTAGTTACATCGATGAAAGCTAATTTTTTGTTGTTGTTTTGCGGTTTTTAAAGAAAAAAGATTATGGAAAATGTTGTGGTTCAAATACATGATAGTGATTTTGATGAGAAATTTATTATAATTGAAAATAAACACGATTATTAATAATATGCAATTATTAATAGCCTAGTTTTAATAGTCAATGAATAATATTCAAGCATTTTAATAATTTTAACCTTTGAAGTCTCTCCTAATACGCAAACCAATTAGTCGGTTTTGCGTTTGACGAAATTTACGCACGTCGATTGACGTGCGTTTCTTACGTGCATTATAGTTGGGCCTTCAACTCTATGCGTTTCCATGGCTGACTTTTCTGCCTGTGTACAGACAGCTGAATGTGTACTTGTATTAAGCAAGCAGCTGTTTTTAAATTTGACGTTATATTTTTGTTATTAGGGGTATTCATGATCTGTGTTATTTGTGTTATTTGTGTTATTCATGTTAAACAAATGTCATTTACTATGAGTTTTATTTTCGATTTAGTATAAATAACACGAATAACACAAATAACACAGATCATGAATACCCCTATTATAAAATAGTGATCATGGACCATAAAATTAATTTATTGTGTTCGTTGTATAACAGAAATGTTATAAACAGGCGCGACATTTTGACTTTTTTAACATTTGACAATCCCGTTTGTAATTGTGTGCGTGAACTCTGTTCAATCTACCTATTTTCGTTGAGTTGAGCAGAGTTGAAAATCTTTAACGAAAACTCTTGACTGCGACCGTTTCCATGGAGTTCAACTCGGGTTCAACTCTGGTTGAACTCTCATGTACCGAGTTTCCATGGGAGTCGAGTTGAGTTGAGATTGAGTTGAAATGACACTTCAACTCAACGACTCAACTCTATGCGTTTCCATGGCTGACTTTTCTGCCTGTGTACAGACAGCTGAATGTGTACTTGTATTAGAGCCAAATTACACGACCTATCACTTTCCCAGACTCACTTTCCAATCACTTCCAAAAAACCGGTTTTTTAGACAAGGGGGCGCAGGGAAGTGCATGTGTTGGTCTCACTTGTGAATCCAAGAAAAATTTCGGTCTCACAGCAAATTACACTAACACAAGCATAACTTTCTTCGCTGGGACCGCGATAATTATAAGAATTTTTGTTGTTTTCTGCACAACCACATAGACAATAGAATTGTTACACGGAAAAGAGGCAGAAATTTAAATGCACCGTGTAATACTCAAATTTTACACAGACAGGTTTGACGTGAGTCCCAAGTGAATGGCCGTGTAATATCACTCTTAAGCAAGCAGCTGTTTTTAAATTTGACGTAATATTTTTGTTATTTTAAAATAGTGATCATGGACCATAAAATTAATTTATTGTGTTCGTTGTATAACAGAAATGTTATAAACAGGCGCGACATTTTGACTTTTTTAACATTTGACAATCCCGTTTGTAGTTGTGTGCGTGAACTCTGTTCAATCTACCTATTTTCGTTGAGTTGAGCAGAGTTGAAAATCTTTAACGAAAACTCTTGACTGCGACTGTTTCCATGGAGTTCAACTCGGGTTCAACTCTGGTTGAACTCTCATGGAAACTCAGTAATAGTCTCTCTGGTTGCAAGAATAATAAGCAGCAACTGAAAAAAAATCTTAAAAACGGACCTTCATGTGAACTAAGCTACGAAACTACGACACTTCGACCAACTGAAAAATGACATGAAATATCCCTATAAAAAAAATATAGATCTGTCAAATACACTTTAAATTAAATTTGAAATTTAAACAACAAACAAAAAAATATAATTAAACTATCATTTATTCTTACTGTGTGGTTAAGTAATCACTTGATATAAAAATCAAATCAAAATTATTGTTTTTTGTTTTTTTATTTAATATTTATATTTAAAAATAAAATTCCAAATTATTCGAAGCAATTCGGACTAAATTTTTTTTACAGCTCTTTTGTGAACGCGTCCTATTATCATCAGTGTAGTGCCATCTTGCAGCGAGCTGGATTTTCTCGGCACATCATTTCTTTTCTGTCAAATGGTTTCTTGAAAATAAATTAATTTACATGCATTTGTGGAAAGGATATTGTGTTAAGTTTGTTTTGTGATTGGCAAGCATCACCGCTGGTACATCTTGGATATTACTAAATATGTCCAAATGTGACGAAGTTCTAGATAATTGGGAAGAAATTGATGAGGCCGGGGTAAGTCGATGACAGCGCGATCAAAAAGTTGCCTTTGGAGGGTAGTTTTGACAATAAGGTGTAGAGCGTGTGGCGATTAAATTCTTGGCTATTTTCAGTTATTTTCTTTAACAAAAAAAAACAAATTAAAAATTTTTTGTATTCTCCTTTATCAAAAAAAAAAAAAAAAAATTTAAATATTGCTCTTGGATCCCAGCTTAAGGTAATTTTTTTATTTTTCTTATACGATGTTTTAATTTAGAATAACCTCAAACGAAATCTGCCACATTTCTCTGCCTTCTTTTAAAACAACACAAAAAAGGGGAGAATGGGGCCCCCAACTTTTGACTTGGCTCCTAAAGGAACTCTTTGTCGTCTGTGCAAAATCTGCTAGTGCCCTCAGAGCAGCTCAGGCTACTTGCATAGAAGGTTAATTTTATTGTGGCAATGAAGTGAAAGTGGCTACGGCCATGTATTGTGATTTCGATTCATTGAATCGGAGAATTATTTACGTAATGTAACTTGAATCATTGCGGTTGTTTTGGGTATGCTGAATAAGATTTTAGCTTGTTATGTTATTCATTAGTTATTGTAGTCTCATCCCTAGTAATTTGGCACAGCTGTGAGGTACTGTTGTACTAGGGGGATTAAGCAACTGGATGAGTTGCGGATATCTTTGGTTAGCAACCACTAATTTATTGTGCAACTAGCGGTAGAGTACCTTGATTTGTTCCAGGAACAGACTTAATCTTTCTTTACCGATAAAACTTTACAAAAAAGTGCTCAAATGCAGCTGGATATACTTCTAGAAAGTTCTTTTGTTGTGATAAAGACAGATGTCAATATTGTTATTCCATATGTTAACGAACTGACGATCGTATTAATATTCATGTGGTCTTGGTTAGGGTAGTGTTCTAAAACCGTTATTCAACAGCTACATATTATAGTTAGGACCTTATTATCCGAGAATACCACCCACTAAATAGAAGGAATTTTCTTCAAGGCTCACAAAGTGTATCTTCTTCTTCGGTGGCTCTACACCCCAATTCGAGCATTGGCCTCCATTAGCTTCTTGCTCCAGACGTCTCTCTGCTCCGCAGGTTGTGGCCAGTTTCTTGTGTTGAACAGTTGGCCTTAACGTTGCCTTCCCACCTTGACCTTGGTTTGCCAGCTGGTCTTTTGCCATCTGGTAGTAGATACCGGGCTTTATTGGTATCCTTGAGTCACCCATTCTTTGGACATGATCGGCCCGCAGTAGCTTGGCATGTGTCGAAAGTTTACACTCTTTGTATAAGTCGTACAATTCGTGATTGTAGCGTATTATCCAATGAATGCCTTCATTGATTTGGCCGTATATCCATCGGAGAACTTTCCTCTCAAATATATCCATCTTGTCCACGGATTTTTGGGAGATACTCCATGCTTCACACGAATACGTAGCTACTGTATGTATGATGATTTTGTAGATTCTTATTTTGAGTGATAAGTATGTTCTGTTTGTCACATTTGTTCTTCTTTGTACGTCTATCGTTTCATCGTTGTGTTCGTCGATTGTAGACCCCAGGTAGTTAAATTGGTTTACCCGTTCGAAGTTATATTCCCCAGATGATGTTGTGGTTTCTTCTTTACACCCGTGACTAAATTAGAATCTTGCTCTTGTCTGCATTCATTTTTAGTCCTATATTTTTGGCTCCATCTTCTAATTCCGTGAATATTTCTCTAAGGTATGACAGTGATCTGACAAGGCAGTTTATATCGTCGGCATATCCTGCCAACTATTTTGATTTGTTAAGCAGGGTTGCGTTCGCATCAATGTTTAGTTCGCAAAGGACTCTGTAAATTCTCCTTGTATTCTGACTGTACACCTTGTATTTTTCATTGTCATTTTCGATGGTTTCATTATCTTTAGGAGGAAGTCAATGAAAAGCTGATGCACGTCGTTGTTGTATTCCCAGCATTTACGGTGGATTTGCCTTATTGAAAAAAGTTGGCCCCTCGTTGATCTCTTTCTTCTCAATTTAGCTTGGTATTCACTTATTGCGGCTTCTGCATAAGGTTCCAGCCTGGCTTTAATTATGTTTGTCATTATTTTATATACTGTGCTTCAAAGAGATATTCCTCTATAGTTTCCACAGTTGAATTTGTCCCCTTTCTTGTGTATTTGGCAGATAATGTTTTGTGCCCAATCTTCAGGAATTTTTTCGTTCCTCCATATATCTTTCTTCTTCTTTAAGCTCCTTTAATCCCTCATGGGATATAGGGCGGAAAGAGTTGCCCTCCAGGGGACTCTGTTTTGCGCGACTGCTCTAAGCTCCGACCAGGATCTCCCAGTTGTTGCGGCTTCTGCTAGTAGGGTCATCATCCTCCACGTTGTTCTAGGTCTTCCGACTCGAAGGGATCCTTGCGCATTCCAGTCAGGGGCCTGTTTGTCTAGATTTTCGTTTTCGCGTCGCAAGGTGTGTCCAACCCAATTCCATTTCCTTTGCCTGATTTGGTCGTCTATCCTTTCTTGGCCGGCACGGCGCCATAGTTCCCAACTTGGCAGCGTGGTATCCTATAAACCAATGACCCGAATGATTGCTGTGATTCCGGCAATATTTCATTGAGGTCTGTTTAAGAGACCCGTGGTTTTTTCTTTATTAGAAGCCGTGATGATTGCTGTGATTCCGGCAATATTTCATTGAGGTCTGTTTAAGAGACCCGTGGTTTTTTCTTTATTAGAAGCCGGCCAATTCGCTCTAGAGATAGTGCAGGCCTCCCGTTACCTCCACTGTTGGCTGCCTAGCAGCAGGTGGTAGTCAAAAATATTGTTTTTGACTCCACATATTAGGCTGTCGACCATATCGGTCTCCGAGTCCTGCAGAGAGACTCCCTGCTTGGCTGCCTAGTCTCCTTTCTCGTTCCCCTCTATGTTTCTATGACCGGGAACGCAGACGAGTGTCACGCTGTGCCTTCTACCAAGCCTATTCACCTCAGCTCTGCATCGCTCCACTTACTTCGAGCGCATCATAAATGAATCTAGGGCTTTTATAGAGGCTTGACTATCTATGAAAATTCCAATGCTACACATCCTTGTGTAGGTTTTAAGTTCATTGTCTGGCAGGCCTTCAGGTTCGCAAGCACTTTAGCTTTCGCAGGACATCTCTCTTTCTCCACTCTCTTATTGAGGGTAGTTCGACGGAGAAGTCCTTCCTAAAGGTCAATCTAGTGCGAAGGTAATCTGTGGTTGTCGCGACCATACCCTTAGGTAGCAAATTTACAATATTACTGTAGGGTCTCGAGGGCCCTGGATTCCACCAGTGTGATGTGAATTTCGGGGGGAGTACGTGCAAGAGAAGGTCGAGAGCTTTAGTGGGGCATGTCCTCATGGCCCCTGTTGTCCCTACTGTTGCCCTTCTCTGGACCCTTCCCAACTTCATGACTTGCTCAGGCCTGGGAACCATACTAGCGACCCTAGTTACTTTGGCTTAAGAGTCCACACTTTTTACAGGCATAGAATGCTGTACAGGCTTTCTTTACCCTTTCGTCGACGTTCGTCTTCCAATTGAGTTTAGGATTCAGTATTAGACCCAGAAATTTCACTCGGGAGGAGAAGGTGATAGAATGCGCCTCCAACCTGGAGAAAAGATTTGACTGGACCGAGACTGGCATGAGACTGCACCGAGGACGGCATGTTAGTGTGGAGCGGGCCTGAAAAGCATCACCTCATTTTTTCCCAGATTGACTGCCAGATCAACTTTATTTAGGCATCCTTGCATGATTTCACTAATCACTGTTGTAATGTGAAGATAATATTAAAGTTTATATTTTCCAAGCCATAAATAGCGTCTTCTTCGACGGCAACTTCAATCTCCTGTATTCTTCACTTGATCTTGGAGATGTTTCACCATTTCCATGACAAAAAATTGTGCGAAGTAGCAATTGTGGTTCTCGATACAAAAAAAAAACGTTACTCTCGGTCTCGGCTTTTTTTAAAAAATTATAGAGGAGCGAAACATAAATTTTTTTTAACTCTTTTTTTTACTTTTTTAACATTCATTTTGTTTTTGTCCCTATTTCTCTACCAAATTCCACTAATCAACCCGAAATTCATTCTTCTTTCAGCTTAGCAATCAATTAGATCAAATTAAGAAGGAGTTGAAACCAGAAGAAACACAGACAGATACCATGTCATTTCAGAATGGTGTACCATTGATGATGGTAATGAGGCCTGAAGAAGAATATGGCTCAAATTACACACAAGCAGCTAAACCAGCTGTTAAGATACTTCGGCGGCCCACAACGCAATCAACGGAATCAAAAACAAATGATACACGCCCAAAGCTGCCTATTAAGACACTCCAACAGAGAGAACAGGAATACGCAGAGGCAAGACTGAGAATTTTGGGATCAGCTAAAAATCCTGAAGACGAATTAGAGTAAGTATTGTTGATAACTGAAGAGATATTATGTTATAGTGGATGTTGATGTATGTATGGGGTGATTTCATTTCAAATTACCTGATCATTACCGGTTCACATTTTAGATTTGGGTGCAAATTTGTGAAATTTTTTTTGTTGAATTTAAGCGCACAAGTATTTTTAAGCTTTGCTTGAAAATTTTTTTGGCGAAAAACCGCAGAAATTGATCGATTTTGATGATGTTTTTTTATCTTGTTCAGAATGTATTATATTTTTTTTGTTACCGAGCTAAATCCTCAAAAATCGTCATCCTTTTAAATCTACTGCACAGTTAGTAAAAAAATGAAAAATTCAAGGCAAATGTAACTCAATGCCACATTTTTTTCCAATGCGAAGATTCTGAAGACAAAGACTCTTCACACAAATCAATAATCTACGACAGCCCCAGAAGAAAGCTGCGGAAATCGGACGAACTAGCCGTGTTATTGCAGCCTCGTTGGACTAATCAGTTCTACAGCCTAAAGATTTAGTTTACCCTGCCTGTTACAATAAATATTCGTCGTGGTTTTTGGTATCGTCAGAAGAACTTATGGAACAATCAAGCCCGTCTCTGCGTCATCTTAACATTCACTACTTGACAGCCCAGAATATTTTCCTCTGAGTCCAAACCGTCCAAACCAACGAGCAGAAGATTTCAATTTGAGAATTTTGGACCTCAATGTATCTCCATTAAAACCGGTGCGAGAAATACATAGGTTATCGCGATTAGATACATCACGTAAACGGAAACAAGTAGTGGAAGCTTTTGATTTTCAAACGCCTTCAAAAATTCAAAAAATATATAATTTGCCAGACGACAAAATGCTTCCTACTCTTTTCGCAGAGAATACGGATTGGATCGACAATTTTAACGCAGCTTTAGAAAATTGCAAATCCACGTCTATGAAAATACAACTTCTTACTGCTGCACGTCTGGAGAAGATGACGATGAACGAAGGTTGTCCGAAATTTCCTATTAATGCGGAACTCATGTGGAAGAAAGCTAAAGCACTAAAAAATGAAAGAGGAGCATATTCTGCTCCGGATACCTATTGTGGTGACCCAATTAAACAGGCTTCTTTGGATATTTGGAATATTTTTTGAATGACGACTTAAATTGTTCAGGACAAAGTCCAAACAAAAATGACACGAAAAAAGTTTCGGAAAAAGGAGTCCAAAGTGTAAAAAAAGCGTTTCATGACGAGAAGTGTGAAAGAAACATATGGATTGTTTAAAACGGATCACCCAGAAGTGACACGATGCGTAAGTTACGCATGGTGGTGGCGGATTTCCCCTAAGGCCCAGTAGGCCCGGGTGGCCAATCGTGGCAAAAATACACTGATGATAACAAGATATGACTCAAAGAAAATATTATATTCTGCCTTATGCCCCTCTCAGTTAAGCTGGTTTTTTATGGACCTTGGGTGATTTCCAAAATGAATCACTGTGGTATCACTGCAGAATTCAGCTGCAGACTTCCAATTGCTGAATTTTACCATGATTCCGTAGTGATGCATTTTGGAAATTACCCCTTGTCTTCTTTTTTTAATGGTGGGTAGAGCCAGTTCGACAAAAAGGAAGGTTTCAATGCCTGGAAAATTCCTATTATTGAGTATTAACTCATGAAAATTCGCCTACTACATAATTTGTAACGATAGAAGCAACGCCTTAGGTCGCATCGACTACGTGTTAACCATGCAATTATATGAAGAAATAAATTACTGGAAAAACATTTTGAAAAGAGTAGTTGCATGTGTGAAAGCGCCTACATCACGTGGTTTGCCGTTCAGAGAGCATGACGAGAAAATAGGTTCATTTCACAATAAAAATTATTTGATGTCCTTAGAACTTATCACTGAGTTCGATCCATTCATAGGTAAACACATATCACGTTATGGGAATCCAGGCTCAGGACATACAGGAATCCATTCGGCTTTTAGGAGACCAGGTGTTGAAGACAATTGTAATGGAAATATTAACAGCTAAAAATTTTTCTCTGATCATTGACTCAATGTCGGAGCTATCTCACGTGGACCAGCTCACTTATGAAATCAGATATGTCCTGCCTAATGGATCACCTGTAGAACGTTTCCTCGAGTTTATTCCGAACTGATCGCATGAACTCCACAAGTAGAGTGTGAAAATTGACATTACAACTACATTTTATTGACAAAACATGATATAACTTCGATGATTTCGAAAACAAGTCCAAACAAAAAACTGTTTTTGTTCAGGAATATGAGAGATTTTCGACGCAACCAAAAGCGTAATCTACTTCCTTGTGAAAGGGGCGGCCAAGACTGCAAATCCGCCACTGTAACGTACCACAACCATAGTTACATTATATCCGTCTTCAAAACAGGGGAAGACTTAAACAATGTTGTTTTCTGTTAAAAAATCATAACTCGTAAACAAACAATTTCGGGGTATTGGGATTTGCACAGAATCTTATTCTAACTTTACTCTGTAACGCCCGTAACACACCTTTAGTTTTAACTATGCGATTTAACCGTGCAGTCGGACTGTCTGACAGTTAAATCGTAAGGTGTGTAGAACAAACAGTTGAACTGTACAGTTAAACTGAGGTTTAATAAAAATATCAATAGATAAAACTGTACAGATAGAACTGTACGATTTAAACTGAGAGTGTGTAGCAAAAAACTGCACAGTTTTGTCTGTTGTGCGCAGCGAGTGTGAAGTGAACACGTAATTTATTTCTAATTGATAATAATTAATAAATTACGAAGTACCGCCGAACATGGCTCAACGCGAATGATTGGAAGAGTTTGTACAACTACACCAATCGGGGCTTTCGTTTCAATAGTAAGGGATACGGATACTGTAATCGAGAAAAAACAGATTCAGCACATGAGCAGCTCATTTTAAAACTACTCGAAATCTTTTTTAACACACATATGTATTAGCTCTACTTAGCGTTCGTCGTCTATGGGGGCCATATTGGCAAAAACTGAAAGATCGCGCAGTTTTACTTGAACGTGTGTAGACCGTATGGACGTACGATTCGACTGTATAGTTAAATCGCACAGTTAAAACTGCAGGTGTGTAGTAGGTATAAATTAAAAAATCACATTGGGGAAAAAAATGTGGCATTTTGTTAGATTTGACCTTGAATTATTAATTTTTTTACTAATTGTGTAGTAGATTTTAAGGGATGACGATTTTACGGGGTTTAGTTCGGTAACAAAAAAATATAACACATTCCGAACAAAATAAAAAAGAATCATCAAAATCGAACCATTTTTACGAATTTACAGCATTTTGAAAATAAAGAAGCAAAACGAAAAACAAAACTTGTCCGCTTAAATACAACAAAGAATATTTTCACAATTTTCAGCCAAATCTAAAATGTGAACCGGTATTGGTCAGATGATTTAAAATCGAAATCACACTAAGATGATGTTTGAAATGCAATTTCTCTTTTTGTTTTATTTCAGAACAACTTCATCAATTCCTAAGGTTGTAACAAAACCATCAGAATTTTCAGATGATTATAATTATTGTCAACCTTCACGCACACCAAACAATATCGTCGCTTCCTCTAGTTTCTTGTTAAATGGTCAAGCAAGACCTCATGACAATATTTTACGTATGCCAAAAGGACCCGATGGTACTTCTGGATTCAATTTTCGCCGGTAGTCTATCTTTTTTTTTTTATTTTTACAACACACACCCGTGAAAAGCCTTATGACTTTTAGACAGTTTTATCAAGTTATTGTAATTATACTGAAACTCAAAAACAAAAACAAAAAAAGTAGATCTTTCAAGTAGAAGTTGAAATCATATATCCAAAAAAACAAAAACTATTTTTTCTTTAAAAATCAAACAAACAAAAAATTGCATTATAAAGTAAAAAACTAAAAATTTCGATTTTTACTCGTACTTCGCAATTTAGTATTTATTTTAATCTTTTGCTTTCCTTTAATATTAAAATATAATTTAAGTTTCATAAAGATCTTTCGGACGAGGTTGTTTTGTGCTTTTCATGACATCAATTTCCCTCTTCGTTTTTTTTTTAATTGGTAAGCTGTAATAAATTAATTGTTTTTCAAGAAAAGAGTTCTTTTAATTCAATTTCTCTCGCATGTTGTACATAATAAATAAATATAATAAATAAATAAATAAAATAAATCAAAGAAGTAATCAAGTAACGCGACGTTGAGGGTAAATATTCATAGAAAAGTATATTAAGTGTGTTTCATATTATTTTGTATTCTAACTTTTCACTATTTAGGTAGGATTTATTGTATGGAAATATACTAAGATTTTTTATATAAACGCATTTAATTATTATTATTTTGTTAAGAGAACATCAATCATTACGCTCTACCATAAGTATCAACAGTTTCTCATTTATATTTTTTGTTTATTTGTTGTCCTAACTAAAATACGTTCTTATTGCTTAAGGGTTTAGTCATAAGTTTTTCATTTGTTTTTTGCTACTTCGACCGATTTTTTTAGCACAATTATAATTATTTTGGGACATTTTTATAGATTATACATTGTCCTCCCCAATTTTACTTTAATACAAGAGTGATTTACGCGAAGCAATTATGTATGTTAGGAGTTTGGTGGTTTTTATAAGGTATGTTATTAGAAGATTCTCCACCGAATGAATAGAATTGTTTGCCAATGTCGAGAGAGAGAAAGATAGCTCTGACATTCTTTTCAAATATTAAAGTATGCTAAGAAATAAGAAAATTATTATTATTATTAATTCCATCCACTGTTTGTATAAATAATATTAAATAATAAATCACAACCATTATTTTGACATTAGCTGTGTTTTTTATCGAGATTGTGACCAATTTGCTTGTGGGTCATAATAGTTGTTATTCTTTCATTGCCACTAATCACTTCATTTTTTTAGTCGTAAGAAGCGATTGTATGTGGAGCGTAGTTATGAAAGGATGAAATTTTATGCTAATGTCGAATATTCACGATATATAATCAGTAATGCTATGGGTGGTGATCTTGTTTAAGAGTTGGGTGTGGTTTAGTTACGTCCTCGAGAGTTGGAGACGTGCAAGAATTATCTTCATTCCAAAGATGAGAAGAAAAAGCCACGAATCCGCTAGAGATTATAGGATGATTGACCTCACATTCTTTGTGCTCAAGACACTGGAAAGTGTCATCGGCACTCGCACCCGCCAATCGATAGACATAGCGACTTGTCAAAAGCCAGGGTTTGAAAGCAAAGCAAACTTAAAGCAAAGTACATATATTTAAACTTACTTTGCTGTAGACTGTGAAAGCTTTTTGTTTCAGATTGCTGCGAATGTTATTGCTTTCAAAATACTTAAAAGCTTTCAGAAGGCTACTGGTCCGGCTACAAATGCCTCGGCTTTAAAATACTTTGCTGTAAAATGCTTTCTGTTTTGCTTAAAGTTTTTCAAAGCTTTGCTGTGAAATACTTTGCTTCCTTCAGCTTTTTTTTCATGGTCCAACTTTATATAGTAAAATGGTACTTTGGTTAGACAGGGGGGACAAGTTTTTTTATGTGTATAGGGAGCATTCGCAGCCGGACCGGCATGCCCCAGAATTTGTAAGCAACAGCATTCACAGCAATATGAAACAAAAAGCTTTCAGTTTGAAAATATGATGGCTGTAAAGCAAAGCAAAGTCAACAGCAACAGTATTAAAATCGCTGCAGCAATAACCCTGTCAAAAACGTCGAAATTTTGATCGCATGTGCAGAAAAGCAGCTGCACAACTGATGCTTCTGATTTGACACAAGCAGCCGATTGAATAGTACTAAGAAATAATAATAAATGAAACATTTGTCTTTTAAGTCTTACTCGCACTGCACCACTCTACTATCTTCACGTCGGCGCACACTTTATGCGTAGAACAACGATTTGCCGCTTTTTTGAACTCGTGATCTGCTTGCATGTTTTTGAATGTGCTGCATGCAGCAAAGCATGAGTCATTCGTATTTAACCAGGCCCATACTGTCATCAGCTCTTCATGCCTATCTCTGAGGTACATATATCCACTAAACCAAACACGAACTATCGAAAGTACCTGACATTACAAACAATTTATCTTGGCAGGCTTTCTCCACATAGACCTTTAACCATGTACGTAATGAATGGGTTCGAGAAGCTCTCATAGCCCGAAATGTAAGCCGGCTCTACATGATGCTGTGAACACCCTCCAACGTTGGACGCTTAATGGTAAGTTGCATCTTGTGTTCGATGTTCAAACTACGAGAGTGCAATGCGTCCAACGTTCGAGATGTTGTCGGTGCTGACTCAATCGTTGGAAGCCAACATACGAATGAAACATTCACCGCATCTTGTTTTTTTTTGTTTTTGTTCCAGGAGGTAAAAAGGGCTAACTACAAAAACTCATCATTGCCGCATCACTGCAGAATTCAGCTAGACATCCAATTGCTGAATTCTGCAGTGATGCGTTAGTAATGAGTTTTTAAATTTTCCCAAGCTCATGCTGCGCCCATTACTGGCCGATCTCGCATGGCGGTTATGTTGAACTCTTATCGTTATGTATGCATACGCATGGATCTATGTATTTATGTATAAGTTCCGCGGTCATCACGGGTGTTGTTCAGTTTTATTAAGCTGCTATTGCTGCTGGTATCTTTTCGTCTCTCTCTCTCTCTGTTTCTTACGGCTTTCTGTGGATGTCTTTCAGCGTTGCTCCATATTTCCTCAGACCTCATCATTTGTCTTAGGATTTTTTCCGGTGTTAGTGGTGCCTCGGCCATATTTGCTAATTCCGCCCTTTTATCGGCGAATCTCGAACAGCTAAAGCTCTGCGTCTTCCATCCCTGGGCATACTGGGCACAACGGTGAATTATCGTGCCCGAAACGGTGAAGGTATTTCCTCTACATTCGTGTCCACTCAGGAACTGCGCGAGGTCGTAACTTACTTCCCCATGCTCCCTAGAAACCCATATCTCCACGTTCGGGATAAAGAGACGAAGATCCTTAAAGAGACTCGTTACTTCATTTGCCACTCCCTTACGGAATCTGCCGCCGTACCTTTTTTATGTCACCTTTACCATATTCTGGTAATAATAATAAAAACGCATGTCTTCTCTAACTAGAATGTCTTTGGGGATTATTTTTGCTATCACACACGCCGCATCGTCGGACGTGGTTCTGTATGGAAAACACGTGCGAAGTGCAGTTACCCTGTATACGGCACTCCACTTCCTACTGTTTGCAATCCTGTTCAACGCTGCTGTCCATGCTCTGACTATAAAAGGACTGAGCTGTCCACTCTTCCCAAAAGGAGGCGGCGACTCGGGTTAAGGCACCAACATTGGGCAGCATTCTTGCGTGTGCTTGCTGCATATGCTTTGTCTGCCGTGCCCTCCAAATGCGCTCTGAAGTTCATCCTCCGGCCGATCAGCACTCCCAGATACCTCAGAGCGGGCTGAGAGTGGTTGATCTGTTTCCCTACCTTGATCCTTGCGGACATTAGCTGATCAGCACTGTTTCAGTTTATCAGCCAGCTTCAGTCTAGCGCGTTCCTCGTTTATATTTCCCAGATCGCTTCGTTCGAATACAATTCGATGTCATCTGGACCGCTACACCGATGTTATCCGCGAACCGGATCGCCACTGCTTTCTTTGGAAGGCGAAGTCCCAACACATTATTGTACATTACGATCCACAGGATAGGGTCCAGAAAAGACCCCTGTGAAACACCCCATGTTGTCCGGAACACCTTCGGACCATCTTCCGAATCACAAAGAAACGACCTAACCTGAAGGTAGTCGTCTACTACTCGCATTACATACTTTGGTGTACCAAGCTTGATCATAGCCTCAACTATTTTGTTCCACCTCGCTGAGTTGAAAGCAGTGATTTTTTTCTCTTTGGCGGCTCTTGCTATGCCCACCACCATGTTGACTGCATCAGTCGTCGACCTTGCTCTTCTGAACCGGAAGTGCTTATTCGACAGGCCACCTACCTTCAAAATCTCTTCTGCGGTTAAAGGGGGAACCTTTTCTGAGTCCACCTGAAGGAGGGGTAAGGCAGCTGGTGGCTATATTGGGCTCGAAAATAAGGTAAGAAGGACTTTTCGTGTGGAAAACTTTATGCACTAGGACCAATGCAGCGACATCAACAAAACAAAAGAAGTCACAACCTAGTAGGGAGTTTCGTACACTAGACACAGGGAGCCATAGAGGAAGTGTGGAATAATAAGAGCTTTGACAAGCGAGAGCCGAATAGACGATGATAAAATACTACCACAGAGCCTAAGGCTAAGAACATAGTGAAACAGAGAGCAAAGCAGCGAAATCAAACAAGTGAATTCCTGTTAACGCGCGCATAGTGCTGCAGTATGCTCCACTAGAAGCAGATGGCAATTATATGTTCTTAGCCTAAGTCTACATAACTACATAGGCTTTGGAAAGCATGTGTGAGCCATGTTTTGCAGCTACATAGTTTAAAATTAATGGCAAACGAGGAGAAATTTCATCCAAGCCAACGCTATTGGAGGACGTGGGCAGCAATATTTTAAGAAGTTCAGATGAGTCCCCACATCGGAAGCTAAAGCCATCAGAACTAAGAGAATCAAAGTTGCTGACTGACGATAAATACCCACAAACAACGATTTTTGTCAGTTTCCTTGAACGTGGTTATATTTGGCCTCAAGGGGGGAAACCTTCAGGCCACGGCCTGCCGACGGCCTGTATGTAAAAGTGGACCCTTTAGATAGGCTCGGCAGAAATTGTGGTTTCCCGGACCTAGGAACATAGATGGAAACGACGGGATCGAAGACTGAGATCATAGACAACCCAATAAACGGGGTTAAACAGCAATTGATGACTACTAGCTGCTGGTAGAAGAAGTCTTTTATATCTCTAAGAGGACTTGGCCCACTTACAACAAGAAAGAAAGATGGGCCTCCTAAACAGACCACGACGAGATATTGGCAGAATTACGGCAATCATCACGGGAAGTTGGTCCACACTGGCAAGATGGGTATCCCGTACATCGTTTGTTGCCAGAGGCGCGTGGGGACTTACGAGGCGAAAAGACTTGTTCACTCCCTATATAAATGCCTGGCGTTAGCTAAAAGCAGCGCACACTA
This sequence comes from Thereva unica, assembly GCA_949987705.1. Lineage (NCBI taxonomy): Eukaryota > Metazoa > Arthropoda > Insecta > Diptera > Therevidae > Thereva > Thereva unica. Next base: position 24,351,336 of record OX465285.1, on the reverse strand, counting down.
GGCAGTTACGTTCTTAGTTGAGCTTAGCGTGATAGCTTATCTTGCTAAGCGCCACTTGTTATGAAGCAGGTTTGTTGATTATTGTCTACAGTATTATTTAGAAATAACATCCTAGAAATCGGAAATATTATTTTTTATTGACTCCATAATGGTGGATGTATTTTTAACTAATAAAAAAAATGCACTAATATAAACAAAACCTCCTCTCTCGTCGTAAATATTATTTGCCATTCAATATTATACAGATTAAAAGAAATGCACCGACTTTATTTTTAACTCATATAATTACTTATTTCCTTTCAAGTGTTTATTCTTCAAAGATAAGAAATTGAATGCAGTTTGTTGGTCTTCTCTAAAACTCTTAATATTTTTTTACTTATCAGTTGTTTTTAAATTGCCTAGAGATAATCAAAAATACAGTGTCTCACCAGCGAACTCGGAATCGTTTTACATCATCAATATCACGTAAATTGTGCACCCTGGGGGTCATTTTATATTCTCTTGATAAATAATATAAAATCGAAGTAAAGCTGGTAGTCGTTACTCGTTACTTGGAGGAATTCGTATGAAAAACAATTGATAAACTTTTGATGATAACCTTGTGAGTTGTTTTGATATTTTCTTGTTTTATGTATCAACAGGATTTTAAAGTTAATATAAAGAAATCTCCGGTGAAAATTAGAGTATTTTGTTGCCAAGATTTCAATTATGGAGTATTGGCAATTTTTGTAATTATGAAATTTAATCGATTTTCTTTTATTCGTCTTTTTTTGTATGATAGTCTAAGCTCAGGTGTCACCCTTAGTACTCCTAGTACTTCATGTCGTATATGCCATGGTGCAATGACCAATAGTAAGCTTAGCTCGAAGGATAGAATATGTTAGGGGGATTCAAGGGTGTGTTGGAGAAAATGGCGATGAACCTTGCGTTTGAACTCTTGGGTGTTGTATGAGTTCGGGAATACTGTCTTTTGAAGGTTGTTCCACAGACGAGTTGTTCTTGTTACAAACGAATTTCTAGATCGTAGTGTGCGCGAAGATAAGGGCTGTAAGCTGTGTTACGTCTTATTAAGTATGCAGCGTCTTTTTAAAACAGCTATGGTCATTACAGGGCTTGTATTACACAGCCGACATGATTTTTGATGTTTTGATTAAGACGAGCGTTCTGATCTCATTGGGGTACGCTGATTCCGAATATGAATTTGAGTTTGGGAACTTGGGAGATTTTGTTGTATGAAGGCGAAGAATTCATACCACGTTTATTTCCGTGTGAAGCTAGGCGATCAGGACAAACCTTGGGCTCCATGCAGAGTATGCTTTCAGTGCGTCGAGTTACTGAGAAAATGGACAAAATGTGCTCGAAGCTCTTTCCCTTTTGGCATTCCTATGGTGTGGAGGGAACAAAAAATCATGGAGAATACTTATTTTTGCTCCGGTGATGTCAAGGGTGTCACCTCGAAAAATAAATAGTACAAATAGGGTGTCAACACGAAAAATATATAGTAGGATCCTGAATAGTCTGCTAAAAGACCTGTGTCCTGTTTCAACCTGGCGTTGGAGAAAGTGACCCGAGATTACCTACCTTGGGTCACAATAGTAGCAGCCGACAATATTATGGAACCAGAAAAACGCGCACGACTGCTAAAAGCCAACAAAGCCTACTATAGCTTGTCAAGGTTCTTTAAATTCAAGCATCTAACCAGAACGTCTAAACTTTTACTATATAAGACGCAGGTCTTACCGGTTCTTATATATGCATCCCAAACGTGGGTGCTTAGCAAAAAGCACTCAAACTTCTTGGGCGGTTTCGAGAGGAAAATACTTGGGAGGATTGTTGGCCGCGTATGTGAGAAGGACGATTCCGGAGACTCTACAATGACAAGATCTACGAGCGCTATCGCGACATAGATGTTGTGAAGAAAATAGAGCTCGGTAGGCTCCGGTGCGCTGGGCATCTAGCTCGTATGGGTGAAGATGAGCCTGCTCAGAAAGTTCTCTGCGGTAAGACCTATGGGGTGCGACAGCGAGGGAGGCCCAACCTTCGCTGGAGGGATGGCGTAGACCAGGACGCTTAGGGATGCCAAACTGGATGACATCGGCTCAAAATCGAGACCGGTGGAGAGAACAGTTGCGAGAGGCCAGGACCAGATTCCGGTTGTAGAGCCGTTCAAGAAGAAGAAAAGACCTGTTCCACATGGACCTGATATTCCTGTTCCTGCGCCTTTTGCTCCGTTCATCCATGAAACTTCAGATGAAAGTCAAAATGAAAAAACCGATGAAGACGAACAATTTGATTTTGACATAGAACAACCTCAACAGTTTGTCCAAGCCGAATTAAATGACTTGGTAAGTGACTTGGGCCTGTCGAAGGATGCTGCACAGATCTTAGGATCAAGATTTAAAGACAAGAATCTGTTGACTCCGGGAACAACATTTTCGTGAAAATCTTCAACTATTGAAAATATGAAAATCTTATGAAACTCTTCAGCTATTACTAAACAAAATAGAGTTTGATGAATATAATTGGCAGCTATGTGGAGACCGCAGTCGGGATTCATAAAGTATCCGTGTTTCTTGTGTGAGTGGGAGCGAGTCACATTACGCGAAGAAAGAATGGCCAGCAAGAGATCGACTCATACCAGTACACAAAAATGTGCAGCGTGATGCATTAGTTGATTCAAGGATAATTATTTGGCCCCCTCCCCCCCCCCCCCCCCCTTCACATCAACTGATGAAACAGTTTATGAAGGCTTTAAATAAAGAAGATGACTGCTTTAACTACCTGGGCGAAAAATTTCCTGCATTTTCTGAAGTGAAATTGAAGGAAGGAATTTTTGTAGGTCCTCAAATTCGAACCTTGAAATTCGACAGATTGTTACACAATACGATGACCCACGTTGAATCTTCAGCAAGGAGTACTTTCGTAAAGGTCATGGACGGTTTCCTTGGAAAAAACAAGTCTCCAGACTACAAAGAAATTGTTACCAACATGGTTCAAAATTATAAAAATCTGGGGTGTAACATGAGCGTTAAACTCCATTTTCTAGATTCCTATCTGGACTACTTTCCTGAAAATCGGGGCTGCCAGCAAGAAACAAGGAAAGAGGTTTCACCAAGATATAAAGGAGATGGAGAAACGTTATCAAGAAAGATGGGATGCTACAATGATGGTGTACTACTGCTGGACATTGAAGAGGAACTCACCGACTAAAATAAAACAAAACGTATTTTTCAGGGAAAAAGGGAGATTTCATTAAAAAAAAACAATGCTTGTGTAATGCACCCATGACAACTATATTTTTCAATGAATCTTTCCGTGTGTATCATTGTTTTAATAAATGTTTTCTCAGTATTTACAGTAGTTTAAATGAAAATTTGCAAAATAATATTTACACTTCTTCAAAACCTGACGTGCTGAAAAAAACTAATCACAGACTCGTGATCAGCATACCCCAATTACTACAATACACCAATCAGATTTGAAACACTTTTTCGTGAAAAAAATGTAGGCCTGTGCTATTAGACCAACTATTACACAAATTTAGGCTATTACCAAATTTTCAAAACTCGAAATTCCAAGTGGAAGTTTGGTTTTACTTAGAAAATTGAAAGATACCCCGGATGTTGAAGAAAGATACCCCGGAAGTCTCGGTCTGTATCTTGAGAGAGATCCTTGAGGATCAGCCTGATATGGACGAATCAATAGCTTGTGGAAGGATATCGTAGAGCAGGACGTCTAGAGCTTAGGAGAAAACAGTTGCGAGAGGCCAACACCGGATCCTTATTGTAGCGCTGTTAAAGTAAGTAATTTTCATCATAAATATCACTCATTCTTCATTAAATTTTTACTTTTTTTTAGAAATAAAATGTTTGTTCGATTATCTTTCATAATTTCCCCCATTGATGGACTACGTTTTGAAGCAAGATGTTTGTATTCTCTATCGTACAACTGAGACCTGAAATGTCCCCTACCTACAATGCTTCTATCTCGAAAATCAATCTCATTAGCATAAGCCCATTTCGTATACCTTGAATTTATTTATTACAAGGCTTTAACTAAACATTTATGCCAAAGAATTGCAGAACCGATCTTCACTCTTCTTGATCACAGATCCTCGCATTTCCATCTCTAATATCATGCGCGTCTACCAAGTAGTACCTATTCTGACACTCTACTACTTTTACTGGTCACACCGCATAGAAGCTCTACTCAACCCAGAAGCAGAGGGGCTAGATACGATTGCGAGCTTGGCTTAAAGCCACATTTATCTCTCAAACTCAGTTCGGTTTAAACCTTTGACGAGTCGCTAGCTTGTTTCACTCGTTCAATAACAATCCGGTTTCGCAACACGTGGGTACTTGATTGACATTTTCCGGTTTTTTTCCTTCCATATCAGTGAAAAGTCTTCAGTGAGTTGAATTCTTTATCTATAGATCGCTTGTGCAAAAATAAATTGGTGCTTCTAGTTTAAAAGAATTAATTCTTAACAAAGTGCATTTGATTTTGTGAATAGAGCCCCCAAATTAAAATAAAAAATGTCTGGCAAAAAAGTTTTAGTGATCGGAAGCGGAGGACGAGAACATGCGATTTGCTGGAAGCTTTCACAGAGCAAAAATGTTGATCGGATCTATGCTCTTCCAGGCAGCTACGGGATCAGTGCAGTAAACAAAGTTGAGAACTTAACTAATGTGGACGCTAAGGACTTTAAGGTATTTTGTAATATGAGATCATACTATGTAAAGTAAATACAAGAAACTATGAGAAGATAAGATCAAGTTGAATTAATAGTTTGTACTAAATTGAGACATAATAGGAGTATTTGGTTTATAATAGAAATAAGAAATGTATGTATGTTATTATCAACTTACCATAGGTTATGTAAGTTAGAATATGCAGGTTTTGTGAGTTCATTGCCATAGCTTTTGGTTCTGCTTTTGGTTTTCAGTATCACAATCAAATACTGTCAATACTGTACGTTTGTACAAAATCGACTGCTTCTTTATAGCTTTCTGCTGGAGATTGTTCAATTAATTGGGTTAAATGTTGGCGTTGAGGATATTTTTTATACTTTAGGCCGAAGGTCAGGATACATACCAGGCATATTGATAGCATTATCGCAGTTTCTAATATCTATTTCTGTTTTGTTTAATATATCCAACATTATACTATATAGATCTCCTAGTTTGTGCCTAAAATTTTGAAAAGCAAATACAGCTAAATTATCATATTTTAAACCTACGGTTAGCTGAGCTAATTGTGATAGGAGGCGACGAAGATAGAATAGCATTTCAATTCTTCAATTATTCGTTTAATAATTATTTCAAGTGCATACATTGTTCATATGTGAATGCGGACAAGCACAATATTCGATCTTTTCCAGGGGTTCCGTATTGTGCCTTGAAAAGGATTAAACTTAGCTATTAATTTCATGGGTATTATGATATGTTTATTATTTTCTGTTAATCTAAATTTTTCGGTATATCTTCGAAAATCTAACCCAATGTAAGAGATCGAACACCTACAGCGACTTGTTGTAAAACATTCTACCTCCGATAAGACCTTGTACAGGCTTTCTGTTTTTATAGAACCGTTAAAAGTCGGCAAATATTTCTCATATAATCTACATTACTTTCTGAGTAATCTACATTCCATCCATCCAATGGCGCTACAGCCCAAATCGAGCCTTGGCCTCCTCTAGGGCATTTCTCCAAGTTTGACGGTCCCTTGCAGCATGTCTCCAGTTCCGGATGTTGAGCATTGACTCTGCGTCAGCCGTCACAGAGTCTATGCATCTCCTCCTGTAGTACAGCTCCTAGAGATTTCTTCTGCAAAAAAAATTGTAGTTGAATGAAATTTGGAATGGTGGGAGTTTAGCCATTGGAGAAAAGGTAACCGTTGAGTTCCGGGCCGTACTTCGTGAAAATCACGAGAAAATCCGATTGAAAGAATTTTCCGACGCTTTCCCGACCGTAGCTCGGAAAAACGTCGAAATTGGAAAAATGTTAAGAAGACAAAATTAAAGCTATGAAAATTCTCAGAAATAGTTTTTCTGTAAAAAAAATGATATTTTGACTCATAACTCTGGAAGTTGGTGGTGTAGAACCTTCGCTTTTACAGTTTAGATAGGTGGGAGTATTCTGCGTATACTGCTACCTAATTCATGGAAGTAGGTCATCGGGTTACCAAAATACAGGGTGATATGTAAACCTCTATCAAAAAAATTTCAAAACGCCCTAGTGACCAAACCGTTACGATTTCTGCCCCCCTCCCATATGATTTTTTGTTCGTCTATCCAAAGCCTATCTACAGCCCGCCACATTGTAACTTGAGGTGGGACACCCTGCATAAAGAAAACAATATAAAAACAAAATAATTTTTCATATTTTTTTTCTTTACCCTCCATTTTCCGACCAAACGTGAGGTTTTCCGGGAAAAGCTTATATAACTTTTTTTGTTGAGAATTTTCATAGCTTTAATTTTGTCTTCTTAACATTTTTCCAATTTCGACGTTTTTCCGAGCTACGGTCGGGAAAGCGTCGGAAAATTCTTTCAATCGGATTTTCTCGCGATTTTCACGAAGTACGGCCCGGAACTCAACGGTTACCTTTTCTCCAATGGCTAAACTCCCACCATTCCAAATTTCATTCAACTACTATTTTTTTTTGCAGTTTTAGCGATTTTTTTACTCTGGAAACTGTACTACTGGGTCTACCTACTGGCCTACTTCCCGAAATTTCTGATGCCATAAGCCGTTTTGGGATGCGATTGTCCTCCATCCTGATCACGCGGCCGGCTAGTCTCAATCTGTTGATTTTTATGAAAGTTGAGAGTTGTGGGTCGTCAAAAATTTCATACAACTCGTTGTTGTATCTTCTTCGTCATATTCCATCCTCTCCGATTGGGCCTATTATGCATCTGAGAATTTTCCTCTCGAACCTGTTGACTAGTTCCTCTATGTCCTGGGTCATAGTCCAAGTCTCGCTACCATAACACAGTACTGGTCGTATTACTGTTTTGTAGAGTGAGAGTTTGTTTTCCTGTGCACAAATCTTGAGTGCAATATTTGTTTTTGGGCATAAAAGGCTCTATTAGCCAGTAGTATTCGTCTAGTTATTTCTTCTTTTTCTTCGTTTCTTTTTGTGATAGTAGACCCAAGGTAGACTGTTTTATCGACTACTTCTAGGTTATGTTCGTCGATGGTTATATTTCTTCCCATTCTAAATCGTCCTGCTCTGGTTTGTTGCATCACCTTCGTTTTTTCTTCGTTAATCTTCAGGCCTATGTCCTTTGCCGCCTCTTTTAATTCAACATAGACTTCTTTTGCTGCCAAAAAGGACCTTCCCACGATGTTTACGTCATTCGCATATCCAAGTAATTGTACCGACTGGGTAGCTATTGATGCACTTCGCTGGACTGACGTTTTCCTTATCACCCATTCTAGGGCCAGGTTGAAAAGCATGGGGGCCAGCCCATCTCCTTGTCTAAGCCCTTGACGTACTTCGAACTCCTCTGTTACAACATTTTGGATCCTTACTTTCGCCAGTGAGCTGTTTGTGGCGCATTTGATTAGTTGTACCAACTTTGAGGGGACTCCTATTTCCGATAAGATCTCGTATAGCCTCTCTCTGTTTATTGAGTCATATGCCTGTTGAAAGTCGACAAATATCTGGTATACATCTACATTCCTTTCCCAGGTTTTCTCCAGAATTTGCCTTAAGGTCAGCAGTTGGTCCGATGTTGACCTGTTTGTCCTAAAACCAGCTTGATATTCTCCTATAAGGCTTTCCGCTATAGGTTCCAGTTTTTGTTTCACAAGAATTGTGAAGATTTTGTAGCTGGTGCTGAGGAGTGAGATGCCTCTGTAGTTTTTGCAGTTTAATTTATCTCCTTTCTTGTATATTGGACATATAATCGCTTTCTTCCAGTCCTCTGGTATAACTTCTTCCTCCCAGATGGTGCATATGAGTTCGTGTAATGTTCGTAATAGTTGGGGTCGGCGCCAGGCGATTTGTTGCTGTTCTGCCTTTTTACAGCTTCCCGCACCTCATCCAGTGTTGGTGGTTCTATTGAGATGTTATCTTGGGGAATTACAAATGCCTCTGTCTCTGCATTCTCGTTTGATATGGAGATAGGATTCAATAGGTTCTGAAAATACTCTCTCCACCTTTCCTTTATCCTATTAGGATCTGCCAACAAGTTCCCATCTATGTCCTTGCAGATGTCCGTTCTTGGCTGGAACTTATTGGTGATCTGGCGAGTTCCTTTGTACGCTTGTCTAATTCTCCCTTCATTGAAGTCTTCCTGTATCTGTAAGATTTTCCTATTTAGATATTCCCTCTTCTTCTTTCTGCACAGCTTGTCTGCGATTTTTCTTTTTTCCTTGAAGACTTCCATCCTTGCTCTTGTTGGCCTTGCGATGTACTCTCGGTGGCTCTGGTTTCTTTCTTCAATTTAAGTAATCTACATTACTTTGCTTTAATGACAACAGCTGAAATACTTTTGACCTATTCGTCTTAAACTCACTAACTCCCTTGATAGCCGGTACGGCTGTCGAACGAGTAAGTCATAGGCGCAAATATCCGCACGTAAGTCACAGGCGCAAAGATCCAAAATGCAGTAACAGGAAATAAGGAAATCGTCAATCCAGAGAAGGGCGTCAATAGCAACACACTCTTTGTTTTATATGAAAGTCTAAGCTTACGTATCACCCTTTATACTACGAGTCTGCTATGTCGTTCACGTCCTGGTGCAATGCTTCTTTGTAAGCTTAGCTCGAATTATAAAAAAGGGCAGCTTAAGGGGAATCTGGTGAAAGGAGAAGGCGGTGAACCTTGCGTTTAAGAGTTTCTCTACAGCTTTCGATGACAAAGGACTAGCATGTCTAGTTGGTTTGTTGAGAGATCTGATAACCACAACACTAGATAATTGCCAGAAAATTGAAGACTATGTCAATAAGATAATGACAACAGCTCACGAATTGAGAAAAATTGGTTTTACAGTAAACGATGAATGTCTAGGAACCCTGTTAATGGCCGGTTTTCTCGGGATGTATCAACCTATGATAATGGCGATTGAGTGCTCTGGTGTGGCTAGTACAGCTGACTCTGTAAAGACTAAGGTTCTTCATGATATAAGAATCTCTGACTTTGCCGCACTTTATGTTAATAAAGGCATAGGAAATCAATTACAGCCTGCCAAAGAAGCTACTGATAAAGTTACTAAAGGTCCGAGGTGCTTCGCATGTGTAAATAAGGGCACATAAGTAAATATTGTAGGAATAAAAAGCAGAAACAAGTCTAATGAAAACTCTGGTTATGTGACTGTGTTTTCTGTAACAACTTCAATCTATAAAAGTGGCTGGTATATCGATTCTGGAGCATCAATGCATATGACAATGAACCGTGACTGTGCTCTACGATGAAACTATACCTCCGATGTGGCTGATAACAACTATTATAAAAGCTTGTGGAAAAGTAAAAATGGAAAAACGAAGACAAGGTACAAAATGCCGAAGAACATGGCTAACCAATAACCTTCTCTCTGTAAGCCAAATAATAAATAACGGTTATCAAGTTCAATTTGACATACAAGGTTCCGTTAACTAGGAAATGGCGAGCAAGTGGCATTATGCAAAAATACACACAGTATTTCAGTATACCTATCTGTTATAAAAGAAAATGATGCTTACCTAAGGCAAGGGGAATTACACCTCAGTCTACCAGGCGGAAATGCTTGCTCTGCTGCACGCGCTGGATCACATAAATGATGGTCAGGTGCAGGGAAGAAGTATCCTTATAGCACTGGACAATCAGACTGTGATTAAGCGCATGAATCAGACAGAGATTAATGCGTCTCTGGCGTTGGAATGTGTCCAAAAACTGAACAGGTGTGCGAAACAAAACAACGTGACGCTAGCTTGGGTTAGAGGACATACAGGCATCGATGGGAACGAAAAGGCTGACAACCTGGCAAAACAGGGGTCAACCTCGGAATTCTGGGGACCGGAGCCATACTCTGCCATTGGCAGAGGGTTGGTAAGGAACTGCATCGAGAAATGGGTCGCTGAGGAACACCGGAGACGGTGGGACGCTATGACCACGTGTAGTTAGGCTAAGATGGTGCTTACGTTCCTGATTACCGTAGCCAGAAGAAGGATCCTACATATGCAAAGGAGAACCCTCAGATGGTTGGTGGCACTGATTACAGGACACGGATGTTTCAGGTATCACCTAAAAAGAATGGGAATTCTGGAGGATGACACCTGTCGGATGTGCCTGGAGGAACCTGAGACGGCCGCACACATAGTGTGTCACTGCCTGGCGGTGGCGAGAAAAGGGGCTGCCATAACTGGACTCCATTGGATGGAGGACATGAGGCAGACTCCCTTCAATCAGCTCAATCAGCTGCTTGCGATAACTAGGGGAGTCGAAGCAAGGGAGCAATGGGACAACCCACTGCAACCCCAATAAGATGACTCTAGGCAGAGGGACGAAAAGGGACCCGCAAATAGTGGTCTGATTCGGTATCCCTCGAAAATCTATATTGTACCTAAGGCACCAGAAAATGGCAGACTTGAACTTGGGAAATTATCAGATAAAATTGGAATTGAACTCGAGAATGAAGGGAAAGTAATTTGCATATGTTGTCAAGAAGGAAAGCAAACAAGAAATCCATTTTTATCAGAAGGTTTGTGAGCAAAAGCCAAGCTCGAAGTTGTTCACTCGGACGTGTGTGGACCAATGGAGATTTAATCCCTTGAAGGAGCTCGATATTTCGTTATTTTGTTTGATTGATGAGTTATTGTATATACACATTAAAGAAGACATTTACATGACACCACCCCAAGGATTGGAAGCTCAATCAAAACTAGCATGTAAACTAAATCGTTCACTTTATGGTCTAAAGCAAGCACCAAAGAAACATGAATTTGATAACTTACTAAAGAAATTTGATTTTAAAAATAGTCATACAAATAAATGTGTATATTGGAAATATATACAATAACATATTTGTTACTATATGTTGAGCCGCGTCTCCACCAACCGAACATGTTCGCCGAACAGTGTTCGACAGACATTTGTGATGTCCGCCGAACATTGTTCGGTGTTGTAGCGAACATTGATTTGAGAGCTATTGAAAATGTTCGTCGAACATGTTTGGGAACCGAATGTGGAATGTTTGTTCGTTTTTATGTTCGCGAACACTGTTCGGCAAACATGTTTGGTTGGTGGAGACGCGGCTTTGATGATCGTCTTCTACTGTCAAGTTCTAAACATACACTGGGCAAAGTTATGTGTGAATTAAAAAACAATTTTGAAATTAAACAGTGCAAACCGAAGAATATTGTAAGTTTACAAATTGAGAAGTCTGAAGGACATATATTTATAGTCTATATAATCCAAATATATAGGCTTTTATATAAATTTGATATGCCAAATGATAATTGCAATAACATTCCAGTTGATCTTCATACTTCACTGATAAAGAGCACAGATAAGATATATGATAAGAGTATTCAGTACAGATAAGCTATGGGGTAACAGCCGAAAGGACTGCTCACCAATTTTAATGGCACCAATTCGTTCTATAGGTTGCAAACCTTGTTTCAGTGACATCTATACACGTCAAAAAAAATAATAATTGCAATTTTGATGATTTTTCACTTTTTAAATGCTTTTTTTGATCAATTTCAAATAACTTGTTACAAAAGCCGAAGTTCTCTACCCTCTTTCAGGAACAAGAGCAGTTATATTGGTGACCATAGGGTGTTAGGGTGCTGTTAATCATAATACTCAGTAGACCAGTTCTCGTTCAATTGTGCAGGCCAAGCAGTAATAGACGTTCTTATTACTTAGTTGGGGGACCGCTTGGTATAATGACACTCACGTTTCGAATGGCCAATTACAAATGCATTCACATCTGTAACAGAGGCATGAATGCCTCTGGCTGGCGCATTTCTAGATTTTCTTGTCTGCAGCGTGAGCATGCATACCATTTATTGTCGATGCGCGTTAGTTTTCAAAAAATTAATCAACTAAATTATTTTTACTTGTGAAGTAAGCTACATAATCAGCCGAAAATCGAGTAATGAATACGCCAAGGCAGAAATGTCAACAAAGTATTCATCGATTCTCAAGCAATCTAGTACTTTTGAACGAGTAAAAATTGAGTAATTTTCTTTCGTTCTACTCATGAGTATTTAATCTTCTTCTTCTTTGACCCGTTAGCTTATTCTTTGATTCGTTAACGGATACGCTGCTGTCGGTGCCGCTTTGAAAAATGCGGTTTCTTGCCTAGTTTCTGCGGTTTCCCGTTTTCTGGTGAATTCGGCAGGTCGACCACCCTCCTCCTTTCACACCCTGGGCTGGTGCCAGGCGAGGGCGGAGTTTAGAGTATTTAATCTAATACTCTTCACCGATTCCGTATCTCAGGGGTTAGAAATAGATATAGAAAAATATATAGAGAGACCGACGAGAAACTACAATACGGAGAAATAAGAAGAAAAGTAAATGGAGATGTAAATTAGTATGGCCCCTTTTAGACGGGCGGACACCGAACAGACAAAACCAAGATAAATAGAAACTAAGGTATGGGACAAACATTTTGACAGTTGATAATGACGTCACATTGTTCAGTATTCAGTAGAAGAAATACATAACAACAAAATTTTAAAATTGAATTTAAAAGTGAATAAAAATAATACTATATATTATGTTATGGTTTTATTTAATTTCTTCTACTTGTTTTGTTCTTTCTCGGACTGTAAAACGTTTCGTTTTGTCAGACAAGGAGGCTCGATATTTAGTTTCGAAAAGAACGATTGGGAGTTAAGTTGTACTAAGAGCAACAGCTCTGCTCACAGCATCTCAAACTACGAAACATTTCTTTGAAGTATTATCAATTTTTGATTCTGATAACTGACGAATGGTTTTTAATTCATTATTGCGATGTAAATCATTTATTTCCATTTACAAATTTTCTGGAGTCAACTTGGAAGCAACTTTAAAGGGAAATGAATATTTAATATTTTGTTATTCTAGTTACTAGATAGTATTTTAACATGATTCTAATCTTATCTGCAAGTATATTTACAAACTAATAATTTAAGTGTTTAATTTATGCTATTTCAACCCACCATGTTCTATTTCTCCCATACAGGCCATCGCTAACTGGTGCCAGAAAAGTAAGATTGATCTAGTCATTGTAGGCCCAGAAGATCCACTAGCAAATGGAATTGGCGACGAACTAAGAAAAGCCAACATTAAATGTTTCGGTCCAGGAAAACAAGGGGCCCAAATCGAATCCGATAAAAAATGGGCAAAAGATTTTATGATTCGTCACAAAATCCCAACAGCTCGATATGAATCCTTTACAGAAACAGCTAAAGCCAAAGAATTTCTGAAAAGGTATAACTAATAGATTATTTCATTAACACATTACTCTATTTTCTTACCTTTATTATTCCAGTGCATCATACGAAGCTCTTGTGATAAAAGCTAGTGGTTTAGCAGCAGGAAAGGGCGTAGTTGTTGCAGCAAATGTTGATGAAGCTTGTTGCGCTGTTGATGAGATTCTGGGACAAAAAAAATATGGTTCGGCAGGTGATGTTTTAGTCATCGAAGAAAAACTGGTTGGAGAAGAAATATCCGTTTTGGCTTTTGTTGATAGTAACACAGTTCAAGTAATGTTGCCATCTCAAGATCATAAACGATTGAAGGAGAATGATGAAGGTCCAAATACAGGTGGAATGGGTGCATACTGTCCTTGCCCATTGATATCTAGCTCAGATCTTGAAAAAGTCAAGAAAGACGTACTACAACGAGCTGTAGATGCGCTTAGAAAAGAAGGCATTCAGTATTGTGGAGTTTTATATGCTGGACTTATGCTTACTCCAGATGGGCCGAAGGTACTTGAATTTAATTGCCGATTTGGTGATCCAGAAACGCAAGTAATACTGCCGTTGCTTACATCCGATTTGTATGAAGTAATGTTGGCTTGCTGTGATAATAAGCTTAGTAATATCAGTTTAAGCTGGAAGACGGATGTGAGTGCTGTTGGAGTGGTTATGGCAAGCGCTAAATATCCAGAATCTTCTACAAAGGGTTGTGTTATAAAAGGTAGGTTATCTTACTCTAAATAAAACTTAAAAGACTAACATTAAATTCCCTTCCAGGCATTCCCGCAAACACTGAATCTCAAATCATCTTCCACAGTGGTGTGGCAATTAATAGCAACGGAGATTTAATAACAAACGGTGGTCGTGTCTTGATAGCAGTTTGTCTAAAAAATGATCTCAAGCTCGCTGCAGCAGAAGCAACAAAAATTTGTCAAAGTATTCAATTTTCAGGAGCGGGCGCTCAATTCCGCACAGACATTGCGAAAAAAGCCTTCAAATTGTAATTTTTTAAAAAAATGTGCTTAATAAATAAAATAAATATAAAAAGAGTTTTCATTTTATAAATCATAGATTATCACTCTCCTACAAAGACAGCGGGGTCGATATCGATGCTGGTGATGATCTTGTTCAAAGGATAAAACCTCTTGCTAGAGGCACTTGCCGTAATGGGGTCATCGGCGGAATAGGTGGCTTTGGTGGCTTGTTTAATTTGAACGAGGTTCATCCATAATCCTTTTTCTTCATTAATATTCTTTCTAACTATTTATTTATAGCTTCCTTACAAAAATCCCATACTATGTGAAGTAACTAGTGGTGTTGGAACTAAAATGAAGCTAGCACTTGATTTTGAAATGTATGAAGGCATTGGACAGGACTTGGTTGCAATGTGCGTAAACAGCGTATTGGAATCAGGTGCTGAACCAATAGCCTTCCTGGACTATATAGCATGCGGGAAATTGCAAGTTCCGATAGCTGCACAAATAATCAAAGGTATTTCTGAAGGATGTCGTGATGCTAATTGTGCCTTGTTAGGTAATAGTAATTCAATACATAATGTTACTGAAGAAATAGCATGATGAATTCTTTCAATAACAGGCGGAGAAACTGCTGAAATGCCATCTGTTTATGAAGTTGGGAAATATGATATGGCTGGTTATAGTGTTGGTGTACTGGAAGAAGGCCGGGATCTTCCGAAATTTGATAAGTTTATGGAAGGAGATTTGTTGATAGGTTTACCATCATCTGGTTTTCATTGTTCTGGATTTGAATCGATTTATGAGTTGGTGCAGAAGTTAGGACTTGATTTGAATGCTGCTTGTAAGTTCGATAGCATCACAAAAACAATAGGTAAGTTAGTTTAAAGGATTTTTAGAGTGAACACTTTTTGGAAAACCTGGATAAGGCTAGAAAAGTCGGGGAATTTTCTTTGAAATTATTTTTTATGAAAAATGTAATGAATCTCTACAGTGGAATTTATCTGCCATTCTCAAGGCAATAGTAGAGATCCACAAAATAAATGAACGTCGTGAAAATTTTGGGAAAAGGAATGTTCGTTCCGCTCGTGCCGAAGAACTCGAAATGATCGTAGTCAGAAGTATCGGAATTACATTGGAAATTGGAATTGCCACCCTCCCCAAAAGAAGGCGACTTTCTCCGTTTGATGATCAGCACCGCTTCAGTTTTGGGCTCAGCAAGCTTCAGCCAAACGCGCTCTAGTCACGCTTTTATTTCACGGATCGCTTCGTTCGCATACAATTCGATGTTATCTGGGCGATTTCCTGCGATAACTACCCCGATGTTATCCGCGAACCCGATCGTCACTGCTTCCCTTAGAATACGAAGCCCCCAACACATCATTATGTATTGCGATCCGGAGAGAGGGCCCAGGACGGAACACCGCATGTTGCCCCGAACACCTTCAGACCATCTTCCGAATCACAATGAAGCCATCTACTCTGAAGGCTAGGGTGCCTAGCTTGATCAACGCCTCAAATATTTTGCTGCGCTTCGCTGAGTTAAAAGCATTTTTTACGTCGCTTATGCTAAAAGCTTGTTCGGCTTCGGTAGGAGCACGAGTTTCTGCCGTTTCCAGCGCTCTGGGAAGATCCCCTCTCTCAGGCACGCTGTGAAGACCTCAGCGAACCTCTTTGACACTATCGTAGCTGCTAGTTTCGCCGCTTTATTTGGTATGCCATCCATGCCAGGCGCCTCTAGAACCTCCTCTGCGGTTATCGCAAGTACCTCTTCTGGGTCCACCTGAAGGATGGGTAGATCGGCAGTGCGTACGTTCTGTGGAACAGGACACACACTTTACTCTGGAGCAGCGCAGGGCAGGTGATCTGCGAAGAGCGATTACCCTTGACCACTCAAATAGCCATTTTGTAGGCTCTGCTCCAGAGGTCCGGGTCTGCTTCTCTGCACAATCTTTTGAAGTGCTCGAATTTACTTCTAGCGATGGCCTTGTTCAGCCTTTTCCTCGCTACCTTATATCTCTTAAGGAGTTTATAGAAATCCGGACGGTTTTGATTTCTCTGAGTTCTCCTTTTCGCTTTCAGGCAGGCCCTTCGGCATTCGTCGATCTCGGTTGCGGGCGCGCCGTGGCATGGAGGCGTCACATGCCTGTTTTACTGAATCTTAGATTCGTTCTGACCATTCCCTAGCACCTCCTGCCGACCTCACATCATGCAGGAATATTTCCTCGAACACTTTTGCGTCGTTTCTTAACGGCCCAGTAGTTCCGCACCTAGGGTTCCTCACTCCTATACCCTGACCCACGTCGAAGATGATAGCTTGGTGGTCGCTAGGCGTGTACACATCGCCACTGAATCACGTCCAATCGCGAGAATGCTTCTAGGAGTATGCGCCCCCTTGCGTTCGTTTGTCCACTGCCCCATTCGATAGTCTAAGCTCTGAGGAGTGGCCGATCGTCGTCAGATTTGCGACATCCTTGAATACTTATCTCTTGTTTACAAAAGCTTTTTGGAGGTTATTTTAACGTGAACTTATTAAAGAAGTCGTCCCTGCAAAGCCTTTCTGTGCAAACCATGAGGGAACCATCCCTGATCGACGTGTTTCTTTCCAATGATATCAACTCATAATCTTTCTGAACCAAATCTCCCTTCTTAGTTACTTGGATCACGATATTATTCGTGAGCCAAAGCTTTTCTATTGATTCCTTTCAAGTGACAACTCTGCCTTAACGTGATTTCTCCAATGTTGATCGTGTTAAACTCGTACGCAGATCTTTTTGCCTAGCCTAGGTAATATTTTTACCATGATTGACGTTGATGATAAAGTTGCTGAATTTGATAGGTTACTGGTCAGCTTATATGATGAGTTCGTACCTCTGAAGTGCAAAATACTTGCCGTTAAATCTAAGTCTTGGTTTCTTCTTTTCTTCTTTGTGCCCCTTTAATCCCTCATGGGACATAGGGCGGAAACAGTTGCCCTCCAGCGGACTCTGTTTTGCGCGACAGCTCTCAGCTCTGACCAGGATCTCCCAGTTGTTGCGGCCTCTGCTAGTAGGGTCCTCCTCCACGTTGTTCTAGGTCTTCCAACTCGACGGGATCCTTGCGGGTTCCAGTCAAGGGCCTGTTTGGCTAGGTTTTCGTTATCGCGTCGCAAGGTGTGGCCAACCCAATTCCATTTCCTTCGCCTGATTTGGTCGTCTATCCTTTCTTGGCCGGCACGGCGCCATAGTTCTTCGTTTGAAATTCTATCCTGCCAGCGGATTTTTAGGATACGACGCAGGCATCTGTTGATGAAGACTTGTAGGCGCCCTGTGATGAATTGGGTGACTTTCCATGTTTCGCAACCGTACAAAAGAACTGCCTTAACGTTGGAGTTGAACAGCCGCAATTTGGTGTTAGTTGAGATCTCCGTTGATCTCCATATGCGGAACAGGCATGCATATGCGCCTCGTGCTTTATTTATTCTGGAACTGACGTCTTCTTCTGCACCGCCATTTTCGGTAATAATGCTACCGAGGTAGCAGAATTTATCTACCAGTTCCACGTCACGGTTATTCAGCGCAGTTCGTTCAAGTGTGTTTGCATTTATCCGCATTTCTTTGGTTTTGTTCGGATTCAGCCTTAAGCCTGCTAGACTACTTTCTGTTGCCAAATTGTTTAACATGTTTTTTAGCTCCTGATGTCTGTGGGCCAGCAAACAGATATCATCCGCGTAGTCGAGGTCCTTAAGGCGATCTAGCAAACCCCATTGTATGCCGCCTGTTCTACTATCTAGAGCGCCGACAAGAATGTCATTTATTACTATAAGAAATAGTAATGGCGAAAGTAGACATCCTTGTCGTACTCCTGAATTCACCTCGAAGCTGTCGGATAATTTTCCATTATGGAGAACTCTGCATTTGGAATTGTTGTAAAGGGCTTTTATCAATTCTATTATTTTATCAGGCAGTCCACGTCGCCGTAATGCCTGCCATATAAAGCTCCTATTAACCGAGTCGAACGCTTTCTCATAATCTACGAAAGCAAGGTAAAGGGGGGATCGGAATTCAGTAGACTGCTCCACTATGATTCTCAAGGTGTTAATATGGTCTATACATGAGCGGCCCTTCCTGAATCCGGCCTGCTGCCTTCTAAGCGTTCGGTCTACTGCCTCTCTTATCCTTGATAATATAACGTGGGACAGGATTTTACCCACAGTAGATAATAGACAGATGCCTCTCCAGTTGTCGCATATTGTTAGGTCCCCCTTTTTGGGTATTTTGACTATGATACCTTCCGTCCAATCCTCCGGAAAGGTACAGGTGTTCCATGCTATTTCCAGGATTGGCTGAAGCGCATCTGCTATGAGGCTTGAATCGGCTTTCAACAATTCTGGCGGGATGCCATCTTTTCCAGCTGCTTTACCATTGGCCATCGCATGAATTGCGGTTACTATTTCCGTCTTGGATGGGGCCCGGGTGTTGATTCTTATCGGCTGTGCATTGTTGCTGTTTTCCTGAGGTTCTTGTGCAAGTGAACCATTCAGGGCGGCGAAGAAGTAATCTCTCCATCTTTGGAGTTGCTCCTCGTCGCTGCGCAACAGCCTTCCATCCTCACTCTTAACGGCATGTTTTTTAGTAGAGTGCTTTCCCGAGAGCTGTTTAGTAATTTGGTACAGCACTTTACTGTTGCCTGTGTTTGCCAAGTCTTGGTTTACTGCGGAAATAAAATCGCTTATTGTTGAACGTGAATTTTTTAATCGCTGGTCCAAAAAAGTTAAAAGTGCTACTGCCATCCGGAACAATGTCGTACAAACATTAAGGAGGCTAAGAGAAATGCTTATGCTCGTTAGTTTGATCCTTCGCTTCCTGCCAAAACTGTCTGGAATAACTTACGTTTCTAAGGCGTGCATTTTAAAAATGAAACTGCGCTTTATAATTTATGTCCTTAAGCGTGGTCACCCTGATTTTAGATTCTTTGTAGCTCTGCCCGGGTGATAGGAAAATCGTATGTAGTGGAGTGGGTTCGTCGTAAAATCCTCCATTATACGCTTGTGCAAAATCGTCTCCATTGTTTTCAGGAGAAAAGGTGAGAGGCTGAATCTATCTTCTAATCTTCTAACCGCTTTGGGTATAAAGAGCACCTTAGCCTCTACAGGACCTCATAATATGGGCCAGCACGAAGCTGCCCCGAAATAGGGGCAGCGGGATTGGTAGGATCTCTTCCAAACCCTTCTGAAGGAGAGCCGGGAAAAGTTGATCTTTGATTAACGCCATTTTGGCGTGGATAGCAAAGTGTTCGGACGTGTGCTGATCCGGTCCGTAAAACACGCCGCGTTAAAAAAAATATATATATATATAAAATAAAATCCAATTTTTTTTTTTTTTTGGTGTGAAAGTGGAAACATCAACGTCCACAAAAAAAAAAAAAAGTGTAAAGCGAAGGCCTCATCACCCTTCCAAAGACAAGCGACCGAGGAACATCACAAAGTAAGTTCCCTTTGCTCCCTACCCTCACTCGATCCACGGACCTGCAAGTGTCGCGCCCAAAATCTGTCGGTCGATGAAATTTGCCCCGTTTCAAAAGGCATAACACTTTAACGCAGGCAGATTTCATTGACTCTGATGGTTGCGACGGTTGTAATTCCGGGAAATATCAATAAGAATGTGGCGAATGAGCCCGCGCAACCGAAGTCCCGTTACAGGTCATGCTTTGTTATTGACTTTTGTAACATTCGTGGACTTCATGCGAATTTCTCTTTTGTTGAGTGCCACTTATCTAATTATAAACCCCCAATCTTCGCACTGAGTGAAACCCAAATATCACCCGATAATAACTTAGGTCATTACCAGGTGTCGGGATACACTTTAGTGCACAATCTCTCCCCCCATAGGGGTACTGCCATCTATGTTAGGGATGACGTGGCTTATTATAAAATATTTTCAAGCACGACTTCAGATTTTAATTATCTTTGGATTAAAATCATTTTCAAAAGCCACGTCATATTCTTCTGCTTCCTATACAGAAGTCCTAACATAAGTAACGAAGCCTCCATTTCATCATTTGATACTATTTCCGGACAAATCTCGGGATTGTTGTCGTCCAATCCTGAGTGTGAAATTATCGTTGCGGGTGATTTCAATGTTCATAACGCAAACTGGCTGACTTACTCAAATGGCACCAGTGTTTCTGGCAAGGACGTCGAGCTCTTTGCAGACACCAATAATTTACATCAAATTGTGGATCTTCCCACGAGAGTCCCTGATGTTGCCGGTCAAGGAAACTATCTCCTTGATCTTTTTCTCACTTCCCATCCAGAGCGATACTCCGTCGAAGTTGATTCACCTCTCGGCAATTCGGACCACTGCTTAATTAGCGCTAGCTTCCCATTCGAATTTCCCACCCCTCCCAAACCATTTAGGAGAACTGTATGGCATTATGGGAAGGCCAATTGGCTGGGGCTAATTAATTTTTTCCAAGCTACTGACTGGAATCAGTGTTTCCGAACCAAAAACGTCAACTCTGCCACTATCCGTATCACTAGAATCATACAGGCAGGAATGCATTTGTACATTCCTCATTCTACTAAATCTGTGAAGGCTAGGCCCAACAGATGGTTTAATCAGGAGTGTATGCATGCAATCAGAAACAAAGAAGCCGCCTTTCGAGCTTACAAGAGCTCCCCGAGTGAATCGCTCCGTGAAGAGTATATAAAACTGAGAAATTCCTGTAAAGTCACCATCAGGAACGTCAAAAATTCATTTGACAGTAAGTTGAGAAGTAAACTCTTTAATGCAACCTATGGTAGCAAAAACTTCTGGTCCTTGGTAAGTTCCATAAAGAAGAATTTCACTGCATCTACAACTCCTTCATTCATTCACGATAAGAAGGTGATAACAGACAGAAAAGCCAAGGCCGACCTATTAGCATCTCTGTTTGCTTCAAATTCTTCCCTACCCGAAACTGATGCGCTACCCCCAGTTCTCGAGCACAATGCTCACTTAATGGACAGGGTTTTCTTCAGGACTCGCGAGGTGTACAGGTGCCTCAAGGAGCTCGATGTCAACAAATCCACTGGACCCGATAATATACCCCCTATCGTCTTAAAACAATGCGCGTCAGCTTTGGCTAAACCTCTGCGCAAACTTTTTGCCCTATCATACTCCTCCGGAGTTTACCCAGACTCTTGGAAACTTGCCCATGTTCAGCCAATTCCGAAAAAAGGTGAAGCCAGCGACCCCTTAAACTACCGCCCAATAGCAATTACTTCTATTCTCTCCAAAACCATGGAGACGATAATCAACAAAAAACTTATGGGATATCTAGAATCCAACCTACTCATAAACGACAGACAATATGGCTTCCGCCAGAAAAGATCCACTGGCGATCTTTTAGTCTGTCTTACAGAACACCTCAGCCGTAGTCTGCATGGATCCGGCGAGTCTAGTCTGGTTGCTCTAGATATCTCCAAGGCTTTCGATAGAGTTTGGCACTCAGCCCTGTTAGCCAAACTCAAAGCTATTGGAGTCGACTCACTTCTACAGAAGTGGATCAAGAATTTCCTTTTCGGCCGTTCAATCAAAGTAGTATTGGATGGCGTCAAATCCGCATCCCACCCGATCTCGGCGGGGGTCCCCCAGGGGTCAATCTTATCACCGGCCCTATTCCTTATCTTTATAAATGACCTTCTTTCAATCCCCTCCAACCCATTTCTCAGCTTCGCTGACGACGGTACTTTACGGTACTCGTACAGCTTCGATACAAGGCAGACTCATGCCAGATCCTGTCTTGATGATCGCGAACGTATGTCCAACTCTATTAATAACGACATTGTACTCATTCTAGAGTGGGGAAAGAAGAATCGTGTTGAATTCAACCCCGCCAAAACCAAGTACTGTCTTATCTCTAAAAAGAAGTTCAACACCCCCCCACCCTTGAAAGTGAATGAAGTTCAACTATTAGCCGAACCATCCTTACACATCTTAGGCGTGACATTAGCCAAAGACTTGCGATGGAATGACCACATATTCCAAATCGCCAAACAAGGATCTCAGTGCTTGGGATTTCTTAAGAGGTGTAAGTTCCTCCTCCAGCCATCGGCCCGTGCTGTTATTTATAAATCCTACATTCGGCCTCTTCTCGAATATAACTCCCTCGTTTGGGGCGGCGCTCCAATAACCACCTTGGCATGGTTAGATAAGGTCCAAAAAAGGCCCTTAAATTAATTGACGACGATACCGCTTGCTCCACCATCGACCCCCTCAGCCACCGTAGGAATGTAGCAGCACTGATAAAATTTTATCGCTACTATCATAGTGACTGTTCCTCCGAGCTAAACGCTCTCCTGCCTCCACGGCATTCTTATACCCGCAACACCAGATTAGCCCACTCGTCTCATTCCCTCCACCTACAACTCCCCCTTTCACGCACTCAGCAAGATATGAATTCGTTTGTTAATAGAACAACTCGGCTGTGGAATAATCTCTCGCAGTCAGTATTTCCGAGCTCCTACAACATCCAAGAGTTCAAACGCAGGGTTCATCACCACCTTCTTCAATTCCCTCCCGTTCCTTTATAACCCCTCCAACCCCCTCACCGTACTAAGCTTACTGCTAGACATTGCACCATGACGTGACAAATGACATGACGGACTAGTAGTACAAAGGGTGATTCCTGAGCTTAGCACTGCCACATAAAAAAAAAAAAAAAAATTTAAGTGATCCTTAGACAAGATTAGACACTGACTTAAATTAACGATACTAATTAAACCTTATGTCTTTACAGGACAGCAGCTACTTCAACCATCTAAAATATACGTCAAAGACATCTTGCCTCTACTGACCGAAAACGAGATCAAGGCAATTTCTCATGTTGATGGCAGCCTTATAAATGGAATAACCAAAATTATACCAGAACGATATGAAATCACCATAAATGCTGAAAATATAAAAATACCTCCGATTTATGGTTGGCTGGCGACTGCCGCTGAACTATCCGACGAATCTTTACAGAAAGTATTCAACTGCGGAATTGGATTAGTTTTTGTAGTCGACAAATCATCGAAAAATTGGAAGAAAATTCCAGAAGCTGTAATTTTGGGTGAAATAAGAGCGAAGAAAACTAAAAGTGAAAGCGTGTATATCAATAATTTTGATAAGGCTGTTAATAATGCTATAAAAAGGTTTAACAATAAATCTTCAGGTGAAAGAAGTCGCAGTTTAGTAGTAGTTGATCATGAAAATGTAAAAAGTAAAGTCGATGAATTGTTGAACCATGCCCAGAGAGAAGAGTCTTTCGTTACTCAAAGTGGTAAACGCTTGACGAAGATACCAAAATCTATAAAGCATCCGGTTTTAGTGATAGGAACCGATGGTGTTGGAACTAAAATAAAAATCGCACAAAAATATAATCTTAATTCTACAGTGGGGATTGACTTAGTTGCAATGTGCGTGAATGATATCCTATGCAATGGTGCTGAACCATTGACATTCTTAAGCTACTATGCTTGCGGATCACTTGATCAAGACAGTGCTAAAAGTATAACATCCGGTGTAATTGAAGGAGCTAAGCAGGCAACAAGCAGCTTGATTGGTACTTTATTATGCTTTATTTATAATAATCCGTTTAACTAAGAAATATTTTTTTACAGATTCGTATACTGTTGAGATTCCTTTGCTGTATAAGAAGGATGTGTACGATTTAGCCGGATTTTCTCTAGGAGTTACTAATCAGGAAAATATGTTACCAAGGATTGACGAAGTGCATGAAGGAGATGTTGTTATTGGGATTCCTTCAAGTGGTGTTCACAGTAATGGTTTTAGTTTGATTCACAAAATAATGGACTTTGCCGGTGTTTCTTTAACAGATAAAACACCCTTTGGAACTAAAACTTTCGGTTTGTACTTAAAACTATTAGTCCAGTCAAATGGTACTTTCGATGTGCATTTTATGAAAACAGCAATTTTTTTCATTGGAGGTTGGTTGGGAGTATAAAACCAAGTTTTTGGGATCCGGAGGCGTGACGTTCAGTCGACAACCAATTCTGCTTTTGTATGAAGGTACACGGAAGCTTAACAGGCGACGCGACGGTAACGGTACTAAAAAACTAGCCAAATACTTGGGATTAATGGTAAAATGTACCTTGTAAAATAGACATAATGCATGCATGTCAAGGTAGGACAAGTACTCGCAGGGAATGAGAAATTTGTAATAAGTGGAAACATGGGCATTTCGTCGTAACCCAAAACAGAATCTAATGCAGTCATTAAAAGCTACATTCAGACGACGCCTACAAACGGCATCCAAGGCAATATAGCTCGTAATGCCGTACAGAAAATGCGGCATGATGAGGCTCTTTACCAGTTTTAGGCGTGACTGCTGAGATAGGAGTTTACCAAATAAACATAACCTACGAAAGCAACTATAAACTTTACTAAGAATCCGCGAGACGTAGTCGCAACAAGTCAACCTCGAGTTCACCACAATACCCAAATTCGTAGCCTTATTCACAATACATAGTGGAATTTTATCAATCGTGATAGGACTTACGAGTAGCTGGGTGTTAATTGAGCGACGGCTAATAAATCAGGCTACGGATTTATATATTGCGCAAGTCACCATTCACTCTCTCAATGCATTCACCTAGTGTATCATCAGCAAAGAAGTGAAAACAGCAGTTCCGGCTGACAGTAGACATATCATTCGTGAATAATGTGTAGAACAAAGGTCCGAGAACAGAGCCCTGCGGTACTCCTGATGGCACAGGAAGAAAAGATGAGCACTTATCATTAAACTTCATACACTGTGACCTGTTGGAGAGCAATGAGGAGAGGAGAGAGATAGCAGAAGACGAGAAATGGAAGAGAATAGCAAGTTTGTACAGCAAGAGATTATGTTTAACGATGTCAAAGGCTTTTGAGAAATCAAGTAGAACCAACATAGCGATCTCATTATCATCCAACTTCGCTCGAACATCAGTGATGACCTTCAGCAGTGCTGTCTCACAACTATGAAAACGCCGAAAGCCAGACTGGCACTCACACAGTAGGTTACGTCCTTCAACCGCTACACCTGGTGGTGAAAAAAGAGGCTCTGGCAGGGGCACTGCGTCTACGGGAGCTATTCTCCTTTAAGCCAGGAGACCTGCTGGATCATTTATCGATCCTCAAGGAGCTGAACTTGGAGCCAATGATGTCTTTGTCCCATACCATTCCTGCTACTCTTGACTTTGACAAACCGTTTACGACGATTATTCGAAGTAGGTCAGAGTGGCAACATGGCAGGCCTCTCTTTAGAGGAAGCACGGCCTTTTGGTACACAGACGCTTCCAAAACCGATAAAGGGGTAGGGCTGGGTGTTTATGGCCCAAGGAGCAAAATATCCATGGCTCTGGGCACTACCCCCACAGTTTTTCAGGCTGAGGTACTCGCCATCCAGGTGTGTGCTCAGACTTGTATTAATAGAGCTCCAAATAGCTCCAACATTGTTATTTTCTCGGACAGTCAAGCTGCACTGCTGGCCATTAATTCGCACAGGGTTTCATCAAAGACTGTC
Organism: Thereva unica; assembly: GCA_949987705.1. NCBI lineage: Eukaryota > Metazoa > Arthropoda > Insecta > Diptera > Therevidae > Thereva > Thereva unica. The sequence continues at coordinate 24,325,437 of OX465285.1, read as the reverse complement.
CTGGATTGTCTTCAATCCCTGAAATTCCTCAGCAGGAACAATAGTGTCACGCTGATGTGGATTCCGGGCCACGAAGGTCACATTGGTAATGAGATTGCCGATAGCCTGGCTAGAGCAGGCGCAAACTCACTACCTATTGGTCCGGAACCTTTCTGTAGCTTAGCAAGCTGCCACGTAAAAATGGCCATAAAGAATTGGGTTGACCAGATGTTTCTTCAAAGCTGGTCTAGGACCCAGGGTGCTCGTCAAGCTAAAAGATTCATCCAAATCGATAAAGCTAAGGCGGGCAAACTTTTAAATCTCAAGAGGTGGGAGCTAAAAATAATAACAGAGCTCCTGACGGGCCACTGTTCGCTTAACTATCACCTAAACAAAATAGGTCTGGTGGCCGACTCTGGCTGTCGATTCTGCGGGGTAGCTCCCGAAACTGCGGAGCACTTGATGTGCGACTGTGAGGCTACAGCGAGGAAAAGACTGAGCCTCCTCCATCGTGATTTCCCTACTCCCAGGGAGATTTGGGACAGCAGCCCTAAATCAGTTTTAGGCTACCTAAGAAGCCTTAACCTTGATGGTTTTTAGACGGGGATGGTACAATAGACCAAACAAAATAGGTCGCAGTGCCCGCTATAGCGCCCCTCAACAAGAATAATAATAATAAATACGTCCTTCAAGAAACGATTGAATCTGATCATACCTAATCCTCTCAAGGACCTTGGACAAGCAGGATAGGATACTAATTAGCCTGAAGTCAGAGATGTCTGAAGGAGAGGATATTTTTAGGTATTGGCACAATAAAAGCTTTCTTCCATACATCAGGAAATGCGGAGTATATCAAGCCCTAATAAGGCATCCTGTCGGCTTAACCGGTTAATAATAGGGTATCAAATTTCCGCTTAGTTCGGGTCTTCATCTAGCGGTCGTTGCATCTCCTTGTTCCGCTGGTAGTCTGGTACTGCTTGCGTCGCAGCCTTTGTCGGCTGGTTAGTGGGATTCCCTTGTTTCAGGAGGCATAACACTCCAACAAGACTGTTTCTTGCTAGCCCTGACGGTTGTGACTCACCCGGCTGTTAAAAAATGGATGCACTCATATAACATCCAGTAGTGTAAACGCGAGGCTCACTGCCTTCTCCTTATGCATCCACCAGAATACCCTTAACCTTTCCTATTATTTTTCTACTTTTAGGTCAAGCTTACTCCTAGACATTGCCCCATGAGTTGAACGACATGACCGTCTTGTGGTACAAAGGGTGATTCCTGAGCTTAACCATGCCACATAAAAAAAGCAGCAATTGAATATGTAGGTAACTGTAACGATTACATATGGTATGATTAGCTTAAAAAATTGAGGCTCAACACCACCAGTACCAGTGGCTTTAGAATGAACAGCGGTAAGAGATGCAAGCACTTCGGCCGCATCCACACATCTAAAGCTGAAGTCGTCAAACGAGAGTGCAGCTCTCTGAGCTAAATTATTGTTAGTAGGCATTAACGGTTGGATTAATGATTGATTCATAAGCTCAATGTCAAGGTTAAGGTCGCTAGCATTTATAGGCCCAGTATGTGTTCCAAGTTTACGTATATTCTTCCATAGCTGTTTAGATGGGAGGTCATAATTAAGATGGGAGACAGTTTCTTCCTCTTCTTCATTAACACAACTTCTGCATAAGTCGTTGTGGGAAGTCCTCATCTCAGTGACCAGTCAGCACCTTTACTACATGACTTATCTCCTTTTTGTTCAACTGAACAAGACATTTTGAACTCTTTGCGTCCAAAGTTGGCCACATTGCATGAAGAGTGCGGCACACCGTTGCTGTGGTCCATCTCAGCCCAGCTCGAGCTAAGCTGATTTTTCTCACAGCTAGTTTGTAGGTGCCTAAGGGCATTCCCATTCGGGTTAAGTGGGGTGTCCTTTCCACTTCGGTTCCCTGTCTAGCAAGCTCAGTTTCCCCTAATCCCACTGTGTCCAGGAACCCAACACAGTGTTATATCAAACTGAGTGGCAGTCTCACACAGAGACCTGCGGCAGTTCAGGAGATTCGTGGATGTTGTGACGACAGAATTAGCAGTCTAACTTCGGAATTATACCTAGGACAATTATGACACACTATTTACAAAAGTTGTAGATAATTTGATTATCTAAAAGAAATGTTTTAACAAAAATTCTGTAAGTTTACGGTTTTCGAGATATAAGGCATTTTTCACACTCAAAACTAGATGGCGGCCGAAGGATACCCCTTTGGATCCCGAAAACTCGGTTTTATAGTCCCAACTAACCTCCCTACGCAATGAAAAAACAAAATTGCATTTTTTTCGCACCATTTTACTGAACTATATTTTGGGCAAGCATCATTAATTTTATTTCTCCACTTTTACAGCTGAAGAGTTCCTAACACCAACAAAAATATACGTAAATGCAGTAAAACCTCTCTTAGCACGCAAATGTATCAAGGCTTTGGCACACATAACTGGCGGTGGCCTACTAGAAAATATTCCACGCGTCCTGCGAAAAGATCTTGGAGTCGAGCTAGATGCTAGAAATTTTAATATCCTACCAATATTCGCGTGGCTAGCTGAAAATGGAAATGTTGCCTGCCATGAAATGCTTCGAACATACAATTGTGGCTTAGGACTTGTTTTAATTGTAGATCCTAAACACGTGAAACATGTCATGGAAGAGCTTCACTTTTCTCACAAAGCATCCAAAATTGGAACAGTGATTCGAAGAAAATCAACAAACACTCCACAAGTTCTTATCAATAATTTCGAAAAATGTTTATCACGTGTGCAGAAGGTCCTAAAAACTCCAAAGAAACGAGTTGCAGTTCTTATATCCGGTTCTGGAACAAATTTACAAGCATTAATTGATGCAACTAGAGACTCAACAATGGGAATTGGAGCAGAAATTGTTCTGGTACTTTCAAATAAAGATGAAATATTAGGACTACGAAGAGCTGCAGATGCTGATATACCCGCCTATGTTATATCACACAAACAATTCAAATCAAGAGAGCAATTTGACGAAGCAATGACCAAAAAACTAGAAGAATATAAAATTGATATTATTTGCCTTGCTGGTTTTATGAGGATATTATCCGAAAACTTTGTGAAAAGATGGAAGGGAAAATTGATTAACATTCATCCATCACTTCTACCAAAACATCCTGGCTTGCATGTACAGAAGAAGGCAATTGATGCTGGTGATTCAGAATCAGGATGCACTATTCATTTTGTTGATGAAGTAAGTTTGTCACTTGTTTTATAAAATTAAAATTTGCTTAACTTAATTTTGATCTCTACCTTCAGGGTGTTGATACAGGTGCCATAATTATACAAGAATCTGTGCCAATTTTACCAAACGATGATGTGGAATCGTTGACGAAAAGAATTCAAAAGGCTGAACATTATGCATTTCCAAAGGCGTTAAGACTTGTAGCAACAGAAGAAGTTTCATTAGGTGTAGATGGGAGCGTTATTTTTTCATAAGGCGCGTTGTTATTTTCAGTTTGTTTGTTTTTTTTTGTTACGAATAAAATTTTATGAGATTTATATTTTAAATAATGAGGAATGATGCAATGCTGTACAATATGTTATAAATGGTGCAAGAATCCTGTATACTATACAAATGGGAAGATAACTTGACAATGAAAAGTATTCCCACTTTGCCAATTGCATCCTTGCCTTTTACAATTTTTGCAGGCACTCTTTGATCGCACAACATGTCTCAACAAGCATTCCAAATTGTGTCAATGTATTTTTCTTCTTCTTTCAATGGCGCTACAGCCCAACTCGAGCTTTGGCCCCCTCTAATCTAACCCTTCAGTCGATATGTGTAATAGTTTCTCCACATCTTTCCATCTTTCGGCCTGCCTACTGGTCTTTCTCTTTCGATGAAGCCCATAGGGTCTATTTATCCCAGCAACAACGAGTTGTCTGATCTCCTCCTCAAAATCTCCAACTATTTGGTCAAATTTTCCACTTTCGACGTCTTTTTCACAATTGGGAAAGGAATTAAAGACACATTTTAGTCATCTAGAAACTGAAATTGGCGAGCATAAAGCCTGTCCAAGGTTGACGAGGAGTCGAGACTGATCACCAACAAAGATGTTTTGGCAAGGAGTCCAGTCCTAAACGAGCAGACATTTCTCTCTCAGACGAATTGGAGGGTGCTCGCCTTTTCAAAGAAAGGATTGCAAATAGGAGTAGCTACAACTGTGGGAAAAATTTCAGTTAGGCCCTTAGGTCTTCCCATCTCACTATTTACCACTTACTAATACCATAACGACGACATAACGATGCTTCACTTACCTAACACCATAACGAAACTCGAAACAGCATGATCAGTAGAAGATTGGGGCAGAAAATTAAAAAAAATGACGCAGCAAACAAGGTACATATATACCGAAGCGCGCAAGAAGAATACAAAATAAACTGCAGCGAAGCGTTGTCAACAAATTAAACTTGGAGCGTTATTTGTTGTCTCGTCTAAGAGAAAGTAAGGTCTTCGATAATGTAAGGCTGTTCCTCGTTTATATACACGACAAACCCGACTCCACCAACAAGAAAGCATGAACCTCTTCAGTTATGCTTCGCACATAAGATCTTTACATGTGCCACAGCACCAAAAAAGCCGTGATGAAATGCGTAGATATTATTTTATATCACTTTATTCAGCTGAAACGACTTGTCACGATACACGACGCCTTTCAGCACAAGGGCCTTACTATGGACTTAGGATATAGAGGAACGAGTCAACAGGTTAGAGAGAAAAGTTCTTAGATGCATAATCGCCAAAATCACCTCACGTAATTAATGGACAACCCCTTATATGTATAGTGTAAACTTCGTTTTTCGACGTATTTCTCGATATTTTAGGAATTTACGAATAACTGCCCTGCCCCGCTTTTTTTTTTAAATGGCAACCCCTATTTTTTATGCAAGATTCAGATTCCTGGGATGAAAATAAACATCTTTTATCCCAAGCATTTTTTTCTATCATTTGTTTTTACTCCGGAAACTTTGATTGAAATCGTCATTAAGGCGTCTCTTTCAGTCAGAAACATTCGCGGCAGTGCGGCAAGGCGTCAATGGCGAACATTTTGAGCACCTTATATCTTAGAAAATTAATAAATAAAAGTTGTTTAATATCCAAAAGATCCCCCTCCATATCACACATCTTTTGTATCAGAGGTTTCCCTCTGTCACCCCTCCTTTGTTCAAGAATTCCGTGTCAAGTTTAAAAAAAAAATCCGTGTCAAGTTTTAAAAAAAACACCCGGTATACCATCTGTCTGGAGGAACGTCAACATAACATTTATACCCAAGGGCGTTCTGATTACACCTCGACTAAATTTTTCAGGCTGATAAGTCTCGTCTTTGGCGTTGAGGATAATGAAGAAAATTGTCGGCAGGGCGATAAGGGATACATATCTTCAACGCCAACCACTAAGCTCTTATCAGCAATCGTACCAGACGGGCAAATCCACTGAGACAGCACTGCACAATCTGGTGCAACACTAAACAAAGGAGTTGTGCCGACGGTCTTCCTCGATATCGAGGGAGTCTTCGACAATATATCCTTTGATACTATAGCTATGGCTCTTAGTAAACGTAGTCTAAGTAGCACTTTCTGCAACTGGATCAACTCTATGCTGGCAACTCGCAAACTAATGATCTCTCATCTTGAGAGGTATCTCGAGAGCACTATAGCGAAAGATTGTCCACAGGGAGGAGTTTTATCTCCACTTCTCTGGTGCCTTGTTGCAGATTAGCGAATGCCCCAAATTCAGTAGAGCGATAAGCCTAGGCACCCTAGCAACAGTCTTTCAAGCAGAGGTGTATGCTATAGGTCATTCATACACGAGGGATCATGGTTCTGCAACCAAAAGCTTTGCTGCAAGTTTCCTGAAAATACACGAAGCAATAGCAAAGGAAGCAGCTTTTGTGTTGCTACGCGATGATTGTTGCTGCAAAGGGCTCTGGACCATCGGACTTTGATGAAACTGGAACGCTGGAGGTCCGGTCCTGGATTGGGCAATTGTAAGCGGTTCCTTTCTGTGTCGCTTCCTCACACGGCCATGGAATTGTTAGGACGAGTAGGAATAATGTCAGGATACTTGCTGGCTTGATTACAGGACACTGCGCCCTTAATTACCTCTTATGGAGGATAGAAAAGGCGGAAGATCCCACGTGCAGGTTTTGCCTGGAGGAGGATGTCTGCCCTCTATGTTGTCTGTGAGTGCTGCGTAATAGCAGGGTTTCTTTGTTCGAGGAGCCCCAGCTCGAATTCTAGTCTAAGTGAAAAACCACTAGGCACACTGCTGAGCTTCTTCAATCGGTCCGGCCTACAAATATGTGGTATAGGTCTATAACCTCAGGTCTTGTACCGTTGTCGAACGTTAGATCCGTGCCGCGATTTAATATGTCCAGGTTAGTAGTTAAGAGGTAATCAAAAACGTATTCACCCCTCTTGTTCATTCCCCTTCTGCCCCAGGAAACATGATGGACGTTCGCAACACATCCTAAGATGATCTGCAGACCGCTCCTGTTAGAGTGACCCACGATAAACTTGAGTTCTTTGGATGCTGGTGGGTCCCTGGAAGCTCGGCTTAACAGAAGTGCATCGGAATGGATAAAATAAGGATGGTCGTCAAACGAATATAAACTTGCACTAGTTACGTATATAACGCCTAGTTGTGCAATCTTTTCTGAAACACAACTAGCAAAAGCGACCAGGAAATGAAACCGAACTTACATATGAATGATAATCAATATATCAAACCAGATCATATAGCGTTATTAAAGATTTAATTTGTTAAAAAAAAGAGAATTTAACGAAAAGACTTACCCTTTTGCCCTGCTCCATGAAAACATTACCAGCATACTCAATTTTGACTTGTGCATTTCCGGTTAACGTTTTTTTCTAAAGCCTCACACTAACAGCTAATTAAATATAGCACAAAATTACTCAACTAAAAATGTTTAATAATTTTCATAATTACTAATTTACAGCATTCAAGACTTCATTCTAACAAAAATAGTACACTACATTCTCAAAAATTGTGACAATTTACAAATGAAAGTTCTACATTCAATGGTAAAATTCATTCACATTTAAAATATTGACTGAAGAAACGAAAATAAGTCTTGTCTATATGATCGAGCTACCGTATGATGTGCTGTACTAGTTTTCTCCAATACTACATTTCTTGGAATTGTATCGTCATTTAAAATTTCATTTCCTAGTTTTTCATAATTCAATCGAAACAATTGATTATTCATAATAGGTGCTAGTAAATTATATTTGTCTATTTTTTTATTTATTGCATCCACGTCCTTCTTGTGGTTATCAAGTATATTGCCCCATTTATCCTGTTCATTAACATTTAATGGATTATCACCGAATTGAGATCGATAGTTCGATAATAATTTTCTAATCTGCTTTATTTCTTCACGTATTTCCTTCTGCAATGTTATCCATTCCGGTGTAAAACCATTATCTAACATTATTTTATTTAATTTATGTGTTGTAAAGTCTACATACGGATTTTGCGATTGCGTTAGGGCTAGCGGCTTTCCGGCTCCTTTTAAGTTATCAAAATCACCCTTAGACATAGCTTCCTGTATTAAATCCTCTACAACCCGATCGAAACCATGTTTCGTTTTAATGGCATGCTTCTTATGATATTGCCCCTTTTTCATTAAAGATTTCTCACCAGCTTTAGCTTTCTCTAAACGATGATCAACAACCTTTGATTGCGCCCCCATTGCTTTTATTTGTTGGTACTGCTTCTGCCGCTGAGATGGAGTACCAGAGCCTAGGCCATCGTACTCCAAATATTGCCGGTGCTGCGGTACAGTATGCCGAATCTGATAATCTTTCAATTCTTCATCATCATCATAAATTCCTCGACGATTTTTCGCAAATTTTTCTTGAAGTATCTTGAATGCTTCATCAATTTGCTTGAATTTTTCTGCAGATGCTTCAGGCATACCACTGTCTGGATGGACCTTCTTAACTAGTTCAAGATATGCTTGTCGTACCTCGCATTGGTCACTGTGCTCGTTGACGCCCAGTATTGAAAAGCATCTCTGGAAAGTAATATACATTATATGAAGGATAACAAGTAGTTTTTGAAATGCACGAAACAAACCTGATAGAGTTCGATTGCTCTCGTTTTGTAAAATCTCTTCGAGGAATGTGATGACGTAAAAAGAGAAGAAAGACGTAAAAATTTTGTTTTAATCATTTTTCTAATTCTGAAAAGTACATAGTTTATCATTATTTATATCTGAATGTTGTCCGGCATAAAATACACAATGCGTGATGCAACAATATGTTATAATTAGAAATTCACATAAAAGATTAAGACAAATCTTAGACTTTACAGAATACTACATATAATTGGGTCAGCATTTGTTAAAAACTCCACAGAAGGAATAGTAAAGGTTATCTCATAATATACTCAATTGTTCATTCCATGCTATTCCAGTATTGTGAAAATATGAGTTCATGGCAATTGCCATATTCGATGTATAACGTGTGATTTTATGGGCAAACCATCTTGCCTGTCTCAATAGACTAGGAGTTAAAGCGCCCGACTGCTATCCGAGAGATCAGCGGTTCGCGACATGGTCCTTCGCCTTTCCATTCCTCCAACCTAGATAACTTTACTCCTTTTTTGCTAACCTCTTTACAAAAATTTCCAGTCTTATCTCCTGCCATCGTCTTTAATCATAATAAGCGATGAAGCCAACTTCAGTCAGCTTTCTGTCGTGATGGTATTCGATGGGGATCTGGTGGGATAAAAACGCGTTTTGGTGTTATCAGTTCTTCTCTCTAAATATCTTTCTGACAACTTACTGTCCGAAATTGCAGAGACAACACTACTAATCGGAGTGAAAACTTGTCCTTCATCATGTCAAATATCACCATCCGAGCTCGTATACGATCGATCACAACTGATGAAAATCCAATAGAAGACACAGAACTTCACATTCACTTTCATTCTTAGATGCAGAGCCTAAAGGCAACACATCCTCGACAACCAGTTCCAAGGAATGTCTACTGGCAGGACTGCCGACTACGTTTCCATACTGTGTACCCCCTAGGGAGCTCACTTAGGCACACCATCGGGCCCATTGTAATGCCATTCTAGTGTTGGGATAAATTTCAGGCCATTTCAAGCCATTTACAGCTTTTAATAAAGCGACCGAGTTGATCAAGGAAAGGTGGGCCAAGGAAGGTCTCTCTTTTCCTCGCAAGGGCCGGACATGTACAGGGAAGATGGGAGACAGTTTCTTCCTCATCTTCATTATCATAACTTCTGCATTAGCCGTTGTGAGGAACTCCCAATCTTTCAGCGTGCGGGCCAAAGGGACAGTGACCGGTTAACCCATTCACCACATAGCCTTTCCCTTTTTTGTTTGGCTGAACAAGAGATTTTGAACGCTTTGCGTGCAAAGTAGGCCATATTGTGTGAGGAAGTCCGGCACACTGTTGCGGTGGGCCATCTCAGCTTGGCTCGAGCTAAGCTTATCCTTCTCACAGTCAGTTTATATATGGCTAAGGCTATTCCCATCTGGGTTAAGTGGACTGTCCTTTCCAATTCGGTTCCCTGTCTAGCAAGCTCATCTGACCTACTGTTTCCCCTAATTCCCCTGTGTCCAGGAACCCAACACAGAGTTACATATATCAAAACTGAGTGGCAGTCTCACACATAGACCTGCGGCTGTTCAGAGCAATCGTGGATGTTGTAACGAATTCAGAGCCTTGAGGACCGCCTAGCTATCCGATAGAATACATATATTCCTATGAGATATCTTACTAATCTTCAGCCATGCGAGAGCCTCCCAGATCGCAATGCTTCAGCCTGAAAGCGCTGCCATTGTCGGGTAGACGAAGAGAGGTATCTATCGGAGAATATACTACAACCTACGCTGTTTCCAATTTTTGAGCAATCTGTGTAGATACATAATGACCCAGTCAGGATAATACCATCTGTCCAGTCATTTTTGGCCGAAATGATGGTATTGAAACCTTTCTCCAAGATCCACATAAGTCTAGTCTAATCTAGATTGTCCGCAGCGGTGGCGAACCTCCTAAGGATGGATGAGTGACATTATGAATATGGAGTCCATCCCAGAGAAGCCTTTGTCCTGACGGTCGTCTAGGCTGGTATTGTTTCACAAAAGGTCTTCTAGGATTCCCTCTTGGAGGACTTCAGTTCCTACTTGAACTCCTTGCGCCCTTTATAGTTGTACCAGTCCGAATCCAAGTTGGCCTTATTGAAGGCCTTTCTACCTTCAGGGCTTAGTTTGAGAAGCTAATGGGACAGGATTCCAATTTAGGAGGTTGCTGAGATTCCTCACAAGATATTCGAGATCTATAGCGTTCCGAAAATGGTTGGGAAAACCCTATCGGGAAGTGATCTTTCCACCACTTGCCTATGTACGGCCCAATCTGTGTCGGACAGTCCTGTATCCAGGGGCCATATTGAGACTGAGGCTGGCTCCATAATTTGCCGTTTCCTTTGTCGCATCAAAGAGACGAGAGCTGTCTATATCTTCCTCATATGGTAGGTAGGTAGGCAGGCAGATCCAATTCACGTAACCTTACCGCCCTTTCTGTTGCCAAAGCAGACCACCACCGTGTCGGGGTTGCTATATTTAGACAACATAAAAGCGCTAAGGTCATTATCAACAGTTACGCAGGTTCCTGGCTTAGTCGATAAGTGAATTGGTTCATATATTTTAGAGTGAACATGTTCCACAATTTGCCGCACAGAGATTTAAATCTGAGGCTCCGCAATTCAATTTCCATCCGAACAAATGAGAACACACTTGAAAGAATGAATGATTGGTACATTTTTTTTATGTGACACACTAGAGACTTAGGGAAGGCCCCTTTGTACTGTCGACCATGTATTTATTTTTTGAAATGTCGAACAGCAGCTCTAGTCGGAAGATAGAGAGAGAAGTGAAGGAAAGAACTGTCACAGCCTAGCACAACATTCGCACAACTTACAATAATTGAGAATGAAACAGTCTTGTTCCGTTTTCCTGTTCGAAGCGTAATAGTTCTTGTCAATGAAAGGCAATCCTTGGAACTTAGTTCTTTATATTCACATGCGCCCTTATTATGTTTACATTCCATTCCATTCTTCTTTGATCCGGTGTCTAATCGTTCATTCGTTAACATTACATTACAAAGTTGAAGCGTTAGGTGCGGCTGACGTCGATGAACTAATAAATTAATCCCCGAAACTTGAAACAAGGTTTTCTAGAAATTATGATTTTAGCCATTGTCTGCACTATTACCTAGTCCCAAAAATCTTTAATGGATAAGTTAACTTTGGCTAATATCGGAAATTTGCCAATTTTTTTAGTCTCATACTTTGTCTTCCATGTTAATAAAATACGGTTCAAGAACGTGATGGGTCTGTAGTTTTTGCAGTGCATCAAATCGCCCTTTTTATGGGCTAGGACATTTGTGCATAAAAGCTATTCTTACGTTATCTAGTGTAATCACCTTGTCCATGCCGTCGTTAATGAACAAAGCAGAAGCAATTCTGTGGCAGTAGTAAAATAGGGAACTAGGTGCGTACAGGCAGAGCAACTAGTTGATTTGGAAGAGTGCCTAAAAAGTTCATAATAAATGAATCAGGGAATTAAGCTATATACGCTGACCTAGAGCATAGTGGAAAGCGTAGCGATCCCTTCCTCTTATTTACTAAATATGGAAAAAATTAGCTTAGGAATCACCCTCTGTGCGACCAGTACTCGTGCTGTTTTGGCCATGGTGTAATATTTAGCAATAAGTTATTAGTATGAAGTGTATAAATGGATATTATAGATTAACGGTTTTAAAAACTCCGAAAGAAAGGGTGCTAGCCTGGAAATAGATCAACAGGAAAAAGAAGGGTAGAACGAACAAGAAAAATGTGGATGGATACCGTGCTAAAAGAAGTGGAAAGCTAACAAGACGTAAACATGATTGAAGAGAAGACTTCAAAAGAGGACCGGGTCCTACACGGCCAGCAGCACCTTTTAAAAAGACGGCACGATTTAAGTGGCAGGCTCTCTTTCAATTCTACTGCAGAATTTTGTAATTTAACAGGGGCTGCTTTCCATCTATAAGAATAGGCGGCAGTAAAAGTTAGTAGCTAGAAGATTTCAGTGAAAAGGGGAGCTTCTGACGAAGGAGGGGAGGGAGTGGAAAGGCAAGGGATCATGACACTGATGGGAGAAATTGTAATTTAATAATTTTTATATTCTAAAAAAGTCATTCTGGTTAATATAATTATAAATTTATTATTACATAAATCATATCAAAGCAATTAATCTAAAAATAAAAAAAATATTGTTTCTAAAGAAAACATTCCGACTTCAGAAACCATCGACGCAAATTAAGAATTCTTTTAAAATAAAATAATGTCACAACAATATACTTACTTAATTACACTTCAAAACAAATTTACGATCAGATTTTGACCAGATCTCAAAAATTATTAAATAGATTCATAATAAAAATCCTTCTTTCAGCAGCAAGGACCAACTTTTCAGCCCTACAATCGAGTAAGTTTGAAATTTTTGTTTTTTTTTTCTTCCTGCTAAATGACATTTGTAAGTATTTCTAAATGCCGCCTGATGGCACTCAAGCAAGTAGAAAGATAATTGTTTGATTTGTTTCATGAAAAATAAATGTTTGTTTTATTAAGAGAAATATTAGTAATATTTTAAATAAAATTAATATTAAGGATTAGTTTAGTTAAATAATTATAATAATCTATTAATTGTTATAGTTTTAATATAAAATATAAAAAAAGCTGATTATCAGTTTACGATTCGCAGCTGTTTTATTAACATTTTATGATATGGCATTGCTGTAAAGAACTTGCAGTTTGCTAAAATGTCGGACAAAAGGAGGTCAAGGCGTCGTAGAGATGTAAGTTTTATCAAAAAATACCGTGTAAAATTACTAAATCAGTTTATTTTTATGCTAGAAATTTGATTAGTTTTCAATTGGTTATCATATTTAAGTGATAAGTATTTATAACGACATGTAGAAATCTCTTTGAGACAAATTACATAGAACTAGTGACGTTGACAGATGAAATTTTTCCATGCAAAATGTTCGAGAATTTCAAACAATTGATATGTGTGGCTTAATGAGGAGTTTTTAAGTAGTTTTTTGGGTAACTACAATTTGCATACGTGAAAAGATTTTGGAAAGCTAGTTTAGTTTAATGCTGTACTTCCATATTTCATGTTTTTTGTTGTTGTAAATAATTTAACCTACGGAAATACGTAAACTACTTAGTAATTTAAGCGCACACTCTCCTCTGCAGCTTTGGAAAGGTTTCCCCCTGGAGTTGTGTTTACAGAACGAATATAATTGCATATTTTAAGAAAAAACTGTTTCTATCGGGGAAGAAGAGCAGCAGCAAGTTTTGTTCATGCTGTCGAGTCAATTAATTTTGTTGCCAAGCAGTTGGAGGCACTTGAACCTGCAACGCAGCCAAGTCGTCGTCGGTAGTTACGTTGTTCCACTTTCTGTCTATTGTTCTACTTCCAGCATATCTATTTTATTATTGTGCAGGTAGCGAGAGATAATAAATTTGTTGCTTAAGACGAAACGCAAAAAATAGCAACTGATTCAGGCATAACCTGTTGAAATAATAATCGGGGGTTTCTTGTTTTTTATGATTGGGATTGACGCAATGTCATTGCTGGTTGTTACCAGACAATTTCTAATTGTCTGCACTTTTTTTATTTACTAGAACTTGTTAATTTCCCTTCAAATTGAATCTACAGTGGGAGGAAAAGTTTGTATACACTTAGTACTTACTATTTCTGTTGTGAAATGCTCATACATAGCTTGAAATATGTTGAAGCAAAAGTAAATCTCAAGAATTTTATTAGAATTTATTAACATCTATCTTCTAAAATGAACGCTACAGTCCTTGTAGAACTCGGGTCTCTTGAACTCTTTTCTTCCAGTCGTCTCTACGTCTTGCTAGTTATCCTCTTATTTATTTTTCCTGCGGCTTCGTTGATGGCGTCAAATTGTCAAAAACACCCACTAAATTTCTTTGGCCTGGAGGAACCTCTTGATACGATAGGCATGTTGAGCTGGTGAGTCATCTGCCGATTAGCGGAAGTGGGAGTCGATGTTCCTTTCTAGTGTCTTAAGCACGAAAGATGCCAGGCTAATCGACCTATAGTCCTTCGCAGATTCATGACCTCTTCTCTCTATCTTTGGGATAAAGACCAACCTCGTCCGTCTCCAACTATTGGGGACGTAGCTGTGCACCACGCAGCTCTTGAACATGGCCAGCAGTCATGGTACTATCACCCTAGTTATTTTCTGTAGCATGACTATTAGTATGCCATCCGAGGATCTTTTCCTTTGCAATAATAGCGGAAATCTACTGCCAGGAGTGTCTCTGTCCGTTCCCTGATTGTTCGACCTTATTTTCGTCCTTTCAACCGGGAAATTGTGTGTTCGTTAAAAGCTCTATAGGCAGGGCCTGCGATTCTGTTCAAGATCCGATTGCCTTTTTTTATAAGGGACGGACTGGAGTGTTCTTTAGAGAAGATCCTGCATAGCCTGGCAGAGTCTCCTAGACTCTCGGTAGATTGGAAATAACCCTGCCAGGTATCTCTCTTGGCTGAGGCAATGGCTTTCTTGTACAATTTCAGGCATTCTCTGTACGCCTGCCAAAGTCTTTGTTTGTAACAGCTATTGAAGATCTCTCGTGTTAACTTCCTTAGTTTCGAGAGACTTAACCTACTATAAATGTAGCTAATGCTTAAAGCTACTTATTCTATTCTATTCTAAACTAAGCCAGAAGCAGTGCTGATACGACTAGCATCAAGAGTTCGTGGAAGCCCACACTACTACTCCCCTAATAAAAAGATCTGAACCTGTCTTAATCTCAAAAAAGACTATCTGGACGGTGAACAGCGGAGGTGTTACTGTCTCAGGTGGCCCCGTCCAGTTGACGGGCTGCCATGGATCCGAGTTTGAGATAACACCAAGGGTGCATGGAAGTCCGCACCGTTAATCTAATTTCTTCTTCTTTAAAGGCTCTACAACCGGGATCCGTTCCTGGCCTCATGCCACAAATGTGTTGTTCACTGTAAAAGCATTGCACTTCAAAACACTAGATCTTGACCCGCTTTGGAGCCACGACGTGCGGAATACCGTCAACATCTGACGACTTCTTTTTGTTTAGATGACGAAAAATTGGCATGAGTTCGGCTTTTCCAATGAGACCGGAGTTCTCTTGTGCCTCTGGAATGTCATTCGCTGGGCAGTTTTCGTTGAATTCGAGAGTACCAAAGTGGTTCGGCAAAGCCCTATTCTCAAGGTCTGAATTCGCGTGAACAGATGTGTTCACGGAATAAATTCCTTAGTAATAGACCCTCATAAAATCCACTTTCTCCTGCTCATCATATATATAATTGTAGTCAACGAAACTAGTTTCTTCCGGGTCTATGCCAGCAGGTCTCATAAGCTCTTCGTTAGGCAAAGTCCGTGGGTGTAACTTATCCAGCCGGTTATGTGATTTTATTTATCTGCGGGAGAATGCTCGCGCTATTAGTTTCAATAGCACGAATCTTCAGATTCAAAGACTGTGAGTATTGTTGTTTATAAAGGTGTTGGAGATTTTTCATTTCACCGAGTTAAGAGGTACAATCTCCGAACTCTGTCTATCTCGGAACTGTCGATGAATGGATTTTAGTCTCGTCAGTACACGACTTTTTGAGTTTGTAGCGCGTCAATCGGTGCATTCCTGTTGCAGACCGTGCTGCCCTTCTTCATTTCGGTAGAGTTTAACTCTTCGGCCAACACATAAATTTTTTTCTCCGGTTCCATCTGCAGAGTTTGAAAAAGCAAGTTCAATTCCTCTATAAATAGTCTGAGTTGAGTAGTCTGGGGTGCGTATGCAGCAATTATATAAAGTCTCCTGCCAGTAGACAAAGGAATGTATACAACGACCGCTTTTTACACCCGAAATTGTTCAGTTGCCTTGCTATACATGATCTTATGTTTCAAAGAGGTCTTTATTAATATTAGTAAACCTTCACCTTGTGTAGCATTAGGTCGATCACGCCTAGTCACTATATAATCTTTGTTATCTACTTTGTGCTTCTCATTCAGCTTGCTTTCGCGGGCAAGGAGCACATCTGGATTTTTGTCTTGCAACAGAGCTAGGAGATTCGCCAATCTCTTGTTTCGTATCAACGAGTTGACGTTCACTTGATTGTGTCTGCTCCGAGTAACGCCATAAAACAATTAAGCATTTTGCTGGTTTAGTTGTTGTTGGAGCTGAGCGATTTGCCCTTGTATGGACAAGAAAACCGCCTTCAGCTTGCTATCTCCCCTGCTCATACAAGAGCACCTTTTGGAGCTTGATTTTTCGTTGGTTGGGCTCCTGCCGCCATTTGGGCGAAGGACATGCCAAGTAAAACAACTTTTGCGTTTTTTGACTTTTTGAGTCTCAACGGCTCTTTTGGTGCTAATGCGTTGCTTTAACTCGGCGTATTTAGGACAGCCCCTATAGTTAGTGGTGTATTCGTTAGATCTGCCGAGCACACAGAACAACTTGTTTTCATCAGCTGCTTTGTGCCGAGAGGGCATTCACCTTTATTGTGGTTATTGTCACACTTTACGCAACTCTCTATAAGGTTTATCTTTTCCTGTAGGCACTCTTTAGAGAGTGCCGTTCTCAGGACTTACGGAACTTCTTCCAGTCACTGCCTTGCGTTTTTGTGCGGTTGAGGAGCTTCAACCTCTAGTTTTCGCTGAAGAGTATCCAACCGTGTTCCGAGAAAGACCTTGTACTCCAGTTTTGTACTTCAAATGTTTCTGTATCCGTAGATAGCGTGATGTCCAACACTTCCGCCCAACCTTGAAAATTCTTCCTGCTTGGGAATACGAAGGTTGGGCTGTTGCCTCGGTTACATATATAGTCGAATAGTGACTCTCCCCGCTCATTATTCTTGTTGCTTCCACAAAGCGTATTCCTCGCATTGGCGTCGCACCTTACGATCAGGTTTTAGTTTATTCTTTCTTTTCACGCCGTTACCCAAAGTGAGACCGTGTGATGTGTAACTGTCTGGAGAGGGTGTGCCATAGCACGAAGTAGGAAAGTAAACACATCTCAATAAAGGATGTGCAAGACTCGTATTACACAAAAAAAATAATTTGGAGAAAGGGGCAGAAGAAGGTGACTGGGTAGGCTTGGCCGCCGAGGGGGATTGCCGAAATTGTGACATCCGCTGCACCGATCGTCGGCACGACGTGCGGTGCTCAAACTAGCTCGCCGGATGGGGTGGGGTTCGCGGAACAGGGATGCCGGAGGGTGACAGTTCAAACAAAACTAAAACTCGTGCCTACATACGAAAATTTAAAAGGGGACGGCAGTGGCGGAGAGACAAACCTACCGAGGCCAACAAGAGGGGGCTAGAAAACTAGGGGAGAGAGATGGTCACCGGTTACTCTGCCATTTACAAAGGGGATTCACAAACTACTATCAGGTTTAAATGGTAAGCACTTACCTTAATGAGGGCGTCCTTCGTCCTGGGGCATCACCCTCCCCGCTTTTGCCTCTTCAGCCGATCATTTTTTCTTGTTTTATTGTTTATGACTTATTTTATTAAAATTTCCTTTTTATTTATTTAATTTATGGCTTTTCAAGTTTACAATTTATACTATTATAACTTCATTTTTATTTTGATTTCTATAATTTATTTTAATTCATTTTAACTTTCTTAATTATTTCGTTATAATTTCCGGTTTATTTATTGAATTTATTGCGTTCTAAGTCTACGATCTGTTCTAATCTAATTTCATTTTCATTTTGATTTCTTTTATTAATTTTAATTCATTTTAACGTTATTATTTAATTCGTTATAATTTCCCATTTATTTATTGAATCTATTGCGTTTTAAGTTTACGATCTGTTCTAATCTAATTTCATTTTCATTTTGATTTCTTTTATTAATTTTAATTCATTTTAAATTTATTGTATATTTCGTTACAAATTCCTGTTTATTTATTGAATTATTGCGTATTAAGTTTACTATTTGTTCTAATCTAATTTCGTTTTCATTTTTAATTTCTCTTATTTATTTTATCTCATTTTAACTTTATTATATAATTCGTTATAATTTCCCATTTATTTATTGAATCTATTGCGTTTTAAGTTTACGATCTGTTCTAATCTAATTTCATTTTCATTTTGATTTCTTTTATTAATTTTAATTCATTTTAAATTTATTGTATATTTCGTTACAAATTCCTGTTTATTTATTGAATTATTGCGTATTAAGTTTACTATTTGTTCTAATCTAATTTCGTTTTCATTTTTAATTTCTCTTATTTATTTTATCTCATTTTAACTTTATTATATAATTCGTTATAATTTCCTGTTTATTTATTTAATTTATTGCGTATTAAGTTTACTATTTATTCTAGTCTAAATTCATTTTCATTTTAAGTTCTTTAAGTTATTTTAATTCTTCTTAACTTTATAATTTATTTCGTTAAAATTTCCGGTTTACTTATTTAATTTGTTGCGTTTTTAAGTTTACGGTTTAATATATTCTAATTTCATTTTCATTTTGATTGCCTTTATTAATTTTAAATCATTTTAACTTTATCAATTATTTTATTTAACTCATTGTATGCTTAATATCTATTATGTTCTAAATTCCTTTAAATTTCGTTTTGTTTTTATCCATTTTTATATTATTGGTCTCATTTTAACTTTATTATTTATTTTATTTATCTCATTTAATGCTTAATATCTATTATGTTCTAAATTCCTTTAAATTTCGTTTTGTTTTTATCCATTTTTATATTATGGTTATCATTTTAACTTTATTATTTATTTTATTTATCTCATTTTATGCTTAAATCTCTATCATGTTCTAAATTCCTTTAAATTTCGTTTTGTTCTTATCCATTTTTATATTATTGTTCTCATTTTAACTTTATTATTTATTTTACTTATCTCCTTAAAATAATCGCCGATTCCTGATCCCCAAAAAGAATGTATTGCTGCTGTTATAATGTATCCAGACAAAATGCACTATTATTAATCTTTTTCCACACTAGTATAAGTAAATTCACAAATATTACAAAGAATTTCTCTTCGCTCACAAAATTTCACTCTAGGCACTTTTGGAGTACATGTAAGAAAAATTAGTAGATTTTTATCCCAGGTGAGAATATCAATTATTATTTTATTTTTGGACAATTAGAAAATGATCTAAGGTAAAAACCGATTTACACGAATTTTAAGGCACCATGGAGCACGTCCACGACAGATCGAGGCTAACAACCGAATCTCTCCAGAGCTTCGGAATTGACTTCGTTTCCCGCCTCATTCAGTTCCCGACCCCCTTTCTTAAACAAAACTATCTCCCTTCCATCGCCCGATCACGCGATTTTTAGTAAACGGCAAAGCGAATTCCGTTATCCCGCATTCCTTGTTGCGTATTCTATTGCATATTGGTTTGTGTGTGTGCTATTTAAAATGGTGTTGTTGAATATCGTGATTGTTTTTTTTTTCGGAGTTTTGCAATTTGCGTGTAAAGTATGATATCAAAATTTATGGATGTTGGATTTTAAGCTGTGGGTGTGGTGGTACGCATTTTTTTTCTTTGGTCTATGAAGCGGGATGACTGCAGATGGGCATGAAAATCATTGCTCAACGAGGAATGCCGAGTTGCCATGTAGTATACCGTATACCTTTGTTTAACTTTGAAAAAAAAAATTTTTTTTTTGTTGGCAGGCGTTGGTGTTAGGGGGTTTAATATTTTTTTGTTTTTTTAGTTAACCAGCGAGCAGAAAAGGAATTTGTTTCTTTTGTTTTTCTTCTTTTTATATAGGCGATGGAGTTAGTGCCTTTATCGGGTTATTGCTATGTGCCTTCACAGATGGCGACCGTTACAACACGCGTCACCTTGATGCGTCAGGTGAGAGGGGACGCGAAAAGAAACAAACGGGGGCCTGGTTTGGTGATAATTTGGCCAACGTGTGGCTCACCCACTCCCTGAGACAGAGGCTCATGTTCTATTCCCTGAGCTAGACGGGCTTTTCTTATTGGATTCGGGCTACGGGTCTACGTCATTCCGCCACGCCCCCGGCGGGGTTACGTTCTAGCGACACCTATGTGAACGCTTCCACATTGTCCGCATCATTCTGAAGTTCCTCGAGTATGGGCAATCGTCTCGGACAACGGCGCTCGTCAACGGCCACGACTTGGTTTTTCAATGTCGCTTACACCATGCGCTCCCTAGTGAGTGTGGCACGAGAGACGTTTCGTTCCGTCGGGAGGAGTCCCAACTCTGCATATCTCCCGTGCTCTCTTAGGCGAGCGTCTTATAGGGTCGCTGGGCCTCATGAGCCTGAGATGTGTCTGGATTGTCGGCTCCATACTCGGGCGGACCTAGTCCTGCCGGTGTTGGTTGGACATCAATGGCGTATCTATCGGGTCAGGGAACCTCCCTTCCCAAGGCGAAGCGGGATGACGAAGACCATGTAGAAAAAGAAGGTGTAGAAGAAGAAGGTGTGAGAAAGAAACCTCCGCTAGAGGGACCGTGCGGTCATACTACCACGACTGGTCAGCGGGTGCCGCTGAAAGCCAGGAAGGCGGTCGACAGACAGTCTACAAACGGGATCGGACGGATCTTATAAGACGAACACAAATGCCACCAGGCGAACCAAACGATCTGGCCAGGTGAACAGCAGCCACCTGCAACCAGATCCCACCGAAAACACACTTCAATTAAACCTTTGGCAACCGACTTTTCGCAAGGTCAGGCGATAGAACGCCTGTTAACCCAGACGGGGAAAGTCTGGTGCTAAGGTGTCCGTCCGACCAAACTAATTAATGGATAAAGAAAAAGATGAGAGACCGCTGTCAGATCAGGCCCGCACAGTGCCAGGCGATATGACGCCTGTTAGCCAGATTCCGGGCCAGCCTGACAGGGAGTGAATAAATGCGGAGGCTACCGCAAAAGATTATAAAAGGTAAAATTGTTGAAAGAGAGAAGAATAGGAGAGCTGAAAAGAAGAAATGGCAAGGGCTAAGGCATTGCGGTAAATACCTTCGCCCGATTAGGCCTACCCAAGCTCAGGGTGAGGAGAAAAAGAGAGAAGAAAAAGGATGAGGCGACTGTGCCCCTGAGAGAACTGGTCTGGCATCCTCAGTATAAACTCTAACATTGAAACTTGGTCCCAGACGACCAAGGAAAAACAAGGAGGTGTACCACCGCCAGAGAAGCTATCTAGCAACCTAAGCGGATTAAAGGTACCCTGACAGTTGACCGGTGAAGCCGGCGAGATGCCTTATTAGGGCGACTCGGATTTGCTCTAGCTAACACTGCAGACATGAAACCTTGACTCAAGATGACCAAGGAAAAACAAGGAGGTGTACCACCGCCAGAGAAGCTATCTAGCAACCTAAGCGGATTAAAGGCACCCTATCAGTTAACCGGTGAAGCCGGCGAGATGCCTTATTAGGGCGACTCGGAATTGCTTACTTCGATGACAGTTTGGTCATCGACGAATGTCTTTTGCATGATATATACCTAACGACCGTCCGGTGAAATCTTCTAACTCGTAACGGCTATGTCCAACTTTTCTTTTTACTCGCGCCTTTAGGAATTTGGCTGCCAACTTCGCGTTAAACCCATCTGCCTTATTACTCACTGGGAAGGTTCTCCTGAATACTATCTGTCCTGGGTCGAAACTAATCACTCGACAACGTAGGTCATAAGACTTTTGGTGACGCCGGTGTGCTTCTGCCAGCTTCCGTTCGACTTGCTCACGCAGTAATTGTTGCCGGTCAACCAAAGGAAGTACCGCAATATTCCCATCCTGCAGGGCCCCTAGTTTCGTTAACAACGGATATGTTGTTCCGTGAAGAATCATATGATATCCGAATAAGACTTGGTACGGAGACATCCCTATGGATTCATGGTAGGAACTGCGGAGTGCACATTCTATGGCTGATAGGTGGTTTGCCCACTCTCGATGGTCCTCGGACAGATAAGCTCTAATTGCGGCTAATACGGAGCGATTGACACGTTCAGAGGCGTTCGGGTGAGGGGAATATATAGGTGTTCGCAGATGTTTAATCCCGTAATCATTCATCAGTTTTTCAAACTCTTTAGACGTGAAGTGTCGCCCGTTATCGGTGAATATTACTTCGGGCACTCCAAACGCGTGGAAAATACGGTGTTCTAGGAATTCAGTGGCTGCCTTCGACGTTTCTGAGGTGACGGGATGAAGGAAAGGGTACTTGCTGAAGGCATCTAGTACGACTAAGACTGCGGTGTGTCCCTTCTTAGATCTGGGGTAAGGGCCTAAGTAATCAACATACAGAAATTGGAAGGGACGGTGCGTTTCCATTGCTCTGCCCATCGGCGGTCGTAGGGAGGTATTGGGAGCCTTGGACTCCTTGCAGACTTCACACTGAGTGATATATTCCCGGACTTGGCTTGCCATGGACGGCCAAAAATACTTTTCACGTAACCGATGCAAGGTTTTACCGATACCTCCATGCGAAGCTTGGGGTGGCGCATGAGCGGACTCAACTAGGGAAGCAGTGAGTTCCTCCGGGATCCACAATTTCCAACTCAGGTCATCCGTTACGGGGTCGCCGGTACGTGGGGTCGAACGGTGGAACACGTATCCATCTGACACCTGGAGATCGGGAAACTGACCAGCCTGCTCGCGGATTTGGTCCGCGAGACGCTGGTAGTCCGTCGATCTGAAGGCGGCAGACGACAGGTCCACATCCCGACAGAAGGACAATTCGTCCACGCAGTCGACGCGCGATAAGGCGTCAGGCACCACGTTCTGGCTACCCTTACGGTGCTCTATTGAAAATTGGAATCCCTGGAGTTTTAAGCTCCACCGTGCCAATCGGCCGCTTAGGTCTGCCTGGCTCATAAGCCACTTCAAGCTAGCATGGTCCGTAATAATGGTGAAGGTGTGGCCTTCCACGTATGCTCTGAATTTTTTTACGCTTAAGACCGCTGCGTAGCACTCCAGTTCTGTTATTGAATAATTCCGCTGAGCATTATTGAGTTTTTTTGAAAAATACGCGATGGGGTGTTCGTCATCGCCATGCTTTTGGAACAAGACGCTTCCAACCCCTGTCTTGCTTGCGTCACACTGGATAAAGAAAGGACGGGTGAAGTCCGGGGTGACTAGCAAGGGAGCTGACATCATCAATTTCCTCAACTCCGTGAAGGCCTGTTGAGCCTCGTCGGTCCAAGTAAATTTGGCGGCCCTCAGGCAGTCCGTGATGGGAGAGGCGATGCTCGCATAGTTGCCGATGAATCGCCTATACCATCCCGTCATGCCTAAAAAGCGCCTCACCTGCTTGGTCGACCTTGGTGTCGGGAAATCTCTGATGGCAGCCACCTTGTCCGGGTCTGTCTTGAGTGTCCCGTCCCCAATAATGAAACCCAAGTATTTTACCTCCTTTACGCAGAACCGGCTTTTGGCCAGGTTCACGGTTAAGCCAGCAAGGCAGAGGCAGGAGGCGACTCGTTCCAGCAGCCTGACGTGCGTATCAAAGTCTAGGGAAACTACCAATAAATCGTCCAAATAGACAAACACATTTTCCCGCAACGAGCCTGGGATGGCCTTGTCCATCAGGCGGCACATGCGCTGTGGCGCGTTGCACAGTCCGAACGGCATCACCGTGAACTGATACAACGGCCTGCCTGGGACTGTGAAAGCTGTCTTTTCCCTAGACTTTTCCTCTAAAGGAATCTGCCAGAAGGCATCCTTTAGATCTATAGCGGAGATATACTTAGTGTCCTGCAAACGTCCCAAAAGACCGTCGATGTGTGGCAATGGATATGCGTCCTTCACCGTAACTGCATTCACCTTGCGGGAGTCCAGGCAAAGCCGTACTTTGCCAGGCTTTCGAACCAGGACTACAGGTGAGTTCCATGGGCTGTTGCTCTCTTCAATCACACCTAGACTCAGCATGCGATCGACCTCCCCATACATGAGGGTCTGGATGGCAGGAGAGACTGGGTAGTGCCTCTGCTTAATAGGCACCGCCTCGCCAGTGTCGATAACATGCTGTTCCAAGTGTGTCTTGCCGAGGCCACAGGTGTCCGAAGACGGGAACCGCGCCTTAGCCTGATTCAATCGCACCTGCTGGGCTTCCGCAAGGCGATGGCAGTTTGGATCCTGAGTGGGGCCTAGCTGTATTTCGCCAATTAGATGTGGGGCCAAGTTAAAGGCCTTCCAAAAGTCTATTCCAAGGTATAACCGCTGTAACAAGCTAGGGACTATAAATATATTCAAAAGCGAAGTGCGTGCCCCGTAAGTCACAGGGACTGTGATGTAGCCTACTATCCCTTTAGGGGTGCCGTCAGCCACTTGGGCAGAGGTGTGCAAGCGGCGTAGCTGTGCTTCTGGGTGATTCTGGAGGAACGACTCTGCCCCTCTTCCCAGGCAACTCATGCTTGCCCCGCTGTCTAATAATCCAGTCACGCTTTCGCCCAAAATTTGGACATTCATAAACGGCCGCTCATCAGGGACGTCATTAATTATAGCTGAAATAGCCATATTAGCCATTTGTCGTTTTTCGTTAGCCCTTAAACGTATACGCGGGACCTTGACTGGTCGATGAACGTCATCGCCTTCTTGGAAGATTCGTTTTCGGACCTTATGGTAATCATCCCATCGGTGCATGAAGGAAATCTTAGCCTGTGGAGTAGGGAAGTCCGGTAAAGGTTCTGCTGATGGTGGGTCAGAACAGTCCGTCGTACAAGATGGTGAGACAGGTCTGGGTGAGAAAAAGTCAGGACTTATCTCGGGTGCGGGTCTCTGCGAGGCCTCGCACCCGGGTTCGGGTTTCCCGAACACTTCGGACAAGTAGGGGTATAAGCATCTGGTCTACCACAGCGATAGCAGAATACTTTTCGGTCTGGAGAAGTGCACTCAGTGAAAGTGTGACCGTCTTGTCGGCAATTCCAGCAATTAACTGGCCGTCTCGCTACCTGGGCACCCTTGAGTTCATCGATGGTGGGTGATTGGTCGTACTCTTCCTCCGGGTACGTTGTGACACGTTGTCGTGAGTTTAAATCGTCTAATTCATGTACCTTATACTGGTGACGCCCTTCTTCCTTCTTTGCTCGCTGCCACCTTTCCACTCGAATGCACGCTTCGCGAAGCTGGCGCATATTGTCATACGTTGACCCCATTACCGCCCCTAGGGAGGAACTAAGGTTGGACATGACAATCTGTACCAGCTCGGCGGAGGGCATTGGCCTTGACAAGCGATTCGAAAGTGCTAACATTTTGGCGGCGTATACATCGTAGGACTGACCCAATTGTTTGGTTTCTAAGAGTTCTTTAATAATCTGGTAGTCGGTCTCACGCCCTCCAAATTGGTCGAGCAAGCTAGTTTTAAATTCAGACCACATAGGATTAGGATGGTGCCGACGGAATTGGGTCCAGTACCAGTCTTCGGCGGGGCCTGACAGAAGAGCTACAATGTTTCGAGTTAGCTCTGAGTTTAAGATTTCCTCATCCCGAGCTCTAGCTTCGGCCCGGTAGAGAAATTCCTCGGCCAAGATTTCTCCCGGCCGACCTGAGAACTTAACGTTCCATCCTACAACAGGGGATTTCCGTTTAAAGGAGGGTCCCGTCCTATCATATTGTGAGTTAGGACGGTCACCTGTGCTGGAGGTGCGGTGGGGGATTCCAGCTGGGTCTGTCTCTAGGGAAGCAGAACTAGGGCGGTGGAGTGTTGATGGTTCTCCCAGGCTGGCTCGGTTTGGGCGTAGTTGCGACATTTGTTCGTAACGATCTTGCATTCGGCTCAGTTCTTGTTTTAGACTTGCCACTTGTTCGATCAGAGCCTCCAATGGGGCATCATGATCAGGCTCACCAGACTCTACACCAGGCAGAGCTTCATCAGCTGGTTCACCGGCGTCTGAGGGTGGAGCAGTATTTGCCCCTGCACGCGTCGTAGACATAATGAAAAGCGAAGGCGGCTTTGTTGCGAGGGAAAGTTGCCGCAGATATCACAACCCAGTAATGATAACCCAGAAGAGAGAAATTTTGCGCTTATTAGACGAAGAGTGTGTATGTTGGTAAAGCCCGCAACCGATAATGACCACTACTCAGTCCAGTGATGGTTTGGCCAAATTACAGACGGGATCAAACTTATGCGAGACCTACCGAGTTGGACCTCCCTGGTAACTTGATGCGTGATTATTACAAGAATATTTTTGGGGTTGAATTAATATACAAAGTGCACAAAGAAAATTTCAAACCGATCAGTCTTACCTGTTAAACACCAACAGTTTAAAGTTGTAATATTTATTATATAAGTGCATAGAAAGGATTTCGGCTACAGAGAAGATTACTCAAGAATTTAAATTTGAAAAAAAAATCTAAGGAATATAAAGGCCCAAAACAACTTTTTGTTTTTGGTACAACATCATAAGAAAATATAATTGAGAGAAAACCGCAAGAGAATTTACCAGTACCGACAATTCCCTTCTTTAAATGAGCATTAATATTCTTCGTTTATAAAAAAATTATATTTGGTTGTTCGTTGTGGTGGGGATGGCCATCAGACGCAGGACGTCCTCCCCAAGGCATCGCTGGCTGAAGGCGCCGGTGACAGGCGGCTTAGATTAAGACGCGTGTCACCCGCGTCGTCAGGCAACTAGTGCTTCCATTTATGGGATCGACGCCGAAGATGGAGACAGGCCAGTGCCTATCACCATCCTCACCGTCGACTCCCATACGACTAAGTTTGGGAAACCCCTCCCATGGCAGATTCCCAGTGACCAAGTTGGAGAAAAGAAGAGATAGAAGCCTCCGTGAAATTTTACTGGGACCATTCCGACACCCCACCACGACTGGTCAACACCCGGTTGATATCCAGGAAGGCGGTGTGTCGAAGTGGTCATACAACGGGGGCGGGTGGATAACCAGGCCGTCGAACCTGTCGCATGGCCAGGCGATAGGACGCCTGTTAGCCAAGACGGTGCAGGGTCGACAGTCAGGCACCCACTCACCCATGCTACTCAAAAACAAAGGAAGAAGGGAAAAGAAATTGCAGTGTCCACTGTCCGCGCAGACCCGCGCAGTGCCAGGCGATAGGACGCCTGTTAGCCAGACTCCGAGTCCGCTTGACAGGAACTAATTAATATAGGGAGGCTACCGCAAAAGATAGTAAAAAGATGAAGTTGTGGAAGCAGAAGAAAGATAGGAAAGATGAAAAAGGAAGAAGTGAAAAGGGCTAAGGCACCGCGGTAAGTACCTTCGCCCCGTTACCCATTAGTCAGAGGGGCTTGGACTAAGAAGTGAACTAAAAACAAAAGAAAGAAACCCACTCATGACTCCTCTCACTGGCCTAAGCCACGTAACAAGTATCAAAAGGTCGGCTAAATTATAAGGAAACTGATTAGGAAATGATGACATGGGATGGTGAGCAAAATACTAGACGAAAAGAATGCCGACGGGGAAAGTTAAGGTGTCACTAGGTGACAAACAGACGTATCCATGCCATCTGTCCGTTAGACTAAGGAACTCAAAGTGAATTAAGCTCCTTAGCCCAGCGTTGGGCGCCATTTTATGTAACTGTCTGGAGAGGGTGTGCCATAGCACGAAGTAGGAAAGTAAACACATCTCAATAAAGGATGTGCAAGACTCGTTTTACACAAAAAAAATAATTTGGAGAAAGGGGCAGAAGAAGGTGACTGGGTAGGCTTGGCCGCCGAGGGGGATTGCCGAAATTGTGACATCCGCTGCACCGATCGTCGGCACGACGTGCGGTGCTCAAACTAGCTCGCCGGATGGGGTGGGGTTCGCGGAACAGGGATGCCGGAGGGTGACAGTTCAAACAAAACTAAAACTCGTGCCTACATACGAAAATTTAAAAGGGGACGGCAGTGGCGGAGAGACAAACCTACCGAGGCCAACAAGAGGGGGCTAGAAAACTAGGGGAGAGAGATGGTCACCGGTTACTCTGCCATTTACAAAGGGGATTCACAAACTACTATCAGGTTTAAATGGTAAGCACTTACCTTAATGAGGGCGTCCTTCGTCCTGGGGCATCACCCTCCCCGCTTTTGCCTCTTCAGCCGATCATTTTTTCTTGTTTTATTGTTTATGACTTATTTTATTAAAATTTCCTTTTTATTTATTTAATTTATGGCTTTTCAAGTTTACAA
Source organism: Thereva unica (assembly GCA_949987705.1). NCBI lineage: Eukaryota > Metazoa > Arthropoda > Insecta > Diptera > Therevidae > Thereva > Thereva unica. The sequence continues at coordinate 24,297,199 of OX465285.1, read as the reverse complement.
TTTATACTATTATAACTTCATTTTTATTTTGATTTCTATAATTTATTTTAATTCATTTTAACTTTCTTAATTATTTCGTTATAATTTCCGGTTTATTTATTGAATTTATTGCGTTCTAAGTCTACGATCTGTTCTAATCTAATTTCATTTTCATTTTGATTTCTTTTATTAATTTTAATTCATTTTAACGTTATTATTTAATTCGTTATAATTTCCCATTTATTTATTGAATCTATTGCGTGTTAAGTTTACGATCTGTTCTAATCTAATTTCATTTTCATTTTGATTTCTTTATTAATTTTAATTCATTTTAACTTTATTATTTAATTCGTTATAATTTCCCATTTATTTATTGAATCTATTGCGTTTTAAGTTTACGATCTGTTCTAATCTAATTTCATTTTCATTTTGATTTCTTTATTAATTTTAATTCATTTTAACTTTATTATTTAATTCGTTATAATTTCCCATTTATTTATTGAATCTATTGCGTTTTAAGTTTACGATCTGTTCTAATCTAATTTCATTTTCATTTTGATTTCTTTTATTAATTTTAATTCATTTTAAATTTATTGTATATTTCGTTACAAATTCCTGTTTATTTATTGAATTATTGCGTATTAAGTTTACTATTTGTTCTAATCTAATTTCGTTTTCATTTTTAATTTCTCTTATTTATTTTATCTCATTTTAACTTTATTATATAATTCGTTATAATTTCCCATTTATTTATTGAATCTATTGCGTTTTAAGTTTACGATCTGTTCTAATCTAATTTCATTTTCATTTTGATTTCTTTTATTAATTTTAATTCATTTTAAATTTATTGTATATTTCGTTACAAATTCCTGTTTATTTATTGAATTATTGCGTATTAAGTTTACTATTTGTTCTAATCTAATTTCGTTTTCATTTTTAATTTCTCTTATTTATTTTATCTCATTTTAACTTTATTATATAATTCGTTATAATTTCCTGTTTATTTATTTAATTTATTGCGTATTAAGTTTACTATTTATTCTAGTCTAAATTCATTTTCATTTTAAGTTCTTTAAGTTATTTTAATTCTTCTTAACTTTATAATTTATTTCGTTAAAATTTCCGGTTTACTTATTTAATTTGTTGCGTTTTTAAGTTTACGGTGTAATATATTCTAATTTCATTTTCATTTTGATTGCCTTTATTAATTTTAAATCATTTTAACTTTATCAATTATTTTATTTAACTCATTGTATGCTTAATATCTATTATGTTCTAAATTCCTTTAAATGTCGTTTTGTTTTTATCCATTTTTATATTATTGGTCTCATTTTAACTTTATTATTTATTTTATTTATCTCATTTAATGCTTAATATCTATTATGTTCTAAATTCCTTTAAATTTCGTTTTGTTTTTATCCATTTTTATATTATGGTTATCATTTTAACTTTATTATTTATTTTATTTATCTCATTTTATGCTTAAATCTCTATCATGTTCTAAATTCCTTTAAATTTCGTTTTGTTCTTATCCATTTTTATATTATTGTTCTCATTTTAACTTTATTATTTATTTTACTTATCTCCTTAAAATAATCGCCGATTCCTGATCCCCAAAAAGAATGTATTGCTGCTGTTATAATGTATCCAGACAAAATGCACTATTATTAATCTTTTTCCACACTAGTATAAGTAAATTCACAAATATTACAAAGAATTTCTCTTCGCTCACAAAATTTCACTCTAGGCACTTTTGGAGTACATGTAAGAAAAATTAGTAGATTTTTATCCCAGGTGAGAATATCAATTATTATTTTATTTTTGGACAATTAGAAAATGATCTAAGGTAAAAACCGATTTACACGAATTTTAAGGCACCATGGAGCACGTCCACGACAGATCGAGGCTAACAACCGAATCTCTCCAGAGCTTCGGAATTGACTTCGTTTCCCGCCTCATTCAGTTCCCGACCCCCTTTCTTAAACAAAACTATCTCCCTTCCATCGCCCGATCACGCGATTTTTAGTAAACGGCAAAGCGAATTCCGTTATCCCGCATTCCTTGTTGCGTATTCTATTGCATATTGGTTTGTGTGTGTGCTATTTAAAATGGTGTTGTTGAATATCGTGATTGTTTTTTTTTTCGGAGTTTTGCAATTTGCGTGTAAAGTATGATATCAAAATTTATGGATGTTGGATTTTAAGCTGTGGGTGTGGTGGTACGCATTTTTTTTCTTTGGTCTATGAAGCGGGATGACTGCAGATGGGCATGAAAATCATTGCTCAACGAGGAATGCCGAGTTGCCATGTAGTATACCGTATACCTTTGTTTAACTTTGAAAAAAAAAATTTTTTTTTTGTTGGCAGGCGTTGGTGTTAGGGGGTTTAATATTTTTTTGTTTTTTTAGTTAACCAGCGAGCAGAAAAGGAATTTGTTTCTTTTGTTTTTCTTCTTTTTATATAGGCGATGGAGTTAGTGCCTTTATCGGGTTATTGCTATGTGCCTTCACAGATGGCGACCGTTACAGATGTAGGGTTGAGCTAACTGTCCTTTCTAATGTTGGACCCCTACGTTCGGTAGCAACCTTACGCATGTCGCACTAATCATAGACGTCTTTTTGGCTGTGTTCTGGCCACTTGAGAATGTATCGATATTCCAGCTGCTCTGATTTTTAAGGACGCCTCCTTCTGTCTCCTACAGATAAAAACTAACTTGATTTTATTTTCCGCCTAGCGTTTTTAGCCTTCCTTTATTCGTATATATCGTCAGAAGATATCTTATTTAGTAACACCGATATAGGGTCGGTAGGGATCGTTTGAAGCGCTCTGCCTTGCCCTTGATGATGGTCTGTTTTAATTCTATTGTCGCGGTTTTCTAAATTCCACGCAGCTCCTTGAAATAGGACCGATTTTTGTTTAGTCTATGTCTCCTGGTTCTGTCCAAACTTCATAAAATCTATTAAAATTTTCTTTCCCTTTTTAAGGAATATACTGGCCCCGGTGAAGAAGTAGATAAGCCATCAAAAGAAGAATATTCCGTGGCCAAATGGCTAAAGAAAAATATTCGTACAAAGAAAACGAAATTTTTAAGCCACAATGTCGAGTATTTTACAGGTAAACCTAAAACTAAATTAAAGATCTTATATTTTTAATAACGGAGTTTCTATATTTACAGCAACAAAAGCTCTGGATGGTCTTCTGAAATCGAAATATGCTGAAGGAGAAAATTGCTTGTTTCCAACACGTGAAGCTACTATTGAATTTCTAGATCTTATGCTAGAGCACAAATTCTTCCATCGAGCAAAAAAAGTTCCAGTTTTCCCGGAAGAACTAAAAGGACGAGCAAAGAAAGGCGAGAAAGAGGCTGCTCCGAAAAAGGAGCCTAAAGAAGAGAAGGGAACCGATCCAGATAGCAGTCATGTGGAAGGAAATGCTAATGATGAAGCTGTAAATTTTTATTTTCATTTTAATTATTTTTATACTATTGTTATTATTTATCAGCAAACAAAAGAGAAGAGAAAGAGAAAAATTAAATTGGACATGCATCCTGATCAAGTTTTTGTAGATGGTTCTGAAGCTTACGTATGGATATATGACCCCGTTCCAATTCACTACTGGATATATGGATTATGTTTAGTATTGGGAGCTATCATTATATGTCTGTTCCCGCTTTGGCCGCCCATTTTAAGGTTTGTTTTTTTTTCTTTATTACTTCCTTTAATGTTACTAAAAATATTTTCCAAATTTAGAAAAGGAGTATACTACCTAAGTATAGCTGCAGCTGGATTTTTGGTCTTTATTTTGGCATTGACTGTTGTACGATTAATAATATTTGTTATTGTGTGGGTTTTAACTGGTGGAAAAATCTATTTTTGGATATTCCCTAATCTTACTGAGGATGTCGGATTTTGGGCTTCATTTTGGCCGTTATACGAGGTAAGATAATATTACTATTATTATTTTAGTTAATTACATATTTATGCATGGTTTCGTGGGTTCAAGGAAGACTAAATAAATATAGTGTAGAATTTTTATAATTAATTAAATCAGCAAAATGGTCTAATATTAGTCCGAATTTATACAAAAACAGTAAACACTCAGCATCATAATCGTAACTCGTAGCTCCAGCATCATTCCACATTCCGAACACACTACGACTACGATCAATTCTGCTCTATTTGTTTGATTATGGAATAAATTAGATTAAGTATGGCCTTGACCCTTGTGATAACTTTCTCTAGAAGAAGCTTCAATTTTTAGTTTATTATTCGATTCAATTCTAATCTATTTAATTTGCTGTGTGGCAGCAGGCACTCGAAGCTCTTCTTTATCTTATAGATTATTTTGCCTCTTAGCTAATTCTTATCTAAATTATTTTTTAATCATATGTAGCAACGTTTAGCAATTTTTATTTATTGCTAATTTTTTTTAAGAAACTCAAAATTTTAAAATATCTTAACATTAGCTTTACACTCAGCCATAAAAGTAAACTGAGAGTGAATTCGCGTGCTTATTTACTCGATTTTGCAATCAGGATCCGGTTTGTTAAAGTGCGTTTTGCTAATAGTAGAGTACGAAAGTGCCCCTTGTCAAGTCTTCAGACAGCGGATAGTACTCCTCCTTGTTCATCTGGTGCTGGGGCCGGATTCCACAAACGTGATGTTTGCACGGCCAAATGGGTACGCTGCTCCCTTTTTGATTCCACAAGAATGAAAAACGAAGAAGAGGAAGGAGGAATAAAAGAGAGTAAAAAAGCGAGTTAGGAGCACAAACCAAATTCAGTGCTCTAAGCTTTCAGAATGGACTTATCCAGCGCAAAAATACTTACAGTCAGCTGTGGAATCGCATGAATCGAAAAAGTGCAAATCGCTGTCACTGGGAGTTTTTTTGTTGTGTACACAGGCAAACGATGCGCGCTTGCGGAATACGACCCTTGCTAATGGTATGGCGTTACAGCGTTATAGTGGGCTTCGTGCAAAATTTCTTCTCTTTGCTGTGGACTCCGACAACATTCAGGAGTTGAAGCGCAAGTTCGATCGCACACTCTAGACTCTCGGGGCTAGCAGGAGATAGCTTTGTCAGAGTGTTAATTCTCCTGAAACAAGAGAATCCCGCTAACCAGCCGACAATGGCTGTGACGCAGACAGTACCAGACTACCAGGTGAACAACGGTACCCTGTTATTAACCGGTTAAGTCGGCGGGATGTCTTATTAGGACTACCATAAAGTGAGCTTACTATTAGACATTGCACTGTGTCGGACTGGAACAACCCTCCACAGACAGCATTACCGAACTCATACAACACCCAAGAGTTAAAACGCAGATTCCATCGCCATCTCCTCCAACACATCCCCGACTCCCCTAATCTATCCTATCCTTTTTTCTATTCTTCAAACTAACCTACTACTAGACTTTGCTAACTAGTGGTACAACGGGTGATATTTCAGCTTAGACTACCACATGAAAAAAGGGTATCTCCTAATCTTGGACTTAATGTTAGATTTAAAAAAAACGCCGAGGATATAAAGGCTACAATAGATTGAAAGATTGAATATAAGAGCGCCAAAATTAGCCTTTGATAGAAATTCAGAAATAACACAAAGCAAAGACCGATCAAGGATGCGATTTAAAGACTGGTACTTGAAAAATTGAAAGAAAAACAGACCTGACTGGAAAAAAATATTGTCGAGAAGGACAAGATTCATAAATGATTGTAACGCGGACGAAGAAGTATAGATTAATTTTATTGCGACGGCCTCTCCCAGACCTGTAAGATCTTTCTTGTATTTTGTTATAAAATCCGGTCTATTCTTCTTCAAATAATGCTGTGATAACATTTTTGTGTTATCCGTTCACATTCTATGTTCGCTTTCATCTGCATTAGCATTTCTTGACATGGACGGAGCGTTTAACTACGTACTGCCGGCCGCCATGGCCTTGGCGAAACAGGTGATCGAGGCGTCGCTGGTGTTTCTTATCTATCAAATGCTTACCGGCAGGATGGTGAGTTAGATCCCAGGAAATTACTCGGTCTGAAGGATCATTAATAGAGGCACCCCACAAGGAGAAGTACTTTCTCAATTTCTATGGGTCGTGACTGTGAAACAGCTGTGGCGACGCATGGGGCAGAGGGACATCATGTTCTGGCGTACGCGGATGACATTGTTATAATCACAAAAGCAAAATTTCCTCAAATTGGATATCATGCAGACGGCGTTGCATACCCTTTCCAAGGGGGTAGAAAACTCAACCCATAACTCTCCCTGGCTTCACAATGTTATACCTCCTTTCTTTAAATCTTGTGGCAACGGAAAGCGCACCCATCGTACCCCTTAGAATAAAAGAATTTGGATCTTGGACCTTCACGAAGAAGTACGGAGTCCACGAATATTGGCCGGGCACGACCTATGTCTGTCTACGTCTGCGCGGTCGTGTTACTCTAGATGTAAATACGTTCATACATACTGTATAGAAGAATATTATTTTGTTTGGCACGGTCCTTTCTGTCACGCTCGATGTCTTTAGACATAAACGGTCCTTAAAGCTGGTGAACTGGCTAGGAAAGTCACGACTACCACTCTCCTTCCTGGGAAGGAAAGGATTGGTATGCTTTCGGCCACTTTTAAACCCCAATGCAAACAGCACACAATGCAACAAGCAAAAAAGCATTGGAGGGATCTTAATAAATGCACCCTAGGCAAAATAACCTGGCTCTTTTATGGTTTTAGGCGGAGCACTTGACTACTGAGCTTGGGGAGGCAAGATCTATCAGTTATAGTGGGAGTGCTGTTCAGACACTGTCTGATAGGGACCCACTTAAGTCTCAAGACCTGCGATCTTTGCAGAAGCTGTAAGAATCCGGATGAGTAGGAAAGTGTACTACATCTCCAGGGTCATTGCCCAGCCCTAAGCTAGCCCCATTTAGTGAACCCTTTCTAAGCACGCCTTACTGTCTCTTTCATATGGCTATCTTCAGAAACTAGTCTTACTTTTTTATTTTATAATTTTACAACAATACCTCTTATCAGCTAAATGTTTGTTAGAAAGGTATTATTTCTGCTTAAACAACTTTTGGCAGCTTTACTTACAATAGAATTCGTTCAAGTCAAGCTAATTCCCGTAGTGTTGTAAGCTTCGTATTTATAACAAATCGCTAAATAATTGTGATTCCCTACTGTTTATAACTCTTAAGTCAACAAAATAAATTCCTTAAAAAAATGTGTTAATTATTAAATTTTCCAGACTGAATATCATGTTGAATCGGACAAAAATAAATCTAACAAAAAATCAAAGAAAAAGAAAAAGGAAAAAGACAGCGACGCAGAGGATGATGGCGAAACACCGCTATTGGAATCAGATAAAATTGAAAATGTTAAAGAAAGTGAAACTGGTGCTATTCTGGAAACACCAAATCCAGAAAAGAAAGAACAACCAAGCCCTAAAGAGCTCGAAACACCGAAAAAATCAAAAGATGACAACACATCCGAAGTTAAAGAGTAATTTACATTAATATTTATAATTATTCTATTAATTAATTAATATTTATAATTATTTTCATTAACTTATCTCTCTAGATCCACAAACTTTTCTGAAAGTGAATCTGAAGGTTCACGATCTTCAACAGGGAAAGATTTTGAAATGGTTGATCCAATAGAAGTAGACACATAAATTGCTTAAATCAAGGAAATGATTTTTCTAGGTGTTTTTTTAGTTTTTAATATGATCTATTTAAATAAATATTTAAAAATATACTTATTAAAATGAAGAATAATGTTCGGCCCATGAACGAAGAAGTGATTATGACTGTTGCTAATAAATTTTATTAGATGTACAGTCAAAAGCTTTTTATTCCCAAAGAACATTTACATATAATTATAAATTTATACTCACAACAGATTCGCGTATTTATACAACTTATAGTAAAAAAAAAAACAAAAAAATAATCCAAGAAGAGAGAGCATTTACAATTTACTCGACGCTAAAATATAAACAATTTCTTTTTTTTTTATAATTCTTAGAACAAAAATGAAAGATAAAAACAAACAGACAAAAGTAATTACAATTCATTTATTTTTATTTATAACTCGTTATGTGATAAAAATATGGTTTTTCCATTAATGGTTTTTTCTTCTTCATTATAAAGTGCTCTTAAAGTGGCGAAATTACACTTTATATTATAGTAACACGCAGTGTCAAGTTACGTGAGCATTAAAGCTGCAAAATTAGCTAATAAATTTCATGTTATCAGACCACAAAGTTTGTGTTTTTTTGTTAGTAATATTTTTAAAAGTTAAAAATTTCGTAACTTGTGTTATTCATATATTTTATTATTTGTTAGAATAATTTTTATGAAATAGACTTTATTTGATAGTTATCATAAAACGGTACCAGACGGTAGTGTAAAAAAAATTTAAAAACCGACTTCAGAAAAAAACCGCACAAAATGCACAAAAAAGGATGAAATAATTGTAATTCTTAACAACATTAATCCAATTAGAATGCATCTAGAAAGAAGAATCACTTTTGAAGACGACGTCATTGCCATAGCTGTAACAGTACATTAAATGGTGCAACACCTTTACAGCCACTAAGCCACGCTCCCTTTTAAAAAAATTAACAGTGTCATGTTTTACTATAAAAATATAAGTACATATTGCCCTAATAAGTGAAAGTGAAAAACAAAAATCATAATTTTCCTAGTGTAGTGATAGTAAAAGCAGAAGTGTCGTCAACACCCGTAACAATAGTGGATTCGACGGACAGATATCAAAAGTAAGCTCCTTCCCCACACCCCGATCTTGGCACCGCCAGCGCCGGCTTCATAACCATCATCGGATAGTTGACGGGATTCTCCTTGCTTTAGGAGGCATAACACTCCAGCAAGAAGCTTTCCGTTAGCTCCGATGGTTATGGGAATGCTACCGCCGGATTCGACAGAGGATTGCAACCTTTCGCATACGAAGCCGCGATAAAAAAAACTTTTGTATCGACTTTGCCAACATTCGTGGACTTCAAACAAATTTCCCCTCTGTGTTGTGCCATTCATCCACCTATTCTCCTCGCACTAAGGGATCCACAAATTACGTGAGGCAATTTTTGAGATTTTTCGACCCCGATCTGCGTCGTGAGATTTGGCTCGACCCCCTCCGTTTCACGTTAGATTAAACATTTTTGTGAAGGATTTAGCCATTCTTAAGGTCCCTATTTATACACAGATTGCCGTTAGGCCATGGCCACCACCACATACTTATCGGCCGCTAACTGTATGTGGGATGCAGCCTAAGAAAACTGTCCAAAATCATTTATCGGCATTTATCGTCAGTTCATGTCTGAACGTCTGAACTTCGATTCACTGTGAAGGAGTGAATTTACGGCAAAAATCCGGGAACGGAAAACAAGGCGTGAAAACTATCTACACTCGCGTTCGCGCTTGTTTGCGGGTGTTCACGGTGTTAGTCTGGAGCTGCCTTGACGTTTTCGTTGAGGTCACGAACATTTTTGCACTTGAATTAACAACCTTCTTTGCTAAACTGTCGCCTTCGCCTGTTGTCGCCTGTCTGTAGGGAATCATGGCTTCACCTGCTTGCCACGGCCTGTCAGGTGGATACCTGAAGTGTCATCCCTTAGTCAGACTGAGTAATCTGTGGCGTTCATCGGACCGTGCCGGCCGACCTGGGGTCGTATGAAGAATCGACTCGACAAAATAAGCTTGTCGGTTTTCTCTAAGTTTTCTATTTGGCTTCACGACCGAATCGACAGCTAAGTGTTGCTATATAAAATGATCAAATTGTATGATTTACTTCAAGTGCAGCAAACCACTTATATTTAATTAAAAGAAACTGTTAAAAGTTTATTGTATGCGTTTTTTAGCGTTTTAATAAACTTGAAACGTCTTTACCGTCACGTGAAGAGACGATAACATTGTCGATATCGCGTTGCCAAATGCCAATTTTTATTTATCGACAGAACTCGATATCGAATCGAGAAACCAAATACGGCCCCTGGTGTGAAGGCCACTGCCTACCGGCGCCCTATAAGTGAATGGGAGTCTTTAGTTTGACTTAATTTAACCCAGTTGTCTAGCAATTTTGCACTGTTTCTTGGAAAAAGCTTACCAGACCCCCTTCTTCCCCACGTAGGATTTGGATTCGACTCGACCCCTCCCTCCCCCTTAACGCCTCACGTAATCAGTGGGAATGGTGAACTCCAAATTTTTCTTGATGTCTTAGATTATTACCAGGTTTCCGGATACACCCTAATGCATAATCTTTACCCTCGTAGGGGAATTGCCATTTATATTAGAAAAGGCGTAGCTGTTCAGAAAGTACAACAGTATATCGCCTGACTTGAACTACCTCGGTCTAAAAAATTTACTTCATAAGCACGTCATTTTCTTCTGTTTTCTACACAGGGGCCCTAATATCAATAATGAAGCCACTTCATTAACATTTGACCCTATCTCTGAACGAATCTCCGAATTCCTATCCAATTCTTAATTTTGGCAAGGCGATAGGAATCGGACTGTCTACATCTTCTCAGATAGTCAGGCTTCTCTGAAAGCCCTGCGCTCTTGCACACATAACTCTAGAACTACCTCTGAATGTCGCAGATCTCTTAACGAGATGGCTCAACAGTTCAGGACCCTCCTCCTACGACGATTTTAGCAGAAGCTGTAAGATTCTGGACGAGGAGGAAAGAGAGGAGATGTAGGCTGCATTCGAAAATTCAGCCAGCTGTGCAGAATTGGCAATATCGCAGAATCGGCTGCAGGATATATATGCCCGGCTGCAGCAATTTGAATTTTTGAATAATGTGCTGCCAATTCCGCGTAGCTGGCTGAATTTTCGAATGCAGCCTACATCTCCTCTGTCACTGCCCAGCCCTAAGCAGAAGGAGGCTAACTATATTTGATTAACCCTTTCTAAGCACGCTTGTGGAAATCTCGAAGATTCGGATCCCATAACTTGGAAGAATCATGACTAACGGTCACTATCAGCTCCTCTTCGTTGAAGGGGAGTGGGACTTCAAGGTCACTCGGGCGGTCGACGCGGATGGGTGTGGAAAAGGGTACCCACAACATCGTCAAAGTGGCTGGAGCAGCAAATGCTCTTCCTCTTCGTGACGATCCTGTACCCTAGTCCGCACGGGCTCTCCAGCATCTTCGTTACCTGGACTTGATGGATTGCTTCAGATACTTCTTGGCTGCTTGGAATGCCTGCGAAGTTCCGCGATCTCGTCACGTTCACGCATTGTTTCCAGCTACAATTGTAACACGTTAAATAGAGACATCGCGAGTGATCGACCAAAATTATTTTTGTGATCAACCGATTGAAAGTGATTCTATAGCTACCCCTGCTATAGAACAACACCAGATGGGTTTTTTCTTATGCGACTAGAGGAAGGGGATGTGTACACTATTGAGTATGGGCATTTTCATAAACGCAGAACTGCGGTTATTCTGCAACATTCAGCTACAAGCTTCCATTGCTGAATATGAAGAATGAATGCAGTTCTGTGTTTATGAAAATGCCCTATATGTAGACGATGTAGCGCACGCGCCTTATGAGCACTATGGAAACCACGAAATATGAGCTCCGAGTGATAGATCTAGTACTCCAAGGAACAATTCCTTATGATAAACGTAAGAAAAACAACGCTATTGCCTTCACTAGGAAAATTAGAGGCCGGAGTTGCAGCCCCTGATGTTCAGATCGGCGATCGAAGTGACCGAGGATAACCTGGGAGCATCACGCTTCACTAAGGGCGCTTTCAGTAATGCAGGATGCGTGCGCAAATGACTTATTCAGCAATTAAAGTGTGAAGCTTTCAATGACTGAATAAGTCAATTGCGCACGCATCCTGCATTACTGAAAGCGCCCTAATTTAGGAGAGTGGGGTATGTCACCGAAGTCAGCACATTGGATATACACCATGATTATAGTGGCCTATCATAACATGCTAATGAAAGTGTTTCGAAAATTAAGGGTAACCGAGGGTTATCATAAAACACTAATAGATAATGGATCGTTCTCTGAAGGAGGATCGGTCAATATTATGTATTTAGCATACGAGTGCATCATTGTGCATCAGGTAGGGCTGCCGAGTCTTAGAGAATTTAAACCTGGTGAGAGTTTGTTCGAAATTTTCACATCTATGTATATTTTTAAAAGAGGCATCTACACATATTTATGAAATTATTTGTAGCCTTTTAAATACCAAAATAGCCTTAAAGTAAAAAAATAAATTATCTCCACAGCTCCAAGTACGCTGAAACCCAAAAAGAATCCGGCTGTTCCTCCAATCGAAACTGTAAAGTTGTTAAAAATTGATTAATCTTATGAATTCTTACCAAAACATACCAAGTAAATCCGTAAAAGTAAAGATGATTTGTCTTCTAAATCGAATTAAAGGATATTTTCTCACAACGATATTAACACCAAGGCTATCCAGCAAGTCTGTGGTGCCAACTTTCTGGAAGGTACAAAGGAATCTTCATAATATAGTGTCGCATTTTTGTTTATAAAGGAATCTTACTGTAGTTTTCCCGAGTATAACTTTTGAATCTTGACAATTTTGTAGACAGTTACACTTAACAGCTTGTCGATGAATTTGAAGAAATATTTCTAGGGATGAATTTAAACGTATCATCTTTTCTAAAGTAAGCATTATTTTTACCTTTATACCTCGGAAAACAGGTCATTAAAACTTTATAGCTGCAAACTTTCTTTGGTTTTGAAACTAGAATCAAAAATAAGTTATTTATTGTTACAACACCATTTTGTAAATTAATGTGCTGTACAGGTATCTTCGTAAGCGTTTACTTTATTTTGTTATTTTCCATGATAGTCTCATTAACTACTAGTGAAGATAAAAGGGTGGAAGGGGGGGAGTGGTAAAATCATAACGTCACCTCCTCGAGTTGCCTCCTGTGTAACCAACAGACGACAGACGTACCCAGTGGCCGGGGGTATAGCTGCCAACCTCTCCTTGGAAAACAATTCTTGTTATAGAATCGACAGCTCAGCCTGTCAGGATTTACGGCAAAGACCTTAGCAACGTCCCAGGACTAATGATTTTAGGAATAACGATATAAAATTTGCCATATAGAATGTGAGAACATTACATAGACCTGGAGCAATGGCAAAAATGATCTTAGACCATATAAAATATTTATCACAGGTGTATATAACTAAGATGGACTGGTACAGGAGTCCTAGAATGAAGACACGCAAGGATATTCTAAAGTGGCAATAATGGCTCCAGAAGAAACTTAGCAATAGACTTCACCCCGCTTAGCGATCGGATCGGGACGCTAACAATCGAATCCAGATTTCAAAATATAACATTCATCACGGTGCACGAGCCTACAGAAGAAAAACCAGAACAAGAAAAGGATGTCTTCTATAAAATTCTTAGAGTGACTTACGACCAAGCTCCGTCTTACGACATCAAAATCGTATTAGGCGACGAACCATAATTATTACCCCTACGCTGGCAAGTTCTCGTTGCACGAAGAATCAAACGATAACGGGAACAGGATGAATTCGCTATCACAAGAAGTTTGCCAAAGCTGGCACCTGGTTTAACCATACAAATGTACACAAAAGGACATGGACGTCACTAGATGGCACCCACTAGAACCAACTTGACTTTGTTCTAGTTAACGTTATGAGGACGTGTAGTTGTGACGGTTACTTGATATATACCCGGCGCTTTTTCAGCGATTTTCTTGCTGTCTTCACCTCGACAATAAATTGTCGATTTGATATCGAGAAACTGACTGATTCGTCGGCTGTTCGATAATCGGCGGTTCGGATGCAGGGGCCGGTTCGTGTATGGCGAACGACGATAATCGAACGAAAAGAAATTGAAGTCGAAACATTTTGTCGACGAAAATTTTAGCGTTCGCATAGGTCGAAAGAAAATTGTTCGTGTCCTAATGCAAAAACTCGATAACCCAAGAGCTTTCGAGTGCCTTTCGTCGGCTTCAGACGAAAATTTTCAATTTTTTCGACTTACGCGAACCCGAGACGAAAAAAAATTTTCGTTTTCGACATACACGAACCGGCCCCTGGATTTTGTGGCGGATCGTGGTTGTACGGCTGGTGCAAGAATTCTCTCCACCGCTGCAGGCGCCCATGGGGAGAGGTCACAAAAGTTCCATCCGATTTTTGATGTTGTTCCCTAACCGCCGGGTTGTCTGGTACAGTGTCCGGTGCTGGTATCTAGACGTCGCTTCTGCCATGTCGGCCACAACGTTATTCCAGTACTCCTCTCGTTCCGATTTCATTTTCTGTCGGACTTCTTCTTGCAGATCGATAAGGTCCAGACAGCTGTCCGAAATCCATGGCTGCGTCCGCCTACGAATAGGTAGATACAACTCCACAATGGACTCCGATAATTGCCTTTCTTCTACATTGATATCGTCCGGTGTTGCGAGCGCCACGAATTTGTTGGATAATGTCATTTGAAACTCTCCGGGTCCAGTAGGCAGGTCCAATTCTTCTTGGCTTGTGGTGGCGCCGTTTTCTTCGTTCTTTGCTTTGATCAAACATCATCGCCGAGTCGTTGCCGGGTGGATTTTGCCAGGTGAGTTGGTGTTTGAGTGGATGGCGCAGGATGCTGTTTTTTTTATGTGACAGACTGGAGGCTTAGGGAAAGTCCCTTTGTACTGTCGACAATCTATTTTTTCGTATAGAGTGTATGTCGAACAGCAGCTCTAGCCGGAAGATAGAGAGAAGAGAAGATCGCTGTTGCCAACGATCAAATTGTTTGAAGCTGCGAATGAAAAGAGGCGTATTCCGTTGTCGTTAATTACACCGTGTCCGAATTTGCCCATCGTTCCAAGCAAGTTCGATCGGCACCTGAATGTGCATTAAAGTCCACCACGAGTATGATTAATTCGGTTCGTCTAGGTATCCAGCGTCTGTTGAAACTGATCGTAAAATTCGACCTTGTTCGCGTCTGGCGTAGAAACGGGTACGATATTGGGCTTGATCGTTCCAACGATGGTTATAATCGCCAAACGCTCGGCTATCGGTTGGAATGCGATAACACTGCCCGTCGATTGTCCATAGCACGACGCCGGCCTCTCGTTTCTCACTACCCGAATAGTCATCGTTTCGTCAATTGCTGGCGGGACGATCGTCAATGTCCCAGATTCGGTAAGTCGTAGTTTCGATAACGCAGCAACTGGCATTTTACATTTCGATAATTCTATTGCTATGGCTACTGTATTGAAAGTCCAGTTGTCGCGACGCAACAAGTCGTTTCAGTCGAATTACGACTTTTAGCACAAGGGTCTACAATGGAAATGCTAAGTTGAGTTTAGGCCCCTGAACTGAAAGTGGCGATTCGACTGAAAGTTCACTTTCTTCAACTCAAACGACTTGTCCTGTCGTGACGATTCGACTTTCAGCATAGGGGCTTATGATTTCCTGTTGACCGAAGTGATGTCCTGTTTGTACATTCCACGCAGCGAATTGAATTTCCTTTTTCGGTGCGACTAATTTTGATTTTCGGCCAGTAACTCACTTCACCACATTCCTGGTCCCCAGCGCTGGTACATCGGCTACAGTAACATCATTTCGTAAATACTAGTTAGTTCGTATATCCATGCGGTTATGCAAGATTGGAAGGTCGGAGGACCCCACTTGGGTTTACCTCAAAGAAGATGAGTCTGCTCTTAATTTTCTCTGACAGGGTCCAGTCAAGAACAGTGTTTCGTAGTTTATCGTGACTTTTCTCGAATGGTCAATTGAGAGTGACAAACGGCTAGGCATAAACTGCTGAACCTGTTCAAGCGGTTTGGCCCAACAAATCGGACCTACTACAGCTGTGTTATTATAATAGGTGATGACAGCGGTATTTTTGAACTTATATCTTATTTGAAGCAAAATTTTAATGCCATACAGAATCAACAACCTGTGCTATGGGAGACTTGACAAGCAATAACTTACTTCGATTTGGATAAAAATGAGGAATGCATCCGCATTTTTTGTACGCCAGCTGGAGACGGCATTCTTGTAGGCAAATGTTTTCTGTGTAAATTGCAAAATGAGTAAGATTTGACTCACTACTGAAGCGGCATGCCCGTTGAGAAACTGTAGTGTCCCTAAAAATCACAATTAAATAAAACGAATTCTTAATCCTATCATGTTTTCTTACCGTTCAAAATTCTCTGAAGTTATAATCTCCACTGAACTAACTTCCGATTCTGAGAAATGTGCAACATGCCCTAAATTGCGATCGATCCTCATGGTTTCATAGGGACTGTGGATGAATATCTGTTTTGGGAGTGTTAAAGGTGTTGGTTTCCTTTAAGGAATATTTTCTTACAGTAACAGGATCAGTGAATCCGATAAAATTGTATCCTATTTCGCCATCAAAGCGATTACCAAATCGTACATTGTACAAAAGGTCTCCAGCCTCGAGTTCGTAGGGGTTATCTGCAGGTAGTTCACCGGTAATAAGATAACGAGCTGATAACTTCTCCGACAGGAAGTTGTTGGTGACATAGCATATCCCGTATTCGGTAAGAGTTTGTTGGGTGTGAATTTGCAAGATGTCACTGTACACAGTCTTAACGCGAGTTCCTTCATTCTCTGAGACAGTTAAGTCCTCGGTTAGGTTGTAGATGAGCGCCATGTAATCTTGAGGATTGATGATTATTTTCTGTAATGGGATTTTGAGTATTTCCGTTGGCGTTGG
This sequence comes from Thereva unica, assembly GCA_949987705.1. Classification (NCBI taxonomy): domain Eukaryota; kingdom Metazoa; phylum Arthropoda; class Insecta; order Diptera; family Therevidae; genus Thereva; species Thereva unica. Next base: position 24,280,510 of record OX465285.1, on the reverse strand, counting down.
TCGAAAGAAAGTTGCACTTACCTCGATGCGTTTTGTTGCTTTGATATTTTCGAAGTTAAGGTAAGTTGAATTGGCCAAGGATTCTAGGAAGTTAAAAAGTTCATCATGTATGTCTTCGGTGATTTTATGGTCTCTGCAAGAATGATTTAGTTTAATAATAAAATACGTCTTAAAGCAGGTTTTTAAAATTACATATCGTCGTTGTCAAACAAATATCTGCTATGTACAAAAAGTGTAAAAATTGGTGGTTAGCTGCTCGTAATCTTTGAAAAAATCGTAATGAAGCACTCTAATATCATACGATTATCGAGTCTGTCGCATTCTCGTTATATAATCTTGTGATGCATAAAGGGTGTCCCTTTTTTAGTATAATTTGTTCCACTTCCACTTTGAAAAAATAAGCAAAATCACTCAATGCACTCGTCAAAACTTTATTTCTATTTTGATAGTTATACCCAGGCCCGCCACATAGCCTTGTAGCCTATAAGTAGGGCTACAGAATCGGTACTAGCTTATTTAATCATATGAGAATTTGGCTTTCGATTCTACTCATATTAGTACTCAATACTTTTGATCGACTAGTTTTACTCATATAATCACTTATAGGGAGAAATCGAATACTGAAGTACAATTTGCATTCAAGACTGAATTTAAGCTAACTGCAAGTCAGTCGTAAATAATTTCTGTATCAACCGGTTGTCCGAACGTGGATTTCAGACGTTCTGGGATGTAAGCGGGCTTTTATGGCTATGAATTTATATCTCATCTCGAGTAAAATTCAGGCGTCAAAATGCCTGCATGATATCTAAAACAGGCACGGTACGACTGGGTAAAAATTATACTTTTCCAAATGCAGCCCACTTCAAGCACGAACGGAATAGTCCAAACGAAGCACGGTACGCTCACCCATTTTAGAGAAAAAAGACCCAAAATTAACGCTTTAAAAATTATATAGGTCGAAAAAACGGACCTACTTAGCAGGTCAAGCAGCACTGAATGTGTTCAGTACTTATGGGGCCCATCCACAGGCCAACTGGTTGCCCAAACTGAGTTGTGTTGGCACTAAATCGCAGCGTGGGCAGTTGGCAAACTGATTTGACAGTTGGGGTTGCAGTTGGGATAAATCAAAATCTTTTAATTTTATGGGGGCGGGGCCTAGAGTTTGGGCAACTAGTCGCGCTGTGTATGTTGCAGTTTGGCAAACTACTTGCATTAATTAAGCCTGAATTCGAAAATTATATATATTATATTTTTTTGCAAGTTTATATTTTCATTGTATTGCATAATTTTTAATTTAAATTATGAAAGTTCACATAATATTAAATTATTTTCATAATTTATATGTTTAGGATTTAATTTATATTTTAAAAACATACAAATATTTATATTAATAATTAAAAAATTTATAATTAACATAAAAAATCATTACTACCCATTTTTTATAATCATAAAACTTAATCGCAGGTTTTCTACAATTTTATTTAACGTTCCAATTGCCTATAAAATACTGAATTGACAGTTGAAGTATCAACTCAGTTGAATCGTTTGTGGCAAAACACCAACTCTTTGCACAACTCAGTTTGGGCAACCAGTTGGCCTGTGGATGGGCCCCATTAGTTGGGGGCCGCTTGGTAAATTGACACTTTCATTTGGAATGGTCGATTACGAATACATTCATATCTGTAATAGAGGCCTGTAAACCTATGGCGGGGACATTTTTAAATTTTCCTGTAAGGGGTGCATGAATATCTCTGGCGGGCGCATTTTTGGAAATTCATGTCTGAGAACGTGCATACTCGTGGGCAAGCGCATTCGTTCACTGCGCGTGTTGGTTGCAGGTGCGTATATGCTATTCAAAAAATTTACCAACTGGACCATTTTTATTCGGAAAGTAAGCTACATATCATGTAAGTATTTGTAATCTATCGCAGAGGAAAATCGAGTACTTTTGAACGAGTAAAAAGAACTTATTTAGTAATTTTCTTTCGATTCTACTCATGAGTATCCCTACCTATAAGGAGATTGAAATTTAAAAAAATCTTATACTAGAAAAAATAATTAATAATTTTTAAAGTTTGTGGTAAGAATAAGCGTTCGAAACTTCTTAAGCAATGGTCTCTACTTTATTTCCGAATAGAGTTTAAGATACAAAGTGCAATCTAGAACCGAAGGAAGTCGGGGAAGTTCGTCCCAGTTGCCCCACGTTGTGTCGGGTCTGGTTACATCCATCACTAATTATGGTAATGTGTTTATAAGAACTGCATGTAGTTTTAAGGTAATCCATCATACCGTTTGTAATTTGGTTGGACATAACTCTCTTTTCTTAAATACCCCGTTTATGACTAGGTTCAACCTAGGTTCAACTCGGGTTCAGCCCTGTCATAAACGAGTTGAAACTAGGTTCACTCAACCCAACTCAGCTCTCCTACCTTGATCGAGTTGATATATCGCTTCATATACGCGGGTTGAGTTGAAATTGGGTTAAAGCGACATTTGTTTTGTTTGTTTACCATCCGTGAAGTCCGCTTTCGACATTAGTTTTGTGTTCGGTGTTATTTCTGGCACAGAAACAAAAAATTATTTCGTTCTGAAATTTTTCGTATCTATAAATGAGAATTTCACACAAAAATTTGAGGATATCTTTTAATATCAGTTCAACTCTATTTCCACCCAAAGTAAACTCAGCTCGACACATATACGGTGGTCGGAATTTCAACTCAACCTGGACTCAACTTTTCAACTTGGTCATAAACGGGGTAATAGCCCCTGTATTGTTTGCCCATAGTACGTATACATGATGAGATAAACTCAGGTTGAACCTGAGTCCAATTACATGCAGACACGCGTCGAGTTGACTTAGGTACAACTAAACTCGACTCAGCTCTGCTATCTGCATTTAGTTAAAACTATGCATATAGACGCTAGTTCAATAGTTGTCTAGTTGAATTTAGTTGACAGCAGCATCTCTGTGTTTTGTTTGTTATTTGTGACGCTAGTCGAAAATTCAACTCACCTCAACAAAACTATTGAAGTCATCATGTATTCGTAGTATATAGTAATAAAATCATAGTATTAGAACGAAAAACACTGATTGTTGCGTTTTGACTAAACACATAGCAGATATTTTACTAATAGTTGATTTTGGTCAATATGCTACGTTTATCATATAGCAGTTTTTAACGACCGCAATTCACCGTATAATGCTTAGAGTGACATCTTCTTCTTCTTATTTGATCCGTTAGCTGTCGGTCCGAGTAGGACGTCCCCGCAACGGATACGCTGCTGTCGGTGCCTCTGGGTCTCGAACTCTATTCACCATTCGATTCCATTATTGCCGGTTCTTGGTGACGTCTCGAGCCTCGGTAAATGATAACCGTTGATTCTTTAGGTCACCCTCAATATTCTTTAGCCATGTTTTCGTCGGTGCCGGTCGCTGGATTCACCAGCCTGCGGGACGGTCTCGCCAGAAAAGTTTACGTGGCAAGCGGTCATCATCCATTCGGCAAACATGTCCAAACCACCGTAGTCGACGTTTTTGCATTTCTTCTTCGATCAGTGTCTGCTGATCGCATCTTTGCCTGACTGTCTCGTTTCGAAGGCGATCGCGTATTGAGACACCGAGGATCTGCCTCAAGCATCGCATTTGGAAAAGCTCGGGCTTCTTAACGTCCAGTTTGAGCTGTGTCAGATCCATAAAGAAGAATCGGAATGATCAACGTTCGGTAAAAACGTACTTTTGTTTTGATGGAAATATGGATTTGGGTTCCATCGAGGTAAACACTAGCCCTCGATCCGTCCGTTGTGAGCACTTTGGTCTTTTCCGCGTTGATTATTAACACGTATGACTGGGCAATGCCGGAAATGTCGTATAACATGTCTGTTGCTTCGACATCCGTGTCGGCGAACATTAAGTCGGTTACGAAGTCGAACTCCCAGTCGTCCATTGAATGCTTCACGCCTAATCGCGTCGATCACAACATTGAAGAGAAGTGGCGAAGGAACGCCTCTCTGTCGGACACCCGTTTGAATCGGGAACTCCTCGGGTAAGTTGCTTCGAGTGACATAGAAGTCTTTTTATACGAAAATTTGGTTACTTAACTTATCATAATGGTCAAAATGTCGAAATCTCCAAAAAGCACAATAGCGATTTTGGTATGACAACGACGATATATTGGCCCCTGTGCTGAAAGTCGAGTCGTCTTTCGTGACATGTCATTTGAGTTGGAAAAAGTGACGTTTCAGTCGAATTACGACTTTCAGCACAGGGGCCTAGACTGGAAATGCTAAGTTGAGTTTACGCTCCTATACTGAAGTTCGTGAATCGACTGAAACGTCACTTTCTTCAAAGCAAACGACTTGTCGTGTCGTGACGACTCGACTTTCAGCACAAGGGCCATTGCCTTTCACCGGGCAAAGGTGCTATAAATGTACATACCTGCAATATTTATCAAACTTGACTTTACTCAATCGACGCATTGGACAAATTGTTGCACTAGGAATTGATGTGTTCCAGTAATAATGATTTGTCTCCAATGACACCATTGTAGACTTAGTATAATATCTGTCCAAAGACTCCATACCGAGATGAATGCATGCATAAAGAGCAGTCATCACCAGAATTAGCCAGAAGCATCTTTAAGAAAAACGTTTTAATTTATTTCTTACAAGTGTATTAGTTAATTTCTGTCTTACTTCTCTATGAACGTTAAACCGATTTTAGTAACGTACACAAGCCCGTGAATACCACTTTGCTCGGAAAATAGTTTAATATATTTAAGTGGCGCTAAGAAAATCCCCTTTAAGACCTGCGATGGTTTCGATTTTTGGCTTGGAGTCTTCATTTTTGATTTCAAATTTGTTCCGCGATAATCAAAACTCATTGCAGTGCACTGACTGATGCGAATGCTTTAAGACTCTGTTGGTATTTTCAGATTACATTTCGTTTATCTTTTTAATAAAATCCTCTAACATAGTTTTTGCATAAAGCATCATAAATTATTCAACAGATTTTCTTTACCACTGATGGATTCTATGCAAATCTGGCAGCGTGTGCATTTAATTCTTGCTACACGAAGGTGTTCTTTTGAAAAATCATGTTTTAATTTCGATTATTATTCAACCTTGAAATTGTTGGTGGACATGCTTTGGGATCTTGTATAATGTGATAAATTGTAATAGTTTTAATGGAGAATTTATGTAATATTAGAAGTAAATTGCATTTAAAATGTTTAATTGTATTTGTTTTTGCATCGTCTGATCAAAAGGAAAATCGATCGACTTCTTGGCAGATAGTGTGAAACCCCCACAGTACGGAATGGACAATTTTGTGGTTGGACAACGTTTATTTTTCGAGGGAGAATGGTGAGAATTTTTCATTGGTTGGAGGTCTTTCATAGGTCGGTGCTCTGAATACTTGGCGACCTCCGATTCTAATAGCCTTATTCGGGCCTTGCGGATCTCTGCACGGTTTGACCTCGTTTCACTGCTACTCGTGGGTGTAAATATGGATAAACCCAATCTAAAAAAATTTGTTGTCTGTAAAGAGGGTCTACGGACGATAGTTTAACGTGACAACGTCATGAGAAAACATTGATGAAATGATTGCATACTTTTATGAATAAAATTGAATCATTTATATTAAACTAGCAAAAACCCGCGTGCGTTGCAACGCCTTTCAATAAAATAAGATTATGAGGACACAGTCTGCGATAGGAAAAAGCTATAGTGAAAAAAGAACAAATCTGGGAAAATTGATTTCGGGAGATGACCTCCAAGGACCAAATGATATATTGAGTATACTATATTGCCTATGGTGTTCTACTTATCATACTCTTTCATTTGATACCCATGTCGAAGGGGTTGTGAAGAAAATATTAATCCGCACTCTTGAGATGGCCGCTATGGACCAAACGATATATTCAGTATACTATATTGCATATGGTGTTCTACTTATCATACTCTCTCATTTGATACCCATCTCGAAGGGGTTGTGAAGAAAATGTTAATCCGCCCTCTTGAGATGGCCGCTATGGACCAAACGATATATTGAGTATACTATATTGCTTATGGTGTTCTACTTATCATACTCTCTCATTTGATACCCATCTCGAAGGGGTTGTGAAGAAAATGGTAATCCGCCCTCTTGAGATGGCCGCTATGGACCAAACGATATATTGAGTATACTATATTGCTTATATTGTTCTACTTATCATACTCTTTCATTTGATACCCATCTAGAAGGAGTTTTGAAGAAAATGGTAAACCGCCCTTTTGAGATGGCGGCCATGGACCAAATTATAAATTAAGTATACTATATTGCTTATGGTGTTCTACTTTTCATAGCCTTTCATTTGATACCCATGTCTCGGGTGTTGTGAAGAAAATGGCAATCCGCCCTCTTGAGACGGCCGCCATGAATCTAAAGACATAGTCTATGGCATTCTTCTTATAATGCCCTTTCATTTGATACCAATGTCGAGGGGGTAGTGAAGAAAATGATCTTCCTCCCTCTTGAGATGACCGCCATGGACCGAACGATATATTGAGTATACTATATTGCTTATGGTGTTCTACTTATCATACCCTTTCATTTGAAATCCATATCGAGCGGTGTGAAGATAATGGTAATCCAACCTCTGAAGATGGCCGCTATGGACCAAACGATATATATTGAGTATACTATATTGCTTATGGTGTTCTACTTATCATACTCTCTCATTTGATACCCATCTCGAAGGGGTTGTGAAGAAAATGGTAATCCGCCCTCTTGAGATGGCCGCTATGGACCAAACGATATATTGAGTATACTATATTGCTTATATTGTTCTACTTATCATACTCTTTCATTTGATACCCATCTAGAAGGAGTTTTGAAGAAAATGGTAAACCGCCCTTTTGAGATGGCGGCCATGGACCAAATTATAAATTGAGTATACTATATTGCTAATGGTGTTCTACTTTTCATAGCCTTTCATTTGATACCCATGTCTCGGGTGTTGTGAAGAAAATGGCAATCCGCCCTCTTGAGACGGCCGCCATGAATCTAAAGACATAGTCTATGGCATTCTTCTTATAATGCCCTTTCATTTGATACCAATGTCGAGGGGGTAGTGAAGAAAATGATCTTCCTCCCTCTTGAGATGACCGCCATGGACCAAACGATATATTGAGTATACTATATTGCTTATGGTGTTCTACTTATCATACCCTTTCATTTGAAATCCATTTCGAGCGGTGTGAAGATAATGGTAATCCAACCTCTGAAGATGGCCGCTATGGACCAAACGATATATATTGAGTATACTATATTGCTTATGTGTTCTACTTATCATACTCTCTCATTTGATACCCATCTCGAAGGGGTTGTGAAGAAAATGGTAATCCGCCCGCTTGAGATGATCGCCATGGACCAAACGATATATTGAGTATACTTTATTGCCTATGGTGTTCTACTTATCATACTCTTTCATTCGATATCCATGTCGAAGGTGTTGTGAAGAAAATGGTAATCCGCATTCTTGAGGTGGCCGCTATGGACCAAGCGACATATTGAGTATACTATATTGCTTATATTGTTCTTCTTATCATACTCTTTCATTGGATACCCATTTCGAATGGGTTGTGAAGAAAATGGTCATCTGCTCTCTTGTGATGGCTGCCATGTACCAAACGATATATTGAGTATACTATATTGCTTTTGGTGTTCTACTTACCATAACCTTTCATTTGATATCCATGTCGAGGGGTTGTAAAGAAAATGGTAATCCGCCCTCTTGAGATGGCTGCTATGGACCAAACGCCTGCTTTTCTGTTGAAATTTTTTTGCTATAAACCTCACGGAGCCCGAGACCTTTCCAACGAATGCAAAACCGTGGAAATCGGATCGTGCGTTCTCTAATTATAGCGTCTGGAAGGAAAACCCGACTTATTTTTATATTATAGATAATAACAGTAAACGTCCCACCTTGCGACTTGTGAATGGTAATAGCACAAGCAGGAACGCAAGGAAACTGTTTTCGTTTACATTTCACAGTTTTCGTCAGTGTAATGTTCACTATTTTCTTATACACCGGCACCCAGTTAGGAGACAGAGTGTTTGGCTTGCTTTGCTTATTGTTGATAATTTGACAAATTTAATCTAATTAATATTGACAATTTTAATCAAATTTTTAAGATTACTACGATCAAATTTTTAAAATTACTTCGGGAGATAACGGGACATAACGGGACATAACGGGACATAACGGGACAATGAGTCATCATTTTTCGTGCATGCAGCCGGCGTTCATCGTTTTAATAGACGTTGTCACGTCAAAAAACAGGTAACGAAAAAGGCGTCCGGTTCCCTTAAACGAAAACCGGAAGTGACCACAAATCCCACTAAAAATAGGGTTGCGGCACCCCAAGCCCGCCCACACCAAGGGAAGCCACAAGTACCCCCTTCGAAAAAAGGCCCCCAAGCGACCACTTGTAACCCTGATTGTCCTTGCTGGACAGTCGCTGCCCAGCATACACCAGCGGGAACGGTGGCTGTGGAGGGATCAGGGGAGCGAATGGTCTGCAGAAGGGCCAAGGACCTCAAAAGACCAGACCTGGCGAAGGCAAGTTATCAAGTACGCCGCCTGGTTAGCAGAATACTCCGCCGCTTAGCCACCAAGCTGAAGACCAATACCATTACCTCGTTTATGACTAGCTTAAAAGTTGAGTCGAGGTTGAGTTGAAATTTCGACCACCGTATATGATGTTGAGTTGAGTTCACTTTGGGTTGAAATTGAGTTGAGCTAACATCAAAACATAACCTCAAATTTTTGTGAAATTCTCATTTATAGATACGTAAAAATTTTGTAAAGCCATGGTAGATAAATCAGAACGAAATAAATTTATATTCCTGTGCTAGTTACGCCGAAAACACAGTTCACTAACAGTCACTTCAAGCCAATTACAACTCAACCCGAGTATATTATTATCAACTCGACCCAACTTAGGTAGAAGCGCTAAGTTGAGTTGAGTGGACCCAGTTTTAACTTGACCCCCGTTTATAACTGGGTTGAACCTAGTCATAAACGTGGTCGATAAACAGAGCTCCACTCCCGGTTCTTCAATGAACATTCAAAATATTTTCTGGTTTGAGATGACATCTCCAAGCTCAAATAAAAAATCGCAGCAAACACAAATAGAGGTCGTCCATTAATTACGTGAAGCGGTTAGGAGGGGGCGGGGGGTCGACCCGAATCTCATCCAATCCCACGAGAGGGCTCTCGACTAATATTACGTAATTATTTCCCGCAAGAAACAGTGTAAACAAATTTGTGTATGTTGAAAAAACCAAGCTTAGGAGTCACCCTTTGCACTACCAATTTGTCTTGTCGTTAGGGTCAATTACTAGTAGTATGCTTGGTTAGAAGAATATAGGAGAATAGAAAAGGTTAGAGAGGGTATGGTGGTGCTCAAGGAAATGCCGATTAATCTTAATTTTGAACTCTAAGATGTACGAGATCGGAAATACAGACTGTACGAGATTATTCCATAGACGAGTTGTTCTATTCATAAACGAAATTCTAGATCGTATTGTGCCCGAGGGGGTTGGGCTGTAGGGTATGGTGGTGGGCCGAGCGAGCTGGACAAATATTGCCGCCCAGGCAAGAGGTTCTGGATTTCAATGATGCAATCGCTATGGTAATAGCGAAAAAGCATAGAGAGGGGTGCTACATTCCTATGGTGGCCTAAAGGGTCTACAGAGGCGCGAAAGGTGTCGCAATCAATGAGTTTGCTGGCATGCTTTTACAACTTGTCGAGGCAAGCCATGGTAGTTTTCGTGGCGCCCGCCTATATATACGAATTGTATTCAAGGGGCCGAATATATTTTTTTTGGGACAGGATACACCACTGCTGTTTTCCAATGGTCTGAAAAATGAGCATCGTTTAACGCATTGTTAAACAAAGTGGTGTATATATCGATGGCTATTAAGGGCAAATGCTTTAGGACAATTTTCGGAATACCGTCAGTACCTGACGACTTTTTACTGTTTAGCTGACGAAAAATTGTCAGTTTGATTTTTCCAATGAAATCGGAGTTCCCTTGTGCCTCTGGGATGTCATTCGCTGGACAGTCTTCATTGAGTTCGAGAGATGCTTGATTCTCGGTTTTTCAAGCTTCGATTTCATTGGATATTCTAAAGTGGTGTTCATTGCATAATTTCTTTGGTAATAGCTCCCCACAATAATCAGAGAGCTCCATGAGGTCGTTAGGGTCTTGTATGGTTACAATTAGTTCATAGTGGTCGCTATCGTACGACACCGTCTTGAGGCAGTTGGTCTCATTTGTATTGGTCTCTGATAGCCCCAACCGGGAGTCTAGCAGACATAGATCCAGAAAAGATCCACCGCTAAGATATGAGGGTATGTCCGTAGCGAAAAGATTAACTTTTCGCTGAATTTTATCTTGCTCCCACCAGTCATTCAGTTGGTTGCCCCTAGGCGTTTGATTTCCTCAAGCTGCGTGACGTGCCTTTAGACCTCCGGCCTACAAATAAAAATTTTGTTCCGGCTCTAGTTGCAGAGCAAGTTCAATTCCTCTATAAATAGTTTGGGTTGAGAAGTCCGGGGTGCTTACGCAGCAATTATATACAGTTTCCTGCCACCAGACAGAGGAATGTATACAATGCACGCTTCCAACATCAGAAACTTTTCAGTTGCCCTGCTATACATGATTTTATGTTTCAAAGAGGTCTTTATTAATATTAGTAAACCTCCAATTTGTGTAGTATTAGGTCGATTGGGCGTAATCACCACATACTCTTTGTAGTCCACTTTGTGCCTTTCGTTCAGCTTAGTTTCGCTGGCAAAGAGTACATCAGGATTTTGTCTTGCAACAGGGCTAGGAGATTCGCCCGTCTCTCGTTTCGTATCATCGAGTTTCTTCTATACAGTGTGCATGAACGTATTCGCATCTATCATGGCACGACCGCGCCAGTATTCACTGAAAGAATATTTTGTCTGCGCGGTTCCTGTCTGTACGTGTCTGTCGGGAAATATCAACAGAGCTCTAATACGGCACGCTAGATGTGAATAAATGGCGTCTGTTGGTGTCTGCATTTCTGCGGTGTAAACTTTGAAACCACCGACCAGCATTCGGAGAGGGACGCAAGAGTAAATCTTGACAACAATTGTTCGAAATTGAATGGTTTCATCAACACCCGCCTTTCACCGACACCTCAGAAGTAAGATCAATCAATAGTGGGATTGGGACATGAAATCAATTGTTACTTGGCCAGGAAGGTGGGGATCAAAGCCATCAAAGGAATTGCTAGCAGTGACTTTCAAACTATCAAGTTTAAACGGACCGACCGAGGGCTCATCCATTCTCATCTATGGGTCTCCAAACTTCTCCCGATGTATATTTCCTCATGCCCTAGAGAGCCGTCAGCCGTCAGCTCCTTTACCATCCGCGAAGTGCAGTTGAGAAAAGTTTTGGAAACCACATGCTCTTCCTAAGCGCAATGAGTGGCTGCGAATCCATGCCGATTAATTCAAGCAAGGCAAAGTTAAATTTCTCAAGACCCTCTCCAAAAATCGGGATCTTGAATCTTACATTAGTACATTCACTGATCTTTCAGCACATCCAAAAGGAAATAACAGTTTCTGCTGATAAATTTCTGACTGCACTTTATGGTGGTAACCATGCATGGACAACACTCAAGAAGCTGAAATCAATACGTGAGATCAGCTTACAAGTCGTCAACAAATACGGCTTCCATAACTTCCACTGAAGCTGCAGCTCAACGACACGCCTTCAAAGTTTTCCGTCAGGTGCAGCAATAGCATGCAAGACAGATTGCCAACATCCTACATATGGCAGCCAAGCTGAAATTCGGATTCAGGACCGCTGAGAAAGAAACTTCCGCAATTTTGTTACGGAAAAACAATCATTTGACTGTACTATACTTTTATGTGCTTTTGGAACGTCTAATCAAATGGAAAATGTATTGAGTTCTTGGGAGATAGTGTAAAACGTCCACTTATGGCATGGATCAATTTTGTGGTTGGGCAAGGTTTTTTTCTTTTTTACGAAAGAGTGGTGAGGATCTTTCATTGGTCTTGTAATGCTCTTGCCTAAAACCATGTTGTCCAGGCCGGTACAAGCAGTAAAGGGATTACTTCGGCACGAACCAATCAACGGGCCACAAAAAAAACATACAATGTTTCCATTACCCACTAAATGGCTACGACGACAAATTTCCAGGATATTTTATTCATCGAACTTAAATTCCAGCAAAAAATAACCTACAACAAAAAAATCATTTTCATAAATTTTCAAAAGTGTTTGTTTTCGACTAAATGAGATATTTTCGTAAATTTATTCCCTGTCATAAAATTGTCATCCTCCGCCCAGGATACCTTTATCCAGGATTAGAAAGATTTGCTATTTTATGTCAAATTCAGATAGACGACTCATAAACTAGAGTGAAGCCATAAAATTCCTTTGTTTTTTTTTGATAAGAGCTCAACTTTCCGACCAGGAGACAAACATAATTCCTGACAGGGCGCCAAACACTTGGTGGTAGATCTGCATCTATCTGCCCTCCTCCCAGGCTGCATTAAACCGAATCGTTTTATTTTTCTTCCGCCAATTTGCTAAGCTGCAATTGGGATAGATGAAAGGAAATCATTGTAGAAGCCCCCGCCACCAGCCAAACCCAGTTTATGGGTAATCAAACAAATTTTTGATCGTCCGCCATGAATTCTTGTTACTGCACCTTTATAAAAATTTTAATATCGCGTATTTTTACGGCTTAGTTTTCATTTGCGATTTGAAAGTTTGATTTTGTTGAATTTTATTGCTCGGTGGTGCATGTGGAGTTTTTGTCTGTTTCATGTTTTAAAGAGATTATTTATAGTTTTGTAATTTTCAAAATAAGCATTTCCAGAAACAAACTACGTCTACCAAAAAATGTCTAAGAGTCCTTACGCATGTTCCTTCCTGTCTAGCAAAAGTTATACATAAAGTTCGTCGATCGACGAATCTTTTCTTCCTCTCCTTTAGTGCTTTAGTACGATATCAGGCCCAAAGAGCACCACGCCCGAAACTTGGCCTTAGTGTAGTCTTAGCAGCCCTTTTGGCTTAGATTTTAGGGCCTTAAAAAGATTAGCAGAGTTGATAAACGGTGACCTCAAAGCAGGGGCGGATGGGCAACATCTTAGCGGCCGGGAAATAATATTTGTTAGCCCTTTTGTTAATTTCCGGATATGGCTAAAATATACATTTACAGGGTGATTCAGAATTTGTAAATTTTTTAAATAATCATTAAAACACCAGAAAAATACACCTCCCTCTAGCAATACACAGTCGTGGTTGATTAAATGAAAACAAGTGATTTCATAGGAGGAGCTAAATGAAGCTTTTATCAAGCTTTTAAGCAATTTTAAGAGCTTTGTACCCCAGCATGCGCCAAATGTCAAGGAGTTTGAAAACATCTATACCACAAAATAAACAAAACATAAAAGTTTGAGAGTTATTTATGGGCAGTCGGGAGAAGAAATATAAAAACTCAATTTTTATTATATAGGCAAATAGTAGGAAAACAGCAACAATGCACAGCCAATAAGAATCGCCACTCGGGCCCCATCCAAGACGGAAATAGTAACCGCAATTCATGCGATGGCCAATGGTAAAGCAGCTGGGAAAGATGGCATCCCGCCAGAATTGTTGAAAGCCGGCTCAAGCCTCATAGCAGATGCGCTTCAGCCAATCCTAGAAATAGCATGGAACACCTGTACCTTTCCGGAGGATTGGACGGAAGGTATCATAGTCAAAATACCAAAAAAGGGGGACCTAACAATATGCGACAACTGGAGAGGCATCTGTTTATTATCTACTGTGGGCAACATTTTGTCCCATACATTACTATCTAGGATAAGTGAGGCAGTAGACCGAACGCTTAGGAGGCAGCAGGCCGGATTCAGGAAGGGCCGCTCATGTATTGATCATATTAACACCTTGAGATTAATAGTGGAGCAGTCTACTGAATTTCGATCCCCCCTTTACCTTGCTTTCGTAGATTATGAGAAAGCGTTCGACTCGGTTAATAGGAGCTTCATTTGGCAGGCACTACGGCGAGGTGGACTGCCTGATAAAATAATAGAATTGATAAAAGCCCTATATAACAATTTCAAATGCAGAGTTCTCCATAATGGAAAATTATCCGACAGCTTTGAGGTGAGCTCAGGAGTACGACAAGGATGCCTACTTTCGCCTTTACTATTTCTTATAGTAATAAATGACATCCTTGTTGGCGCTTTAGATAGTAGAACAGCCGGCTTACAATGGGGTTTGCTAGACCGCCTTAAGGATTTCGACTACGCCGATTATATCTGTTTGCTGGCCCACAGACACCAGGACCTCAAGAACATGTTAAACAATTTGGCAACAGGAAGTAGTCCAGCAGGCTTAAGGCTAAATCCGACTAAAACTAAAGAAATGCGGATAAATGCCAACACCATTGAACGGACAGCGCTGAATAACCGTGACGTGGAACTGGTAAATAAATTCTGCTACCTTGGTAGCATTATTACCGAAAATGGCAGGGCAGAAGAAGACGTCAGTTTTCAGAATAAATAAAACACGAGGCGCATATGCATGCCTGTCTCGCATATGGAGATCAACGGAGATCTCAACTAACACCAAATTGCGGCTGTTCAACGGTTGCGAAGCATGGAAAGTCACCCAATTCATCACAGGGCGCCTACAAGTCTTCATCAACAGATGCCTTCGTCGTATCCTAAAAATCCGCTGGCAAGATAGAATTTCAAACGAAGAACTATGGCGCCGTGCCGGCCAAGAAAGGATAGACGACCAAATCAGGCGAAGGAAATGGAATTTGGTTGGCCACACCTTGCGACGCGAAGACGAAAATCAAGCCAAACAGGCCCTTGACTAGAATACACAAGGATCCCGTCGAGTCGGAAGACCTAGAACAACGTGGAGGAGAACCCTACTAGAAGAAGCCACAACAACTGGGAGATCCTGGTCGGAGCTGAGAGCTGTCGCGTAAAACAGAGTCCGCTGGAGGGCAATTATCTGTTTTACTTCAGACTTCTTTTGAACCTGAAAAGAAAACAACTTACTTACTTTTTAGTGAATGGACTCAGCAAAAGGTCCGCGCATATCAGTAGACGTCATATCAGTAGACGTTTCCGAACTTATATAACATCGCAGAGTTCAAACGCGAGGTTCATCAACATCTACTTACACAGCTTCTATAGTCTATAGACTCCTAACCTATACTTTCTCTGTTATCCTTCAGCTCAAGCTTACTACTAGACATTGCACCATGACTTAAACGACATGGCTAGTGGTACAAAGGGTATTCCCTACAACATAAAATAGGAAAAAAAACATATACACATAAGAAGATGCCAATGAACTACTACGGCCCGCGTAAAAAACGTAAAGGTTTACTTTGGCCCATGTTTTAAAAAGGTTGCCCACCCTTGACTTATACGCACTTTCAGCCACCGGCCCTGCGGGCCTCTGAACAGCCGGCCCACCGGGAAATTTCCTGGTTCGTCTTATGGCCCATCCGCCCCTGCCTCAAAGTATGCGTGACGAATCCATGCGTTCTAGAACGTAGCAGACTATCGTCGTCCCAACATTGTTCTCCTCTCCTTAATACCTGAAAAGAAGCGAATTGATATCGATATTAGAATGCGATTCGGTATCGGCACGAGAAAGCGATTCGATATTGATACGAACATGCGATTCGTTATCGGTTCTGTATGCTTGTGTGTGCTATGTCGAATGCGGCAATGCAGAAAAAGTTGAAAGTAGCCTGACATTTCCTCGCTGACGTATCTACACCTTGTCGTGGTGGTGAGGCTTGCGTGGCCCCGTAAGGGTGCCCTGACTAAGATAGATGCACGCAATCTCAAGGTGTAAACAAATCGTGATGAAGGGATGAATGGTACTGCGTGTATTACTAACGATGGACTCCGGATACCAGGCGGCGTCTGGTTCAAATTAGTCTTCCCATGGTAATGCGAAGCCCTGCCATAGGCGACCGTCCTTTCTCGCGCAACGCGTGGGATCAATATAGATACACCAAATAAAACTAATGAGGATGGAGCACATCTCAACGCGCCAACTACTTCTGGGGCTTCCATAGCCCCCCAACAGGCCGACCTACAAGACCGGTTGGATATTCCTTGGGAACCCATGCAGAAGGGTGCCGATCATGGCCCCAGCGAAGGGGAATTTTCGGGATCCCTCATCAATGGGGGCAGTCTGAGTTGGCGAACCGCCTGCCGTGGAGCACGGGGAGATCACTCCTTCAATGGAAGAAGATCTCCTTAGAGGCCCACCTGCGGAACCACGCTCACCTTCTGCTCCATCGCTGTGGCGACTCGAAGAAGCCAAAGCTCTTCTAAAAACCGGAGTGGCGCACCCAGCAAACGCTTTAAGCGACTTTTGAACGCTGGCTACTCTCATGAAGATGCTGCCAGGATTTGCGTGGCCCCCGAGGAAGAGGGGAAAACCATTCTTCCTAATGTCAAACGAATAATAAGTAAAACACTTAACGTTATTACGATTGAGTGTTTCCTGAAGTAAAGAAGAAAATTTTTTTTATATCGGGTAGCTGTTGATTTTAATTAGGGATTCTCCGAAACGTAGGCAGCCAGGAAAGACGTTTGAGGACAAGACTCTAGTTTTTGTTTAATTTTAATTATTTATGAAATTTTGGATATTTTAAATAAACTATTTCAATTCTAGCTTCGACAATTTTAAATAGAAACCTTCGCTATTCTGAACTGTACGCGACACTAATAAGAAGAGGGGTAGATCCTCTAGATCCACTCCTGGGCAAAATGCCCCTGCGAAAAGGGCCAAGGCTCCAGCTACACGGTCTGGAAAGCCAGCTGAAAAGCTTTCACCAAAGAAGTCCGACTCACCCATAATGAAGCCTAAAGTTGCTTCAAAGCCAACCTTCTGCCAAATGACAGAGAGTGTCAGAATAGGTGTATAGTTGTTTTCAAACCTCGTGACATCCCGCGCATGTTCCCCAGCTAAGCTCTTAAAAATGTTTAAAAGTTCAGGCAAAAGCTTCAGTTAACTCCTCCTATCAAATCACTTGTTGCCATGTAATCAGTCGCGACTGCGTATTGCTAAAGGGAGGTGTATTTTTCTGGGACTTCAATGATTATTTAAAAAATTTACAAATTATGACTGAAAAACACCCGTTTTTATATATTTTTTTTTATTTTAAGGTTATTATATTTTACAC
The DNA here is from genome assembly GCA_949987705.1 of Thereva unica. NCBI lineage: Eukaryota > Metazoa > Arthropoda > Insecta > Diptera > Therevidae > Thereva > Thereva unica. The sequence continues at coordinate 24,263,234 of OX465285.1, read as the reverse complement.
ATATGCTACAGAAATAATTTGTAGTAATTTCTACTAAAAAATACGAAATTTGGGTTTTTAACACTTTGATTACTAGATTGTTGACGTTTCCTGCCAGTCGCATACGCGCTTCTGCCAGGGGAGGTTGTGATGCTTGCGACTGCGGAGAACTGTCGGTTTATGAATGAAAACGCTCATTTATTCATGGGAATTTTTTTCAGCATTTTTTTTTTAAATTATTTTAAATTTAGAAATGACAAATATTTCGCATAATTAAAGTAAAATTATGCTTATTATGTTTAATAAACTGCCTTTGTTGAGCAGGTGCTTTACATGTATTTAAAAGCTCTGCTCAACACATAGAAAGATAAATTAACTTTATTCATTCGGCATGCGCGCATCCCTTCCCAAATTATTTTGTTGAGTTTTTTCAGTGTTTGTTGCCGTTTTAACTAAAAAGAGGGGAAATGATAGAACATTATTTATAAAATTTGGCAACGAGGTGCGCAGAACTGCTCAAATTTTTTGTGTCACGGAGTTTGAAAAATTCTATACTCGCGACTGATTAGCCGGATATTCTTCTGACCACGGTTCAATTAACTGCCTTGCAAGGAAGGGAGTCTTCTGGACAAAGCTCAGAGCAGCCGAGGTCCCTAAGTGTCGCTGTGCGCTCGGGGTGGCTAACGACCACGTGGCTGAGAGGTGTGATGGTAAACCTTAAGCCCTGGGAGGGAGCTAGTCCCGTCGCTGTGGAGGAAGACAAGCTGCCGCGTAGCCATGTTGTGGTCGGATAATTCCCGGCTGCAACTGAAGACCCTCCCAGCTAGCACAAAATAGTAGCATTGGAGTTAATCTAACTAGTAAAAGAGTCGCAAGATAAGATAGGTAGTGCGACTGTAGCTCCATTGCGACTGAAAAAGCAGATCTTTAATGTTTATTTTCTAACAACTTTGGTCGCAACGAGGCGAAAAATACGCTCTTGCTATGTTTTAAATGTGTTGTTGCCACAAACTGAAGTTGCACAGAACAAGATAAAATATTTTGAACATCCGAAAAAGTTATTATTCTTTATAATATATACATATTTTTAACAAAAAAGAAATCGCAGTTTAAGTGTGTTTCAAAAGTCAGAGACATAATGGAATGAAACGAAAAAACAAGACACTACTCACTATGTAGTACTTTAAAATTAAATCATTGTAGGATTTCACACCAAAATTAAAAACGAATGCCATTTTGTTGATGAACGTGGGTGACTTACCTCTGGAAAATTCACGCGCCACCCGAAAAAAGAAAATTTGGAAAATATTTGGGAAATTAGAAAAATTTCGAGTTTTTAATATTAGCATGGCACTCTGAAAACTACAGCTAAACACATTTTTTTAAGCTCCTAGTGTTATATTGCACTAAAAAATGGTTATAGGAAAGATAAACACCGTAGAAAACCGCTTTTGTTTTTTCTTAAATAAAACTGAATAGTGTAAAAAAAACTTAGAACGATGAAAAATATGGCGAGTATGGAGCTTTTGACAGATGTTTTCCAAGGTCCTTGTAACTGCACAAAAACCTCCCTACAGCCTTTTGAACCTTTAAAATGTAATATTAACTTGATAAAAACTTACAACAACTTAGTCATATTAGGGTTGTTAACTAGTTACTCTATTTGTAGCAGCAGTTGCAATATAAAAACATTTTTGAAATGTGATACTAAAGAAAATGTTTTAATATCTTTAATTTAATTTAAATATGATATCTTTTTTGCAACTGTTATGGAACAACAGGTGTATTTTTCCGTAACAAATATAAAATTGTAGTGTAACTGAACCGGATGATTTGTTGCCAAGTTTTAATTCGAGATAATAATACAACCTACATGTGACTACATTTGTTTAAAAAAACTGGAATACGACCCAATTGTAACATAAATTTGTTACAAATTGAAATCTGTGCTAGCTGGGACCGACATCATGATGAAGTGGATAGGGGCCCAAAACAGGGCTCTAAAGGTGCAGGAATAGAGAGTACTCCACAAAGTGCACCGCCCACAGAGATGACGTTCTCTGTGGACCAAAGGTCAACTGAAGAGCTGAGACGGATGGGTGGCCAAATTAGCTACAAGTTTGGTTGGGCACAGCTTAGGGTTAAGGCTGCAGAAAAGCCTATGTCCAAGGTTGCTTCCGGCCAAACTGACAATGTATCCTCATCGACCGCCAGCACTTCGCGAGCAACCGCGACTATTTCCGCACCTATCACCAAGGAAGCAGATACCCCGAGGGTAACATCTGAAGCGTCACATGAGCCTGCTGCGAATGGGAGAGGTAAGCTCCAATGTGAGGATGGTGACCACTCTGGGCTGAGCTGGCTGAGGGGAGGAGGAAAAATTTCTTCAGGAAATGAGTACTGCTTCCATTATGAAGCTAGTCCAGATCAGGTCAGGAATCAGCCATGGATACTAATCCCATTACTGAGGCCGATATCGACCTTGTCTCTACCAATCTGCAGGAAACGATCATCGCAGCCTTCGAAAATAGCTGCCCTGCGAAACCTCGAAGCACCAACCGAAAGGTTTCGTGGTGGAACAATGATCTCTGCAGGCAAAGGAGAGAAGCCAGAAAACTATTTAATAGTACCCTGCTCTGTTGAATAAACTCCAAGCTATTGGTATACACTTAGTTCTAAGGAACTTGATTAAGAGCTTTCTTTCAGGCCATTCAATCAAGGTAGTATTGGATGGCGTCGAATCCAACCCCCATGTCATTTCGGCCGGAGTTCCCCAGGGGTCAATTCTCGCACCCGCACTTTTTCTAATCGTCATTAATGATCTGCTCTCAATCCCCTCCAACGCACTTCACTGCTTCGCTGATAACGGTACTCTAAATTTCTCCTACTCCTTCGACAATATAAGACAAGCACGTGCCAGACCTTGTCTTTACCACCGTCAACTGATGTCCAGTTTGATCAACCGGGATGTGGAATCGATTCTTCATTGGGGGGAAATGAACCGCGTCGAATTCAATGCCACGAAAACGAAGTACTGTCTGATCTCTGGAGATGGTTAATTTATCAAGTTTCTTTTTTTTCATTCGTTTTTATTTTTCTTCAGTTTAATCTTTCAAATTTTTAATAGATAAGTCAAATTTCTTCTTATTCTTCTTATTTTAATTTTTTTTTAGCTTAGTTCTTTTTTTTTTGAAATGATAAAGTTTTCATTTTTTAGTTTTTTCTCATTTGTATCGGGGCTGAAGTCTTACTCTGTTGTCTTCTGCACACCTACATGTACCCTTACGCTTGATGTCGGGTAACGTTCCTTCTCGCCGTGATGTGAACGGAAATATAAGTCAAATCCTATTACGAATTTTTGTCTCGCAATCTAGTGGATTGAAGGTCTGTCATCTCAATGCGCGCAGTTTAATTAGGAGTATTGATGAAATAAGGTATATCTTTGCAGACTCGAATGTAGATATCATCTGTTTCTCTGAAACTTGGTTGAAGCCGGACTTACCGGATTCACTTATCTCCATACCTGGATATAATGTCCTTAGATCCGACCGATTTGATAGGCGTGGGGGCGGTGTCGCCATTTACTTTAAAGCTGGCATATCGTATAGACTTGCAGCTTCATCAAATGATGGAGTCGAATTTATTTTTGCTGAATTATTTGGGGGTGAAAACAAGTGCCTCATAGGAGCTATTTATAAGCCTCCCGGAATTTCTAATCTAGAACCGCTGTATTCCTGTATTGAAAGGTTAGGATGTTGTTGCCCTCATATTATTCTTTGTGGAGACTTTAATTTGAATGTTCTTAACCCGAATAATTTAGCCAGCGACTTCTTTTCGATCTTAAATTCGTACTCTCTATCAATCGTTAACACTGCTCCAACTCATTTCACTGGGTCCTGTTCCTCTTTACTAGATTACTTTATAGTTAATAATATAAACCTTGCAACCTTTTCAAATCAAATATCTGTTCCTGGAGTCTCTGACCATGACCTCATCTTCTTTAATTATAACATTTTTCCTACTACGGAAAATTTTACTAAGCCACACTATTTTAGAAATTTCAGAAATCTCGACCGCGTCAGCTTACTTGCTGAAGCGTCTTCACTCGACTGGAGTAATATATATTCAATGCCAGACGTTAATGCTCAGGTTGAACACTTCAACAAACTCAGCCTATATCTTCTAGACAAATACGTGCCGTTAAAGTACTACAGATCCAATAAAAAGGTGTGTCCTTGGTTTTCGCCTATAATTGAATCCCTGTTTCGACAGCGTGACAAAGCCTACGTTCACTGGAAAAAGTGCAAATCGAATGAAAACTGGACCAAATTCCGCTCGCTCAGAAATCGTACTACGAACGCAATAAAAAAAGCCAAATCGGACTATTACACAGCCAAACTTGATGCTAATTTACCCCCTCAAGTGCTTTGGAAGAACCTTCGCAACATCGGAGTTACCGGCAAACATCTATCACAAGTTGACATTGACCCCACTATTCTTAACAACTTTTTTACGTCTGTTGGCTCTGCTTCCAGCGGCAACAGTGACATAGTCAACTCAGCTTCAATATCAGAATCCTCCAGTAGTTTCTCCTGTGTCGTTTCGAACATCGTTTCTGATTCCGGTTTTTGTTTTATGAGAGTGTCAGAGGAGAACGTCATTTCTGTCATCAACTCTATTAGATCAAATGCAGTCGGCGTTGACGGCATTAGTTTAAAATTTCTTCGAATTATTCTTCCCTCCGTACTTCCTTTTCTCACCCACATTTTTAACTCCTGTCTAACGTCCTCTACTTTCCCATCTTTGTGGAAGAAAGCAAAAGTTACTCCAATTCCTAAAAAATCCAATGCCTCTCTTCCACAGGACTTCCGACCCATTAGTATCCTTTCTTGCCTCTCCAAAACTCTGGAAAAGTTAATGTACATTCAAATGGTCCAATACCTTGAATCTAATTCCTTTTTAACTGAATTCCAGCATGGCTTTAGGAAGAACCACAGTTGCAGTACTGCCCTCCTAAAATTAACTGATGATCTACGCCTGAACATTGATCATGATCATTTAACCATTCTCTCACTGCTGGACTTCTCGAAAGCTTTCGACTCTGTAAATCATACGCTTTTATGCCAGAAAATTTCTTCTCAATTCAACTTCTCATCGTCCGCTGTCCGTCTTATTTGGAATTTCATAAGCGGTAGATCTCAAAAGGTTTGCACAGACAATTATGAGTCCAGTTTCTCACTCTTATCTAAGGGCGTACCTCAAGGTTCTATACTTGGACCGCTCCTCTTCTCTCTCTTCATTAATGATCTCCCAAAAGAACTGAATTTTTGTAAAACCCTGTTGTACGCGGACGATGTTCAAATCTACCTTAGCTGCCGACTTGGCATGATTGAGGATTGTATTTGGCGAATCAATAAAGACCTCGAGGCGATTTCTGGGTGGGCGAGAGGGAATAGATTGCAACTAAACCCTGACAAGTCTCAAGCAATAGTCATATCTAAAAATGTTATAAATACCAATGGATTCCCTGCAGTATTATTAAACCGTAATATCATTCCGTTTTGTGATAAGGTAAAGAGTCTGGGGGTTTTTCTGAATAAGAATTTAACATGGTCGGATCATATTAACTATATAATTGGCAAGGTCTATAGCAGTCTACGAAAACTTTGGTGTACGTCGAACTTTATACCACTCCATACTCGCTCAAAGCTTGCTAAATCTCTTTTAATGCCCTTAATAACATATAGTGATGTAATCTTCTGTAAACTCGATTCATTCTCCCAGCTAAAATTGAATGTAGCATTCAATTCTATTGTCCGATACGTTTATAAAATCCGCCGATTCGATCACGTTTCATCATATTCTCAAGATTTCCTTGGTTGTTCTTTCTCGACATATCTTAAAATTCGGCTTATCGTATTCCTCTATAAACTCCTCGTTTCGGGTAAACCGCAATGTCTCCGAGAAAAACTCACATTCCTTCAATCTACTAGAACTAATAATTTACTTATGCCCCATTACTCGTGCTTACAATCTAAACGCTTATTTTTCGTTCACGTCACTAGTTTGTGGAATTCTTTACCTGTAGATGTTAAGCGAGCTGGTGCTGTAGGGAAGTTCAGAAGGCAACTTATTGTTAATTTTTCAGCCCCCTAATTTAGTCAATTTAGACAGTAAAGAAGTAGTCATTTTAAATTTTCAATTTTCAAGTTTTTCTGTTTTTTTTTCTCTTTTTTTGATGTCTCATCTAAAGTAATGTAGGTTACCACATTTTCCATATCATTAACATCTCTTTTGGCCTATGTACATATGTAAAGGCTTGTTCTTATTTGTACAAATATGTTTTCTTTCTTTAAATAAATAAATAAATAAATAAATAAAATAAATAAATCTCCAACAAAAATTGTACCGACCTTCCTCCTATCTCAGTGGATAAAGAGAAACTAACGGCTGACTCAACTCTCAACATCCTAGGGATAACTTTAAAGGAGCATCTGCAATGGAATGATCACATATTCCAAATCGCCAAACAAGCCTCCCAATGTCTTGGATTTCTCAAGAGATGCAAGTTCCTCCTCCAGCCAGCCGCCTTGACTGCAATCTACAAATCGCCTTGAATACAACTCGTATATCTGGGCAGGCGCCCCAAAAACCACCTTGGCTTGTCTGACAAGGTGCAAAATCGCGCTCTCAAACTCATTGGTGATGGTTCACCTTAGGCCATCGTAGGAATGTAGCAGCCCTCTCCATTCTTTATGGCTATAACTATGGCAATTGTTCCACTGAAATTCAGGACCTCCTGCCTGCACGGCAATATTTTTCCGGCAACACTAGACTAGCCCGCTCGACTCACCCCCATACCCTATAGCCCCCGTTCGCGCACAGTACGGTATAGAAGTTCGTTTATGAATAGAACAACTCGGCTGTGGAATAATCTCCCGCAGTCAGTATTTCCGAACTCGTACAACACCTTAGAGTTCAAACGTGAGGTTCATCGTCATTTTCTTCTACACCCTCCAGACCCCCCTAACCTTTCCTATTCTCCTCTATTCTTCAAACCAAGCTTACTAGTAGACATTGCACCATGATCTGAACGACATGACGGACTGGTAGTATAAAGGGTTACTCCTAAGCTTGGTTTTTTCATATATAAAAAAAATCAAGAGGTGGGAGCTAAAAGTAATTAATAACAATAGGTCTGGTGGCTAATTCTAGCTGTCGGTTCTGCGGGGCAGCTTCCGAAACTGCGGAGCACTTGCTGTGGGACTGTGAGGATACAGCGAGGAAGAGATTGAGCCTCCTACCATCATGACTTCCCTATTTTCTAGATTTGGGACAGAAACCCTAAATCCGTTTTAGGCTATCTTAGAAGCCTTAACCTTGATGGTTTTTAAAGACGGGGATGGCACAACAGACCAAACAAAATAGGTCGCAGTGCTCGCCAAGGCACCCCTCAACAAGAAAGGAATTAAGAATCTGGAATGCAAAGGTTTAATACCCTCCGGAATTGGTGAAAATTCATTCAATGAAAATCAAAGCGGAATCCTTGCCCTTGGCCATTAGTGTTCCATAAAAAAGCAGCTCAAAAACTATGAATACAAAATTACCATATTAACAAGTTTTTCTTGCCAAGTAATATCCACTCAATCCCATAAAAATTGAAAAACTTACGTAAACAAATTCCAAGTGCGTCTGGAACGACCATCCACCGCACCCTCCTTGCTGGTAATAAATGTTGTAATATTCTCCAGAAGGGAAACTTTCCCCGCTAACTAAAAAAAGCCAGTCCAATCGCCATTAATCACTAGCCAAACACCTTCAAGGATCATCTTCCCAAAAAACAGTAATGAAATTACTTTTCATGCCCTTAGCCCATCATCATCAACGTAACCAGCCGAGATCCCTCCGAATCCCCACATGGCGAAATCTGCAGTGGCCAAAAAGTTACAGAACAAGTTTGTTCGAATCAAGTGGCCTCGTCCTGTGCTGCTACATCTCGGCCCGGACAATTCTATTTAATAAATTACATGCAATCATACAAATGTTACCGCCATATTTCTGGGGGCTCCTGCAGACCAATTTAATGCTACATTTGAACCGGGAATAAAACAGCACCACCAGAACGGGAAGATACAAATTTCAAGGCAACGAGATAGGATTTGGTGCTTGGACTAAAGGATTTGAACCGAGCGAGCAGCAGCAGGAGCTGGGGCAGGAGCGGGGAGCGAGAGCATGGTTTATAAGTGTAGTAAGGAAATGGGCGATTCCTTTGGGCCCCACTGAGCTACAGAGGAGCCTTATTACAGGACAAACAGGCAAGTCAATTGCATTGACCAGGATATATGGTGTTGTAAAAATTTTTATATATAAAAAGGAGAGAAACTTTTTCATATTTTGATTCGGGGTTTTTTTCGTCCCGTTTATTGATGGGGTCTTGTGCAAAATTGAGTCGTAATCCCAGAATGTACGTCAGACTTCAAAGTGCAATTTGTTTAGTTTTACTAGGGCACGTATGTATATCGACACGGACATTATTGAGTATGGTTATCGAGATTATCGTGCAGGGACGCTTTTATTGGTGATGTTGCGTAGATTTTGGTGTTCATGGGGATGTGGTCTACTCTTGACGTTCTCTTTGTATTTCACGAATTTCACAGCAGCTGATTATGAGAGACTATAGATATTACGAAATCTTGGTTTTTTAAGGGTGACATAAGAGAATAGGTTGATAGATTTTGATCATTCATGAAGATTCTTTTAGTCAGGGGCCACAGTGTAAAGCTTTCACACATAAATCTTACCCTGAACATTGTTGAGAGGTCAATGATGCAGATGAAATATCCGGAAAAGCATGTACCGTGCTGGACCTTTGCCCGGATCCGAGTCAAAAAGTAGGTTCTCGCTGGCTCACAACAATAGCAGTCACTTAAAGATGCAGGTGCTCCAGTGAAATTAGAACCAGAGTAGGGCTGGCCAGTATTTCCCGAAATAATGGGCATTACTCAAACCCGCCTTTGGGAATTCACAAAAGAGGGCATAACTCCCGAACCCCTTGGTATTTTCTGGCGAAATCAACCTGTTTGAACTCGGGGGAGCGAGCCCTTTCCAACGATACCCCATTCATTTAAATCCGAGCACTTTCGAGAAATCGGCCAAAAATATCCCAAGGGATGAATAATTTCCGGTTTTGGGAAATTTCTGGAGCGGTCCTTTTTTGAATGGGGAGTTGTTAGGGACCTCCTAGGGAGTCTGTGAATTCAATCCCAAACCGGGCTGACCAGTATTTCCCGAGATAATGGGCATTTTGCAATCCTCCTTTGGGATTTTACAAAAGAGGACATAACTCCCGAACCCCATGGTATTTTTTGACGAAGTCAACTTGTTTGAACTCGGGGGAGCGAGCCCATTCATTCAAATCCGAGCACTTTGGAGAAATCGGCCAACAATATCCCCTTTGCATAATTTTCGGTTTTGGGTAATTTCTGGAACGGCCCTTTTTTGAATGGGAAATTGTTAGGGCCATCCATAAATTACGTCTCACGTTAAGGGAGAGGGAGGGGGTCGACGAAGTGTGACATTGTCTGACAAGGGGTGGGAGGGGTCCTAAATTTCGTTACATCACACTTAAAAATCTAATATATTTAAGTACAGTAATACGAATACCTCGCTTTACGTGAGGGAAACGTTCCGCAAAATTCGCGTTAAGTGAAATTCGTGCATATAGGGGGTTGCGTTTAAGCACAGTCAAAAGTCAGTACAAAATGCAAATCCATACTCTACGCATTTGAAATATATTTTTGTTGGGCTTGGAAACATTTTTCTAGACAAGTCGTTCTTATTTAATTATAGGTACAATACAGTAGTTATACAGGTTTTTATGCGACTATGTTTTTATTATAGTCTGTTAAAAGTCCCAGAATATCACTTAATCCCTTGACGTAGCGACACAAAGTGCCCATTGACATACGTCATGAGAAAACAGCACGGCTACTATCGCACGATTTCTTACCAGACCAGACGTCAGAATCTCAAGAAGTCTATGTTTGTGTTCTAATTATTTTCTAGTTTTTGGTACATCTTATGATTTCAAATAAAACCATTTAACTTAAAAGATTTTTACCTAATTTTTTATTTTCTAGTTTTTAGTTTGATCTTTGGCTCGTATCATTATGCGAACTCCTTATCTTTTTAACTTTTTCATTGCATCTTTAGTGCACGGTTAATTTCTGAATTTCTGACAATCAAGCTCCTCAATACATAGCCCTTCCAAAACCCTTACGCGAGGCATTGCTACATACGCTTGATATTCCTTGAACAGTTTGGAGCCCAAATTCACTACAGCATGGTCAACAGTACTAGCCTGCATTTTATGGGCAGTGGAGAGCCATGACAAAATTATGGCAACACCTTTCCGATAGGCCGTTCCATAATTAAACTTTAAGGTGCACTGTCCCTTTCCAAATCAATTTGAACAGATGATGCGGCGAAACTGAGGCCATACAATCTTTGTGATGTAGCCGATAGCGCCGTTCACCAACCCTTTCGAGACGTCAACATTAGCACGTAATATACCTTTGGTACAATCTTTCGCCACTACCGGGTATCTGAGTTTGAATTGTTTTCGTTTGGCATTCATAGCTCGTTGAGTCATTTGGAACTGGTTTTCGTTCATGAACAAGTGTAGCACTTCTTCTTTTTTTTCTAACTCAATAGGTTCAACTTGTTTTCATATGTGGAAGGCGTATTAGTTAAAATGGTTACCACAGATTCTTAATTTATGATTTTTAAAACTTCCCGATAGCGACTTTCAGTGGATTCAGAACTCATTTGCAAAATCCATCCACCATTTTCAAATTTTGACCACAGAATCGTAATTTGTGGTCCTAAAGACCCCACGATACCGATTTTCAATGGAATCGGAACCCAAAAACAAAAATTGTCGGCCATCTTGATTTTGTACCAAACTGTCAGACTGCATTGTCACGGGAACTCCATGTGTGTGCAAAGTTTCATAAGAAACGGTTAAGTAGTTGAAAAAGCTGTCGCAAAATTCGAACCAAAGAAACAAACAAACAATGGTCAAGCTAAATAAAACCATTAAAAACAATTTCAATGGAAATGAATTTAATTTCGGAACTGCTGTTTTAATTTAATAATTTCTAGATGTAAAATTGCAAAATATGTAACGTCACACTAGGGAGGCGGGAGTGGCACAAATGTGACCAGCTGTGACAAGGACGGGGAAGGGGTCAAAAAATCATTAAATTCGTGTGACGTAAATAACCCAAGGGGTACCCCTTTGCATAATTTCCGGTTTTGGGAAATTTCTGGAGGGCATGATGTTGTTGATGTTATAAATTTTTTCAAACTCCGTGACACAAAAAATTTCAACAGTTCTGCGCACCTCATTGCCAAATTCTATAAATATTGTTCTATCATTTCCCCGCTTTTTAGTTAAAACGGCAACAAACGCAGAAAAAACTCAACAAAATAATTTGGGAAGGGATGCGCGCCTGCCAAATGAATAAAGTTAATTAATCTTTATAATGTGTTGAGCAGAGCTTTTAAATACATGTAAAACTCCTGATCAACCAAGTCAGTTTATCCATTGTAATAAGCATAATTTTACTATAATTATGCTAAATATTTCTCATCCCTAAATTTAAAATAAATTAAAAGAATTGCTGGAAAAATTTCTTTTAAAGGTATGAGCATTTTCATTCATAAATTGAGAGTTCTCCGCAGCCGCAAGCAACACAACCTCCCCAAGCAGAAGCGCGTATGCGACTGGCGGAAAATATCAACAATCAAGTAATCAAAGTGATAAAAATACAAATTTCGTATTTTTTAGTAGAAATTGCTACAAATTATTTCTGTAGCATATGTGTAAAATACAAAAACCTTAAAATAAAAAAAAATATATAAAAACGGGTGTTTTTCAGTCATAATTTGTAAATTTTTTAAATAATCATTGAAGTCCCAGAAAAATACACCTCCCTTTAGCAATACGCAGTCGCGACTGATTACATGGCAGCAAGTGATTTGATAGGAGAAGTTAACTGAAGCTTTTGTCTGAGCTTTTAAACATTTTTAAGATAGCTGGGGAATATGCGCGGGATGTCACGAGGTTTGAAAACAACTATACCTCGGTCTTGGTCCTACCAGACTTTATTACTCTGATTGACTGGCTTTGGCTTTATCGTTGTATTTAGCTTGATGTGAAAGAATCAATACTGTTATTATCCGTTTTATAATGAATCGTCACAATGGTTCTTCTATTATACTCTATTTCAACTTCCCAAAAACCCTAACCTTGAAAAAAAGTATTTAACACTTTTCAAACTTAACAAAAACCCAATAACCTTCAATCCATATGCATTTAATTAAGAAATCTTGTTGCAGTACTACCAAAAAAGGATTAACTCCCAGCCAAATTATATAATGAAACTTATAAAAGCCAAAGTGTATAAGGCTTTAATATAAAGTCCTGCAAATGTTACCTAGACATTTAATAACTCTAAAATAGCCCATGTGCTCGTAAAAGTTTTATAGCGCAAAAATTTTAAGGTAAGCAGCATACCTGTATAACGGCTTTTGTACCAAAAACAAATTAATTTCACAGCAACATTTAAAAGGTTCCAAAGTGTGTGACCCTGTGTCTGCTTAAGAACAGCGCTCCCGCCCGCATTCTGCTAGGCAAGTAAATGGGATCCATAAAGCTTTAATAGACGACTTATAGCACCAATGCATAATGAAGTTCTCCGGAGGGCTATAAGCGGCCCAAATTGATGTTTTAATTACAAGTTATACAGAGGAGTTAAGACTCGATGAGAGCGAAATGTATTCTAAGCCCATAATATACAGCACTAACACTTCACCAAAATTTATACGCTTTTAAGGCAGAAATCTTTGCAATTTTGAAATTGTGGACACAGAAAGTTAAGCCCGTAACTACATTGCTGGGATCCTCTGGTGCTGGTGTAGTGTAGACCCATGCAGTATGAGGAGCATCGAAAAGGATTTTTGCTTACAAGCTAGTGAACCTGAAAAGGACTGGCCCTTAAGTGACTTCCATACATACTAGACAACAGAAGGAACTGACATAATGCAATTATCGATGCATAAAAAATACCTCGTGCAAGGAGGCAAGGACACACAAGGACACAGTTTCGGGGGGACCACAGTAGATGGAGCTACAAATTTCATGCAAACCCCAAATTTATGCTTTGCAGGGAAGCAATGAAGCGAAAATAATCAGTTTTAGACAAAGTTACAAGCGCTGCTAAAATTGCGGAGTCATCATATTCATACCGCAAGGTCTGATGACTTCAGTAATTTGTAATGAATTGCTTCGTGCAGCATCTTCCTGGGATAACATCTTGGACATTAAGAAATTTCATCGTACTGCTTACATGTGCATAAAGTTCTGATCATATTTTGTATATTTTCAGGTTGTAATTACTACTACTCGTTAAGTCCCTTGTCCTGTAGATGTTCGGGAGTTACGCCCGATTAGCATTTTACCATTTCTGTCCAAAACACTTGACAAAATCTTATCTGTCCAGTTGCAATCCTATCTTACCTATGAAAATCTATTGAATCTGTTGCAATATGGGTTCAGGAAGTTCCATAGTTGTGAAACTGTACTGCTAAAGGTCTTGACGGACTTACGAATGGCATGTGATAGGAATGAGTTGGGTATATTGACCCTTCTAGATCTCTCACGTCTTTTCAACACGGTTTGCATTGCGTTCTTCTCAATAAATTGTCCTCCAAATTGGGCCACTCGTCCTCTGCGACGCATCTCCTTGCCTCTTTCCTAATTAATAGGTACCAAGGCGTGAAATATAACAACGATTTTTCCTCCTTTATCTCAGTACCCTCGGGTGTTCCTCAAGACTCTGTTCTTGGTCCACTGTTGTTCTGTCTATATGTTGATGATTTACCTAATTGTTTATCCTTTGCTCTTCACCATAGCTATGCAGATGACATCCAATTATATAATTACTGTACTCCTAAAAGGCTCGTCCATAAATTACGTGAGGCTTTTAGGGGAGGGGGCAGGGGTCGAGTCGAATCTCACCCAATCTCACGTGGGGGAGGGGGTATCGTTAAATATAATGTAATTTTTTCCCTCAAAAAACAGTGTAAATTTGGTAGAAAACTGGATGAAAATAAGTAAAACCTGTTTCTCCGCTAAAGACCCCCATTTACTTACAGGCCGCCGGCAGGCCAGGTCGGCAGGCACGCCCCGATGAAGGCCACACAATACTCAGTCTGACTGAGGGATGAGGACTTCAGCTAATCGTCTGGCGTCATGATTCCCTTCAGACACACTGGCGAAGACGACAGTTTAGCATAGCAGGATGTTAATTCAAGTGCAAAAATGTTCATGGCCTCAACGAAAACTTTACACGCACAAACAGATTCGTGACTGGAAAGACCTTTAACATACACGGACCACCATATTTGCAGGGGCAGGCGGTGCGGAGAAATTAAATGAATGGGAAATTGTCTCACAGGTAGCTGCCGTTTCCACTTTCGTGCCAATATGCTTGTGTTTCAAGGCGGTTCCAGACTCACGCCGTGAACACCCGCGACCAAACGCGAATGCGAGTGTGGGTGGTTTTCGCACCTAGTTAGCGCCTTGCTTTCAGTCCGACTGGATACGGGGAGAATTCGAGCAGTCAATTCACGGCTTGAGACTGAATAGAAGTTCATATCTTGAGGCAAAAACTGATGATAAATAGCTACACACAAAGTATTTTGTCAGTTTTCTTGGACTGCAGACGCCATCCACTTGGCTGCCGGGGAGGTGTGTGGCGATACTTTGCTTCAAGGCGAGAACTTTCAGGCCGTCGACCTGTGTGTGACAGGGGGCCTTAAAATATGGCTAAATCGTACACAAACTTGTTTATGTGGACACTATAAAGTATCATAGTAGTCTCTCGTGTCTACCACAAGCGGGTCAAGTAGGAGTTCGAATTATGAGTTATCTTTAATTAAATCTTGTATTTACGCCCGTAAATGCGTATTTTTAGTGTTAAATACTAGAGATTTTTTAAAATCTGAAAAATCTCACGTGAGAATAGAGAGGAGGGGGAGGGGGTGGAGCCAAATCTCACGACATCTCACCAAGGGGCAGGGGGAGTCGAAAAATCCCAAAAATCGCCTCACGTAAATTATACATGACCCCAAGGATATTCATCGCCTTATTCAAGCCTTAATAACGAATCCTAAAAAATCATCTGTACTAATCCTTAGCAGGGTTAGCAACTCGCTCCCATGAGAAACATCATGGCTACGTATCGGCAAACAATGCCTCGGAACCGTTTGGACAACACGACGACGACCTTTGCTTTTCAAACAAGGACACGAATCGGATCACGGAATGTGAGAACACTGCTGGCTGAGGGACGGCTGGATGAAGTCCTCAATTTTCCACCCCATAGGCCGTATCAGATCAAATTTTTGAGCAGCGACAGCAGCAGCGGAAGAGGCAGCATGCTGCTTCTTATATCAGATTCGTTGTAGCAGCAGCAGGCAGCAAACGCTTTTTCGTCTTAAATAAAAAACTGAAATGTCAAAAAAGCTGCCTTGATGGGCAGCAAAATTAGGATTAGGAATGAAAATGCAGCGGCAGCATTCAGTGCTGCTTCTGTGGTCATGTGACCCGCGTTGACCAATAGAAACAGTTTGCTGCTGATATTTTTGTTGCGCTGCTTTGGATCTGATACAGCCTTATGTCCTCTTGATACATCCAGCATCACCTCTCTAAAGCTAAACAATATTCCGCTGAAAATGATCTCGTCTTCTAAGAATCTTGGAGTATTGGTTAACTCTAACTTGTCCTGTTGTGATCATGTGTCGCCCACTCTGAAAAAAATTTATACTTGTTTGCGTCGCCTGCGTCTATGGTAGCTTATTATCCCGTGATACTCGTCTTGCGCTAGTAAAATCCCTTATACTTCCTCATTTTCTAATGTATGTGTTTCCATGAGCTGAGGTAGAGTTAACTCGATGCTGTTTCCATGACGCTTCTGGGTTAAAGTGACAGATAATTAATTTTACATTGCGTCGCTGGTGGTATGTGTGCAGTGAAGCCGGACTGGTTTCGTTGAGTTTTCTTGGATTTAACGAAACTTGATTCAACCCCCGTTTCCATGGGCGCTTAATCTGAGTAAACTCAGAGTAAACTCTGCAGGGAAACTCAGTAATGGATCCACTGTTTATTATATGCCTTGACTCCACAAAACATAGATTGAATGTTGCCTTCAATGATTGTTTAAGGTTTATTTTTGATCTTAATCGATTTGCACATATTTCTGGTCCTCGTCCATCCTTGCTACCTTGTATCCTCCTTACATATAGCGACGTGCATGGCCTATGTTTATTGCATAAAATCGTAAATAAGATGTAAATCTCGTGTACTTTTTCTTTAATTAATAAATAAAAATAAAAATAAAAAAAATATTATTAAATTTCTTGAAAGTGTGAAAATATTTAAAACATCCAGAAGAATGTTCTCGTTATTCCATCCACGAAGCAAACACGACACGGCATAGTTAGTTAAAATTCAAAGACTGCGATAAATTGTAGCCAGAGCAAAATCTTCACAAAGTTGTTCTCGCCCACATTAACCCAGCACTAAAGCTGGGGCCGAGGTAGACGATTTCACCTGGAAACTGAGAGTGGATAATTTCAAAAGGGAAAAGCATATAATAAAAATTTAAAGATCGTAAAATTGTTAACTACCTTCAAAACTGTTGCAGATATTTACATCAAATTAAAGCGAACGTTCTATGGAGGATGAGGAGTCAACTGTGCCAGGTTGTTCGTAATTATGTCCTACAGCTATCTTCTTTAATACTATTGAATGAGTTTCGCTATAAACGGAGATTAATCAAGTTAGAAGAGATCAGAACACTATGAATCTTTTTAAGATAATATTGACTAATAATTGAGAAAAGCCCCGTTTCAAAAAATTTTGTTTTGATTTTTGTTACATTTGTATACTTCGTTCAATTTTTTTTCTTTAATATTAACTACTAAAGCTCTCAGGAGTTCAAACGCAAGGTCCATCGCCAACTCACTCTGAAACCTCCTGACTACTATTACACTATACTGTTCTCTATTCCTTCCTTCGAACCAAGCTTACTACTTGACATTGCATCATGGCGACTACGATGATACGGAATGGAAGTACAAAGTGTCAAGCTCGGACTTTCACATAAAAGTGGTGCTTTGAAACGTGGACAGCATTTTACGGAAAAGCTTCTTGTTATTGGTCTTGTGGGTCTCTAACTCGTCGTAAAAACAACCTACTGCTTGGCCCCAGTGGTCGGAATTCGCCAGTGGAAAGTCGAGAGTCGTCACGACACAAGTCGTTTGAGTTGAAGAAAGTGATTTTTCAGTCGAATCACCACAGGGGCCTTAAGTCAGCTTAGCATTTCCACTCTAGTCCCATGTGCTGAAAGTCGTGATTCGATTGAAAAGTCACTTTCTTCAACTCAAACGACTTGTCGTGTCGAGACGACTCGACTTTCAGCACAGGGGTCCTTATCTTCCACTTTCGTTGTTTGATCGTCTTATATACCATTGTGTTACGGGGCTAAATCAGCTATCAAGGTGCAATCTCTCTTCTGGCATTTCTTTGCATTTCTCTGTTTTGTTGAGCTTCGTATTGCTTAATGTCTTTTAGACTTCATCAAACATGTTAATACATCAAACGTGGCCTAGGACAGAACGTAGGAATTGTCTTGTACTCCCTTCTATTCTATTCTTGTTTAGAGCGACTTGGCGGGCACTGGCGGAATTGTAAGGAAATCGGGAAGAGAGAGATTTCCTTGGCCCGGAGAGACCTCCCGATATCTCACACTAGCACAAGAATGGTAGTCTCAAATGCCAGCACAAAGCTACCTTCAAAAAATGCCAGCAAGATTGGTAAGATCTCTTCCAAGCCAGTTGATTTCCAACTTACGTGCTCAATGGCTCCGCTCGTTGAAGCAATTGGTTCACAGCTTGCGGGCCAAATGGCACGCTAGTTGAGGTGATTGCTATCTCTTGTGTCCCTATGGACACTTGAGATGTTGCCATTGTCGAGGTTGATCCTCTCGGAGCTGCCAGGTATCCAAAGTTCGGATATTAGAGACCAAGCCCCCCTATCGGGGTGTTTTTTTGAAGAGTGTTCTTCTCTCCGCCGAACTACCATTAGCCAGCACTCCTGGTAGAGACAAGACCATACCCGGCGTCTAATACGAAGCTGTCAGCCTTTTTTACATTACCTTGTTTCTGTATACCGTGACCACAAACCAGGGCAACTAGGGCTTTAGTGCGCTATTTTGCCATGCCCGCCAAGAATTTGAGAGAATTGATATATTTTAATTGCACCCCATCTATGACAAAGAATAGTGAACACCATCTATGGCAATATTACATTACTCTTCGTTTTACCTATGATTATCAATTTCCATAAAATATACAAAATACATTTCATAAATAATAGAAAATCTGTTGTCATAAATCAGTTGTTTACTTCCTTCTAAAGTTTATACATATCTTGCATTGGAATGTACCTTTTTATGAAAGCATGAATAAATAGGTTTATTGCCACATTCCTACAAGTTAGTGTTTGGAGTAATGGGAAGGCGCTAGATCGGGGTGCGAAAGGACAAGGTTCGATTCTTGATGAATTTTTTAAGTACTTTTTTTTAGCTTTTTTAGTTATGATGATTTATTGTAGTATAATAAACTAAGCCTGCGTTGACGATAAAATCTCAAAGCGGCGACTAATTAAAACCTTTGGGACATATTCAATTGTGTGCTATAACTCAATCTATAATAAGCTAAATAAGCCAAATCCGTTTTTAACTAAAACTTTTATTTCACGTTGCATTGATTTAATTATTGTCATAATGCTGTATCCTAGTGTGGCCATGGAGATTCATAAGTATCACACTGACCAACGCTATATATAATTAATCTTGCAAAGTTTTTGTTAAAGGCTTATGTAGGTTATAAGTTGTGAGACTTTGCGTAATCTAAAACTTAACAAAGTATTTAACAAACACTACCAAAATCATAATTAACTTAAAAAAAAAAATAGTACGCGGCCATCGCCAGTATCGAACCCGGGTCTTGTCGCACCCCGAGCTAGCACCAACCCATTACTCCAAACTCTAACTCGTAGGAATGTGGCAATAAACCTATTTATTCATGCTTTCATAAAAAGGTACATTCCAATGCAAGATATGTATAAACTTTAGAAGGAAGTAAACAACTGATTTATGACAACAGATTTTCTATTATTTATGAAATGTATTTTGTATATTTTATGGAAATTGATAATCGTAGGTAAAACGAAGAGTAATGTAATATTGCCATAGATGGTGTTTACTATTCTTTGTCATAGATGGGGTGCAATTAAAATATATCAATTCTTTCATATTTTTGGCGGGTAATTATTGGTGTTGGTCTCTTGCGAAGTGGGGGTACTTGTGTGCGTGCACGTGGATATATGCTATGGATAAACAGGTGCCTGTGTTTTTCAGTAGATGTTCTACATTTAAAGAAAAGTGAAGTGCGTGCATGATATTTTCTTTAAAAATAAAATAAAAAATAAAGTTAAATTTAAGTGTAAATAAATACAAAAGGCGCGGTAAGCTGAATTTTTAACAATAATGTATGTTTAAGTAAAATAATACACCTAATTCTGCTGTGCAAAGTGATTTTAGATTTGCCTCCAATCCATAGAAAAATGTTTAGATTCGTTTTACATAATTATATAGTGTTTACATGTGTGGTGTGTTTTGTTTTGTTTTTTTTGTTTTTTTTTTTTTTTTCAATTTGACACTTTCGATTTATTGGATTCGATTCCCAGATCCAGTGGGTCGGAAGTGAGTGCGGATTTGAGACTTTGCGATTCTCAAATCTGCAACCGCGAATCTCTCTTTGACATTTTCCGTGCTTTAAAAGTGTGATCCGCAACAAATTTTCTGAGGATTTGAAACCACAAATGCGCCTAAGATAATCCGACATCGGGTATTTCATTAGCGTGTGAGTCTTCACTCCGAATTTTTGATTTAATTGAATCCGCGACTGCGAATTTGAGAATCGCAAAGTGTCAAATCCGCACTCACTTCCGCGCTGTCGGATCTGGGAATCATAATATTTTTTTTTAAATTTCCTTCGGGGATTTTATTTCATATGAAACAAGTTTTTGACATGAATACGTCTCTAAATTTGCTTCCAGAACAAAAACCGATGATAACGAAATTATGGCATATAGTTTTTATTTGCAGCTCAAAAACTATTGTTTATATTGAATAAAGAAATATACCATGACGTGGGTGAAGAATCAAAGAATTTTATTGTTTACATTTGATTTCCTTTTTTTTAAGCTATGATGATTATATTGTAGTGTTTGTTAAATACTTTGTTAAGTGTTAGATTACGCAGTCTCACAACTTATAACCTACATAAGCCTTTAACAAAAACTTTTCAAGATTAATATTATATATAGCGTTGGTCAGTGTGATACTTATGAATCTCCATGGCCAAACTAGGGTGCGGTAAGCCGCATTTTTAACAATAAGACATGTATGTTTAAGAAAAATATTACACCTAATTCTGTTGTGCAAAGTGCATCACATTAGATTTTCCTCCAATCAAAAGAAAAATGTTTAGATTCGTTTTCTATAGTGTTTACATGTGTGATGTGCTTTTTTTTTCAATTTGACACATTCGAATTATTGGCCTCGATTCCCAGATCCGGCGGGTTGGAAGTGAGTGCGGATCAATCTCCACTTAATATATTGTCATCCAGTCTGAAGTGTTATTCAACAGAAATAATACCATGAAAAAGCGTAATTAGTGGCTAGTCTCTAGGCACAACATCCCACTAGTTTTTCTTTGTTGTAAGTATTCTAAGTGCTCCTAGAGATAAAGCAAGTCTTCTTTGCGCTTCCTTTAGATTTTCTGAAAGCAGATGGTAATAAATATATTTTTCAACTCCGCCGTTTATTGGGCTAATGATCTTAAGCTCCAAATTCTAGAGGGATGCTCTCTGGTTATCTAGGTTGTCGGCTTTCTCATTCCATTTCAGTTCTACATCGTTCGACTCCAGCTTAGAGCTTGGCTATCTATGAAAATTTCTTTGCTTCAGTCTTCAGTACCTTTACTTGAAAAATACTATCGTGGACTGAGCGCATATGCAAAGAGAGATACAACCAAAATTTTATGTACCGATCTAGGGTCCACAGGAAATATAAATTTTCGAGCAAAGACTGCACAATCCATGCAACAGTGGCATTGCGCCCGCCGTGGGTCTATATCACGGTCTGTGTAGCACTTTCTCGAGTCTATGTTAATTTCGCTTGACCCTGGACCGGCCCGTGCAATAGGCTGGCACCGTGTTAATTTCTCCTCTACCTTTTTGCCAGCCAGGGCCAGCTCTGAGAAATACTTCTCTCAGGCGGTGAGGGCGGTCGGCCGAAGCAGAACTCAAGGCGGGGAAGAGAGGCAAGCGAGAGGAAAGGCCAAATTCGAACCGATCTTCGTAAGTTTCTGTTATGATGTTGAATAAAAGACCGTATCTTTATTCCATCTTAACTTTATTATAATATATTTATAATCCTAACCTACGAGTTAATGCTAACCGCCTGCGGACTTAACTTCAAGTGCCGTACGATTCTAAATTTCTGATACTCTTTACTGACAGTGTTACCATGGTAGTATACAGTGTAACAATTGTGTATGTATGATAGTGTGATACATATACAACAGCTTCTTCACAAAAAAATCCTGAACCTCAACCTTCGACCTGCCGGCGGCCCGGCCCTTAGAGCATTTACTTGAATGGGCCATAGGCTAATCCGGCCCTGGATACTACGAATGCGAGTTGAATAGTTGAGTTGAAAATTAAAAAAAGCACTGCTGCTGTCAACTAAATTCAACTACTTAACTCGCATCTATTCGCATAATTTCAACTCAACCTAGGTAGCAGAGCTGCGTCGAGTTCAGTCGAACCTAAATTAACTCGACTCGCGTCTACATGCAGTTGGACTCGGGTTCTACCTGAGTTCAACTCAACATGTATTCGTACTAATGTGCTTAGATGGTGATCTCTAGTTGGAGCTTCTCTAACTTCCTCTAATGGCTTCAAGTCATAGTTGAATATCCGTAAATGAACATTTTTCAGAATGTCTTCAATTCTCCAATCTTTACTTGGGGATATTTCGAAGTTTAATCATTGGGGAAGGTAGTCTGTGGTTGTGAAAACCAACTCTCGGGCATCAGGCCCAAGATGTTACTTTGACCCCAGTTATCCTTGCTGTTAGCTTATTGCAGAGCCCTCATGGAGGTAGGAAGTGCCAAGGTGGAAAAACACATTGTTGGACGTATTCTCATGGTCTATATGTTGCCGCTATTGTTGCTGTAGTCTTGACCCTTTCTAACTTTATAGCGTTATAGATCCTGTTCAGAGTTGGCTACCACGCCAAAAAGCCATTCGTGAACATTGGGCGCACTAAGGCCGCGTCCAATTTTCTCTCCACCGGTACCGATTCTGAGCAGATGTCATCCAGTTTGGCATCCCCAAGCAGAGGTCGGGTCTGCCCCGCTGTCGTACCGCATAGATCTTAGGGGCCATCCATAAATTACGTCACACGTTAGGGAGGAGGGAGGGGGTCGGCGAAGTGTGACATTATGTGACAAGGAGTGGGGGGGGGGTCTTAAATTTTGTTACGTCACATTTCAAAATCTAATATATCTAAATATAGTAATACTGCTCATTACGCGAAGGATACGTTCCGCAAAAACTCGCGTTAAAGCTGGTGACAGACACACGCGCAATGGCGGTTGTGTGATCTGTGTATTATTTTTCTATCCTACAGAGCGTCTCTTTGTTTTAGGTACTAATCTCATTACTACAATTTGGAAAACATAAAAAATAATTCAAATAGAAATATATTTAATTTCGGAACTGCTGTTTTAGTTTAATAACTTCTAGATGCAAAATTGCACAATATGTGACGTCACACTAGGGAGGGGGGGTCTCCCAAATGTGACCAGCTGTGACAAGGACGGGGGGGGGTCAAAAAATCATGAAATTCGTGTGACGTAATTTATGGATGGCCCCTTACCGCCAAGGTTTTAAGTGTGATGGTACAGGAGAACCTTAGTTTTGTTCCTAGTTTACAAAATTACCTTTTAAACAAGAAACGGGAAAGAACAATATCTTATAAATAATTTTTTTATATTTTATGAAAATAACAAAAAAAGAATAATAATTATTCTTCATCTTCCTCCTCCACAACAACCGGCTTCTTCGGCTGTTTCCTTCTGGAAGGTCCCTTAGTCCTGTTCTGCTTGACCTTTGGCTTTGGATTTTCCAACTCCTCCAACTCAGCGTCTGTTAAGCGATCTTTGTACCAGTCAGCACTGAAAGCAGAGATTGTTAGCACTGAAACTCTCTTGTTAAAAGGGACAAAGGATTGTTTACCATTCAGGAACTTTTCTAGCCCATTCGCAATGTTTCCTCTCGTCATCAAACACCTGACCCAATTTGCAGCCATTTCGTCGTGGAACTTCCCCGTTGATGCACACGTAGAAGAACTGGCAGTCATCTGGATCCGGATACCGTGGGTGTGTTTGGGCAACGCTCTCGTTCACTTTGGGACAAGTGAAGCTGAATACATCCGCAGAGGAGCACCCAGTTAGGTGCGCCTCGTCGGGCCACGTGCATATACCAGTTTTGGGGTTAAAGACCAGGCCCCCGGGGCAGGTAATCATGTTGTACTTGCCGTCAACACAGTAGTAGAATTTATCGCACACTCCTTCATCTTCATGGCCAAAGTAGCCGTGCAGCCGGGGACAGTGCTGATTGGGGATGGGCTCCTCTGGAAAGACAAAAAAGGGAATTTTGTTTGTGCCTCGATTCATTAAAAATTCTTGCTTTAAGTTAACGACCTGCGAAAGCACCATACACAATCGCCGCTAATCCCTTGTTTTTTGTTTAGCTGCCCTACTAAGGGAAAAATCAATACTAGGCCCAAAGCTGGGCTATGAAATAGCAAAAAATGCAAACTTCCTATTCCGGGCCGCCCCAGCTCCGTCCTGCGTGTAGGACAAGGGCTTGCCGGAAAAATAATTGTCAAGCCTCACATCGTAATATTTCCCGGTCAACAATGCTCCTAAATGGGTCAGCATCCTGTTGTGCTGGGAGCATCAACACGACCAGCAGCGGGCTTATCTACAACAACAACAACAACCAGTAATCCTGGATCCTGATAATAAAATTTTATCAATAAACACGCGGATTAACTGTAACTTTGGGCTGCGGTTACATCGAATGAGGCGGCAGGGGGCGAAGGCTCAAGTGCGGTGCGGGGGCGGCGGCCCAGTAAGGATTTCGCTTGTATTATTTTTCATATGTCCACAGTCAGAGGCATTAATTTTAATGGGGACACACAATCCGACATGGAGGATATCAGTTGTGTTGCGTAAACGCTCAACTCTCAGCCGATTTGCTTGATGCACGAAGCTTAACAGCTCAGCGGCAACGTGGTGGTGGTGTGGTGGTGGTGGTGTGGCAACGGACAGCAATTAAAATTGAAATTAATTGAATTAAACTTACGCAATTTGGGGCGCTTGGAGCAGTCAATGTTGTAAGGAAGATCGCACTTCTCCTGGTCTGGGCTGTAGTCGTTGAAGACCATGCCATCTGGGCAGAGCTTCTCTGTGACGGCACCATCTCTGGAAATTTTGGATGATTGTTAATTTTAAGGACTTCTCGGTTGTGGGCGAACAGAGGTACTTACACACAGGCGTAGTATTTGTCACATTGTTCAGCATCTGCGAAGAATCCATTTGGTTCTGGGCAGTCTTCTGATAATCCTTCATCATCTTCTTTGGGATCGTCTTTGCGAGGTGCACCTTTTGGGCCTGCGGAGAGTACCAAGCCTGGAAAAGGATTGAGATGGAATTAAAATTTGAATTTTGTATTTTTATTTGGTTTTTATTTGATATTCCTACAGTTTTTTGGCAATGTGGTGGGGATATAAGAATTTACTCGCTCAAGAATCACTCTACCACACTACCAGTTCGTCATGTCGTTAGAGTGATGATGCAATGTCAAATAGTAAGCTTAGTTCGAAGAATAAAAGAGAAAAGGATAAGCGAAGCGATCTGGGGATGGCGAAACATACCCCCGACGTTTGAAGTTTTGACTTTCTAAGATTATGGAAATACTGACTGCGGAAGATTGTTCCACAGTCGAGTTCTTCCATTTATAAAAGAACCTCTAGGTAGTAATGTGCGCGCAAAGGGGAGCAGGGTATCAGCTAGGGCGAGCAACATGTATGAGCTGCGTCATTTAGGCCTTCGGTATTTCAACATTGAGTACCTCTGACATTTTCTAGCCGATTTTGACAAATGAGCAAGATTCATTTAGGATATTCTCTACTATTTATTACCAAATTAGTTTTTGAATACAATCTTGATTAAAAGACCATCACAATTCGATACACACAAAAGGCAGCCCTTTTTCGATATGTTGATCCGGTACCACCTATTGCGCAATCGAGCTTATCGTTTGTGTCTTGCGCTGAAGCTTCGGTTTGCGTCTTTGGAAGCTTTTGCGGTTTGATGAACTTAAAAGTTTTCGTATACAAATTGGATTTTGAAGCCATAACTAAACTAGTTGGGATGTGGGTTTGACCCCTTCGGTCCACACGATTAACTTCCCAGTATGATGGACGAAGATGGAATAAACTGACTTCTTACAAAATAGTTATACGTTTAGCACTAGTGGAAAATTGGCTAGTATCAGAACTGATGGCAAAGCAATCCCGAGAGAAGCTAGTTCAAATAACTATAATAGTGGTAAATCCACAAGATTTTTCTAGAGAATTTGTTTTTCCTGAACGTTAGCAAACAAACATGTCCTCCGTATTTCGTTCGCTGCACTAAAACGGGAGTTCAAATTCGTATTGAGCGTGCTGAAGCGCCGTTGACAAACTGAGAAGCGAATGACTTCATTTGGAAATTCCAAAGCTTTCCGGAGATATTAGCAAAACTGTAACTGTTAAGTACTTGTCAGACTTGACCAAAAAGAACCAATTTGGTGGTAACTACCGGAAATCCCGGGATGAACCGCAATTTCCTGAAACTGTATCACGCGTAGAAAACAATTCCCCGTCAAAAAGTGCTAATCCAAGGTTGGAAAAATTCGCGCTGTTTGTAAAGGGTAACGAAATTTTTGCATGATTTTGAAAGGTTGTCGGATTTTGACTAGTGATGTTTTGTTCGAAGGCTATCGCTGTGCAGAACCCAAAAAAGATCACTTCGTTTAGAACGGGCCTCATTCCATCGAGTTTATTAGATATTAGCAAAACTTGTCAATTTAAGGTCTTTCTGACAATTAGCCGAAGTTTTTCTATTTAAACAAAAAAGGCCCGACCGAATATTATGAGATTTTTTTCTGAGCATTTCTTCGTTAATATTCTTTTTCGGCACCTCATTGAAGTCGATATAGTTTTTAGTTCGCGCGGTATCGTGCAGGTACAAAAATCATAAACGTCGTTTAAACAAAAAAACGGTTCGACCGAATTTTATGAAAATCTTTTCAGATCATATTTTGGTTAATACTCTTCGAACGGCATATGTCAACTAAATCGATATCTTTTATAGTTCGCGCGATATCGTGAAGGTACAAAAATCACTTATGTCACTTAAACCAAAAAACCGCTCGACCGAATATTATAAAAATCTTTTCAGATTATATTGTCGCTAATGCGCTTCAAACGGCATCTCAAGTAAGTCAATATCTTTCGTGGTTCGGGCGAAATCGTGCAGGTACAAAAATCACTTACGCCGCTTAAACAAAAAACGGCTCGACCGAATTTTTTCAGATCATATTTCGGTTAATACGCTTCGAACGACACCTCAACGCAGTCGATATCTTTTTTGGTTCGCGCGATATCGTGCAGGAAAAAATGACCACATCCGTACGCACACACACACACACACACATACTTCCTCCCAATTTTTTGCTTAAAATGCTCCTGGGACCTTGAAAGATGAAAATACGTCGAAAATTTCGATTTTCGGACCGATTACAATAACTTCCTATACTGGGAAGTTAACAAAACCAAAATCATATCATATCACATATCACCAAAAAAAGTTCAAAGACAGCCAAGTGTATGTGCTCATTTAAGGCTGCACATGCGAACGCTGCACATGCAGGGAGCGCTGACTCCAAGACCGATCGTACATGGCCTTAGAGTCTAAGGCTTAGACCATATCCTACCAGTCTAGAGAGAGCACCGAGGGCAGTCCGAAAACTTTTAAGCGACTTCTTTAAGCTGGGTTTTCCCGTGTAGAGGCTGCTACGATCTGTGTTTGTCCCGAGGAAGAAAGGAATACCGATTTTCTTAATATGAGGAAGGTTAGAACAATATCTCGGCGAAACGAGTGAAGGTTCCGGCCATATGGTTTCAGAAAAGAAAGGTAATTAGCTAGAATTTGGTTGGGCAAAGCTCAGGATCAGAGCGGCAGAAAAACCCATGACTAAATCTGCGCACAGCCAAACTTACAATGTCCTCCGGCACCTGGCAAGCAATCGCGGTAACCAAAGCAGAAGAAACCCCGAGGTTACCATCTGCAACTCTGGAAGAAGTAAGTTGTTCGAATGTCAGGATGCTGACCACAGTATTTTTTGGGTGGGGGTAGGGGGAGACTTTTTTTAATGTGGAGGTGACTGTCTCAACCATCATTGTCGATTAGGGTAAGCTCTAAGGCCCTAAGACAGGCTGGTGTTGTTAGCGTAACGGCGAAGAAGCAGCTCTGGCAAAAAAATTCTTCATCTATTGCCGCTACAGGCGGGGCTGTAACCGTAAAATTACAATAGGCTGCCTCGATAGTGCTCGAAAAAGGGATTACCTAGGCCAACCGGAAATACAATTTATGTGATATGAAATTGTCAACCAAAGGGGCCCGAAAGACAATCTAGCTCCACCCTGAGTAAGGACTAGGGCCGGCACTGACTAAAAGGACTGAGAAAAGGGCTCTGCTGTTAAAGAAGAAGAAAAAGGTATTGCTGTGTGCTTTTTCCGTCCGACTTGACACTGCACCATTAACATCACGCCAATTTATTTCTGGGTTTGTACGCGTACGTACCTTTGCGCTCATTGTTCAGGGCAACCTGAACGCGGTGTTTGGTTCGGCCATAGTTGGCAAACAGTTTACAGACCTGGGCAAGCTGCCAGAAATTTGCGTCTGAATCGAGAGATGGCGGCAAGAAAAAAGAAAGGAAAGGCGCTCTGCATCCAAAGTTAATGAACTAAATGCCGCCATGCCTCATCTACCCCGAACCACCACCTCAAATACCAAATGCACATGACCTCTGCATCGACGAACAACGAATACTCCCAGCAGCAAGCCCAGGTTTAAAATGCTGAAATTGTCAACAGGAGGGTCTGACCAGGACTGTCTTTCCCTTACTCGACGAGTTTTCTGTTTTAAATGCGGTGGCCCGCATTGCCAGAGCTGTGTGGGAAACCGATGACAGAGTAAGAGGCCTCGCGAGGGTTCGCTCCCGAAATAGCCCAGCCATGTGGATACCAGACATGACCTGTCGGATCGCTTCGACGATCTATTTTTACTTGACATGTCTATTAGCTCGACGGACGATTCGGACCTGTCGACAAAGGATGTTTGGATTTCCTTTCTCCACTGGCCCTAAACTCCTTCTTGCAACGATGGGCAAACTATCGAAAAGTCCGGAAGCGAATTTTTGACGAGCCCCCAGTAGTACACAAGATCCCGCGCGTCCACCTACCAATTAACGATAGAGAAACGAACTTGGGCCCCTAAAGTGGTCTCAGAAGCCATGGATGAAAGACCTCTTGCAAGAGTCAAGCTAGTTGGCGAATCCATGACGGATCTGCTAGACAGTGACGCAAGAATTAGTTGCTTTGCAAGAGGAGCATAGTCGCTCTTCTAGAATCGCCCATAGGTACGACTATACCGCTTGCGCACTGCTGTCCAGACCACTGACGGTACGCCCAAATCCATCTTGGGGTACATAAAAGCCCCAGTACGGCAAGCGAACGATCACGATGACGTTATATGTCGTTCCTAGTTTGACCCAAAATTTGTACTTGTGCGTCGGCTTTTGGAGAACTTCTCACCTGGCTCCACACATAAAAGGGGAACTACACCAGCCCCTAATGCTAGATCCGAATAGTCAAAACCTAAGTGCGAGCGCGTTTCCATTCGTTCGAAGCCTTCGGCCTGGGTCAAAATCCTCTGGAACAGCATGTTATCGATACTGGAGAGGTGGTACCAACCAAGCAGAACGCGGTCTCTCTTGCTATCCAAGCCCTCATATATGAGGAGGTCGATCGCATGCTGAGCCTAGGGGGGATTGAAGAATCCAACAGTCCGTGGAATTCGCTCGTGATATTGGTTACGAAGTCCGGGAAAGTCACGAGTCTCGCATAATTTCAACTCACCCCAGGTAGCAGAGCTGAATCGAGTTCACACGACCCCAAATTAACTCGACTCGCGTCTACATGTAGTTGGACTAGGGTTCAACCTGAGTTCAACTCATCATGTATACCTACTAATTATCGGTGATGGGTTATTAAAACCCGAACCCGACAAGGTGGCAGCCATCGCGGATTTCCCAGTTCCGAAATCGCAGGTGAGACTCTTTTTGAGCATAAGGCGCTTCATAAGCAACTACCCATCTCGGACTGTCTAAAAGGCAACAAATTTATTTGGAATGAAGAGGCGCTAGCGGTATTTGAGGATCTACAGAAATCTATGGTGTCACGCCTGACTTCACCCGCCCGTTCTGCATACAGTGCGATGCAAGCAAAACCGGAGTAGGGATGTCCTGTTCCAGAAAACTGGCGACGACGAACACCCAATCGCCTATTTCTCGAAGAAGCTCAATGGGGCACAGTGCAACTATTCCTTCACTGAGTTGGAATGCTACGCTGCGGTGCTGAGCGTTAAAACGTTCAGAGCGTATGTGGAAGGCCACTCTTTTACCATCATTATTGACCATGGATCAATATTTCAAGTTTTTCTAAGTCATCTACTGATTAGCCCTTTCCAATACAAATGACCTCCTTGCTATTTACTGTAAATCGTTTGCCCTAATCCCCCCTCAAAAAAAGCAATTTTATTACACCCAAAAAACGAAACTCTTCAAATCCACCAAAAACCATTCTAATTTCTTTTCTGGTCAATTAGCAAAGCAGCAAAGCAAGTTGGGGCACTTTCTTAACTTTCGACAATTTTCGCTAATTACCAGAGACCGGCTCAATTTAAAAGCAGTAAAACTAATTGTAGTTTGTGCAATGCTTTTTGCCAGAAGGTTAATAGCCTTGCACTAAACTATTCATAGCGCCCAAGTTTATCCGAGTATCCCGAAGGCTGCCTTTCAAGTTCAAGAAAGTTTTCTTTCCCCATGAATACAAATTGCTTCAAGTTCTTGCTCCATTTCATCACAAGTGTTTTGTTTTCAATTTTGTTGAATTTAAATTGCATCTCGCCGAAACCCACCCCCGGAGAGTGGGAAGTAAAAATTACAAACAGAATACACACCGCAGGAAAAAGAGTCGAGTTCAAGTTAAACTCGGGCTGCGGCTCCTCCATCATCATCAAGTGGTAAGTAAGCAAACTGCCGTGTGGAATCCAACTCGTGAAAGATCGATTACCGACAGTTTGGCCCTGATTAAAATTCAGAAAGCGTCAGTGTCTTTCTCTTTCTCCGGGATGGCAGCGCTTAATGTCAATGGCCATTAGTTTTGGCATCTTGTGGATAGAAGCAGATTGTTGGTAACAAGAAGACAACGCCCTCAGCACGGATCCGGTTTTTGGCTGTCGAACGAACGAACGATATCGGTGTAGTTATTTCGTGGCCTGATAAAGTTTAGCCCAGTCTAGGTTAACTATCGTCAGAAGTTCGTGTCGTATACAAACTGCGGTACGAGAATGTACATGCTGTCGAACTTGCATCTGGCCTTTGGGCGGCCCTCGGAAGGGCATAAAGCATTGTTCGAAACCCGTAATTGACACAGATCAAAGCCGTGACTGAACTGCTTATTGTCGCTTATTGTCAACCTCAGAAGCTGCCTTGGGGCCTCGTGAATTCGCCACAAATGTGACAAAAGTTGTCTACCTTGTATCTCTCTGGCTGCAGTGCCCCACGGCGGCATTCCTAACCGCAGTATATAACACTATACCGGAAAACGAGTAGCTATCGCTCCAAACCCCGTCCCCGGCCCCAACGCCCGCTCAACTACCGTCAGCGAGACTAACAAGAGCGCTCGGCTCCAAGCGTTCGTGCTGAAGACTGCAAATAATTGGAGCAGTTGGGGGCAATTATGAGATGCTGCAGTTGGCATCGACGGCTCTTAGCAATGAAAATGAAACCAGCGAAATGTTTGGAATTTCGAAATGATTTATTATAAAGACAGGAAATTAAATCGCTTGAAACTCTAGTGTTATTTGCGGCACCGACACTCGCTGCCAGAGTGTAGCAAGTTTCCATAGTGCTGCTTGGCGCTTTTAAAGGGATTTATCACAAATTTTCTCGATAAGATTAAGGAGAATCGCGCATTGTTACGGAAAAGTTCTTAATTGGGCGTTGAAAGTAGTCACGGGTTGAATGCCGAGGACATATGTTGCCTTATGACGAGACAGGGAAAGTGTTTTTATTCCATTCCACGCTCCATGAAAAAATACACGCTTGGGGCAGTTACGTTCTGGAAGACTTAAAAGAGATCAGACTGGAGATCAAATCACTGAGAAGCTTCCTAAACTCCACAGGATAACTTTAGAAATCCGCTACAATCGACCAATCAACCATCGAACTTTACGTGCGCGAGGTTGTGGTATCGAAATCTAATTAGTTCGGCCCCACTGGAAGCAGCCTTAATAGTCCACCGGGTACCTAAACCTTGTCGTGGTGGATGGGCTTGCGTGCTCCTGGTACCATTAGGCTATGTCGGCTGCGGTTAGCTAGGAATCAGCGAGCCAAATGCAGGGACAGCCATGCCGAAAAGGCTAGTTGCGAAAAGGCTGGACAAATTTAGGTACATTCTATTCCCTTCCCCTTTCTCCTTTTCCTTTTCCCTTCCCTTTTCCCCACTTCTAAACCAAGGTGTTTACCGTGCTGATGGCCAGCCAGTGGTTAAAGAGTGCTGGCTGCTAACGTTACCCCCGATGCCCGGGCAAGGTCTGAGTGTACAAGTGCCTTATCCTGGTAAGCGGCTCTGGCAGGATGGACTATCTTTTCCGCACTACTCGTGAGACCTTTTATAGAAAAACCCCCCAAAAAAAACTTTCCGCCTCCGGTATGAATGCTCATGTAATAAAATCTGCTGTTTTTAAGGGCAATAAGGTTGGTAAAGGCAAAAGGGAGACTCTAATTCGAAAGCCTCTAAGCCAGTTGCCTTGATAGAAGCAGTTCCCTCAACTACACCCGTGCAGTTACCCAGTGTCTCTAAGGAGGCTAACAAGACCACCAGGCCTTCCGGCTCTTAAGACGATCTACCAGCAAAGGTGAAGTACGCAGCGCCCGAAGAATCCTCACTCGATTCGAGGGAGTTGCAGAGAGTGAACTCACCGAGAAGCAACAAGCCTCAATATGTCGGGCGACGCAGGTTGTCAACGAGCATTCTTCGCAAGCTAGCCAAGACCAAAGCTTCAGAGGTCCCTTAAGGAGCCGAAAAACCCTGAGGCTAAGTGTAGTTGGAAAAGTAACAATCTACCTTCTCCCTCTACTAAGACCTATAGCCAGGTGCTAAAATGTCAAATCCTGATCGCCGTTATCGATGAAAGCGATCCAGACGGCACCATTTTGCCTGATAAATGGAGGAAAATTGAAGTCAGACCCGCGACGAACAATAAGCTTCTCAAACTAAAATCTGAGAGTAGGAAGGCCTTCAATAAAGCCTGACATCAAAGAGATAAATCCTGATAAACACCATCTGCGATTTGTCTACGTCAAGGCAGGCCTCGGACAGGACGGACTCAACGGCAACGACTCAGTCAACAGAATATGGACTACGATCTTGCAACATAGAACGTGAGGGCGCTCAACAGAACGGGCATCCTGAGTTCGCTTTTATTAGTACTACAAAAATATTCGTGGTCACGCAGTGGTATAATGGATCTAAAACCCACACCAAACTCTCCAGTGGATCATCGAATGGAAGAAGAGCGTTCGGAGTAGAAGTTATAGCAGGAAATGAAATCACTGATTCTGGACTTCGGGCCAGTAAGTAATAGAATATGTTCGCTGCGCGTTAAACAACACTACATAACATTAGTCCCATAAACGTCCACGCGTCCACAGAAGACAAGTCGAATGAAGAGAGAGGAGTTCTATCAAGAGCTAACAAACGCCATCAGGTTACTCCCTTCAAATGATATTAAAATGATGCTTGGAAATATGAATGCTAAAGTAGGAAAAGAAGAGGATATGTCTATGTCGAAGAGAAAACAAAGGTGATGCACCAAGAGAGCTGGAAGATTTAGATTAGGAAGAAATGTAACTATCGACGAACACAAGCTAGAAGTAGTCGATAAAACAGTCTACCTTGGGTCTACAATTACAAAAAGAAGCAATGAAAAGGATGAAATAACTAGACGAATACTACTGGCTAGTAGAGTCTTTAATGCCCAAAAACAAATCCTGCACTCAAGATTTGTGCACAGAAAAACGAAACTTTCACTCTACAAAGCAGTAATACGACCAGTACTGTGCTATGACAGTGAGACTTGGACTATGACCTAGGACATTGAGGAACGAATCAACAGGTTTGAGAGGAAAGTTCTCAGATACATAACAGACCCAAGAAGAGACGATGGAGTATGTCGAAGGAGATTCAACAATGAGTTATATGAAATTTTTGACGACTCTTAAAGTTTATAAAAATCAACAGACTAAGACTAGCCGGGCACGTAATCAGAATGGACTATAGCCGTATTCCAAAACGGCTCATGGTGGCAGAAATTTTGGGTAATAGACCAATAGGCAAACCCAAGAGGAGATGGATAGACACTGTGACACCAAGGCCAACAAAAGGCTGTGAAGCTTTTGATGATGACGCAAACTCAGAGTTTCAATTGCTGTTAGAATTTTAAAGCCGTATTCCTTGTAGCCCTGCGACACGATATCCCCATTTTAAAAAGAAAAGAAGAGGAGATAAAGTACTTTGAAGAAAAATTTGGCGTACCCCTTGTGGTACGCGTGCCTCACTTTGGGGACCACTGGTGTAAGGGACAAATGTACCGGCTCATGCAATTCCAAACGTATATAAGGATGCCCAGACCTTAAGGACGTTATACTGGGTGACATCGGGACAGAATCGGGTCTAGCGGGAAAAAAGAATTGCGGAGGTCAGGATCGGAACGCGATTTTACAGCCGTTAAAGAAGAAGAAGATCATTTATAAAAATTAGAAGCAAAGTGGATGATATAATTGAACCCTGGGGTAGATGAGATTGTGGCTTGTAATCCACGAAAAACCATTCAATCAACGGTTGAGGTGTTCTGCATACTGTGATCACCAGCGGACCTTTTTTTAGTTGAAACCGATTTTTTTTTATGTGACGGACTAGAGGCTTAGGGAAAGTCCCTTTGTACTGTCGACAATCTATTTTTTCCGTATACACTGTCGAACAGCAGCTCTAGCCGGAAGATAGAGAAGAGAGAGAGAATAGAGGAAGGAACTGTCTCACAACCTAGCCGCGATATTTTTATTCCACCTACTCGCAACTATTTCGCGACTCTGACATCGGGGCATCGAGAACAACCAACTCGCTGGAGTGTTATGCCTCGTAAAACGAGTTGAATCTCATCAACCAACCGATGGCATGCGCTTGATGGAGCGGGGGAGGACTAGGGAAGGCTATGACAGAAGGAAAGTAAAGAGGGAAGAAGAGAGAAGGGAAGTTATGTAGGTGGGAGAGTGGAAAAGGCGAAGGACCGTGGGGCTGGCCGGGATTCGAACCCGGGACCTCTGGGACAGCAGTCAGGCGCCTTACCCCTAGACTACCGAGGCCCCCCATTGTTTGTCATTCAGTATAAGCTTGGATTCTTTTTGTTTAGTATCCATTGGAGCTATGATTTTGGAGAGAAAAGAAGTATATAGTTATTAGGTGGAAATTTGCAGAGGTTGTTTAAATCAAGCGAAGCAAACCAAACAAATAAATCAAGCTATGCAAAATACAGAACGATATTTGACTATCCAACAAAACTTTCAAATGAATAAAAATACATAATAAAGAAAAACATAATTCAAAAAGCTGTTCCATATAGAAATTTCTTGAACATACAGCAACTTTTGCTTAAAGGTAAACTTGAACAACTGCGGTTTTATAATATATAGTTCACTCTATCGTGCAGACTCACTCACATGTCAGGTGTAATTATACTTAACACTGTACTTAATATATATATAAAACAAGGAAGTGCAATGCAAATTTATGAAGGTTAAAAGATAAATAATAATTTTTTTTTATTTCAAAATATCTTGGAATAAAAAATGAAAGGTTTCTTCATTAAAGTTCCACTATTTCTCTAAAACCGTTTTATCGTTAAACTTAAATATGTTTACGAATTTTTAAATTATAATTTTTGGGCGGAATATACCTAAGCTAAAATCACTAATAGTTTTTAAAAATCAACATTTGCATAACTGCTTCGTAGCACTGCTATATTGTTGCTGCAACACACAATGAAGGAAAAACAAAATTTTGAGGAGAGATAAATTTTAATTAAAAAAATTTTTTTTTTTAATATTTTGGAAATTTTGGCAGGTTTTATTTATGTAGAGATATTCATCTTCCTCGATGCAAAGTTATAAAACATTTTCACTTCACCGATAAAATTTTTGGGGGAAAATATTATTACAGAAACAATTTGCAACTTTGTCTCTTGATACATTTTCTTATTTTTTTTTGTGTTTAAAGATATATCATAGATATTCTGATCACTCTCACAAGGAACCGTCAAGGTCTCGACACGTGGTGACGCACATAAACCACAAATTGCCCAATAAACGAACTGCTAAAACTCGACTCGACTCGACTCTCGTGTATAAGATTGCTGTTGCCGCGTATGCAAATCACAACTTTCACTTCTTGCTAGATGGATGGATGGATATGCGGATCCCCACATACCCTCCTCGTACGTTATATGTATTATTTTGCGGCCCTAAAGAAACTTGCACTTCACTTCTTGAATATTAAATAAGGACACAGGTAACATCCTGGCATTTAGCCGTTCTTCACACACCGAGAAATCCCTTCTCTATCCGTCTACAGTAGGTAGAGGTCACACATAAATCTATAGAGGAACTCACCCGCTGCTAGGCACAATGTTAGAATCCTCAAAGAAGTTGACGGCGTCATTATAGCTGTGGGCACACTAGTCGACTAGGCCTTCTCGAGGTGGTTTCTTTGTTAAATATCTTCGATGGACATCGGGGGAGCAATTTCCATTGAGTGGAGAGACAAGAAACTCTACTGCCAACGACTCTGTTGTTGTTTTTTTGTTGCTGGTTAATGTTGCTACTCCGGTATTGGTTAACAGTATACAGGTTAACCGCTAAAAGGTGCAGCCAGTTACCTGTAGATATGCTGTTTGCAGAGAGCGTTCAAACCTCTACCTTTGGGTATAAAACTAGAGAAAGAGAGCCCCAGCCATTGTCATGTCGTGGAGGTGGAAACCAGTTTTGACTAGACTTAAAAATTATCTTCAAATCTTCTTAACATTCATATTCAATATTTGCCAACACGACATTAGCAATCTTCATATCTAAAAAGAAATGCCCTCCCCTCCCAACTTCAACTTCTTCAACTCAATCCTCTAGATCTAATCCAGATATGTCAAGATGAAGAAGAAGCTCTAAACCATCGATCGACACCCCACCTGTCGACAACCCAACACTGGTCACACACTTTTCGCAAATTGCATATCCGAGACGAATTCACTTTCGGAAACTGGTTTTCAGTTCAACTTGGCATAAAATTAAGAAATTTCAAACAAAGAAAATAAAAAATAATTTCTTCCGACCTTGAAATTGTTTATTTACTATAAAAAGATTTAAACATTATTTTTTTTGTTTTTGTTAAAAAGAACAAGAAGTTATTCACGGGAGGAATTTCAAAGGCGGAATCCACGATTTTTACTTAATCCGCGGAATTCCAACTAATCTCTTCTTATGGATTGGGAATTGCTGTTGGGGAGAAAAATGAAAGTGAGGCGGATTTGATTTATGGCGGTACTTAATATTGTTTGTTTTAAAACTATGATTTTTTTTTGTTAAATTAGAATTTGAGGTCGAATTGCGTATTTTTTATTTTTACTATAAAATATACGATTGCGATTGGTATACAGGGTGTTTCGAAACGTGTTTTGTATTGTTTTAGTTTATTCGTAGTGCTAGATTGAAATTTTAAGAGGATTTTTTTATTTATAAATTAATATCTAGCTTATTATTATGGTAAGATTGTTTTAAATAAAGAGGTAAATAGAGTCATTGTTTCACGAGCTGCATGACAGGGTGTCGCTGTCCATCAATTTCAGGGCAGGGAACACTGTCGTCTTACGGAAGTCTAAGCATAACCTAGACTGTGCCATCGAACGGAATACACATGGCATGTACTTCTTTCAACCTTAGGAAGGCATATGGCAGACTCCAAAGAAAAGTCGTTTTTCACCAGCTTTCAAATTGAAATGCAGGTTACAACTTAGTAAGGACGGTCAACATTATCTTGCGAGGCCTGGGGTTGAAAATATGACTGGGGGCTTTTTATTATTCTTACATGCAGAGTAGGAATAAGAGTCGGCAGAGTCTCTTCTGAGACAGTCCTAGGTTATGGAGGTGATATCGTAGCCATACATAGCTGGTCAAATATCCCACCAACAGCCTTAAAGTTGGAATGTATCCCCAATGAAGCTGACTCTAAAAAGACTCACACGATTGTCGGTCGAGATTCAGATCAAGGCACTTCTGAACGAGTGAGAGAAAATGTCCCGGTCAAAGGTGTTCTCAAAAAGGTTCCGGGAATAACGGTCTGGAACGGCTCCATGACTACCTAGCATGCGGGGAATAAGCGGTCTGAAGAATTGCTCCAAAAGTGCGTGCAGGTTCAGAGAGGTTAGAGATTAGAGGTGTATGAATCACCCTCCTACTGGCCCACTCCGTTGAAGGAGTCTTTGGAGAGGAGCATTTGCGGTCTAGTTGCCTGCGATAGAGTCTGCAGGCTCTCACCATGCTGTCTTCAGGCAGTCCTTTTGGAATGTCTCAACTCCTTATGGTAACCTTGAACTTGTATTCTTCCTATTTAACAATATCCTAACTTTCCTCCGTATTGCAGCCAGTCTGTCGTTCCACGCTACGGCTGGGATGAAAAAACAGTGTTGTTGAGATTAGCACCTCAGTGAGGTGCATTGCAGACATCTTTAATTCACACACTAAGCTGATAGAGGCGGCGAGGAGGTCTGATTTCGTGGCCAAAAGTCACTGAAAGAGACCGACAAGAGACTGAGACCACATGGTTTTTTTTAGGAACCAAAAAGAGGCGCGTATATGGGCAAATCCACCAAACTTTTAACCTTCGTGATCCAGAGATTGAGCTTGAAAATTTCGTATTTAACTTCATTAATGAGTCAAATAAATTTTCATTCACTATTATTCACCTAAAGAACAATAAGTGTACACAGATTCAAGGCCATGAATTCCTTTTTTCTTTGTCTACGAGCGATTTAAGATGAAAAAACACGAAATAAGCGATTGAAGCTCAAGAAAAATTTCGTATTCTTCACAACTTTATTTGTGCGGCCCAAAATATATTGGCATAAAAATACCAACTTTTACTCGTTTAAACCTTTCTACAAAACATATCAAAGGCTGAATAGTGTGCCCTCAATGAGAAAAAAATTATACGTATTTTAGTGAGTGAAGTCAACTTTTTAAAAAAATAATTTCAGTCTCTTCTTATGGACTTTTCAGACGCGGCCCTTCAATTACGGGAAAATTTTTTATACTATCTTCAAATACTCGAAAAAACAAAAATTTTAAGCCACGTCTCGATGATGTGCCCTACATTAATAAAGAATACGAGCACTTAGACGTTGTAATGAAAAAACGAAACTAGTTTTAAAATAACCCATTTTTTGATGGCACATCAAAGATTTCACGTGAGGAAGGTCTATATGAGTTGTTACCACTGTATTTTATCATGTTTGATTGGATTGTAAATGGGCCATCATTATATTTTTGTTAAAAAAAATTCTAAGTTGTTAAGGAAACTTATATTTACTCCTCTTTACTTTATAGTCCCGGCGCACTGTGTGACCCAGCTCATTTTTTTGTTTTAAATAATATAATTCTAGAAAAAAAAGCCAATTGTAATTGTTAAACATTCTACTTGCTGCTGAAGTATAATGTAGATGTAGTAGTGTAGATTATAAAGTAGAAAGTAGTGAAAATTATAAAAAATGATCAAAAGTAGGAACAAATTTTTAGTAGTTAAAAAAAAAACAAATTTCCTTAGTTTTTTTTAAAAAAAATAATGTACATATCTTTCGATCAACCACAGTCAAAATAGAATTCTACTTTATCGACATGGTATTTATAGACATCAGGCTGTTGATTTTTGTAAACATTCAGTCAGACAATCAGGTGCTTCTGTTACGTTCTATGTTGAAACTATTTAGACTATTTTTGCGAACTTAAAAAAGGTAAGTATTTATGAACACTTATTTAAAACAAAATGGGTAGTTAACAATTCTATATTTATCTTATAAACGAAGTAGAATATAACCTGAAACTCAGCTAACAACGAATAAGGCGCAAAAAGTCAGAGAGAAGAGGAAAATTGCTGCCGAAAAACGTGAGCAAAAAATCTTACAAAAACGTAAAGCCCGTGAGAAACCAATCGACTACCATAATATTCCTTTGAAACGTAGAAGACCAAACTCTTATTTTTTTGAATTTACAATTTTTTTTTAGTTCTGGGATATAACTTCTAACTTATTTAAAACTGAAATAAATATTACTAAATATATCAGCAAAAAACAATAATGCCAAAACGACGAGAAAATTTTTCCATTCTAAGCGTATGAAAGCTATGTATTATTACGTCTTTAATTTGAATGGCCTGGAGGTAAAACTAAGAACGCCAACAATTTTTCACTAATAATAGGTATACAAATACGTATACAAAGTCCCAATAGTGTGTCTTGAAAAAAATTTAAGAAAAAAAAAAAATCTCCAAATCAACAGTTTGGTGGATTTGCCCATATGTGGAAGCCTGACAATGTTGAACCTGATGTGCAAATTGTCGATAGTGAGCCCTCATCCAGAGCACACCAGTTTTGAAATACTGCCCATAGCCTACTAATAATGATGAGCAAGAATGGTCTTGGTCTTGCAGTCTTGTCTTGTTCTTGCACATTTAGCAAGACAAGGAACAAGACCAAGATTTAGCCATGCTCGCAATATCAAGCCTAAGATTATATCAGTCTTATCTTGTTCATGCGTTTGCTCATCACTATCTGGTGGATTTGTATTCCCTATTTTCAAAATCTATAATGTTCATAACAAGAAATTCTAGGGAACGCTGACCCCTCTCGTTTAGATCGGTAATCCCGAAAATAGAGTGGTGAACATTTGGATCACAACCACTGACGAATTGTCGGTTCATCTGACGACAGAACTCTAACACAGACATTATTTGGGGCCCCTTCAAAGAGATTGAAATTCCAAAAAATCTATTACTAAAAAAATATTTTATACTCGTACCTTTTAATCTCTGTGCTAAGATCGCTGGCCATTCATTTTATTTTATAGCGTTGCATACTTAGGATTCAGATCCTAGGTTACTGTCTGCTTGACTTTCAGAAATCAAGGATATGGAGGTTTTAACTTTTTTGGTTTCAATCTATTTTCGGGCCCCCTCTACTTCGGAGCCTGGGGCAATCCGACCGAGTTGCCCAGCCTTCTTTGTGGCGGGGCTGCGTATATTTACAAACTATCTTTAGTATTAATACGAGTGCGCAGCTTCTATTTCGACTTATGTGCAGTCAATATAGTTCTTTGCGCTTCCTATGAGACCTATATGCTGGAAAATACACCAAAAATAGTACTTAAAGTTCTAATGGCATGGGGCAGTTATTTCGAAGAAGAATTTCTTGTCTGCAGGAGAACAAGAGGATTTTCGCCAACGTAATGTTTTCTCGAATCCAGATATTTTACAATCCCTATGTTAATCTAAGAATCGAGAAGATCCAAACGAATGACATGGAAAGCTTTCTGCTTTCTTGTCTAAGGATCACCCCAATGGCATTGTCTCCCGACTTTTGAAGAGTCCTTTACAGAGAACACCAGAGATACCATGGAGCTTTTAATGAGCACTCATTTCTCGAGGTGTCAGGTAACTTATTGGCCCTAGAACCTAAGACTAGTTCGAAGGCCGTACTTGCCCACCGGTCCTACAATTGAATGGGCCATTGGTCAGAATTATAACTGCTGAGATGAATAGCAAATCTATTACGGCAATGGCTGATAAAGGCTGTCCTCAAGAGGGCACCTCTCATGATCAATCGTAATTGACTTGACTTCTTGCAGACCTGAATTACCGGGGTATCAAACCCCGATTAGCGGCAGTCATGATGGCACCATTTCAGACCTCAAGCAAGTCGCTCTGTCTGGTGTCGGAGCAAGAACTTGGGTATTAACCAACAAAAAACTGGCATTGTACCATTAACTAATAGAAGGAAGCTAAATTCCTCTTTGGTAAGGAAATGGTTTTCTCAAAGGAGGCTAAATATTTAGGCATAATCCTAGATCAAAAGCTCTCCTGAATTGAGAGAGTTACTGCCAAGTCAACGTCGTCAATTCGTAGGTAAAACCTGGGATCTCAAACCGAAGAGAGGCATAAGGCATGGTAGGTCAAGAGTAACCAAAAGAGTGTTGTGATTAAGCTGGCCAAGGTGCAAAGACTGGCCTGTTTTGGTATGGCCGGAGCTGAAAGCACTTGCCTGACTGCGGCTATGAGGCCCTACTGAGCTTTCCTTCACTCCACTTAGTGGTGTAGAAGGAGTTATTCTCCTTTAAGCCAGGAGACTTTCTGGATCATTTATCGTTCCTCAAGGAGCTAAACCTGGAGCCAATGATATCATTGCCCGATACCACTCTTGAAACTCTTGACTATGACAAACGTTTTACGTCGATTATTCGAAGAAGTTCAGAATGGTAGGTCCCTTCCTTAGAGGAAGCACGACCTTTTGGAATACGAACGGTTCTAAAACCGATAACGGGGAAGGACTGGGTGGACCCCACTGTTTATCAGAAGGCTGATGTACTCGCCATCCAGGTGTGTGCATTAATAGAGCTCCAAATAGCTCTAACATTGTTATTTTCTCGGACAGTCCACCTTCCCTGTTGACCATTAAATCTCCCAGGGTGCCAGCAAAGACTGTCCTGGCTTGTCTTTTATCTCTGAAATCCCCCGGCAACAATATCACGCTGATCTGCACTCCGGTAAACGAAGATCAAATTGGTAATGAAATTGCCGGCAGCCTTGGCTAGAGTAGGGGCAAACTCATCACTTGTCGGTCCTTAACCTTTCTGCAGTTTAGCAAAGCTGACGCGTAAGAACGGCCAGCAAAAATTGGGTCGACCAGATGTTTCTTCATAACTAGACAAGGACCCAGGGTGCTCGTCAAGCTAAAAGACTCATTAAAATCGATACAGCTGCGGCGACAAAACTCAAGAGAAAACTCAATTATCATTTAAGCAGGGCTGGTAGTTGATTGTAGCTGTCGGTTCTGCAGGGCACCCCCCGAAACTGCGGAGCGCTTGCGACTCCTCCATCGCGACTTCCCTGTTTCCAGGGAGATTTGGGATTTGAACCCTAAATCAATTTTAAGCTCTTTAAAAAACCTTAATTTGCAATGTTTCCAATGACGGGGTTGGCACAATAGATCAAATAAAATAAGTCGAAGTGCTCCCAAGGCGCCCTAAACAAGAATAGAATAAAAGACTCGATGATCGCTAATGGCTAAAAATCCAAACCTCTTATTTTCCTCATAAAGGCAATAACGTCTGCTTTGCTGACATCTATGGTAATGCTCTGTTCTGGGTACCACTTTTCTATCTTAAAGGCAATTCCGCATGATTTCTCCAGTGGTGCTCATGAACTTGTCGTCCCTGACCTGCCAACCTCATACGTATGCTTGCTTCTCTCGGGATAGTCTGCCATCATTTTTGTTAACACAAAATATGTTTGGCTCACCCGAATACGATCTTTATTTCTCTTCATAGCGCCAAAATATTCGCGGAGCTTAAAGGTAGCAAACATATTGCGAAGCCTAAGTGCTATGACCTCATTGGACAACTTTCTTACTTGCTTATAACCCTTTAATCCCTCATGGGACATAGGGCGGAAACACTTGCTCTCCAGCGGACTCTGTTTTGTGCGACAGCTCGCAGCTCCGTCCAGGATCTTCCAGTTGTCGCGGCCTCTGCTAATAGAGTTCTCCTGCGGGTTCTAGTCATGGGCCTGTTTGGCTAGATTCTCGTTGTCCCGTCGGAAGGTGTGGCCAATCCAAATCCATTTTCTTCGCCTGATTTGGTCGTCTATCCTTTCTTGGCCAGCACGGCGCCATAGTTCTTCATTTGAAATTCAGCCAGCCAGCGGAATGTATTATTTAATTTTTTGTTTTTGGTGCAGGTTTGAATAAAAACAAATAAATATATATTTTATACGGATAAATAAATATAGTCCGTTTTCCTTAAAAACTTCCCATTCCTTTGACATTTTACTTCTAACGTGCCACGCCTTCACTTTCTTTTTATTAGTACGATTCTGGTGACCCCAATGAAGAGTTAGTTCAATGCCCAGAACCGTCATCAGCGAAGTTGTGAAGTTGGTTGGAAGGGGTATAGATTAGCTCATTTATGAAGATTCGAAAAGGTCGGGTGACAAAATTGACCCCTGCGGTACACCGGCAGAGAAGATGTGGGCAGAGATTTGACAAACTCCAATGCTACGTTGATTGGACGACCAGAAAGAAAACTATAAAATCCAGTTTTTCAAAACCAATAGGATAAAGTTAAGCTAATAAAGCAGGGTGCCAAAAATCTATTAAAAGCCTTGAAGGGATCTACTAGAAAAATCAAACCGAGCTCACCAAACCGCTGCATACTTTGCATAATGTGTCGGACACATCAAAAGATCCTCGGTGGTCTTAAGCCGTACTATTTGTCATCCAGGATTTAGTTCGTTAGACTCTAGGCACTCCATAAGACTTGTTAATAATAATCATCTCCATAGTTTTGGAGGGGGAATAGAGGTAATAGCTATGGTGTCGTACGCCCCCTCGAAATACAAATACGAATACAAACCACTACCCAATGGCTCTAAATACTTCCATTATGTGCATTACAAACTTACAAATCATATCCTCCAAAGGTAACGACTTCGATTTGAACAAAAAAATGCAATAAAGTGTAATCTCCCATCGCAGTGCATCTTCTTAACATTGATGTCAGGTGTGAGACTGATTTCCCCTTTGCAGTTGCACCAAGAATTCGCATCACGTCCAACTCCCGGCCTCATCTGCACCTGCACACGTTGATTTAATGACTGAGCGCACCTTAGTTTCCTGCCTCTGCGGGGCTACCTTTAAGTCGTTTACTTTGAGTTTTATAGACAGGATGCGATGATTGATTGATTTCCTAGGCAAGGAAGCGAGAGTTTTTTGT
Source organism: Thereva unica (assembly GCA_949987705.1). NCBI lineage: Eukaryota > Metazoa > Arthropoda > Insecta > Diptera > Therevidae > Thereva > Thereva unica. Next base: position 24,218,452 of record OX465285.1, on the reverse strand, counting down.
GCACTACGAGTGATTTGCATCTTGTTTTATTGTGGCATGAAGGATTATGTCCAACGATAAATGCATACCAATTCTCATGACTGCGGACACAATATCCTCGAAAAATCCTCGTCCTTAAAGGGCATGAGCAAAATCCCCACCACAAACGATCTTGTATCACTTAAGACGCATTTAAACGTAATCAAACCCCAACTTTTCCTTTTACTCCTACCACACACACGCATTTAATAATACCCTGCCTATGCATTAGTCGGGCAGAGTCCTGAATATATCTTTCCGTCTCTCGACTGAAGTTCCTTTTTTAGCTTTGCCGAGTTACAAAGTATCCTTCCGCATAGTTGAATCGAGAGAATACTCCAACATTGTTCTGGTGTAAGCGCGCCATTCGGAGGAGCCTTGCAACGTGCTTGCGCCCCCAGAATTTACTGCGGTTAGCCGCCCTAAGCTCGAAAGGTTACTGCCTGGGTGAGAACTGTAGTATGAAGAACACATATTTACCCCGAAAGTTATACTCTTGCGGAGAGGGCTTTGTTGAATTTTCCACCCCTGTGGACCGAAGTGTTTGTTAGGAAGAAATTGCTGAAAAAATGCTGAAGGAAAAACACGAAAAGTTCATTTGGTATGTTGCTTCTGCCCCGGAATAAATGTGAGGAATTCAGTTTGTGTAAAAATTCAAAAAATGTCAATTTCAGTGAACTGCTCACCGCCATTCCTCGACGTCCCGTTACTATGCACGAATCCTCCTGAAGTAAGGACCACATGTGACTAAAAAAATTTCCTGATTTCGTTTGTTCCTCACATCCGTGCACTTGTTTGTAATTTTAATGGCGAGGACCACCGATGCCTTTGCCCTGGGATCAGTGGAATATTCTGGAGCGCTTCCAGGGACGCCCTGCACCTAGGCAAGTGGAGAGGAGCTATGGCAAGGACGTGATATTCACTTCACACTATCTCCTCCTTATCCTTGTACGGTTTCAGTTCTGTTAGAAATCGTTGGCTATGGGAGAATTTCGTTTTTGAATATTTTTTTTAAGCAAAATTCGATGTGATTTTTTTTTTGAATCGAGAATATTAAGTAAGAAAGTGGTTTTCTTGCAACTGAACTAATTGGAGCTCTTGTGGTATTGGGGGATGGATTTGTGGGTCTAACCGTAGAAAACAGCAGTTGCCTCGATGGAAAACTGAAACCAAAATGTTGTTCATATTACAAATTGGTATAAAAATATTTTTCTCAGTCCAATCAAGTAGGTAAAGACGGCAACCCTGTCAAGGATGCAGAACAGGTAGACAATTGAAGCTTTGTAACCGCACTCGTAAAAACCTTTAGGTAATTATATGACAGTGGTTTTGGAGTGACTTTACATTTAGCCCACGGTAGGGGCTCAAATGGTAGTAACGGCCTCAGGGACCTTTGAAGGGGCCGGTACACCAAAGAGACAGGTCCTGGGAAATGCCATCTGCGATCTAAGGTTTTCTCGACCTAGGATCTTCCCATATGCTACCGAACCTTACCTCCACCTCCGCTAAGATGTTGGTTTTACATCGGGTGACCCTGGATACTCTTGTCTATATAAGAGTAACAGACGGAGGAGGGTGAAAAGGCGAGTGTTCCGCTCCTCAAAACGAAACAATTACCGGACTGGTCCTCAATGTTGGAGGTTGGCGTCAGGCTGAAAACTTTCCAACCCAACCCCCTTCTCCGTTACGAATCCTCAAGACAGGCTAGGAACCGGATGAACACCACAGCAACGACCCTGGCAACGAAATATGGAATTTGATTTTGGAACTAAGAACGTCAGAACGCTCAACAGGACGGGCGTTCTGCGTTCGCTTTTATTTAGTACATTTTCTTAACATTATTACTGGAAAAATACGACATAGCTCTACAGGAAACCAAACGGACTCACATTGGATCTCAGAACCCTCATGATACTCTCCAGTGGTTCATGGAATGGAAGAAGACAAGACTGCTTAATATTAGTCTTATCTGGCATCTCTGTTCACCTCAAATTCTTCTTTATTTGAAACTGATACGATACTCCCGGTTCTCGAGCGCAACGCCCATTCAATGGACGGAATCTTCTTTAGGACTCGCGAGGTGTATAAATGTCTCCAAGAGCTTGATGTCAAAAAATCCACTGGCCCTGACTACATTCCCCTCTTGGTACTCAAGAAATGTGCCTCACCTCTGGCTAAACCTCTGCGTAAACTTTTCGAACTATTATACTTCTCCGGAGTTTAACAAAACTCCTGGAAACTAGCTCATGTTCAGCCAATTACTGTTCTCTCCAAAATCATGGATGCAATAATCAAGACAAGGTTGAGAAACTACATAGATTCCAGCGAAATCATACATGGCAGGCAGTACGGCTTTAGACCAAAAAGGTGTACTGGCGACCTTCTTGTCTGTCTGACTGAGCTTCTCAACCAAAGCAGCCATAGCTTTGGTGAGTCTCGTCTGGTTCTTCTTCTTCTTCTTATTCTTCTTTTTTAAACTCCTTTAATCCCTCATGGGACATAGGGCGGAAACAGTTGCCCTCCAGCGGACTCTGTTTTGCGCGACAGCTCTTAGCTCCGACCAGGATCTCCCAGTTGTTGCGGCTTCTTCTAGTAGGGTTCTCCTCCACGTTGTTCTAGGTCTTCCTACTCGACGGGAACCTTGCGGATTCCAGTCAAGGGCCTGTTTGGCTAGATTTTCGTTTTCGCGTCGCAAGGTGTGGCCAACCCAATTCCATTTCCTTCGCCGGATTTGGTCATCTATCCTTTCTTGGCCGGCACGGCGCCATAGTTCTTCGTTTGAAATTCTATCTTGCCAGCGGATTTTTAGGATACGACGAAGGCATCTGTTGATGAAGACTTGTAGGCGCCCTGTGATGAATTGGGTGACTTTCCATGTTTCGCAACCGTACAAAAGAACTGCCTTAACGTTGGAGTTTAACAGCCGCAATTTGGTGTTAGTGGAGATCACCGTTGATCTCCATATGCGGGACAGGCATGCATATGCGCCTCGTGCTTTATTTATTCTGGAACTTACGTCTTCTTCTGCCCCACCATTTTCGGTAATAATGCTACCGAGGTAGCAGAATTTATTTACCAGTTCCACGTCACGATTATTCAGCGCTGTCCGTTCAATGGTGTTTGCTCGTCTGGTTGCTCTAGATATTTCCAAAACTTTCGACAGAGTATGGCATCTCGCGCTGTTGTCTAAACTCCAAGCTATTGGTATCGCGACTCAGTTCTAAGGAACTGGATTAAGAGCCGTTCTGGCCGTTCAAACCAAGTAGTATTGGATGGCGCCGAAACCAACCCGCATTCCATTTCGGCCGGCGTACGCGTACCCCAAGGGACGGTTCTCTTTCCTGCTCTCTTTGTTATATTCATTAACGATTTGCTCTCATCCCCACCAACACACTTCATAGTTTGTCCAACGACGGTACTCTGCGTTACTCCTACACCTTGGACGGCATAAGACAAGCAAGCTATGAGGGCCTAGGTAGCCTAGAGAGTAAGGCGTCTGCCTACCAGGCCAGAGATCCCAGGTTCGAATCGCGGCAGCGCCACGTTCCTTCGCCTTTGCAACTTTCCCACCTACATAAATTTCCTTCTTTCTTCTTCTCTCTTTACATTCCTGATTCCTCCTGTCATAACCTTCCTTAGCTCTTCCCCGCTCCACCAAAGCGCATGTCATCGGTTGGTTGACGAGATTCAACTCGTTTCAGGAGTCATAACATTCCAGCGGGTTGTTTCTCGATGCCCCGATGTCAAAGTCGCGACAGTAATGGTTGGGAGAAGATGGACTAAAAATATCTCGGTTAGGTTGTGGCAGCTCCTTCCTCCCCGACTAGAGCTGCTGTTCGACATTGCACTCTATACGAAGAAAATAGATTGTCGGCAGTATAAAGGTCCTTTCACATAAAAAAAGCACCGTTGAAGGACGAAAAATCTGCGCTATAGTAGAAGCGCTAAGGTATGGACCTTACAAGGACTTTATTATCCGGAAAGACAGATTGGGCAAGGAAGTGAACGACAGATTATTATATGTAGTCTCTGCCCAAATGAAGTATAGTATCATCAACACTACTCATGGAGAAGGACATTCCCACCATCAGAAGGTAAAAGAAAAACTTGAGAAGGACTATTACTTTCCAGATTTAAAACGAAGAATGGACGCTTTTATTACATCATGTGCAAAGTGCATTTTGGCAGGGAGAAAAATTGGGAAATCGGAATCTTTTTTACATCCCATACCCAAAGGAGAAAAGGCCGTTAGAGACGTTACATAACGACCATCTAGGAACTTTAAGTTCGACTAAGAAAAGTTACAGGTATATTTTCTCCATGGTGGACGGTATCGCAAAATTTTGTTGGCTGTTCCCGACAAAAACGTTAAATGCCGATGAGGTAACCAAGAAGTTCGAAGTAGTCGCTGGCACATTTGGTTATAGTCTAAGAGCCAGTTAACGGTAGATAGTATATATTTCAACTTTGTCCAGTCATTCTCTCATACCTAATGTACATGAGATTGAGACTTACTAATAGACTTCTATAGAATTTTGTCTATGAAGCAAAGGTGCTGCTAAATCCCGGGAAAAGTTCCCAGAGAGTCAGACAGACAAAAGTCTTTATCGTGTGGATCAACCAGCATGCACCTGGTGTGACCTACGCTCTCTAAACTGCTCAACTTCACCTATTTCTTCACCAGAACAATTTTTTGGTCTGTGAACCTTTTTTTCTCTTTCCTTCTTCGGGGTCTTTTTATCTTCAAAAAAACCTATATAAATCTATATTACCTACACTGAGACATATAGGGCTACCTGGGTACTAAGTAAGGTACTAATGGAATCTCTTAAATTTACAGAAGGTCAAGGATATTTTTAAAACAAAGACAGCACGGGAATTTTTCAATCCCGATATCTTTCAAACTCAAAACAAAAAAAAAAACCCCAAATCGGGTCCCAACTTGTATTATATGACAACAAAGTCTATGCCTAATATTTTCCCCGGCAAATCCCAGTTAAAAATTAAATTTCCCAAAATTTATTCGCAGCGTCCTTAAACCACTTACGATTATGTTTCTAAGGGTTTCAATATTTTTTTTATACCAAAATGAAATATTTACCCACTTTCACAAATTACGAAGGAATTTTTTCTATTTAATAATTTTTTTTTAATATTGTTTTTCCGTTCTTTATACGAAAAAACAAAAAAAAAATGTATAAATCAAGGTATTTAAAGGTACCGAAAAGAACCCACTTAAATCCAAGATGTTTACCTTCAAATTCCTTTTAAATACAAGTCGGTGGGTCAAGTCATCCCAAAGGTATACCACTAAGCATCCCTGGTAATTTGGGGTTCATGAATTTCGTTAATATCAGATAGAAGAAAAAAAAAGTAAGAAGATAGAGACCCCATTTATTCTTATCATACATAAGGGAAAACGGCCTACATAATGATAACTACCCAGGGTCTGGCTAGTTCTGTGTGGTGGCTGCTGCTGCTGCTGCAAGGCTCCTTTTCTTTTCTTTTAAGCTGACCCAAAATAGAATTATTATCGATTTTTTTTATACCGTTCGGCTGTTGTGTGTCCACGTCCCTTCTGCAAAGGCTCGTTACATTTGGTAATCTGTTTCTTTTCGGTTATTATATACCATATCAGATATAAATAAATCCTTCCCCAATACTATACAATTCGACAAAAATATCGCCCACCAAACGACTGGTTAACAATCATCGATTCCAGAAAGCTGTTTATCATCTTAATCCAACGCACATTATCCAAACTTTTTTTTTTTCTATATCGCAAAAATAAATAAATAAACGATATATATATACACACACACACACAAAAAGGAGTTAAAAGGACGAGAAAGGATTGATTCTGGACTGGTTACCAAAGAGACTTCGAACCGAAAACATCCGAACCAAAAAGGATAAATGAAAAATGAGTTTTGGATTTCAGCTAATGGGAGATTCATTAGAACTTTCTCATGTTACATTCAGGATTAATTTATGAAAACATAACAGATTCGAAAATTTACTGAGTTTCCTTTTTTTTCATCAGAAACTTTCTTTCTGTGTGTGTGCCAATGAAAATGCTTAGAGAGATTCACTCTTCCACTCTCACTTGATTGTAGTCAATTTGGCAGTCTAAGCATGATACACACAATTGTGCTCGGAGGATGAATCCTTATATCGTCTGCTTATGATTAAGAGAAAAACTCCACTTTAAAAAGCATCCTTGCCAGTAGAAAAATCCTTTTGCATCGTCATCAGAGTCTTCGCAAAAGGATTCACTTGTACCACTTGAAGTCAATTCTTATCACCTTATTACAAGCTGCTTTCCCTCCTTTACTTTTTAGTCTCGGTTGCTTTATCATAATTCAATTTCTTTGTAAAATACATCATTCATGTGCGCCTGCTGAGTTTGAATATACTCGTAGTTCCCTAGAAGACTGGATCGATCTACCTCATGTGAATCAATGTGGTTGTGGTGTCAAACTATAGGCGTCGGTTTCTCTAAATTCGTTTAACCATAGTTCTGATGTATAAGCAGGTACACAATGCTCAAATGGACGTAAGCTTTGTAAGAGAAACGTTCAGAAAGCACAATATCGGGTCTGTCTTGGCCAGAGTCCATTAAATTCGTTATCATGTAAGAGTAAGTGACCCAATTTACTTGAATACCTGAACTGTGCTTTTAAGACAATCATTTTGAGTGACCAAAGAAAATGACATTTTAAAAAGTTTTCTGTTATCAACCAAAAAAATACTGCTCAGCAGAGTAAAATGTTGCAATCACACGTATTACCATAAATCAAGGAGAAGGTTAACAATGTCCATACGAAAAAGATATCAGATCGATGTACTACGGGTCTTTCGTATCGCTTACATCAAGGTGCAATGTCTAGTAATTGACTTAGCACAAAAGATAGGAATGGATGGATAAGTTAGAAGGAATCAGTTAATAGTAGTTTGGAATTTTTCGTAGAAGGGATCCCACCGCTGCCACCATTTTTTTCCCATCGAGTCCGTGCTTTTTCCTGTAGAAACGAACCAGACCGTTCTGTAGAAACGAATCTGACTGTTCCCGGGCCCTATTCTTTCGCAGGAAAAAGCTCGGACGTTTAGTTATAAAAAAAAACTGGTGGCAGCGGTGGGAATCCTGCTATGAAAAATTCCAATCTACTATTCACCATAATCAAGCTATCTGAAATCAACAATAAATGGTCCAATTAAACCGATAGACACTAGGTTTACATTTTACTAACGTTAAGGGCAACTCGTCATCGGGTGTGATGCAAATGCTCACCGTTGCATTTGGGGGAGTACCGATGTAAACCAAAGTGGTGAGTGTCTTCTAGAATTTCTTGTTCTGAATAACATAGGTATTGCAAATAAGGGATGCAAACCGACTTTTTCCACTGGTAGTAGAAAGGAGATGCTAGACCTCACCTTCACTAGCAAGTTTCTCCCCGACAGGGTTGAAAACTGGCGTGTTTTGGAAGAGGCCTCACTGTCGAATCATCTGCACATTAGATTAGACATTGTGGGCTTTCCACATATCCGCGCCACTTCTATGGTTCCTTAGAAAACAAGCTTGGAGTTTGTGGCCAAAATCATACCTGCTTGCGATTCTCAGTTTGTGAACTGGAGAATACGGCCACGCAGCTTACTAATGTGCTGATCTCTCCCTACCATGACAGCAACACTGTCTCTTCCTTTCAGTCGTCGCGTAAAGAGCCCTGGTGGAACGACGGGTTAGGTTCAAAGCGTAAAGATGGTAGAAGATTGGCAAGATAGGGCAATAGGGCAAGATATATCGGGCCTTGGGGTGAATGTAGGTTTACTCTAACAGCCTACAACAAGGACTTGCGACGTTCCAAAAGAATTGCTTGGAGGAAACACTGTGAGAGCCTTCAGACTCTACCAGAAGCGACTAGACTCTAAAAACTACTTTCCAAAGACTCCTTCAACAGAATGAGCTTTCTCAAAAATGAGGATGGCTCGACCGTGACAAGGTTAAATGTGCAATGGCCTTTTTCAACCCTATAAGCCCGATCTGATTCTCGACAACCTGGTCTGTCTCTTCGAAGCCAGCTTCAACTGGGGATACATTCCAACCATTCATGACCTGACTGGGGATACATTCCAACCATTCACAGACCTCGTTAAGGACTCATTTTGTAGATAATTTTATTCTCTAATGACTTTGTATTGATCATTTTCAGCTATCATTGCACACAACCGAGTTACTTAGTATAAACGACCTCTACCTCTTTTTCAAGATGGCGGCTTTTCCCATCACACTGCGACCCCACAAACTTGGTTTTAACATTGTCAGATGTACCCGAACAAATTCCAAAAAAAAAAATTTTGTACATCATGAAATGCAATTTCATGCCCTTTTTTCTAATTGCACTGGGCTAAGTCACTTATGCCGCTATAGTTTGGTGGGCCCAATACTACACAGGCTACGTCGATCCTTAAATGCAGCAATGTGCAACAAGTGCGGACCTGCCCCACAGCTACGACGGAGGCAATCATTGAATTGGATTGGACGGAGGCAAGCCTTGCATATCTTCATAAGGAACTTCGCTACCATTCGTGCCTTGAGACTTCAGATCTCTTCCAACTAGCCCTATACAGTCAAAGGACACATAGATATCCTTACCAGTATTCTAAACATTTCCATTTGCCTCGTATCTGACCACATGGTAAGTGAAATTCAGGTCGGTTATCTCGGATCGTTTTGAGTCGGAGGGGCTTATTCTTTCTGGGGATCTAAAACATCTCCATTGGTTTACCGACGGGTCAAAGATGGAACAGGACCTAACTCCAAGGTATCAAGTGCAATGGGTAAGTGGCGCTTTGTTTTCCAGACTGAAATATATGCCATTGCGACTTGTGCTAGGCTCAACCTTTAGAGGGGTTTCAAAGGCGCCAACATTAAAATCTTTTCTGAAAGCCAAGATACCATCAAGGCACTCTCAACGTATAAGTTTACTTCCAAAATGGTTGCAGAGTGTTTTGGCGTACACCAGAGCCCTACCAAATGAAATAAGGTCTCTCTCTGCTGGGGCCCGAACATTGGAGTATCGAGGGAAATGAGGCTGCAAACAGCTTCGCGAGGGAGGGGTCTGAGACGTTGGACCAGGGCTCAGAACCCTTCCGTGACATCACTTGGTCCAACTCCAAATCCCTGATAGAAAAGGGGATAAAGAAACTAAACCTAGCCCATTTTGAATCAGTCCCAGGTCTTAGACAGGCTAAAGATCTTATAACACCCTTTGACTTAACTTTAAACAGAGCGGACCTTAGGCTTATGATGGGTTATCTGACTGGCCATGTTCATAGGACGGCGGTATGACCTCCAGAACCTTGGACTGTCTCAAGAGACAGAATGGCGATTCTGCATGGAAGGCGACGAGACTTCCACACATATTCTTTGTGAATGCCCTACTCAGAGATCTGGCTTACAAGAAGAACGTTTATCAGTGAGTTTACGAGCCCGCTCAGGTCCGGTCTTCTTCAATTAAAGACCTTGTTGCTTTCGCCCGGAAGGCTGATAGTCTGTTCTGGAAGTGGAGTACGTACACAATAGGACTAACTTGGCCGCAATGTTCACCATATGGTTTGCCTCCTCATCCCTTAAAGAACAACAAAAAAAAAACATTCAGGAAAAACAAATTCAAAATGGTTTCGATCAATTTTTTTCGATCCCCCCACCTATTGTTTTCTAATATATCTTACACATCCTAGTATTTTCGTGCAGTACCTCAGGCAAACTTTATTTCCCCGCATTCAGAATATGGTTGGAAAAAAATCTAGCTGATAACTACTAAACACATACTTTTCTCCAGAATAGCCTCATTCAGCCATTGATCCGTTCCTCACTTCGAACAAAATCTGTTATATTAACAAACAAAAAATACCAATTTACATTGATTTAAGATCGAACAAAGAATTTGAAAGTCAAATCATCAACTCACCTTTATCCCAAAAAAGATTCGGAAAACATCCTTTGTCCCCCAGCACAACTATGCCGAACACGAATCCATAAATAAAATCTCTTCCATAGTCCAACCAAGTACTCAAATCTTCTATAAAATGTGTACCAATTCAAAAAAGGATATTTATTTTTAATAACTAGGATGATTCCTCCCCTGGACAAAAAAGGACCCTTTTCTCATCCCTTTTCCTTCTTGTTTATAATTCGTACCCTTTTATGATTTTTGCTGAATTCACTTATGTATGACCGTCCCATAACTCCGGAATGAATAAATAAAAGAATACACCGAATATCCTTTCTGCAAGTAAGTGTCCTCGTTTTCTGCCCATTGAGTATCTTCATCGCATATGCACGTGTCCCTTGACGCTAGCATCGCCGGCAAGTTAAAAGGATATGTCTCCAGTCAGTCGTATATATACGTTTCGACCTTATCGAATGCGATTTGTTCAAATGTTTATGAATTTTGCAGCGCGCTCCTTAATACAGGAATGTCTACCGAGCTTGACACAAAATGCTCTTTACGTGACTCCATTTCATACCAACATCGCAGCATCCAGGATTCCTTTCTGGCCAGCGGCAATAATTTTTTTTTTCCGCTCGCCAGGATCAAGTACGTGTTGATAAAAATCTTCGTTTGCTTCTGCTGCTTTCTCCCTGCACAGGAAGCCATATTTGAAGCTTTCGCCTCGTTTCATGATTTCGTCGCCTGTTGTTGTGCCTAAGATGGAATGAAATCCAGGAGTCATAAAGTCAATATCCTTCAATAGGTCCTCTCCAGACAGGACTCTGTGTACCGGAATATTTGGCTGGCTTCATGGTCCTTAGGAGACGCCTCTGCCGGTGAATCTGAAAGTTAAATCACATGGACATTAACTTTAGGTGGAATAAAGGTGAAAAGGAAGTCCTTGTCTTCGGTACAAGTGGTTCCTTAAAATATTCCCCCTCTTTATGCAGAATTGCGGTCGTATTTTCACGACTCATTGTTCGACTTTTATCGCTCTTTCCGGTCAATCAAATTTCACCCACGGGACTTTTATGGACGAGAGTCCAAGTTGAAGTTTTTATGGGCGGCAGTAAAATTCACTTAAGCGTCTTGACAAAAAGGCATTCATTCACACCTCCATGTTGTTAATGGGGATTTTAAAGGTGTTTTAAACTGTTTGGCCTCTTGTCCGTGAATAGATTCCCACCGGAAGTAAAACAATAATAATTGTGGCGCTTTTGGTGTGGAACGTATTTAATTAATTCCGAGTGCCATGGACATATTTAATTGAGTGCTTTATTGCGGTGGAGGAATTACTGCTGGCCACACAGCTGGACAAACAGTGGGCCAAGGACTTATTCAGGTAGGTTTTAGGGGTTTTAGGTTATTATTATCTAGCATAGGGAAATGGCCATTTATAGTATTCTATATAGTGGTGATTTCAACGTTATTACTTAAATGCACCAAAGCTTCAGATAAAGACGGCCAGCTGCTTGATATAATTTTCAGTTTCCATGTTGACTCACCCGATCACTACCTTGACAGCGCTAATTTTTTATGTTCTTCTTCTGTCCCAACCAAAACAGCAGACTGATACCATTAGAAAGCCAACTACCTGAGGCATATTCGTTTTTTTTCAAGCCATTGGCTGGGATTTGTGTTTCCTTAGTAGCAACGCCAAATTTTGCCGCTCCCTGTGTCACCAAACTTCTACGAGTGAGAATGCTCATACCTCTGTACCAAACCGGTAAAGCTAAGGCCGTATAGATAGTTGAATGGAGAATGCATGGACCCAGTCTACACGATTCTAGTGATGTCCTTCCGTGGAATCATCAGTTGCTCGTGTGATCAAGGTAGGTGGTAGTCAAGGCAGGTGGTGTTTAACCGTGCCAACTCTATCGCTCTCTGTGGTCACTGAATGGATATGGTGATATACCACAACCAATGGCTTCTGTACATTCTTCACTGGTGTGTCTACAAGATTTGCTTCTAGTCGGACCAATTCATCTGTATTTCGTTACACTCAATGTGATGTGTATGGGTGATCCTCAACCTTCTATACAGGTAAAAGACCTCCTTTTGTTTTAATTTTGTTAATTTTTTAGCTTTTTCAAAAAAAAAAACTTATACAGAGGCTCTGTCCGTCTGTCCGTCTGTCCATCTGTCCGTCTGAAGCCTACTTTCATCTCTGAAAGTACTGCAGCTACAGACTTGGGAAATATCTCAAAATGTAGCTCTTGGTCAAAAGACCAAAAACTGAGAAAATGGTCTGGAAATTTCAACCAGAAGTATATTTAACAACAAAAAAGAGATTTCTAATAAAGCCCATATATCGGTAGCCTAGAGGTAAGGCGCTGGAGTCCTATCCCAGGCGAACCAAGTTCAATCCCCGACCGCAAAATGGTGAAATAAAAAAATTTTTTTTACTTCGGTGTAACATGTTTTAATTCTATTTCTTACTAAATTATATTATTTAATAATGATACTCAGGAGAACATAAATATTTATTTAATTAAAAGTGCAAAAAAATCATTTTCTTGAGTTTTTATGGCTCTTCGGCGGCTTTATAAATCATTAAGAAATTTCGCGGAAATAATATAGGGTATTTGTTTATATGCATGTTTATAGTCATGTAGGTGGTGCTGTAGACCAAAACAAAAATTCAATTTTATCGAACTTCGCTGTGGATTTGTCACAAAAAATATGTATGATTTAAACGAAACCTTTGGTAGGTTTAAAACGAAAAGTAGATATCTAATTTTTACCAGGGCATATAAACGCTTACTGAAATGAATGAAAATTTATAAATTTAACTGCACGAACGATGTATTTAAGACCGTCCTTATACTCCATCAATATAAGGAAGTGATTTTTCTCAGAATTTTTAATATTTTACAAAAATTTTACAAACGATTTGCCCCATATCTAAAAAATTTTGCAACCCTTTGTTTAAAAGCATATTTTTAAGTTTTTATTAACTAAATTTGTACCTATGTATTAGGCATAAAAACTGTTAAAATTAGTTCAACCTAAACATTTCATAGGCACCGAACAAATTACTTTATTACTGCAAAACTGATAGAAGGTCGGTGTGAGAGTGCGTAGCGCGTTGGATCCTCGATCCGGCGGCGCGTAGCGTTGAGGTTCAAGCCCTGGTCGGGCAGATTGTTTTTTTTTCTCTTTTTCTTCTTTCTGAAATGATTTATTAACATATTAGTCAACCACCGATAGTATCAGCCATGGCCCGAAGGTCTAAGGCGAAGTACCGTCGTCTGCGGACTGTGTACGGCTGCGAGTTCGATTCCGGCTCGCGGTGCTTTTTTTCGTCATAATAACTTTTTTTTAATTTCCTTCGGGGATTTGTTTCATATGAAACAAGTTTTTGGCATGAATACGTCTCTAAATTTGCTTCCAGAACAAAAACCGATGATAACGAAATTATGGCATATAGTTTTTATTTGCAGCTCAAAAACTATTGTTTAGGTATATTGAATAAAGAAATATACCATGATGTGGGTGAAGAATCAAAGAATTTTATTGTTTACATTTGATTTCCTTTTTTTTAAGATATGATGATTATATTGTAGTGTTTGTTAAATACTTTGTTAAGTTTTAGATTACGCAAAGTCTTACAACTTATAACCTACATAAGCCTTTAACAAAAACTTTGCAAGATTAATTATATATAGCGTTGGTCAGTGTAATACTTATGAATCTCCATGGCCAATGACAAAATTAAATCAATGCAACGTGAAATAAAAGTTCTAGTTAAGAACGGATTTGGCTTATTTAGCTTATTATAGATTGAGTTATAGCTCACAATTGAATATGTACCAAAAGTTTTAATTAGTCGCCGCTTTGAGATTTTACCATCAACGCAGGCTTAGTTTATTATACTACAATAAATCATCATAGCTAAAAAAAGTACTCAAATTCATCAAGAATCGAACCCTGGTCCTTCGCACCCCGATCTAGCGCCTTCCCATTACTCCAAACACTAACTTGTAGGTATGTGGCAATAAACATATGTATTTATTTATGCTTACGTAAAAAGGTACATTCCAATGCTAGATATGTATAAAGTTTCGAAGGAAGTAAACAACTGAATTATGACAACAGATTTTCTATTATTTATGAAATGTATTTTGTATATTTTATGGAAATTGATAATCATAGGTAAAACGAAGAGTAATGTAATATTGCCATAGATGGTGTTCACTATTCTTTGTCATAGATGGGGTGCAATTAAAATATATCAATTCTTTCAAATTCTTGGCGGGTAATTATTGGTGTTGGTCTCATTGCGCCCAGTAGGACCGGTAAGCTTACAGAAGTACTGAAATCAGCACTTACTGGTAAGGGGTAAGCCTTACCACTCCCTTCTACAGAAGTGCTTACTTTTACACACGATGTCATAGGGGGTAAGGCCTTACTTTAGTACTTACCTTAGAGTACTTATAGAACTGCTCATCTGTAAGGGGTATAGTAAGGCAGCAAATGGAACATTGCAAAAAGAGATATTCATGGGCGCCTGTGGATATGTGATCCGGTGTCGAAATGCTTTTATTTTTTTCATCTTTTACAAATGCCTTTTTTTTTTCCAAGCCCGAGAGTGGCAGTCCCCCAACTAAATTCTCCACTTCTCCAAAGCTGCTTGTCCTCCGTATCGAATGAGAGCCGGGCTTTTTTTTTTTTTTTTTTAAATAAGCATTTTATTTACCTTAACATCTATCTAATATAAATTTAACTAATGCTTAAGTTAATTAATCTAGCCTATTCTAATCTATCTAACTTACTGGCCCTCAGCAGGCACTCTAAATTAATCTATGTCTTAAATTAGCTTATGCCTTTCGGCTAAAACTTATCTATTTTATAATTATATTTTATCTCTAAAAGGAAAACATTATCAGTATCAACTTAATTCTAAGAAAAATTGGAAAAAAAACTTAGACACTATATTTATTTTATATAAAACCTTACAACTACTTAATTCTATGACTTAGATCTAGCACTATCTGGGCGGGGGGCAGTGGAGACGATAAAATCGTTTCAGGTGACCCCCGTCCAGGCGACGGGCTTCCACAGAATCGAGTGATGCTAGAGCTCAAGTCCGTGAAAGCTCGCACCACTTACTTACAAGCTAATTAACCTAAACACAAAACTATCCGGACGGGGTACAGCGGAGGACCTGCCTCGGATGTACTCCGTCCAGGCGACGAGCTTCCACGGGCTCGTGTTAGCAAAACTAACAAAACAAACAAAGAACAGACAAACAACAACAAGAACAGACAAACAAAACTAACAAAAGCTCGTGGCAGCTCGCACTTAAGCTTACTTAAAACTAAATCTATTACTAAGTAAAAACTATAACTATTCCTATCTAAGCCCTAAGCTAATCGTTAAAAACTAGATTACAAGCTAAACTAGTCTATATCTATAGTTTTAAGGGCGAATACGCAATATTTAAGTATCCTCCAGCCACCAGTACAGAGTACTTGCAGTGGAGGCGTCTCGTCTGTCTCTCCCCGAGATTCGAGTACTGAACCTCAGGAGCTCCTGAACTTCCATATCTTCATTGCTAAATCTGTAGCGTTTATCTGTCGCAGAACGATGTAGGTGGTAAAAAAAAGGCACCCCCGAACCATCTTGGACCAATCTTTTTCTATCTAGAAAGACAAATGCCTCTGGAGGGATAAAGCCGCGGTCACAAGCAGCTCTGTGATATTCAACGTTCGGGTAGAACGCTCCCCGAATAAGAGGATTTTCGGTCTCCGTCGCTCTTGCAATGTGTCTTCGAATCAACTTGATTATGAAGTTGTCGATCCTATTAACAAATGCCTTATCGTAAAGAACATTGTTGGCGTGAAACTTCGTGAAGCCAGATTCGGGTGTTCGGTACAACCTTAAGCACGCCCTTAAGCATTGTCTTTCGAAAACCCGAAGCTTTTCCATATAAAAAGGGGATATGTTGAACCACACTGGGCAGCCATAAGTTAAAATCGGTCTGACCAAGGCTTGGTAGCAGATCACCTTTACCCGTGAGCTTAGGTGTCTGCTATAAAAAAGCCTTTTAGTCATGTGAAACGCCTTGTTTGCCTTGTCCAGAGCAACACTTACGTTTCTATTGAAATATAAGTATTGATCCAGCCAAAGCCCAAGGTATTTCACTTCCGATTTGTGTTCTAACGCCTGTCCCGCGTAGTTCGAAATTCGGAATGTTTTCCAGTTCCTCTGCACATCGTACGAAGCTCTGCGTAGAGGAGTCCGGAAAAGGATCGATTCGCATTTGCCAAAGTTGATCTTCAACTTCCAATCATCACTGTAGCGCTCGATGGTTTCGAAGTCACGTTGCAGGAGCGTCTGGATCACTCCAATCTTCGGCCCCGTCCTGTACACAATCAGGTCATCCGCATACGCTAATGCGAAGCGGAGTGAACTAATTAGGTCACTCGTAAAGATATTAAACAAGAGCGGCGAGTTCACTGCGCCCTGTTGCAAACCGTTTTTAATATCAAATACCTTTCCTGATGTGAAGTTCCCACTTTTAACGATGAACTTCTTCTTGGAAATCATATTATAGATCAAGTATAGCAGAGGTCCGGACATCCCGTATCTGGCTAATTTGTAGAGAAGGCCCTCGATCCACACTGTATCGAACGCCTTCTCATAGTCGATCAAGCATGCTCCGGTACACTGGCCTTTCATTAAGTTCCAGTGTATGTCTGATACCAATTTCGACGCGGCATGAATGGTGTCATGTCCCGCCCTGAAACCGAATTGGTTATCGGGAATTATATTCTTTTCCTCAACCCATTTGGACAATGATCTATTAATTACTGATTCAAAAACTTTACTGATATTCGGAAGCAGACTTATTGACCGAAGATTAGCAGGGTTACTTTTATCTTTACCCTTTTTGGGTATTGGGTACACCACTGCCGTTTTCCAGTGTTCTGGAAAATGGGCATTGTTTATCGCATTATTAAACAGAATGGTGTATATGTCTATAGCCATCAGGGGCAAATGTTTTAATACGATGTTTGGAACACCATCCACCCCAGACGACTTCTTATTGTTTAGACGGCGGAATGTTAGCAGGAGATCAGTTTTCGTAATGAGAAGAGGGCTTGCTTGTGCCTCAGGAATATTGTTCGCTGGGCAGTCTTCACTGAACTCGATGATTCTTCGGTTCTCGGATTTCCAGGCCTCGATCTCATTAGTTATTCTGAAATGGTTCAGCAGGGCCCTATTTTCGAGGTCAAAATTCGGCCGAACACAAGTGTTCACCGAATAAATTCTTTGATAGTAGGCCCCCACTAAATCCACTTTCTCCTGCTCGTCCTCTATACAATAATTATCGTCTACAATACTGGTTTCTTCGGGATCTATGAGAGCCGGGCTATTGAGTATGCTAATGTCGCATTTTGTGTCGACGAATATTATTGCCCGTTTTCTTTTTTTCTATAAAATTTATGAAAACTCCAGGAAAGCTCTCTTGAGTCATCGGGCAGATTCTCGCTTGTTTGGGTATAATTCTGCACTACACCTTACCATCTGCCTTCTCTTGTAATGGGGTTTGTAAGGGCTCATCTAGCACCAAGAAAATAAGGGGTACCCCTTACCAGATGAGTACTTATTTCAGTGCTCCATCGGTAAGGCCTTCCTAGAATTCCTACTGGGGAGGTGGGGGCACTTGTGTGTGTGCACGTGCATATATGCTATGGATAAACAGATGCCTATGTTTTTCAGTAGATGTTCTGCATTTAAAGAAAAGTGAAGTGCGTGCGTGATTTTTTCTTTAAAAATAAAAAAAAAGTTACATTGAAGTGTAAATTAATACAAAAGGTGCGGTAAGCCGAATTTTTAACAATAATACATGTATGTTTAAGTAAAATAATACACCTAATTCTGTTGTGCAAAGTGCTTCACATTAGATTTGCCTCCAATCCAAGAAAAATGTTTAGATTCGTTTTATATAGTGTTTACATGTGTGATGTGCTTTTTTTTCAATTTGACACATTCGAATTATTGGCCTCGATTCCCAGATCCGGCGGGTTGGAAGTGAGTGCGGATCAATCTCCACTTAATATATTGTCATCCAGTCTGAAGTGTTATTCAACAGAAAGAATACCATGAAAAAGCGTAATTAGTGTCTAGTCTCTAGGCACAACATCCCACTAGTTTGATATCAAGATTGTTCAAGAATGTTAACGTAATCAAAGAATTTTTTAGGATCACTTATGATACTATCACCAACAGAATTAATATATGCAGAGTAGGCCTCGCGAGACCTGGAGCGCGTTCAAAAACCTTACTATAGTAAACCACGAGGTAAGCTGTGGTTATGCTACATAACTTCACTTAACCACGAAAGTTTATGTTCAACTATGGAGGCTTTTGAACGCACCGTGGTTAACTACGTGGTAAAGAAAATTTAAAAAAAATTTCCATAAAATAGTTTCGGCTATTTGCCTCAATTATTTCCAATAATTATTTATTTAAAATAATCTCACAAATCTCACTTTGATTTGTTCATTATTAACATTAAAACAAATGTCAAAAAATTGTTTTTATTCTTCTTCTTCTTTACTATCGCTAACCATGCTCCCGAGCATGGTTAAAATTTAACTACACCATGGTTAACCACGGGAGTTTTTCAAAGCCAAAAAGTTATGCTCGTGGTTATGTTGTAGTTAACCACAGAGTTTTTGAACGACAAAAGTTTACCATAGTTAACCATGGTTAACCATAGTAAGGTTTTTGAACGCGCTCCGGTTGGCCAGGCCAGTTGCCAGTTCAATTCATAAACACCATTAATTAATTAAATTATGAAATACTTTACTTACCGATAGCAAAATATCAAGAAAATATCATTCTCTTTAATTCAGGAAAACTTGGGTTTGAAAATACTTATTTCTGGAAAATTTCGGGGGGGGGGGTTTCAACCCCTCTGACCCCCCCTCTGGGTACGGCCTTGGTTAGAGCGACAAATTGTGCTGAAGCCTCAATTATTTGAAATTCTCCCGTTACAAAAATAATGTCTTACTGGTACGAGTGTGTATCGAGTGGGATAAATTCTGCAAGGTGTGATTGTAAATACGTAGTGGAGAGACATGGATTTGTTCTTTCTTATTTCTTCTGGGGCAGTAACATTCAACTAGAACTTAGGCGAGGTAAGAGCAAAATATAAATATTCATTGTGGAGGCATAGGTTTCTTACTTACTCTGAGGCAGGTTAATGCAAATTAGAATCAAACTAGTAAAAAACCTCTTCATTGGTAGTTATTTTCTTTCTTTTTTTAAATTTTCTTTTTTTCGCCATTTTTGCATTAAAATGGCACCTCGCCTCATTTGAAGTATGACATTGTACTGGCTCAAAAAAAAGAGGCGCTTCTTACAAACTCATTTTATAATCGTGTCCTACCCGGTTTATCGATCAGAGCGGAGAAGCTGGCAGCCAGTGTGACAACAGGTGAGCTCGTCCAAGTCAGGGGGACCGTTGGCCTACAGGCCAATATATCTTCTTAACACTCTGGGCAAGCTTTTCGAAAGGGTGCTAAACAACAGACTACTCTCAAGCGCCGAGGGTGAAGACGGTTTGTCAGAAAGCCATTTCGGTTTCAGAAAGGCTAGATCGACAACGGATGCAGTCAATATGGTAACTAGCCTTGCAAGGGCAGTAATGGATGTGAATAAGAGTTGCGCATTGATAAGCTTTGACGTGAAAAATATTTTGAAAACCGTGAGGTGGAGCAAGATCGTCAAGGCGTTGATAAAACTTGATACACCGAAGCATCGCATTGTGATAGAATTCCTTGTAGGTAGGACCATATACCGCGAGTTAGCGTCTGAGTAAGGGAGTATAGGACAACTTGCGGAGTCCCCAAAGGTTCCGTGCTAGGCCCTCTTCTAGGGATCATCATGTATGATGAAGTACTGGCACTACGACTCCCAACGGGAAAAGGTGGAGACCATAGCGGTGAAAGTAGGTGACCAAGTCGTCCGCCTCCAGTGTGCAATTAGGTACATATTTGGGAGTGGTGATTGGCCGAAGACTAAACGGGTAGACTTGGCGGGAATATCGAAAAGCTTCCGCCATGAGCGCAGCACTCGCGAGGATGCTGGCTTATATAGGGAGCCTCAGGCCGAGCCAACGCCTCTTCATCACGAGGGTTAGTTTGGTTCTATTGCGTGGGTACCGGCATTGGGCTGGATGGGCAATACATTCATACATACATAACGCTCACTTAATCCCTCATGGGACATTGGGCGGAAATAGTTGCCTTCGAGCGGACTCTGTTTTGCGCGACAGCTTTCAGCTCTGACCAGGATCTCCCAGTTGTTGAGGCCTTTGCTAATAGCGTTCTGCTCTACGTTGTTCTAGGTCTTCCGACTCGACGGTTCCTTGCGGATTCCAGTCAAGGGCCTGTTTGGCTGGACTTTCGTTTGCGCGTCGCAAGGTGTGGCAAGCAGTGTGGACGGGCAATAGGAGAAAAACAAACTCTGCGTATCGGTCATCGGTCTGCCATTCGGGCATGCTGTGCATACCGTACTAGGTCTGAAGAAGCAGCATGCGTGATATCTCAAATGATCCCCATTGATATTGTTGCAATGATGGGCAAGAGATTGTATGTCCTGGAATATGCAAGAGGGGAGTCCAAAAAAGTGCGGTGGACTCTGGCGCATAGCTAGGCTATCGCAATATAGCAGAGGAATTATGAGGGACATACTAAGGCCCGATGGACGCATAGACTCATACCAAATGTAAAGAAGTGGGTTATAAGTGAACATGGGGAAGTGAGTTATCAGCTCACATAGTTCCTGAGTGGGCATGGAGATTATAGGGCGTGCCTTCACCGCTTCAGGTTGTATGATTTACCTTTCTAAAGACGTCGCGGAGCATGTCTGCTTTAAATGCCCCAGGTTTGCGAAGCATCGGACTGCGTTTGAAGCAGTTGCTAAAGGCAGCTAAATCCTAAAAACATATTGGACCTTATGATCAGTCGGAGGATTTGTGGAGAATTATAGAAGTGGTGCTCCAGCAGAAGCTTAACCATTACGAAGCCCAAAGAAACAGAGACAGGTAAAGAAATGCAAGCAAAGATAGCAGCCAAGTAGCTAAATGGCTAGACTGTTCCGGCTTTTGTGACCACCCTTGAGGGATCTTTTTTTAAATTGGGGGACCGTTTGGAACAACGACACTTGCTTTGAAAAATAATAAGCTTTCGACAACCCGGCAGTTTAATAACTCCCTCACATCCACGCCAAAACTCTCAAAGCCACGTTTTTCCCTTCGGAATCTGGTAGCAATGATTTCTTTACATGGCGGCCACATGGAGTATTCCTTCATGCGACAAGACTTTCGATGCCCCTCGTGGGGATTATACCTCCTCAAAATGCTAGTCGGGGTTGGCTGTAAAATACTAGCGCTCAGAGAGTGATTTTTTGTCGACGCTAACTTCGATGATCGAAATAGGAGATGATTTTCTCGCTTATGCGATGGTGGGAAAAAGAACAATTTTAGGCTGCTTACACACCAAACTCGACATCGACACGACATTACAAAACGTCCATCGACAAAAAATTTTTTGTCGAATATTCGTACACACCAAATTCGACACCTAATGAACAAGAAGTTCATGTCGTGTCATGTTGAATTCAGTGTGTACGGAGATTCGACACAATTCGACACTCGACACAACGAAAGTCACTGCATAAGTACTCGACGTGTCGAAAGTCGTCGTTCGACGTTTTTCCTCGTGTCGCCTTCAGTGGATATAAACTGATTTGAATGTGAAGCCCTTCGTCGGTAACAGTTTTTTTCCTTGTCGAGTTCTGTCGTGTCGTGTCGATGTCGAATTCAGTGTGAATAGACCCGCTTAATGATAAGAATAGATGTGTGTCGCGACAGAAAAATGTTGTCGAATTTCGTCGTGTCATGTCGATATCGAGTTTGGTGTGTAAGCAGCCTTATACAAAAATGGAAACAAGAAAGAAGACAGGTTATCTAGGAAGACGAATTCGAACGACGAACCTCTGGAATGGTAGGTCGGGGCCATAACCTTCAATCTACTAAGGCGGACCTTTGTGTGCTAGGCGTGCATTGAAGATTACCAGCAGTTCTATCTGGAATAGAGTGAAACATTTTTTTGGGGGATTTTTAACATAAGGGAGAAAACTCTAGCGTCCACAACCGACATTCACTTGAAATCATCTGGGTGTAGAACTACATCACAGCTCTTGCCAAGAAGTTTTTCTATACCTCTCTGTTGACATGAAAACTTGAGTTGAAGTTCAATTTCGATGTCCTATAGTCTAGATAACCCATTCATCACTCCCAGTTGTAAAGAGCACAGTATATTGCTGTTTCCATAGGTCTTTTCCACCCAGCAACCTACCCTTTCGTAAATTTCATGTAGGCCACCTGATATATAAATTAGGCGACAACAGATCGAGGAATTATATTAAAAGGGTGGGGGAGGGGGTTGCCCCGTAACTTCCAGTCCCTTCAGACTTGCCCTAGTATGGATTTCTTTACAAATACATTACGTACCTTTTCAAATTCCTCGACAATTAGGACATCAATTTTATATATATTTGTAAAATCCAATTTAAAATTTCTTCCATAACTAAAAGGCAAAAATACTTATTAAATTTCCTCACAATATTCCCCTACAGAAAAAAACGAAGACTTCAAATATGATAATCAAGTTTAAGAGTATTCCTTTGATCGTTTTCATCGCATATAAAAAAATGTCCTTAACACTTACAACCGCCCATTTTTATAGCATAATATAATGTTCCTGCTCTGGAATAGCTCCACCATAATAGGGTCGCGAATTCTGGCACAGTCGTGCCGTGCCGTTCCACGTTCGTGTGCAAAAGGACGAAACAAAACAGCCAATTTTATTTCCATTTTAAATTTTGCACCGAGCCTTGTGAAATAGCAGAAAATTGATTCCCATCCTAAATAGAAAGCGGCGCGGCAAAGGCACACACACAAGATTTGATTCAGATTTAAATGAAAAATTCAATGAAAATAAAAATTCATTGAAATTTTTTTTTATATATGTATAGGTATGTATATTATGTAAGGTTAGAGAAAGGGAATAAAAATTTTCAAGTGTATCTCCATAGGGAGCTTTAAACCCTCGAAGACAGGCCGTTTACGTGCTCATTCAGTTTGCATGAGAGTGGGCCTCCTGAATATGTTTTAGCGAAGTAAATATACCTGAAAAAAAAAAAAACTCCACCTGCTCAAGGAGCACATCCCGAGGTAGCAAACATTTTATAAACAAAATCTGGATGATTTTTTTTTTCCAGGGATGTGAGAAAAAATTTAAAAAAATAACAACAACACCAGCACCAGCAACAACAACATCAACAAGGCGAAATTTCCTTATTTTTTTACGGCCCATAACCCAAAGGAAGTCCCCGAAGGCGATGCAAAGTTGCTTCTCAAGAAACTCGTGCACACATTTCGGCACTGATTTGACACTGGTGTGTACAATTATTTATCACTTAAGGGCTGTACACACTTGGCTATATACATAGGTTCGGCTTGAGACAGGCTTGACGCTAGGATTTTGTATGCAGAGGCACGATTTACCGAGGATGAGTCTAGTGTTGGTCGAGGCGCGTTTCTTCTTTCATATGGAATGGCACTGTGCCAAGGAGTCATGGCCACTTGATTCATACTTACGACCACGTTTAACACATTTTTCTGGGTAGATGACATTAAAAACCCTAGGAATTTATTACAAATTTATTTGACTAAGCTGCATTTGTTAACTCGTATTATTGTTGCACTGTGACAGTTCTAACCCAGCGAGAAAAAGAAGCATTCACTGATGCATGAAGAAGCTATGCTTAGGTTGTTTCGAAGTGCTTCCCTTCCGTATCCCTGTCAATATCTTTTTAGCATTGCATGTCTTTAGGAAGAAGCAGTTTGTTCAATTTTCTTCTAATTAATTTCCTTGGAAGCAATTTTGAAGCTTTAAGTTTTGCAAGCAGCAAAGCTTTCATTTTTGCTTCTTTGGGAGCAGAAAAAAGGTTTTGCTCTTCGTTTTCAAGTATTAACAAATAGATTTCAAAAATAAAAATTGTGCCTAAACAAAATTAAAAATTACCCTACAAATTAAATTGTAAAAGCCAAACTTAGCTGATTAGTTTATGCCCATAGATATACTGACTTCTTTAACTGAGCGCACAACACTAAATGGAAATTTTTCAAAAGAGAATATTTCACAACAATTGACAAAGCTGACAATAGCTTATTTGTAGGCATATGCACAGGAAAATCTTCCAAAATGCTTCTGAAGCGCGACCTAGAGGCACTTCCAATTTGATGCCAGAGGAAGCTGCTTCCACTTTTCTCGCTGGGAAGCTCAGGAATCCCTCTTGGTAGTGACGTTCCGTCATATTCTCTGGATGCGATGTCATTGTTGTCTCAGGAAAGTTTAACTTAACATTACAGAGGTTATTGGAGATGGGACTCCAAGAAGCTCAAAGATGGCCTATCAATCAATCCAAATATTCGATATTTTTTATGAGAAAGACTAAAGGCTCAGAAAAAGCCACTTTGTACAGTCGACAATTAATTTTTTTCATATAGAGTGCAATGTCGAACAGCAGCTCTAGTCGGAAGATAGTCAAGAGAGAGAGAGAAGTGCAGAAAGGAACTGCACTACCAGTCACGATATTTCATTCCACCTATTTATATATTTGCCAAACAAGATATACTTAAATTAAATACATAGTACACAGTCAGTCAGTAATTAAAAATTCAATTAGCTGAAACGGCGCCTCAGTGCACCCATAAGCCAATACAATGGCGTGCGCCAAAACAAATGGGAATCTCAAAATCGCTTTTCCATGGGCAGTGAGGGTCTCGAATCCCACCTCGAAAGTACATTCGAAAAGAAAAGTGACACAATTCACCAGTCTCACTGCCATTCTTTTTGTGGTCAGATGGCATCGCGGAGTGTTGTTGCCCGCAAACGAACTTTAAAGGTACAATGCATCTGCTCCATACAGGAAATATTCATGTGTGTGGAGTTGTCATTTCCCCGGGTGCGTTTATATTTCCCATGATAATTTATTTACAATATTTCTTCATACAACAACCAAAACTTGTGCTATGTCAATACTAGCATTACCCTGAACTTACAGATGTGGAAAATGAACAGTGTCTTTCAAGGTTATACAGCTCAATAGAAGAACGAACAAAAATAAAACCGCCATGGTACCACAATTCATTTTCACAATTCAGCATTCGATATCTTCTTTCGAGGCGATAATATGGGTTGCTTCTCTGGGAGTCCTAGTTTCCTAGAGTCGTGCAAGAGCCAGTAGACCAAACCTCTTGGGCTCTGGGTGAACTTGTGTGGGTTCTTCTGGTCTCAGTCCCACCGCTTGTCCTCCAGCAAAGTAACCTTTAAAAGGGGGACTTGTCCGCCCTACCACATCAGGGCTGGGCTCCCATCGGTTCGTTTCAAGTCCTCTGGGCGCCGCTCTTCAAATTACTAAACTACAATAACTTTTACTCAGCAGGACCGTCCATCTCCACAATCGAGCTATACACCCATTAGGTAGCTCCACCGCTTCATTCTTGTCGTCTTGGGTTGGCACCGCAATATCCTCTTCTTCGGAACTGCCTCCAGCAAGAAGCCGCCTTGTAACAACGACTACGTCGCAGCCACCACACGCGACTTACAAATCGTAGAACCACACAAAATCTTCAATTCGAAGTAACTGCAACACCACAAAAGTATAAAAATCCTCACCAAATTCGCTAGTGCAACACAATTTTTCTTTCTGATCCATTTCTCGCTGGCCCAACAATACTTTCGACCCTATAAAACCTTAACAAAATCCTCCGAAAAGTCGCCAATAAAAATTAATATGTGCGGACCTTGTCTCGTCAACCCAGAACTAACTAACTCTCTCCATTTTTCCGATCCCTTTGTTTTTTGCCATTTTGTCCGCCTATACCGTTCTAAAATCTCAAAAAAAAATTTAGAAGAATTTCGCCAAGTAGTTGTAAGTTCGATGCAAGGTGGATTTTGAGAAGAGGGATAGACCCGCCGTTGCAAGTTTTAAGATTAAGTAACACTGGTAAGGTTAGGTTAGGTTAGATATGGCTGAGCTGTTGGTTTGAGCTCATACACTTAGGCTAAAGGGATAGGTCCATAGTGATGCCATAGTGATCCCACTTTAAACCTGATGTTCAAGTGTCATTTCTGCGCTAAATCATCTCGAGGCAGAAATGAGTCTTCTAAGTTGCGGGATCCAAATCTCGCAAGCGTGCTTAAAAAGCAAATGTGGTTAGTCTCCTTCTGCTTAGCGCTAGGCAGTGACAGAGGAGATGTAGTACACTTTCCTCTTCGTCCGGATTCTTACAGCTTCTGCAGAAGTCGTAGATCTTAAGACCTAAGCTGGTTGAATGCGTCCCTATTAGACAGTGTCCGGTGAACACTCGCACTATTACTGAGAGGACTTGTCTTCCGAGGCTCAGTAGTAAGGTGATCCGCCTGAGATCTTGAGAGGGCCAAGTTAATTTGGGCACGGTCCATTTATTAAGATCCCTCCAACGCTACTTCGCTTATTAGTCCATTCAAAACGCGAGGGGGAGGGGTGTTCCAAAATAACACCGTTAAGAAAATCGAATCCTAAAGGTTTTTGGGGTCGCTGATCACGAAAATCGAGGTCCCGCGGTCCTAAAATTAGGGCGTCACCCCTAAAAATGCAAAAACACCCCTTTTTAGGGGGTTTTCGCGATTATTTCAGTAATAATGAAAACTAATGCGATGAAATGCACTTTTTTTAATATTAATTTCCGAGGGGGTTGATTTATACTAAATTAAGGCGAACTTAATGGAAAGGGGTACTCGTAAAGGGTTGAAAGTACCCCTAAATTGGCGAAAAATGGCAAAAATTGTAAAAAAAATTTTTCCCAAGTTTATGCTTCAAATTCGATTGTGGGCGTACTGTCAGGCAAAAATAAATTATTTTCAACCCTTATGAGGTTAAAACTACCCCTACAATATAGTTCATTGAAAACTAGGGGGGTGTTCCAAAATAACACCGTTAAGAAAATCGAACCCTAAAGGTTTTTGGGGTCGCCGATCACGAAAATTGAGGTCCCGCGGTCCTAAAACTAGGGCGTCACCCCTAAAAATGCAAAAAAACACCCCTTTTTAGGGGGTTTTCGCGATTATTTCAATAATAATGAAAACTAATGCGATGAAATGCACTTTTTTTAATATTTATTTTCGAACGGGGTTGATTTGTACTAAATTAAGGCGAACTTTATGATAAGGGGTAGTCTTAAAGGGTTGAAACTACCCCTAAATTGGCGAAAAATGGCAAAAATTGTAAAAACAATTTTTTTTTCAAGTTTATGCTTCAAATTCGATTGTGGGCGTACTGTCAGGCAAAAATAAATTATTTTCAAGCCTTAAGGGGTTAAAACTACCCCTACTATAATAAAAACAACTTTATATAAAAAAAAACAATTCATTAAAAAATTTAAATTGCAATCTACGAAAAGAAATTTTTTTTTTCAATTTACCCCTAAGGTTTAACTCCTTTAAGAGGGTTAAAAATTTTCCAAATGTTTTAATAATATTTCATCAAATATAAAATTTTAATGCAAAACAATAAATTTCAATTTGTTCCAATTACAATTTTAATGTGGGGGTAGTTTTACCCCCTTAAGGGGGTCAACCTGTGTAAAAGCGGTATTTCGAACGCTTTTTTGGGAATTTTTATTAGGAGAAATAATTTGAATATTAGAATAAGTTTAATGTTATTTTAAAGGTTTATGCTTTTATTATAACTGTAAATTTTTCCAAAAGTGTAAACCGAAGGCTTATATTTATTGAGGCCATTGAAAGTGACGTCCTCAAAATAGAATACCGAAATTGCGTGCAAGATTCCGCTCGAACCACTCATCTGAAACACAAAAAGTAAAAAGAATTTGATTTGTTTTTCTGTTGTCGAGGTACTGACGTAGGATTTTGACGAAATTCAAAAAATTGTATAAATGGCAGTACATTTCATAAAAATTGATCATTTTTTTGCTTTTTTTCCATAAAAAAAAGGCTGTAAAATAAAAAAATAAAAAGATATCGAAAAACCCCTACGTGAGTACCTTCATTTATCTCTATTTATGATTCTGTCAAAATTTCAAGTTGATCTGTTGAGTAGATAATCTTTAATCCTGCACGCAAATTTCAAAAACATGGTTTCGAGAAAAACGCGTTGAAAGTTTGGAGATAACAGAACTTTGTACATTTAAGCGCCCTGTCACGTTTGAAATAAGTCGAATCCGGGAAAAATGTTTTGGGACATCATTTTTCACATCTTGAAGATGCAAAAAAAGTAAAAAAAAAAAAAATTCGAAAATTTTACACAGGTTGACCCCCTTAAGAGTTGAAAAAATTAATTTTTTGCTGATAATACCTTTTGAACCAAATTTCAAACAAAAAGCAAAAAAAATGTTTGCAATTTTTTTTATATAAAGTTGTTTTTATTATAGTAGGGGTAGTTTTAACCCCTTAAGGGTTGAAAATAATTTATTTTTGCCTGACAGTACGCCCACAATCGAATTTGAAGCATAAACTTGAAAAAAAAATTGTTTTTACAATTTTTGCCATTTTTCGCCAATTTAGGGGTAGTTTCAACCCTTTAAGACTACCCCTTATCATAAAGTTCGCCTTAATTTAGTACAAATCAACCCCGTTCGAAAATAAATATTAAAAAAAGTGCATTTCATCGCATTAGTTTTCATTATTATTGAAATAATCGCGAAAACCCCCTAAAAAGGGGTGTTTTTTTGCATTTTTAGGGGTGACGCCCTAATTTTAGGACCCGATTTTCGTGATCAGCGACCCCAAAAACATTTAGGGTTCGATTTTCTTAACGGTGTTATTTTGGAACACCATAACGCGCGTTTTGAATGGACTATTGCATTGTATGCTGTTTGCATCGGAGTTTGAAAGTGGTCCAAGTCATACCAACCCTTTCTTTTCCTGGAAGGAGAGTGGCGGTCGTACACTTCCTAGCCAGCTCGTCAGCGATACAATCTCCTGCTATATACCTTCCGTACAATCCTCCGGGAAGGTATAGCTGTTCCTTGCTATGGGTGGGCTGTAGCGCATCTGCTATGATGCTTGAATCGGCTTGCATCTTTTTGTCAGTTTTTGGTTGGAGATTTATGTATCAAAGCGGCATGCGACGAATTGTTCTATATTATACGGCTAGCCTTAAACTTGTGGTTAGTTATGCCTTAAGAGCAAGAGACTGCATACTGGGCTTGCAAAGAAAGAATCAAAATTACCTAAACCAATGCTGTCGACAACTGCAACTTTTTGTTATTTAGGCTGGTAAGGCTTGTTTTCAATTAAATTTTCCTCTAAAAATCCAGTTAACTTCACATAAAACCAACTTTGCCCGCATTTGCTTTATGGTCTATAGGTGCAGCCCCCACAAATTATGCTGATGAAATTGAATTCCTTGCCGAACTCAATCTTCATTTGAACGCAATCACTGACTCTGATTTACTCTAATATATAATGAGTGCGTAAATCCAGCACATCCTTGCCGCAAATACTTTTAAGGCTATCATCTCGCCCGGCCCGCAAATGAGTTTCGCTAACTGAACCAAATCCTAAATACATAAAACCTAAAAACATCATCTGACTAAAACATACCCTTATGGTAAAATGCAATTCGATTCTAAACAATTTGACCGGAAACAGCGCTCAGTTTTGGGGGAATGCATTTAGAATTATAGTAGCCAGAAATGCGCCCGCAAGCCACTAAATCATTCAGTTCATCGCATTTCACGACTGGACGCTTTGGTCAAATTGAAAATTGGAAATGTTTTGACTACTCCGCACAAAATAAGGGCCCCACAGCCCCACAGCCCCACACAGCCCCAAACCCCCGAATCGAACTGAATGGCCGAGATTATTTGTTTGGGAAACATGCGAGTTAACAAAAAGCGTTCTAATGAGGCATAAATAACAGACAAGCTGAGGTATGCGCATCCAAGAGAAATTAGGAGCTTGATATCAGATTCCAGCCATGCACGGCGCACACCCGTCCGCAGACACAAAAACACAGAATCCCCAAAGTAGAAGAGCTCCGGCCCCGGCTGCAGGGTGTAGACGGAAATTCCATTTTAATCATCCCCCGGATTTTAAACACGTCACCACGTCATTATTGGCTGAGCCAGTAATAAATGACTACCTGGGCTCCTGCCAGCATTCATAAACAGTAGTCAAACACCTGGGCGAGGATATAGCGAAATGAGTTAAGCCTTTGTGTTACCAGGATGAACAGAAGGTGAAGAATTTGAAATATTGTGTACACAGGAGAGGCGCTGTTGGTACTGCATATTGATGCAGCTCCCTCTTCCGGTGCGCCGCATGAAGGGTAGTGTGAAGACTCACGGGAGATGATGGCAGCAAATTTTTGGTGTGCGTGTGTAATATTATTCAAAAATTTTGTACAAGGGTGAAGAATTGTTTTACTGAGTTTATTTTTAGGCGAAGGTTAAGCCCACTTCATGCAATGGTTGGCACTGTTTTTTCGCCACTTCGCTGGTTGACTGTTCTGGTGTGTACTGTCTTTACATTTGATGAGTGCTGCTAGGGTGGATCTTTGATGGCTCCATATACTATGGGAAAGGAGACCCGTTGCAAGCATTTGCCTTCCTAGCGAAACCTAAGTTTCATATTTATGTATTAACAAAAATCCAGAGTCTAAAACGCTCGACTACCATCATAGAGGTTCATGGTTCGATTCCATCAGTACCATGATCCTTATTATTTCCACCTGTTCTATCTGGAAAAAATTGGTTCTTTCGTTTCTTCCCTCTTTACAAGTTTTCTGGCACAATAAGGATGATTGCCAGATTCCACACAAGCGCACACACACGACAAAAGTCGGGTGCAAAGATGGATTATGGAGAAGAAGGTGAGAGAGGGCGATGGAAATTGTGTCCATTCTATCGTCCTTTCTCGCCGTCTTCCCCATAAACCACCTTTGCAGCCGCTTCTTGTTGTATCGTGTGCGCACTCGTGTTGGATCACCCCATTGAAAGAGAAGGCGATGATCACTGCTATTGAACTCTTGGAGTCCGAAAAAACCAATTATGGGAGGTTGTTCCACAACAATCGGGTTGTTCTATTTATGAACGAATTCCTAGCTTGTAGAGTGCCTGAAAGGGGCGCCTTCTCTGAAATGCACTTGATCTAGCCATGCCAAGGCGGGTTTCGAATCCCCCTACTAATAAGAACGTTGTATTTGAGAAGAGACGGCATGTAGGACTTATATATTACAGCACGGCTCGACTGAGATGCTCGTTTGGCGAATTGGAATATTTTGTACTTCCAATTCCAACATAGGTCCTTGGCTAATAACTCTTGAAATACTTTAATGGATTGTGCCTTGATATTGTCTACTCCCCTAGCTTTAAGTTTTAGTGTATCAATTGGCCGGTTTACACGACAGGGCACCGAGCAAACACTGAACAAACTAAAGGAACGAAAGAACTGGGTTTATGGGGTAGAGGATGAGACAGAACGATAGGGAGAACGGACAATTTTACTAATTCGTTCGTTGGAGTTTCGCCTGTAAAAACGCTCATGCGACTTTCCATGAGCCTTGAAAAGAGAATTAACGATAACTGCTAAATTTTGTCTTTTCCTCGTCCGGTCGTGTAAGTCCAGCCAATGATTTTCATTATTTCAGCATTAGGCTTAAGAAATATTGTTTTAGAATTCATAGAAGGAAGTTTAATTGGCGAGTTAGGCAGTACTTGTATAAGTTTACAAATTTCTGTTCCTATATTACTAAAGTACATCTAAATATATAAAAATCTCGTGTCACAGTGTGTATCGAACTCGTTTGAAAAGGTTTGACCGATTTTATGAAATTTTTTGTGTAGATTTAATAGGTCTGAGAATAGGTCGTAGGCTAATTTTTATACCCTAAACCAAAAGAAACACTTGAAAATCTAAAAAATTAGTAGTTTTCAATTCAGTATAGCTGCAATAGCTTCATGGCCTACGTATTGTTTGACTGCGTAAATGTAGAATTGTCATTAAATTGAATTATTTCATTTAATGACAATTTAAAATTTATGCAGCTATCAAACAATAGGTAGGCCATGACGCTATTGAAACTAAACTGAAATACAATAAGCAATATGGTATACTCAATATACCGTTAGATCCATGGCGGCCGTCTCAAGAGGTATCAAGTATGGGCCTTTTCGTAAACGCATACGTATGCTTTGCAACGATGCAACGAGTTCGTAAACGCAGATGATCCAAAGTCATTCGTTTGGAAACGTACAAGATTCAAGTTTGTTGCGCAACAGTCAATGCAACAGCGCAGCCAATACCGAATGTATGCATAAGTATGCGAAAATAAGTTTGCGCTGCTTTGTTGCCGATGCGTTGTTGCTCAGTTGCTCTGTTGCTTTGACATTTACGAAAAGGCCCTATTTTTTAAATTTTTGCCTGCCTGTATCTCTGTTTGTCTCTATGTCTGTTTGTCTGTATGTCTGTCTGTTTGGCCGCGCTAGTCTTGGAAACGGCTAATCCGATTGGGATGGGACTTTCATTGGAAGATTCAGTATTTTTGGGGGCATGTTTTAGGCTATTTGTATACCCTTATTTATGTATATAGACAAATCTTGCAACTTGATTTTGACATATCATCGATCAACTTCAAATTTTCCACATACGTATAGTTCGTGTGACAATGCAATCTAATCATTTTGTAAATAAATCAAGATGGCGGCTCCAAGAAGGCGGCCGAACTTTGCAACTGCGCTCGCCGACCCCCTACATGGATATCAAAGAAAGCGAATGATAAGTAAAATACAATTAAATTAAATATAATTGTGCCATTCCAAATCCAAAATGGCGGCCGACTCAAAATGGTGGACTACCTTTTTCTTTACAACCCATTCGGTATGGGTATCAAATGAAAGTATATGACGAGTCTAGTACAGTAAGCTGCGTGACTTCATTTTGAATATAATATGGCGGTCACTACAAAATGGCGGAAGACATATGGATACATATAGACTAAAAACTAGAAAATAAAAAATGTAGTTTAAAAAAACTTAAAAATACCCTTATATTTTAAAATGAACTAAAACGTAAAAAATAGTTTTAAATGTAAAATGTTTATTGCTCCAGCCAGTATATGGAAACAACCTACCTTTCGAAATGTAAAAAACAAGCGGGGTACTAACAAGCAGGATAGGTGGACGGCTCTGGAACTTCCTGGGGAGCTCGGGTGACTCCCAAGAGCTGCGATTGTCCATCCCTGTTTTATTGCTTGAAATTGGAGACAATAGAAGCAAAAGTATAATAAAGCGCCCTTGCCAGCTGTCTGTTACGGTTTTTGAAACACAAGCTTTGGTTACCTCCTGTGCAAATCCGGCATTATGTCCAGAGTTGTGGAGGCGTTATCATTCAATAACTAAATAAATGAACACCCGGGTTCGCCTACCCATAAAACCGGAACCGCTCATGTAAACTGTACTTAAGAACAAGGTTGATACCAATAGCTTGGAGTTTGGTCAACATAGCAGGTGCCATACTCAGCTAAGGGCTTTGAAGATTCTAGAGTAGCCAGACCAGACTGAAAAGAGCTATGATTGAGGCGCTGTGGTACACTAGAAGATATTTTTGATCTTGAGACTTTATAGACTAATCGAATTGACTATTTATATTTATACTAGCATAAAACCCGCGTGCCTTGCAACGCCTTTAAATAAAAACTGTTTATTATGTGCAATGTTTTCCTTAAAAAAAACAAACAAAAAAAAATTCAGCTGTCATTATCCCTAAAAGGGTTTATTATAGTGCATTTTTTTAATAAATATGGTAAACAAATTGCTGCGTATATCACCTCTGCTCAACAAATCTGCAAGTTTTGAAGCAGAGATTGGCATGTTTATGTCCCCCATTTCACTGCGTTAGGGGATGAATTTCGAAAAATCGCTTCTTAGTGGATGTCCACGTCATTAAAGGGATGCACTGTCAAAATTTCAGCCCTATAGCTATAGCGGTTTGGAAAAACCCCATTTCACCCCCTTAGGGGATGAATTTCGAAAAATCGCTTCTTAGTGGATGTCCACATCATTATAGGGATGCACTGTCAAAATTTAAGCCCTATAGCTCCAGCGGTTTGGGTAAACCCCATTTCACCCCCTTAGGGGATGCATTTCGAAAAATCGCTCTATAGTGGATGTCCATGCCATTATAGGGATGCACTGTCAAAATTTCAGCCCTATATCTATAGCGGTTTGGAAAAACCCCATTTCACCCCCTTAGGGGATGAATTTCGAAAAATCGCTTTATAGTGGATGTCCACGCCATTATAGGGACGCACTGTCAAAATTTCAGCCCTATATCTATATCAGTTTGGAAAAACCCCATTTCACCCCCTTAGGAGATGAATTTCGAAAAACCGCTTTATAGTGGATGTCCACGCCATTATAGGGATGCACTGTCAAAATTTTAGCCCTATAGCTATAGCGGTTTGGAAAAACCCCATTTCACCCCCTTAGGGGATGAATTTCGAAAAATCGCTTCTTAGTGGATGTCCACATCATTATAGGGATGCACTGTCAAAATTTCAGCCCTTTAGCTCCAGCGGTTTGGGTAAACCCCATTTCACTCCCTTTGGGGATGAATTTCGAAAAATCTTTTTAATAGTGGATGACCACGCCATTATAGGGATGCACTGTCAAAATTACAGCCTTATAGCTTTAGCGGTTTGGAAAAAACCCATTTCACCCCCTTAGGGGATGAATTTCGAAAAATCGCTTTTTAGTGGATGTCCACGTCATTAAAGGGATGCACTGTCAAAATTTCAGCCCTATAGCTCCAGCGGTTTTGAGTTGACCCTATTTCACCCCCTTAGGGGATGAATTTCGAAAAATCGCTTTTTAGTGGATGTCCACGTCATTAAAGGGATGCACTGTCAAAAATTTCAGCCCTTTAGCTCTAGCGGTTTAGGTTGTGCGTTGTCTTTCAGTCAGTTACTTTTTATATAATAGAAAAAAAGTAAAGAAAATAAATCCCCTTACAACTTATTGAACCCCATTTCATCCCCTTCAACCTTTTTTTCTCCAAAAAAAAATAGCCTATGTCCGTCTCCAAGGTCTAAACTATGTCTGTTGCAAATTTCATCAAAATCGGTCCAGCGGTTTAGGCGTGAAAGCGTAACATACAGACAGACAGACAGACAGACAGACAGACAGACGGACAGACAGACAGACAGACAGAGTTACTTTCGCATTTATAATATTAGTAAGGATTTTTATTTATATTTATTTATTTTAATTTTAGTACATCAAGATTACATTATCTTTTACCGCTAAAAGCGTATGTACTTAAGAATATGGCAATTTAAACAAACTAAAACAAAACGAAACAATTGTGAAATGTATAAAAGTAAGGGAGAATGAAAAACAAACTAATATAAGTGCAAAATAAATAAATTAGCTGAAGGAATATTGTTAACTAGTAAAGTGGCTGAAGATACGCTTCCTGAACACATTTAATGACCCCGCATTCTGTATATCGGCGGGTAAACTGTTCCATAACTGGGTAGAATGAACAAAAAAAGATCTCTGCAAAACTAAGTGGGAGAATCTAGGAAGGATAAATAGTATTCTTCTAGTCGTACGACCAAATCGAAGATATTCATGGAGGTATGATGGACGGTCGGAGTGCAAGAGTTTATAAATGAATGTCATTGCCTTGAGCGAATAGTACACTTCAAGTGTGCACCCCAGAACGGAAGTACGATATCGACTAATATGGTCAGATCTGCGAAGATTGTAAACAAACCTAGTACAATCATTGAAGCCTACATTGAGTTTATCACGGCATGATGCGTCGAGAGAAGGAAAGATCAAGCTAGCGTACGTGAAGTGCGGTAAAATTAGAGTTTTAATTAACTTTGAACGAGTTCCTAGGGGCAGAACGGAAGCGTACAACCACAGGCGCCGCAAAATACCATATACTTTAGATAGGGTATGAGACACCTGATCACAGCAGGTTAACTGTGAGTTCAGATGGACACCTAGATTTTTGACTCGAAGTTGGTAGGGTAAGAACGTATTCATGAGAATGATAGGTGGAAGGAAAGAAGTGTCTAACTGATTTCTATACATTGGAATGCAACAGGATTTAGAAGCATTAAGCAGTAAGTGGTTGGATAAAGACCATTGATAGATACGCTCCAAATCGGCATTAATGTTATGCACACAGTTCTCTACCAATCCAATGGGACTATTTAAGTAAATTTGGACATCATCTGCATACATGTGCAGTTTACAATTCCTCACGATACTGCTGAGATCGTTTATGTACATGCTGAAGAGCAACGGCCCTAATATGGAACCTTGCGGAACACCGCGGGTGATTGGTAAAGCATCCGAAATTGAATTTTGTAGCCAAACTTTTTGAGATCGATTATGTAAGTATTCCCGAATTAGAGACACAGCTGAAGATGAAAACCGCATGTGGTCTATTAGCTTCATTTCTAGAAGCTTGTGACTAACACTGTCAAAAGCTTTGCTGAAATCAAGAAGCACAAGAAAAGCAATGTCATTAGAATCAAGAGCCATCCGCAGGTCGGTGGTCACCTTCAGCAGTCCAGTTTCACAACTACTCCCTTTGCGGAAACCAGACTGTGCATGCGACAACAGGGACCATGTTTCACAGTGCCCCTCGATTTGCCAAGACATTAGTTTTTCCAGTGCTTTGCCTAAGAAACATAATATGCTTATAGGACGATAGTCAGCGGGGCCTTTCGGGGATTTGCATTTAGGAAGTGCGATTACTTTTGCTTTTTTCCACTGAAGCGGAAAGTATGATTTTGTAAGGCAGCTATTGAAAATATGAGTAACATAGGGGAGGATCACAGGAAAAATTAGCTTTAGAAAGACCAGTGGAAGATTGTCTGGACCAACTGAATCAGATTTGATGGAGTAGAAAGCTTTGTGGACTTCCGCAAGAGCTACATTGCGAAAACTGAATAAATCAGTAGCACTGTCAGTTGGTCTTGAGCAATGGGGATCTTTATATAGGTTAGATGCGGCAACAAAAAATTTATTTAATTCATCAGGGCTAAGGCTGATCTGAGTTTCATCTTCACTACCGTGAATGCCGAGTAGTTTTATGTTTCTCCAAAGTTTCTTTGCAGGCAAAGCAGGGCTAAGCTGAGTTTGGCCGTGGATAGCAAGGAGTGCGGACGTGTGCTGATCCGGTCCGTGAAACACGCCACAAAAAAAAACCCCCGAGAAAGAAACAAACAAAAAATAATAACAAAAATAAAATAAAAACGGGATAAAATTATTGTGTACAATAAAAAAACAGTGAAAAAAATCGTGCTGTAGGCTAAAGCGAAGGCTTCATCACCCTTCTACAGACCAGCGACCGACGAACAGCGCAAGTAAGTTCCCTTTGCTTCCTACCCTCACTCCATTCTCGGCCCTGCAAGTGTCGCGCCCAAAATCTGTCGGTCGATGAAGTTTGCCCCGTTTCAAAAGGCATAACACTTTGACGCAGACAAATTTCATTGACCCTGATGGTTGCGACAAGTGTAATTCCGGGAAAAATCTCCAAGAATGTGGCGATTGAGCCCGCGCAAACGAAGTCCCGTTACGAGTCACGCTTTGTCATTGACTTATGTAACATTCGTGGACTTCATGCGAATTTCTCTTTTGTTGAGTGCCACCTACTGACTTTTAAATTTTCAATTTAGTGAAACCCAAATATCACCGGATAATGACTTAAGTCATTACCAGATATCGGGGTACACTTTAGTGCACAACCTCTCCCCCCATAGGGGTATTGCCATTTATGTTAGGGACGACGTGGCTTATTATAAAATATTTTCCAGCGCGACTTCAGATTTTAATTATCTTTGGATTAAAATCATTTTCCAAAGCCACGTCTTATTCTTCTGCTTCCTATACAGAAGTCCTAACATAAGTAACGAAGCCTCCACCTTATCTTTTGATACTATTTCCGAACAAATCTCGGGATTCTTGTCGTCCAATCCCGAGTGTGAAATCATCGTTGCGGGTGATTTCAATGTTCACAATGTAAACTGGCTGACTTACTCAAATGGCACCAGTGTTTCTGGCAAGGACGTCGAGCTCTTTGCAGACACCAATAATTTGCATCAAATTGTTGATCATCCCACGAGAGTCCCTGATGTTTCTGATCAAGGTAGATATCTCCTTGATCTTTTTCTAACTTCTCATCCAGCGCGTTACTCCGTCGAAGTTGATTCACCTCTCGGCAATTCGGACCACTGCCTAGTTAGCGCTAGCTTCCCATTCAAATTTCCCACCCCTCCCAAACCAGTTAGAAGAACTGTATGGCATTATGGGAAGGCCAATTGGTTGGGGCTTATTAATTTTTTCCAATCTACTGACTGGAACCTGTGTTTCCGAAACAAAAACGTCAACTCTGCCGCTATCCGTATTTCTAGGATCATACAGGCAGGAATGCATTTGTTCATTCCTCATACTACTAAATCTGTGAAGGCTAGGCCCAACAGATGGTTTAATCAGGAGTGTATGCATGCAATCAGAAACAAAGAAGCCGCCTTTCGAGCTTACAAGAGCTCCCCGAGTGAATCGCTCCGTGCAGAGTATATAAAACTAAGAAATTCCTGTAAAGTCACCATCAGGAATGTCAAAAATTCATTTGACAGCAAGTTGAGAAGTAAACTCCTTAATGCAACCTCTGGTAGCAAGAACTTCTGGTCCTTGGTAAGCTCCATTAAGAAGAATTTCACTTCATCCACAACTCCTTCACTTATCCACAATGAGAAGGTGATAACAGACAGCAAATCCAAGGCCGATTTATTAGCATCTCTGTTTGCTTCCAATTCTTCTTTACCCCAAACTGATATGCTACCCCCGGTTCTTGAGCCCAGCGCTCATCTAATGGACAGGGTTTTCTTCAGGACTCGCGAGGTGTACAGGTGCCTCAAGGAGCTCGATGTAAACAAATCGACTGGACCCGATAATATACCCCCTATCGTCTTAAAACAATGCGCCTCACCTTTGGCTAGACCTCTGCGCAAACTTTTTGCCCTATCATACTCTTCCGGAGTTTACCCAGACTCTTGGAAACTTGCCCATGTTCAGCCAATACCGAAAAAAGGTGACTCCAGCGATCCCTCCAACTACCGCCCAATAGCAATTACTTCTATTCTCTCCAAAACCATGGAGACGATAATTAACAAAAAGCTTATGGGATATCTAGAATCCAACCAACTTATCAGCGACAAACAATACGGCTTCCGTCAAAAAAGATCCACTGGTGATCTTTTAGTTTGCCTTACAGAACACCTCAGCCGAAGTTTGCATGGATCTGGCGAATCTAGTTTGGTTGCTTTGGATATCTCCAAGGCTTTTGATAGAGTATGGCACTCAGCCTTGTTAGCTAAACTCCAAGCTATTGGAATTGACTCACTTCTGTATAAGTGGGTTGAGAGTTTTCTTTCCGGCCGTTCAATTAAGGTATTATTGGATGGCGTCAAATCTGAATCTCACCCCATCTCTGCGGGGGTCCCTCAGGGGTCAATTTTATCACCGGCCCTTTTTCTCATCTTTATAAATGACCTACTTTCAATCCCCTCCAACCCACTTCTCAGCTTCGCTGACGACGGTACTCTACGTTACTCGTACAGCTTCGATACAAGACGGACACATGCCAGATCCTGTCTTGATGATCGTGAACTAATGTTCAACTCTATTAAAAATGACATCAAACTAATTCTAGATTGGGGAGAGAAGAATCGTGTCAAATTCAACCCCTCTAAAACCAAATACTGTCTTATCTCAAAAAAGAAGTTCAACACCTCACCATCCTTGACAGTGGATGACGTTGAACTAAAGGTCGACCCATCCCTACACATCTTAGGCGTGACATTAGCCAAAGACCTTCGTTGGAATGATCACATATTCCAAATCGCCAAACAAGCATCCCAGCGCTTGGGATTTCTTAAGAGGTGCAAGTTCCTCCTCCAGCCATCGGCCCGTGCTGTTATTTATAAATCCTACATACGGCCTCTTCTCGAATATAACTCCCTCGTTTGGGGCGGCGCTCCAATAACCACCTTAGCATGGTTAGATAAGGTCCAAAAAAAGGCCCTTAAATTAATTGATGACGACACCGCTGGCTCCACCATCGACCCCCTCAGCCATCGTAAGAATGTAGCAGCATTGACTAAATTTTATCGCTACTATCATAATGACTGTTCCTCCGAGTTAAACGCTCTCCTGCCTCCACGGCAATCTTATAACCGCAACACCAGATTAGCCCACTCGTCTCATTCCCTTCACCTGCAACTCCCCCTTTCACGCACTCAACAAGATATGAATTCGTTTGTAAATAGAACAACTCGACTGTGGAATAATCTCTCGCAGTCAGTTTTTCCGAGCTCCTACAACATCCAAGAGTTCAAACGCAGGGTTCATCACCACCTTCTTCAATACCCCCCCGTTCCTTTTAACCCTTAACCTATACCCCCCTCCCCTCCCCGTACTAAGCTTACTGCTAGACATTGCACCATGACGTGACAAATGACATGACGGACTGGTAGTACAAAGGGTGACTCCTGAGCTTAGCACTGTAACATAAAAAAAAAAAAAAAAAGCTTAGACGAAAGGAACTGCGCCTTCGCTTTGCGGATGGTTAAAGTTACTAAATTCCTAACATTTTTGTATGCTATTAAATTCACAGCAGTTTTGTTTTTCTTATATCTTCTGAACAAAAATTCTCTCTCGGATATAAGTCGGCTTATTTGAATGGAGAACCAGGGTGAGGTAGAGGAAGACATGCTTCTCGTTTTAACTGGGGCAAAGGTTTCATGCAGATGGTAAATCAGCGAACAGAAGTGCTCTAATTGGTTGTCTATGTCAGGAAGGCGGTAAATTCGGTCCCAATGTAGTGAGGAACATTCTTGAAATAGTGCTGGGATATCGATGGACTTGTAATCGCGAAAGGAAAGCAATTTCTGCTGAGTCTTTCTAACTGTGAATTTTAAGGAAAGATACAGGATATCATGATCGAGATAACTAGGTGGGCTAATCTGATTATGAAACAAAACATTTCCTACGTTCGACACGAAAAAGATATCCAGCAACGATGGATTATTAGTATTTAGATACGTCGGAAGTTGGTTAACTGGTTTCAAGTCAAACGTTTTGAAGAAATTAAGGAAGTTTCTAGAGAGCGCATTATTGGCTAAAATGTTCACGTTAAAATCTCCCCCAATTGCGACATTCTCAAAGTTATGTATGTGTAGCTACAGATATCCATTCCTCCAATTCACTAGCTTCAGGGAGCGAGAAAATTCGAGGAGGGCAGTAAACAGCAGTGGCGAGACATTTGCTTTTACCACAGCTAACTTCAACACTAAGGAACTCCAAAGCATTAGATACGGATTCTTTAACTTTGAGAGACCTTAGGTTATTCTTAACGTATATCGCTACTCCACCGCCAGAACGATTTTTTCGGTCGTTTCTGAATAGATTGTAGCCATCTAATGACACGAGTTTCGAGGGGACATGATCGCGTAATGAGGCTTCGGACACCAGAATGACGTGAATGTCGGATCCGCGAAAAATTTCTCGCAATTCATCTATTTTGTTACGTAAGCTACGCGCGTTGATGTGGCAAAAATTCAAACCTTGGGCTCTGCTTTGGAAAATGTTGAGCAGGGTTCTAATCTTGTTCATAACGAATAAGTAACCTTAACCGAAGTCACTGAAGCGGGGTAATAAAGCGTGTTCAGGACGAGGCACGGTTGAAAATGGAAAAGCTAAAAACATGTAACAATATTCCAACATTAGAATAAAATAAAAATAAAAATACATAAGTAATATAAAAAAAAAATAAGTAAAGTAAATAAATAAAAATATAAGTTCAAAAATAAACAAGAAAAGCTAGTAGAAGAAAAAAGAAAGATGATTTAAAAATAAGTACCTAAATAAAAGCATGCAAACGTGACTAGACTAATAGATTAATCTGTTTCAAAACTGATAATATTACGGAAGCATTTTCTCCGAGTAAATTTGGTTAGGTACTATTGCACAATTACGTATTTAAAAAGTTAAAAGAACACCACTAATTAAGAAGACACAACAACCCGATATCCACGAACCAACAGCACATAATTGACTTAAAAATTTCGTTTTCCTTTTCCGCCCAAAAAGAACTCCACAAATAATTAATGCGATAACTGAAGATGAATTTCCATTAATCCATTCCCCCCCACCACCACCACCATCCAGATAGTCCCTTCAGTTCCTGTAATCCTTTATATTCGGACTGAATATTATCATCACGCCCGCCTTAAACAAGAGAAACTCATTTGCGCAAAAAAATTTTAATTTCCAGCACGACTTCATGGCTGCGTTCATAAAATCCGTGAGAAGCTTTATACAAACAGAGGACAAATCCTGATTGAAGAGATCCTTGGGATAAAAACATGGGAAAAAATATCCCTCTAAAAAATTCCAAGCACTTCCGCCTTCCTCCATCCGAGAGAAGGGCGACTTCCACATGCTCCTGCTCCCAGCGCTAGCCAAGCAGCTTAGCGCTCCTGGACTAGAATCCTTGCGTTTAAGTTTGGCTCGCTCTGGAAGGATTAAGCGAAGTTGGTTTTCACAGGAATTTTATTGGGGTTATGTGCTTTACAGCGATCTGCTTTTTGTTTGTGTGTTGCCTTTGCCATCCGGTTAGGGGATGCGAAGTGGGGGTGGGAGGACAGCCGATGCTGAAAGCTTTTGTCAATCTTAATCACGTACAAACTCCTATGGTTGATGGCGGTGGCGTTGTCTGTAAATTGGGCAACTGTTTTTGGGAGAGGAGAACGTTTACTATCGTGATGCTGCTGTAAGGCTCAGTCTATTTGAGCAATTTAAGGACAATATCTGCAATTTGCTGGACGGCTGTGTTTATCGTAATTGCTTAGAGGTCCAATCGAGATTGATGTTACTGGATTCTGTTTTGGGAGGAAATGGACGACAGATATATGGCAAATAACCCATTGACCTCGCCCGGACTTATAAGCATCTTCCATCTTCACAACGAAATTTTCTGTTCCTTCAATTAATGTATTAGAATTTTGGATCTTTCAAATATGTCTTTGAGATGTCATCTCTCACCTCTCATCTCACTTATATACATATGTATATTGACAATTTTGGCAGCGTTCTCTTTCACAGATGTACTTCTAGTTTCCTTCAAATATTTATTGAGGTTTCGAGCTTCCTACTGGTATTTGTTCAAGAGCATTATTTTGCATGACTTTGGAATCGAAACAAGCAACCACCAAAAATGTGTCAAATCCTTTCCAGGTAAATAGATAAAGAAGGTGCCGTGCAAGAACAGAGGACCGAGACACAACTTACATCTTTCACCAACCGCAAATGTGAAAATGTTTCTCCTAAGAATATGGCAGGGGTTTTGGAATGACTTTAGATTCTGGCTATCATATTTTAGTAAGTTATCATATCTCCTATTTTAAACTTCTCGCTAACCCTGTCCTGTAAGTAAAGGTTTCCAAATGCTGGGGGTCTTCCTAATTGTATCCAGAGCGGAAGACAGAATATTTGTCTATTGCCTCTCTGGCTTGCTTTTCCCCTTGTACGAAAAACTTTCTAGTCTCGGCACATGATGCTAAATTCCTCCGCCTGCTGTTGAAATTAGTAGTATGGCTAGGACACTACGAGCGCAGTGATATCATCGGTTGTGGGCTCAGGTGTGAACTTTATTCCGGACAAGAACCTGAGCTTTTTGTGTTGAGCTTTTGCGTCATCTGTGTGCAATTAGTTGAACTTCCTGTTGCTTGGGTGGGCTTTCATGCTGGGGTTTTTAGGTGGAGTCTTGTTGGGAACTCTGATCCGGGTTTCAAAAATTCATACTACTGAAAGGAATTGATTAGTGATATCTTTCTTCACAGTCATCTAGATTCAAAATTTGGTTTCAGTTCATTCCATTTCATCTGCTTGTGACGCCGTACCAACTAAAAAGTGATCCTGTATATCGTAGAAAAAGGATAAGCCCATTTTGACAGTTTCGACCAGACCAGACTGGCTTGATAGTCTCTTGGGTGACATCGGCTTCTGGATGGCATTGGCCCAGAATCGGGGCCGGTGGAGAGAACAGTTGCGAGAGGCCAGGACTGGATCCCGGTTGTAAAGCCGTTAAAGAAGAAGAAATCTCTTGGATGACCTATAATAGAATTATCGTGGCCTATAATAGAATTACAGGTTGCCATCAGTTGCAGAAAACACTGCAGAATTCGACAGGTTGTACGATTTTTGCATTTTTGTACTACCAGGGAATATCACTACTGAGCTTAGGTTACAAAGTTTTCACCAATATCCTGAAAGATAGGATAGGACCTATTGCTGAGGAAGTACTGGGTGAATACCAAGTGGGTGTCCGTAAGAACATGTCTACAACAGACCAACTATTCTGTATAAAACAGCTTTTAGAGAAATGTTGGGAGAAAAATGTAAACGTTTATCAGTTCTTCGTAGATTATAAACAGGCGTATGATTCAATATCTAAGGCAAGACTTATTGATAACCTTATAAT
This sequence comes from Thereva unica, assembly GCA_949987705.1. NCBI lineage: Eukaryota > Metazoa > Arthropoda > Insecta > Diptera > Therevidae > Thereva > Thereva unica. The sequence goes on along the minus strand of OX465285.1, from coordinate 24,173,784 downwards.
ACTTGCAAAATTATTGAGGCTAATAAAGGTAACATAACAGAAAAAAGTAACCATAACCATAGATACAATACTGGGTTTAAAACTCGTTAACTGAAGGCTTCCATTTTAAACAAGGACTCAAACAGGGAGATGGTCCAACACCGATGTTATTCAACCTATCTTTAGAAGCTGCCATCAGAAGAACAGAATTAGACAGGAATGGGACATTAATTAACAAGTCGGTGCAAATATAGGGTTACCCTGATGATCTGAACATAGTAAGTAGATCACTATTAGGAGCAAAGGAATGCTATATAAGTCTAGACAACGCCGCTAAAAACAATTAACCAAGACAAAACTAAAGCAATGTTGCAGACTGGATAAGAAAGGACACGTCTAAGAACCAACTTCACGATAGATAGATACAATACAGAGGTAGTGAAGAGCTTTAAATACCTTGGAACAGTAGTATCGTCAGCAAATGAGCTGGAGGAAGTTAAAAGCAGAATACAACAGGGCAATCGAAGTCTCTATTCACTGCGTAAAATACTTCAATCAAGAGCGCTACACAGGAAAACTAAATTTGAACTATACAAATCTCTTATTAGGCCTCGAGGTGTGGACCATGACCCATGGACGATAGCTTATTAGGCGATTTTGAGAAAAAATTCCAAGACACATTATTGGCTCATTAAATCTGAAACGGTATCTGGATTTACTGTATTAGATACAATGACGAACTGTACTAAATCTATAAAGAGACAAACATCGTCAACTATATCAAAATAAATAGACTACGATGGGCAGGACATGTGGAGCGAATGTCGGAAAACAGAGCAGGACGACCGAGGAAAAGATGGTTTGAAGACGTAGATACAGACGCTGCACATCTGTCGGGCGTAAGAAATTGGAGGACTCTAGCCAGTGAGCGAGAAGGTTGGAGGAGAAAACTGAATGAGGCCAAGGCTCGATTTTGGGCTGTAGTGCCATTAAACTGAACTGTACTATTTTTGTAAAATTTACCGAGGGGGAGAAAGCTCTACCAACTCACTCCACTCTGATTTGGGTTATATCATTGAATGCAATGGATTGGAATCACGGACCTGTGGGATGGTAGTTGAGCACCTTTACAACTAGGCTGCCGAGATCGATCTTGAACAAAGCGAATTACAATACTGTGCAAGAGCATTGTATTATATATAGTGCAATGATCTATCCGACCATTAGAAACTGGTGTGAGACGAGCTTGCTTTTTATTACCAGTACTTTTTACATTCGTCACCATGTTGGTCGTAAGACTATAGATTAATTCAACTTAGCCTTTCCATCCCTCTTCAGTGGAAATTTGACATCGAGAATTCTGTAAAAGCTGGGTTTCGTTGTTATTCAATCGGATGTATCTGTATTATATAGAGCTTACAGCATATGTCTACCCGACGCAACCGGCTTTTCATAGCATTAGTGCCACACTGTGTGCTGTGTTACCCTAATGCCGGGTTTCCACCAAACAGACAGTTTTAAAAAACTGTTTTGTTTTTAAAATTTTGTTTTGTTTCGCTTTACCCACTCAAGATGGGACAGTGTTTTGTTTGTAAAAACACTATTCTCCGACAAAAATGTTTTTAAAATTGTTCGATTTTTACAAAACATTGACATTTTTGTTGGCAAAAACAGTTTTTGTTTGTGTTTCTTGTTTTGTCTGTTTGGTGGAAACCCGGCATAAGGCGTGCCATTCTTTGGAATTGACAGAGTTATGTCAACATCGGTCTAATAACTGCCGTGCCAACGTACCCGTGTGTGTTTTCTTGCCAAAATCCAGCTTACTGCCATACAATGCTATGTTGTCCTTCCTGGCTCATCTTCGACGTTAAGTCTCCAATCAGCTTTTGTACTAAAACCCAAGAACTTAATTGATTGAGATATGCTTAGTGCTTTCCCCCTCATTTTACGTACACTCAAAATCGTGAATTTTTGTTCTATTGGATTCTTCTGGGTTAGGAGATAGCTAAAAGCGACTTAACCTGACCTTTCCATAAGCCATTTTAATAATCTCATCAATTGTGAACAGAAGTTTTCCGCATACTAGGAACATCTTATCTCCTTAGCTATTTTGTTTAAACCTTATCCAAAGCCATAAAGCATAGCAGCGCCGAGACGACTTCATTCTGCGTGTGCTAAGGCACTTCTATTTTGAAACTTCGTACGTTCTCTTGTGAAGAATGAGGGCAGGAGCCTTTGTTTCGTACTGCGAACATTTTCACTATGGCTGGTGAAGACTGTAACTTTTGTTTTTCTCTTTGTGCCTTCTATATTCTAAAACTGGAACGGTTACTCCATATTGAAGAACTAATTTTCATTCATGGATTATACCCTTCGTTATCTTCAAAAAAGAACTCAAAAGAAAATTAAAAAAAATCGGAGTCCTTGAATAAATCAAACCGATTTGCCTCTATACAAAAAGATTCATTTCATCCTTGTTAAATTTGAATTTGTTACCAAATGTTTCATCCACCAATAAATATTGATTATATTTGTAGCATAACGCAATTTGCTCAAAGTCCATATTATGCAAAGTGTTTCAATTCCTTTAATCCTTGTATCGAGGGAATCTCTCTAGCTGGGAATTTTAACAGTATTTTAAGCATTTCACACCCAAGTCAGGAAACTTTTCAATATCAATAGAAATCTCCCCTGTCAAATGGTCATAAACACATCGGATGCATTCGATATAGTCAACACACATACACACACACAGAACAGATCTCGGCCTTTGGGATATGCAGTTGCAGTTGCAGGATGCCAATGAATTTGCAGATGCATCTGGAAATCCATTCCTGGTACAAGATTGAAGATAAAAACATCGAATGGAACGAGAGGCATTCTCCCTTTTCCTTGAATGAAAATGCCCGGCATCCCCATTTCGAATGGACGGCATCAATGGTATGATGGTGTGGCATCAAATCTGCTCTATTATGAACGTCTGATTCGGAATAGTGATGAGCTTCTTCCTCCATTGATTTATTGCTTGCGAAAATCATGCAGAAATTTCCCTAGAAATTGGGACGGCAGTAACCCCGTAAGTCCTGGAAGAGTAGAAGTTAACTTGTCTCGATTTAGTTGGCTATATAAAACGCTTCAACCGTTTTATTTAAATTTTTTTCGCTTACTGCATCGGTTACGTCGGGAATTGGCGTCAATTATAATATGTGAAATAAATGTTTTCAGAATAGGACTGAAATTGGACAATGGAATGTAATAAATGCCCTATTGAGGATTAATCAAATCCGAGGAGCAATCAGTATTCAACGCAGGGTGTGGAAATTAGTACAATATTGTAGACGGTTGCCGGTCACCAGCTCTTTAGCCACCTTCTCCAATATAAATCGACTGTGAGAGCGCATAATACATACATTAACTGAAATTAATTTTTCAAAAAATACCACTTTATCGGGTATTGCTTAATGAAAGGACTCTATAAGAGGAAAATACCTTTGGTTTAGCATTTATAGACACCTTCTTCTTGTATTTGTTAAGTTAAGTGTAGCTTCCAGGACTACCAGAGTCTCAATTAACACTTTATCGAGACCTTTTAACGCCAAAAACTAGTGCACCTAAGTGTAAGGAGGAACCTTGATTTGTCAACCTCAAATTCCCATCCAAAAACCAAAATTAAGTACGTTAACGCAAAGCCGTCAATAATATAGAAGGCAGTAACCTAGGTTTGAAGACTGGGACTGGGGTGGTGGGGGTTGAGACTCCGGAAGAACTACATTAACACCATGCACCGAGGAAGAAAACCCGCCGTGGTACCATGACGTGCTTCCCTCAAATCCCAACTCATAAATTTATTGGTTCTTTAAACAAAAAAAAAAACCTCATAAATTTAGTCACCTGTAAACGTGAACGTTTCACGCTGTCATTTGGATTAAAATGTAAAATTAATAATAAGGGAGGAACCCGGGCGACCCTCCCAGGGGGCGCCACTATCCATTAAGATGTTAATTTATTTAGTTATTAATAGTATAAGACCTTCTATTGTTCTCTCTTTTCTTTAGGAGAATTATAGGGGTTTCTATACCTCCAAGTAGAAGGGCTCCATGTACAAAAAAAAAACCGTTGCTGGTTTTCTGAAAAAGCCAACTGTGCAATTTATCGCGGTTGTGCAATTTATCGGAACTTTAAATTTTTTATGACTGGACTGGACCACGCATTTTCGAGTAAAAATGAAACTCGCCTGCAGCTAGCATGCAGCAGGTACGCACTGATCCGCACGGCCTAGCATACAGTAGACGAAAATAATTGTCCATTAACTCGGGCGAGTATTATTTTAAATTAAGCGTGCAAGCTAGTTACGGGTGCCGCCGTGAGGAATAGTGCATACCTGTTGGATGGTACTTTATCCAGATTAAATGGAGCAAAATTGGGGTTTTAAAAAATTGTACAGGACGAAGTGTCGCGGCAGCTCCTAAAATTTACAAAAACACAAAACAAAAACAAAATTTGGAATGGGAATAATAAATAAAAACCAAAAAATTTACCCACTAAAAAAGCAATTTATTTAGCACAAATTACAATAATGCAGAAATTTATCCTGAAAGAAAAAAGGAATTATTATAATAAAACATCACAAATAAAATACTTCTCTTAAAACAAAACCAGCCGCCACTAATAAAAAACGCAGTCAGTAAACAAACGAAATCTGAAAACTAGAAAAATAATTACTAAAGAATTTAAACAAGTTCCACAAAGCAAAACTTACCTGTCAACACTTAATTCATGTCCGGCCCCTTTTTCTCCCTTCCAAAATAAATATCACGCTGAAATATAAAAATAAAATTAGTATATAATTTAAAATGAGATAAAAACACTTACCTGCAATCAAACTCCATCTGACAGACAGAAACAGCTGATCGCAAAACAAGCGAAGATTAAATACATAATCGGTATATACTGCACATTGCCCCGCCACTTGCCGAAGCTTCATTGTGATTGCAGCAATAGATATCGCAGCAGTTGACCGAAAATTTCAGATCACTTGATCCTTCAAGACGTTCTGAGTCTGAAAGAATTGCCGCATTGAGGCAACCAGTGATTCTCATTTAAGCAGGGCGTACTGAGCCAAATCTACAAGCAAGTTGAACGGAGTATTGAACCTTCAACTTTTGCATCCCTACCAAGTTGAAAGGAAGTATTGAACCTTCAACTTTCGCATCCCAATAAAGGCGAATTGAGCCGATTCTTAACCAATCTAAACGGCGCACTGAGCCGTCATACGTAAGCTGTTGTAGTGAGACAGCATCCTAAGCAAGGCGAATTGAGCCAAGAAATATTCAATTCCCATATAACTTAATAAGCTAAACCAATCTAAATTTCAGAACCCAAAGGGCAGATCTAAAGCAAACAGGGCGTCAAGAAGCATCCACACCACTGTAATCGACCGCAACCAACGCATCGCTAGTGCATCATCAATTCAGCAAGTTAAATCAATCAAGAAGGTGAAGTTTGGGAAATTAATTCAGTTTCTGATCAGCGACATCTATACGTCCAAAATACGAACTAACTCTTAAAGCCAAGAAAGTTAAAGCATCAAGCCAATCTATTAAGGAGAATTTAACTAAGCGAAAGACACACGCCGCATACATTACCAGCAGGAAATTTTAGTGATAGTGTTAATATCAATGAAAGGCCTAGCAATAATTCTGGCAATATCAAACTATTGAATTTAAGCTAGTTTATGTCTATATTTTTGAAATAACTTAAAACTAATTTATATTGAATTAATCAAATAATGAACTGGATGTGAATTGTGTGAATTAATGAATGAAATAGTGAATTGTGAATTTAATTGTACTAGAAAACATTAAGTTTTTAATAAAAATTGTGTTTATTAAAAAGGGTGATTTTTTTTGGGGTGACACCCGGGTGATCACGGCACATTTTGGTCCTTCGAGCCGGATTCCGAAAGGAAAACGTACATCTAGCCTGATCACGTCACCTCAAAGGGAAATCGTAGCAGCCAGTGACCTAAACTAACTTTACTAAATCAATATGGAAAAGGCAATTAAATTGCAATTCGTGCAAAAAGAGCTTCTGGAGAAGTTTATCACAAACTATCGGAAGGATGGAGCCGCCAGACGAACCCTCTCTTATTACAAAAAACGATTGCAGGATTTCGAAAAGCTGTTCCAGGAAATACAGAAAACCCACACGGAGATTCTTTTAGCCAAGAATGACGAACCTGCTGATTCCAACCTATTACAAAATAATTACTTCACGAGGAATATATACGAAGAAATGGAGGAATACTTCTATACAAATTACGCCGAGATTGAATCTCGTTATGAAGCTGAGTATCCCACATCCAAAGATGGTAGTCCATCTCCCAGAGTAGAAGAAACCAAGGTGATGCCAAACCCAACCAAAGAACATATAATCAAACTACCCAAAATATCCTTAGACAAGTTCTCCGGAGATTACCGAAAATGGACCACTTTCCACGATCTCTACACGAGCTTAATACACGAGAATCCAAACCTATCAAATGCACAAAAACTCCAGTATTTGAAAATGCATCTAAGTGGAGAAGCAGAGGGTCTCTTGCGGCAAGTTCAAGTCTCAAATGATAATTACGAGCCAGCCTGGAAACTACTAAAAGGAAGGTACGATAACAAAAGAGTATTGGTCAACGCCCAGTTGAAACTTCTATTCAACCAACCCACCTTATCCGCTGAGTCTGCACAAGGGATTGGGAGCTTGATGGACGTAACCACCGAATGCCTGCAAGCACTATTCAACTTAGGCATGGAAGTCGAGAGCTGGGACGCAGTGATCATTTACATAATTGTACAAAAATTCCCGTCCGAAACTCGCCAATTATGGGAACAAAGTATAAGCACGAATACTGACATACCGTCATGGGACACTCTACGCGAGTTTATGGAAAGGCGTTTTCGAACATTAGAGGCCATCGGAAAAAAAGGATCATCAAGAGATAGGAATCACCAAGGTTTCTCAGCAAGGTCAAGGATAACACCACAAACATTCCATGTGACAACCAGCCAAAGATGCAGCTATTGCAGAAGCGACCACCATGTCCGGCAGTGCCAAGCATTCATCAAGTTAACTGAAGCAGAAAAAAGGGACTTGGTGAAATCACAGAAGCTGTGTGTAAACTGCTTAGGTTATGGTCATCTAGGAGCCCAATGTCCAAGTAAACACACCTGTCGGATCTGCCACCAGCGTCACCATTCATTGTTGCATCGCCAGACTGAGAAAAGGAGCATGAATCTCAAACCAACCAATCAACAATCGCAATCTTCCGATGATGCAAGAATTCAATCTCATGTAGCCACAGTAACGTCAGGAGAACAAATCAATTCATCATCATCCTCGTCGAGACAGAACCTCTCAGAAACAGACCAACTTCATTCCTTAATGATAAACGACGACGCTCCAATGCAACAAGTTCTACTGGCAACAGCGATGGTAAAGCTCCAATCAGACACAGGGCACGAAACCCCAGTCAGAGCGTTAATTGATCCAGGATCACAAGTCTCCTTCATAACTGAAGCTGTCGTCCAAAGGCTACATCTGAAAAAGAAACCAGTCAAGGCGTCTATTACAGTTGTCGGCGAAATCAATACCGGCAAATTCGACAATCTAGTCCAGCTAACATTAAAATCTAATTACAACAATAACTTCGCAGTGGAAATGAACGCACTAGTTACAAGAAAGCTGACTAGTCTCCTTCCATCAAAACAAATTTACACTCAAGAATGGACGCACATCAATCACCTCAATTTAGCAGACCCTTGGTACTCCCGTCCGGGCAAAATAGACATATTGTTGGGTGGCGACGTTTACGGCCAGATCATCAGGCATGGGCTCATCCTTAGCGAAAAGGGATCACCGATAGCCCAAGAAACATCCTTGGGATGGATCTTGTCTGGCAAATTCAAGGATATCCCACCAACAATAAAAGTGACCAGCCTCCATATCACCACTGACTTACAGCAGCAGCTAGCCCAATTTTGGGAATTAGAAGAAATTAGCAGAGAAAAGCCCCTAACCGAGGAGGAACAACAGTGCGAAGAGATTTTTCGAACCACACACAAGCGACTTCCTAATGGACAGTACGAAGTCCAACTCCCATTCACTGATAACAACACATCCCTAGGAACCTCTCGACCCCGAGCCATTTCATGTCTATACCGATCAGAAACTCGACTAAGCAAAGAACCAGACCTAAAGAAGCAATATGACGATTGCTTAAGGGAATACATTACCCTCGAACATATGGAACCAGTAGCAGTCAACAACTCGCACCCACCGCTTCCACACTTCTATCTACCACACCACTCGGTTCTAAAGGAAGATAGCACCACAACGAAGTTACGTGTAGTCTTCAACGCATCGGCACCATCAAGTACAGGAACATCCCTCAATGATATTTTGTTAAATGGACCTCCTCAGCAAGACGATCTATGGTCTATTCTCCTCAGATGGCGCCTCCATTATATAGCATTTACAGCAGATATCGCAAAAATGTACAGACAAATACGAATAGCAAAACAACACGCTGACTATCAACGTATAGTATGGAGGGAGTCACCAGAAACACCAATTCAGGATTTTCGACTGCTCACAGTCACCTTTGGAACGAAAAGCGCTCCTTACTTAGCCACTAGAACCATCAAACAGTTAGCCATTGATGAGCAAGCTAGATATCCCCTAGGATCAGCTACGGCCCAAACTGATTTTTACGTGGACGATCTATTGTCAGGAGCAAACACAATAGAGGAAGCCATTAACAAGCAGCAACAACTACACGGACTCATGATGTCTGGAGGATTCCAACTGAGAAAATGGGTTTCAAACTCCCCAGATTTATTAGCATCCATACCAGAAGAATTAAGAGAAATCAACTTACCCTTCAACATAACCTCGCAGGACCAGGTAAAAACCCTCGGAATATATTGGAACCCTCGAAGTGATACACTGTCCTATACATTAAAGGAAGGAAAACAAACAGTTCCAATAACCAAACGAACAATGTTATCAGAAATATCTAAATTATTCGATCCATTAGGATGGGCATCACCAATCATTATACCAGCGAAATTAATGATCCAACGGCTATGGTTAGCAAAGATAGACTGGGATGATGCTCCACCACCGGAACTACAGTTCGAATGGACCAAGTATCAACAGCACCTACGCACCATCAACCAGATCCGAATCCCAAGATGGTTAAACTGGAGGGACACACAAACCGAGGTCGAGATCCATGGGTTCAGCGATGCGTCCAATCAAGCTTACGCCGCAGTGGTCTATTACTGCGCAATTCAAGATGGAACTCGAACCGTCAACATCCTGACAGCCAAGACTAAGGTAGCGCCAATCAAGGTAGTTTCCCTTCCACGACTAGAATTATGTGGAGCAGTACTATTGGCGAAATTAATCAACTATATCCAAAGGGCACTAAAACTTCCGGATGCTACACCTATATTCACTTGGACAGACTCCGAGATAGTGCTAGCATGGCTAAATGGACATCCCTCAAAATGGAAATCATTTATCGCCAACCGAACATCCCTTATCCATGAGCTGTTAAGAAACGCAAGATGGGGTCACGTCTCCTCAAAACAGAATCCAGCAGACTGCGCCACAAGAGGATTATCACCCGAAGAGTTAAAGGATCACATGCTATGGTGGAAGGGCCCAGAATGGCTCCAAAAACCAAGGACCGACTGGCCCACCATGAGGACAAGACTCACCACAGAATTAGAATCCAGAAAACAGCCAACCTGTTGCTCTATCGCAATTAAGGAGGATGACATCATAGCAAAATTTTCCTCTCTCACCAAACTCGTGAGAGTAATCGCATATTGCAAAAGATTCATCAGTGATTGTCGAAAATTAGCAAGAGACAAAACCAAAAGCTATCTCACCAATAGTGAAATCAGAAGTGCCCTATTAGTAATCCTAAAAATCGTTCAGCAACGACATGTTTTTGAAGACCTCAAATCATTAGCCGAAAAACAAACTCTAACCAATAAAAGTGCTTTAAGGAAATTAACCCCCTTTATAGATAATGACGGACTCTTAAGAGTAGGCGGACGATTGCGACACTCAACCTTACGATATGAGGAAAAACACCCCATCATAGTACCAGACAAGGATCCATTCACAACGTTACTAATAGATAGATACCATCGAGAGACCCTACATGGAGGACCCCAGTTAATGATGAGCGTCATCTTCCGAAAATACTGGGTACTGAATGCAAGAAACACGATTCGCCATCAGATTCACAAATGCATCACCTGCTATCGACAGAAGGCCGAGGTACAACAACAATTAATGGGCGACCTACCGTATCAAAGAGTAAAGGCCTCAAGACCATTCAGCCATACTGGAATCGACTATTGCGGACCCTTTGAGCTGAAAACTCACAAGGGCCGAGGATCAAAAAGATATAAAGGGTACATTTCGATATTTGTATGTATGGCTACTAAGGCATTACACATTGAAATAGTGACCGATCTCAGTACACAAGGTTTTATTGCAGCATATCGGCGATTCGTCTCCCGGAGAGGGATGGCTAGCGACATCTACTGCGACTGTGGCTCCAATTTTGTGGGAGCCAACCGAGTACTCACCAGGCAAACAGCACAGATGGTCAACGGCATAAATCTAGAAATTGCATCATTACTGGAGACCGAAGGAGTACAATTCCATTTTAATCCACCAGCAGCGCCACACTTCGGAGGCCTATGGGAATCTGGAGTCCGATCAACGAAATATCACATGAAACGAGTTCTAGGAACTTCAATACTCACTTATGAGGAATTTAGTACCGTATTAACTCAAATTGAAGCCTGCCTAAATTCCCGACCGTTGTGTGAGATAAGCAGCGACCCAGAAGACTTAACACCATTAACACCAGCACACTTTCTCATTGGCGATATTCTAATAACCCCACCCGAACCATCTGTCCTCGACCAGAACGTACATCGCTTAGACAGATGGCAGCATGTACAACATTTATACCAATCCTTCTGGAAAAGGTGGAACTCCGAGTATCTATCGCGCCTTCAGCAAAGACCAAAATGGACGAAACTGCGCGACAACATCAGAGTTGGCCAATTAATATTACTCAAGGAAGATAATCTACCACCGGCTCAATGGTTACTAGGACGCATAATCGACGTACACCCTGGCGCTGATCACTTAACTCGAGTGGTCACCATTAAAACAAAAAACTCTATATTAAAGCGACCAATTTCAAAAATATGTCTCTTACCCATTAATACCGAATTATCATACAGTCAGAATTAAGCAATCATGTCATTTATTAAAAAAAAAAAAACCTAAATTACAAAAGTTTGGAAATATACTTAGTATCTAATGTTGACACCGCAGCGTGTCAAGGCCGGGGAGTATGTCGCGGCAGCTCCTAAAATTTACAAAAACACAAAACAAAAACAAAATTTGGAATGGGAATAATAAATAAAAACCAAAAAATTTACCCACTAAAAAAGCAATTTATTTAGCACAAATTACAATAATGCAGAAATTTATCCTGAAAGAAAAAAGGAATTATTATAATAAAACATCACAAATAAAATACTTCTCTTAAAACAAAACCAGCCGCCACTAATAAAAAACGCAGTCAGTAAACAAACGAAATCTGAAAACTAGAAAAATAATTACTAAAGAATTTAAACAAGTTCCACAAAGCAAAACTTACCTGTCAACACTTAATTCATGTCCGGCCCCTTTTTCTCCCTTCCAAAATAAATATCACGCTGAAATATAAAAATAAAATTAGTATATAATTTAAAATGAGATAAAAACACTTACCTGCAATCAAACTCCATCTGACAGACAGAAACAGCTGATCGCAAAACAAGCGAAGATTAAATACATAATCGGTATATACTGCACATTGCCCCGCCACTTGCCGAAGCTTCATTGTGATTGCAGCAATAGATATCGCAGCAGTTGACCGAAAATTTCAGATCACTTGATCCTTCAAGACGTTCTGAGTCTGAAAGAATTGCCGCATTGAGGCAACCAGTGATTCTCATTTAAGCAGGGCGTACTGAGCCAAATCTACAAGCAAGTTGAACGGAGTATTGAACCTTCAACTTTTGCATCCCTACCAAGTTGAAAGGAAGTATTGAACCTTCAACTTTCGCATCCCAATAAAGGCGAATTGAGCCGATTCTTAACCAATCTAAACGGCGCACTGAGCCGTCATACGTAAGCTGTTGTAGTGAGACAGCATCCTAAGCAAGGCGAATTGAGCCAAGAAATATTCAATTCCCATATAACTTAATAAGCTAAACCAATCTAAATTTCAGAACCCAAAGGGCAGATCTAAAGCAAACAGGGCGTCAAGAAGCATCCACACCACTGTAATCGACCGCAACCAACGCATCGCTAGTGCATCATCAATTCAGCAAGTTAAATCAATCAAGAAGGTGAAGTTTGGGAAATTAATTCAGTTTCTGATCAGCGACATCTATACGTCCAAAATACGAACTAACTCTTAAAGCCAAGAAAGTTAAAGCATCAAGCCAATCTATTAAGGAGAATTTAACTAAGCGAAAGACACACGCCGCATACATTACCAGCAGGAAATTTTAGTGATAGTGTTAATATCAATGAAAGGCCTAGCAATAATTCTGGCAATATCAAACTATTGAATTTAAGCTAGTTTATGTCTATATTTTTGAAATAACTTAAAACTAATTTATATTGAATTAATCAAATAATGAACTGGATGTGAATTGTGTGAATTAATGAATGAAATAGTGAATTGTGAATTTAATTGTACTAGAAAACATTAAGTTTTTAATAAAAATTGTGTTTATTAAAAAGGGTGATTTTTTTGGGGGTGACACCCGGGTGATCACGGCACACGAAGAAAACGGGCAATTATCTCGGTAACCATAAAGGGTGCCAATAACATACTCAGTAGAAGGGTTTTCGCTCAAATGCGGAAGTCAAGCAGTATTGGACGTGGTTAGTAGTTAGTTGGGGGACTGCCTGTTAAGACAAAATTCACGTTTGAAGTGATTAATGCTGATGCGGATGCATTTATAAATGCAATGATGTAGCGGAAATTTTTAGATTTTCGTGCCTGTGGCGGGAGAGTGCATACTTTTGTGGCGTACTTATTTGTTCGCTATGCATACTATCTTCAGGGGCACCAACAAGATCCTGATGGAAGTTCACTTTCCTGGCAGCTATATCTCGGGTAAATCTTGGGCTTTTCGTAACAGAATGGCTACAAGGATGAACCGAGAGGAGGCTAACGGGGTGGTGACAGAGGAAGGGGTGAGACGTGCAATAGACACATTCTCTCCCTTCAAGACATCGGGGCGTGACGGAATATTCCCTGTGCTGCTCCAATGGGGCAAAGAAATCATTGCACCCAGGCTTAGGGGAATATTCGTTACCTGTCTAGCAACAGGATACATTCCGGCGGTGTGGAGGGAAACCAAAGTGGTATTTCTCCCTAAGCCAGGCAAGAAGGACTACACCGAGGCGAAGTCCTCCAGGCCGGTCAGCCTAACATCCTTTCTGTTGAAAACAATGGAAAGAGTGGTGGCAGACCACCTGGAGAGTACTATGCTAAGGAGGCACCCTTTAAGTAGAAGCCAGCACGCTTACCAGGCTGGCAGATCTACAGAAACGGCACTTCACCAATTGGTGCGAGTAGCCGAGGTGGAACTGCATACCGGAGGCATAACGATGGCCGTAATTATGGACATCGAAGGCGCCTTCGACAAGATGCAGTTCAACAAACTCAGACGCTCTGGTGAGGCGCGAGGTCAGCCCCATGATTGTAAGGTGGGTGGACAGCATGCTGAAAAACAGAGCGGTAAGGATTCAGACAGGAGACTCGCGGCAAAAATTACTCAGAAAGATACGACAATGTAATCCTTTCTGTGCGAAGAAAAAGGAAAGTAAAAATACATAGAAAAATCCATCAACTTCTCTATTCATATACGCGCTCCGGAATGGCGAGAGGGCGGAGCAACGGCAAACTACACAAACACATGCAGAGCAGGAAGTACACGAAGATGGTACATGAATTCACACAAGCAAAATAAAAGTCCAGACGGCACAAAAAATTGCGGAGAAGAGAAATCAGTGCGTCTCTTTCGCACTTCGTGAAATAACATTTCTTTATTTACCCTCTCTTCGATTTTTGTTTTGTTTTTAAATTGAATTTTGTCTCGCTTGCACCTTGTCGATTGATATATTCACTCGCAAGGGAGCTTATGGGAAATTTTGAGAGCGTCGTATCTTTGTGGGTAATTTTTGCTCGCGGCTTCGAGGGAGGTTCAGCAAGGGATGCCCATAGGGCGGGGTCCTATCGCCCCTCCTGTGGAACATCACTGTGGACACTCTGCTCAGGCGGCTAGAGGTAATGGGCGTGCATACCGTTGGGTATGCAGATGATGTAGCGATTGTGGCATGTGGCAAGTTTATGAGCACTACGGCAGATATCATGAGGAATGCACTCCAAGTGGTTGAGCAGTGGTGTACGGAACAGGGCCTCACCATAAATGCCAATAAGACAGACGCGATAATCTTCACTAGGAAAATTAAAGATCTGGATTTTCAGCCCCTCATGCTTTTTGGATCGAGGATCAAGGTGTCTGGGATGGTCAAGTATCTGGGTGTATACTTGGACTCGCGACTAACCTGGAAATACCACGTTGAAGAGAAGATTAAGAAGGCGACAAGGGTGCTTCACCAGTGTAGAAGAGTATGTGGACTAAGGTGGGGTATCTCACCAAGGTTAGCATACTGGACATATACCATGATGGTGAGACCCATCATAACTTATGCCTCGGTGGTCTGGTGGACTAAAGTCACACAGAAAACCGTCAAGAGGCATTTGGACAAGGTGCAAAGAATGGCCAGCGTAGGTGTGAGCGGTGCTTTCCGCACCACACCCGCCGCGGCATTGGAGGCGCTGTTAGGTCTGCTGCCGTTAGATCTCCAGGTGATGAAGACTGCGGCAGCCTCAGCGATTCGGATGAGACGGGATGCCGCATGGCAGGCGTCAGGAGCCTTATATGGGCACATGAAGATTCTGGATCGCATCAAAGGGACTAGGGAGCTCATGATGCCCATGGAAGGGATCACAAAAATGAGGGTGACCGAAAGGTATCATAAAACCCTCATAGGGAACGGAACGCTCCCGGAAGGGAGGCCGGAAGACATATATATCTTCACGGATGGATCCATGATTGACGGCAGAGCAGGTGCGGGAGTCTTCTCAGAGGACTTAAATCTGACCTGCTCTCTGGCTTTGGGGAATTACACCTCAGTCTACCAGGCGGAAATGCTTGCTCTGCTGCACGCGCTGGATCACATAAATGATGGTCAGGTGCAGGGAAGAAGTATCCTTATAGCACTGGACAATCAGGCTGTGATTAAGCGCATGAATCAGACAGAGATTAATGCGTCTCTGGCGTTGGAATGTGTCCAAAAACTGAACAGGTGTGCGAAACAAAACAACGTGACGCTAGCTTGGGTTAGAGGACATACAGGCATCGATGGGAACGAAAAGGCTGACAACCTGGCAAAACAGGGGTCAACCTCGGAATTCTGGGGACCGAAGCCATACTCTGCCATTGGCAGAGGGTTGGTAAGGAACTGTATCGAGAAATGGGTCGCTGAGGAACACCGGAGACGGTGGGACGCTAAGACCACGTGTAGGCAGGCTAAGATGGTGCTTACGTTGCCGATTACCGCAGCCAGAAGAAGGATCCTGCATATGCAAAGGAGAACCCTCAGATGGTTGGTGGCACTGATTACAGGACACGGATGTTTCAGGTATCACCTAAAAAGAATGGGAATTCTGGAGGATGAAACCTGTCGGATGTGCCTGGAGGAACCTGAGACAGCCACACACATAGTGTGTCACTGTCCGGCGGTGGCGAGAAAAAAGGCTGCCATAACTGGACTCCATTGGATGGAGGACATGAGGCAGACTCCCTTCAATCAGCTGCTTGCGATAACTAGGAGAGTCGAAGCAAGGGAGCAATGGGACAACCCACTGCAATCCCAATAAGATGACTCTAGGCAGAGGGACGAAAAGGGACCCGCAAATAGTGGTCTGATTCGGTATCCCTCGAAAATCTATATATATATATATATATATATATATATATATATATATATATAATATATATATATATCTTCAGGGGCGTGCGTGCCAGTACGAAAATGAACCACTAAATTATTTTCAATCGGGTTGATTTTTTTTTGTGGCAAGAAGCTTAGGAGTCACCCTTTGATTGCAGTTTGCAGATGTATGTTCTTTACAAGCTTGGACGGAGGTCAATTTTTTTATTTTTTAACAAGTCTTACGTTTTCCCAGAAATAGACTATGAAATTCCTGTGGGATGTGAACAGATTATTCTATAGATGGGAAAAATAGCATTAAAACTGTGAACTGTTTTCGCTTGCCTTCACAAACTAGCGCTTAATGCTGTCTGATCTTACTATTATCATATTTCCTGTATTTAGACAATTTCGTGCATTTGACCGACGACCACGGTACTCGTACTTTCTCGAACAAAAAATAAAAGATGGACCTACAACGGGCGAGCACTGACCCTGAGTAAAACATAGTCCTTTGACATGTACACATATTCATACACGGGCATACACTTTTTTTAAAAAAAGAACCAAAAAAAAAGTTTTCTCATTCAACAATACGTATACATACATATTGGCACAAGAGAAACCATTTTGGGAAAGTGTAACTTTCGCTCCCCAACAAAACTCAAAACTCACCGATGCTCATATCTTCCAATTCAAACATTACAAAATTTTTATCAACGCACTGCAATTAAATGTTTTTTTTTTTTCAATTGTTTTATTTCTTCGAGCGGTTAAATAACAAAATTCCCCTCTAAAATAGAAATCAACAGGGTTTAAATTGCTGCAGCAATTTTAATACTGTTGCTGTTGACTTTGCTTTGCTTTGCAGCAATCATATTTTCAATCATTTTGCTGAAGGTTGTGAAAGCTTTTTTATATCATCAATTGTCTTTGGTTCGAATTTGCCGTCGTATTCCCGTATGTACTCGGCAATTTAAATGTTTTGGTCAAGTTTGGCCTTCGGAGGCCCGATGTGCTCCCAAGCGGACGGTGTTCGCCCGTTGTAAAGTGATCTTTGATTTTTGCATAATTGCTTGCATAATTTCTGCATAATAACATAGGTAATCTACCTAAAAGAAGTGTCTTTAAAAAGTTAAAGGCGCTTAAAAATATCTCGCACGGTTCGCCAAAATACCTAAAGCCGGCTCTGCTCATATTTTGAGGGTTTCCTTTTGCTTTTTTTCTGTTATTCTTTCCTTACTGAATAACGTAGTTCCTCCAACTGAACTTTGATTTTCACTAATGAATATGGTAGAGGTGCGGGAGTTTTGCCCTCTTTTGTGAATTCCCAAAGGAGGGCTGCGAAATGCACATTATCTCGGGAAATACTGGTCAGCCCCGGGTGGGATTGAATTCACAGACTCCCTGGGAGGTCCCTAACAATTTCCCATTCAAAATAGGGCCGCTCCAGAAATTGCCCAAAACCGGAAATTTTCGAAGGGGTACCCCTTGGGAAATTTTTGGTCGATTTTTCGAAAGTGCTCTGATGGGAATGAATGGGGCATCGTTGGAAAGGGCTCGCTCCCACGAGTTCAGAGCAGTTCGGTTTGTCAACAAATTCCAAGGGGTGCGGGAGCTATGCCCTCTTTTGTGAAGTCCCAAAGGAGGGCTGCGAAATGCCCATTATCTCGGGAAATACCGGTCAGCCCCGGGTGGGATTGAATTCACAGGCTCCCTGGGAGGTCCCTAACAATTTCCCATTCAAAAAAGGGCCGCTCCAGAAATTGCCCAAAACCGGAAATTTTCAAAGG
The DNA here is from genome assembly GCA_949987705.1 of Thereva unica. NCBI lineage: Eukaryota > Metazoa > Arthropoda > Insecta > Diptera > Therevidae > Thereva > Thereva unica. Next base: position 24,155,857 of record OX465285.1, on the reverse strand, counting down.
GGTACCCCTTGGGAAATTTTTGGTCGATTTTTCGAAAGTGCTCTGATGGGAATGAATGGGGCATCGTTGGAAAGGGCTCGCTCCCACGAGTTCAGAGCAGTTCGGTTTGTCAACAAATTCCAAGGGGTGCGGGAGCTATGCCCTCTTTTGTGAAGTCCCAAAGGAGGGCTGCGAAATGCCCATTATCTCGGGAAATACCGGTCAGCCCCGGGTGGGATTGAATTCACAGGCTCCCTGGGAGGTCCCTAACAATTTCCCATTCAAAAAAGGGCCGCTCCAGAAATTGCCCAAAACCGGAAATTTTCAAAGGGGTACCCCTTGGGAAATATTAGGTCGATTTTTCGAAAGTGCTCTGATGGGAATGAATGGGGCATCGTTGGACAGGGCTCGCTCCCACGAGTTCAGAGCAGTTCGGTTTGTTAACAAATTCTAAGGGGTTCGGGAGTTATGCTCTCTTTTGTGAATTCCCAAAGGAGGGCTGCGAAATGCCCATTATCTCGGGAAATACTGGTCAGCCCCGGGTGGGATTGAATTCACAGACTCCCTGGGAGGTCCCTAACAATTTCCCATTCAAAAAAGGGCCGCTCCAGAAATTGCCCAAAACCGGAAATTTTCAAAGGGGTACCCCTTGGGAAATATTAGGTCGATTTTTCGAAAGTGCTCTGATGGGAATGAATGGGGCATCGTTGGACAGGGCTCGCTCCCACGAGTTCAGAGCAGTTCGGTTTGTTAACAAATTCTAAGGGGTTCGGGAGTTATGCTCTCTTTTGTGAATTCCCAAAGGAGGGCTGCGAAATGCCCATTATCTCGGGAAATACCGGTCAGCCCCGGGTGGGATTGAATTCACAGGCTCCCTGGGAGGTCCCTAACAATTTCCCATTCAAAAAAGGGCCGCTCCAGAAATTGCCCAAAACCGGAAATTTTCAAAGGGGTACCCCTTGGGAAATATTAGGTCGATTTTTCGAAAGTGCTCTGATGGGAATGAATGGGGCATCGTTGGACAGGGCTCGCTCCCACGAGTTCAGAGCAGTTCGGTTTGTTAACAAATTCTAAGGGGTTCGGGAGTTATGCTCTCTTTTGTGAATTCCCAAAGGAGGGCTGCGAAATGCCCATTATCTCGGGAAATACCGGTCAGCCCCGGGTGGGATTGAATTCACAGGCTCCCTGGGAGGTCCCTAACAATTTCCCATTCAAAAAAGGGCCGCTCCAGAAATTGCCCAAAACCGGAAATTTTCAAAGGGGTACCCCTTGGGAAATTTTTGGTCGATTTTTCGAAAGTGCTCTGATGGGAATGAATGGGACATCGTTGGAAAGGGCTCGCTCCCACGAGTTCAGAGCAGTTCGGTTTGTCAACAAATTCCAAGGGGTGCGGGAGCTATGCCCTCTTTTGTGAAGTCCCAAAGGAGGGCTGCGAAATGCCCATTATCTCGGGAAATACCGGTCAGCCCCGGGTGGGATTGAATTCACAGGCTCCCTGGGAGGTCCCTAACAATTTCCCATTCAAAAAAGGGCCGCTCCAGAAATTGCCCAAAACCGGAAATTTTCAAAGGGGTACCCCTTGGGAAATATTAGGTCGATTTTTCGAAAGTGCTCTGATGGGAATGAATGGGGCATCGTTGGACAGGGCTCGCTCCCACGAGTTCAGAGCAGTTCGGTTTGTTAACAAATTCTAAGGGGTTCGGGAGTTATGCTCTCTTTTGTGAATTCCCAAAGGAGGGCTGCGAAATGCCCATTATCTCGGGAAATACTGGTCAGCCCCGGGTGGGATTGAATTCACAGACTCCCTGGGAGGTCCCTAACAATTTCCCATTCAAAAAAGGGCCGCTCCAGAAATTGCCCAAAAGCGCAAAATATGCAAAAGGAAAATTTTGGCCAATTTTCCGAAAGTGCGATTCGGCTCGAAAAAGCGATTCGATATCGTGCTCCACTTTTATTACCTTCGAATTCGTTAACGAATTGTTTGCGAGTTCGATATCGAATCAAGCTGTCGCTTTTGGTGAATCGTTCTCGAATCGTTTCCGAATCGAAATGTTTGCAGGGGGATATTCCATCTGGACAACTTCTAAATCTCTTCCTACAGATGGACGATTAGTCCGCAATACGACCAGTCTTTTCACTGTTGACAGATTAATCTTTACTACGACCAGTCTTTTGATGAAAATGGTTTAGATGGATCAATTGATTCCGACCCTAACTCCGTTCCACGGCCCTCCGAAAGTAATGGCCTTACTTGGGGGTCCTTCTTGCCACCTTGATACAAAAGGTGGTATGGGTGTGTCTTCATCTTCTTTGTTCCGTTAGCTGGTGGTCCGAGTTGGCGTCCCCGCAATGGATACGCTGCTGTCGGTGCCGCTTTGAAAAATGCGGTTTCTTGCCTAGTTTTTTTGGTTCTTCGGATTGACCGATTCTGGTCAATTCGGCATGTCGACCTCCTTTCACACCCTGGGCTTGGGACCAGGCGATGGCGGAGTTAGGTATGGGTATGTAGCCACCGCAACGGGACCCAAAACTTGGTCAATACTTAATTTGGTTCATCATCTATCATCTATCATCCCCATGTTCCAGAAAAAACTGCTATCTCGAGTTTTTCTAAAAAAAACTGCTTTTTCCTGCCTATCTTTTTTTCCAAATTTGTTCATGAACGTCAATCGCTTTTCAATATGGCTGTAAGGTGTATTTGAAAACCGAACTATGGCCGCCGTTACATAATGTTAGGGATTTGCTTGATCGACTGTGGCGAATGTCTAAAGTCATGCTTTGGAGCTTATCAGTGCTCTGATATCTTGTAAGTCTTCCAAAATGTAGTGGCCTATTGCCTGGCTTAAGCTATAGCCGGGCGTTATGTGGGATACCCAGTTTGTCAGCGTAGTTATAATATAGGCGTATTGGATTACCAAACATATCGATGTCGGTGCTCTGAAGAAAGAACCAAAGCAAATAGAAGTATTATGTAAAAACCAAGCGCAATTTTTAATTCTAGTTAAATAAAAAAAATCATGACGAGACAATACTCTGCATATCCAAAAGTAATTACAAAGCAGCAGAGGCAATCATGGTATCAATGTAAATAGCAAAAATAACAACAATTAAAAAGAACTTTTCTAAAAAAATTGTTAGCCAGAAACTGTCGAAGCAGAGAATAAGAATAAAACATTAAAGTAATCATTTCGTATTTGGATTATATTTCTAGTCATTTTCAAGAGATTATTTCAGCTTTCAAAGTTCCTCAGAAAACACAGCATATAAATTCCGGTTTTGTTTGTTTTTAAGAATTCATCTGAGGAGCAAATATATATTCTCAAGAAGGATATATACCTTTAAAAAAACTTTTCCAATCTGCATTTGAAATGATTTCTCTATTTTTCTTACGTGCTCCATGCCTGGATGAGCACCCGCAGGAGGACCACAGCCTATGAGTGATTCCTTGAAATAGAAGAAGACTTTATGCCATATGCAGAGGGTATGTGTATGTACAGCACCTATAAATATGTATATAAAGGCCTGTTTGTACTTTACGGAGTAATCCCACAGCACAAACTTCTTAAGCAAGATGTATAGAAAGTACTAGGCTAGCGCACATCCTCCTCAAAATCGCATGTAATTTTAGGTTCAAGAAACTTTATGGTTAAGGACCTGTGTGGAGTCCCATTCCGTACGGAAATAATTCCCTTTAATTTAAAGATATTCCACTAAATTGTGTGTGCACCTCAAACAGCCGACCCTACTCCGGCCAGCCTAAAGGTTGTGTTATTGATTTCTCTACAACAACGCCATCTATATCTCGGTCAAACCGCTGCTGCTGTGGGTACATACCCGTGTAAACGTTCGGCATTCGTTATGAAGGCATATATCATAGCACCTATCTCTCTAAAGTATCCCGAATCACACAAATGAATATAAGAACCCGGGGAGCAATACACGCCCAGCAAAACGTAAAATAAAACGTCTACCTTAACATTTACACAGTTGTGTACCTTTTTGGTTAGCCTCCTTTATTTGGATTTCTTTCGCTCCGGCAACTGGGGCTGTTATCCCGTGTCCTATAAAACCGTTGCGGAATAAAAAACAAGAATACCTTTCGTAACAGTGGGTAGCACATGTTCTTTTAATGCTGAAGGCTTCAGGGATTGTTGATTTGAACGTGTCAGTCATTAATCATTCAAACTGAACTCACCAATGTTTGTGCTTTTTATATTAGTTGCTTCGGGGATTTGCATTTAGGCATCCTCCGGGGGAATTTTACAATTGTATTTGTTTTGAATTAATTTAAAGCTATTTACAGGAGATTTGTTAATGTATATATATAGGGCAGGAGTCGTGTTTAGAATTAAGGACGAAGGACTTGCGAAGGGCGACTCTGGTGACTTTTATATTTTGGACGAAAGGGAAACAAAGTGAAGGTCAGATGGAGTCGAGTTAGGATGGGATTTGTTGTTTGTGTTTTTAACGGAAATTCTGTCGAAGATAAGGAGTTTTCTCAAGGCTATATTTTCTTCTTCGAATGAGATTTTGGGTCCAACGAATACCGTGGCAATCACCTGAACAAATGTACTACGGCACTTATAACTCAGTTTTGTAGGCCTTCGTTTGAAAGGGTTAAGGAGTCTACCTAAAGATTTGCCATTCAGACTTATTGGGGCCAGTAACGTTACAACATAAAAGGAAGACTCATCTTTCTCCAGCCAAAGAGTGCAATTGGAGTTCTCCGTCCTTAGAATTAATCCTCTATAGAAGATAATTTAGCAGCTTTCAATAACTAAGCCAATCACTGTCCTTGAGAACCTTTCTAGTGCGTGACAACAATTCTGTGGCCACTTTACGAGATAACAAAGTATGAAATTGTTTGGAATTTGATATACCAGAGGCGGACCCCTAGAGTTCTTTATGTTTCATTAGAAGCCGATCGTCAAGAGCTATTCATCAAACTTGTTGGGACCTCGGCTGCGAATGATAATATTGTGTTAGAGCCCAGTCTGACCAGGGTCAGATCCATATTTACTTTGCCATCTAAGCTCCAATGGCCTTGTCCTCAAACTAGGATTAACTTTTTTTAAAATACCCAGATTAGCACGTGCACTTTGATAGAGCCAGACTAGTTTTGATTTTTATTGTGATTTGAGATATTGGGTCCAAAAGTATCACAGCCATTCGCTATTGTACCTATAACCATAGATCTCATACTTGTGAATCAGACCGCTGGAACAAGTTGAGCGGCCTGCCTAGCAGCTTGTCGCTTACACTTGACTGTTCAAGCTTCCCGGGTTCCCGACTGCAGTCCTGCCTTAGGCTTGTTTAGAATGCGGGGGTTCGGGCGTGCTCCGTGGGGCTCCCCAATTCCTCTTCGGCTCTCGTTGCCTTGGCCCTCTAGAGATTAATTTGTATACAAAAGCCCCATGAATATGGAAGGAAGAGTAAGGTCCATCCAGATAGAGCCTCCATATCACAATAAGGCATTATACAACTCGGCGCGCCCGGTGCCTAGCGGAGTTGGTTAAACGGCAGTGCAAAACCTATCCACTGAAATGCAGCCCTCGACACGATAACTTTACATCTTGGCTTGATAGGCCCATCATATTAGCCCATTCCTTTCAGGACAGCTTCCAGTGGCCACCACGAGGAGTTTAGGCGTAGTCGTAGAGAGTTTTATCGTTCTGATTGCCGCTTAGTTGACGGAAAAATATTGGATGGATGCTTTACACCTTTGCGTGAAAGACAGTACCTAGGACACCCAAATATTTAGCTATGCTGAACCTAGAGCTTTCACGTCAGCTCCTGACACCAACACTTGCCTCATTTGGAGCCATATAGCTTCCTTGCGGTATATTAGGTAAGCTTAACTTATATAAGATCGGGCCTAAACTTTGAAATCTCCTTAGGTGTGCAATCCAATTATTTCACAATACTGACAATTATCTTGGTCCAGGCGTGCATCTGCTCTTACCATGTTTGGTAGGGATTCTAACGTTTGCTTACTTTGTTATGGACTTTTCTATCAAGGAGCGCCAAAATAAATGAGAAAAAGAATTTTAAGCGAAAAATAAAATTTGAATTTCACCTTTTTATGGGGGCAGGGCTGCGCAGCGAGGCAGGAAGGCGGAGAAGCGCACTTGCGTTGTTTATAGCCAGCCTGGTGTATGTACCCATCAATATGACTCGAACACTGCACAAGCAGAGAGAGCTGACACCAAGACGACCGTACATGGCCTTAGGTCACATCCTATTCGAGGTACCACTACCTGTCCATAGAGCAGACGAAGTACGGCGGATTCAGACAGAACAAACTGGATAAAACTCGAAATCCCAAGATGCAAACAATTGAAGAATCAATATATGTACATCTCTAAAACAGCACCTCCGAACACTTCTGGGGTTTTCGTAGCTCCAACAGGACGACCTACAAGCCCAGTTGAGTATTTCTGAACCCTTGCAGAAGAAGATCCTCTGGCTCTCTCCAGGTGACAATAACCTGACGAAAAAGCTGGTTGAAAAAGCCTTCAGAAAAGAAGTCTGATGCACACAGACGTGACTGACTATCCAGAGACTTACTGGACACGGAACAACTAATTGCAGTGCAAGGGAGTCTTGTTTATTTATTTATTTATTTATTTAATTAATTATAGCCTACTGATTACAATCTTACAGACTAGAAAACTTACAGATTCCAAAAACTTATTTAAATTAAAATAAAATTAAAATATTTTTATGAAAAATTCATATCAACATGATTCTCTAAACCTAAAATTACATTTTTATAGATCGTTCGATCCAGGGTGAAATCAACGAAGTCGTTAAAAAAATTAAATTTATGAATGCCTTTAGTAATAACTCCGTTTGAGCCATAATTAGTTCTGTGAGAAGGGGCATATAGGAGGTTTCTCGACCTAAGTGGCCTTTCTATAGCATAGATATTAATTTGACTCAACAGCTCAGGGCACTTGATTGAGTAGCATAATATATCTTTTATGAAAATTGCGCAGCTCACATCTCGACGAAAGCTAAGGTTAGGAAGACCAAATAATAATCTTCTGGATGCATAATGAGGAACATGTTCCTTAAATAAATTAAGCTTAAAACACATAAATCTGGTTATGGATTTTTGCACCGATTCAATTCTATTCGAATTAACAGCATACTGTGGACTCCAAATGCATGATGCATATTCAAGAATTGGCCTTACCAAGGAAATGAACAAGGTCCTTATAGTAAAGACATCAGAAAATTCTTTAGTATTTCTCTTAATAAAACCCAGTAATCTATTGGCTTTACTACAAATGAAATCAATGTGTCTATTGAAAGTTAGTTTATTATCTAAAACAACACCTAAATCATTAATTTCATACACTCTAGCTAAATCAGAAGTAGCGAAAGAGTATTTGTATTCGATGCCTTCCAATGAGCGAAAGAAAGACATAACTCGGCACTTAGAAACATTTAGTTGAAGGTCATTTATAGAGCACCAGGTGGATAAATTGTTGAAGTCTTCTTGAAGGCGAATACAACAATCCTCTCCACTAACCTTTAAAAAAATTTTTAGGTCATCGGCGTAAATTAAACAATGAGCATACTTGAAGCAATTAATTATATCGTTAATAAAAATCAAGAATAGCAAAGGACCGCAATGACTGCCCTGAGGCACACCTGATTTGACACATATTATTCTAGAAGAAACAGAATCAAGAACGACATATTGCTTTCTATTTAATAAATAAGAGCTAATCCATTGCAAAAGACTTGAATGAAAGCCAGCCTTATGTAATTTATTTATAAGTACTGTAATATTAACTTTGTCAAACGCTTTCGAAAAATCTGTGTAAATTACATCAACCTGGTGACCTCTTTCCATATTGAACAAACAAAAATTAGTAAAGAGTGCAAGATTTGTGACCGTTGACCTGCCCCTTAGAAACCCATGTTGCTGAGGACAAATAATTTCCTTACACAAGAAAGATAATTTCCTCGCAACCAAACAGTCAAAAAGTTTAGGAATGACTTTCATTAAGGATACACCCCTATAATTCGTGACCAAATGTTTGGATCCGTTTTTGAAAATAGGTTTAATTATTGAGATCTTCCACGAATCAAGAAATTGACCATTACATAAAGACAAATTAAATATATAAGTTAAAGGGTTGATAAGACCAGAAACACAATTCTTTATAAGAGCGGGACAAATACCATCCAAGTCTGAAGAATAATTCATTTTAAGATCTTGGATAGCAATTTCAACATCCTTTGCGTCTAATGACAAGAACCTATATCAAGCAAGTTTATATAGTCAGAATTATTTTCCGTTAAATCATCAACAAAGGTATTTTCGTTATATACCGATTCAAAGAAGTCTGCAAACAGTGCACACGCTTCTTCAGCACAACTAGATTTTTTGTTTTTATACTCCATAATGTTCGGAAAACTAGAAGAATTTCGTTTGGTCTTCATATAACTCCAGAAACTTTTACTGTCACTTTTTATGTTGTTCTCAACAGAAAAAATGTATTGTTTAAATAAGAATCGATGCAAAAACTCATATTCTTTTCGCAATCTTTTAAAATTATTTAAATCCTTATCTCCACCAGAACTTTTGAATGATTTGTGAGCCTTATTTTTTGCATTTTTTAAGCGCAATAATGATTTATTAAACCATTTTGGATGGTAATTGTTACCATTTATATTCTTCAATGGAACATAAGATTGAAAACTAGAATGAAGCAACTCTAGAAACTTCCCATATGTCTCTTCCAAAGAACAATCACTAAACAACTTACACCAACCAAGACAGGAAAAATGCAAATTTAAGTTAGAAAAATCTGCCCTCCTAAAATTATATTCTTGAGACAAAACAATAGAATTTATTTTTAAGAAATTATAAGAGGCGATACTCAAATCCAAGGCTTTATGGTGCAAATCACATTTAAGAAGTGGAAAAGAAGATTCGTTGATTTCAACACAAAGGTTATCAGATATAAATACAAGATCCAAAAATTTTCCAAAAAAGTTTCCTATCGTACTTATCTGAGCTAAATCTAGACCTAAAATACCGTCAATAAAAGAAATCTCGATTTCTGAAGACACATTCGATGGAAGCAAAGAATCATCCTCATCCATACAACTCCATGTAACGCTACTCAGGTTGAAATCTCCAACTACACAAATTCCTTCATTCGGAGAGAGTATTGATGAAATAGATTCTATGTTAAGTAGATGACTCATGTAAATATCCAAATTAGATGATGGCGGAATATAGCTAACACAAAAGACAATTGAGAAGCTGGAACAAGCTGCAGTAACTCGAACGAAAAGTTGTTCAATATTCTCTTCCACACACGGTAAAGAAAGTTCTATGCTGGCCACATCAACACGTACAGCAATCAAGACACCGCCACCCCTACTACATCCAGATGAAAGCTGACATCGATCCTTTCTATAGACAACATAGTGATTGCTTATAAATTCCGAAGATGATATATGATCCGTCAACCAGGTTTCAGTTAGAATTATAATATCATATTCATTTTCCAAAACTGCAAGTTTGAAGTCATTTAGTTTAGTACGCATACCTCTTATATTTTGGTAATAAATTGAAAAATTTCTAGGTGCATAAGTATCGCTATGACCTAGGTATTCAAGATGGGTGGCTGAACACTGGAGTTTTTTGAAGGTCGATGATTATCAAAAGAACTTAATTCAAGACCCAATGGCCAGGCAGATGCATTCATGAATTTAGCATAAAGTTCTGATGGAACTCCTAATTTAAAATTAATAAATTTCAAACTTGAAATGTTTCCTTCTTTCTTTATAAGAGGAAAGCATTTAAGCATATCTTCCTCAACATTAAATTTTTCAGCGGCAAATTTCGTTATAGAAGCCGGTGTAGTAGAGGGTAAAAGCTTACCAAGGCGAATCCACTTCATACGTCTAAGAACAGAAAGCTCACCAGATGAAATACTCGAACCGATCAGCTTCTTCACTCTTCGTTTTCTATTCACAACATTCCAGGCAGTGCCGTCTGATTCGGTCGTAGCTGCAGCAGGCTGGGATGTCGTTGATTGCAAGGCAGCCGCTGGTGTGAGCTGTAAATCAGAAACTGTGATCGATGTTTCAGCCGCAGATGATTTAGCAATGGAAGCATCATCCATGGGCACAGTCGAGTTTGTAACCGTTGCTTCTGTGACCATCACGTCTGGGGCCTCCATTCCATGACGAAGCGAAATTTTCTTTTTAGCTGCATTTTCTGGTCGAAGGCTATTTTTTTCGGAGGATGTTTTTAAACTTAGAACATCCTTCTGCAACTTCCTAATTTCCTGAGTAAGCATACCCAGTCTAGAAAACAGGACACCATCAAACAAATCCTTGCAGGAATTGCACCGCCACACAAGATTGTCGCATGATTTTAAAGCTGCAGCAGTATTATCATTGATGCCCGCGCAGCGTTTATGATATTTGTGCTCGCAAACAAAGCACGAATGTACACCGTCAGCGAATAATTGCTTAGCGCACTTAAAACACTTTTCAACAGAGTTCATGTTCGAAAGAAAATTGTAAACAACCGATCGCTACTAATAATCAGAGTGAACTCTTGTGGAGGTTCCTAGGGGTTGTTGCGCCTCCGGGGTAGCTGAGCATGGCGTGTACTCCACAAAGTGCATCGCCCTCCATTCAAGGAGATGTCGTTCTCTGTGGAGCAAAGGTCAATGTCTAGTTTAGGCGGACGGGAAGTCCAATTGGCTACTAAGCATCAGCGCGGCATAAAAGCCCATGACCAAAGTTTCCACCAGCCAAACTTGCAATGTTCCTTCACCGACCGGGAGCACCCCCCCCCCGTTCTCCGTGAGCAACCACGACCATTTCCTCTCTGTTTACCAAGGAAGCAGAGGCTCCGATCGACAATCGCAATAGGTGCCAGAGACCCCGAAATTACCAACTAAAGCCTCGCAAAAGTCTGCTCTGTTCATGAAAGGCAAGAGTTGCTCGAACGTCAGGATGGTAATCACTGCATTTATCACCACTGGTGGTAGCGAGGAGGTGACTTTCTTCACAATCTCAACATCAGTAGCATCCCCGATTTTCCCCTTAGTTACTATAGGTTGTACTCGCATGGTACACGGATAGATCTAAGGCAGACACAGGTATGGGCAGCAGGTTTTCGAGCGAGCCTGTAATCCCGATGACGAGCCGATAAACGAAACGTAACGAAATAACGAGACAAGACGAGAATATATTTCCTTCTTCTGGAGACGATAATCTTGTACTGTCTTGCGGTTGTAATTTTTGTCTTATTATGCTAAATAAATTAACACTATTAAAAATATTAACAATCCCAAATTATATTTTAACCTCAAAACCACTGACACACAACAAGCAAATATGTCGTTTGTTTCGACAAAAACGAGAAGTATCGTGTTGCCAGGTAGCATTTTGGCAGTCTTCGGCAGTACAGGCCTAGGCGGTGCCTCGCGTTGTTCGGTCCCACCTAGACTGGCTAAACGAGCCTAAGTAGCAAATCTTTAGGCACATTGATGAACTTGTTCAAGCAGTCTACAATCCTGATGAAAATAAATTTCGTTTACATCCATAACGTCAAATTCAGACCAACAAAAGTCAATCAACTTTGTACTGTAACGCAATCCATTCGCGACTGAACCAGCGTAATGGCATATGGCACAGTACACCGCCTGTCTATTGAGGGGTTTAGTGTAGAAGTTTAGTGTGCAATTTATATTATATCGTCCGAAATGTGAGATCTGTTAGTTAATTGTTAAAGAATACTCTATGTTTTATTGGAACATATGGTACAATTGTTTTATGCAAACCTTAACTTATACCAGGGGTGGCGAGCCTATGTTACGCGTCCTCGAAGTGGCACGTTGCACTATCGGACTCTTATTCAATATTTTAATATTATCAATAGCTTAGCACGTCAGCAATTTTATAAAAATAGATTGTATTTTTTTGGCACGCATACTGAAAAAAAAAGAGATTTGCCACCCCTGACCTCTACAAATATCCTGCAAGTCAACAGGTGTTGGTGGATACTGAAACTGAAGGAAAAGCAATCAGATGACGACATGTATGTGCCTGAGAAACCATACCTCATACCTTTTATTAAATATAACTAGCTTTATTGAAATTAACTGGTAACTTGGAACAATATGGAACAATAACTTATTGGTCTAGACCTGCTGCTGTTGGCCTCGAGATATTGATGAGCTGAAAGTTGAGCAACGACTGAATTTGGACTAGTACGGCTTGCCTTTTATATGCCGAAAACCTTGCATCGCCTACTTGAACAACTGATGGGATATTGTGACAAGTCAGTCTAAAAAACCGCACCAAACTGTCACTGGATGTGGTTGGAGAGGTTGATCGACTGCTTCTTTTAGGTTTTCGGAAAAGATCTTCATCACATAATTTTGTTTAAGGGATGTTGTTCACGCGTTTTCAGCATCAATTCGTGAGTATGTATCGATCCATATCTGGAAACCTCTTAGTTTTTACATGTCAAATGTCATAGTAATGACAGTTGTATTTTGACAGTTCCAAAATGGCGCGAAATGTGAAATGATAAGATCCTATAAATTATTTTTCTTTTTTGAAACCTTTAGGTTATCTCTAACTCAAGGATTGCTAACACTGAAGTATGAAAGCCTTGTTCTGAATTTTAAAGTATAGTATTCGACCCAACTTATGTGTACTGTACTCTATGGAAAACCTAATGAAAATCGCTCCCTGAGGCCTCTAACCAATATTAATAGAACACAATTAAGCTGCCCTCGGCCCATATTCTCCCAATAAATAATGGAATAGCGTTGAATGCCCTCTCTAGAACCAGATACATGTAATGCATATATACATTACTTTCAATTCAATTAAAATTCCCCAACATTTTGCACCAGTGCCAATGTTATTATACAATCATAATCTACAATAAACCACAGGAACAAATTACCAGCAATAGATCTCGCCGAAGTAAATAATGTTCTGCGCCCTATTACACTTTCCCAAGCATATAAATATGTAAATCCAGTAACAAGAAGTCTTCCAGCTGGAAGCGGCGTTCCCTTGAATATTCCGAAGGGCCTCCTTCTGCCAAATGAGTTCCATTCATCACTTCGTCCGTGGCTTATGAGGAAAAAAATTCTATTTCATGTTAACGGAGAAAAAACAACTTTCGACGGATTCCAACTCGAAGGATGAATTTGAAGACTTTTAAGAAAGGTTGTCATGAATAGGATTATCAATTGGGTGGTCTAGTTAGCTTCAACTGTAATAAGATTTTCTTTTCGGTTGGCGCTGGGATTTTTTGGGTGATGCCCAGAGATGGGATTGTTGGGAGGAGCGGCTTATCTGGCTGGAGGAGATATGTTGTGGGAGTTTGGAGCTGCGCAATATTTATGGTGACAAAGGTTTGTTAGCCATGGGTTGATAAATAGTACTTATTGTTTGGAACGATATATGGCAAAATGTGCTCTTTGTTACTCAAAACGGCAAATACAGGATTTCTTCTATGATAGAACAAGCATAATTTGATAGATAGGTATAGATAGACACAGCAGAGGAGTGTAGCGATAACTGGAGGAGGAGGCGATGTACCCAATGTTGGAATTTTTTGCGCCCGGTGCAGTATGGCATATTGCGCCCCATTAGCTGTTAATTCTTTGATCGCAGTAAAGGACAATGGAAAAAGACAGTAACAGTTTACAACAAAAGTGAAAGTTGGAACTGTTTGAAATTAAATAAACCACCCAAGATCATTTAACTAATTCACAATTTTACATTGACCTACTCTGTAAAAACTTTTATTTGTAATGGGAAATTCCATGTTGGGATTGTGGGTTTTGGGATCCTGTTTAACAATTTCTTGAATATGTAAATATGTCTATATTGGCATTTTTTCATTTTTTTCCAAAGATTTTAATTTTTTTTTAAACTTAATTTTTGATACTGCGACCCCGTCCAATTGCACCCGGTGCAAGTGCAACATTTGCACATATGAAAGCAAACCCCTGGTGTTCCCTAAGTTTAAAGATTTGGATGTTGTCTAAAATCAGGAATACTGGCTGCGGTAGGTCATTCAACTGTCTAGTTGATCGTTCTACTTTTAATCGATTCCTTTCGCAGCAAGCAGGGCTGTATGCTATGAGAATGGAACGAACGAGCGAATCTTTTGGGGAATAGTCGCTGTGGTAATATTGGTAAAATTTTGCCATGACTGTTACATTCCTACGGTAGATCAATGTGTTTAGAGAGAAGCAAACACAGTTGTTCACAATTCCTGACTGTGTAATTAGAGATGTCAAAAATTATATTATCGTTGATCTAAGCGGCGTTTTTCTAATCGTTCTGATCGACGAGAGTTTCTTCACAATAGCATGCCAGAAAGTTGTTGAGAGGATGTTCTCATCTAGGTGTGGAATGCGACGAAGGCTGCGTTAGCTAGGATAAATTGCAGGAAGTGCTAAAGGCACTCAAGTAACTACTACATATACACACAAGGCGTTAGAAAAAAGTTACCACAGGAGACGTATCTTGAGTAAGTCTACGCCATGAAGCAACTAGGAGCTAGGGGAAAATTGGACGAAGCCTCTATAGTAGCATATATCATCCGTGGGATACCAGACAGTAGTCCCAACAAGGTGCGTTTATATGAGGCCACCACTATTGGGGACTTCAAAAGAAACTAAACGCGTACGAAACCATGAAAAACCAGTCGACGTCTAAGGTCCTAGAGAAGCTTGTCACCAAACCATGTCAAGTGAAACCTCCAACAAGTAGGACGACGAATGGTAGATGTGCAAATTGCGGTGCCCTCTCTCATAGTTCAAAATATTGCCCGCATCGTGAAAAGATTTCTAGTTGCTTTCGCTGTGGTGATTTTGGGCATGTAAGGAGCAAGTGCCCTAAGCCAGGAACGTCGAAAGAATCTGGGAGAAAGCAAGACGTCAATATGGTGAACGTTCCTTTATTAAAAGTAATGATCGGAGAACACGAGCTTCGAAGTTTATTAAACACTGGTAGTGAAGTTACCTTAGTGCGTGAGACAGTATACCAAAGGAATAATAGTAGCTTCAAGGATGAAGGTCTTGGGTTTTACTCTCATCGGGTTTGGAAAAGAGCAGTAACGTTCTATCTGCTCAGCAGCAATTGAACTCGGAGTATTTTTCCTTAGATCACCAGTAGTTCCGGATAGGATGCTCAGTTGAGAGTTTCTGATAGGAAAGAACGTTTTGAAGGATGCATCTAATTGCCTCTAACTATCAGGCTTAAGGATAATGAAAATACGGAAGAAAATGGATGTCATGTCTCTGACGACGGAGTGGCGATTTCCCTAGCTTAGAGGAAACTTCAGTGTAGTCCTCAAAATCTTGAGAAGTCCATTATTAGCATGAAAATACATTTGGAAGATAAGAAGCCTATCTACCAGAAGGCTAGGCGTATCCCGCCAGTTGAGTTATGAGGCTCAACACGTTAAGCGCAACCTTTAGAGAATTATTACAGATCGTGGGTCTGCTAAGGAAAGAAACATCAATAACGTTTTGGTTACTACCGGAGTCCGCGAGGAAATGGTCAAGTCGCAGATCCTTAATGAATATCTTGCCTAGAACGTTAAGAGATGGATTTAAGTTTAGATCCGAATCATCCGCTGAAACTGAAGGAATTTTGGAGCACCTTTTATTGAAGAGAAGAAACTACCTCGCTGTGGAGGCGTTAAATTCTACACAATTCTTTTAGTTTTAATCAAGAAAGAGTTCCTTCTCCCTGTCGATTGAATTCGACATAAGTTGACGATCATGAAACTAAAAAAAATGTATGTCTTTGCAAGAAATACTATTGTTATTTGAGTAGCTTAACCAGCTTCTATTACGAAATTTAAAATCATTACACTAACCGCAGGGTGTTATGGCAGGTGAACCCTGACACCTGATGGTGGCCTCAGTCCAGCCCAAGTGATATTTGAGTTGCACTTCTGTCCGCATCTGAGTCAATGAAATCGTCCAAGCATCAGAATCAATGCTTGGTGCAGCAAATGTCTTCGATCGACAGATATTTTGGGGATGCACTCATGGTCGTTGCTCCAATTGTTGTCGAATGAGTTTTACGACACATTGTTGGCACACGCGGGTAACTTTCAAATGTTTACTAGGAGATATTTATTTGTGTGTATGTGCCCTTAGAGAAGATATAAAGAAGGACATTCCGTATGTGTTAGTTTTTAAGCAAGCAGGACCCTTTCTTTTTCTTGGTCTTGTTATTACACTTTACTTCTCTCCAAAGAACCGGTTCTACAATAGTTGAAGGAACGATCGTGTGTTTTTTGAAAACTAGGGCTCAAAGGTTATTTCCCTTTGCACTTTCAACAACAGAAGATAGCGTCCTCGCCTATCATGGTCAGAGACAATGACAGGAGAAAAGTAGGGAGTGATTCTAAAGACGGAAGACAACAAAGAAGAGAAGTTATATAGGTCAGCAAATTGAAAGGCCAACGTCCATTTTGCGGTGGATTCGAACCATAGGTCTCTGGCTTGATATGTGGGCACCTTATATTCAAGGCTACCGAGGTTTGGCAATGTGCACGCTGAAATTGGTTGCAACACCTACAGGACTGAGCTTGGACAGGAGTAGTCGAGCAAGAATTAGCTGCGAGAAACGTTCAGCTCAGTTTGCACCCCTATTAGATGAGTTCGTCTGTAGTTCTGCCTCCTGCAAGACGTTTCGTTAAAAAAAAACAAAAGCACATGAAAATTTCTGGGTAAACTCGTCGTGTGATTTCTCTTGGTTCATATTTGTGCTTGAAGTTTGTGAACCACCCTCGTCATATTTCATCCTATAATTACACAAAAAAAACCGTCGTTAGCTGGTATTTCTACAAAACCAAAGGCACACAAAAACACTGTGTCCAATTAAGAGTTTTTTTTACAATTTGGGATACGTCATACAATACGTCTGGCCAGAAAATTTTCCTGTGCAAAACAAAAATCCTGCTCAGACATTTCTAGGAGCAACGACATCCATAGTCAAACACTTTCATACTTCAACTCCAGACTCAAGGGTATAAGGTACAAAATCAAAACCATCGACCACTTTACACTTAATATAGGGACAACATCAAACTACGCACGAAACCCTTGTTGATTGCTCATGATGATGCTTCACAAAAAATAATTCAAGATCTGATTACAGGACCCAGAGACTTTTCGATATTCAAGTCACCTGCAAAATTGTTACATGTGGACAAAGGTAAGTGTATAATAAATAGACTTGTCCGAGTATAGTGGAACGAACCACTTTTGCTTTAAGTTGCTTATCGTGCAGCCATATACTAACAAATTAGTGTCTAGACGATGGTCTTGTCTCTCTAATATCAACAACTTGACACTTATTAAAACCCTTTGCAGCGCTTTTAGTCTCGTAATTAAGATTTTGTTGTCAAAAGTAATATTTTCATCCGACTTACCGCAAAATCTGATAAAATAATTTTACAGCCAGGATAAAGTATGAAATTGTATAAATTTCCAGCTCCTATAACTATAGTAGAATAACAGAAGATTCAATGGAGTACTATTATGCTATATACCTACAAAAGATGGGGAACAACTAGTCCTTGGATAAGATAAGTCCTCATCGTTCTCCGTGGTGAACACAGAGGGCGAAACGTCATAACGAAAGTATTTATACGGGCTGAAAAATAACAAACGAAAATGATTTGTGAAAATTGTAAAGCGCATCAGAAGAATTAACTCAACTTATAGTAAAAGTGATAAAAGGTTTATTTATGGTGTTAATTTAAAAGATTAAGTGTTAATTTTTCATGCTTAATAAATGACGCTTGGAATTTAGTTGGCAACGTCGCACAAAGAGGAGATTTTACGATATCTTGAAGAATATGATTTGATTAGTCCTTCCACCTGGGGTATGAAATGCCTGTTGGAGGAGCTATCCCATCGCTGTCACCAAAATTTTTACAAAAATTTGTTTCACCTTAGGCTAAACCTCTTTGATCCATATTAGTTTATTTACAAAGTAGAGATGATACGAGAAAGCAAATCCGGTTCACTTCGAATTTTGCCTTACATGATCCCACCGCTGCCCCCAAAATTTGCCCCACATTTGGCTAAACCTAATACTTGGCACTAATATACAATTATTTCAGGCGTTTGAAGAGATAAAATATCATGGTCCCAATCGCTGTGGTATAGAGAGCGACCATTAAATTCATGCTATTTATACTGACTTCAGCAAGGCCTTTGGTAGGGTAGACCGTCATGATGCTATACTTTGAAAAGTAAATCCTATCTAAACTTATAAAAACATGTTCCCTCAAACCCGTCTTACCAGCAAAAATAATTTAAAAGAAATGAATTCACCTGCTACAACAATAGCCATACCAAAGGCAAGTCCCAAGGAGGTACTACCAACTTCATTAGAAATGGCATTAGGCACTACCCATCAAATTGCAATATTCTTTCCATTACACTGCTATTAATGTTCAAGATCGCTCCAGTACTATCTCCATAGCGTTAACGAGTAAGTTAACCCATCGCCTAAGCCCAAAATCAGATCAAAATAGTTAAAACAAGAACCCCTAGAGCAGCGTTCGGCAACCTATGGCACCCGTGCCATAAGGTGGAGAAGATCTCTGGTGGCACGAAGACAATTCGGAGATGTGCATTAAATTAAAATTATCAATATGTTAAGGGCCCCATTCACATACAGGCCGCCAAGTCACACAATCATCAACCGCAAACTGGATGGAACCTGCACTCCAGGAAAAACTGAGAAAAATCGCTATGTCTGCGGGTATTTACCGTCAGTCCGAGCCTGAAGATCTGAACTTCTATTCAGTCTAAAAATTTCGTTGAGGGTATGAACATTTTTAAACTTTAATTAACCACCTGCTGCCACCACCAGCTGTTGTCTTCGCCTGTGTGTAGGTAGGGAATCATGAGGTCACCTGCAATCCACGGCCTGTCAGGCCGAAGCCTCAAAGTCTCATCTCTCAGTCAGACTTAATAATATATGGCCTTCATTGGGCCGTGCCTGCCAACCTGGCCTGAAGGCCATGGCCTGCCGGCGGGATGTAAGTAAATGGGGACCTTAAAGTCTGGCCGACCTGGTCTGATAGGCCAAGGCCTGCCGGTGACCTGTATATGAATGGGGGCCTTTAACTTCCAAATTTTACCCCAAGGTAGATATTAATGTTTAATTAGTTTTTGGTGTCATGCTTAATGTGCAGTAGTTTTAATTATCTATTTTGTGGCACGCCAACGCACTTGGGTTGCCAACTGCTACCCTACAGCCAAAGAAGTCGTCAATGAAGCTATCAAACGACTCAAACACGCCATATGCAATGACAAAAACAACCAAATCCAAGAGTTTGTACCTAACTTGGAACACTACGCCGATTCAAACTACTCAATCTGGAATGTCACTAAAAGAATAAAAAAACCAATGCAAGTTGAATCCCCGATCAGGGATTCCAAAGGAAACTAGATAACTGACAACGTCAGCAAAGCCGAGGCATTGGCTCTCCTCCTAGCCAAACGTATTTACTCCAAACAACTCCTCTAATTTTCATGTTTTCAGAGTGATTTTTGAGTGCTGATAAATTAATTGTATGTTATCAATTTTAGTGTTCCACCTAGTTGGGGCGGCAGCGGCGGGCAGAAGGGGATAAATCACAAAAAAATTCCTAAAAAAAAACTTTGTGAAGCGATTTTGGCCTGGAGTCCCAATTGGCAACCAGTAAATTACTATTGGAGCACTCAAAAATCACTTTGAATACCTAAAATTATTTTTGGAGCGATATATGCGTATTGTGGAACATGATTGAATGTATAAAATCTTGCAACATATAGCGGACTTAAAGCTTGATCTCACAGACAAATAGGTTTTCTAGATATTGCACAGCTTGAATGCTGTGCACTTATCCCTATTTGATTTAGCTGCCTTTTTTGGCCATCCATTTCCATCATATCCTCTTCAGCCATTTTAAAACCCGTAAATTCAGGATAAAATACAAAGGCAGCCTCAGCAACCCCTATCTTATAAGGGCTGGATTTCCACAAGGCAGCGTTATTGTACCGATGCTCTACCGAATCTATACAGTGGATCTACCCTTAAATAACTTCACAACCACCACTTTCACAGTTGACCTAGCTCTACTCTGCACACATAACAACCCAATAACAGCCAAAAGATTTCTGGAAGAATACACTAACGACAGGATCAATAGGGCCCAAAAGTGGAAAATCAAAATAAATGAAATGAAGACAGAACAGATTCTTTCGCACCCGACTCTTTACCAGGTTACCATATTCCAAGGTTTCCTTTCAAATAAAACCGAAGTAACTTCCGGTGTTCCTCAAAGTAGTCATCGTGGCCCTCTTTTATTCAATATTTTTATCTCTGGCCTGTCCAAGAAATTAGAGAATATCCCGCATCTCTTTAACGCTGACTTTCAAATATGGTACACGAAGAAACCGCTGGCCTACCCAGCTGCGAAGCTCCAGGTGTGTTTCATCCGAGTCCGATCGGCAAGAGCCCTCTTCCCCAAACTGGTAGGTGCTCTAATAGCCGGTTCGGAACCAATGAATACAATGCAATTCGCCAATAAAAGTCCTATGGTAGGATAGAAAAGGAGTAGATAAGCGATGCCCGTTTGAGCACAAAATTCCATAAGGTTTATACAGGGTGTCTAAATTCTCACTTCCTCCTTCATGAACAGCTTGGGGAGATAGTTTTATATGAAAATGGGGTAGAGTCCTAGTTAGTTTCAACCAGTTTAGTTTCAACTACTTTTTCAAAGTTTCTAGCCTGGGTGCACCCGGTGCCCAGAGGAGATTGTTAGATAACTGCAAAAATAAGTACCCACTACCATGCAGAGGTCAACACGGTAGCTTCACATCTTGGGTTGGTGTGTGTGTTATCCCTTACTTTCTGCATGCGTTCTCTCAGAATCCATTGAATCCACTTGAAGTTTATAGTAGGAAATTGGGAGTGCGACCTGAGAGGCATCATTATCCAAAAATCCGTCATCAGGGTGCACAACACACTCCACAAGACGCCAAGTTATGCTACCGACGACTTACCCATTATTTCGAGTTATGTTGGGACCTTTTTTCGCTCCGCCCTGCGATACCATACCTCTAAATTCTCAATGATTAATCCAATTAATTAGCCCTTTACGACTCATAATATCGTGTCCTCCTAACTAAAAGTCTCAGGACAATAACCAGGAAAAAAAATGCGATCTCATCCGGGGGAGCAAAGTTAATGTTTCTCCACTTAAAGCGGAAATTTGTTTTCATGATGTCGGCAAAAACATTCTCCTGGCTTGACATGCTTACGTACCTGCATAGTTGTGATAACAGCACACTTATCGTACTTGTACACCACACCACCACCCCCTATCCCCAACCCTGTTCACCACCAGGACTGTACATCACCTGCACATATCCTCGCTATAGTTTTCGAGGTCATCGCTAAAGGAATTTCCTTCTCACAGAGAAAACTCTTTCGTCTCGTCATGGCTTGCTTTAGTGAGCCGGACTTCTTCTTCCCGCTCCCCAGATGCAAACATTGTGGCTGTAAAATGCCAGTAATTCTCTGTGATGAAAATTGTGAATAATGGTCCTTAAAAAAAGGGAAGAAAAAAAAGAAAAACAGGGAAAAAAATGTTGTAGAAAAGGTCTGATTAACAGCCTCGTTGCTCTGGGGTTAAATAAACGTTGAACGTGTGCGGCTTCATGGGGATTTATTGTCCAGGATGTACCGAACGGCGAACGGCCGGTTGGAAAGTTTTTGTTCTATATTTTCCTATTAAACATAATTGTTGCTATTGATTTTATACAAAATGGATACGGGAGGTTCTTCGCATTAGCGTGTTCAAGTGCTCCCAGTTTGTCTGGACTGTTTAAAGTTGTTTTTAAAGAGATTAAACTAGGTTCAGTTAAGGAATTTTCGTCAGATAAGTCATCTATGAACCTTCACCCTCTGGTTATTGATTCACTTTAATTTAGTAGAGGTTTTAATATTTGTCCTTATATTTGTAAAGAAGCCCCCTCATTGTCTTTTGATGTTTTTCCGAAGATATCACTGAACTTTAGTCCTACTACCCAAAGTATAAAATCATTGTTATAGTAGATATCCCACCGCTGCCACCAAAAGTTAAACAAGAATTTTTCCCACCTTTGGCGAAACTCCTTTGCTCCATATTCTTCTTCTTCTTTAAACTCCCTTAATCCCTCATGGGACATAGGGCGGAAACAGTTTCCCTCCAGGGGACTCTGTTTTGCCCGACAGCTCTCAGCTCCGACCTGCATCTTCCAGTTGTTGCGGCTTCTGCTATTAGGGTTCTCCTCCACGTTGGTCTAGGTCTTCCGACTCGACGGGATCCCTGCGGATTCCAGTCAAGTGCCTGTTTGGCTAGATTTTCGTTTTCGCGTCGCAAGGTGTGGCCAACCCAATTCCATTTCCTTCGCCTGATTTGACGTCTATCCTTTCTTGGCCGGCACTGCGCCATAGTTCTTCGTTTGAAATTCTATCTTGCCAGCGGATTTTTAGGATACGACGCAGGCATCTGTCGATGAAGACTTATGGGCGCCCCGTGATGAATTGGGTGACTTTCCATGTTTCGCAACCGTACAAAAGAACTGCCTTAACGTTGGAGTTGAACAGCCGCAATTTGGTGTTAGTTGAGATCTCCGTTGATCTCCATATGCGGAACAGGCGTGAATATGCGCCTCGTGCTTTATTTATTCTGGAACTGACATCTTCTTCCGCACCGACATTTTCGGTAATAATACTACCGAGGTAGTATTATACCAGTTCCACGTCACGGTTATTCAGCGCAATTCGTTCAAGGGTGTTTGCATTTATCCGCATTTCTTTAGTTTTACTCGGATTTAGCCTTAAGCTTCCTGGACTACTTTCTGTTGCCAAATTGTTTAGCATGTTTTTGAGATCCTGGTGTCTGTGGGCCACAAACAGATATCATCTGCGTAGTCGAGATCCTTAAGGCGGTCTAGCAAACCTCATTCTAGGCCGCCTGTTCTACTATCTAGAACGCTGACAAGGACGTCATTTATTACTATAAGAAATAGTAAAGGCGAAAGTAGGCATGCTTGTCGTACACCTGAGCTCACCTCAAAGCTGTCGGATAATATTCCATTATGGAGAACTCTGCATTTGGAATTGTTATATAGGGCTTTTATCAATTCTATTATTTTATCAGGCAGTCCACGTCGCCGTAGTGCCTGCCATATAAAGCTCCTATTAACCGAGTCGAACGCTTTCTCATAATCCACGAAAGAAAGGTAAAGGGGGGATCGGAGTTCAGTAGACTGCTCCACTATTTTTCGTAAGGTGTTGATATGATCAATACATGAGCGGCCCTTCCTGAATCCGGCCTGCTGCCTCCTAAGCGTTCGATCTACTGCCTCTCTTATCCTAGATAGTATTATATGGGACAACATTTTGCCCACAGTAGATAATAAACAGTGGCCTCTCCAGTTGTCGCATATTGTTCAGTCCCCCTTTTTTGGTATTTTGACTATGACAGGTGTTCCATACTATTTCTAGGATTGGCTGAAGCGCATCTGCTATGAGGCTTGAGTCGGCTTTCAACAATTCTGGCGGGATGCCATCTTTCCCAGCTGCTTTACCATTGGCCATCGCATGAATTGCGGTTGCTATTTCCGTCTTGGATGGGGCCCGAGTGGCGATTCTTATTGCTGTGCATGCAAGCTGTTTTCCTGAGGTTCCTGTGTAAGTGTACCATTCAGGGCGGTCACGAAGTAATCTCTTCATCTTTGGAGTTGCTCCTCGTCGCTGCACAGCAGCCTTCCATCCGCACTCTTAACGGCATGCTTTTTAGTAGAGTGCTTTCCCGAGACACTTCTCTTTACCTCCCGGGGTAATTGGGAGTATTCCCATTCTAGTTGGTAGTTCGTTTACAAAGTAGAAATGATACGAGAAAGCAAATCTAAAGATTTAGCAGTATTTGTGAAAAAAATTGGTGCCAGCGGTGGGATCATGTAAGGCAGATCATGTAAATCCCACCGCTGCCACCAGTTTTTTTTACAAAATTTTCCTCACTTTTGGCTAAAACTCATTCCTCCATAATTTACTTATAAAATATTATATAACTTATAAATCCGAGAACTTACTGGCATCACGGTCCACCTTGAATTCTGCCTTACATGATCAAAACGCTGCCACCATTTTTTTTACAAAATTTGACTCAACTTTGGTTAAACTCTTTGCTCTGGCATTCATTCACTTCAAAATTCTTCAATAAATTTTCCAATCATAAAAATTCATTTCAACGCTCAATACAGTCCATTTTAATAGTCTCCTGTTGGTGCTCGTTTCTGCATTTCAATATAATCATTTTGCCGGTTGTTTACTCTTATTTCTCTATATCACAAATTTTAATTAAAACTTTAATTTCAATTCAAACAAAGCTTTTTCCTATGTTTTTATTACTAAGAATTTTCTTTATCAACAGCAGATAAAATCAATTTAATAGTGGACAATCATTAGTTTTTATAGAAATGCTAAATTTCCACAAAAAGGCACTTAACCTATTCCTAGATTTTAATAGAGAACAAATTTGGGTTGTCTGTGTCGAGGAGAAGGTCCTTCACAATTTATTACCAGCAATTTAAAAAACCACCCCCCAAAAAACAGTAAACGGCAAATTAATTTTA
Organism: Thereva unica; assembly: GCA_949987705.1. Taxonomy (NCBI): domain Eukaryota; kingdom Metazoa; phylum Arthropoda; class Insecta; order Diptera; family Therevidae; genus Thereva; species Thereva unica. The sequence goes on along the minus strand of OX465285.1, from coordinate 24,131,153 downwards.
ATGGGTCTTAAAGGAACTATTTTGTGCCCCGCTATGGCCCGAACCCTGGGCCAGGGCTAATGGAACACTTCTTTTGAATGTGACTTTTATAAATAACTTAAATTGACCAGATATCAAAGCGGACAAACATTACTTTATCAGGAGTCAAGTGGCCATTACATTGTAGGGCACCGCATTTTGGGGTTTTGTAAAGGAGGAACACCGCTTGACAGGGCAATTAATGGGGGCGTCTGTTGTGGCTGTGGCTCCTTCATTCTGTACTTGTGCAATGGTCAAATAACTACCACCAACTGATAGGAAGGAAGCAACTAGGCCATTTCGAGAGTAATTTGTCAAAGGTTCGTCGACGGCAACAGACGCAACAGAGTATATGGAGTGAAGTGTAGGTATGTCCTATCTGCCAGGTTATTGACTTCGTGTACTCGTGCCACTCAATTATTTCGTTTATGGTAAGAGCGCACTTGTTTGCTTTTGTGTATTCTGTTTTTGGTGACGCGGGGTTGAAAAATTGTTTCATATTAATCAGATGATTTGGGAAGTGACTGTTGATTATTATCTTGGAATTCTAGAACAAAAGTTTAACCTAATCCCTTAAAACATCGTTTCAAGTTAAAAGTCAAAAGATCCAATCGATTCCACTTCTACTAAACATTTTATTCTGGGTCAAAGGTTCGACAAAAGGGGTTTTACATACAGAGTGAGTATGAGTATGATTCATTAAGACCTTTTTGCGAGTATTTAATTTTAATGAGAGATGGCTTTCTCGCTTAATATACTTACAAGTGATGACAGTAGAAAGATCAGGGCATCATTGTAAGATATCTGGGTGGAAAGAGAAATTAACAGAGAATGACAATGCCGCGAAGTGGTTAAGAACTGCAGACCATTTGAACAAGATTGGCAGAAACGTACATAGATTTTTTTGGTTTGAAGAAGATATAAAGGGCTTAACCCAACTTCCTCTATTTAATGAACTTCAAAAGACGCGAGTGACTTTCGGGGTGGCCTGTAGTCCCTTTCTTTTATGTGCAACCTTAAGAAAGCATTTCGAAGAAGAAAGTAGTACTTTCTCAAAAACCTGCGAATTGATACGACTATTGCTTTTTCAGTTAGTTGGCTTGCTGCTGAGAATAGATAACGACTTTGAAGCAGAACGAAGATATACTGTGTTAGGAGTCAGATTTCGGGAAAACGTCCGAAAAACTTGTCCTAAATGATTGAAAAGAGAACAGTTTATTTATATATTCTTCAATAACAATTAGAATGTATATATTTATCGTTGATGTTGATTTATTATCTGGATTTTGAATAGATATTCTTGAATTGGATTTTTATGACACACGCCTTGATACTTGATAAAATTATTTTTAGACTGCGAACAAAAACCTCGTGGGTAAAGTGATCACTGAAAAAAAATGTAGAGTGATAGTAAACTATCCCAAAGTAGGGAACGACAACAAGGTTGTTCCCAAACAAAAAAATGACACTAAAAGTGTCCCTTTAAAGAGATTGACACTGAAAGTGTCCCTTTAAAGAGATTGACACTGAAAGTGTCCGTTTAAAGAGATTGACACTGAAAGTGTCCCTTAAAGAGAATGACACTGAAAGTGTCCCTCGACAACGAATGACACTTAAGTGTCCACAACAAATAACAACAAAGGAAAGAATCCTCATTTACCTGGTGTTGCCGATGTTTGATTTTAAACATACTGAGACGCACTTAATTTTACAACGAGCGTCCATGAATATTAGGAAGTGGAACACTAACGACACCCGCCTAAGGAACACCTTTTCTGTTTGTGGCAAACTACCAAGTGTCATCGAAGTTAGGTGGTATCTGCAAACTGGCGAATTAGGCGTTGATTGTCAACAACTTTCATGTTGAACGATAAGCCACGCAACGAAACGACTAGTCCTACAACTGATAGCCAGGATTTATGACCCACTAGGTATACTTGGTCCCTCTAAAAATTAAATTAAAAATTTTGTTTCAAGATCTCTGGAGACTGAAGGTTGGATGAACCACTTCCTATTAATATGCAAGCAGTGTGGACAGGGCCGGCGCGTGGTTGTTTTGCGCCCGGTGCAGTAGGCAAATTTGCGCCCCATCAGCTAAACATTTAATAAAAAGATTCTTTCATCTGGTTCGCAAGGACGGGAAATACACATGGCACTTCTAATTTGGTAACAATTTATTTCTTTTTTTTTTTCAATAAATTCCTGAAAAGGAACAGCATTTCGTAAATCTATCAAAAATCCTTTTGTGCTAGCCTTAAAATCTCTGACCACTGCTGAGCTTCTTCAGACATTTCTTTTTGCAACTAGAGTTTCACGAGAGCGAGACAAGACAACAGTAGGCCGCAGTCTCGATCTCGCTGTGCGAGAGTGAGACCACTGTTGTCTTGTCTCGCACCCCAGTGCAACAGTGATATTATAATGTTGTGTCGCGATAGTATCGCGTTACTCTCGCGAGAGTCAGTGTTGCACTCTCGACCTCCCCCACCCTCTGTTTATGCCCTGCGGAGAATTTAAATGTATGGGATATTCCACGACCACGACCTCTGCAACAATCCATGCCACGACCTCTGCAACAATCTTACCACCCTTTAAGGGGCTAAACTTAAAGTTGAATATGAAAAACGATTTAAAAATTGTTGAAATATTACTAAAAAAAATTAGGAAATTTATTTTAATCCCACCCCTAAATCTAAACTATATAAAAAATACATTGAAAAAGAATTTCTTTTCGTAGATGCAAAAAAAAATTAAATGCAAAAAAATTTAACATAAAATTAAGATTTAAGAGAATTTTTATTCCTTTCTCATTAGTGTTCACTCTGGACGACATACCCTTCTCAAGAGAATCCACTCAGAGTGTTCACTTAGTTTTTATTCAAACCACCCAGTGTCTCCGCGAGAGTAGTGTGACTAGATTAGGGACGCTTCTCTCGATGAGCCAATGGGATGTTTAGAAGGGTGAACTCGCGCTCTCTCCGGCGTGTTGGGGATTTACTGGCACCTTTAAACTCTGGAAGACTAGGGTCGTCCAGCTCATAAATATATTACCGACGAAAATATAAAACTCTACTTTCTATAGAATCGGGAAATCCCGCAACAATCCGGGAAAAAAATTAACCGACTGGGAAATTCCGCGAGATCGAACGAGAGCGCGACAGTCTCGCATTCGATAGTGTTGTCTCGGCGAGACTAGGAATTTTTTTACTGTCGCGCTACTCTCGCCATGGGGCAGAAGCTGTTGTCTCGCGTGTTGTCTTGTCTCGCATGCGACAGTGTGAGAGTTGCAACACTAGTGTTGCATCTCGTGAAACTCTATTTGCAACGTAGAATCTACTGTTTTATTCACCCTGAATGTTAATTCTATTTCTTTCCGACATTTAAAATTTTCCATATTGGTTAATCTTTGCCACCTTTTCTTACTAGTCTTCCCAATCAGTATATCCCGAACAGCAAAGTGAACTTTAGTTTCCTTTAGTTTTGAAAAAGATTACAAAAAACAAGAACAAAAGATGGGGTTTTTTTAAATTTAATATACCAACCAAAATCTATTAACTAATTTACCACTGTTATTTACCATTACTGTAATACCTTGGATCTATCGTAGAAGGGAAATATTTTGAGTATTTAGCTAACTTTCTTCAACTACATCAGACTACTTTTTCTTAAAATTACCTAAAAACTTACGTAACTCACACCTTGAAGATAAGCACAGAAAATATTTTAAGTTTCATAAAAATACAAAAAAAAAACAATAAGCAAATTAATTCTAATAACATTAAATATAAATAACACATTTTAAAAACGTATTACTTACTTAATAATTATCATTAATTTTAACTAATTAATCACTTGTATCACTCAAAGTTTGAAATCAAATAAAAATATTTCACTCATATATTCTTCATTCAGGGGCACAAAATTTAAAATTGCACCATAATAACTCGCATAACATAAAAAAATCTCTTGCCACAAGATATTTTGCTCTCATTTCGTTCATTTACATCTTTTACGAAACTTGGAACAAAATTTAAAAGTGCTCCAACAGCGCCCTGCAGTTTATATCAATCACAGTAAACAACAATAGGCAACACAGAGGCATTGGAACAATATTTTTCTTTGTGTGAGTTGACATGGTGCATTTTACAAAATTTTCGAAAAGTGCTCCAGCGTCGTGAAAATGAAATTATATTGTGTTTCGTCTCGCTCATTCTACTGCTCAATTCTGTATTTACTTCTCATGTTAAAATTTGAGAGCCACAGTTGAATGAGAGATTTTCTCTCACTTGGTGGATTTTTCTTCTGAAATTTTTACTTTTTGGCCTCTCTTGTTTCATTTTTTGAGCGGAAATTATATGAAAATCTCGAAGCAAAAATCTCGTGTAACTTCCTGAACGAGGGGAGTAAATTATCGCGTGAGATAGTACTGAGACAGAATTTGTGTAACTTCTTGAAAATTTGTGAAAGTTCATGTAATTTCATTTTTTCCAATTATTTTTTTTTTTTAAATCTTCTGAACTAGCGCCCTCGTTCAATTGCGAGTGCTCCATTCGCAACTATGAAAGCGCCGCCCCTGAGTGTGGAGCAAGTGTGTAGCTGGCTTAAATATATAGAATGAGATGATTATTCTACGGTGTGTCTTCAATTCTTTAAAACGACGAAGCCAGCAATTTCATATTTTTGCTAACGCCAGTATGCAAGCTTAAGGGACCGTGGCGTATATAAGGAAAGGATCCTAAAACGATGATCAGTCGGTTCATATCACGTATTTGTGTTCCAAGAATCGCGTTGCGCGTGATGATTCTAAAGAACTAAGATTTCCCAAGCTATAGCTGACAGCAGCTCTCACCGCTGCTAGGTTGGTCAAATTTTTCCATGAAATTCTCTCCTTAATTTTAGAATCGACGTACTTGTGATCCAAACGGATAGCGCTGCATTGGATTAGTGGTAATGATCGAAAATGTCAACCGTATGTGGCTTATCGAATTCGCGAGATTCATCAAATTACTATTTTTTAATGTAGAAAAACCAAGCATAGGAATCGCTCTTTGTACTACCAGTCTGTCATGTCGTTCAGGTCATGGTGCAATGTCTAGTAACAAGCTTGGTTTGAAAGATAGAAAAGAAAATGATAGATCAGGGGGGACTGGGAAGTATTGGAGCAGGTGGCGATGAGCCTTACGTTTGAGCTCTTGGGTGTTGTACGAGTTTGGGAAAACTGACTGTGGGTGATTATTCCACACTACTTCGCTTTGGAGTGTTGAACTCAACACGATTCTTGCGGCCGGAATGAACAATGTGTTTGATATCTCTGTTGATAGAGTTGGACATGAGTTCATGATGGTGAAGGCAAGGTCTGGCACGTACTTGTCTTATATTGCCGAAAGTGTAAGAATAACGCAGGGTACTGTCATCAGCAAAGCTTAGCAGTAGGTTGGAAGGGATTGAGAGCAGATCATTTATGAATATTCTATTAGCGGGGTGAAAGAATTGATCCTTGAGGACCTCTGGCCCTTTATTTAACGGTCAGAAAGGAAGCTCTTAATCTATTTCCTTAGAACTGGGTGGATACCAATAGCTTGGTGTTTTGACAACAGAGCAGGGTGCCATACTCGGTCGAAGGCTTTGGAAATATCTAGAGCAACCAGAGCAAACTCACCAAAGTGATAGATGTTTTGGTGAATGTGCTCTGTTAGACATACAAGGAGGTCGCCAGTATACTTGCAAATTGGAGACATTGTCCTGGGAATAAAAACCCCGCCAACTTACCCACGCGCGGTGTGAGCGTAAAAAAAACTGCTCAGCTGTACAAACTGGCTTTAAGGATCAACATGGCTGTTAAATGAACCAAAACTACTTGTCCTACATTAGAAGATGATTCAAATGATATTATTTCTTTACTCTGCTTGCAGGTAGCGAGTGACAGCCAAACATATTCCCAGCACGAGCAATTGTTCGACTTAACAAAACGCTTACGTAAAACGCTTCCTGGGACTTGCCGATGGACGAAAACAACTAGTAGGGATGTGGGTTCGACCCGTTCGGTCCACACGATCAACTTCCCAGTATGATGGATGTTGAATATTATGATTGGATATTTTAATAATAAATGAACAATAGGCAATATAGAATATATGTATAATACCGAGAATTTTTCACAATTGTTTATCAATATTTTCGCTAAAATGTCAAACTAAATGTGCGCACTTACAAGATTAGGATGACAAAAATGTATATAAAATTGATGTGTTAATGTTTTTCGGCACCTCAATGAAGTCGATATAGTTTTTAGTTCGCGCGGTATCGTGCAGGTACAAAAATCACTTAGTCATTTAAACCAAAAAACCGCTGGACGGATTATTATAAAAATCTTTTCAGATTATATTGTCGCTAATACGCTTCGAACGGCACCTCAAGTAAGTCAATATCTTTTGTGGTTCGGGCCATATCGTGCAGGTACAAAAATCACTTAAACAAAAAATCGCTTAAACAAAAAAACGGCTCGACCGAATTTTATGCAAATCTTTTCAGATCATATTTTGGTTAATACTCTTTGAACGGCACGTCAATTAAGTCGATATCTTTTATAGTTCGCGGGATAAAAATAGTCGCTTAAATAAAAAAACGGCTGGACCGAATTTCATGAAAATCTTTTCAGATCATATTTCGGTTGATACGCTTCGAACACACCTCAACGAAGTCGATGTCAGTTTTGGTTGGCGCGATATCGTGCAGGAAAAAATGACCACATCCGTACGCACATACACACACACACACATACTTCCTCCCAATTTTTTGCTTAAAATGCTCCTGGGACCTTAAAAGATGAAAATACGTTGAAATTTTCGATTTCGATTTTCGGACCGATTACAATAACTTCCTATACTGGGAAGTTAAAAATTGCTTGCTGTGGTGAGATGTATTGGATAGAATTTGTTCATGCCAATGAATTTGAAGTGGGAACAAATTCAAAATTCCTCCAAGATCTTGGTGCTATCCTTCTTTTTGGACGAGAATAACATACTTAGGGTTGGGAGTCGTTATCAGGAAGGTTAATTTGATGTCAAGACGTCGTTTCCAATTATACTACCTAAATCAGCTTACTTTACCAAATTGCTCGGATTCAAGGAGGGGGTCAGGACCCCCCCCCCCCCCCAAAAGCTCGCTGTCTAAACAACGAAATTGGCCCAACTAAAAAAAGAAAAACAAAAAATAACCAAACGAACAAAACCGACCCAACTTTTTGCAGAACAGATAACAGTTTTGTCTATTTTTTTTTCTATAATTAAAATATAATTTTATTTATCAGGTTATTACTGTGGTTATATGGCATACTCAAAACATTCTGAGAATACTTTTCGGAATGACGTGGTTCATGTAACCGTTGACCGGGCTAAACAGCATTCAGAAAGTATTCTGATTTCGGAAGCAAAATTTTCTTTGGTTGGTTGAGAATGGTTTTCAGAAAGAATGCCATGTAACACCTAATGGGAAAGCGAGGTTATTATCATTAAAATTGAAGTACTTTGGTAATAACCTTAATTTAGAGTTCTTGTTACTGTAAAAATGTTATTATCAAAAGTTATTTTAATAGAATCAACAAAAAAGTTTGTAAATTGGTTGTTTCATTAGAAGTTATCCATTTTATCTGAAAATACAAGAAAGACTCATTCTGAGAACCACCATATAACTTCGATTGAAACTACCTAAACTGATGTCGCGATGATTGTGCAACAATGCACAGTGAGCCTCTCTTCTGTCATTGTTGATCTTAGCCAAGTTTTAATGCGGCATAGTATTCAAAAACTTCGTTCGGCAGTGGCTACACTTACAGGTAGTGTGATAAGGATACGTAGCAGTTTATTAATACATGGATAAATATCTTGGTTGCACTCATCACAAAAGAAAAAATTCGAATTGTCGAGTTCACCGCCGTTTTCAACAATTCGATTCTACTTGGCTACTCACAGTTCGAACTATGCAATAATAGTTGAGACGGGAGAATCTAAAAGCTGCTGAAACGCTTCTGCTACTTGACGAACATCTTGAATGTCTCAACGGATCAATGTCTCGTTCCAACGTGTCTGGAGAAAGTATTTCATTAAATTCGGTAGCAATGTTGTCCAATAAAGGAATGAAGATTCCTCTTCTGTAATATTCTTCTGGAGTTTGATTTTTCTAATGATTGTCACGGTGTTTTTGACGCTAAACAGCCCATGACATACCCCTTTCAAATCAGACGCCATCACCGAGCAACTATCCAAATATTTTAGGTCCAAATCGAATTTCTCACACAGATCAATGACGACATGTGCCACTGCCACTTCTGTTAAACGACGCTCCTTTAGTAGTTCTTCGGAACGAATTGCTTGGTATGCATCGCAAAATGTGATGAAATCTTCTCTGATTGCTCTGTTGCATCAGCGTTAGGATAAGCTAAGGTGTTTTGTATGGGAATTGTCAGTCGTCTCATCAAATGCAACAGCACAAAATTTTGCCGCTTTAACTCTCTCCAGACTAGCTTTCTGAATTTCTTCTTTGCAGGCTTCTATAAGTTGATTTTGTGTGGTTTTACTGATGTATGTATGTCGCGATTGAACCCGAGGCTTCCAAATGATGCTGAAGAATAAAATCACCAAATTCAACTCTATAGCGAACAGCGCCCTGAAGTTCTTATCATTTGCCACCAGACTATCTACTTTTCCGTCAGTGTCACGATTATTCATCATCCCTTCATAATGTCCACGTAAAGAAAGATTCTGCTGACATCGATCTCGACTTTCGTTTACTTGTGCGTCCCATTGTTCACACACTTGGTTGACCACTTCAGATGCTGGGTTATGGAAAGTCTGAAGGAAACCTTTTTCAGCTTCTATCACCCTCTGATGATATTGGTTCCGTTTGTGAAAAGAAAGCGTTCCATTTTGTCCAAGTGAATCGTCGAATGCTTTCAGGGTTTCGCTTTCTTGGTTTACTTTTAATTCCATGACCCCCTCCAAAACAAAATTCTAGATCTGCGCCTGACCTAAGGAAAGGTTGTACGCTTCTAGGCTCTTTGAAACTACAGGAGTCGACTTTGCGAGACCTTTCTACGTGAAGATCAGAAATTAGTTCCCAGTTTTGCTCTACGCCGTTTCTTCGCTTGCCGCGGTATTCCGAAAACTATAATCTCCGATAAGAGAGTTTGGCGAGGTCATCGATTCGGAGTCAGTACAGGGATATGCTGCTAACCAAGGAATTTCTTGGAAGTTCATCATCTAGGAATTTCTTGGAAGTTCATCATCGAGGAATTTCTTGGAAGTTCATCATAGTGGTGGGGAGGATGAACGTCTCGTCAAGAGTGTGAAGCATGTATTGAAATCAACTATTGGACGTGCCACTCTTACGGGCGAACAACCGAAGCAGAATTTGCTGTTAACGCTAGACCCATAACCTATATGTCTAACGATCCTTTAGATTTGTCTCCATTAACGCCAATCCATTTCTTGCTAGGAATTTACGTTTAAAATGGAATCTTGTCTTCGATTGACAAATGTATATAGTTTTCAACCGCTAAAGGACGGAAAATATACAAAGATTACAATCAGCTCATTATAGACCTCAACATTTTTCTTCAAATCTAGAAAAGGGGAATGTCGTTCTAGTTGACGACCAAAAGCAACCACGCCTTCTTTGGATGCTAGTTGTCATTGAAGAAACTTATCCCGGAAATGATGGGAAGGTATGTGCGTGTGAGGTGCGCTTTCAAAACGGCTCAAGACTAAGAAGGCCGATTCAACTTTTATATCCCTTGGAAATTTTTGCTTTCCCTTCGCACCGCAGTATAATTTTCCCGAATAGCTGTTCTCGTCACCTGAGTTCCGATTGAAGCAAAATACTTCAATAGAGACCTCGCAACTATGCCAGTATGCCCCAATATTCTTGCACTAAGTGAAACCCAAGTCAGCACAGAGTTCTGCAATGATTTATGAGTTGACCCAAAATTGATGTAGTTGGTGCAACAAGAGTCTTTAAGTGCAATCGTCTTAAAAGGTTTAAAAGAAAGAAGTCTTTTCTTGAACGCAGTGTTACAGTACACACACACACTTGAGGAAGGGCGATCATTATCGTGCGACACGTGGATAAGACCACATACTCTTTATAAAGGTGCGTATCCACCAAGAGTTTTGTCTCCGCACTATCTCCATACATTATCCGCCAAAGTGTCTCCACCAAAATCAATGTTCGGAGATAAAAAATGTGCGGAGATAAAAAGTGCGGAGACTACACGCGCACACCGATATTCCAGTGGATACAAAACGTATCCATTGAAAAATCTTCTGGGTCGGTGCGGAGAACTTCTGCGGGGACTGTGCGCGGATATGTAAATTCAGTGGATACTTGAAAAAAGACTTCGAAAAGTCTTGAAGTAGCTTCTTGAGGCCTATCTTTTGTTTTCCAGTGAATATGGAAAACACGAAATATCTTAGGACAGACAAGGTGATTAATAATAAATAGTAGAAATAGTTTCCGAACGCGGTTTTTTTATGTGGCATAGTCAAGCTCAGGAATTACCCTTTGTACCACTAGACCGTCATGTCGTTCAACTCGTGGTGCAATGTCTACTAGTAATCCATCCATCCAATGGCGCTACAGCCCAAATCGAGCCTTGGCCTCCTCTAGGGCATTTCTCCAAGTTTGACGGTCCCTTGCAGCATGTCTCCAGTTCCGGATGTTGAGCATTGACTCTGCGTCAGCCGTCACAGAGTCTATCCATCTCCTCCTGGGTCTACCTACTGGCCTACTTCCCGAAATTTCTGATGCCATAAGCCGTTTTGGGATGCGATTGTCCTCCATCCTGATCACGTGGCCGGCTAGTCTCAATCTGTTGATTTTTATAAAAGTTGAGAGTTGTGGGTCGTCAAAAATTTCATACAACTCGTTGTTGTATCTTCTTCGCCATATTCCATCCTCTCTGATTGGGCCTATTATGCATCTGAGAATTTTCCTCTCGAACCTGTTGACTCGTTCCTCTATGTCCTGGGTCATAGTCCAAGTCTCGCTACCATAACACAGTACTGGTCGTATTACTGTTTTGTAGAGTGAGAGTTTCGTTTTCCTGTGTACAAATCTTGAGTGCAGGATTTGTTTTTGGGCATAAAAGGCTCTATTAGCCAGTAGTATTCGTCTAGTTATTTCTTCTTTTTCTTCGTTTCTTTTTGTGATAGTAGACCCAAGGTAGACTGTTTTATCGACTACTTCTAGGTTATGTTCGTCGATGGTTATATTTATTCCCATTCTAAATGGTCCTGCTCTGGATTGTTGCATCACCTTCGTTTTTTCTTCGTTACTCTTCAGGCCTATGTCCTTTGCCGCCTCTTTTAATTCAACATAGACTTCTTTTGCTGCCAAAAAGGACCTTCCCACGATGTTTACGTCATCCGCATATCCAAGTAATTGTACCGACTGGGTAGCTATTGATGCACTTCGCTGGACTGACGTTTTCCTTATCACCCATTCTAGGGCCAGGTTGAAAAGCATGGGGGCCAGTCCATCTCCTTGTCTAAGCCCTTGACGTACTTCGAACTCCTCTGTTACCACATTTTGGATCCTTACTTTCGCCAGTGAGCTATTTGTGGCGCATTTGATTAGTTGTACCAACTTTGAGGGGACTCCTATTTCCGATAAGATCTCGTATAGCCTCTCTCTATTTATTGAGTCATATGCCTGTTGAAAGTCGACAAATATCTGGTATACATCTACATTCCTTTCCCAGGTTTTCTCCATAATTTGCCTTAAGGTCAGCAGTTGGTTCGATGTTGACCTGTTTGTTCTAGAACCAGCTTGATATTCTCCTATAAGGCCTTCCGCTATAGGTTCCAGTTTTTGTTTCACAAATATTGTGAAGATTTTGTAGCTGGTGCTGAGGAGTGAGATGCCTCTGTAGTTTTTGCAGTTTAATTTATCTCCTTTCTTGTATATTGGACATATAATCGCTTTCTTCCAGTCCTCCGGTATAACTTCTTCCTCCCAGATGGTGCATATGAGTTCGTGTAATGTTCGTAATAGTTGGGGTCCTCCTTCCTTTAGCAGCTCAGCTGCTATTCCATCGGCGCCAGGCGATTTGTTGCTGTTCTGCCTTTTTACAGCTTCCGGCACCTCATCCAGTGTTGGTGGTTCTATTGAGATGTTATCTTGGGGAATTACAAATGCCTCTGTCTCTGCATTCTCGTTTGATATGGAGATAGGATTCAATAGGTTCTGAAAATACTCTCTTCACCTTTCCTTTATCCTATCAGGATCTGCCAACAAGTTCTCATCTATGTCCTTGCAGATGCCCGTTCTTGGCTGGAACTTATTGGTGATCTGGCGAGTTCCTTTGTACGCTTGTCTAATTCTCCCTTCATTGAAGTCTTCCTGTATCTGTGAGATTTTCCTGTTTAGATATTCCCTCTTCTTCTTTCTGCACGGCTATTTACTAGTAAGCTTGACCTGAAAATAGAAAAAGAATAGGAAAGGTTAAGGGTAGTATGGTGGATGCATAAGTGAGCCTCGCGTTTGCTCTACTGGGTGTTATATGAGTGCATCTATTTTTTAACAGCCGCGTGGGGTGAAGCCGAGGTATTACTGTCTAACAAATTAATATTGGCGAGTTTCACATGGGCCAACCAACAAAAATTGGATGTATTCGTTAATTCCCTTTTGAAATTTGATGAAGAATAGCATGGGTTTTCACAACAGCCAACTTTTCCAACAAACTATACGCTAGAAAGCTATACGCAAGCTGAATTCCGAAATTGTTTTCTTAAAAAGTCATAAGGAAGCTGTGTACCAATTTTCAGTCATTTTGGAATTTTGTCCCCGGACTAAACAGGTGTTTTGGAAAAAAACATGGTTTTTTAACAAAATTCAAAAATTCATAAAAAATAGCAATTAACAAATTTTTACTAGTCTGGCGGGCGTTACATGTTCTTTACATGTTTTTCAGCCAATCTCACTTTATTGTTTTGAGGTATTCGATGGGGCACCTTTTATGTCATGGGAACTTAGACTATAATGTGAAATAATGAATATTCTTTCTCTTATTCCGCGAGTGCTTGTCTTTTCCTTTGTCCTTCATTGCGTTCAAAATGGGGCGCAATATGGCACAGTGCACCGGGCGCAAATCCCCAAGCGCCGGCCCTGATTGTGGGATGTCGAATCCAAAGAATATGAAAATAAATGATTGGGCGTCTTTAACAACTCCTCCTTATCCACAATGATGGACAAAAAGACATTAAATTTTCCGGAGCCAAACAGCCTATGGAAAGAGGAACCAAGGTCCCCTACATATTTGTTTGCTCTTACCTGTTCTGCCAGTGGCCTTTCGGATGAAATTTGTAATTTCGGAATGTGCCTTCCAGCGAAAAATTTTAAATGCGGCATAGCAAACCATTTCGATTTGCACATAGTATCTGCGTAAATAGTATTAATAAATTTTCGTCCTTCAAGCTCATTTTTTTATATCGCCGAACAAATAGCAACTGAAGCGTGGTAATATATCTAGACTTAAATCGGAAAACATAAAACATTGTGCGCACACAAGAATTTTATCATTCAAGGTCATATCCACCTAAAGTCTTGTCTCTACAGAGTGCGCGCACAGTCTTTTAGAACATAGTTTGAGACTTTTCATATGCTTCCTGCAACATTTTAGTGGATACGCAATGAAAACTTTGTCTCCGCACAGTTCGATATTTTTCGTTTTTTGCTCTATTTTTGTGGATTTTTATGTGCGCGCACTGTCTGCAGACCGCTGTGGAAACGCACCTTAACAAGAACTGCTTGAGACCTTGGCTAATTTGATCAACTAAATTATTATTTTTGAAGCTTTGAACCTGAAGTCTATCCTTAACAGATTTAAAATAAATTTAGTATGAATGGACTTTCAAAAGGATATATTTTTGAAATTTTCATCGGAATTTACTAGTTCCTATAAATTCTAAATATATGTATGTATGTGCATGTCGGACGATTAAATCCAGACTAGGGGCTTATCCAAGAAGATAAAAGGTACAAAATACTTCAGCAAAAAGTTAAATTTATATCATATACATCCTTTCCTGGTAATTCTCTAGTCAGTTGAAATTTTACCATTCGATTACAATATCAAAGGCTTTACAGATCTATAAAAACCCTGCACAGAAACTAAATATAGCAGAATTTAACCGAACAAATTAAGATTAATATATTCAATCCCCAAAATCCATTATATTTCATAAATTTCTGTCTAATGCAAAAATTCACGAAAATACCGAAAAATTACATACCTGTATCTGCCATTAAAATGTTCGCGGTAAACTACATCCCCGAAAAAATGGAAAAAATGAAAAAAATAATAAATTCGTATTTGTGAATTTTTATTGGAAAGATATTATTGCCGCACAATTTCCTTCCAATCGTCAAAGATGCGAGGAAGGGGAACTTCTTAAATTGATTTTGGAAAATTCCGGGAAATTGAAATCAATGAAAATTTCTTATCGCAGCAGCAAGAGGAGAGAACCTGACAAAAACAACAGAACCAGAAGATGACAAAAGTCTTTAAGCATGATTCGATATCGTGATTTTCTTAAATAGGACCAACCCAACCGTGACGACATCTCCCAACGAGACGAGAGCAACGAGAGCAATTTTTTATGAACCTGGAGTTTTTCATTTCAGGTTTTTTTTTTGTTTTTTGTTTTTAAATTCATAAAATCAGTTTAACTTTAAGTGAAGTAAGTACAACAACAAAAATAAGGGTCCAGGTATCCACAAGGCAGACGAAAACAATTATTATTGACGTTCCAGTCAAAACACGTAGGAAGAAACCCGCATCAATGCATTGGACAGCGGGATGGTTCTAGACAGCTATGGTAGGGGGTGGTTTTCATAAGGTTAAGAGAATTGTTTTCTTTAAATTCATGGGTTGGTCAAAAATGGCAATTGTTAAAGCACCATGAACGAGGAAGGGAGTCCCAACAACATCTGCTTAAATTGCATACCGATCGATTTGATGTGGTACTAATAGAGAGTGCAACAATGTAATAAAGGTCGTACAGGTAATAAAGTAACGTACCTTCGGATGCAGTACCTCACACATAAAAAAGATGACTTTTATTATAACATTCGTTGGTCATCCAATCAGTAACGATCCTAGATCATTTTCTAGATGGTGCAAGATATCCTGGTTATTGTTTGCCGTGTTTACAGAACCCTATGTTGGGCCCAATTTAGCAAAGTCTAGTTTGGCGGCTTTAAATATCTCCACCCACGGCCAGTGCGACTTAACAATGGTGGCAGCGGTGGGATACGAACCCACTACTTTGAGACTGATGCCTCAAACCTCTTTCGAAGTCCCACAGGAATCTATTTCATCACCTGTTCTTTTTCCTAATCTTTAAAAACGACTTATTCTCAGGCTTCTCAAACCCACTTTACAGCTTCGCTGAAGGCGATACTCTCATTCAAAACAAAACCTACAACACCTCGTCAACTGTGACAGTGGATAGTGCAAACTAATGGCTGCATTAACATTCTAGACGTTCCACTAAGCAGGGACCGTGCGATGAGATGATTATATTCCGAATCACTAAAAATGTAATTGGAATTTCTTAAAAGTTGAAATTTCCTGCTACTATCAACGGGCCTCGTCATTTATTTATTTATTTATTTCGTTTATTCATGAACTGTACATCAAGATTACATAATCTTTTGACGCTGAAAAACGCATGTACATTATAATTACAACACATTAATTAATAAAAAGCGGAACGAGTGAGTAAACTATTAAAAAGTGATAAAAGAAACAAAGCAAAACAAGTAAAAGTTAAGAAGAATGTAGTTGAAGGAATATTACTGGTTATTCAAAAAATTGAAGACGCGTTTCCTGAACACATTTAACGACCCCGCATTTTGTACGTAGTTAGGCAGACTATTCCAAACTTGAAGCGAATGAACAAAAAAAGATCTTTGCCCAACCAAGAAAGAGACTCTTGGCAGTATAAATAACGTTCTTCTAGACGTACGTCCAATTCGGAAATACTCATATAAGTAAGATGGACAGTCGGAATGTAGAAGCTTATAAACAAATGTCAATGCCTTGAGGAGTAGATAATCATCAATTGTGCATCCCAGAAGGGAACAACGATATGGGCTGATGTGATCACATCGGCGAAGACTGTAGACAAACCTTACGCAGTCGTTGAAGGCAACATTAAGCTTACCACGACATGCAGCATCAAGGACAGGAAAGACCAAACTAGCATAAGTAAAGTATGGTAACACTAGAGATTTAATTATCTTTGAGCGCGAGCCTAAGTGTAGGATGGACGCGTATAGCCAGAGACGGCGTAAATTACCATAAACTTTAGATAATGTATGAGAAATATGATCGCAGCAGGTAAGTTGAGAATTCAGATAAACGCCTAGATTAATGACACGCGTTTGATAAGGTAGCCGTGTATTCATAAGAACGATAGGAGGAAAACGGACGGTATCTAATTTACTGCTATATATTGGAATGCAACAGGATTTAGAGGCATTAAGTTGTAGACGGTTGGACACAGACCATTGATAAATACGCTTGAGATCTGCATTTATGTTCGCAATACAGTTCTCAGCCAATCCAAGGGGGCTGTTTAAGTAGATCTTAACATCATCTGCATACATGTGGAGTTTGCAGCTTGTCACGACACTGCTAAGATCATTTATGTACATAGAGAAGAGTAATGGTCCTAGTATGGAGCCCTGTGGAACGCCGCAGGTTATCGGTAAGGGATCCGAAATTGAGTTATGTAACCATACTTTTTGGGAACGATTCTGCAGGTAACTACGGATTAAAGAGGTAGCAGAGGATGTAAACCTCATGTGGGTTGCCAATTTGGTGAATAGGTGCATGTGGTCAAATTTTTCAGCGCAATAGGTCCGTGCTGGCGACTTTTCCGCAAGAACTCGAGCTGCTCGTTGTCTGATTTAATAATCAGCAATGAGCTTGCCTTTCTCACATTACCAACCTGAGCTTCAATCCTTCGCCGCTGTAGTGGGCGAAACCAATTAACATAAGGCGTCAGTTCATGCCCAATGGTGCAGGCGAGCTGATCTAAAATATGCCTCGGCTTGTCGTTGTCGGTGGCAGGAATACCTGTAACGACCACATCTTTGCTTTACAGAGTCTTCAATCTGCTTTTCCTATTCCCTGGCACCTTTTGCCGACCCCGCATATGCAGGAATACATCCACGAACTCCTCTGCGTGGAGTTTCTCGCTCCACACCTAAGGTTCCTCTTTTCTTTATTCTGACCCACCTCCAAAATGATGGCTTGATGGTTGCTGTGCATGTCCACATTGCTCACCCGCCATTGTCGGTTCTTCGCCACTAAATCCCTCACGTAAGTGATGTCGATCACAGAGGTTGTCTCACCCCTTTGGAAGGTGTTTACGCGGTGTTGACTGGCACCACGTTTAATCGCGAGTATACTTCTAGGAGTATGCGCCCTCTTGCATTCGTTTGCCAACTGCTCCATTTCGACAGCCCAAGCTCAACTGCCCCATTTCGATAGCCCAAATCTCTCGCTAATATTATCAAGCAACAACAGGTGTCGGTGGATTACCTTTCCAACATCGACTCGTACTCGTCTAGTATCAGAATTGGCACCGCATAGCAGCTGTAGACGTGTATTCCGCCTACTTTTGCCCGCGTGAAGCCATTCTCTGGGCTTTTATGGTATCTTCCATGACTGCTAACCGCTATCCAGACACCGTTGTTCAGATTTCTATACTGCTATACTTTCTATACTTTCCTCCGACGATTTCCTCCTCAAATACTGTCTGTGCAAGCACACCTTCTGGTTCAGGTTTACCTGTAAGAACCATCTACTATTGAGTTTCTCCCTGTTCATTGGGAACTTGCTACACCTCGTAGAGTGAGTGTCATGTCTCACATTTAACCTAGCCTTGAATAGAACTGTCTTACGCTGTTACCATAAAAACAGCAAATCTCAAAATTGTGCGCATGAGAGTTTCAAGTTCCCACAGGTAAGCAAAGTTAATCTTTTTGGTTAAAAACGCAAGTAATTGGCTAATTTATATTCTCAAGCAAAATTCTACAAGCGCGCTCATTTCCCTTTTTTTATGGTGCGGGCTCTAACCCTCACGTCACATTTCCACAGCTCCTTCCTGCATACGGACCAGTCAATAGATTCGTTGATGAATAACTAAAATTACTGGTATGTGGAACAACCGTCCCCCCAGTCAATATTTCTAAAGTAGTATAACGTCCAAATGTTCATACACAAGGCTCTACATCTTTTCCTGCAGTTCCCTTGAAACTCCTCTTAACCCGTTACGTACCATATCTATCCTTCGAGTCAAGCTTACATTGCACCATTGACTTATACGCAATGAAGTACTGCCAGTACAAAGAGACTAACTCTTAATCTTCACTCCGTCGCATAAAAAAGCAATTTTCTACACTCCTTCGTCAAGGATATTCCCGCAAGATTATTTGTAAAGTAAAACTTCTTAAATCTTAATCAGTTTCGTATCCTTGCTCCACGATTCTTTTTCCCCGCCATGCTAGACTGGAGTTTTATGAATTCCTATTCCAGCTAAATACCTTGACATGCAAGTCTCTGAAGAATCTCAAAGAATGAAGAAAAAAAAAGAGCAAGAATAAAAAAACTCCTATGATCAAAGTCTTTTCCTCAAATAGAGGAGGGATACTAAGAATAGCACTAAAGGTGCACGTATTATTCCATCCTGGAGAGTTTAAAAAGAATTTAGAAGATATTCCCAGGTATCCTCCATTATTCCTTGCGTAGCCCCCGAAACTTTTTCAATGGAAAAGGAAAAAATTAGTAAAAGCTTCGCAAGGACGACGTTGGAGAGTTTCATCGAAGTTTACTAAAAGTATTTCGCTTCTTCAACCTTGGCAAAAAAAAATATATTTTATACAAAAAAATACGTTCCACGTTACATGATACATAGTAGCTGTGAACTTGTACTATAAGTTTATTATAACTATGCACGGGGGCGATTCCTTTGAGACATGATTTTGATTATTAATCAGAAGTTTCATCACGAAAAGAAAGTTTTTGAGGACCTCGAATAGAAATGGATAAGAACTCTCCACCGAAGGTTATAAAAAACCTGTCTCTAAGGATATTCTGATACGAAGGTGTTTTCTTTGTGCCAGCGTTTTCCATCATTTTGCGTTCTTTTTGCTGGTGTGATTGAGTGACAGGACGTGGGAGGAGGCAAGGTCAGAAAATAAAATCTGGATTCATATAGTGGAGTGCCTAGGTGTTTTTCTGTTCCATCCTTTGTTTGCCATTGTTTTTGCCACTGTTTACAGACCTTGAACTGCTTTCTTCATCTTGTAGCTGATTGGCAGTCTCGATAGCGTAGTGTAGTACTAGTAGTGCCAATGTCTTTCTCCAAAGAGTTTAAGGACGTGGTTTTGCATCCTATCTTACTAGGATAGAATAGTTGACCCTAGGACAGTTGACCCTAGACAGGGTAGGGGTAGTTGATATTAAAACTCAGCCTAGTTAAGCGCGTTATGTTCGAGGCGGGCTAAATGTAGGACATTGCAGCCCGGGCTACTGGTTAAAGACCGAATTAATGTCAGGCAGAGGCATTGACCAGCGATTTGTAATATATGGCCATACATCACTTGATGTTACCGCCTTCGATATTAATAAATAGATCAGCTGTTAGTTCTAAGCTATTCACTAAAACAATTGCATTGATCTTAAATCGGCCCAAATCACCATAATTGCCCTTGTCTCATTTTTCTATGAGAGGAAGCAGAGTTTCGACAAGAGTACTGACTAGACCAATTCTGAAATAAGACCCCACATTTCCAAAATGAATTAATTCAAAGTAGCTGCAAGGTACATTTCAAAAAGAGAGATAGTCCTGCCGTTACAACCGAAGGTCTACAAGCCTGACTGGCGAGGGGGTGTGGGCCCGAAAAAAAACGGAGGATTAGTGATGTATCCCCACTGGTATTATTGAACGTGTGGCTCGACCCATGACCCTGAGAATATGGGTTTCTTGCTCTATACTCTGAGCTAGCTGGGCTCAATCTGAGAAGTTCTGCAAATAATTGAACGGGAAATAGAGGAGAGAAAACCAAAGATAAGCTTTAGAAACAGGTGATTCACAACAGATTCTAAACTGGTCCTCCGCGTTTCCTCGTCGGTGGCTGGTTACTCTCCCGGTGGACTGCGTTGAAGAGCAAGGATGGGGCCGAAGACAATACCATATGTCCTTTTAAGCGTCCTTTACAGTCTCAACTTACCCACTCAAAACACATCTTCTGCCGATTCATCTGATAGAATCTTCAAGCTGGTGACATATCCAAGCGTACATGCGTTGCTTTCAGTTCAATGGCACCACATTCCAAATCGAGCTTTGGCCTCCTTCAAATGCGTTGCATTCGGTGACAGATAATATAGAAGTGTGTGTATTTAAATGCGACCTGACGGAATATTCCGTGAATCGAAGCTTGCAACGCAAATGTCGGACAACTTTGAACTTTTTCTACATTGCCGCATTCGACATAGCACACACAAGCATACACATTTCGTTACTTATATTTTTGGGTTATGTGTGAAAGCCGGGACGGAAATCAACCAACGAGGTATACCATCCGCCAGGGAAGCAGCTTCAGCGGAGCACGAAACCCTATTATTAACCGGTGAAGCCGGCGAGATACCTTCTGAGGGCTACTCACGGACTGCTTGCCCTTGCTAAGGTCTGGCTCTGGGTCTTGTTCTTGCAGCACAATTAGTCTTGTTCTTGTTCTTGCAAGCATAATTAAGGCTTTTTCTTGTTCTTGGTCTTGCTAAATGTGCAAGAACAAAACAAGACTGCAAAAACAATACCATTTTTGCTCATCACTAGGCCCAGTTGCTGACCTAGAAGGTTCTGAAAAATACCTAATCTCCGGGCAGAAAATCGACCACACGGCTACGCAAGTTGTACAAATGCAAGTTCTCATGCCGAGTGCGAGCGACGGCTTAATTTAGCCCGACCTATTCACGAAGCAATTGCAGACGGTATATCAAGGGCAAAAAGGCAAATAGGCTCCAGGACTGAATATGCTGATCCGTGTAAGATCATATGACTACCAAAAAGAGTCTGATATGTGGACGTTCAGAGTGGGCAGTTCCATGGATGAAAAATATCCATCCCACTCAATTCAGATACGCCCTGATGCCCTATAGGAAAGATCTATTCACCCGCTCGGAAGTGTTTGGGTGAGGTGAATATACGGCGGCACGAACATGTCGCACCCCATATTCATAAAACTACTTGGCTAACTGTTTGGAGGTGAATTGCCGCCTATTGTCGGAGAAGATAGTTTCAGGGTCTCCAAAGGTACACCGTTTACTTGACGGAGGTGGACACTGGCTGGAGAAATACAAGCTTGCTGTAGGCGTCCAAGACGATGAGCATGGTCGAGTGCCCTTTTTTCGACCGGAATAAGGACACAGGAAGTCTACGTATACAAATTGGAACGATCTAGACCCGTCCATGGGATTTCCTATAGATGGTCGAAGGACTGTATTGGGAGCTTTCGTGGACTTGCAAATGTAACACTGTGACACAAACTCTCGAACCTGCTTGGCCATTCCCGGCCAAATATATCTACCCGGTAGATGTGACATGGTTTTCTCCACACCGCCATGCGAGGTTTGTGGGGCGAGTGAGCAGACTTGACTAGAGGAGCGATTAATTCTGGTAGAACCCATAACTTTCACGTTAGTTTATCAGAAACAGGGTCTTTACGCGGGGATGTACGACGGAATACATAGCAATCCGCGACGTGCAAATCTGGTAACTGCTGTGAGGCTTGCAGGTTCTGTTCCCCCCGTTGTAGATAATCTGGGGATTTGAAGAACAAGGAATCTAAGTCCACCTCTCGATAAAGGGATAGATGGTCGACGTAATCAATGCACGACAAAGCACCAGGAACCACATTTTGGCTACCCCTGCGGTGTTCCATTTTGAAATCGAACCCCTGAAGCTTTAAGCTCCACCTTGCCAATCTGCCGCTGAGCTCGTTTTGGCCCATGAGCCACTTCAAGCTAGCATGATCAGTAGTGATCGTGAAAGCTTGATCCTCCACATTAGTACTAATCTTAACACATGTGTTAATCGCATTTAATTGATAAAACAATATAATATTACATGTGTCGCGAGTGTGCGCTAGTGTCGCAGTCACGCTGACTTCGTCTCGCGAATATTATTAGTTATTGAAACGATAAATTATCACAAATTGTATATAGGCTCGAAAAACAAAAATAGTAAATAAATCAACTTAATTCTGGTCTCGAGAAGAAATATCCAACTTTCTTCTCTCGGAGGAAGCAGATGATACCTGGAAAGTTTGGACAGGGCGACATTACCTCAAACTTGTTCAACGGTGCAGAGTTCCAGCTAAATTTTTGGCATTTTCACGTAACGGAGAGAGTCTGTGTTCCCATTGCTCTCTCCTTATTTCAATAACTCGCTGACCTCCTGCCTTGTTTTTATTTTTTTGTTTTTATTGTAGAGGCTCTCTTATTAACATTCAAGAAAACAAAGAAAACAGATCCAAAAATTATAAACCGCTATGTGTCGATCTCTCCTATTTCAAAGCAATAAGGATTGCTATCGTTGTTATCAGACAGTTCTAAATAAATCTCTGACCAGAACAGACGTGTTATTTCTAGTCCTCTTTTTGCTTCGCTTCCTTCCGTTATCCCCCATAGAATTTCAGAAGTGCGATAGAACTCAACATCAAATTTATTTGAAAAAAAAAAAAAAAAAAAAAAAACATTAAAATAAAGTAAAATTTTATTAAAACCGTGATCGCGAATTTAATAGGAAAAATCGTTTGAGTTTTCGGAAACTTTAGTGTTTAATCAAATCGTGTATATTAATCATATGGGATCCACGAGTCACGAGTGATTAAATAGTGAAAAGATAATCAGGTGTGATTTTTAGTGCAATATTAAAAACGATCATAGGTGATCGTGTAAATTAAAGTTTTAATATTTTGCTTAATTTGGATTAATTTTATACATGGCGACACGTGCCATCAGATTTGCAGAAAACGCGACGGCGTTATTGTTAAAAGAAAAATTGGGACAGTTAGGACTTCCCACAACGGGGACGAAAGGAAGCTTAAAAGCACGTCTTTTAGATGAAATTAACAATTTCACAACTGAAGAATTGGAGCAAATCTTTCCCAAAAATATCCTTGAAAATCAGTCTGACCACGAGGAAAATGTAGATGGTGGAGAAACTTCAGATAATTTTACAAGGGACGTTGAAAACCAACAAATTGACAGCGAATTACAAAGTTTGCGCCAAAAATTAGAGAAAAAGCGCGAAATTGCGGAATTAAAAAGAAGGATCGCAGGATTAGGAGAAGATGAAAACATTTCATCGCGGCCAATTTTCAACTTCCGTGACGTGGAAGAATCGCTTCCCCAATTCAGTGGTGATGACGATTATTGCATCTCAAAATGGCTGCGAAATTTCCAAGAGTCAGCTGAAATCCTACAATGGGATTCCAGAACATGTTTTATATATGCCAAACGGTTATTGGCTGGCACCGCTAAACTTCTCCTGCGTTCAATTTCCGTTAAGTCATGGTGCGAGCTTAAAGAAGCATTATTAAAAGAATTTTGTAGGAAGTCCACTAGTGCTGAAATCCACAATAAACTTAGGAAAAAAAAATAAGGACGAAACTTTTCAGCGATATGTACTAGTCATGCACGAAATATCCTCATTGTCTTCAATAGAAGAAATTGACTTAATGCAGTACATAATTGATGGAATTCCGGATTCTGAGGTAAACAAAATGCTTTTATATGGTGCTAGCTCATTGGAAGAATTGAAAGTAGCATTGAAGAGGTACGAAAAAATTAAATCATCACAAGCTTCAAATTTTTTACGTTACCGTCAACTGGATAATAAAACTGAGCAACAAATACGAGGGAAAGTTAAATGCTTTAATTGCAACGAGGCTGGACACGTGAACAGTAAATGTTCTAAACCGAAAAGAACAAAAGGTGCTTGTTTTAAATGCGGCAAGTTGGGACATAGTGCGCAAGAATGTAACATAACAAAATCCGTTATGACTATAGAGGAATCCGTCGCATCAGATGTGATTGCAGCTGAAACCAACCTACAACGGGAAAATGTTAAGTATACTTATCCTGTTACTAATGAGTTTGAATTCTTTATTAGGTACTCATTGAATAAAGATGAAAGCAATACTTGGGACTACTCATGCGTTTTGATGACTTTACTGGACTCGGGAAGCCCGATTAGTTTCATAAAAGAGAAATACCTACCACCACTAGTAATCAGTACAAGTAATCAAAATGATGTCAACTTTTACGGCATAAATAAAAGTTTATTGGAAATAGTTGGTAAAACCAATCTTAAGGTTAGTTTTAAAAATAAGGATATTACTTTAGATTTTTTGGTTGTGTTATGTGCACACAGCACATTCTATGTATCATAAACATCCGCTCCACATATAATACATTCTACGTATCATAAACATCCGCTCCACATATATTTTCTTCGTCATCAAAACTTAGCATCGCACCATATCGAATTTCATAATTTCATCAGAATTAGAGATAAGATTCTTAGACTTAAGATTTAGCTTACTTTGATAATAAAGTTCTTAAGACTTAGATTTTATCCGTTCATTCATTACCAGTTTGAACCCCTTACTAGAAACACGCGAATATTGTTCGGATTTGAATTAAGTTTTTCTTTAAAATCTTTTATAGTTAGTTAAAAGTTTAAATATCATTAAAGGCAGGAACACACCGAGCGCGGTGGCGGTGACGGTGGCGGTGGCGGTGCGGTGGTAATGCGGTGGCGATCTGACCAACGCACACTAGGTTTGCGGTGGTACTGGCGTTCAGTAGTAGTTGGATAGTAGTGAAGTAAAAATGTATGAGAGTAATTCACACAAGTTTTCGAGTGGGGTTTTCTACCGTTAGTAAAATTGTTAAAGAAGTTTGTGAAGCGATATGGAAGCGGTTGCAACCAATCTACATGCCAGAACCTACAACGGAAATCTGGGAACAAGCAATTTTAGGTTTCAATGAAAAATGGCGCTTTCCAAACTGCCTTGGTAGTATTGATGGGAAACACGTAACTATTAAATGCCCAAATAATAGTGGTTCTAACTACTTCTGATACTTAAAAAAGTTTTCGATTGTACTTATGGCTATAGCTGGTCCTGATTACAAATTTATCTGTGTTGATGTGGGTGCATATGGGAAAAATAGTGATGGAGGCATTTTTGATTTTTGATTTACTTGAAAAAAAATCATAACAGCAGTACGTACATTTATTAGAAAATGCGGAGCCTGGTGCAAACGTTTTTGAAAATTTGCGTCCAAATAGTTGTAGAGCAGTAAATTTTGCATTTAACTTGCGTGAAAGATTTGTTCAATACTTTAATCAAGAATAAATAAACGAACGCTTTTATGTACTATACGTATTTTTCTAATTTATATATAATTATTTCCTAATTCCCCATACTACTAAATTAAACTCATATATTAGTGCTCACCATTTTCCTGCACAATTATGGCAATTTCCTTCCACTTCTCATTTTTTTTCTTATATTTTTATATTGTATATGACTTAAATCATATAAAATACGATGCAGTTTAATATTTTCAATTAAAACTTCAATTTTTTCACATTCCATTTCTGCGAAAATTCTCACGCGGTGGCGGTCAAATACAACATGCGGAATCTGACCGCCACCGCGCCAACTGAACGCTGCATTTGTCAAAAGTTTTCGTACCTGACCGCAGTTGGTGTGAACGGCGCAATTGTTTTTAATATGTTACAACTGACCGCCATCGCACCGCCATCGCTCCGCCACCGCCACCGCGCTCGGTGTGTTCCTGCCTTAATAAAGTGAATTTATCGTAATAAAGATTTATTATTTTAAAACCGTATAATTTAGTGCGGATAATTGCCCACAACATTAAGTGAAATTTCAAAGGATAGAAGTTGCACTTAACAACTGGTGTCAGAAGTCAAATAAATATTGGAGGATCTACCTTACCTTAGAAGAAGATGAAAATAACACATTTAATACTGTGAGTAATTGTTTTGCGATATCCTAAAATCTTTTTCCCAAACTTTCCCAAGAAATTTTGTGTGATTTAAAATACATTTATATTATATAATAATTAATTATAATAATAATTCCGAAAGAAAATAAATAAAATAAATTATACTTTTTATTGAAATTGTGTGATATGATCGGAGAATTCATTCAAATTTAAGTGAAAATTATAAATCAAAGTGAAAGTGCTTTTAACTAATTGAATAATTTTTGCCTTGCATTCTTACGCATTCTTTAAAATTCTCGCGTACACCCACACTATATATAAATAATTTTGCAAAACAAATCATTCCAAAATGGATGAACCAATGCAGCCAAATCAAGAAGCTGAAGTTGAAGATATTGAAACTATTAATTTAGATGACGGTCTTCCCATTACATTTTTAATCCGATTTATAAAACCTTTCGACGGATCACGTGATGAATTATGTGCTTTTATTGCAGACTGCAACAAAGCATTTGCTTTGGCCACTACAAATCAAAAATATATTCTTTTAGACTATATTATCATGCAAATCTCAGGAAAAGCTAAAGCAGCTTGCATAAATCGTACTTTTCAAACCTGGGACGAGTTGAAAAACTTTCTCAAAACTATGTACCAGGATCGTAAACATTACTCTCAATTGCTCTGCGAGCTCACTAATCTAAAACAAAACAATAACGAATCGGTGACTCAGTTTGTCTTTCGAGTTGAAACTTGTCTGAAAAGGACTATCAATGCTACTCAACAGCAAAATCCAAGTGAAACGTCACTCGAAGGAAGATTAGAATTATTAAGCGAAATTGCACTCAATCGTTTTATATACTTTTCACTATCGCATATAAGTAACGTACTTCGCGTTCGAGAATTAAAAACTCTAAACGAAGCTATTTCAATTGCAATCGCTGAAGAACAGGTGCAAAACATGTACCATTCAAGAAATAATTTTAGCAACAACTTTCATAATCCAAGAAACAATTTTAGCAAAAACTTTTATAACATGAAAACTCCTCACAAACTCGGTAATTCAGTAAGGGTCATTCAAACTGGTAATCGCACAACTCAAGATCCTTCTAACCACACAACACAACATTCTAATCACGAGCCTGAAAAGCATCAACAAATTAAAGTCTGTAATTACTGCAAATCTAAAGGCCATTTAATTACAGAATGTAGAAAACGACAATATAATAATAGTCGTAAAAAACAATACTTTCATAACTCAAAAAACATGAGTCCGAAACCAGCAGAGGTTGCCCTGGTGGAAAATTCTCTTTAAATAATGGTAACCAATACAAAGTTGTTCTTTTTACTGAAAAAACTTCATCTTATATTTCTATATCCTGCACTGAATCAAAAACATTAAACCTCAAACTCCTTATCGATACAGGAGCTAACGTATCTGTCATTAAAGCGAATTCTCTTGCTCGACAAACGGCAATAAATAAAAATTGGCAAATCAATATAAAAGGCATTAGCCCTAGTCATTCAATAAAAACTATTGGATGTATCGACTTAAATTTAAATTTCAACATAAATGCATCTTTTAAACACTGTTTCCACGCTATCAGCGAAAATTCCAATATTCCGTTTGATGGAATATTAGGAAACGATTTCCTTAAACCAAACAAAGCCATCGTTGATTATGAAACCGATGCTCTAAGAATAAAGAATAATTCAGTTCCGATCATGTGCAATCCTTATCATAATCAATTCTCTTATCATAATGTACAACTCCTAGAACCTAGAACTGAAACTTTAATTGAAGTAGAGGTTCTGAATCCTTCTATAAAGGAAGGAACTATTCCAGACACTTCCATAGGAAAAGGTATTTATCTTTGTAGGGCTTTCACTAAAGTCAATTCTAATTCAAAAGCTCTTGCCACTATTTTAAATACAACGGAAGAAAAATTTAAATTAAATCAAATCAAATTAAAACTAGAACCTATTCCAATCGAATTCAGCAGTCTCAATCCAACAAAAGCTGATAAGAATCAAACACTAATTCCCAATTCAAATTCTAGTTCTATAGATTCAAAATCTATATTTATTACTAATTCACAAACTTTTCCTCTTATTTCAAAGGAATCAAGAATAAATGAACTCATGCAAAATCTTCGAATCTCTCATTTAAATTCCGAAGAAAAGGAATCACTCTTGAACGTATGTAAAGAATTCAACGACATATTTTATTTGAAGGGAGACATCCTCTCTTCAACTTCTACTATAAAACATGAAATCATTACTAATAATTCTGCACCAATCGCTGCGAAAACTTATCGCTATCCTCAAATTCATAAAGAGGAAGTAAACTCTCAAATATCTAAAATGCTTAATCAAGGAATCATTAAACCCTCTGTATCACCTTGGTCAGCTCCCCTATGGGTGGTAAAAAAGAAATTGGACGCATCCGGGAAACAGAAATGGCGCGTCGTAGTTGACTACAGAAAGCTCAACGAAGTAACAGTTGGAGACGCATATCCGCTCCCCAACATCTCTGATATTCTTGATCAATTAAGTCATTCTGCATACTTCACTACACTGGATTTAGCTTCAGGCTTCCATCAGATTGAGATGAAGCCAGAAGATTGTCACAAAACTGCATTTTCTGCTCCTACTGGGCACTTCGAATTCGTTCGAATGCCATTTGGACTAAAAAACGCACCCGCTAGGTTCCAGAGACTTATGGATGCTGTTTTAACAGGTCTCCAAGGCCTTCATTGTTTTGTATATCTTGACGATATAGTCATTTACGCTCCCAATATTCAAGTTCACGAAACAAAATTAAAGGATGTTTTCAAAAGAATTCGGTCACATAACTTAAAATTACAACCGGACAAGTGTGAGTTTATGCGCACTGAAGTTGCTTATTTGGGTCACATTATTACTAGTCAAGGAGTAAAACCAAATCCAGATAAAATCCAGGTTATATTGAAATACCCTAATCCACGTAACCCAAAAGAAATTAAATCCTTTTTAGGTCTTGTCGGTTATTATCGACGTTTCATTGAAAATTTTTCTTTAATCACAAAACCCTTAACAAATCTTCTCAAGAAAAATATACCATTCGTATGGAAAGAAGAACAAGAAGAATCTTTTAACACTTTAAAACAAAAACTCATTTCTGAACCGATACTGCAATATCCAGACTTCTCCAAAGAATTTATCCTTACGACCGACGCATCGAGCTTTGCGATCGGAGCCGTTCTAAGTCAGGGTATCGTTGGTTCTGACCTACCAATAGCCTTTGCTAGTAGAACGCTTAATAGAGCCGAATCAAACTATAGTACTACTGAGCGAGAACTATTAGCCGTTGTTTGGGCTACTAACCATTTTAGACCGTATCTATACGGCCGACACTTCAAAATCATTACTGATCATAGACCATTAAATTGGCTTTTCAACATCAAGGACCCTGGTTCGAAATTAGTCAGATGGAGACTAAAATTAGAAGAATACGATTATGAGGTTATGTATAAACCAGGCCGCGTAAATACTAATGCTGATTGTCTTTCTCGTATTCCACAAGAAAACGAAGTTATTATTTCATACATCGAAACCAAAGAAACTTTTAATGATTACGTAAAATTTTACTATAATTCTTTAACTCCAAAAATATACGATTTTAGCGAGACTAACGAACATATATTAAATTCTAAAGACACTATAGCGTATATAACAGCTATAGACCTCAGTGATGAAAATAAATATACTGATGAAATATTATCCAAATCCACTGATTTCGAAGTAATTAGAAATATGCCTCATGAGCTTTATTCCAATTACAAAACCAAGAATAATAATCAACAAACTTACTATCACTGCTTTCTTAAACAAAACTTTTATGACAAACCCTTATATGCTGACTTTTTCTATACCATGCAAAATCTACGCATTCAATTAGAAAAGGATAATGTAAAATCCATCTCAATTGCTAACCCTGTGGATGATTTCAATCAATTTAACTATCAAAAATGCAAAGACATAATACTGTTTGTATTTAGAAATTCTAAAATAAAAATAACGATCCATAAAAATGTTATCGTTCACCCACCAAAAGAACAAATTCCGTTAATTTTGAAAGAATATCACGACTCTCCAATCTCTGGTCATTGTGGATTTCACAGAATGATGAAACGTATCCGACGGAATTACAAATGGTCTAAGATGCGAAGTGACATAAAACTACATATCAAACAATGTGTTTCATGTCAAACAAATAAAACTCTCCGCAAAACTTATAAAGCACCTATGGAGATTACAAGCACAAGCAATCAACCATTCGAAAAATTAGCTCTAGATATTGTAGGACCCCTTCCATTATCTGAAAATGGATTTAAATATATCCTCACAATGCAAGACGATCTAACCAAATTTTCATATGCTATACCATTAGCCAACCACTGTGCCGAATCCGTAGCCAATAGTCTTGTAAATTTCATAACTATGTTTGGAATTCCTAAAAATATTCTTACGGATCAAGGCTCAGATTTCACATCAGATCTTATTAAAAATCTCACTAAATTATTTCAAATAAAGCATTACTTCACTACTGCATATCATCCTCAATCAAATGGAGCGCTAGAACGATCTCATTCCACTCTCAAAGACTATTTGAAACATTACATAAATGACAAACAAACCGATTGGGATAAATATATTCCACTCGCGATGTTCTCTTATAACACACATGTACATGCTTCTACTAAATTTACTCCTTACGAGCTTTTGTTCGGACATAAACCAATTTTACCTACTTCTATCACTTCAACCCCAGAATTCAAATACACTTACGAATCTTACCATGACCAACTAAAATACAGACTAAACCGAAGTCATCAAATAGCAAGAGATAATTTACTCGACGCTAAACAAAGATCAAAGATCAACCACGATCGAAACATCAATACTCATAACTTTAAAGTAAATGATTACGTTTATTTGGAAGATAGCCAAACAAAAGTAGGACTATCAAAAAAGCTTTCCCCAAACTTTAAAGGACCTTATAAAATAATTAAACTTCATAATAATCAAAATATCACTATTCAATGTAAAGGCAAACAAACTACGGTTCATAAAAATCGTTTAAAACTCGCCTATCTCGTTACAGGTGCCTCATTTCCCTAATTAAAGCGGAACACTTCAAAATAGAGCCCGTAATTAAAGGCAGTGGACTTTTCTACGAACATTTGGGACACGTGAGACTTTACTCTGATTTCTGGCAAATCATTACATATACAAACATATCCTTTTATAATAAGAAACTCTCTTTAATCGAAAACATTTATGAAAAATCACTTCATCTATGCCGCGGTAATGCACTAAAAACATACGCTTTCCATTGCGCGCAAACTCTTGATTTCTTATCTATACAAATACCCAAACTCCGCCAAAAGGAAGAAACCCTTGCACATTTAATCAATCATCGTAGAAACAAGCGCGGACTTTTCAATGCCGGAAGCTATGCATTAAACTGGTTATTCGGAACCCCTGATGTCGACGATGCGCAGTATTATAACGATGCCATTAAGAAAGTAGAAGAAGACGACAAGAATGTTCAAAATCTCATGAAAGAACAGATTCAGGTGGTTAAAAGCACTATTTCTAATTTTAACGAATCAATTAACTCTCTTAAAGAGAATGAAAGGATCTTTAATGAAAACATAAATACAATTAATAAATTCATAAATAATACTATTCACTCTGAAACTATTTTAGAGGGATCACTTGTTGTTACTGATCATATGAATAAATTAACTTATCTTGTAAACGAAATGAATGAACAATTTGATCAATTAATTAATGCTATTCTATTTGCAAAAACTAATATATTGCATCCTGTCATTATTACCCCTAAACAACTCATAGACGTATTAAATAATAATATTAAATTACTTTCAGATGGAAAGAACTTTCCATTAGCTTTAGAATATAATAATGCTTATAAGTTGCTAGATTTATCTAGATTAAGAGTATATTACCAAAATGATAGATTAGTTTTTATAATTCAAACCCCACTAATTAAAAATAATATATTTAATGTTTATAAATTATTTCCACTACCAATTCCACAAGACTCCTATGTTTATGCCTTTATAGACCCTTTATATCCTTCTATCGCAATTTCAATTAATAAGTTACAGTACGTGAACCTGCGAGATTTCACGCAATGCCAAAATATAGCTGAAGATGACATGATCTGCGAAACTCACGAAATCTACTCAACACTGGAGAAACCTACATGCGAAACTACACTTTTAACATCAATTAAAAATAAAATTCCTGAAGATTGTAAAACTCACATGGTGAAAGGAAACATCGAAGTATGGCACCCTTTAAAATATAATCAATGGATTTTCGTTTTAAGCAGTCCCGATAGACTTACAATAGACTGCCCTGAAGTAGAAGTATTCGACAAGATCATCCAAAATACTGGAATCTTAACCCTTGAAGACGGATGTAGGGCATATTCAAAACTCAACCAACTAATTGCTGGCAGGAAAATAACGATAAACTATCACAACATCATTCCTGAAATCAACATACTCGAAGATGATTGCTGTCAAAAGGAGAACTCTACCAATTCCAAGAATAACTTGTATCTCTCTCCGATCCATCTTACCAACGTTCGATTAGACGACCTCAAGCAAGCTTCACATAGGTTAGACATCCTTGATGATCACATTGATGACCTTCTAAATAAACCACACATCATAAGGCATCAGTACTGGTACGTCCTAGCGATAAAGGTTATAGCAATGTTCATGGGAATATTCATCCTTCACAAACTCTTCTCTTATATTGGATTATATACATGTATAAAATTATTATGTTGCACGAAACGTGATCAACCTAGGAGATC
The DNA here is from genome assembly GCA_949987705.1 of Thereva unica. NCBI lineage: Eukaryota > Metazoa > Arthropoda > Insecta > Diptera > Therevidae > Thereva > Thereva unica. The sequence goes on along the minus strand of OX465285.1, from coordinate 24,098,130 downwards.
ATCAGGCTGCCTGGTTGCTGTTTATAATCATTGTTTTAATTCCGGAGATAAAAGCGTTACATCTACTCCAACAACCCGATCTTCTGCAGAGGATAGGAACGTCTCACCTTTGGTAATACATGAACGACATAGTGAACAAATCGAGCTACCCTTGCGGCAAATACCAAGGATTCAAAGGATAAATAGCAGGCGATCTCTAAATTCTTCAAGAACCGATGTTACCTATGGATTTTCTACTTCGGATTAGTTCCTAATCCTACGACTAAGGGGGGAGGTGTTATGTGCACACAGCACATTCTATGTATCATAAACATCCGCTCCACATATAATACATTCTACGTATCATAAACATCCGCTCCACATATATTTTCTTCGTCATCAAAACTTAGCATCGCACCATATCGAATTTCATAATTTCATCAGAATTAGAGATAAGATTCTTAGACTTAAGATTTAGCTTACTTTGATAATAAAGTTCTTAAGACTTAGATTTTATCCGTTCATTCATTACCAGTTTGAACCCCTTACTAGAAACACGCGAATATTGTTCGGATTTGAATTAAGTTTTTCTTTAAAATCTTTTATAGTTAGTTAAAAGTTTAAATATCATTAATAAAGTGAATTTATCGTAATAAAGATTTATTATTTTAAAACCGTATAATTTAGTGCGGATAATTGCCCACAACATTAAGTGAAATTTCAAAGGATAGAAGTTGCACTTAACAGTTGTGAAAGATGAAACTATGTATCATTCCGTAATTTTAGGTCGGGATTTTTTAGAAAAAAGTAATTTAGGTTTACGGAGTAAAAATGAAAATACGAGAATAGAAAAAGATATTTGTGTAAGTCGTAGCCATGTTCCATCTGAGAGTGATTGTTCGGAATTTAATTTTGAAAGACAAATTTTAAATATTGATGTGTGTGAAAAGTATAATAATATAAATATTAATAAAACGTTGCCTCACGGAATTAAAAGTAAAGTTTTCGACATTATAACAGACGCTTCGAGTATGCGAATAAAAGCGGTTAACTCGGATAAAAAATTTGAAATGAAAATAACTTTAGTTAAAGACGAACCATTCTATTGCACACCCCGTAGGTTACCGTATTCACATCGTATTGAGCTCCAAAAAATTATTGACGATTTGTTAAAAAGAAATATAATACGTGAAAGTTGTTCCCCTTATGCGTCACCAATTGTGTTAGTGCAGAAGAAAAATCGTGAAATCCGTTTATGTGTCGACTATCGGGAATTAAATAAACACACAGTAAGAGATAATTACCCTTTACCGGTTATTGAGGACTTGTTAGACCGTCTCCGGGGGAAAAAGTATTTTTCAGTCCTTGACCTTCGTAGCGGCTTCCACCATGTTGACATTGCACCAGACTCGGTGAAGTATACGTCTTTCATTACACCTATTGGCCAATTCGAGTATGTAAAAATGCCCTTCGGTTTGAAAAACGCGCCTCCTGTTTTTCAAAGATTTATAAACAAAAAACTTTTAGCGAAATATCGTGGGCCTTACGAAGTTTATGAAGTATTAGACAAAGATAGATATATGATTAAAGACGTTGACGGGTTACAACTAAAGGCCGGGACACACATATCCGCACCGCGTCCGCACCGCATCCGCACCGTGTGTCGGACGACACACGGAGAGAAAGTAAACAAGTAAAATTTTACCAGTCAGTCCCCACATTTCCGTGTCCGCACCGAGTCAAATTACGTGAGTTTTGTTTTTGCCCGGACACGGTGCGGATGCGGTGCGGACACGGTGCGGATATGTGTGTCCCGGCTTTAACGCGTTTACCGTATGATGGAGTCAGTTCGCCGGCTAATATGAAGCCATATATTTTATGTGTCTCAGAGGTTTGAACATGGTTTCGACAGAAAAGTCTTAACGTATAGTTGTTATATTACTGTAAGCTAGTATGTTATATAAATATGTTGTAATGTCAATACACGAATTTTGCAAATAGGAACTTATGTGTCATTTTCAGGCATTTCCAAACATATTAAAAAAAAGTAAGATGTACTCACATCTCTATGAAATGTATCCATATTTAATTTATTAGTTTCAATCGTATTATGAAAGAAAATGTTGTTCTCTTAAAGTCTAGTCGATTTTGATACAAAAAAAAACGAATTTGTAATATAATTGTATGAGTAATTATTGTAAATTATTTTTAATATATTAGATTCATATGTACGTAATAGAATCGATGATATTTAACGTATTGTATATGAACAATTTTATAAAGGGAGATCGATATACATTGGTTTAATCGAGTCGATTAAATATCAGGATAGCCGAGCTGTAGAGGCTCTCTTATTAACATTCAAGAAAACAAAGAAAACAGATCCAAAAATTATAAACCGCTATGTGTCGATCTCTCCTATTTCAAAGCAATAAGGATTGCTATCGTTGTTATCAGACAGTTCTAAATAAATCTCTGACCAGAACAGACGTGTTATTTCTAGTCCTCTTTTTGCTTCGCTTCCTTCCGTTATCCCCCATATTATTCTAGTTGGAGCCCGGTTATATGCGCTGTTACAATGAGTTCTACCAAGAAAGACACATTTCAACCTGTGTCACCCGTCTCGCTGACTCCTGAGGCGAACCGCACCCGTAAAGCAACAACTGATAAAGCAGCCCCGATTAACCGTGAAGTATTCCAGTTCGGCCTGAATCAACTCCTAGAGAAAATCAACACTTCTTTCAAGAACGAATTGCAGAGCGCAATTCAACCGCTCGAAGCTGAGATCGCTGACATCAAGGTGAATGTGGATGCCTTTGGGAAACGCATCACTGCCCTCGAGTCCAGGCAGGGTGCTGTAGTGGGAACTTCGTCGCTGCAACAAATCTCAGTTGCATGCGACGAGCTCCGTGAACGCTGCCGTCGCGCCGCCAATGTCATCTTGGTTGGCATTGCTGAGATCGCCGAGAGCAGGGATGAACTCGTCGGCGTTAACACTCTTCTCTCGTCGCTAGGCCTAAAAATCGAAGCGAAACAAGCTATCCGCTTGGGTAGCAAACGTGATAATCGCGCGCGACCTTTGAAACTCGTGTTTGAATCCGAACGTGAGGTGTTTCTTATTTTCAAAAACAAGCGTCTCTTCTCAAACAAAAACTTAATTGTCAAGAATGATCAAACGCCGCGCGAACGTGAATATCTCGCCGAATTGCGCGGTGAGTTGCAACGCCGCATTGATGAGGGGGAGTCTAGCCTAACCATTAAATATGTCAATCACACACCGGCGATCGTTCCAAAAAATGTCAACAACGGGAATACTCAATAAGTCAAATTTGTTCAAGTCAATTTCTTTTATATTATCAAAATGTTAGAGGTCTGCGGACAAAGTTAACTTCTCTTAGACATAATATTTTACATTCCAATTTTGATATAATAGTTTTTACCGAAACGTGGCTCCAGTCAAATATTAGCTCCTCGGAGCTCGCATTTGGTGGATATCAATTTTATCGTACAGACAGAAATGAAAAGAATAGTTTATGCACAGAAGGAGGGGGGGTTTTGATCGCAACGAAGATTCATATGAAATGTCAACGAATTGAAAATCTCGACGAATCACTCGAACACGTCTCGATTTTGTTAACTTATAATCGATCGCAATATGTAATTTATACAATTTATATTCCTCCAAATTCTCCATATACTGTTTATGAAAAAACTAGTCGGTCCTTACTCGATATTCGTAATCGTTACCCAAATGCTGAATTTATTATAACTGGTGATTTTAATTTGCGGATGACGGACTGGCTTACATCTTCGCTTTGCTCTAAACCAATTTCTCGGCCTGATACGCCTCCGCATATTATAAATTGTTCTCAAGTTTTTTCTTATGCTGTTAATTTTTTAAATTTATTTCAATTGAACAATTTTTACAACCCTTCTCAATCTTTGCTAGATCTTATATTTGTCACTCGGGATTATTATGAAGTTATGCTTTCAGATGAGCCTCTTTCTCGTATTGACTCACACCACCCCCCTCTGGTTTGTCGCATAGCCGGTGCACATGAGTGCCCCTCGACTACTTTTTCTCAGAAACTGGACTTTGCTCACGCTGATTACTTTAACTGTATTTGGTACTTGAATAACTACGATTGGGATACGATTTTTGCTGATAGTGAAATTGATGCTGATATATCGGTTTTCGAAGAGATCTTATCTGACTGTTTTCATAGATTTGTTCCGTTGAAAAAGAAAAACATCTCAAACAATTACCCACCTTGGTTTACATCTGAACTTAAAACCTTGATAATTGAAAAAAAGATAGCTCATATAAAGTTTAAACGCACTCGATCCCCCTTAGATTATGACAATTTTTCAAAACTTAGGTCCCACGTCAAGAGATTGTCCCTTGTTGCTCATGCTGATTTTTGCAAGAATAAAGAGGACCGAGTTCGTGAGAACCCGAGAGAGTTTTTCAAAATTGTTAAAGAAAGTCGAAATGATAATGTGATACCACAATCTCTCACATACAACGATGTTTCTAGCTCGAATATCGAGGAGTCTTGTGAACATTTTTGCTGACTTTTTTTCCTGTGTGTATGAACCTCCCAATAACATACCGGTATCGAGTAGCCCTATGGCTGACACTTTGAACAATGTGTTGAGTCATCTGAACATATCTCTTGAAAAGACCTTTCGCGAACTATCTTGTTTGAAAAATAATCGGGGGCCAGGTCCAGATCGAATACCTAACATCTTTTTGAGTAACTGTGCGTACGCACTCGCTAAACCGCTTCATATTTTATTCAATAAATCTCTTTCCACCGGTGTTTTTCCTGACGCCTGGAAGAAAAGTAGAATCACACCTATTTTTAAGTCAGGTTGCAAAAACGACGTCTCCAACTATCGGCCCATTTCCATTATGAATTCATTGCCAAAACTATTTGAAAAATCGGTTACTCCTCTGTTATACGCGGCCATTAAACCTACAATTATAAACGAACAACATGGATTTGTCGATAGTCGATCTACTGTATCAAATCTAGCGTGTATTGAAAACTGTATAGTTAGAGCTTTAGAAGGCAGAGGTCAAATAGATGTTATATATACGGATTTTGCTAAGGCCTTTGACAAAATGCCCCATAATGTACTACAGTCGAAACTCGAAAAACTAGGCGTTGCTGACCCAATCCTTGCATGGATCACTAGCTACCTCAGTAATCGTAAACAGCTTGTAAATATTGGTGATTGTAGCTCGCGAGAGTTTGATGTAACGTCAGGTGTGCCTCAGGGTTCACATTTAGGACCGCTACTGTTTATAATTTTTATTAATGATCTTAAATCCGTTTTGAAATTCTCCGAAATTTTGTTATATGCGGACGACGCCAAAATATATTGTGATATCATTTCTTTGAATGATGCAGACAATTTACAAGCAGATCTTGACGCTGTTTATTCTTGGTGTAATTTAAATCAAATGTTTCTTAACATCTCTAAATGTTCAGTAGTTAGATACACAAACTAAAAACAACCTTTTCTTCTCGATTACAAATTGAATAATTATGTTCTCGCTGTGAATGAGGAAATCAAGGATTTAGGAGTTACTTTTTCGAGTAATGAGTCTTTCAAACCGCATATTGAAAAAACAAAAAACAAGGCTTTGAGAGTTTTAGGTTTCATTAATAGAAACACCCAAATTTATAAGTATCCATCAACATATCTTCTACTGTTTAATACATTAGTTCGACATATTCTCGAATATGCCTCCCCAATCTGGTCTCCTCACATTTCAGCTCATTTCAGTGTCTGTCTGTAATTTCAAAATAATTATGTTTTTTTAAGTTTTTTTGGTTATTTACATGTAATTAAAACAAAATCCACTATTTTTAAAATTTTTGTCTGTCTGTATGTCTGTCTGTTTGGCCGCGGTAATCTCGGAAACGGCTGGGCCGATCGGGATGTATCTAAATATCTAGATACATCCAAATCCAAAAAATATCCTGATCGTTTTATAGGAAACATTCACGGAACAATCGATATTTAAATAGGCTCTTTCAGGTCTACAATTGCAATGATAAAAAGTTTGTACTCTATCAGGGATATATTTTTCCCGATTATCGCCTTCGGTTTTTCAGTCTGATCCGACAGTAGAATAAGGTTTCGAAAGGCAGCCATCGATATTTATTATCGGCCTTGAAAATACTACTCCTTCTGAAACTTCGACTCTTTTAAAAATGACTTCCACTGACTTTGACTTTCCTCGCTATGAAGGATTTTTATTGATTGTAATAATGGTACGCATTCTTTCTGATTCTGGCTTCTTTTTCACTCGAAAAAAAAATTATTTTGTTGATATACATATACTAGCGAGCCGTAATTGGGATTCCATTTTATAGAAATAAAGAAGTATGCATAGCAAAGGGAACTTCCAAAACCTCAATTTCAGTAGACAATTTACAATATTAAAAAAGGAAACCGCAAACAATGTAAATACAAAAGTCGCATGCCATATTATCCTACAAGAGAAATTGGGTAAACAGGTGAATGTTCAGGTATTGTTTTGGGTCGAAAATTCGGCCTTCCAGGAATGGCAATAAAAAAACGAGTACCTGTTTTTTATGATGGGTTAAAAAGAACTCTATGAATAGGATATTTAAAACAAGGTTCTGCCAATTATTGTAACGGTACACTTTAAAGGAAGCTAGAGTATTTCATTCAACACTTTAGTCTTGAAGAAGGCTTTGAATGATCGAGTTTTGTTTCGTAACGAAGTGATTTTGTGACGAAGCAGTTTAACCTTGGTTATAGAAAAAAAATTGTTTTAATTGATTTGGTGATTTAGCGTGAATTTATTGAGATAATTTTGAATTTTATTTTTTTCCCAATCTGTGATTTTTTAAATTAAAGTGGAAATTAATAAGTGTAAATAAGAGATATCTGTGAAAATTCGAGTAGGCGTTGCAAGGCACGCGGGTTTTTGCTAGTTATAAATAAATAAAATTACTTATGTATAGTTATAAAATCAAAGGTATTATATAAAATGTATATAGGGAGTATTCCCGTTTAATAAATAAATAAATCTTCTTTACACTCAGTACGGTAGCGTAGTATTCCAATATTCATTATAATGGCGTAGTTCCATTGTGCCTCATTTAACTTTTTGGACATATAAGCAATCGGATGTTCTCCTCCATCCATGTTCTACCTACCTACACCAGTCCTGCTAGCATCGCACTGAAAGTAGAAAGACCAGACAAATCGGGAGTGACTAATGTGGAAGGTTTAGTCCTTAGCTCTTTTAATGTCTCAAACGACTGCTGGGCCTCATCATTCCATTTAAAATTTTTATTTTCCAAACAATCCGTGATTGCCGAAGCCACGCTTGCATAACTGAGGATGAAAGGCTGATACCATCCGGTCATACCCAAAACTTGCCTGGTCTGCTTATGAGACTTCGGAGTTGGGAATGCCGTGATGGCCGTCACTTTATTAGGATCCGTTTTCAGCGTACCGTCACCAATTACGACTTGACTTCAGCCACGCAAAATTTGCTTTTGTCCAGATTGATGGACAACTCCCTCGTTGACCGATTTGACCCGTCTGAAAACTTGCTCGAAGAATGGGGATCGATTACATCGACAGATCACAGATCAGATCAGAACTGTTTGACAGCTATAAGAACCCCTCCACCTCCTGATAGACCCGTGTTAGCTCTCTATCTCTATCACACCTATAAATTGACCAGCTGCTGTCTAAGATCTCCTCATTCTGAAAAGTTCCATTTAACCACATTTATGTGATCACAAGCATATTAAAATGACACGAGTTGGCGTCAATAGAAGGTTTATTTAGTTTCCTTCAAATCCTCTAATCTTTTCTATTCTTTTTTATCCTTTTACGTAAGCATACCTGGGACAGCAGAGCGCGTGGGGATGGAAGGAAAAGTGCACAAGCACTTTCGCTTTGGGTAGGGAAATCCACACCCTAAATTTTCAAGTACACCTGAAAACCCAAAACGTTGGAGGTCTATCTTGTTCGCTGGCGATGAAGAAATGTGGGTGAAAGGCCACGCATATGCAAAGCTTTTTGTACCAAAACTAAATATATTATATTAGAGCTGTTAAGACTATTATTTTAACTGTATAGCCTAAGCTTTTCAAACCCCACCAAACTAGCATTTAAAAAGGAGATTGCCTCAGGGGCATGGTAAAAGAGGAATTCCCGTAGGTTGCCAATGTCTAAAATGAGGGGCATGCCTCAAGGGTTTCCTAATGAACACCGCTCAAAAAAATCAGCGATGCTAAAGTGATGCATGCCATATCAGTTTTTCATAATGGCCCTAGTAGTCAAAACTTATTTAGCGTTGCCAACTTAGTGGGTTTACCACTAGAACTGGTGGTTTAGACTTACCTTTAGTGGGAAAAAATTGTATTTGTGGCTAATGGGTTTTTTGGTGGTAAGAGGAAAGCATACAAAATTAGTGTTGGCCATGCACTACTAAACTATAATAATAAGATAACACTTAAACCAAAAGTCCGTTGCCAAAGTTGATGAGCAGGCGCGTCAAATCCATCTTCTGAAGTGGAATGAAACCAAAAATACGAACGAATTTTCGTATGAAGCTCTTCAGCAAGAACTATCAGGAGTAACTCGATTTAAATAATTTTCCGGATACTTTTGCTTTTTCATTACTAATTTTGCCACATTCGAACACCGATGTTAAAAGGCTTTAGCAGCATGAACATTATCAAGAATAAGTGAAAGTCTAACCTCAGGTGTCACCCTTTATATAAGGATAGTATACGTTGGCTAGGAAGTCTAGGGATGCATGAGGAAGGGGCGGTGGACCCCCGAGTTTAAACTTTTTATGTTGTATTAGTTCAGAGTCAACCGTCGGGGTAAGCGGAAGATATTCTAGAGGGAGTCTTACGCCTCTTGAAAATGGTGGATTCCGCTAACCAGCTGACAAAGGCTGTGACGGCGGCAGCATCAGACTACCAGGCGGGTCAAGGAGGTATGCGTCCACTAGGTAAAAACCCAGCCTTAGTGGAACTCTAGTACCCCGATTAACCAGTTAGCTGACATGATGCGTTATTAGAGTTGTGCTTACCCCTAACTGGCCTTTAGACTATTAATAATCTTGTACATACTGAACAAAATATTCACGGTTTATTTTTTATCAGATATACTGTCAATATCACCTACAGACCGCCAATTATATTGCGGAAATCAAAATATTGCACAATATTATTGATAGTCTAGGGACCCTTCTTACCTCAGTTCAATAATGTTCAATTCAATCCACCTAAGTGGCTTCACCGGTTAAGGTCAAGTTCATGTTCAGTTCGTGCTTGAAATGGTTGTTTCTTTTTCGCCAAAAGTTGGAAATGCAAAAGCTCACTGGAATGGCATTCCATTATTCCAGTTGATCACTCTCTTTTGAGCGAACTTTTAAGTTTAACTTCGGTTCTAGTCCAGTTGGGCGAACTGAGCTCTGTTTTATCCTCAGTTGAATGTGTGGAAATTGTATGCGACCTCTCAGGATATTTTAAAGTTCAAGTCACCAATTTGCACGAACTTGCGCAGTTCGGCCGGTGAGTATTGTTATTTTATAGCATTTAGTGGAGTCGCCTTTCAAACATTAGGTTTGAGGAACTTTAGGTTTAGTGGAGTATCCAGTGACTTTTGGCGAAGAGGAAAATATTTTAGTGGTTTTCTGGTGGTTTTAAAAGTCGAATCTAGTGGTTTCTCGGGGAAAGAGTTGGCAACGCTGCTTATTACAAATGAAATGTTGCAATATCTGCCTTACGTATTCGGAAAGCTTTTTGAAAAGCTTTAAAGAAATACCCTAATACCCCGGCTTCACCGGCCGAGCTGAGCAAATTCGAGCAAATTGGCGAAGTGAACTTTAAAATAACCTCAGTTCGCATGCAATTTCCACATATTCAACTGATGATAAACAAACTTCAGTTCGCCCAACTGGACTCGAACCTAAATTGAACGTAAAAGCTCGCTCAAAAGAAAGTAATCAACTGGAATAGTGGGATTCTTCTTCTTTGGGCTTTTGCAGTTCTGACTTCTGGCGAACAAGCAACAATTTCAAGCAAAAACTGGAATTTAGCCGGTGAAGCCACTTATATGGATTGAACTGGACATTATTATTGAACTGAGGTCGGTGAAGTCGAGGCATTAGGCTTTAGTTTAACTGATACAAAGCTTTTGTTTTTGTTGTTGCATTGCTTCATATTTCAGGCAATCATGTTGGTGACCGTAAAGGCTACCACTTAGCAAACTGAATATACCGGTTCTGATTCGATTGCAGAGGTTAAGCAGCATTGGACGTAATTAGTACTCAGTATAAAGTTTTCGACGCCAGCGCAGTTATTACTCACATATCCACGTCGAAATTTTCAAATTTTTTGGCCTCCCTGTTCTACTCGGAATTCAAGAGCAATGATCTTTCTTCAAGGGGGCCAAATTATGACGAAGTGTGAATGAGGCAAGGCGTTGAATTCATCGTGAGGGCCTTACAAGGAAATCCACACCGGCCTCTAGGCGCCCTATCTGCACCCCCTGCCAAAATGCTCGTCGGGCATAGCCCCATAACCAAGAATTTGAAACTGATGAGACACCTGGTAATTCAATTAACTTTTACATTTTAACTGTTACCTGTTCAGGTGCTCCCCACCCGCAATGATTACACTCCGCCGCCCCTGAAGAATACAGTGCACCATGACTATACAGTGCACCATGACGTGACCAACGGACCGGTACCACAAGGAATGATCCCTGCGCGCCATTTATCACATAAAAAAGAAGCCTGCAGCCACACCTGGGGTGACTTGTGGCAAGCCAAATATTTAGTGTCATTTGCCACCTGCTAGGACCATTATAAAAACATCAGCATAAACAAGTTATTTCAAACTATTAACCACTCAGCGTGATTTAGTAGCAGTACCTTGGCCTGGCCTCTTGCCATTACCCAGATTGCATGGCAGCAAGGACGAAATGGATGCTTCTTGTGTATTCTGCATTTCATCCAGAGCTCGAGAGACGAATGGAAATTGTGTTTTGTGAAATTCTTATGAAGCAGCGATAAGGTTACGTGATCCTTTGGTATGCACAAGTAAAACAAATCACCATTTTCTTGGGATGCATCGTTTCTCTCCTTTCTGGATGTAAACTTGTTCTTGCACGGCGGCGAGAGCCAGAAGCAACAAAGCTCCTTCTTTATGTCCTTCTTTGAGTAGTTCTAAGGGATTTTCCAGATAAAAAGAAGGCATTGTACGCGAGACGGTAGCGCAAACAGGTGCATCTCTCATGTGATTGTGTTATTTGTCTCCCCCGCCCCACTCAGTCCGGATGAATGTTACATGGTGATTGTAAAGTTGTGATCAAAGTGAGAAATTCCCTGATGTAAGTAGATAACAGCAGACAAATGGGAATTTGTTATTTCGGGCAGATTGAAAATCACTTCAGCGTTTGTGATGCTCTTGCAGGAGGTAATTGGAGCAGGATTCTAGAAAAAATATTTGATTCCTGCTTGTCGAGTGAAAGGATATCCTCTACAGTCTCGACTGGTTGCCATTTAATACTGCTGCATCGGTATACGATGACCTCGACAGGAGTCGTTCTCAGATAAAATCGACAGACGATTTATATTACAACAGATCTTCTACCTTGGGGCGAGAGGACGAAAGAAACGTAAAGAATTTCTTAAATTTCTGTTAAAGTGAATTTCCACAACGGAGCCCCAAGCTGATATCCCTTTCGCGTCCTTAAAAGGAATTTCCACACGCTGTGAGCACCACACCGAGAGATCCTTGGACCATGTTTTGAGGTTGACTAATGTTGCAGGCGCACAGTACCTACACTTCTTGGTGATGTTTTCCTGCCTTGCTGCCCGAGTTACGTGTGTATACTATACACAGGAGCTTGTGTTGTGTACAAGGACAAGTTTAAAACTCATACCCGGTTATGATTTATAGTATCCCTAAAATCTATACTTGAATATTCAGGCAGAAAGTTTACTCTGCAAATAACTCAAGCAATTTGCATAAAATGTTAACCACACATCCGGGAAAATATAAGAGGGTTTCTCAGAAAAAGGACGTGTCCTTCGGCATCCGAAGAAGAGGCTGCAGTTCTTCCCCCCGCGGACACCGTATCCCCGCCGTCATCCCCGCACAGCAGAAGGGGTGGATGGCGAAAAGCTTCTTCTCTCTTCCGTAATTTTCAAGGTGATTCTAAACTCTGATACGGCCCCGGGTGATTTCTGGGAAATATAAAGGGGGAAGTGATGAATTTCCTTCCGGTTATGATTTATTTCTTAAATGAAACAATGAAAACTTCCCTCCTTTGTTGTCATAGTGAGGCTTGAATTTAACTTATTAAGAATTTTATGAAGATGGACACCAGAGTTTTAGTTCCTCAACCCCCAAGGGATTGCGAAAGTTCTACGGCGAGAGTGTATCTGTTTTATTACGACAATTTGAGAAACTCCTCCCGGCCCCCCGCACTCACCGTTTTACTGGGGATGTTTTGATTAGAATTTAAGGGTTGGGGTCTATAAATATTTTTTTTATTTGGTTTATAAGCAAAAATTTCATATGCATGAGAAGGAAGAGATTTTAGTATTGTTAAATGTACTTTATCCACGTGGATAAAATCTCGGTTGTAGTGTGAAGGGAAGTGACTTGAGGCACTGCTCGAAACTACGCTTAATAGAAAAGGATGTGAGACCTACCTGGGCTAACATGTATTGGAGGGGGTTTGCAATTTCTAAACTGGGGTCCTGTCGAACGTCCTTTAGTTTAAGTAAAGAACGAAGTATTAGCCCTCCAGGAAAGTTCGTAACAAACAAGTTTCATAAATGATGTTGAGGATTGTCGAAAATGTTTTCTAAACAAATAGTGTCATTTTAGTCATCTCTCGAAAACAGGTTAAGCAGGATAAATTGATTTAGGTATAATTTTTTTATCTTCTTGGAGCTTAATGGAGTTAAAAGAAAGTGTACAGCAGAAATTTCGGGTCTTACTATTACTAGAAGCATCTCCTTCACTTTCCTATAAAGCAAAAACCGAATCATACCTGATGTGGGCTTGTGTCAATATCAGGTGTCATACTATACTTCTTTCCAGATTTTTAGGATATTGATCTCTATCTTGTAGATAAAGGCTCCACAAGTACTGCGATCGCCATAAGGAGTTACTGGATTCCTGACAGCCTCTGAGTATCTTATGTAAGTCTGGCCTATAGCGCTGGAAAAAGCTCAGCAGTCTTCTACAGATTTGTTTTTTTTTTAAATTAGCCTGTTCGAACAAGGCCGCTTCAAAAAAACATTCCGTTCGAAGTCCAGAAGGCCCAGAACACAGATGATTTCATCGAGAATACCCAGCTCACTAAGGACGTTTTGGCAGTCGCAAATTATTTTGGGGCTTAGTTCTACGGGAATTGTTCGACAAGATAGACGCCAACGCTATTGTCATCACTAAGAAGTATAGTCGGGTCGAATTTTTAGACCTAGGCGCTCTTTGTCTTTGCCTCGGTAGTCTAGGGAATAAAGCGTCTGGCTACCATTCCAGAGATCCCGGGTTCGAATCCCGGCCAGCCCCACGGTCGTTCGCCTTTTCCACTTTCCCACCTACATAAATTTCCTTCTTTCTTCTTTCCTCTTTACATTCCTGTTTCCTCCTGTCATTGGAAGAATTCAATGGTTGTAGAACTAGACTGGCCTACCAAGCTACCGGGAGTTTCCCTATGAGCGTGCCGAATATTAAATCAAAAATTTTTCTTTAAATAATTTTTTTTTTTTTTATAAAAAATCAATTGAATGAAACGACGCAGATGTTGCACGCACGCGCCCAGCATGTAACAAAAGTATGCACGTTCCCGCCACAGGCATGTAAATCTAAAAATTTCCGCTACAGGCATGAACATTTACAAATGCATCCGCATCGTCATGGATCATTTCAAACGCGCGTATTGTTTTACTAGTCAGCCCCCCGCTAGCTACTAACCATGTCCAATGCTGCTTGACCTACGCAATTGAGCGAAAGCCGCATGGCATTATCGTCATCGAAATAATCGCCTGTTGGAACTTTTTAAAGCCTCTATTTTGCTTCCTTTAGTCTAGAAAAAGTGAATGCCTGTGGTAGAAGTGTGCATGCCTGTGGAGAGAGTGTGAATGCTAGGAGCGGGTGAGTTTTATTCGTGAGTAAAATTGAAACTCGTCCGTAGCTAGCGAGCAGCAGGTATGCACTAGCCCGCGCGGCGCCTCAAGCTAACGTGCACGCTTAATTAAAAATAAGGCTCGCCCGCACATGGATATCGTAGAGAAAAATTAGAAAAAAATTACATATATGTCGTTTAAACAAAAAACGGCTCGGCCGAATTTTATGAAAATATTTTCAGATCATGCTTTCGTTAGTACACTTCGAATGGAATCCCAACGACGTTGACATCATTTATGATTCGCTGAAGTAAAAAAATCACGTACATCGCTTAAGGAAAAAAGCGACTTAACATGAATTTATGAAATTTTTTCGTTAATAAGCTTCGATTGGCACCTAAACGAAGACGATATACTTTTTGGTTCGCGTAATATCGGGCAGGAAAAACGACCATGAACGTACAACTTCACACAGCTTCCTGTATTCTACCTGTCGTACTCTTTCATTGGACGTCCATGTCATGGGCTCGATGGAACACAATTGCAAAAATCGGCCGTCATTTTGATTTGGTGTCAGATTGCATTTAGTAGGTATACATGATGAGTTGAACGCAGGTTAAACCCGCGTCCAACTACATGTAGATGGGAGTAGAGTTGAGCTAGGGTCAGCTGTGCTCGAGTTAGCTCTGCTACATGGGTTGAGTTGAAATTATGCAGGCCGGAAAATAACTGGCCGCTTATATCGCTTATTTGTCCGAGACACCAACTATTGGATAGATTTTCTGATTGATTCAGGCTCGGACGTTTCAATTGCTCCCGCCAAGGCGTTTGCAACCCACAACGGAAGTCCGAACGTCCTTCTGCATGCGGCCAACGGATCACTGATTCGCACTTTCGGCACAAAGTTGCTCGAACTTCATCTCCGCTTAACCCGACGATATGTTCACAACTTTATCACAGCCAACACCACGAAGGCCATTATTGGAGTAGACTTCTTAACGAAGTTCGAATTGCCCGTCAATTTCTAGTATCGACATTTAGTCGTCAACCCGCCGAATTTTCAAATCAACGTTTGCGCCACTGTCAACTACAACACCGAATCAATACTATTCCAAATTACCGTCATTTATAAAGAGCTTTTAACGAAGCGTATACTTCAAACCGCCCAATTTTAACTTTCCAGTTAAACAAAATGTGCAACACCACGTTGTGACTAACGGGCAATTACCATTCGTCACCGCTCGGCGACTTCATCCGGAGAAACTGAAAGTGGCATAGTATAGGTTGGGCCTATGGTCCAATTGGGGATTTGTCGACCTTCGTCGTCCCCCGCAGCAACCCCGTCCCTTAATGCTGTCACTGTGCCGGGTAGATTCCCGAACCCGTATATACAGAATTTTTCCATGAATCTTTACGGTTGCACAATTTTTTCAAAGGTTGACTTGGTGCGTGCATATCATCACATACCAATCGCCTCAGAAGACGTGCATAAGACCGCCATCATCATGCCATTCGGCCTATATGAATTTACCCGTATGCCATTCAGCTTATGGAATGCAGCTCAAACTTTTCAAAGGTTCATAAACGAAGTTACGAGAGATCTCGACTTTATTTATGTTTACTTGGGCATAATACTTGTCGCCAGTAAAACCGAGGATGATCATACCGTTCACCTCGAAGAGCTCTTTAAACGTCTCGATAGCTTCGGCTAGAGGAATTCCTTTTTTGGGGCACAAGAGATGAAGTTTCTAAGCCACCGCGTCACAAAGGATGGAATACTTGCATCCTCCGAAAGGTTTCAAGTTATCGTTGATCTCGCGCCTCCAAAATAGAAGATCCAGAAGTTTTTGGGAGTGGTGAATTTCTATCACCCGTTTATACCAAAATTGGCTGAACAATTGGTGCCGATAAACGAGCATTTGAGAGACCCGCTCAACCACTACTAATAGATAGGTATCTAGGTTCATCATGATCGTGTCAATGGACATTAATTTATCAATTGGTCTACAGCAGTATATAAAAGAAGCTTGCAAGCGTTTTAGCATGACAGACTGTAATCCAATTCCATCAGCACCAATGGACCTTAATCAGGTTCTGTCAAAAGAAATGTGTCCATAAACCAAAGAAGAACAGGAGCAGATGGAAAATATTCCATTTCAAAAGGCAGTTGACACAGATGTCTCAAAGAGCTAGACTTCTTCTTCTTTAACGGCTCTACAACCGGGATCCGGTCCTGGCCTCGCACTACTGTTCTTTCCACCGGTCCCGATTCTGAGCCGATGTCATCCAGTTTGACATCCCTAAACTCTGAGCGTCCTGGTCCACGCCATCCTTCCAGCGAAGGTTGGGCCTCCCTCGCTGTCGCACCCCATAGGTCTTACCGCAGAGAACTTTCCGAGCAGGCTCATCTTCACTCATACGAGCTAGATGCCCTGCCCACCGGAGCCTACCGAGCTTTATTTTCTTCACAACATCTATGTCGCGATAGCGCTCGTAGATCCCGTCATTGTAGAGTCTCCGGAATCGTCCTTCCCAGTGGCGGTTCCTCTTTGGAAGCAAAGGAAGCATTGCTTCCCTTGACCAAATAGGCAACTTCAAAAAAATAAATTTAAATATACTCAAGATTAATCAAAAGAAAAATCACAATATATTTCC
This sequence comes from Thereva unica, assembly GCA_949987705.1. Taxonomy (NCBI): domain Eukaryota; kingdom Metazoa; phylum Arthropoda; class Insecta; order Diptera; family Therevidae; genus Thereva; species Thereva unica. The sequence goes on along the minus strand of OX465285.1, from coordinate 24,081,332 downwards.
TCCTCTGGAAACACTAAACCTGGAGATATTGCAGCTTCCCCATATTGTGTAAGGCCTCGATGAAGTATGAGCGACGAGTGGTTAACGGCAGAGTGACAATATACTAAAGTGCCGCTCTCCACTAAATCGAGAAATTAAATTTTTCTGGTGCCGCTCTTATTGTTTCCGAAGCCTGGGGAAGCTGTAATAACTCCAGCTTATTTGCCCAGAAAATTATCGTGAAAACTCCAACACATTCAATTTAATTGTACTCACACCCGAGCAAAGGTTCGCGTTGATACAGTACCCTCAGAAGCTGAGTTAAACGCAGCTTCTTCGGCACGTCATCGAACAGCGAGAATTGAGAAGTCGAAGATAGAGAAATCTGTTCTGGCTTCGAGCAATATTAAATTTGCTCTTAAAAATTTGCTTCGAAATTTTGTTTTTGACTCTCCTTAAAATATGAATTTTCGTTTATGGATATTGTACGAAATTCTTTTATTTCGCTTTGTTATAATTGAAAATAAATTGGTCTAAGGCACATAAACCTAGACCCTTGTAGTTTAGTGCAAAGGCTCATAGACCAGTACACTTGAATATTTAGAAAAATGATTGAAACTCGCTGTTTTAATGCTGAAAAACAACTGACTACTTTATTTAAAAAACTGACTTTTATACAAAAATAACTTATTCCTAAATCTGCAATTTTTGAGGGAAGAATTTTCCCATAGAATCATAAATTCATTCTTTCTCATAGGTATCGTAAATTGCTCTCGCAGCAATTTACGCCAGTTGCATTTAAAATTGGTGTCTTATTACGTCTGGCAATTTGCGCCAGATACATTAAAAATGAAATATCAGATTACGTTTTGGATGATAATAAAATTCTTCTATGAGAAAGAATGAATTTATGATATATGATTAGGTTTTGTTTTTTTTTTGGATTTATTTTAGAGATTAAGCAAATATGAATTATGAATTAATATTATGAATTAATTTAAATGTTAATATAATGATGATTGATTCCTCAACATTCTCCCCCCGTTGAATGATGTATTCAACAGGATTTTGAATCAAAGTTGGCGGTGAAGTCCCTGTTTCTGGTTGGTGTGTTGTAGTGGTTGTCGTCAGGTTGCGGCGACTCAATTATCTCCTTGGGCTTAGTGCTGCTGGACCATAAAGCTATTCTGTGTCTCCATATGAGGTATGCGCTTAAAATTATGATGAGGAGTAGACTGAAGTAAGCTATAGAGTATTGATGAATCTCATGATGATCAAGCGTTGCTGGGAGTTCACTATGTACCTCCAAGAGTTTCTTCTTTATTTCGGCCAACTCTTCAAAATGAGGTGAATAATCGTGTGTCTGAAGTACTATTGGTTGAAGCTGTTTGCTTGTTAAATTTTCAGTTAGATTCTGTGATGGAGTGAATGAGAGTCGCACCGTCGTTGGATACAATTTGTGTCCCTGTATTGTTAACTGTTGCTGTTTAATAACGCAATCGGCCATTATCCTTAACAGTCCTGATTTTTCTATATAGAATTTTGTTGTTTTATCACCGCATACTACATTCAGCGCTGTCCTCTCCTTCAAGGAATATATCCATTGGTTGGTTGCTCGTAGTTGTATCCAATGTGCCCTGTTTTCGGTCTTGACGACATGACATAACGGCGATTGTTGGTCTTCATTGATGAAGTTCATTTCGCAGGCGCTAACATTAGAGCCTCTTCTGTACAACGGATGATTCTGCTTGCAGAGATATCTTTCTCTGTTGAAGAAAATACATGAAAGAAGCTCTTGATCCGTCACTGGGTAATATTTATCCCTGTAGAGATTCATTATTAGGTATGGGAATGATGGTTGGATTGCTATGAATGTATCGTTCATTTGTACTGGAACTGGTACTATATGGAAGAGTTCTAAGTTTTCCGACGCCAGCAGTGATAGCGAAATTTTGAAAATAATGTGATTTGGTTCTGCTTTTCCAGTGACAGTGATGAGGCTGTAAAAGCTTAATATATTCTCCGGTACTGCTGGCAGTTTCAGTGACGCTGGAAGGTGGATTTTGATTTTATTGATCTCCTCGCGGAGTTGAGATGGTGTTATGAGTAGAGGGCTTATTCTCCCATGGTGCGTATCGACTAGCACATCCAAAATGGTATTTTGAATGCGAAGAAAATTGGACGCGAGTAACATGGTTTGAATTGCTACTGTCGTGAAGAGTTGTGAGAGCTGCTTTTGTTGTAGTTCCTGTTGGATGGTTGTTAATCCTGTAATCAGTTGGTTGATGTGATCATCTACGGACAGCAATTTTGCTCTAATGGACTCCTGGTCATTTCTCATCACATTTATTGTTGCATCTATTAGCGAGGTTTGATTCTTCACTAATTCTGAGAGATGAAGCTCGTTTCTCTCGACCTTTTGGATAGTCATGGACATTTCTTTAGCGTATTCGGAGTCTAAAACTCCGAACAGCGCATTGGCCATGTTTCCAATGAAATTTAGTGCGCCTCTCCGTTTGCGTTTGTGGTCAGGCTGCTTGACGAGTAACTCGTTATTTTTTGACAAGTCGCCCATAAGCTGTTGAAACTGTGCCATCGTTTGAAGGCAAAGCTCAGGTTGTTCTAGTTGGCCGCATATTTCTTGTAACTTGCTGATAAATTGTTGAAGCGTGTAAAGCTCTTGCCAAAATGGCTCCATGTTGTAGAATGCGATTAGATTCCATTCACTGGAGATGATATTTGATGGTCCCAAATTTTCAAAATAGATTCCCGGTTGATTTTTGAAAGGTGTTATTTCAACGGGGGTAGCCCAAGTTGTAGGAAGAATTAAACAAGTGAGAAGTAATGTCATGATGGCAGATCCCATTGAGCCTCTTATTTTCTTCCTTGGCGGTGACTCAGTTGTGTGCTTTTCGTTGGGTCTGTTTTCTTCAGTAGACGTTGTTGACTGGGGTCCAAGGGGGTCCGATGGCTGATGCAACTCTGAGGATTCTTCTCTTGCTTTGGATTCTTCCTCGCTCCTTGCTTCAGGATTCTCTATTGGTAGAGGTGCTAGTTTGTGGATGGGGCGGCGTAGCACCCCTGTAGATGTTTTAACATCAGCAACACGGACGAGACCGTCATTTCCAGCGTGAGTTTGTAATATTCGTCCTAGTAACCAGCGTAACGGAGGAGTATTGTCTTCCTTGATTATGACCATGTCGCCTTGTTTGATGTTTTGTGATCGTTGTCTCCACTTGGCACGATATTGAAGCTCGTTCAAGTATTCCTTCTGCCATCTGCGCCAGAATTCATTTTTAAGATGTGTGACAAGTTTCCACCGTGTGAGAAGATTTACGTTCGGAGGTTTGGCGTGAGAGTCCACGGTTGACGTTAGGGGCTCCCCTATTAAAAAATGCCCTGGAGTGAGTGCCATCAAATCATTGGGATTTGTAGACATTGGGGTAAGAGGTCTTGAATTCAGAATGGCCTCCACCTCTGTTACAACTGTCTCCATCTCTTCGTAGGTAAGCGAGGCGGCTACTAACGTTGATTGAAGTAAATGCTTCGCTGACTTAACGGCAGCTTCCCACAGGCCACCAAAGTGTGGAGCTCGTGGGGGTATCATGTGAAAATCAGTACCTCTGGAGCTGCATGTTGTTACGATTCTGTTAATTGAATCTTCAGATTGAATAAGTTGTTGTAATTCGGTCAATTGATTTCTTGCACCCACGAAATTGGTGCCATTGTCGCAGTAAATGTGGCGGCAGTGACCTCTTCTTGCTGTAAACCTTTTTAATGCGCCAATGAAACCTTCTGTAGTCATATCACTGACAATCTCTAGATGTACGGCCTTCGTCGAAAAACAGCAGAAAACTGCGATGTAAGCTTTGACAGGACGTTTACCTCGGATCTTAAAGTGTGTCCAAACAGGACCGCAGAAGTCAACTCCAGAATTGATGAAGGGTCTTGCTGGCTGTACTCGTGCTGGCGGAAGATTTCCCATTAGTTGTTGCAATAGTATCGGCTTACCTTTAGCACAGTGAACACAATGTTGCACGACCGACCTTACTAATGTTTTGCCTTTTATTGGCCAGAACTGCTGCCGTGTGATCCCCAGTAAACCTTGTGGACCAATATGAAGGTTATCCACATGAATCTCATTCAGGATGGTCTTTGTCAATGAGTGGCCATAAGGTAGCAAAATTGGATGTTTTGAATCGTATGGAAGATCAGCGGCCTCCAGTCTTCCGCCAACCCTTACGACACCATCATGATCAATGAATGGGGTGAGACCGGCCAAGGAGCTATTCTTTGACACTTCTCCATATTTTCTTAGATGATTTATATCACCTTTGAACTCTGATTCCTGTATCGCTTTCATGATTGTGTATTTAGCACTTCCCATCTCTTCAGCTGTGATTTGAATGCTACGTGGTTTGTCCTTCCTCAAGCCCTTGGCGAACCGTAGCACATAAGCTACTATTCTCTGAAGCCTTTTGAATGAATTTCTATGATTAATAATGTCGATGAAATGTGTGTCTGTGATCTGGAGTGCTGACGTTACTACACCTTTTCTTAGTTCCAATAAATCTTGCCTCCCCTTTTCATATGGTGGAGGCCAGCTTGATTCTGCGCCGTGAATAAAAATGGGGCCGTAGAACCATAAATTGTCTGAGATCAGCTTCTGTGGTGTGGTGCCTCGGGACAGTACATCTGCTGGGTTTTGCTTGGAGGTTACGTGACGCCACTGCTGTGCTCTGGTAAGTGTTTGTATTGCTGCCACTCTGTTTGCCACAAATGTTTGAAGTTTGGCTGAGCTTGTGTTGATCCATGCTAACGTAATTTCGGAGTCAGTCCAAAAGTACATCGATTCTCCCTTGAGATTAAGGTCGACTCGAATTCTGTTGCCTAGCTCGGCACCTAGTTTAGCTGCACAAAGTTCCAAACGGGGTAATGTATGCTGCTTCAATGGTGCAACTCTTGATTTTGCACACAGTAGCCGTACGGTAATGATGTTGTCCTTATTGATGGACCGAATGTAAGCAACTGCCCCAAATGCCCTTTCTGAGGCGTCGGTGAATATGTGGATTTGTAATGACTTCGGACTTCTCTGGGCAAAGACGTGTCTAGGAACTGTGACGTCGTTTAATACAGCCAAGTCTTCTTTGAACCTAGTCCAATAGGAATGATGCTCTTGTGGTAGGGCAGCGTCCCAGTCTATCTTAAGTACCCATAATCTTTGAGAAAACAGTTTTGCAACGACCACTATTGGAGCCACTATGCCCAACGGGTCAAAAAGATGGGCTATGTCTGATACCACTGTGCGTTTAGTTATTCGATGATGTGGGGTGCCATTGAATCTAACGCGGAATATATCTGTTTTTGGAGACCATGTCAATCCCATAGTTTTCACATGCTCTTCTGTCATACTGCTGAAGTCCAACTGCAATTCCTGGTCTTCTGGCCCAATTCCTTGCAGAAGCTGTGGGTGATTGGCACACCATTTTCTTAATTTGAAACCACCTAGATGTAGCAGCTTTTGTAGTTGTGATTTCTTTTCTACTGCTTCCATCAGGCTATCAGATCCAGCTAGTACATCGTCTACATAGAAATTTTGTTTGATGGTCTGTAGTGCTAATGGGTAGCTGTGGGATTCTTCTTCGGCTAGTTTCTGGAGACATCGTATCGCTAGATATGGTGCGCAGGCGGTGCCGTATGTTACTGTAGTCAGTTGAAAGCACCGAATCTTGTCTTGCGGATAGTGGCGCCACCATATCAGTTGGTATCTTTGTTGTTCCTCGGCTATTCTTATTTGCCTATACATCTTTTCGATGTCGGCGGTAAAGACATATCGTGGAAGACGGAAGCGTAATAATATAGTGTACACGTCCTCTTGGATTATTGGCCCTATGTGGAGAATATCATTTAGCGAAATCCCTGTTGTCGTCTTGGCTGAGGCGTCAAACACGACTCGTAATTTGGTAGTGGAACTTTCGGGCTTTATGACTGCGTGATGTGGCAAGAAATAATAAGGTTTGCTTATTGTGTTGACATCAATTTCTCGCATGTGTCCTAATTGTTCATACTCGCGCATGAATGCGCAGTATTGTTCCCTTAGCTCTGGATTCAAAGTGAGTTTCCTTTCTACGCTTAAAAATCTTCGATAGGCTATCTCCTTGGACTCGCCAAGCGTCTGTGGATCCTTTCGCATTGGTAGGTTCACTGTAAACCGTCCTGAGTTATCTCTTGTGCATGTTTCATTGAAGTTAACTTCGCATTGATGATCTATGACCGAGAGCGAACGATCTGTGCTGTCAACGTCTTCCAGCTGCCAGAACCTTTCAATTTGTTCGCTTAATCGTTCATCTTCAGAGCAAATACCACAAGTCGCTTGTTGAGAAACAGCATCATGTATCTTGCCGCCAACGACCCACCCGAACACGGTATTCTGCAAAATCGGCAAGGTGTCACATAGCTTAATCTGTCCTACTGCAAGGAGAGAATGGTATAATTCAGCTCCTATTAGAAGATCAATCTCCCCTGTTTCGTTGAAATGTGGATCAGCGAGAGCTATATTATGAGGTATTGACCAAGTAGAAATGTCGATCAAACAGGAAGGTTGTGGAGAAATTATGCTGGGTATGATCTGGACTTCGATGGAAGCGTTGAAGCCATTGATTCTGGAGTGTAAATTGATAGCTGCTCGTTGATGTGTCTTTTGGCTTTGCCGGCCAATCATTTCGATGTTGGTCTGCGTGGATTCCATCCTTAGGTTTAATCTCTTGGCTGAATGTTCAGTTAGGAAACTCAACTGGGACCCACTGTCAAGAAGGGCTCTGCATTGAATGCTCTTGCCTACTTGATTGCTAACATTCACAAGAGCTGAGCCTAATAAAACATATCCCTTAATTGGTTGGACTGAATTCGCTGTCAGAGAAGCTGAAGGTCCTCCCCCCGAAACTTGCTGAGCTGTCGCAATTTTGTTGTTTGTTTGGGCTGTAGGTTCCTTTGGGACGTCCATCTTGGTAACTTTGCTGTTTGATGTTGTGTCTTCCAGATGCAAGAGAGTGTTATGCCTTCGTGAGCATTTGGTGCAGGCTCTAGATGTGCAATTGTAGTAGCTGTGTCCTGATTTAAGACAATTGATGCAGAGTTTGTTTGCCCTTACTGTTTTTAGGCGATCGGCTGGTGTTGACTGAAGAAATTTGTTACACGCATACAGTGCGTGTTGTCCCTTGCATGAAGGACAACTATGACTTGTCGTCACCATGGAGGAAAACGTTTTTAATGTTGTTTGCTGTTTTGGCCTTTCTTCTATCGACTTGGATTTGCCTCCCAGTGCCTCTAGCGACTGGAACCGGATTTCTAGAAACTTGAGAAAATCTGTGAGTGTTGGTAGTGCTCTCGGATTAGCTAGTGACTGCTCCCATAACGTGAGTGTATTTCTGTCCATCTTTCTTTGTAGGATATGCAGGAGCAATGGATCCCAATGCGAAGTGTCAAGTTGTAGGTTTTGAAGTCCTAATAAGCATTCCCATGTTGTGTCGTGCATCGAATTAATGGCTGTTGCACTTTCATTTGATTGGCTCTGTTGAGATAGAAGTTTGCTTATCAATGCTGTTGCTAATAATCTGGTGTTTTCGTATCGATCATTGATGACCTTCCAGGCTGACATATAGTTGGCATCTGAGGTTGTATAGTGTCTGATAAGCTTTTCTGCTTCTCCCAGCAGGCTTGTCTTTAGATACCACATCTTGTGGCAATCTGCAATGTTTTGGTTGTGAATCAGTTCCGTAAATAGGTCTCGAAACTGGCGCCACTTCAGGTAATCACCATCGAACTTTGGTAAAGTTACCTTAGGCAGCTTGACGGCTGAAGAGTTCTTAATTGTTGACTCTACTGTTGTTTTGGAAGTCTTCAATTGACCATATAGCTGTAGGAGTGCTGTTTGAACCTCTTCTTCCAGACTAAAGTACTCCTCGATGTTGTAATGTTCCAGCGATGATTCACTAAGCTGACTCCAAATTGCTGTATGAAGCGTTGAGATCTCGTTCCAGCGACTTTCAATTCTCTTAATTTGCAGGTTGCAGTAACACTCTGGCAGAGGACTGATGGCATCACCAGTAGTCTTTAGTATTTTCCGCATTGCTGTACTTAGAATCATGAGTTTTCTTGTATTGATTGTTAAGTCAGCACGTTGTTCTTTCTTCGCTTCATAGCGATGATGCTTTGGAATAGCGCCAGCTGCGAAAGACGTCTTATGAGGTTCTTCTTCATCGCCTTCTTCTTTATCGCGTTCTTCTTCAATGACTACTCCAGGCTGGTTTGTGGCTTGACCGACGGTCCTGAGCGATTCAAGACGCTGCTTGATGTCATTAATAACCTTTTCATAACCTTTCTGTATTTGACGGTAGTACTCTTGAAAAAAGTAGGGGTGATTAACTTTATCGGCGTGATTTGTCCGGATCTCGCTGTCCGTAGCCTCGAACATTGTCCATAAGTCTCCTAGCTCTCGTAATTTGGTGTTCATATACGATGAGGTCCTCCGGTCAATGGGGGTCTTTGTGTAGTTGTTGGAGATTCTCTCGATTTCTCCTCCAGTCTCCTTTTGCATCTGAGACAATCGCTCCATATCCATGATGATCTCGTGCTCGTGAACTTTCCTTGATATAAATTACGGTCAGATAATGATGCCGATGATGAAAATGTTGAATGAAAAATTGTCTAACTTCCTTCCGAATACTCGGGGTCACCAAAAATGTACGAAATTCTTTTATTTCGCTTTGTTATAATTGAAAATAAATTGGTCTAAGGCACATAAACCTAGACCCTTGTAGTTTAGTGCAAAGGCTCATAGACCAGTACACTTGAATATTTAGAAAAATGATTGAAACTCGCTGTTTTAATGCTGAAAAACAACTGACTACTTTATTTAAAAAACTGACTTTTATACAAAAATAACTTATTCCTAAATCTGCAATTTTTGAGGGAAGAATTTTCCCATAGAATCATAAATTCATTCTTTCTCATAGGTATCGTAAATTGCTCTCGCAGCAATTTACGCCAGTTGCATTTAAAATTGGTGTCTTATTACGTCTGGCAATTTGCGCCAGATACATTAAAAATGAAATATCAGATTACGTTTTGGATGATAATAAAATTCTTCTATGAGAAAGAATGAATTTATGATATATGATTAGGTTTTGTTTTTTTTTTGGATTTATTTTAGAGATTAAGCAAATATGAATTATGAATTAATATTATGAATTAATTTAAATGTTAATATAATGATGATTGATTCCTCAACAGATATTGAGAAAAAAGAGATAGAGGATAGGTGAAGTTTCTCTTTATCTATCGTGTGTTCTAATGGGGTGGCAGGCCGTGTGTATCGAATATAAGCTGATAACTTTGTAGCTTCCATTATATTTTTTATGATTCTCTTTAAAGATGATTTAAAGGGATAGAGAATATTTTTATTAATTCTATTTTGGAGTACGGGTTGCCTGAAGTAATTTTTTGCAAGGAGAATGTAATGATTGTAGGCGGTGGGTGGTATAGGGGGTGTATGCGAGGTATGCAGGGTATCATTATTACTATTTTTTTAGATTTTGAACCGAACTTATGCATTTGTATGAAAAATTAAATGAGATCAAAGTAGTACAGTTGTAGTTTTTCAAAGGCTTTAATTATTAAAAGAATCTGAAAAAAGGCGCAAAGCAGCAAAACTATTTCGAAAAAATTAACGAAAAAATGCAAATATTCACGATTGTCGATTCGATTGCTTTTTTTGGACCTACAGATACCGAGATATATGCATCTACATATGTATATTTAGAAAGAACGACCAAAATGATAAAGTTTACACAAAATGGCCGATAACTTATGTAGCCTCGGTTGCTATAGGTAGAAAATGTCCATTGCGTATAGTATTCGATGTAAATAACATATCCCAAAAAAAAACTTTTTAGACTGGAAACAATTCCTTATGTTTTGATTATCTGACTCCTCTATATGTTATTTTTCAGTTTTTATCGTTCGCCTTGCGCATTGCTTCCCTTATCCTGAACCTTAAGAACCGCCACTGGTCCTTCCTCACATACGGGGCCAACAATCCTCCGAAGTATTTTCCTCTCAAACACGCCCAAGAGGTTTGAGTGCTTTTTGCTAAGCACCCACGTTTCGGATGCATATGTGAGAACGGGTAAGACCATCGTCTTATATAGTAAAAGTTTAGACGTTATGGTTAGATATTTGGATTTGAAGAGCCTTGACAGACTATAGTAGGCTTCGTTGGCTTTTAGCAGTCGTGCGCGTATTTCTGGTTCCATGCTATTGTCGGCTGCTACTATTGACCCAAGGTAGGTAAATGATTTTACCACGTCAAACTCGTGTTCCGCTACCTTGATTGTGGGACCAATGTTAGGTGTTCTTCCAGACGAGGCCACCATGTACTTTGTTTTGCTTTCGTTAATGTGCAGTCCCAGATTTCCTGCCGCTTGCTCAATCTGAGTGAAAGCTTCTTGTACAGCTGTTGTTGTTCTTCCAATGATGTCAATGTCGTCTGCGTAAGCCAGTAATTGGGTGGACTTGTGGACTTGTGGAGGATTGTACCCCTTGATGTCACGCCCGAATCTCGGATCACTTTCTCCAACGCCAGGTTGAAAAGGAGGCAGGCCAGACCGTCCCCTTGTCGGAGTCCATTATAGATGTTGATTGGTCTGGACAGTGTTCCGGATACCTTTACTTGGCTTGACACATTGATCATGGTCAGCCTACATAGTCTTGTCAGTTTGCTGGGGATGCCGAATTCTCTCATGGCTTTGTAGAGTTCTACCCTGGCTATGCTATCATAGGCGGCTTTAAAGTCTATGAAGAGGTGTTGAATTGAGTTTTGAAACTCTAGACATTTTTCCATAGCCTGCCTCAAGGTGAAAATCTGATCAGTCGTTGATTTCCCAGGGCTGAAGCCACACTGGTAATGGCCTATGATGTTTCTGCCGTATGGGGCCATCCTGTTTTGTAGGATAGCGGAGAATATCTTATACACGGTACTCAACAACGTTATACTGCGATAATTAGTGCACGCTGTGATATCTCCTTTTTTGTGTACCGGGCAGAGGATGCCTTTTCTCCAGTCTTCTGGCATCACTTCCTGCTCCCATACTTGCACAATTAATTCATGAATCGCGTGGTGTAATGTAGGCCCTCCATATTTAACCAGCTCCGCTGCGATGCCGTCTGCACCCGAGGCCTTGTTGTTTTTGAGCCGACTGCTGGCTCTGCTAACTTCTTCTATGCTTGGTGGCGGCAGCATAGCATTGTCATCAGATATTGGTGGAGCCTCCGAATCCTCAGTTAGCTCGCCATTTAGCAATTCATGAAAGTGCTCTTCCCATCGCTCCAAGATGCCTTTAGGATCGGTGATCAGATTCCCTTCTTTGTCCTTGCAGTATGTGCAACGTGGTGTGAATTGCGTCATACTGCGGACTCTTTGGTAGAACTCCCGCGCCTGGTGCGGCCGTCGTTCTCTGCACTGTTCTAGCTCACAGACGAGATTTTTTCCCAGGCTTCCTTTTTTCGTCTGTGAATTCTCTTTTCTTCTTTTCTGAGCTCTTTATAGTTCTCTTCGCGTGCCCGCGTTCTCTGAGACTGCTGCATGGCTCGGTACGCAGCATTCATACGTTCAGTTGCCAGCTTGCATTCATTATCGAACCAGTCGTTCCGATCTTTACGACTTCTGCCTAAGATGGAATCAGCAGTACTAATGACAGTATTTTTAAGGCGGGTACAGTTCTCGTCGACGCCCGGCATCTCATCCCCAGGACTTAGGGCGAGTTCTAATGCATGACCGTAGCTGTTTCTGGCCATTTCATTGCGTAGTGCAGCTGTGTTGATTCGAGCCTGATCAGCGGATACAAAGCTTTTCAGCGTTGTAATGCGCTCTCGGAGCACCATACCAACAAGATAGTGATCCGAGTCGAAGTTGGCACCTCGGTACGTTCGTACCGTCATCAGACCCGAAAGGTGGCGGTGGTCTATCAACACATGACTGACCACCAAAGAGCTAGACTATAATAACTATAATAAATACACCGCCCCTACGTTACTTAACAAATGTGCCACACTGTCTGTCAAACCGAAGATTCCTACTCTGGTGCATGGCCCATCTATCTTTCATACTGGAAGAGATCGAAGTATATTGCTATGTCCATACATCTTCTCCTGTTTAGAGTAGTATGGGGAATTGTAGAAATTGTACATAGAGCCAACGTAACTTCAGGCCATGGTATTCTTTGGATTACGCTATATTCTTTTACTCGGCAGAGCTATATTCCAGCTCTGGACTAATCATTGCAGTGAAGACCCAGCGCCCATCTTTTGTCGAACGTCTCCTTACTGGTATAGAAAGCTCATACAGACTATGGCATAAGTCTATCGATCAACTCTCCTCTAAAATCTACTTTGCGGTGGTCGTTCCTAGAACCAGCCAACGACAAGCCCACTATGCCGGAATAACTCTTTGAATAAATAAAACGCAATCTTTTTATTCGCAGCTGTAGTACCATTAACCTTCTTTATTATCCCCCCCACTAACGCTGAATCCTCTGGCATTTTACTCTCTTGGCAAAACTGATTTACGCCAAGCTTTTACTCAACAAATTATGTTGTTAAGTTTCTCGTTTTTTTTTTTATTACGATGTATGTTGTAATTATTTCGAAATTTCCCTCATCTGATTAATGAAGCACCATAGCCCAAGTGCACAGAGCCCGTGAGCACGTACCGAGATAGATAGGAGCGTATGAATCCGTCGTGTGAGTAGTATACGACTAACAAAACCCGGCAAAATACAACTTATGATCACAGCTTTCCGTTTGCTTTATTTGAGCGGTTTTCCTCTAGCGTGTTACTGCTATATTTTATATTCCCTGTTAAAGCAGCGCTCATTAAGATCTAGGATTACGGAATTCATTATTCATTTGAGGTCTTTATCTTAGAATTAGGAAGATAGTTGAACACACATCCAGCCATTGTGTATATGATTATCACATCATCGTTTGAGACTAAAGCCACAGCCGCAAGAATATCCGGCACTCTGTTGAAAGATTCAAAATTCTCCATAAGTTGAAGTAGCTTTTTGCATATGAAAAGATTGAGGAAATCAGCATAATCCCAAAATAAGCGAGGACGAAATTATTCTTAACGTGCCGGTATGAATACTTCCTTACAGATTCTCGTGCCAGGCCCCATCTAAGCACTTTTACACACTCATGCGTGCATAGTGGCTGTGTGTCGCCCCTATATTATATCCCCATCCTGTCGTGAAAGATTCAAGAGCGTCCTTAAATCTTTTATGAGAGTCTGTACAAGGCAATATACACCTATTCACGGAGAAGTTTGCCTGTGTTTTGATTTGAGCCCCCTCCGCTCTAGCATCCTGAAAAATGTACCGGGGAATAATCCTTGCCTCAGATCTGCTCGCCCCTACGTTTTATCATTTTTGAGGAATTCCATTCTGTTTAATCATTTAAATTTTGATAGGATGCCGCCCGAATTGCGGAGGTTACAAAATTATGATAAGAGAAATTTATTTACGCCGGAGACATACAGCGAAAGCTCTTAGTCCTTCCCGATTGCGGGGCAAATCCTTTCGCTCCTTGATAAGCTTTTTTCGGATTTTCTTTGCGTTAAGAAAAAGACGTATCGGAAATCTCTAGAGATAAAACGGCATCAGCATTTCGGGTACAGATAAGTTCACTAGAGATGTAAAAGTGCTAAATTTGTAGCCTGTGACAATTGGGGTGTCGTTTAAAGTGGAAAGGGTTCGGTATGAATATTTTAACAAATTCATTTTTAAAGGATTTAGTAACAGGTATGAAGGACAACAGATTTATCAGGAGGAGCTCGAAGTACGACAAGGACATACACAAGGAGATGGATTGGCCCCCATGCTCTTCAACCTGGCCCTAGAATGGGTGATACGGAAAACGTCAGTCCAGAGAAGTGCATCAATAGCTAAACAGTCGGTACAATTACTTGGATATGCGGATGACGTGAACAACAGCAGGAAGGTTCGCAGCCAAAAGAAGTTTATGTCAAATTGAAAGAGGCGGCTAAGGACATAGGCCTGAAGATAAACGATGAAAAGCACGAAGGTGATGCAACAATTCAGACCAGGAGATTTAAAATGGGAAGAAATATAACCATCGACGAACATAACCTAGAAGTAGTCGATAAAATATAGTCTACCTTGGGTCTACAATCACAAAGAGAAACGAAGAAAAAGAAGAAATAACCAGACGATAACTACTGGCTAAGAGAGCCTTTTATGCCCAAAAACAAATCTTGCACTCAAGATTAGTGCACAAGAAAACGACCAGTACTGTGTTATGGTAGCGAGACTTGGACTATGACCCAGGACATAGGGGAACGAGCCAACAGCTTTGAGAGAAAAATTCTCAGATGCATAATTGGCCCAACCAGAGAGGATGGAATATGGCGAAAAAGATGCAACAACGAGTTGTATGAAATTTTTGACGACTCACAACTCTCAACTTTAATAAAAATTAACAGACTGAGACTAGCCGGCCACGTAATTAGGATGGAGGACAATCGTATCCCAAAACGGCTTATAGCCTCAGAAATGTCAGGAAGTAGGCCAGTAGGTAGAACCAGAAGGAGTTGGATGGACTCTGTGACGGCTGACGCAGAGGCAATTCTCAACATCGTCAAAAACGACTAAGCGTCAAAAACGACGCTTCACATGCGACATTTCGCACTTTTTTTATATGGAAAAATTCGTCACATGCCGTCACATTTATCTTCATACATACAAGACGAAAAGCTGTATAATGCAGCTTTGATATACCCGGCTATCAGATATGCGTTAAATGATTGTTTACTTGTATAAGACAGATGTCACGAAGGAAACTGTAGGTTACAAGCGCACAACCAGAGATAGTGAATGGTACGTCGAGGAATGTAAAGCATCTATAGAAACCAGAAATAAAAATAGGAAAATATATATAGAGAGATCGACGAGGAAACAAAAATAACCGCAAAAATATCTGCAGGAAGAAGAAAAGACGATTCCTCAACAATTACATCCTAAGGGCAGAAGAAAACTTTGAACAAAACAAATCATGGGAAGCATACAAGGAAAAAAAAATAAATGATACAAACAACAAATCTCCGGGTCAACATTATCTGCCCAATACTCAAGAAAGGAGAAACTACAGAAGCATATCTCTTTTAAGCACAATATATAAAATAATGACAAACATAATTAAAGCAGACTGGAACCTTATTCAGAAGCCGCAATAAGTAAATCCCAAGTTGGATTCCGAAGAACAACAACAAATGGATCAACTTGACATTAAAAATGTCTCTAGCTCCAACCTATATCCGCCAAATCTCATACAAAAAAGAGAACTTGCTCTGCATTATCCTGGATACCTAGTCATACCAGTCACAGCGCTGAGCTATCGTGCTCGAAAAGACGGAGGTATTTTCTTTATCCTCCATTTCCACTCAAAACTTCCATGTGGTTATAACTCATTCCCCACACTCCGTCGTAACCCATATATCAACGTTTGGGATAAGTCTGAGGGTCCACAGACTCCTAACAGACTTGTCTAACTTGCTTTGCTATTGCGTTACAGACTCGCAGTGCGCAATCTGTCGTCGCACCCTTTGTCTCTCCTCTAACTTATTCTGGATCATAGAGACGCATGACTTCTCTCGTCAGTAGGGGAGACCGGGGTAAGATGGGATAGTTAAGCGAAAAAACGTTATAACATGAAAAAATCAAAACGTTTATTAAAAATCTCTTATAACCAAGGAAAACTTACAGTTTTAACTTAAATAATTATAATCTTTTATGGCGCTAAATCACATATTCTTTGCACATAAATGAATTAAATAACACTTGTCAAATTTCCCGTTTTGCCCCACACCACGGGGTAAAACGGGAAATACTATGCCCCAAACAGACACATTTTGCAAAAGTAACAACAGTTCTAACCTTCAAAATCATTCGACGAAAAATCTATCAAAATTCACTAGTTTTACACTCATACAACCCGTATGCGACAAAATGTTACATTAGCACTAATACCTACCTTCGTGCACATCGATTAAAAACAGAAAACTTTTTAAAAATCCTCCAAAAAACAGTTTTTTCTCGCCGCGAAATCAAAACACGTAGTGACACGTGCGCATCGCTAGGGCTCGTGTTACGCGACTGAATATCTCGCGAATGAGGCCGTGTTAGGCTCTGTTGCGTTTACCAGTCACGCACACAAGCACATTTCCCGTCCTGCCCTGAGCTTCGTCTTGCCCCGGTCTCCCCTATCTCTGTGGGTATATTTCCCGCTTTCACTGGAGACAGATAGATGCGTATGTTGGTGCGATGGTGATTGATATAGAACATTCAAATGCAAACTGATATATAGTTAGGTAAACAGAACGCACGCAACTGCGCACGCTCTACTTTCAACTTTTCCTCATTGCCGCATTCACTATAGTCTCAAATATCGAAACACAAGCCCACGCAACAGACACATGCACTCGTCGCTTACATTTTTTGGTTATTATTAAAAGACTAGACCGAACCGAAGCATGCAACTCTATGTCAGGGAAAATTCACCGCATACACCGCAGGCAATGTACGCACGCACGAATTTGTTTCCAGCTATATTCTGTATATGTCCCTCCATTTTCTGCTATTAGCCATCTTTCGGGCTGCTATGCTGCCCAAACTGGTGCTACCGCTACGTAAAGCTAGACTAAACTAACCACCCTCGTCAACAAGAGGCGACGGAGCGGTTTGGGCGGCAGCATTCTCGGAAATGCTGCACAAATAACGGAAGCTTTATCCGCCATTCCCTCCAAGTGTGTTTTAAAATTAAGCCTGTGGTTGATCGACACTACCAGATGACGCACAGTGCTAGATTTTGCCGGCTTGGGAGCAATTGTTGTAACAGGCTCAGGGACTGTAACTGTATTCACTAAACTGGTGGAAGCATTATGAATCAAGTCTGTAGGCTTTGAGACGATGTGAATGCTACATGGGTGAAGGATGTTCACAACTAGCCGACTCTGCATCATAAAAACATTTTACAGCTTAAGGACTTCATCTTTCAAATTTTTAAAGTACGCTTCTTACAGCTTAGTGTATGCTTCTTACAGAGCATAGAGGTCGTTCCTCTTTCGAAAAACGGCTTACGTCACTAGCGCGCATGCATACCCTTCCAGATTCAGCACAGAGTTCTGCAATAATTTATTGGTTAACCATGCATCAGCCTGAGGCCTTGGTGCAGGTTGCCTGGTTTACTAGGGCTACTGTGTATATTTTATAGAGCTTTCAGTTATCGGTTTTTACGTGTCGGTTGAAGACTTTGTGGGTTGAAGACTCGTGATGCTCTGTCCCTCGAGCGTTATATCAAAAGCATTTACTGCTTTGAGCCGGGCGCCGGGTAAGATTCCCCAACTTTTTACAGCTCTGCGGATCTTGTGTGCACTCACCGTCATTGATGCTTAATATTTTGCGATCCTTCCCTACTTCTGCGAAGGATATCGCTTTGGTTCCGTGCTTTGTGGACTTTTTAGGAAGTGGACTGTGAGTGCTTGGTTCCTCCACAGATCGTGAGTGTTGTCGTGGGACTAAGCAATGCCATCCTCATCCTGGATTTTGATAAAATGCTCCTTCGACCACTTCATTGTTCGGTTTGGCAGGCAAGGTGCGAAGGATTCTACTGGACGGGTGGCGTTTTTGGTGACCTGCCTTTGCCGGGTCCGGGGTTTTTAAGTCTTTTGCTCTTCCTAAGGGGAAAGGACTCATGGATGTCATGTCTGAATGAAATACATTAACTGATCCTAGTTTTATCTCATTAAAAAAAAACTTTTAATAGTTCATGCAAACTGTGACATAAACACTTGGGGTTGCAATCGTTTTACGCCACTAGTAGACTATTTCAGAGTCAGCACAGAGTTCTGCAGTAATTTATGAGTTGACCCGAAAATTATCTTGGTGCAACAACACCTGTGAAGGAATGTGGTTATGAACAAATCTATTTAGAATTAGCTCAATAGATTCCCTTAAATGTAGCGTTGGTCTCTGTCCTAGAAGATCACCACACACAGTATAAAAGTACCTACACAGCAAGAAAATGCTTGTCTCGTTTTCGCCAATCGTTTTCACATGAATCCATTATTAATAAGAGCAATAACTAACCAAAATTCGAATTCATTCTGCGCAAAATAGACAGTATTGACATTGAATAATAAAATAAATTTAATAGAAAATTTCCCACCAAAAATTTCTTCCACAAAATAAGCTTAAAAAGTTCAACATAAAACTAAACTGCGCATAATACTAAATCATCAGCTGTTTCAAACCGGAGGCATACAATCAAGATAATTCCAACTTGTCCCAATACTACCAAAGATTCTCACCAACAAAAAAAAAACCCCAAAATAGGATCCTACAAGGACGAAAGTTTCTCTTTATAATAATAAATACTTCACCATGTCTAAACATAATGTACAAAAGTGCCATGTTTGAATATATACGAGTATGTAGAACAGTTCACAAGAGATAAACCGGTACACGACGAGGCGGTACGGAGCCTCGCAGGTCATAAACTTTATCGCAGATTCCAAAAAGCGGACATTACATCAAACTGGGAAATTTATTAAGAGGGATCCCAGCATAGAATAAAGCCATTATGTGCGACACTTTATACCAAGTTAAGCGACAGTCCCGCTTTATCTTTAAACAATTTTCATCAGGACGAAATTTACGAGTGGTTGGAAGGGGGGGGGGGGGTGGCCCGGTGCGTCCTGGTGTGGGCTTGTCCTAGATTTAACCTAACATGGTGTTAACTAACAACTTTAAGAGAAGGAAATGAGCAGTGAACTTTTTCAAAAAACGTAATTAATGGCATTTTTCCGAGGACATTACACCATAAGTGGGGATATACCATACCATGCCTTACCATGCCATACCATACCATACCATACCTTACGATACCATACTACACCCTGCACAATACCGCTCTGCATAAGGACGACGAGTACGAAAATGGCTGCTCTGTCTGTTTCAGTTTTTGGTAATTTCCCTTTAAAATTTCGCTACAGTTTTGCCCGCTGCCGCCGGGCGTTAAGCAGGAATCCGCACTCATTTGGGTAAATAGTTAGCACAGATGAGCACTAAATGGAATCTGATTCTGAATAGAAACCGACGATGGTGCCCCCTTTGCTGGCACATGCACACACCCGTTGTCCTTGCAAATATAAGTTAGTAGAGTATGTGGGATTGGCGATGGGCACACATTATCGTGTATCCCAGAAACCCCTTCGGGCTGTGTGTATAATAGCCAGGATCCTGTTAAGTATTTCGTTAGCTGTTATCCCTTCTAACCGCGTCAAAGTGCCTGTAATTAACGAGGAAACGTTAAAAGCCGTGGACTTCATATACCAGGAGTATACGACGACTAGCAGCTAACTTTTATCTATTGATTTATTGATGAGACTCCTGCAAAGTAACGACTCCTCTCCCGTATAGACCCCGAAACATTTCGAATTTATTGTATATACGAGTATGCTACAAAAGCACTCAGCCTCAGCACACTTTCTTTTTAAGGACATTACACACCCACACATACAAATACACCACAATCGATTAAAGAGTGCTTCTCGTCTAATGAAAGCCGCCTCGATTTAAGTAGAAGAAAATCCAATTACGATGATAACGCTTCAGTGAAAAGGTAGAACGGCGTCGCACACAGGAAATCCAGAAATTGCGAGATAGATCAACGAATCTCTTACACAACAAAAATCACTTCATTTGGATCGTTTGTTTTAAATTTAAATCCTTTACCAGAGACTCTGACTTTAAAGTGACATTGAGAGGCGGCGGCGGTGGCGGCACCACGATTATTGGCCCGGTCCCATGAATCAAGATGGCAAGATTAAGAGCGATTTAATGAAACAAACAAGCATAGCACAAATCACATGAACATGAAGGGATTTCCGTTAACTAGAAAATTGTTGTCCTAGTAACCCTTTTAGCACGCTTTTTATCTTAGACACGACTAAACGAATCTCGAGATTTAAATTAATTAGAGAGGAGCTTTTCAGGATGCTATTAGCTACAAGAATGGCCTAGTTATTTTGTTTCGTTGCTTGTTTCGCGATATTAAAGTGGAATATTAAAGTGATATTTTCGTAGCAAAAATAGAATATTATATTTCAATTTCAGTTTTCAGCTAGAGAGTTCCCCGAGGGAATTGTTCCGTTTGGAGTACATAAAGGTAACGGATTCCTGTATATCCACCATCAGGAAAGCCATAGCATCATTTGATAGTAGGATTGGAACTAACCTTTTAATGCAATCGGTAGCAGCAAACTTCTAGTCGTTGGTAACGTCTATCAAGTAGAGTTTTCCTTCTTCCCAAGGGCAGTTCCCCTTCCCCCTCTCCTAAATTAAAAAAAAATCTTGTCAAATGATATCAAAAGGTGTGTGAAGACGTACGTCGTTTATAGAGAAACTGATGGGAAACAGAATTAACGATTACAATCACGGGCGGATGGGCCATATGACGAACCGGGAAATTTCCCGGTGGGCCGGCTGTTCAGGGGCCGCAGGGCCGGTGGCTGAAAGTACATCTTGAGTTTTTATATTTCTTCTTCCGACTGCCCATAAATAACTCTCAAACTATTATGTTTTGTTTATTTTGTGGTAAAGATATTTTCAAACTCCGTGACATTTGGCGCATTCTGGGTTACAAAGCTCTTAAAAATGCTTAAAAGCTTGACAAAAGCTTCATTTAGCTCCTCCTATCAAATCACTTGTTTTTATGTAATCAGTCATGCCTGCGTATTGCTAGAGGGAGGTGTATTTTTCTGGCGCTTTAATGATGATTATTTACAAAATTTACAAATTCTGAATGAAAAACGTCGTTTTATATATATTTTTTTAATTTGAGGTTTTTGTATTTTACTTAATTTGTAGCGATTTTTATTGCAAAATTAGAAATTTGTGTTTTTAGCACTTTGATTACTAGACTCTGTAATAAACCTATGCTCTATTTATAGCCCAGTGGATAACGGTTTTTGGCTCCGAATTCTTTCGGACAGCGCCGAATCATGCAAAATTTGGAGTAGGTAGAAGTTCAAGAAACAAAAGTTATATTGTGTTGAGGTGTGCGTTTTCCCTGGGGTTGAATGCTACCCCTTCTAGGGGGTGGAAATAGGCGCACTCAAAATAAATCATAAATCTATAGAGGAGTGGATTGAAAGCAAAATATGTTATATACATGTTTTTCTTTAAATCAATATTTCACGAGTTATTCGCGATTGAAATTGTTGATTTTTCATCTAAAAAATGCATGTTTTAGATGGGTTTTTCTGAATAACTTAAAAATCAAACGTTTTTTTTTCAAAACACATATTGTAGAAGAAATAAAGCTTTTAGAATAACAAATCGATTGGTGTTTTATTTATTTCTGTAGATGAAACACAACTCGAGGTATGAGTCTTTAAAAATGGCCGTTTGCTCGCCGAAAACTGACGTTAAATAAAGACAAAACGACGAATTTTTGGAGAAAAACTAATTGGACCTTATATAAAGTACTTGTAAAGACCTTTATAATGAGCTTTGGTAAAATTCATTAGCATCGATGCTAAGCTGGAGTTATGATGAAAATAACATGGTTTTCTTTTTCCCGAGAAAAAAGCTGCAATAAAACAAATGCCTTCATGACAAGAATTGAAAGTAAACGAAACTCATGTACTTTAACTTTGTTTAGGTATTAACAATATGTTTGAAAAAAAGTTAGATTTACGTTATCAATAAACTTTGAAATTTTTGAAAAAAAAAAAAATCCTTTTTTCCGCAATAGATAAAAAACTAAGTGAGATACGAAAAAACTGATGACACAGAAACGAAGGGCTTTTCTAGAGAAAAATTTTGGTTTTGTTTCGATTCTGTGCGATGAAAACCAATTGAGATACATATCTTCGTTGTCAGTTCGCATATGAGTGCGAGGAGAACCTTTCCCGAGCAATTTAAACTTTAGAATCTCAAAAAGTAAGGGTTCAAAACAGTTCAACTTTGCAGGACTTGTATCCCTTGAAATTCCCTGCGAATTGAATTTTGTAGCGATAATATATCTCTATTTTTTTTTTCTATTTTCCAATGAAATTATCGAATCAGGTAAATTGTATCAATCTCGACAATTTTAAAGCATTAATAAACACATCTACATCTTAAAAACGTTTTTATGCATGTATGAAATAGCTCTTACTTTTGGTTTGGAGCCCAATTCCACTCGCTCCAAGTTGCGATAAGAAAAATATGTGCCCGCTTTAAAATTACTATTGGAGCACTCAAAAATCGCTCTTAATACCTCAAAACAAATTTAAAAAATAAATGGTTAAAAAAAATTTTTAAAAAAAATTCTTTTAATTAACTAAAAAATGTACTGAAAAGTAAAAAATAAAAAATATTTCAAAGAAAGCGTGAAATTTCAATTTTAATGAAAAAGTTAATTAAAAGAATGGCGCATTTTTCATCAAAAAATTTTGTTAGAATTTGAAATTAACAAAGCAAAAAATTGAGGGTTATTATAAATCTCACGCGATTTACAGTTATATTTTCAATTTTTGATGAAAAATGCGCCATTCTTTTAACCCTTAGCTGGACCTGGGGGTGCAGGGACACCCCAGGCCTAAAAGAAACCCTTTTTCCATGATATCAATCTAATAAAAATATTTGTGGGTCCATCTAGTGTGTCTTTAAGGTTGTAAGTTTCACTTGTGTTAGATGGTGTTATGTACAGAGCTTTTACGCCGTTGCGGGTGTCCATACATTCAAAAAACATAGGAGTTTTGATTTTTTGAAGCAAAATGTCGATTTTTCATGTTTTATCGCACCTTAATTTTTTTTCCGTCGTAGTAAGAAAAAGTCTCTCAACCATTGGAACATAAAAAAGGGTTGTCAAAGAACTCCACTAATTTTTTTAAACGGTCAATATTGCATTTTTTCCGTGGAAATAGTTTTTTTCCGTGGGGTGCGTGGACACCCCATAGGCCAGCTATGTTACAAAAACGAGGTGGGCCAGCTAAGGGTTAATTAACTTTTTCATTAAAATTGAAATTTCACGCTTTCTTTAAAATATTTTTTATTTTTTACTTTTCAGTACATTTTTTAGTTAATTAAAAGAATTTTTTTTAAAAAAATTTTTTAACCATTTATTTTATTTTCTACTTTTTAGTTTATTATATGTATTCTATTAGATTTAAAATTACGTCACACAGTTTACTGTATTCATTTGATACCCATGTCGTGGGCTCGGTGGAACATAATTGCAAAAACGGCCGCCATCTCGGAACCGTCTTCTTGATTTTTTTACAAAAAGGTCAGATTGCATTTAGTACTTATACATGATGAGTTGAACTCAAGTTGAACCCAAGTCTAACTACATGTAAACGGGAGTCGAGTTGGGTTAAGGTTGACTGAACTCGACTCAGCTCTGCTACCTGGGTTTAGTTGAAATTATGCATACGGACATGAGTTCAGTATTTGAGTAGTTGAATTTAGTTGACAGCAGCATCTCTGTGTTTGTTTGTGATTTTTTGTAACGTGTATTGCTTCTTTATTATCAACTCACCCTTAACTCAACTATTCATCTCATCATTCATACACATTAACCACCCGAACTACGAGTGTGTGCAAAATTGGAAGTTGATCGGTTATATTTTCTACTTTTTAGTCTATTATAAGCTTTCCGCAATTTAGTGTTGGCCGCCATTTTGAATTTGGAATGACGCCACATAGCTTATTGTGCTCTACCTGTCATATCCTTTCATTTGATACCCATGTCAGAGGGCCGCGGAGCACAATTTCAAAAATCGGGCGCCATTTTGGAACCGCCATCTTGATATTTTTACAAAATGGCCAGATTGCATTGTCATCCAAACTAAACGTGTATGCAAAATTTCAGCTCTATCCGAAACCGGGAAGTGGGTCTAATTTAACTTCCAAGATTTGACGACAAACAGTGTAAGTGTTGGACGCCATTTTGAATTTGGATTGACGCCACATAGCTTATTGTGTTCTACCTGTCATATCCTTTCATTTGATACCCATGTCAGAGGGCCGCGGAGCACAATTTCAAAAATCGGGCGCCATTTTGGAACCGCCATCTTGATATTTTTACAAAATGGCCAGATTGCATTGTCATCCAAACTATAAACGTGTATGCAAAATTTCAGCTCTATCCGAAACCGGGAAGTGGGTCAAATTTAACTTCCAAGATTTGACGACAAACAGTGTAAGTTAAATAAAAGAATTTAAAAACAATACCTCAAAACAAATTTGGGAGCACCCAAAAATCACCTTAAATGCCTGAGCTTTTTTTGGACCGATTTTACTGTGTAGCCATACATCTACTGTAGATTTAATTCAATATAAATGCACCATTTCAAAATTTCCAGTTGTTGAAATTTTTTCACAAATTTCTCAATATGGGGTAGTTTCTACAGGTACAGACGTTGCAATAATTTAGAAATAATAGTATAAACAAAGAGGAGATAGTAATTTATCATAAATGCACGATTAAAAATTTTAAACCGTTAAAACTAATTTTGTTGTGATTTTCGTCATAGGGGGTTTGGAGGGGATGAAACATTGAATTAAATCATAAATTACATTCCAGTATATATTTAAACGTATTTTAATCGACATATTGCTTAAATATATTGTTTTTAAATTTTTTGTCAACAGGGGTAGCTTTCACCCCCTAAAAATAAAAAGCACACATCAAGAACATATAACTTTTGAAGAGGAGGGTAAGATAAGCTAAATTACCAAATTTCACAAAAAAATCGGTGCTGTCTGAAAGAATTCGGAGTTAATACACTATTTTTACCGCTATCCACTGGACTATTAATTTTAATGGAAAAATGCGTTACTCCCTGTAAATGTTCATATATTTTAGCCATATTGGGAAATTTAAAATAGGGCCGACAAATATTATTTCCCGGGCCGCTAAGGTGCTGCCCATCCGCCCCTGATTACAATCATTCTTTGATGATTAGATATTGGCTCTTTTAAAAGCAGCCAAAGGGTCACGCTTGCTACGGAGGTAGATATAAGCGACTCGCTATCTAGACCAAGCTTATCCAAAGACTTGAACCTGATTGCGGATTTGGCGATGGTTCTTTTGGATGACTACAACGAAAATGACATAGGCCGATTTGTTGGTCGAGTGTCGATGTTACCGACCGAACGGAAGAAGAAACTGCTTGAAAACTGTTGGACTTCTCCTACGATGTATGATTTTGCGACAGTTGCCAAGCATTCAAAGACAAAATTCAATTACTTAGATCTTGCAGACGAATAGGTGACCTTGGGGTTGCACAAGAACAAGACCAAGAATGCAAGACCATTTTTGATCTCCACTAAATAAAAACCTGATCGATCCACACATACATCTCCGTGACGTGACGGCGACTTCAGTGCAGTACCGGGAGCGTCAGTGAAAAGAAATTATCGGTATATCGATATAATTCCATGCCAACAAATGGAGAAAGTCGCGACATACTCCCAGACTTCTGATGCCGTGGGGCACCGACGATCTCAGTACCCTTCAGGCATCAGTGAAAAAATCAAAAACTTCGTTGCCACCAATATTTTTAATTTATTCACGAGGAGTGCAAAAAGCATATGGAAACCCGCACTGCTAAAACACTATTTGAAAATGTCCCTGTGATGTGCATGCAGCGCAACAAATACTCCCAGAAATTTGTTGAAGAAATCTAGCATTACATTTTACGGGTCTCACGATTTAGTTCTGAGAGGTAAACAGTATGGTGAAGGAATTCTCGAGGATTTATTCGTATTGACGCGGGAGATGTGGTTTAAAAAAAAACTTACAGCATGCGGAAAAAGAAGAATGCAAGTTATCGATCAGTTAATATTCAAAATGAAATTATTATTGTGCTTTTTTTAGCTTTTTCAAAAAAAAAAGCTTATACAGAGGCTCTGTCCGTCTGTCCGTCTGAAGCCTACTTTCATCTCTGAAAGTACTGCAGATACAGACTTGAGAAATATCTCAAAATGTAGCTCTTGGTCAAAAGACCAAAAACTGAGAAAATGGTCTGGAAATTTCAACCAGAAGTATATTTAAACAACAAAAAAAAATTTTAAAAACCGACTTCAGAAAAAAACCCGCGATACACAAAAAAGGATGAAATAATTGTTTGTAATTCTTAACAACATCAATCCAATAAGAATGGATCTAGAAAGAAGAATCACTTTTGAAGACGGTGCTAACACATGTGGGTGATATATTAAGGGCATAAGCCTAACAAAGAAATGTAAACAATTGCCGAAGCAAGAGTTAGTGCAATCAAAGTCAACTACTACCTGGCACCGTCTTCAAAAGTGATTCTTCTTTCTAGATCCATTCTTATTGGATTGATGTTGTTAAGAATTACAAACAATTATTTCATCCTTTTTTGTGTATCGCGGGTTTTTTTCTGAAGTCGGTTTTTAAAATTTTTTTTTTATTTCGTGCTTTTTAGTCCATTCATTTTTTAATATTGCCTGTCATTGCAAGGAGCCTACGTTTTTACGACGCCACATAGCGAAGTGTATTCTACTTGTCACACCTTCTCATTTGATACCCATGTCTGGGGTCGGGGAGCGCAATTGCAAAATTTGATTGCAGATTGTATTGTCATGCGAACTATACGTATGTGCAAAATTTGCAGTTGATCGGTTATATGGAACTGGGTCAAAATCAAGTTGCAAGATTTGTTTACACTATACACACATACAGATCAAGATAATATAAGGCATATAAAAAGTTAAGTTGCCATTGATATCGGGGAAATTAAATGTAAACATTAAACTTCTTTGATTCTTCATCCACGTCAT
Source organism: Thereva unica (assembly GCA_949987705.1). Taxonomy (NCBI): domain Eukaryota; kingdom Metazoa; phylum Arthropoda; class Insecta; order Diptera; family Therevidae; genus Thereva; species Thereva unica. The sequence continues at coordinate 24,054,423 of OX465285.1, read as the reverse complement.
GGTATATTTATTTATTCGATATAAACAATAGTTTTTTGAACTGCAAATTTCGCCATAATTTCGTTCTTATCGGCTTTTGTTCTGGAAGCAAATTTACAGACGCATTCACGTCGAAAACTTGTTTAATATGGAACAAAATTCCCCGAAGGAAATTAAAAAATAATTATTTTATCGATATATAGAAAAAAAAACACCGCGAGCCCTTGGGATCGAACTCGCACACCACAGATCCCACAGACAAGAATACTTGTATCTAGCCCTTTGCGCTATGTCAAGTACTATCGGCCGCTGACCAATATGTTAATAAATCATTTCAGAAAAAAGAAAAAGAGAAAAAGAAAAAAACCGGCTGCCCCGACCGGAATCGAACCTGTAGCACCGAATCGAGGATCCGACGCCCTACCCACTCCGCCACCGGGCTGTTGCCAGATTGACAACAATAAAGTAATTTGTTCGGTGCCCATGAAATGTTTAGGTTGAACTTTAACAGGTTGAATTTTAACAGTTTTTTCTGCCTAACTTCGAACTCCGTTATCAGAATTTAGAAAAAATTTAACGGGACCACCGTGGGAAGCTCCCCCTTCAAATGAACCAAAAAAAAAGCAAAAAAGTTATTGGGTTACAAAGTTATGCGTGAACAGGACCACAAAATACCTACACGTCGAATTGAGTAACCTCCTCTTTTTTTGAAGTCGGTTAAAAAAGGAAAAACAACGTAAATATTAAAAATAGAAAAAGTATAAGTCTTTAGTAATAAAGTTAATCTAAAAGTTCGAACCTAGAGTTGTGGTAAAATAAAAGTGCATGTAAATAGCAAAAAATGTAAAATAGTACAACATTAAATTAAAGTTAAAAGAATTATATTGTGTTCCTAAATTAAAAGAAGAAAACATAAGTGGTATTGTTACGATAAGGAAGCAGCAATATCATTATGAAAAAACCGATAAAATTTTGCAAGAGCTGATACGGATAAGGCGGATATTATTAAAAGAGTAATAAAAGCATAATCATATAGTATATTAGTAGAATAGACAACTGACATTTCTGGATTTGAACAATTATCAATTGGACTCCGATATTTCCATGAGGAACCTAAAATATATGGCATAGACTATCAATGAGTTTTTGACAAAAGAAGATCTTAATCCAGAGAAATGTGTTGATTTGAGATTTGACGGTTGTTCGACCGTGTCCGGAAAAGAAGGTATTGTGCAGGGGCACAACAACGGGGGGCTCAGGAGGTCTAGATAGCGAACAAATGCGCGTAGTACCCTTTATAGTCACCAAGATAGCTCCAGTTATGTTTTAGTCTAGAAAAAGTGTGAACGTACCGTATTTCGTTTGGATTATTCCTTGCGCATTTTATTGGTGCATAGCTGTAGTGGACTGCATTTGGAAAGTTAGAGTTTCTACTCAAGCGTACCGTGTGTACCGTGCTCCATGCGGCTGTCTTCAACCATCCAGCAGAAACCCTTTCAGAGTTCTGGATGAGGTCGTTTATAATATCGTACAGGGACTTCATTATTGCCCCTCTTGAGGTAAGTTTTGCTGGAGAAAATACCGATAATTCACTTTATGTAAATTACACCCGCCGCAAATGCGAACCATGTAAGTGGAATATCTTAGAGAAACTTATGAAACCTTCGCCAAATTTTATGATATACGCAACATTACAACTGAAATCGACCTTTAGCAACAATAAGGACACTAGGGTTTGTTTTCGCCGACACGGATGCCGAAGCAACGGACATCTTATACGATATTTCCCCCGCATCGCCCAATCATACGGGTTAAAAATCAATGCGGAAAAGACCAAAGTGCTCACAACGAATGGATCAAGAGCCAGTGTTCACCTCGATGGAACCCAAATCGAACAGGTTCCAAGGTTCAAATATTTGGGATCATTGGTTGAGGAAACGAAAGTAGCATCGACGGCCGACGTTCACAGCCGTATCGGCCAGGCAACAGCAACATTCGCCTCGCTCAAGTGGTGCATATGGAAACGAGCAAATATCTCCATCAAAACAAAACTACGTCTTTACCGAACGTTGATTCTTCCGATTCTTCTTTATGGATCTGAAACGTGGACACTGCTCAAACAGGACGTTAAGAAGCTCGAGGTCTTCTAAATGCGATGTTTGAGGCAGATCCTCCGTGTCTCACTCCGTGATCGCCTTCGAAACGAGGTTGTCAGACAAAGATGCGATCAGCAAACACTGATCGAAGAAGAAATGCAAAAACGTCGACTACGGTGGTTTGGACATGTTTGCCGAATGGATGATAACCGCTTGCCACGTAAACTTCTCTGGCGAGACCGTCCTGCAGACTGGAGAATACAGCGATCGGCACCGAAGAAAACCTGGTTGAAGAATATCGAGGGTGACTTAAAGAATCAACGATTATCAGTTACCGAGGCTCGAGACACCGCCAAAAACCGAGAAGAATGGAAGCGAATCGTGAATAGAGTTCGGGACCCAGCGGCACCGACAGCAGCGTATCCGTTGCGGGGACGTCCCGCTCGGACCGCCAGCTAACGGATCAAAGAAGAAGAAAGAAGAGAAGTTACCGTTCTACTACATATGTAGTATTTTTACTACCTTTTTTGAAAAAAATGATAATCTACTACACTACTACATCAAGTTATCATTCTACTACCTTTTTTCGATAAATCCAATTTTTTTATTTATGGATAAATCGATCGCAGCTTTAGAATAACTTTCACCAGTTTCTTTTCGATTTGTTAAAGCGATCTGTTTGCACGAACATTACTCTGCTCTGAGATGTCACGTTAGTATGGTTGTTTTCAAACGTCGTGACACCCCGCGCATTTTCCCCAGCTAAGCGCTTAAAAATGTTTAAAAGCTCTGACAAAAGCTTCATTTAACTCCTCCTATCAAATCACTTGCTGCCATGTAATCAGTCGCGACTGCGTATTGCCAAAGGGAGGTATATCTTTTTGGGACTTCAATGATTATTTAAAAAATTTACAAATTATGACTGAAAAACACCCGTTTTTATATATTTTTTTTATTTTAAGGTTTTTGTATTTTACACATATGCTACAGAAATAATTTGTAGCAATTTCTACTAAAAAATACGAACTTTGTGTTTTTATAACTTTGATTACTTGATTGTTGACATTTTCCGCCAGTCGCATAGGTGCTTCTGCTTGGGGAGGTTGTGTTGCTTGCGGCTGCGGAGAACTCTCAATTTATGAATGAAAATGCTCATATCTTTAAAAGAAAATTTTTCCAGCAATTTTTTTAATTTATTTTAAATTTAGGGATGAGAAATATTTAGCATAATTATAGTAAAATTATTCTTATTACGATGGATAAACTGACTTGGTTGAGCAGGAGTTTTACCTGTATTTAAAAGCTCTGCTCAACACATATAAAGATTAATTAACTTTATTCATTCGGCATGCGCGCATCCCTTCCCAAATTATTTTGTTGAGTTTTTTCTGCGTTTGTTGCCGTTTTAACTAAAAAGCGGGGAAATGATAGAACAATATTTATAAATTTTGGCAATGAGGTGCGCAGAACTGTTCAAATTTTTTGAGTCACGGAGTTTGAAAAAATCTATACAATGTGAAAAGAGAATTTAATTCAAGACAAAGTTATTATAGAATATCCGTTTAAGTCGTCGTTTCGCATCAATTTCTTATAAATAAGCGTATGTATGTACGACTCAACCGATTAGACTAGAAACTTTATATTCCAAAAAGCGTTTTACATGTTGCTGCACAGGCACTTTTAAAATAATATTGGTCTCTCTATACGATGCCATCATAATATTTTGTAAAGGTGCCCATTGACAAGCAGATAACTACCCCACCACCAACCAACAATCCCAAGCTTAAAAGGCGAATAATAATTAAAATGCATGTACCATAGCAGGGCTTAACACACCCACTGACGCAGATTTTGCAAAATATAAACATAAATCACAATTACAATGTACAACGCCATCGCTGAAATTCATTTGCGGTTTTAGATCATTTTGTCAAATTAAGTAATCATAAAATTTGTCATTCGTAAACAATTTTAATGAATTTTATTAAATGAATGCTTTCGTACTTTACGTCATCCCTTCGGCGGCCCCTTTTCACCCCCATCAGCCGTCACCCCATCCGATACGACTGCGATAAAATGGCAGAATTCACGCGCGACAAGGACACCGAAGATAAGTGGCCCATATACAAGGACCTGGACAGTAGTCGACGCGCCCAGACCTGTTGGAAAGCGAAGAAAGTGACGGGGCTGATGGGGCAGAATTAGAGCCTTATAAAAGGGTTCCGGAATTTGAAAAGCAGTAATTGGTGGGAGGAAGGAAGCTGCGAAAGAAAGAATAGGGCTTAACTTAAATGAAAATATATTCCCCAACCCTTGGACCTAATCGTTCTGTCCATTAATTACGACTCTTTATGGGGCAACATTAACAACAAGGACCTTGAGGAGCACGTGGTTAGCTGTAATGACTGTAGGTGGAGACAGGGGATTGACTGACAAAAATGTAGTCAAAAAGTCCTTTTTAAAAAAAAAACGAAGCGAAATTTCTCAGCCACGAAAAGATGCCGCTGCTTGCTGCGGGTCCTTTAATATTGTTAGCATCTTATGTTCGAGATAATCCCCGGCATATTCTTGGAGGGATAATTGTCGCTGTTGGGCCTGGACGGCAGTAAACTCCGTAAACTGTGCCCATCTACTTGGGCGCTGGTAAACTTTATTAGGGGCTTTTTCATAAATCACCAAAATTTATTATGATGACGGCATAAATCATAAATTTCTCTCTGTTTCCACATTTTATATATATGTATATGTGTGTGGCCATCTCCAAACGGGCAGAGAGAGCTCCGAATAAATTTCCGCCTGAACTTTATCTTCGTCCGTTATTTCAGCAGCCTTGGGTCCAATAGAATTATCAGGTCACTCATGTTACATAGTGAGGACAGAAGTTGTCTACACAACTTGAACATCTTCTCGGAGGCTAAAGAAAAATGATTGGGACGATTTTTTATGGCTACTTTTAAAACGCCATCAAAGATTTGTAGGTGAACTTGATATATGCTCCTCGTAAAATTCCTCAAATTCGGATATCGGTCTTAGTTTTTGAATACAAATTGCTTACTTTGTGTATTTGATGTGCCCAACATATCATGAATGTAAAATTACACCAAAAAAAACACTAGCGTAAAATATCTAAAATAGCATTTTTGATTTCTTATCGTAGCTGATAGTTGGGGGGGGGGGGGGGAATTTAAATCATCTTCAAGTTTTTTTATTGGCTGAAAGTTTGTAACTGGTGGATTTACATTCATTTGAATTTCACCGCTTGAAAGATTTTGATTTGGTATGACAGAAACACTTTTTGGGCGATTTTGTATAGACACTGATTCCAGAGCATAATTTATACCACTAACACTTTAAACCACTAAGCATATAACACACAGAACAATCCTCTAGACCAGCACAGCATTAATCTTTTTTTTTTTTCACTTTTAGTACTTTTCATAGTACTAAAATCCACTTCAAAATGCTAATTTGGTAGAAGATGTACTTCAATTTTTTTCTTCGAATACGAAAGAAAAGGACAAATATACTCAATCTACTAATAGCAGATGATTGGGACTTTAAAAGTTCCTCCCGCATTTCTCCCAGCAACATCATGCACAATAATCTGCTACCAATTTAGTACTCTGAAGTAGACTTTGGTTCTATGGGAACAATTTAACTCTGCGTTTAGACAAGAAGAAAATAAATACCATGCACAAATACTTGCCTTGTTCTCGTTGTCGAGTGACGTGACATATGCGTCACTTCGACCATAAATTGGTATTCTCATTGCCAATTTAAAAGATTTCTGGCGAGTAAGTCGACAAAATTCTTATTTAATTGTCGCAAGGTGGCGTGTGAAGTGACATTTTCTTCAACACGTGTGTAGGTATCGACAGTTTCATTCCACCGCGTCCTCGTAGTCACATCACTTGCCAACGAGAATACCACTGATTGCGTGGCGGGCCTGAGTATTTTGCTGCCGGCGTGCCAGTGCCTATGGCCACCTATAAGGTAATATCATATAAAGAAACAAAGGTATTTTTAATTAATAATATTTATGCATCACCTTACCATGACATGGGTATATTACATGGGTCATGATTGAACATCATGATTGAAATCACTGTGCAAATTTTAAAACTAAGCTGTCAGATGCCTGAGCACTGATATGGGAAAAAAGCCGGAACTGTGTGAATGTCAGTGAAAAATTCATCACGGAAGCCACTGACACGGAAAGCATCGGCACTGTTGCGTTACGGATATGTGTAGATCGACCTTTATCAGTAGTTGGTAGCTAGTTGGTCCGTCTACTGTCCAGGTCCTTCGATCTGGTCTTTGCCGGCAAAGGTTTAGGCTTCACTCCAGCTACCATATGCTTAGAGGTGACATTAGATGCCAAAACTTCATTAATGCCAGCTCATGGATAACCTGATGAGCAATAATCGCATCTCTTTTTAGGTTTGCCGCAGATCTTTGGGATCTACGGCAATAATGTGGTGGCATACGACCAAGCTGCGATATTAAGCGATATTCACATCGCCGACGGCATTGCTGGAGACTCAACTCAACGTAGAACGGTTCCATCGATGCTTCGGTCTACCAGTCCGCTCCTAATGAACTAGTTGTTTTCAATCGGTCCACCCTTAGGAGGGTCCGGGAGAACAGGTTATCGCGGACAATGGAAAGGTAGACGCCTTGACCAGATAAAAGCATATACACTCCGGAGGTCCGAAACTTCCCGGACAGTGCACTCTACACCACCGGGGGCCTCGGTAGTCTAGGGGTAAGGCGCCTGACTGCTGTCCCAGAGGTCCCGGGTTCGAATCCCGGCCAGCCCCAAGGTCCTTCGCCTTTTCCACTTTCTCACTTACATAACTTCCCTTCTCTCTTCTTCCCTCTTTACATTCCTTCTGTCATAGCCTTCCCTAGTCCTTCCCCACTCCACCTAGCGCATGCCATCGGTTGGTTGATGAGATTCAACTCGTTTCAGGAGGCATAACACTCCAGCGAGTTGTTCTCGATGCCCCGATGTCAGAGTCGCGAAATGGTTGAGAGTAGGTGGAATAAAAATATATCGCCGCCAGGTTGTGACAGTGCCTTCCTCTCTTCTTTCCCTCTCTCTTCTCTCTATCTTCAGGCTAGAGCTGCTGTTTGACGGTGTATACGGAAAAAATAGATTGTCGACAGTACAAAGGGACTTTCCCTAAGCCTCTAGTCTGCCACATAAAAAAAAAGTGAATTGCAAAGACGCTTCCAGATAATTCAAAGTGACACTTTTATTTGCACTTTATTCTTGCGGAGGAGAATGGAGGAAGAGTACGCATACCAAGCATTGTGAAGTGAAATTATTAATGAGTACTGAACTATTATTATTTTCAGTAATAAACATTATCAGTTTTAGCAGAACCGTTGTTTTTTTGTGGTGTGCATTGCTTAAGTTGAGGTCATCGCAAATAGCCGCAAAAATACGCTATGAAGGCTAAGAGTATGAGTCTACCCTTCATGTTCACGCGATTGCAAGGAACAGGGTATCGTTGCTGGGCGGGCTCTTGGTTGACCAAAAAAGTTTGATTGGTAAATCTCTAAGCGGATTTTGCACCTTGTTCAAGCGGTCTAAGCAATAACATTTAGGTATAGGGGCTACAATTATTCCATTTGGCGGCCGCGGTACTCATTGGACCCAATACGTATGTCTCGCAGTCATGAAGGGATACAGACTGGTTCTCACGCTAAAGCGACCTACTACCTACTTATTTGATCTCTCTAGAGTCTCTCTTCCCTTTGCAAGCTGTCACAAATCACAACCTCTGCCCTGAAAATCGATGCCACCGTTTTGTTTTTAACCTTGACGGCACTCCTTTAAGTGCGCAGCTTTCCAAATTAAAAAGCAGAATCGTTTTATTATACAATTTTCATATCTCTTCTAACACATTATCCATCCACCTATTTCTAGATTATCCTAAGCTTCTTTTTTCTGTTGATCTACCATTGAAAATCTGAGCTTTCTTTCTTCCTCCTTTCTGTTCAAACTCAAACTCCTCAGCAGTTTTGGGAGTTGCTCCGCAAAATCGACAGCTACAATCTCTGCTTAGATGAGAATTGAGCGACAGTGGCCCGTCAGCAGCCATGTTATTATTTTTAGCTCCCACCTCTTGAAATTCAAAAGCTTGCCCGCTTTGGCTTTCTCGGTATCTTTTAGCTTGACCAGCGCCCTGGGCATCCTTCCAGCTGGTCGACCCAATTTCTTAGCTGCAGACCGGACCGACAAGCGAAGACTTTGCCCCTACTCTAGAGTCATTGATATTTTGCTCCTTTGGCCATAGGTCCTAGTCCTATCCCTTTCTCTTTTTTGGAACCGTCTGTATACCAAAAGATCAAACGTTAAAGACGAATCTACTTTGTTACCACTTTGACCTAGCTCCGATAATTGTCATAAACGGTTTGTCGAAGTCGATAATGGCAGAAATGCTATCGGCAATGATAACATAGGCTCCAGGTTTAGCTCCTAGAGAATCTCTCGTAGCTTAAAGCAGAATAACCCCGCCCCCGCCAGAGCTAAAGCTCTAGATGAAGCAGAAGAAGGTTCAAAACGGCCTCCATAGCCGCAGTCGAACAGGTGCTTCTAGCTCCCGTGATACCAAGCCAGGGAAATTGTTGTACCTTTGATAGCTTAATCGCAGCACCCTTTTGTTGGGTCTTGACTCACTGTGAAATGGATTTCGTCATACATTTCTTCAAGCTCATTCGTTTCGGTTAACCCCTACAGGCCTAACTATTTTTTAAAAATTTCCACAGGGACAAAAAATCGTGGTATTTTCCGATAGATGACGTCAGTTGCAAATAAGTCATTGATCGCAATGTCATGACTAATCTCTCAAAGGGAAAAAATTGCGAAAAAAAAATGTATGCTGTTTATGCTGAGGACACTTTATCAAATTCTGCTGCGGGGATATGGTTCGCTTGCTTCACTACTGGTAATTTTGATGTGAAATATGAGTCACGATGAAACTCGTGAAAAATATCGGCAGAAAAAATATTAGTATGGAAATAGTCAATATACAAAAAAAGTCTTTTAAACTATTCATACAAAGCTGAATAAAAAAAGGTGATCGATGCATGGATGCCTCAGGAGTTGAGCGAAAAAACCATGATTGACTGGATTAGCATATGCGAGCTTCTGCTGAAACGCAGTGGGGGCCTAGGTAGTCTAGAGTAAGGCGCCTGACTGCTATCCCAGAGGTCTCGGGTTCGAATCCCGGCCAGCCCCACGCTCCTTCGCCTTTTCCACTTTCCCACCCACATAACTTTCCTTCTTTCTTCTTCCCTCTTTACATTCCTGATTCCTTCTGTCATAGCCTTCCCTAGCCCTTCCCCGCTCCACCAAGGCGCATGACATCGGTTGGTTGATGAGATTCAACTCGTTTCAGGAGGCATAACACTCCAGCGAGTTGTTTCTCGATGCCCCGATGACAAAGTCGCGATAGTAATGGTTGGGAGTAGGTGGACTAAAAATATCGCGGGAAGGTTGTGGCAGTTCCTTCATCCCCGACTAGAGCTGCTGTTTGACATTGCACTCTATAAGAAGAAAATAGATTGTCAACAGTATAAAGGGCCTTTCCTGAGACTCTAGTCTTTCACATAAAAAAAAAATCAATGGTCTTGGATGTGAAGTATCACGTCCGTATTTTAACGTGACAACGTCTATTAATTTGAACGTGACAACGTCTGTTATTACGTTTTGTATTATTTTCTCAATTAATAAATTATATATTTCGAAGCAAATTTTTTTTTGTGTGCGGGACATTTTCACACGCGCGTCCTATCTTAAACCGATTTAATAGACGTTGTCACGTCAATAAGGTGAATGAATGTAATTTTCCCGTGTAGAGGATAAATTAACGAAAATTTTGAGCCATTAACCACCCCCCTAACATGTATGGGGGCGGAGATATGATTTTTTTTGTGTGCGGGACATTGTGCGGGACATTTTCACACGCGCGTCCTATCTTAAACCGATTTAATAGACGTTGTCACGTCAATAAGGTGAATGAATGTATTTTTCCCGTGTAGAGGATAAATTAACGAAAATTTTGAGCCATTAACCACCCCCCTAACATGTATGGGGGCGGAGATATGATTTTTTTTTTGTGTGCGGGACATTGTGCGGGACATTTTCACACGCGCGTCCTATCTTAAACCGATTTAATAGCCGTTGTCACATCAAAAAAAAAGTGAGATCTATCAATTTCTACAAAGTCTCAAAAGCGTGGTGAAGAATGGGTCACATGCGACAATCGGAAGGGTCAAGAATCATGGACAAGGAATCGTCCACTCTGAGTTACTTCCAGTCGGTTAAACGATTGATTCTCAAATCTAACATGAAGAATTAGAGAGATTACGCCAAACAATTTTACTAAAACGGCTCGAACTGAATAATAGAAAAGAAGTTTTCTTCCATCATGACAACGCCCGACTTCACTACATTGATGGCTCGTCAAAAATTGGGATATCTTGGTTGGAAAGTCCATACATAGCACCTTCTGGCTATCATTCGCTTGTTCCCATCTCTGCTGAACTCACTCAATTTTTTTTTTTTTATATGAAAAAACCAAGCTTAGGTGTAACCCTTTGTACTACCAGTCCGTCATGTCTTCAGTTCGTGGTGCAATGTCTAGTAGTAAGCTTGGTTTGAAGAATAGAGGAGAATAGGAAAGGTTAGAGGGGGTCTGGAGGGTGTAGAAGAAAATGACGATGAACCTCACGTTTGAACTTTAAGGTGTTGTACGAGTTCGGAAATACTGACTGCGGGAGATTATTCCACAGTCGAGTTGTTCTATTCATAAACGAACTTCTAAACCGTATTGTGCGTGAACGAGGGGGCTGTAGGGTATAGGGGTGAGCCGAGCAGGCTAGTCTTGTGTTGCGGGAAAAGTATTGCCGTGCAGGCAGGAGGTCCTGAATTTCGGTGGAACAGTCGCCATGGTAATAGCGATAAAGTATGGAGAGGGCTGCTACATTCCTACGGTGGCTCAAGGTGTCTATGGAGGCGCGAAAGGGGCCATCACCGATGAGTTTGAGGGCACGATTTTGCACCTTGTCGAGACAAGCCAAGGTGATTTTTGGGGCGCCTGCCCAGATATGCGAGTTGTATTCGAGGCGCGGCCGAATGTAGGATTTGTATATTGTAGCCAATGCGGCTGGCTGGAGGACGAACTTGCATCTCTTGAGAAATCCAAGGCATTGGGAGGCTTGTTTGGCGATTTGGAATATGTGATCGTTCCATCGCAAATGCTCCGTTAAAGTTACCCCTAGGATGTTGAGAGTTGAGTCAGCCGTTAGATTCTCTCCATCCACCGAGACAGGAGGAAGGTCGGTACAATTTTTGTTGGAGATCAGACAGTGCTTCGTTTTTGTGGCATTGAATTCGACGCGGTTCATTTCGCCCCAATGACGAATCGATTTGATATCCCGGTTGATCGAAGCCGACATCAGTTGACGGTGGTAAAGACAAGGTCTGGCACGTGCTTGTCTTATATTGTCGAAGGAGTAAGAGAAATTCAGAGTACCGTCATCAGCGAAGCAGTGAAGTGGGTTGGAGGGGATTGAGAGCAGATCATTAATGAAGATTAGAAAAAGTGCGGGTGAAAGAATTGACCCCTGGGGAACTCCGGCCGAAATGGCGTGGGGGTTGGATTCGACGCCATCCAATACTACCTTGATTGAACGGCATGAAAGAAAGCTCTTAATCCAGTTCCTTAGAACTAAGTGTATACCAATAGCTTGGAGTTTATTCAACAGAGCTGGGTGCCATACTCTGTCAAGAGCCTTTGATATATCTAGAGCAACCAGGCTAGACTCACCAAAGCTGTGAATGCTTTGGTTGATACGCTCAGTTAAACACACAAGCAAATCGCCAGTAGACCGTTTAGATCTGAAGCCGTATTGCCTGTCGTGTATAATTTGGTTGGATTCTAGATATTTCATCAGCCTTTTATTGATTATTGTCTCCATGATTTTGGAGAGAACAGAAGTAATTGCTATTGGGCGGTAGTTTAAGGGGTCGCTGGCTTCACCTTTTTTTGGGATTGGCTGAACATGAGCTAGTTTCCAAGAGTCGGGATACACTCCGGAGAAGTAAGACAGGGCAAAAAGTTTGCGCAGAGGTTTAGCCAAGGGTGAGGCACATTTTTTAAGTACCATAGGGGGGATTTTGTCGGGACCAGTGGATTTATTGGCGTCGCGTTCTTTGAGACACCTAAGCACCTCGCGAGTCCTGAAGTGAACTCCGTCCATTGAGTGGGTGGCATTCTCGAGAGTGGGGGGTGACATAGCAGCATCGGGTAAAGAAGAATTTGCGGCGAACAGAGAAGCTAATAGGTCGGCCTTGGGTTTGCTTTCTGTTATCACTTCCTTGTTGTGAATAAAAGGAGGTGTTGAGGAGGAAGTAAAATTCTTCTTGATGGCGGTTACCAAGGACCAGAAGTTTTTGCTGCCTGTAGTGGAGTTAAGAATCTTAATGGAATTAAGCAGGCTTTAAAAGAAACCAATTACCAGGTCAAAGCGTGATTCTGATTTAGAACTATCTAAGTAGGTATTGGAACGATTTGGCGTGGGAAAGCACCATAAGCTTGATTTTTTTCTCTAGCTGGTGTGTTGGCTTAGGCCTTTTGTCATTGTGAGCTATTTGTTTGGGTAGCATGAGTCGTTTGGGTAGCACAAGGCGAACACACCAGGGATTGACAGCACTGGTAGGGGAAGGGGGAGCAACATAAAACCATCCAAATATATTCTTAGGGATTTCATTAGATGCCAATCCAATTTTAATTCCATTATATCACAAAAACTGAAACTGTCTAACTCCGATACAACTCATCAAACTTCATTGCCTTGTCAATTTTATTTTTTTGTTTAAAAAGGAAAAGCGATTTTCTTATTTGAGCAAAAATAAATCCAACTTTAGATATTCCATAAAATTCTTTCGAAAGTTTATAAACCAAGAAAAAAAAGGGGGCAAGCAACAAAAAAGAAAGGAGTTAAACACCAACAGGGTATGGAGCCATCCTTTCGGCGGAATTGGCCATGTATAGGCAACCTAGCGTAGACAGCTCTCAAGTTATATCTTAAGATCCTGTTCATGTACCGTGAGAACATCTCAAGATAAGCAAAATCCCTGATTACAAGCAGGGTTCAGTCGGGTAAAATTTGCACCCGGGGCAATACGATACCCGTGTAATCTCCCTCTCTATATTCAATGGTTTATAATGCCACACAGAGGACCGGTATCCTGATAAATTGTATTTTGCATATTTTCTGTTATCCCTTTGACTTTGGCTCGTTTTGTCCTTTTTTTTTGATGTGTTTTGTTTTGTTGCCAAAACCCAATTTTCTTGAAAGAATATGAAAGCCCCGTCAGAGACATGTGCTATAATTTGTTTATTCTAAAACCCTGATAGTGAAAAGCGCCTTTGATAGCCTCTGCAGGTGGATATTTTTGGTTTGGTTAAAAACGAATTTTTTCTGGTTTGAAGATTACATTGGAAATACGCTGAGTATTCCTGGCGTGTATATCAACATACGAGTACATATGTGTGATAAAGGAGCAAATTTCTCGGAACTCCTTGGCTCTGTTCTTGTTGCCATGCCGATCTGCGAAGGGATAATATAATGAATTAATTCGCGAGCTTCGCCTTGAGGCAGTTCTGCGTACTCGACGAGTTTCTGCTGGAGTCGCTCCTCCCATCCCTTTTAAAATCAATTAATATGTATTTGCCGGAATGCTGTTAAATAATTATAAATAATAAATTTCAATTTGCTCAACTTAATTCCCGGAGTAATGATAAAATCAATTAGTGCCAAGGGAGTCTCACGGCAGCGGTGGCGCTCTATGGCTGTTTACCCCTTTGCTGGTGTGTCGACTACTGTCAGGTTTTTGGCACTCGCATCCTTTTTCCTGGATATCCCCGGCTGGACGTTTTTGCGATTTAATCATCTGATAAAACCACCATTTCGATTATTTTGGCTTTAATTCAAATGAACAACTTATAGACTTATAGGCTGGGTATGGGCGCAGGAAACAGGACCTGTTGAGCCGGGATTTAAAGTGTGATTACTGAGGACTTAGTCCGTCCACTCTCTCTCTCTGTCTCCCTCTAGAGACTTATTTTTGCCTGCCAAATGAACGTGATGTGGGGAAAATAGAAGTTTTAATTAATGCGAATGGAATGGATTTTTTGTGTAACTTTTTATGGAATTTAAATCAGATTAAAAAATCTCAATTTTCCTGTTGTGTTGTGCTGCTCCGACTTTCCAGTGACTGATTTAGAAAATTTAGAAAGAGCTCCAGCGCTTAATAGTCTGGCAAAGACTGGCTGTCTAAAAATAAATTTGAAAAGGTTAGCAACCCTTTTAGTGAGAGCTTTTAATTATTTATAATTGTTCCTAGAAAAGTATTTTAGGGAACTCTATCTGCGGAGTGAAATCGTACCGTCACCTCCTCGCTGGTGCTCCTGCATAGCAAACCGACGATAGGCGGACCTGGTGCACGGGGATATAGCTGGAGACCACCATATCCAATGGAGTTATTCCCGGAAACGATGGTCCTGGTTTATGGTGTTTGGGCGTATTGGAGCGATATCAGACAACCTCAACAGAAAGGATAGGTCCAAATATAAACAATGTAGATACAATAGAATTTTTTAACCCATTAAGCACTTATGAACTTGAAACGGTTTTTGTTTTTCAAAACGCTGTAAACCAGTTTTGGTTCCCGAGCCAAATCGTCCCAATACCCACTCAGATAGCTCTAAATCAGACCGAGGTGTAAGAGCTTACGTTTTTCCCTTTCGCTAAAACTTTAAAAGCACTACCAGAATTACTAAAAATTTCCAAGACCTATCTAGTAATACAGGCTAACTAGGGCCGGAATTTAGTTTTTTTTGCGCCCGGTACAGAATGCCATATTGCGTTCCCATCATTTCTCTTCATTTTTTTTATCGCAGTGAAGGACAACGGAAAAAGACACAAGCACTTTGTGGAGCTCCTTTAATAAATGAAAATTAAGGCACAGGAACACCTTTTCAATTTTTCCTGAAATTGCGAGCCGTCCAATTGCACCCTGTGCAAATACACTAATTGCACTTATGTAAACGCCGCAGCTGACTTTGTTCAATCAGAATTTGCTTCGCGATGTTGCTTTTGTGCTCAGTTTGCTTGCGCATTGACTTCAGAAAACTCTTCCATTAATGCTGTTTAATGCTCCAGGATGTTTTTCGGTGTTGGCTGCACTTCCCCAAATATTTCCAGCACAATTCTGGGATTCGAAAATCTGTAGTAAATTACACACGCATCTTCACAATAGAGATCTTTATGCCGTTTTCCAATCCTTCATATTTCTAAGGATAATAGGTAGTCACTGCACTGCATGTATTCGTTTCTACTGTAGTATCTTGCATAGGAAAAAAACAGCCCACTTAACAGTCTTCCTGGACTTGAAGGTGCTTTGAACAACTTTAGAACAGAGGCGATCCAGGTGTTTCTCGCCGAATTAGGGATCTATTACAGTACGACTAGTACGAATTACAAATCAAGAACTATGGCACCGTGCCAGCCAAGAAAGGATAGACGCCGAAATCAGGTGAACGAAATGGAATTGGATTGGCCACACCTTGCAGGAGGCAATTGAAAAAGGCACAGGCACCTTGTGCAGTTCATTTAATATATGACAATAAAGGTACGGGAGCACCTTTTAATTTTTTTTTTCGAAGAATTCAATTTGATCAAATATTCGCATTCTGTCAGGCAATGGAAGAAATAATTCGTTGAGGCAAAAGAACTGTTGTAGTTTTCATCGATTTCAAATCCGCTTTCTATTGCATCGATTGCAACAGCTTGTGGAGAGCCTTGGAAGCCGAACATATGCCATTGAAAATCATCCAACTTCTTCAAGCGTTGTACGGTGGCTCAACCAGCAGCGTTCGTATTCGAAGCAACTTATCCGAGGAGTTTCCGATTCATACAAGTGTCCGACTGGGAGACGTCGCTTTGCCACTACAACTTCGTAACCGACTTAATGTTCGCCGACGACATGGATGCCGAAGCAACGGACATTTTATACGACATTTCCCGCATCGCCCAGTCATACGGATTAAAAATCAATGCGAAAAAGACCAAAGTGCTCAGAACGGACGGATCGAGGGCCAGTGTTCACCTCGATGGAGCCCAAATCGAACAGGTTCCGATGTTCAAATATTTGGGATCATTGGTTGAGGAAACAAAAGTGGCACCGACGGCCGACGTTCACAGTAGCATCGGCCTGGTAACAGCAACATTCGCTTCGCTCATCTGGTCCATATGGAAAGGAACATATATTACATCAAAACTAAAGAACGCCTTTGCCGAACGTTGATCCTTCCGATTATTCTTTATGGATCGGAAAGATGGACACTGCTTAAACCGAACGTCAACAAGCTCGGTCTTCTAAATGCGATGCTTGAGGTAAATTCTCAGTGTCCGAGGCCGATTTGAAGAATCAAAGATTATCAGTTATAGAGACTCGAGACCTTGCCAAAAATCGTCGAGAATGGAAACGAATAGTGAGTTCGAGACCCAGTGCCTCGACAACAGCCTATTCGTTGGGGGGACGTGCCGCTCGGACCATCTAACGGATCAAAGAAGAAGAAGAAAGAAGGAGGGCTTATTGTCGCCGTCGGCGCACCACGTACCATATGCCTTCCTGACTCTGAAGATTCAGAAAAGCAGGCATGTGAAGCGTCCATGACGTGGTGCGCCGGCACCCGTTCACACTCACCAAACTTCTGGCTACGAAGCCTAAAAGGCCTGCCCGAAAGCGATATCGAGACCTCATAGAAATCGAAACCTCCGGATTTCAACGAGCTCCTTAAGATATATAAGGAAGCGAGAAAACTGTCTGAACAAGACCATCGCTAGAAGTAAATCCGAGCACTTTAAGAGGTTATGCAGAGAAGCAAATCGGGCCCCTGTCGCGAAGCCTATAAAATGGTCATGTCAGCGGTCAAAGGCAAGCGGTCTCCATTGATTACCTGCCCCACGCTGCTCCAGAGTATAGTATACGTCATGTTTCCACAAAACGTGATCTACCCACTTTAGGGGACCCATCATCCTACAGACCGATGTCTCCTTAGTTGCATAGGCAACGTTTTTGTGCTGGTAATCTGTAACAGGATACTCACTAGCGTCGAAAGGTAAGTAAGCCTGTCACACAAGCAATTCGGCTTCATAAAGGCAAAATCAAAGACTAATGCAGTCAACATGGTGGCGGGCATAGCAAGAGCCGCTATAGACAAAAGTCACTGCCGGGCACTGATAACCCTCGACGTAAAAAATGCTTTCAATTCCACGAGGTGGAGCAAAATAGCTGAGGCGTTGATCAAGCTAGGTACACCATAGTACCTACTGCGAGTAGTAGCGGAATATCTTAATGGTAGGCTGCTTCATTGATTTGGAAGATGTTCTGAAGGTGTTCGGGACTAGATGGTCCGAAGGTGTTCCTTGTTCCCGCAAGGCCTCGTCCTGGGTCCTTTCTTGTGGGTCTGCAATTTGTACAGCACTCACAAGGGAAAGTGGTTAGTTCTTTACCCAGCGTTAGCGCGGGCAGCAGCGTTGACCAGGACTATTAACCGCAGAATATGGACGGCTGCATACAGGCGTGCTGCGCGTACAGGACCGCATAGATATTCTGGCGAGAGAAGGTATACGTCTATGACCCAGAGTATCGTACAGGGGAGCCAAAAACGACAGATTGTGTGCAGCGAGTTCATAAGGTAATGGCAAATGGAGTGGGATGAGTCTGTCAAGAGCGCTTGGGCTCACAGACTTTTCCCGAACATGGATATATTAGCTACAAAGGAGCGTGGGGAAGAAAATTATCACCTCACGCAGTTCCTGAGTGGACATGGTGGCTATAGAAAATACCTTCATCGTTTTAGGCTCGATTATTCACTGTTGTTCAGAATTAGCAATTTAATTTCTGACTCAATAAAAAGGTGCCGGAAGGGTGTGATTCAATTGAAACAGTGTTCCTGGCAAAGACGCCGAGCTCTTTGCGAGCCTCAACAACTTGCACCAAATTGTCAAATGTCCGACGAGAGTCCCTGATATTCCAGGTCAAGGATCCCATCTCCTTGACCTGTTTCTTACTTCCCATCCGACGCGGTACTCCATCAAGGTTAGCTCACCCCTTGGCAACTCGGACCATAAACTAATTAGCGCTTATTTCCCATATCCATCCTCGACCACAACCACCACAGCTCCTAAAAGAACTGTGTGGCACTATGGGAAAGCCAACTGGTTGGGTCTTATTCGCTTCTTCCAGGCCACTGACTGGGATTTGTGTTTCCGTAATGCCAATGCGAACTATGCGGCCCTCTGTGTCACCAAAATTATTCGAGCGGGTATGCGCTTGTTCATCCCTCACTCTACCAAATCTGTGAAGCCTAGGCCGAACAAATGGTTCAATGGGGAATGTATGAACGCAATCAAAGCTAAAGAAGCCGCCTATAGAGCATACAGACGTTCGCCTAATGAGCCACTTCGTCGTGAGTACGTCAAACTTAGAAACTCCTGCAACTCCATCATCAGGAAAGTCAAATCATCATTTGATGATAGATTGAGAAGTAAGATTCTTAACTCCACTACAGGCAGCAAAAACTTCTGGTCCTTGGTAACTGCCATCAAGAAGAATTTTACTTCCTCCTCAACACCTCCTTTTATTCACAACAAGGAAGTGATAACAGAAAGCAAACCCAAGGCCGACCTATTAGCTTCTCTGTTCGCCGCAAATTCTTCTTTACCCGATGCTGCTATGTCACCCCCCACTCTCGAGAATGCCACCCACTCAATGGACGGAGTTCACTTCAGGACTCGCGAGGTGTTTAGGTGTCTCAAAGAACGCGACGCCAATAAATCCACTGGTCCCGACAAAATCCCCCCTATGGTACTTAAAAAATGTGCCTCACCTTTGGCTAAACCTCTGCGCAAACTTTTTGCCCTGTCTTACTTCTCCGGAGTGTATCCCGACTCTTGGAAACTAGCTCATGTTCAGCCAATCCCAAAAAAAGGTGAAGCCAGCGACCCCTTAAACTACCGCCCAATAGCAATTACTTCTGTTCTCTCCAAAATCATGGAGACAATAATCAATAAAAAGCTGATAAAATATCTAGAATCCAACCAAATTATACACGACAGGCAATACGGCTTCAGATCTAAACGGTCTACTGGCGATCTGCTTGTGTGTTTAACCGAGCGTATCAACCAAAGCATTCACAGCTTTGGTGAGTCTAGCCTAGTTGCTCTAGATATATCAAAGGCTTTTGACAGAGTATGGCACCCAGCTCTGTTGAATAAACTCCAAGCTATTGGTATACACTTAGTTCTAAGGAACTGGATTAAGAGCTTTCTTTCAGGCCGTTCAATCAAGGTAGTATTGGATGGCGTCGAATCCAACCCCCACGCCATTTCGGCCGGAGTTCCCCAGGGGTCAATTCTCTCACCCGCACTTTTTCTAATCTTCATTAATGATCTGCTCTCAATCCCCTCCAACCCACTTCACTGCTTCGCTGATGACGGTACTCTGAATTTCTCTTACTCCTTCGACAATATAAGACAAGCACGTGCCAGACCTTGTCTTTACCACCGTCAACTGATGTCGGCTTCGATCAACCGGGATATCGAATCGATTCTTCGCCTGATGTATTCTGCAATTAGAACAGCCAGGAATAACCTTTGTGGTGCTGCACTCCGGTTTCGTTCTTGGAAATCGCTTGGGATTTGCTTGCTGCTTGCTGCACTGGTTGCTGATTGCTGCCCTGGTTGCTGCTTACTGGACTGCTTTGCCTGGTTTCTTTGCAAATTCGTCCCTCTGTGGTTGGTTAGAGTAACTGCTGAAATCAATTCTGATGATTAAGTTACTGCTGTATTAAAGACTTCAAAGCTGTCTTTAATTCGGGCTTTACTGGGAAAAGACCTCAATTCTGTCTTTTAAGAATGCTAAGTTCGATACTTGAGCTTTGAAATTGCTTTATTGTTAAAACCTCAATACAGATTTTATCTTCTAGTTCAAGACTCTAGAAAGATTAAAAGCAATCTGGTTTGACGCCAACTGTGCGTCGGTATTTATTTTCTATTCGAATAATAGCTGCGGCTAGCCTTTGGTAGGGGGCTTCGTTTTTGAAGTATATAATTTCGGGTTTATGTACTAGATCTGCGGGCGATGTCCGATCAGCTGTTCCCTTCTGACTCGTAGACGTCAGATGGAGTTTTCCTGCATTTGGTAAGTATTTTATTCATATTTTAGTTTATTTACTAATTTTAGTTTATGTTTTCAGGTTTTTAGTGGGGGATGGACGAGGAGGAGCCCGCGATTAGTGCATTGGGGTTGACAGGTGACTATTTTTTGTGGAACCTGTTTGTAATTTTATTAATCCTTTTTTGTTTACAGACTGTTGATTTGCCGACGGGTTTTTGCGTCTTCGTGGGATGAATTTCTGGTTGGTTTTCCTTTATCATCGCCACTGGGATTGTTTTCAAGGTAAGTGCTTGTATGTTTAATATTTGTATTTTAATAACTTTTTTTTCTATTTTCAGGTATGAATTTGTTGTTGTTTTTTTGTAGTGATGTCTTCTTCCGTGTGTGTTTTGTTTTTGTGATTTTGTGTATTCATGTAGTTTTGTTCGTTAATAAAATACAAGAAATAGAAAATTTTGTGTTTTTATTTATTAATTTCCTTTTGCTTGGCTCTCTTCCTTTTTTTTTGGTTTTCAGTGTAGCCGGAACAACTGTTGTGCCCCGCATGCCCATGGACACAGGAACACGCTGAACACGTCTTCTTTATCAGCTCGAGACTCGCCGCTGAAAGGGCGGAATGTGAAGGAAAACATTCTAGGCCACATGATGAGGTGGAGAAAAGTGGAAGTAACACTGAATGCTATCCACAGAAAGTTAAGGCTAGAAGAATCCGAAAGAAATAGATAAAGTCGACGAAATGCGAGAAGAAATATCAGCTAAATAAAGTTGAACGAACCCACGACGTAATGCTTAGTAGCCAGTCCCGCGGCGGAGGGGTAACGTCGAGAAGGATCTTTAGTTTTTATGTATATATGGATACATATATGAATATATGCATATATTTACATGTGTATGTTTATTTATGCATATATATGTAAATGTATAGGTTAGAGTCCAACGTAATCGCCATGCGGGATCGACCACCAATGGGCGCAGGAGTCGTAGCAGTAGCATAAGCTTGCTAGCTCCTGGAAAAAAATCCTCTAATGAACTTGAGACAGGTTTTTTCGAAACGCCGTAAACTAGTTTTAGTTCCCAGGCCCAATCGTTTCAATACCTACTCCGATAGTTCCAAATCAGATTCGTGTGTATAAGCTAGTATTTTTACCCTTTTGCTAAACCTCCAAAAGTATTACCGCCTGCTTAATTCGGGCAACTTTGTCCAAGCAGAGGTACTAACAATTTTCAAGGTTTACCTAGTAATACATACATAATTGGTCAGCGTAACAAAAGCGAGCAGACATCATACGATCTCCTGAAGATGCCGCGGAAGAACATCGGCAGAATCCTGTCGTTCGCCATAGGATACATACCGATTGCGGAACATGCGTCCAGATTGAGAATTCCATAATTCTGTCCTCTATCGTTGGACGGGGTACCTATATTCACCTAACTTGACTACATATAGAGTGAACGAAAATTGATATAAACCCGCAAACTATGCACTCACAGCTTTAAAAATCGTTCAACTATTTCGCAAAGCAACCCAAAATAAACAAAAAAAAAAAACTCCCTGAATATTTAAAACCCCAAACAAAACAACTAGATCTAAAAGTTTAAAGCACCAGCCCAGAAGGAGCTTTAAAACATATCGATTTTTGCTCAGCCCCTAGCATCATCCCCTTATAATCACGCGATTAAGCATCCCCAACATCAATCACAAATTCCAGCTTCCGTCGTCGACGTCAACGAATAAAAATCCCCAACGCCATGAAATTTCACCGGTTGTGAAAAATTCACCTGATTCACGACCGCCGAATGCCACGACACCGGGGGGCGCGGAGGGGAGCTTCATGAAATTAGAAATTTCGTACATAATCGAATTATTCAAGGATCTAATGACTCGCAGTGCCTAAGTCTCACGAGAGCATGATTCGTAGGGAGGACTTCAATTAAAGCTAATAAGGCGCGAAATGATTTTTATCCCGGGGGGTACATCCTCCGCTGGGACTCATCAGCCCCGCCAGCTTCAAGGGCACCGGGACTCACAACTAATCGATCGAACCTAATGGACGAGATGTGGCCAGGCAATCGCTTTTGACGGCCGACAAGAGAAGGCTTCGAGCCTCGGTGATTTGGTGAATCACTGAACTTACTCACAGTGTAATGACTTAGAAAGTCAACGACCACTGGCTCTATGCAGGGGTAGGTGCCGGCGCCATTAAGGTAATTTGAAGAAATAAATCTCAATATACTTTGACAATGGACAATGATTCCGTGAAGGACCGAAAATCCGACGTGATTTGAAATTGTGGAACGACAAGCAAAGATATGGCGCTTTTGGTGTTCTCGTGTTCGTTCGTTCCGAAAGAAGCCTCTCGGGGGCAAGAAGAAGGTCCTCAACACTTTATTTTTACCGTCGACCAAGTCGCACAGGACACTTAGTGCAGGACAAACACGTAATCTTCGTCTTACGTGCACTTAAGTCGATAACGCAATAAAATGAAGAGGATGTTGCCCCCAGGCGGGATGAATGGGAACTACACAGTGGGACAAAACATTGTTGTGAAAAATTTGTTGTCCTAAACTGATTTTGTGTGTAAGCCATCTCTCTGCGAAGAAGAAGAAAGAGTTTACACGGCAAGAAGTCTGTGAACGACCCTCTTGAAAACCAAAACGATTTTACACTCAGTCGAGTCTTTGGGAGAGATTGGCGGAAGAATGGCCATTGCCGAACAGGAGTCAGTCTGTTATGGCCAACCGGCACGCAATGAGCTGGAGATGGATTTCTATCTTTTGCCGCTTTAGTGTCGACTGTTCTTAAAGTCTAGACAAAGGACAATTTAATGTGAACTGTTGTTTTGGTGCTAATTTAATGTGGTCTAATCGGGATCAATGAACATTTTCAATAAATTCTAATTTAGTCTGTTGTACACGAATCGATATGGACAAAGAACTCAGCTGAAAATCGGTTTAAGGAATTTCCGGGAAAGTTATTTCCTTTAACACATTTGGGGAATTGGGACTAGGTAACGGTAGTTTTGGAATTGACTGAAATTTATAGTGGGGTCAGGTAAGTGGAATTCCAATGAACTTCGATGATCCAATGGGAACCAGTGTTCTTGCTGTGCTGTAGGCGAAAGCTGAGAAGTGGAAAGAAGAAATTTCCCGAAAATAAAGAGATTTGGTAAAAACAACTAAAGGATCATGTCTCTAGGTGGAAAGCGAACTTCTAAGATAGATAATAGTTCTGGCACAGTCTTCCCATATAAACTGGATAGGAGCAATTTTTTGCAAGAATCCGTCATTTTGGATTTTCTTTGCAGTGCCAATTGTCTTGTGACATCATATGTAAACAAACTAATTGGCACAGTAAATAAAATTCAAGATGGCGGATTCTAGCAAGAGTTTCTCCTACGTAGTTTATAAGCTTATTTGGCGATTCGGAAGATGTGGCCGTTTCATGTACGAGGTGTGACAATTAAGTGATGAGACTGATTATATTGCCGCGATTGTGGTAACCCTGCGACCTTGAAATTCCCTTTCCCTTCTCTCGGCATCCTTCCCCTCTCCATTGATATATTTGCCATCGCTCTAGCTTGTTTAGTTCGCCTGCTCTGTCGTGTTGAGTAAACGTGTGTTCGTGGTGCTCGTCACGGCCGCCTGGATGTCCTCAATTGACTCAAAATGGGTTCCTTTGACCACCGATTTTGTTCTAGGGAACAAAAAAAGTCATAGGGTGACATATCGGGCGAATAAGGCGGTTGTTGCAACACGGCGATCCCTTTAGAGGCCAAATACTGGGACACGCTGAGGGCGGTGTGGCACGGCGCGTTGTCGTGATGAAGGATCCAGTTACGAGCGATGTCTGAGCGCACCCTGTTGACTCGTTTTCGCAATCTTTCGAGTACTTGGCGATAGTAGACTTGATTTACGGTTTGCCCCGGTGGATCTCCACGGATCGGGGCGCGCACACGCTGCGCGTTCGTGTCAGTCCGCACCTCGACTGGTCTCCCGCTCCGCGCCTCGTCTTCCACGCTCTCACGCCCCTCCTTAAACTCTTTATGCCATCGAAACACCTGGGCACGGCTAAGAGCACTATCACCATGCACTTTTACAATTTTAGCATACGTTGCCGAAGCTGTTTCGCCCAATTTGACGCAAAATTTTATCGCGACGCGATTTCGTTTTTCCATTTTCGTGACGAGCACCACGAACACACGTTTACTCAACACGACAGAGCAGGCGAACTAAACAAGCTAGAGCGATGGCAAATATATCAATGGAGAGGGGAAGGATGCCGAGAGAAGGGAAAGGGAATTTCAAGGTCGCAGGGTTACCGCAATCGCGGCAATATAATCAGTCTCATTACTTAATTGTCACACTTCGTAGTCCATTCAAAATGGGCGTTTAAGTGTCGAAACATAACGCCATTATGAAAATAGTTCCCTATATGTTTTTGGGTCGCTGATCACGAAAAGATAGGAAAATAGTGAAGAGAGATAGAAGTGAAGGAAGGAACTGCCTCATCCAAGCCGCGATATTTTATTCCACCTACTCCTAACCATTACTAATGGGACGGACTCTGACATCGTGGTATCGAGAAACAACTGGCTGCAGTGTTATGCCTCTTGAAACGAGTTAAATCTCATCAACCAACCGATGGCATGCGCTTAGGTGAAGCGGGGAAGGGCTAAGGAAGGCTATGAAAGGAGGAATCAGAAATGTTAAGAGGGAAGAGGAGAAAATGAAAGTTATTTAAGTGGGGAAAGTGGGAAAGGCGAAGGACCGTGGCACTGGATTCGAACCCAGGGTAGCCTACCGAGACCCCATGATCATGATATGATTTTATCATGAAAAAACGATTTTACAAGTGCCCCGTTTATGACTAGGTTCAACCCAAGTTCAACCTAAGTTCAACCCAGTTATAAACGAGGGTCGAGTTGAAACCGGGTCCACTCACAACTCAACTCAGCTCTCCTGCCTGGGTGGGGTTGATATTTATTGGCGGGTTAAGCTGTAATTGGGTTGAAATGATATTTTTCTTGTTTACCATCCGTGAAGCCTGCCTTCAGCGTGGCTTGTACAAGAATATAAAACTATTGTTCATTTCATGCTTTTAAAAAACTTTTATGGCAACTCTGCTTGAACTCTCAGTACTAGTCATAAACGGGCTATAAGTTTGATTTGCATCTACGAGAAAACATTTTTTTTTTCAAAGTATTTTTTTTTCTGTTTCGATTTAGGGTGGTGGTCGTGGGGTTATAAATAAATTTACCAAATTTTACACAAAAATTAAATTTAAATGCAGAAAATCTATGGTTTTCAAATTCAACTTTAATCTATGGGTAGTATAATTCCGGCTGGTTTCGTAAGTGATTAGACCTTACGATGTCCATATTAAGTAAATTGGAGATGAGGTACACGATATGAGTTGATCATGATAGGACAAGCCCATATGATCATAGACTTTTGCATAGTTTCTTAACTAACTGCTGGCGATCATAAAACTCCATTCTCGGACTTGTTGCTCTTGTGTGCGTTGAAAACTTAAAAATGTGGGAGTAGTTCTGAATAGCAGCATGGCCTGCTGAGATCATATGTATTCCATATGGAACTCCTAGAATTTCGGTCGCTGCCGCTTTTGCTTGCAGTGCCTTCTTGCCTTCGACGCCCTTGAATTTCATCGTTCCAACAGAAGTTCGGTGGACGTCGTCGAAGTGTTGGGCCCTGTTTCATGTAGACGTCTTGATGATGTGTACGACCTTTCGTTAGCGTAGCTTCTCCGGTCAGTCTTTTCCCGCAAGATTATATCTTTGAACAGCTCTTCATCGAGCCCATGCTGTGCTTATGGCGTTCTTTTGCTACCCTCTTTCTGTTTTCTTTTTCCGTGCCGGAGCCCAGATAAATGAGTTATACTCGAATCGGGGCCGAATGTAGAACTTCTAGATTATACCTCTGGTTAATCTATGGAAGAAGAAATTTGCATCTCTTAAGAAATCCTTGGCATTGGGATGCCTGTTTGGCAATTTGGAATATGTAATCATTCTATCACAAGTCCTCACATAAAGTTATGCCCATGATGTTAAGAGAAAGATCAGCTGTAACGTTTTGCCCCCTGAGACAGGGGGAAGTACGGTGCAAGTTTTATAAGTAATGAGAAACTACTTCGTTTTGGAGGGATTGAAATCAACACGATTCTTGTGGCCCCAATCAAGAGTTGGGCATGAATTCACAATGGTGAAGACAAAGTCTGACACGTGCTCGTCTTATATTGTTAAAAGCATAGGAATAACCCAGAGTCAGAGCGAAGCTGAGAAGTGGGTTGGAAGGGAATGAGACCTTATCATTAGGAAAAGAGCGGGTGAAAGAATTGATCCTGGCCGAGATGGTGTGGGGATTAGATTCGATTTCGTCCAATACTACCTTAATTGAACGGTCAGAAAGGAAGCTCTTAATACATTTGCTTAGAACTGGGTGGATACCAGGAGCTTGGAGTTTTGACTTGATTTGGTGAAAAACTTTGGACATATTGAACAGACGCACCAAAGCGATGAATGTTTTGGTGGAGGTGCTCTGTTAGACATACAAGTAGCTCGGCAATAGATTTTTTGGATCTAAAGCAGTACCTATTGACATGTAGAATTTTGTTGATTTCCAGGTATTTCATTAGCTTTTTGTTGATTAATATCTCCATGACTTTGGAAGAACAGGCTATTGGACGGTAGTTTAAGGTGTGGCTAGAGTCACATTTTTTCGGTGTAGGATGAACATGAACTGGTCCCCAGGAGTCTGGTTGGACTCCGGCAAAGAGTAATAATAATAATAATAATAATTTATTTTTGGACAGTACACAAGATTCACATCTTTTAGAGTACATACAGGAATTACAACAACAGAAAGGATTTACAAAGGAAAAAACTTAAAATTAGATTTAAAAATTACAATTAAATTAAATTACAATTACATTAAAACTAAAATTAAAATAAAATTAAAGCAGAAATAAAAGAAGAAGAAAATTAAGAATAAAATACAGAATTAAGTAAAAAGAATGAAGTAGGAAAGTGAAGAAAGAAAGATAAAGAAAGCTAGTGAGACGAAGAAGATAGAAAAATAGATGCATGTTTTTGAATACTGCGGCCGTGCTCATCCTCTGAATGCGACTAGGAAGATTATTCCAGATTTTTTATTTATTTCAACGTCTTCTTGTAACTAAGAGTATACACGAAGAAGGAGCGACTACCAATTAGGGAAGTGTGGGCAGGAATCAGGAATTTGATGGATCTCAAGGATTGCAGAGGAACAAGGAAGTCAGCAAGGTAGCAGGGACTTTTGGAATAAAAGACCTTATGCAAGAGAAGTAGAGCCATGAGATCAAGGAATTTAAAGAGGTCACAACCCAGTAGGGAATTTTGGACACCCGACACATGATCAGACCTTCTCATATGAAAAATGAACCTAATGCAATCATTAAATGCCACTTTAAGACGCTGACGGCAGGATGAGTCGAAGGAAATATACACCAACGAGCCATACAGAAAATGGGGAACAACAAGTGATTTGATGAGTTTAGCTCGAATAGGCGAAGATAACAGACTTCCACGTAGCCGCAATTTACGAAGAGTGCCATAGATTTTAGAGAGCATCAATTAGACATGATTACAGCAGGAGAGTTTGGAATTGACAACAATACCCAGATTTTTGGCCCATTCAACGATTGGTAGAGGAACATTATCAAGTAGAATAGGCGAGAAACCATCTAGGGACAGCGAGCAACGACTAAAGAAAAGTACTTGTGATTTAATTGGATTTAGTTTAAGGAAATTACTAGAACTCCACTCATTAATTTGAGATAGGGTTCTATTGAGTTTAGAGATACAGTACTCAATCTGATGAGGAGGACACGAGATATATAGCTGAAGGTCATCAGCATAGAGATGAAAAGAGCAGTGACGGATAACGGATGGAAGACCATTAATATAAAGGGAGAAAAACAAAGGACCAAGAACCGAACCCTGAGGCACACCTGCAGGTACTCTAAGGAAAGAGGATATCGCATTATTGTACCGAACACACTGAAACCTATTAGAGAGAAGAGAAGAAAAAAGACGAACAGATGAAGAGGAGAAGTGATACCGTTGACTAAGTTTATGAAGGAGATGTGAGTGAACCACAGAGTCAAACGCCTTGGAGAAATCAAGAAGGACTAGTACTGCAATATCACCTCGATCAAGAGCGGAGCGAAGATCAGTCGTTACCTTCAGTATAGCAGTTTCGCAACTGTGTAATTTACGGAAGCCAGACTGGAAATTAGAAAGGAAATTATAAGAATCAAGATATCGCACGACTTGAGTAAATACAATTTTCTCAAAGACTTTAGCTAGAAAAGGAATAATACTAATAGGGCGAAAATCAGACAAATCGGCAGGGAAGGGCTTTTTAGGTACGGGAGTCACTAAGGCTTTTTTCCATAGTATAGGGACTTGGGAGGTTGTCAGGCAATAATTAAAAATATGCGTGATAATTTCAACAAATAGAGGGGAGAGAATCTTAAGAAATCGAGGAGAAATTCCATCATAGCCAACGCTGTTGGACGAAATGGAAAGCAGTATTCCAAGTACTTCAAGTGAGTCAACACAACGAAAATTAAAACCATCAAAAGATAGAGCATTGGAGAAAAGGGAGCAAGAAAAGGAAGACAATGAGGAATTGGGAGGGGATTGAATGAAGGATGCATTCAGTGAGTTTACATCTATGTACATCATAAGAGTTAAGCTCAGAGGAACGAATGCCTAGAGAACGGAGATTAGACCAAAGTTGCTTAGTGGACAGAGCAGGATCAAGTTTCCGGAAGTAAAATTCACGCTTGGCCGATTTGACTTTGCTATTGATTAAGTTACGAAGATTTTTGTATTCACGAAGGTAGCTCAGGATCCTCGTTCTGCGATAACGTCTATACAAGAACTCACGCTCAACAATCAAGTTGCGGATTTCGTAAGAGAACCAAGAACAAGTTGGAGTTTTACAACGTCTTCTTGTAACTAAAGGGACACATTGATTAAATAGAGACTGAGTGAAAGAATTAAAAAGATCGACTTTGGTGTCTATGCAGGTTGTATTATAGATATCAGCCCAAGGTACAGATAAAGAAGCTTCAGAAAGGCGAGTAAAATTGATGTTATTGATGTCACGATACGAAGAAAAGGCAGGCTGGGAAGAGGAAGGGTAAAAAGTAAAACGAAGCGAGAGGAAGAGAATATCGTGATCAAAGAAGCTAGGGGGAGAAATTTGGTTATGTTTTAACACTGAGTTGGTGGAGGTAGCAGTGAGTACATCAAGGAGCGATGCCGATGGATTATGGCAGTTTAAAAATGTGGGCAGTTGATTTAGGATACGTAGATCCAATGACCCCAAAAAGTACTTGAGTGTATTCGCACGTTCATTAGCCTTCAGTAAATCAACATTAAAGTCACCAGCAACAATTATATTATCGTAATGACCGGAAAGCCTAGAGACAAGATCAAAAAAGTTACCAGCAACATCAGGAGTAAATACATTAGGTGGACAGTAGACACTTAGAATAACACATTTGTCATGTGATGATTTTATTTCAACTGCGATAAATTCAAACTGTGAGCCAATGGACTGGCCCACTACTTTTGAGGAGAGAGAGAAGGTGACATAAATAGCAACACCATCCCCAGTACGACCCAAGCGATCATTTCGATGAAAAGAAAAAGTAGGCAAGGAAACATAAGAAGTTGGAATTTCTGGTTTAAGCCACGTCTCATTGACTACAATAACATGCAATTTAGTGTTATCAAAAAGGTATCTCAGTTCATCCATTTTATTCCTCAGACTTCTTGCATTGAAGGTACATATATTCAGCCCTGAGGAGGAGGAGCAAAGAATATTTAGTAGCGTTCCTTCATTGTACACTCTATCAGGGGAATTCATCATTAAAAAATGAGCAACAGAGCCACAGAAGCCAAAACACACATGGAAAAAGAAAATAAAGAAAAGTTGAATAACTACCCAGTAAACCACGAATGCAACTCCGCCGTCGCCTGGTCCCAAGTCCAGGGTGTGAAAGGAGGAGGGTTGTCGACCTGCCGAATTGATCGTAAAAACTAGGCAAGAAACCGCATTTTTCAAAGCGGCACCGACAGCAGCGTATCCGTTGCGGGGACGTCCCGCTCGGACCGCCAGCTAACGGATCAAAGAAGAAGAAACCACGAATGCATACAAAATGAATTCACAATACATTTCAGAAATGAATGAAATGCATTACAGAAAGCATTTTGTAAGTAATACGGAATGCATTAAAAAACATTAGGCATGTCCTAGGATGAAATGCATTGCTTGTAATGCATTAACAATATATTTCATATAGAAATATGTAATGCATACATTATAAATTACAAATACATTTTATAAATGTTGCAAATGCATTACAAAAGACATTTCATAAAGCTAACAAAATGTATTGTATAGCATTAAGGATGCTCTAGGATGAAATGCATTGATTTTAAACGATTTGATTTATCTGCCTCGAAAGATTATCTTTACACAATTTGATATATGTATTAAATCTTAGGTAAAGAAAGTATAAAACATAATTATACTTTACTCACCCCGTTATAGTTGAAATACAATACTGGATAAAATGCGCACGGCACTTGGTGCAAACACTTACAAATGAGCAAAAATTTTCTACTAGCGGCGGAAAGTGCCTCCAAAAGATAACGGTGATACTGCCTGATTTGATATATTCATACGAGTATGAATCCCCAGAATCCAAACATAATTTAATACATTGCTTGTAATGTATTTGTAAGGCACTTGTAAGCAGTCGCTGATTGATAGCTTTCAAATAGCTTACTTGTAATGTACGGCGAATGCATTTCTTTGTTCTATGCATTACATGTGGTTTGCTGGGTAGGAAGAAGGAAGAAAAAGAGAAGAAGAAGAGTAGGCCACAGAAATTTTCTTTCCATGGCGACAATGAATCGAACAAAAGTATAAATCGAAACCAAACCAAGGCGAATGAAACATTCCACACTCCTATTCCCTACACAGATGTTGTTCGTTCCCTTGATTGGGCGTCTAAATTTCTGTTTATTAGAATGGAACCTATTCTGACGGAGACTTTCCATACGCGGGGTGCAAAAGCCGTTTTGCCAAATACATAATGCGCGATAAAATTGATTCGCAGGCACGTGCAAGGCATAAAATTTTTAATTTCCCACCTGTAGTAACGTGAAACTGCTGAAGGCAGCCACTCTCCACGGGGAAAACGAATCCAGGTAACAAGAGCCAAACAGAATCAATTACATCCAATTTAGTACTTGAACTCATTTTCCCCCCTTTGAAATACGCTTCTAATTTCGCTCCACTATAGACGGGCGGCCGGGGTCGGGGCCGGGGGGCTGTGTTCCTCCTTTGAGTTTTCTTAAGCTTTTCCAGTGTCCTTTTTACCTTTTAGCTTCTACCTTGAATGGTGTCATAAATCTTCGAGTGTAATTTAGCACAGGAGTGTGCGTGGCAAGCAAAAAATCACGTACAAGCTACGTGTGCATACATAATGCCGTTTTATGTGGGCCTAGGCCTAGATATTCTTTCTGATAAAATAAGACGTTTTGTTGTTGTTGTTGTTGTAGCTATTGTTGTAGGCGGACAGAATCCACCATCCACCACGTTACATAAAATGCATGAAAAGCGAAAAACTTTACCCAAAACACTTGTGGAACCATATCAGGGGGGATTAGTGTTTTGTCATGTAGCTCTTGTTAAGTGAAATTAACCGGGGGAAGTTACATCACTAATTAATTTAGTACAGACTCACGCTGACAACAGGGAAAAAATCGTAAAAAATTCATTTTCGAGATTTTCGGCTCCTTTTCACGTTGTCTCCGGGATTGATATTTCCCTGACAGTGCGTCTATTCAGGACATGTGTAACGTAGCTGACTTGACTACACATGCTGCGATTGTGGGAGAAAAGATCTAGGAGAGTAGTATATATATTTCTAGGCAAAATGTATGTCCCTTGAGGCATAGATGCTGCAGCATATCACAATTTCGCAATTTATGATTTATTTGAAGGCAAGGATTACACACATACATATATATATATATATATATGTATATGTCGTATTGTGGATTTGCCAACAAATATATGCATATAGCAGGAGAACATATAAGAGATTTTATTAAATTTTCACATCCTGAAAGAAAATGCAAAATTTTCTATTACGTTATGTAATACGAATTTTAATTTTGATCTCTTCCGTCAGGAGAACGAACACATGGAATTGCTGCCAACACTTTTCCGGAAATAAAATGTCTAGCAGCGTGGAATTGCGTGATCTTTAAGGTCAATAAACGTCAAAATTTCATGAGTTAACGAAACTATGAAAATTACACCAAAATTTATTCATTATCTAGTTTTTGTGTGAAAAAAACAAGCTTAGGAATCACCCTTTGTAAAGATTTTTTCAACAAGAGGTGTCATTTTTGAAGTTCGCGCCATTTTTGAACTGTCAAAATACAACTGTCATTACGATGGCATTTGACAAGTAAAAATTAGGAGGTTTTTAGATATAGATTGATGCACACTCGCAAAACTCATAGAAATAGTGAAGATTTACTACAAAATTGGTGAAAATATCGCGGAAGCGGTTTGTACTCTTTGTGGTCGTGGACAAGCGACTTCTCGCACAGTTATAGTAAATTTTTTTTTAGAGTTAACCCTTCTAGCACAGAAGGCGCACTTTTCAGCTAAGCATGAAAATCTATATACCTATACATACACATACATACATATATATACATATATAGAGTTTCCCTTCTAACACAGAAGGCGCACTTCCCAGCAGGGCTGAGAAATATTTACCACTGCCGTGGCTCAGCTGAGACTTGCAAACATAAAATATTAAAAACATAAAAAATCAAAAACATTAAACAGAGAAGCATGCAAAACTAAAAAGAGAGTGATGCACGCAGAGAGTCACGCCACATTGGGAAGGGTCCTTTTAAGGACAACTTCACTGGTTAGCAAGCTAAACACACTCCTATTGTTGTTAGTATTTATAAGCATGCGATTAACGGGTTCGATCATGCCATAATTGGTGTTAGAGGAATTAATGTGCAAGAGAGGTTCACCTCTCAGGTTGTAGTTATTCACTCTAAATGACGCGCGGTTTCTTAAGAAACCAGAGTCCGCCTTGTCATTCATCAGTCGATGAACGAATATAACGTCAGCGACATCACGGCGCTTATGGAGGGAGCTTAAGTTGAGCAATTTAAGTCTGTTCTCATAAGGCGGAAGAGCGAGTGGGTCTTCCCACGGGAGGTGGCTGAGTGCAAACCGGACGAACTTCCTTTGAACCGATTCGATTTTACTAACATGGGAGGAGTAGTAAGGAGACCATACCTGGGAAGCGTAGTCAAGCAAAGGCCTAACCAAAGATACGTACAGGTGTTTAGTGACGAGGGGGTTGTTGAACTCTTTGGACCATCTTTTTATAAATCCCAGGACTGAATTGCCCTTGGAGGAGATATAATTGATGTGGGTGGAGAAATCCAACTTACTTTCTAACCTAACCCCAAGATCGATTACAGATTCAGTACGGGAGACCTTGTTGTCAAGGAAAGTATAGTCATAAGTTATAACACCACGTTTCCTACAAAAAGTCATGATCTCGCATTTACTAATATTAAGCACAAGGTTGTTGGAACACCAAGAAAAGAAGGTGTTTAGATCTGCTTGCAGAAGTTTGCAATCCTCTATACTCCTTATGTGGCGATACAGTTTGATGTCATCAGCGTAAATAAGGATTTTACAGTGCCTTAGCAGGGTAACAATATCGTCAATTGATAAAATAAAAAGAAGAGGGCCAAGATGACTACCTTGCGGGACTCCAGAGGACGCTTCGATGTTCTTCTTCCAATCCACAAGGGCATGCGGAAAGCCTAATTTCTTTAGTTTAAGAACTATAATAGAGTGGGAGAGCTTGTCGAAAGCCTTACTAAAATCTGTATAGACACAGTCAGTTTGGCAGCCAGTGACAAAGCCTCTAATTGTGTGTGAAGAGAACTCCAGTAAATTAGTAGTAGTGGAACGGGCTGCAAGAAAACCATGTTGGTTTGTTGAGATAAGCCTCTTGCAGATAGGGGCGATAGCAGAATAAATAATAGATTCGAAGAGTTTTGGTATAGACGATAACTTCGCAATTGGCCTATAATTAGATATTTCGTTTTTACAGCCTTTCTTATGGACAGGTATTATAAAAGAGTTCTTCCATAAGGTTGGGAAGCGCCCTTTATTTAGGGATTTTTGAAATAAACATAGAAGAGGAGACAGTAGGGCCCCTGCACAGGATTTTAGAACAGCTGGAGGGACTCCATCAGGGCCGGACGAAAAATCTTGTGGAAGTTCATTTTATATGTTTCGAGATATCATCCCTGGTTATAGACAGGGAAAAGTTTTGAGCCGTTTGGATTGCATTGATATGTCGAAAATTGTCTTCATCTGGTTGGAATACAGAGGACGAGAAAGATTTGAGGAAGAACGATGCAAAATTTTCACAAATTTCGGCTGGATTAGAACTAAGGGAGTTCTCGTATTGCATGGTGTAAGGGTAATTATCAACTTTTTTCTTTGTGTTGATAAATTGAAAGAATGCTCTGGGATCACCATACACTTTACCTTCCATGTTTCTGAGGTACTCTTTATAGAGGGTTTCGGAGAGAGCATGAAATTGGTCATAGCAATTGAGAAATGCATCGAAACTCGCAGTGTCTTTCTTCTTCAGGTAGGTTTTCCAGAGTTTATTCTTCAGGTTTTTGGTACGTCTCAACTCGTTGTTGATCTGGACGATTTTAACGGCTCGATAGGTACACAGGATGATGATTTGTTGGATGATTTGTTCGTTGCTGGGTGCCAAGGTGATCCAGAGAACCTTCAATTCAAGACCGATCATAAGTTATCCTCTGGCTAAATCCAACCGAGCTTCCCTGCTAAGTTGAGGAGTCACCAAGCTGACTGTCTTGTCAGACTGATAAGACTGGATATAGCGGATTTAGAAAGGTCATAATCGATAAAACCCGCCTTCCCAATTTGCAAACAATTGTGCTAAAGGGATGAAAAGTACTCTGGTGAATGGACTCCGGCCCTTCCATGGTAATTCGGAGCTCTGCCATGGGTGACCCTCCTTTGTCTCGAAACTCGTGGGATAAAATTGATCCATATTCAGAGATGCTAGAGAGTGGCTAGAGTAATATCTACCACCAAAGCAGGGAGAAGATCATACAAAGGAGGTAAATCTTATCGACCCATCAAGGAAGTAAGATCCTATCGCCTCTTTCTCCTTTGCACATTATCACTCAAAGGAAGTTCAGCTTTATAAGTCTGCGCCACACCTAGGGTGGCTTCCTTAAAGAAGGTGACATTACCTAGACTGGTACTACGTGCATCGAAACTCAAGAGATTGTGTTACCCTGATTAACCTTGTCGTCTTCATCCGTACCACACCTTCGTAGCAAATAGACTGGCGTAGTATACGATCTCCTTCTCACCGGGTACCTACACCTTGCCACCGTGGTGGTGAGACTTGGGTGCCTTGAGGCTATGTCGGGCGGTGGTACTAGCAAGCCACCGCCACGGATTCCCATGCCGAACAGGCTAGTTGTGAAGAGGGCAAACAAAGCTAGGTACTTCTCCTTCCTACTTTTTTTCCATTTCCCCACTTCTATGCCAAGGTGTTTACCATGCCCAGGGCTGCGTGGCCAGCTAGTGGTTAGCGAGTGCTGGTCGCAAACAGTTCCCTCCGATGCACGGGCAAGGTCGGATTGTATAAGTGTCTTATCCTGGTAAGCGGCTCTAGCAGAATGGGCCCAGTTCCGCATTAGTCGTGGGATTTTTATGGAAGATCAAAATTAACCAAAAAATAAAAATTTACTTGCTACTAATGTGAAGGCAATCGCCAGTTGTGCAGCTAGTTTCAGCCATAGTACACCTTCATAAATGCTACCATGAACCTCTTTAGAGGAAAAGTTACTTGCGCTCAGGTTGGAGTTGGTAAATGCGAAGAAGCACAGGTCAAATGGTATGGTCAGTACCGGAGAGCCCTTTTCATTCTTGACAAGATTGCAAAGAATGAGAGGGCCGGTACGATGCACCTGGGTAGAGGTGGAAGCCAAACTATCGGAGATGATATTTGGCCACATACTCAGGCAATGGAGGAACAACGCCCTGCTATGACTCCTCGGAGATAGTCAGAGGATTTGGGATAATCAAATGTGAAGACCAGGCCTCAAGGGACTTCCTAGGCGAATGCGTCATTAATATCTGTGACGCTCAGGAAGGCATAAGGCTCAAGCTAATCTCAGCTGCGAATATCCGGAGGAGACCTAGAGCTTGCACCTGGTTGCCAAAAGTAAATCTGAAATCTGGAAAGGCTCATATGGATGACTGGGTGGTCATCAAAGCTGAGGCACCGCTGAAGAATAGCACTTCATTCTTTCTGCCTCTCCTTCTGATTGGGAAAGAATGAAAACCGTCTAAGGTATGCAACACCGAAAGCCCTTCCCCAGATGACGAGTCTCCGAATATGGATGAACTAGTGAAGGGTTCGGGTTTGGAGTAGGACGCCGAGGGTGGTACTCAGGGTTCATCGGAAAGTGCCTGAGATCGTTCAGTTCAGCCTCCAACCCTCCTAAATAGCCACAAATAACCTCCAGAAGGAGGAAAATCTGGATATCGCCTTAATACAAGAGCCCTGGGTATGAGGACGATACATAAAAGGGGTCTCGGATAGGCAATACAACACTTTTCACCAACGCAGGGATCAAGGCAAGTCAAGATGTTGTATTTTAGTTAAAAGGAACATTAAAGCCTTTCTCTGCCCGAACTTCAGTTTCAGTTCAACGGACGTAACGGTAGTTATATTTCAGTGTGGAGGGAGGAAGGGTTCTTACTTAGCCTCAGGCTATAAAGCTCATGACCTGCCTGCACTCCCAGGTTAGTTCTTGCAGAAGATAACATCACTAAAATCGAATGGAGCCAACCCGATCGTGCAACGAGCGAGAATAACGAGAGGGGAGAGTCACTATTCGATTATATCATTAATACAAACCTAGCGGTGTATAACCGGAGCAACACCCCAACCTTCGTATTCCCAAGCACGAACAATTTCCAAGGTTGGGAGGAAGTGCTGGACATCACGCTGTCCATAGACACGGAAACACTTAAAGCATGAAACTGAAGGTTATCAGATCAAGTGCTTTAATCGGACCATCGATGGATACGCTTCAGGGTAAACCTGCAGGTTGAAACTGCTCAACTGCACAGAAACCCAAGAAGTGGACTGGACTGGAAGAAGTTCGGTCAGATCCTGAGAACGAAACTCTGTAGAGAGTGCATACATGAAAGTATAGAGCTTAAAGAGAAAATCAAAGATAAGATCAATACTTTCGAAAATGCTATCCAGTCCGCATATAAGGTACCCTGCCCAATGAGAGATATTCAATAGCTGTTACAAGCAGGGCCTTTGCCTCATCGAAGAGAGATACCTGGCAGAGGTATTGCCAATTTATCTGCAAAAAATTAAGACCAATCACTGTGTTGAACGCATCTTACAAAGTAATATCACGAACCACGATACAACCCGTATCGCAACAACTCCCGACACTTCTTTGATGATCCGTCATAAAGCCAAGTTTGGTTGAGAAGTTGGAAGGTTTGGGTAATTTCATAAATCATTGCAGAACTCTGTGCTGACTCGATATGGCGGCACCGCAGTACTGCTCTTAAAACCAGTCTAATATTTTTATATTGAAAAATGGATTAAAAATACAATGATTACAATTCAACCAAAAAATGCTAAAATAACAAAAAATTTCCACATAAGTCCTCTAAAAAATCTTTAGGAATACAAGCATATTGTTTTTTCTAATTACGAGCATATTCAAAAATCCCTATCCCCGTATCAAATCTCGACTTATCTCCAAGGAAAAACTCCTCGCAATTACCATATTTGCGCATTTGTCTACAATTCGTATAAAATCCAAATATTTCTTATAATCACTCAAGTCCAAGGGCTTTCATCTGCTCCAAATGCTTGATTACCGAATTCATGAATAACCCAACGAGAGCATCTTGCTTTTGTTAACTCGCAATTCATGAGTCATTTTTTGTTTCTTTTGTTTTATTTTTAAGCTTTATCCTTTTTACTTATTCTGAACAAAAATATTTATCATCATCAAAAGAGAAAATATACAAACTCTGCAAAAAAGTGTAGAAGCAAAGGTCTTTGTTAAAGGCGATTGTTAATAGCACGAGAAAGTCTAGGGATATTCTTTTAGCAGAGTTTCTGTTGCTTTTAAGGATCAGAAAATAAGACTACGACCTTCATGATAGAGGACGAGATTTTGTTATTGTGTTCATTGTGTTGGTGCAATGTCATCTTTTGTTAAACAGATTTTAAAGTTTTTTTTATGTTAAAACTTTAATCAGAAGGTTTACTAGAGTGTATACATCATCAGGGAAGTGCCTGACCAGCGATCATTGCATGCGCAGCACGCAGGAGTCCAAAAAAGGGGGGGCAACATACCCAAGGAAAATGCGTCGAATACGAATAAAGGTCGATCCACTTCTTCTTCTTTCTTCTTTAAACTCCTTTAATCCCTCATGGGACATAGGGCGGAAACAGTTGCCCTCCAGCGGACTCTGTTTTGCGCGACAGCTCTTAGCTCCGACCAGGATCTCCCAGTTGTTGCGGCTTCTTCTAGTAGGGTTCTTCTCCACGTTGTTCTAGGTCTTCCTACTCGACGGGAACCTTGCGGATTCCAGTCAAGGGCCTGTTTGGCTAGATTTTCGTTTTCGCGTCGCAAGGTGTGGCCAACCCAATTCCATTTCCTTCGTCTGATTTGGTCGTCTATCCTTTCTTGGCCGGCACGGCGCCATAGTTCTTCGTTTGAAATTCTATCCTGCCAGCGGATTTTTAGGATACGACGAAGGCATCTGTTGATGAAGACTTGTAGGCGCCCTGTTATGAATTGGGTGACTTTCCATGTTTCGCAACCATACAAAAGAACTGCCTTAACGTTGGAGTTGAACAGCCGCAATTTGGTGTTAGTAGAAATCACCGTTGATCTCCATATGTGGGACAGGCATGCATATGCGCCTCGTGCTTTATTTATTCTGGAACTGACGTCTTCTTCTGCACCGCCATTTTCGGTAATAATGCTACCGAGGTAGCAGAATTTATTTACCAGTTCCACGTCACGGTTATTCAGCGCTGTTCGTTCAATGGTGTTTGCATTTATCCGCATTTCTTTAGTTTTAGTCGGATTTAGCCTTAAGCCTGCTGGACTACTTTCTGTTGCCAAATTGTTTAACATGTTTTTGAGGTCCTGGTGTCTGTGGGCCAGCAAACAGATATCATCTGCGTAGTCGAGATCCTTAAGGCGGTCTACCAAACCCCATTGTATGCCGCCTGTTCTATTATCTAGAGCGCCGAAAAGGATGTCATTTATTACTATAAGAAATAGTAATGGCGAAAGTAGGCATCCTTGTCGTACTCCTGAGCTCACCTCAAAGCTGTCGGATAATTTTCCATTATGGAGAACTCTGCATTTGGAATTGTTATATAGGACTTTTATCAATTCTATAATTTTACCAGGCAGTCCACGTCGCCGTAGTGCCTGCTGTAGCAGTCGCTACTTGTATATACGTTTTTCGTTGTAATAAGTTTTATTCAAGTATCCACTCAGTTTCTGTTCTAATAATTTTAAGTACAGTGTTTTTGGTTACGTCACAATTTGGATTCTCACTACTACTATGAAATACACTTGGGGAATTTGGATTGCCATATCACGTATGTATACACTGTACACAGAATCAATTTTAAAAACATAGCCACACAAATATTGTGATATTAAAAATTATTTTGAATATTTGTAAGAGTATTAGTTAGGGGTTTATTCGATAAGGAAGTCTCCTATAATAAGTTGTATAATTAAAAACCTTTATGTAATTTTCGGTGTGACATAATAAAAGATAGAAAAATCTTAAACTATTAAAATCTAAAGCTATTAAATATAATAATAAATAAATGTTAAATAAACGTATTAAATAAAAGAATAATATTAATATAAAATATGTGAAGTAAAAGTTTTTATTGGCAATATATATACATATATCACTTATATATTGCAATGAGATGAGGGAAGACGCAGAAATTAGTACGTCCCCCATTTCATATTGGTGACCCCGACATTAGAAGAACGAAGAAATTTTTCAATAAAAAAGAAGAAAGAAGAATTAAAAAAATTTTTATGAAAGAAAATTTATGAAGAAAGAAGATATGAAGAAAATTTTGAAAATTTTACGAAGAAAGGAAGAAGATTCAAGAAAGAAAAGCATTTGGTGAAAAATTTTAAGAAGAGGTTCATTTTTTATTAAGGAGACCAAGTATTTATTTTAATTAAATATTTTTCTTTAATTTTAAAATTTAAATTGTACGGAATTGCTTACACTAAAAAAAACATTACACTTACATAATTTAGTAGTGGTGACAATTCAATTTATTTTCTCTTTCAAATATTTTTTCCTCTAAAAATTTTTTTTTTTTAGGAAGTGAGACTTGAATAAAATTTTCGGGAATTTATTTAAGTTTGAGTATTAATCGACTCTTTTCGCGAACGTCCACGGGTGTTATTTTAAAGTATCGCGAAGTTTTTAAGTAAAGTCGAAATTTTATTGAACTTCTTTTTACGCGAGTTTTATTTAAAAAATTGTGATTAATATGAGTGTCCAAGGTGGTGATAGTGAAAGAATGCACGTTGATAATGAGAATATTAGTGCATCGGCTGTTAAGCTACCAACTTTCTGGTCTCCATGCCCAGAAGCATGGTTTATTTTAACAGAAAGTCAATTTAACTCTAAAGGAATTAGACTGGATGAGACTAA
This sequence comes from Thereva unica, assembly GCA_949987705.1. Classification (NCBI taxonomy): domain Eukaryota; kingdom Metazoa; phylum Arthropoda; class Insecta; order Diptera; family Therevidae; genus Thereva; species Thereva unica. Next base: position 24,013,131 of record OX465285.1, on the reverse strand, counting down.
ATATGAACATGTCATCCAAGCTCTTCCTTTAGAGATAATAATGAATATATTGGATTTCATTCAAAACCCACCACCGGAAAACAAGTATGAAGCATTGAAAACAACATTAATTCAACGATTTACAGAATCTGAAGAGAAAAAGTTGGAACAATTATTGTGCAATTCTGAGATGGGAGATAGAAAACCATCAGAATTTTATAGATCAATGGAGATACTTGCAGGAACATCTTCGAATTTAGGAAAGGACCTGATTAGAAAACTTTGGATGCGAAAATTACCGCCTAGTATTAACATCGCATTGATGTCCTCTGATGAACAAAACATCCAAGATATTCTAATTTTAGCAGATAAAATTTTCGAATGTTCCAAATTTCAGTATATTTCATCCATCAATGATTGTTCTTTAAATCCTTTTGTAAACCAAAGATGTATCGATATAAATAACATTGATTTCGCTAAGAAGGTTAATGATTTAGAGAATAAAATTGAAAATTTAACAGATTGTATTAAGAAGCTTACAGTTAATAGGAATAATGAGTTTCATCATAGGTCAAGGTCTAGAAGTAGAAGCCGTGATAGATCTAAACACAATAATAATAATAATAAACCATTTTGTTGGTTTCATTTTAAATTCGGCGACAAAGCTAAAAAATGTATTAAACCTTGCAACTATAAGAATCAAAAAAACTAAATATCCCTTCAGCGTGTTTTAAAAATAATTCTCCAAAAAAATCTAATAGACTTTTTATTTATGATAAAGAAAATAAACTTAAATTTTTAATTGATACAGGAGCTGAATTATCAGTAATACCGAATTCATATTGAAAATGTAAGAGAAATCCAAATTTAATTCTTACGGCAGCTAACGGATCAATTATCCATACTTACGGAACAAAACTTCTTAAGATAGACTTTGGATTAAGACGAGATTTAACTTTTCCGTTCATTATAGCAAGCGTCGACAAACCTATTATTGGCGCGGATTTTCTTTCTGAATTCAATTTGCTGGTTGATCTGAAAAATAAGAGAATAATAGATGGTAACACCGAGTTAACAGTTAATGGAATCATGATTAAAACAGATTCTCCTTCACCCAGGCATTGTACCTTTGATAGTGAATATGGTAATGTTTTAGCTAGATTTCCCTCTCTAACTCAACCTCCACGCTATGATTTACCTGTACGACATAATATAGTGCATACTATTACCACTAAAGGTCAACTACCATTTTCAAGACCTAGAAGACTCGACACTAATAAATTTAAAATCGCTAAATTAGAATTCGAGCACATGGTAAAATTAGGCTTATGCAGAACATCTTCGTCATCAGTCTCATCAGCACTACACATGGTTCCAAAGAAAGATTCCACTGATTGGCGACCATGCGGAGATTACCGGAGACTAAACTCAATAACAATTCCAGACAGATACCCGATTCCTCACATTCAAAATTTTACGTTAAATTTGAATGGTTGTACCATATTTTCGAAGATTGATTTAGTGAGAGCTTACCATCACATACCTATGGCAGAGGAAGATATCTATAAGACAGCGATAACTACACCTTTCGGTTTATTCGAATTTACTCGAATGCCCTTTGGACTTAGAAATGCTGCTCAATCTTTCCAACGATTTATGGATAGAGTTTTAACTGGTTTGGAATTCGTTTTTATCTACATTGACGATATATTGGTTGCAAGCAAAAATAAGGAGGAACACAAGAAACACTTAGAGCAGGTGTTTGGCCGTTTAGAAGAATATGGAATAAATATTAATCCAGGGAAATGTCTTTTTGGTGTACATGAAATTGAATTTTTAAGTCACAAAATTACGAAGGACGGGATTCTTCCTTCTGAAAATAGAATTAAATTCATCCAGGATTTCCCTTCACCTACTTCCATTAAGCAGATTCAACAATTCATAGGAATGGTAAATTACTTTCACAGATTCATTCCGCGATTAGCAGAGTTGTTAAGCCCCATTCATATACATTTAGTTAGGGAGCTTAAAAAACCTAAGAGTTTAAAAAATTTTGACTGGACGGAAGAATGCGAAGACGCGTTCGTCAAAGTGAAGAAGGCTTTTATTTCGGCAACGTTATTAGTGCATCCAGCGGAGAATCCTACTTTGAAGTTGACGGTTGATGCATCAAACATTGCGATTGGAGCAATGTTGGAACAAATTAACAACAATGAAAGCGAACCTTTAGCGTTTTATTCCAAGAAATTAAGCAATGCAGAAATTAAGTATTCTACATTTGATAGAGAGCTGTTGGCAATGTACTCAAGTATTAAACACTTTAGACATTTTTTGGAAGGTCGTGAATTTACAGTATTCACGGATCACAAACCTTTAACATCCGCAATTTGGACCAAAGCGGAGAGAAGTCCAAGACAAGCAAGACAATTAGACTATGTTACCCAATTCACCTCCGATATAAGATACATCAAGGGAGAATCAAATGTAGTAGCGGATACTTTATCACGGGTAACTGTAGAAAATAGCAATTGTGACGCGGTTAGCGAAAAACAAATAGATTTAAGCATTATCGCAGAAGCACAAAAGGATGATACAGAGTTAAAACAGTTGATTGAAAACCCAAATAAAAGTTCGAAATTCATTTTAGTGGAAACAGATGTACCTTTCTTAGAAAGTAAAATCTGGTTAGAGTGTTCCACTAGTAGAGATCGTCCATTCGTACCAGAGATATTACGAAGAAGCATATTTGACAAAATCCATAACTTATCACATCCAGGAATACGAGGTACAAGGAAATTAATCACAAGAAGATATTTTTGGCCTAGGATGAATACTGATATTAATTTATGGGCGAAGTCATGTATAACGTGTCAAAAAGCGAAAATTCACAGACATACAAAATCTCCGATACAAAAATTCCAGATACCTATGGGAAGGTTTGAACACATCCATGTAGATTTGGTAGGCCCATTGCATCCGGTGGAAGGATTCGTATACTTGTTAACCGTAGTGGATCGATTCACCAGGTGGCCGGAAGTATACCCACTAAAGAGTATTACAGCCAGCATAGTAGTCAAGACATTGTATGAGCAATATTTTCCGAGATTTGGGATTCCATTGACAGTTACTACAGACCAAGGAGGTCAATTTGAAGGAAAACTTTTTGAGGAATTTTCAAAATTATTAGGAACCCATAGGATTCGAACAACAGCGTATCACCCACAATCAAACGGAATGGTGGAAAGGCTACACAAACAGTTAAAAGCATCTCTTAGAGCTAAGATGTCTAATCCAAATTGGTTGTTGCACATCCCAGCTATATTACTAGGTTTAAGAACAACAGTTAAGGAGGATCTTAATTGTAGTCCGGCTGAATTAGTTTATGGTCAAACACTACGTATCCCGGGGGAATTCTTTGTGAGGGACCCACATCAAGTATCAGATCCAACAGACCTAGTAGAGCAATTACGAGATCACATGAGGAACATCGTTCCAACAGATTCTCGGGATCAAAGAAGAAATTTCTATGTTCCAAAAGACTTAGAAGATTGCGAATTCGTTTTTTTGAGGACAGATAGAGGTAGGGGATCCTTGCAGGATCCTTATGAAGGTCCTTTTAAAGTTATTAAGAGAAATAAAAAAGTTTTCACGATTGACGTCAACGGAAAAATAATGGTAGTATCAATTGATAGATTAAAACCCGCCTTTATTGAAAAAAAGGAAGTCACTGAAAAACCAGTAACTAGAAGTTCAAAGAAAAAAGTTTCATTTCGGTTATAAAATTAAAATTTTTTTTCGTTTTATTTGAGTAATTAAATATTAAAATAAAGTATGATAGTACATTCATGGACGCTCGCGCTGAAGGGGGAGTTATGTAGCAGTCGCTACTTGTATATACGTTTTTCGTTGTAATAAGTTTTATTCAAGTATCCACTCAGTTTCTGTTCTAATAATTTTAAGTACAGTGTTTTTGGTTACGTCACAATTTGGATTCTCACTACTACTATGAAATACACTTGGGGAATTTGGATTGCCATATCACGTATGTATACACTGTACACAGAATCAATTTTAAAAACATAGCCACACAAATATTGTGATATTAAAAATTATTTTGAATATTTGTAAGAGTATTAGTTAGGGGTTTATTCGATAAGGAAGTCTCCTATAATAAGTTGTATAATTAAAAACCTTTATGTAATTTTCGGTGTGACATAATAAAAGATAGAAAAATCTTAAACTATTAAAATCTAAAGCTATTAAATATAATAATAAATAAATGTTAAATAAACGTATTAAATAAAAGAATAATATTAATATAAAATATGTGAAGTAAAAGTTTTTATTGGCAATATATATACATATATCACTTATATATTGCAATGAGATGAGGGAAGACGCAGAAATTAGTACGTCCCCCATTTCACCTGCCAAATGAAGCTCCTATTAACCGAGTCGAACGCTTTCTCATAGTCTACGAAAGCAAGGTAAAGGGGGGATCGGAATTCAGTAGACTGCTCCACTATTATTCTCAAGGTGTTAATATGATCAATACAGGAGCGGCCCTTCCTGAATCCGGCCTGCTGCCTCCTAAGCGTTCGATCAACTGCCTCACTTATCCTAGATAGTAATATATGGGACAAAATTTTGCCCACAGTAGATAATAAACAGATACCTCTCCAGTTGTCGCATATTGTTAGGTCCCCCTTTTTTGGTATTTTGACTATGATACCTTCCGTCCAATCCTCCGGAAAGGTACAGGTGTTCCATGCTATTTCTAGGATTGGCTGAAGCGCATTTGCTATGAGGCTTGAGTCGGCTTTCAACAATTCTGGCGGGATGCCATCTTTTCCTGCTGCTTTACCATTGGCCATCGCATGAATTGCGGTTACTATTTCCGTCTTGGATGGGGCCCGAGTGGCGATTCTTATTGGCTGTGCATTGTTGTTGTTTTCCTGAGGTTCCTGTGTAAGTGTACCATTCAGGGCGGCGAAGAAGTAATCTCTCCATCTTTGGAGTTGCTCTTCGTCGCTGCACAGCAGCCTTCCACCCGCACTCTTAACGGCATGCTTTTTAGTAGAGTGCTTTCCCGAGAGCTGTTTAGTGATTTGGTACAGCACCTTACTGTTGCCTGTGTTTGCCGCGTTTTCCGCTTTTTCTGCGAGCTCATTTATCTGCTGCCTTTTATCACGCCGGACACTTCTCTTAACCTCCCGATGTAATTGGGAGTATTCCCGTTCTAATTGATGACGTCTTTCCGGGTCGTTTGTAGAGTTTACGTTATTTTTGAGGGCCCTTCTGCGTTCTATTTTTTGCCAGGTTGTGTCCGAGATCCAGTGTTGCTGGTTTCTTTGGACATAACCGATGCTCATTTCCGCAGCCGTCAATATCGCGCCCTTCGTCGTACTCCACAATTCTTCAATATTTGTGTCTTCAGAAACGATTTGCTGGTTTAATAGGTCTTGTAGGTTTCCAGCAAATTCCCGCTTTTTAACGCTTTCCCGCAGGAGGTCTACGTTAAACCGTCTACGGGTTCTAGCATCATGTTGCACGTTTCTGATTACGGCGATTTTAAGGCGAATAGTTGCTACAACCAAATGGTGGTCGCTTCCAGTATCCGCTCCCCTGAAACTCCTGACATCCTCAAGAATAGTTCTCCATCTGCGGCTGACGGCCACGTGATCTATCTGATTTCTCGTTCTACCATCGGGCGATACCCAGGTCTCTTTGTGTATTTTCTTGTGACAAAAGTAAGTTCCACCTACCATGAGTTGGTGGGAACTACAAAAGTCAACGAAAAGCTCACCATTGTTATTGGTAACTTGGCTTAGGCCTTGGTTTCCAATTGTATGTTCAAGGCCGGTGTTGTCACGGCCGATCTGTGCGTTTAAGTCACCCATTAAAACAATGATGTCTCCCCTTGGAATAGAGCGAGAAACCTCATTCAGTCGCATATAGAACTCGTCCTTGATGTTATCTTCTGCCTCTTCAGTTGGAGCATAGCATTGGACTACCGTAGTACTTCTTAGTCTGGTACGCAGGCGCACGGTAATAATCCCCTCAGAAACTGATGACCAGCTAATGAGGCTGGACCTGGCTTCTTTGGTGAGTATTACGCCAACGCCACCCCTACGGCTTTCAGTTTCGTTTCTACCAGAATATAAGAAGGACTCACCGTTTGGGCAGATATGTTCCCCCGCATCGGGCCATCTGGTCTCGCTAAGTCCCATGATCTTGATTTTTTATCGATTCATCTCGTTGAGGACTTCACCCAGCCGTCCCTCAGCAAGCAGTGTTCTCACATTCCATGATCCGATTCGTGTCCTTGTTCGAAAAGCAAAGGTCGTCGTCGTGTTGTCCATCCGGTTCCGAGGCATTGTTTGCCGATTCGTAGCAATGGTGTTTTTTATGGGAGCGGGTTGCTAACCCTCAGCCCAACCGACTTAAAACTCTGTTTTGTGGCGCAGAGAGCTCGCCATTCGCCCGTCTCTCGTTAACTCCTTCCGAAGAAGTACCCCAGGGGTCACCGCGGGGAGGTGGGATTAGGACTTGCTAACAGGTCTGCTACGTGTTCGTCTGCAGTGACTTTTCTCGGGTCTTGACAGAAGTGACAAATCGGGTGCCACTACTTTCCGAGGTCTTTGTTAGCCGTTCGCCCCCCACATCGGTCGATCCACACATATTCTTAATAGTACGGCGCCGATGCTTTCCATGTCAGTGGTTTCCGTGGTTTTCCACTGACATTCCGTTTTTTCCGTATCAGTGCTCAATGTTCAATGGCATCTTTTCTGACATTTTAGTTTTGAAATTTGGACAGTAATCTCAAGGGCATCATGGAATTTAGCGTAGAAAGTGTGGGTTCGCCCTAGGTGGACTCTTCTGGAAGTGTTTGCACAGAAACAAATTTTCCGACACTAATTCGCCATGTTATATGCTATGGGAGTAACACTTGTACGCTCACACAAAGGATAGAGAACATGCTAAACTCCTTTGAAAGAAAGATTTTGAGAAGCATAATAGGCCCAATTTGTCAGGAAGAAACATTGAGAATTAGATATAACAGCGAGTTATATCAAATCTATGACGACATAGACTTAATGACATTCATTAATCAATATACTTTACTGGGCTGGACACGTCGAGCGCATGCCATGGACACGACAGAGCAGCAAAGAAGGTCTTCACTGGCAAGGATGGGGTTGTAGCAGGTGCAGAGACACTACTCCACACATCGAAATAATTAACTTCGGCCAGAAATCAAGAAGACTGGAGGAAAAGATTAGAGGAGGCCAAGGCTGTTAGGTAGAGCTGTAGCGCCATGAGAAAAAGAGGATATACTCAACGGCAAATTATTCCTACAGAACCAGTTTTTGCCCCAACTGAAGCCCAAAAGTGGTTTGGCAACAAATTCACCTATTGCTCCAACTCAAACATAACCAATTTTTGATCTAACTATATTTTTGCTCTAATATTGTCTTCCCACCTTGACCGTGGTTTGACAACTGGTCTTTTACGTTCTAGTAGTAGATTCAGGGCTTTTTTGGTATCCTTGAGTAATCCATTCTTTGGACATGACGAAAGTGCATGTGTCGAAAGTTTACATTCTTTGTATAAGTCGTACAATTCGTGATTGTAGCGTATTCTCCATGCATTGTCTTCATTGATTGGGCCGTATATCCTTCGGAGAACTTTCCTCTCAAATATATCCATCTTGCCCGCGGATTTTTGGGAGATACTCCACGCTTTACACCCATACGCAGCTACTGTACGTTGATCGTTTTGTAGATTCTTATTTTCTGTAGATGGCTTTGTATTTCATCACTGGCAGTAGTGAAAAGTATGTTCTGTTTGCGGCGTTTGTTCTTCTATGTACGTCTATCGTTTAATCGTTGTCTTCCATGCCGGTGGACCCCAGGTAGTAAAATTGGTTTACCTGTTCAAAGTTATGTTCCCCCAAGTGGTGTTGTGGTTTCATCTTCCTCTTTCTGCCCTGGACTGAATTAGAATCTTACTCTTGCCTGCATTTATTTGCAGTTCTTTTGATTTGTTAAGCAGGGTTGCGTTCGCATCAATGTTTACTTTGCGAATTACTCCTTCTAGGCAGAGATTAATTAGCATGGGTGCCAGCCCATCGCCCTGCTTTAAGCCTTGCTTGAATGGGAAGGACTCCGTCAATTCTCTTTGTATTCTGACTGTACCTTGTATTTCCCATTGTCATTTTCCTCAGTTTCACTATCTTTAGGGGTATGTTTAGGTCCAGTATTCTCGCATTTTTTCCCTGTCAATGCTGTCGTACGCTTGTTTGAACCCGATGAAAAGTTGATATACGTCGATGTTGTATTCCCAGCATTTTCGGAGGATTTGCCTTATTGAGAAAAGTTGGTTCATTGTTGATCTAATTCTTCGGAATCCAGCTTGGTATTCACTTATTGCAGCTTCTGCATAAGGTTCCAGTCTGAATTTGATTATATTTGTCGTTAGTTTGCATACTGTGCTTAAAAGAGATATGCCTCTAGAGTTTCCAGCATAGTAATTCGTGTATAGCTGCTGGGAGCGATTCGCCTCCTTGTTTGATCAACTCTGCTGGGATGTTATCAATTCCTGGAGATTTGTTGTTTCTTAATGATCGTATGGCACTTTGTACTTCTTCCAGAGTGGGTACATTTGTTTCTCTGGTGTCATCGTTATGTTGTAGACGGGGATCTGGTAATTGTCTCGTGCTTTCATTTGCTTTCAGCAGCTCGCTACAAAATTCCTTCTACCGTTTCTTTACATCTTCGCTGCCTGTGACTATAGTGTCTTCTTTTGTTCTTCATATAACGGAGGAGGGATTGAAGCCTTTTTTGACTTCCTTGTATGCTTCCCGTGTTTTGTTTTATGCAAAGTTTTTCTCTGCTCTCAGGATGAAATCGTTGAGGAGCTGCCTTTTCTTCTTCCTGCAGATATTTTTGCGGTTCTTCTTGTTTCCTCGTATTTCAGTTTCTTACTCCTAGTCGGTCTCTCTATGTAAATTTTCCTAATTTTATTTCTGGCTTCTAGGTATAGCTGCTTTGCATTCCTCGCCGTACCGAATTTCTTTTGTTTGTTTGTTTTTTTCTTGAGTGGACTACCGACATCTAAATCTAGCTTTAACTAGGAACTGGCCCAATTCGCACCTCTGCAGGATCTTACTTGGAGGATACTGGAAACTACCCTTCTGTCTATAAGTATATGGTCTATTTGATTGCAGTATCTTTCGCTGGGAGATTGCCATATGTATTTTTGAATGTCCTTTCTTGAGAAATATGTTAAGCTGACGATCATATTTTTGCTCATTGCAAAATCGATAACACGTTGCGACGTTTGATGTTTCGTTGTCGTCGTTTGATGTTTCAGAGACCTTTCCAAAGGTCGGTCTGTACCAGTTCTCTCTTTCAATTTTGGCGTTCAGGTCTCCTATCACCGTCTTGATGTCATTGGAAGGGGCCGTATCATACGCGCGCTCAAACTTATAATAGAAAGTGTCCTTTGTCGTGTCCGATTTCTCCTCCGTCTCCGAATGTACGTTTATAATTGAAAGAGTGAAGAATTTCGTTCGGAGTCGTTCACTGATTGGCTTGAACTCTATGACATTATCTATGATTGACTTGTGTATTACGAAGCCTACCCCCAAGTGATGCTCCCTTTCGCAGCTGTAGAATTTTCCCGTTTCCTATCCATCTGATATCTTGTAACGCAAGTAAATTTTTTTACATCTGCCCACATTGTCTAATAGTTGCCTTAACTGCTGCAGTTCTGTAATACTTCGAGTGTTCCACATTCCGAAAATCATTTCCAGGTGCTGTTGCCGTAGTCGTTGCCGTTTTTTCCGACCGTTCCGAGGTTTTGCTTCGGGTTTCTTAACTGATTTTTTTAGAGGGTCCGGTAGTTAGCCCAACGCCCAACCCCACTACCAGGAGGACCCGATCCGTGAATTATACCTCATCAGATAAAGTGGCCCAGCTATACCACTGGGCACTGCATACGTCCGTCGTCGGTTGGATAGCCAGGAGGCACCAGCGACGAGGTGACTATACGATTTTGACCCCCCCCCACCTTCCCGTTACGTTTAATAAATAAATTTTGTGCATTTAAAAAGTGGATTCCTTAATTCATCTTACGAATCTATCCTTAAGCCGTAAAAACGAAACAATGCCTTTTCCGCACGTAATTTATATATGTATGTATGTGCAATCAGACTATACCGAATCTAAAGATAACTAGCTGTTGCTACAAACTATATTGAAATTATTTAAGTGATATTCTAGAAATACTTTTATTTTCATATAATTTCATCTCTCTTATAACTACATTTTAACATCTAAATCATCAAAAATACAATCTTTAATCATCTACTATACATAAAACTCAAAATAACCTTCCATCTACACGCAAACAATTAAAAAAACAAATAAACACAAATTTCTCATCGTCGACGGCAAAATATAAATAACCCGGGTGTCATCTGAAAACCAACAAATTTTCCATCAATTTCCTTTAAAGCTAGTCATTCAACACGTGCAACATTGGGTCCTGCATGAACAAAAGGTCCATAATTCAAGCTTCGGCAACGACATCCGGTGTGCAAACAAGTCAGCTGATTTCTAATTCAGGGGAAGTTCCCCTCACTCCATTGTAAATGGCATGAAAAGGGGCATGAAAAAGGACTTTTTTTGAAATACCAATTGGTGCTGGCAGTCCGCAGGAAGGATTTTCACGATTTTGCGCAGAACGAAGAACACCCAGCTACTACAGGGAGAACTGAATTTTTTTCCACCCTAGTATCATCCAAGTATGTCAATCAAAGCCAGTTGCTTCAAGGACCTTGAAGGGAGATGTCCTTTTGTCTTCGGATTTTTGTTGGTCTTACATTCGCTAACACACGAAAACATATTTTTTTTTTCTATTCAGTTCAGTACTTTTTTTCGTCCTCCTCTTGCTAAGGGTCGTTCTTTTTCATGTTTGAAGGGGATACTTTGCAGTCGCTGAGGCGTGCATCCTCCGAAAAAGCGCCTTTCACTAGTACAATTCAGGAAAAGGCATTTTTTTTACAAAACAAAAAATCTGTTGAATTGTTAAGGTTTGCTAAAAAAAAATAGTCCTTCCTAAAAATTTTCATGGTTTCGCTAAAAATCCGCCACAGGACCTTTGTTCCCAAGCTCACTATGGACGCAAAATCACATTTTTACGTTTTACGCTTCGAGTGCTCCCAGCAACAAATCCGCCGTACTTCCTGCACCTTTGAGAGTTGTACTTGGGTGCCACAGAAAATGCAGTCGTGATCATCTGAATCCTGAATCCTTTTACCCCCAAAACTCCTACACACACACACGAATCAAATTTATGTAAAATGTTACGAGTTATGTGATTTATGATTTTCTGCGAATCCTGCCTCAAGCCCTACAGCTTAACTGTAGCACCTTAAAGTGGATCCATTATCACATAACAAATCAATGTAACTGGCTAATTAGAACTTACACAACTTTGCCTGGTGCCTGGAAGCAAACAGGATACGTGTGCAAACTGAAAGAGAGATCCTGAGTGAAATGTTTCAGAATCACGCAAACCTGTAAAAGTTCGTTCCCTAATTTGTCTAGGAGGAATCAGTGGAATAAGCATATTTGCCTTGGGAGAAGTTGAAAGGAGTCACTTAATTTTCTTATCTCTACAATGATTTGCGGCAGAGAAAGACTATAAGGAAAGTCCTTTACACTTTCCTCATCTAATGATCTCCATTGTTGAATATGTTGCGTGAATGTTCCGTAGGTGTTTTTTTACTTTTGTTGCAGAGAAGGATTGGTGTGATGATAGAACATTTTTAGAGCTGTTTACTTGTGGGGAAACTGAAAACTGGTCTAAGGGTTAGGACGACTGGTTTGCGGTTCGAATCCATTTCGCGGAATACGATCCTTTGTCAAGTAATTTTATTTTTTAAATTCCCATTAAAACTAAAATCAGCTGATAGCTTAAAACACTGGAAAACGCCTAAAAGCCAGATTTTTACATTAATACATATATCGACCGATAGATGGTTCTCTTTTAAGTTTTCGTAATCGATTAACCAACATTTTCGTAATGGGTTTTCCTAATTAATAAGGAACATATTCGAAATAAATATTCGTCTTAATTGCGTGCGTGTATCGAGGTTATTTATATCTTACAAAAAAATCCCTGTCCTTTCTCCTGCCATGACCTCTAAGGATAATAAAGACGAAAAAGTTATTCGCTATCATTTGGACACACACGAAATTTCCATACTTATCATCCACATTGATTATCTATAAGTAGATGCGTAATCATGGGACCTGTGAGGATGGCGGGTGTTGATGTTTGGCGGCGCTAGCGTCTGCTTTCTTTTTGCGGTTTGTTCTTTCGGTAAAACTTGCAAGATTTGGAAGCTTTGGTTTGGAGTTTCGATAATACATAATAAAAAAGCTGAGGGTTATGGATGATGTAAATAAAGTGTACATAAGAAGGTATTTTCTTGGAACATTAAAATGAAGTTGGTTGGGGCGCGGTGCCGTATACAAATTTGAGATATAGAATCTCATGATTTTTCCGTTTTCGGACTTTCTGATTTTATGAGACTTATTTGCATTAATTAGCGAAAAGTCCATTTGCAACGGAAAGGAATGGGAGGGGGAGGGGTGTCGAAACACCGTTTTGTTTCCGTTTTTTTGGTGGCTGATTATGAAAATCAGCAGGAAATTTTAAGACTGCAATAAAATATGTTTGTCACCCTTATAAATATAAAATACACCCCTTTTTAAGGATAAGGATGATTATAATAATCAAATTAAATGCACTCTTTTTTATATTTATTTGCGAAGGTAGTTGATTTTTATTTAATCTAGCCAAATTTTATCAAGCATTAAGGGGATAAAACTAAAGGGAAGTAATATTTTAAAAATAAACGTTATACAGCAGCTTTTTTCTACGTTTTTGGAAATTGTTGCTGCTACCGGGTTGCAGGTTGGTTGCTTGGTATTGTTAAAAAGAAATAAGTCATTTTCAACCACCCCTAGATACAGGTTGTATTTGAAAAATGATTCAAATATTTTTATGTTTTAAATTTTATTTTTGATGAAATAATATCAAAAATAAATTGGAAAATTTATTATAATCTCTTTTTCAATGCGGTCAACCACCCTTGAATCAAATCAAAATCAAAAAAAAACTTGAAAGATGTACGATTTTTGAACAAATTTCCCAAAATAACTCTTGTACAACTAGTCCATTATTTAGTTTGTCATATCATGGTTTATTGTCTTGCAGTAAGATTAGTACAAGGGTAGAATAGGTTAACCATTATGATCGTTGGGAGGTGGAATTGACGAGGAATTCTGTTGTTCTTTTTAGAAACGAATTCCTATTTTGTAGAGTGCCCGAAAAGAGGGCTGCAGGTGGAAGGAGTGAGACGAGTTATCTAATTTGGTGCTGAGGGAATAAGATTGCCGTGCAGTCAGGAGAGGGTTTATTTCGATGGTACTGAGATAGTGGCGATAGAATGTTGTATGTTTAGCAAGTAACTTGTTGATCTACACAGGAAGCACCAAGATTTATTGATTGTCATCAGTTCGCCTTCGACGATAACTTCGGAAGTTTACGGGATAAAACTGATAAAAGTGTTTAAATATTCTCCGTTTTTACAACCCAGCGGGAAATGTAATGGCTAGGTAAGCGAGGTGATAATGAGATGGACCCATTACCTTTGTGATGAAATAATAGCTTACTTTTACATAGGGATGTCCTATGGCGGTAAGTACTTACTGTAGGCATTACAAATGAGGACTTATTTCAGAGGTGAAGTGTATTAAGTGAATACATAGATTACCATGTAAGGCACGCAGAATAAAATTCTGGCTTCCCTTTTTAGCATTAAAAACATTACTATCCAAAATTAGCATTGCATTTCAGCTACATTTGGTGAGAATTTTACTAGTAAGATATCTTTTTGACTGCACTGCACGATCCACACCGAACGAATTTGGAGGACGGAATAAACTCAAAAAGGGAGGCTTCGACAAGACAAAGAATAATACAAGCACATCACATTTCCAACGAAAGTATTTCACAAGTCATTACCTAGTCGCTTACCTAGCCATTACAATGTAAAGACCTCCATTTTACTTTTGCAGTAGAATTTTTCAATTACCATGTAAGCGGTTACACAAATCATTAATGAATTCTTGGGTTACCTGAGTAACCCCTCGCTAGTTTTCCCGCTGGGAAGTAAAGCCTTTGATTTGTTACATATAGGGTGTTAGTAATACTCTATTTACAAATTTTATAGCGCCAATTATTAGGAGTCCTAGCATACGTGACAGACTCTGTACAAGCAGTTGCGGAAAAATTGTAGAGATGGGAGGATGAATATTAACAAAACCAGTTAATACTAAGTAAAGCCGGTTTATAGTACACTTCAGCCTGTCCCTGTTATGCTGTCTCTAAATTTTGGAAAGAAGAATTCAATTGTTTTACCGTTCCAGGATGATATATTTATGTGGATCTATCATAGCCATGGTCCTAAATCCAAAGCAATGCCTGAATGCGAAAGGATCTTTTTGATTGAAAGGCGTGAATTAATGCCTACTGGGGACACCACGATATAAAAAAACGTGCCCTGTACTCGATCTCTTAGGTGGTGTGGAAGAGAGTGCACAAGACTTATTATAACTTATTAAAGCACTTACAATTCCTGGTGCGTTATAAATTTTAAAATATTCTTTTGGAGTAAAGTGCGACAGTTTAACATGGAATGGTTTTACATAAAGAAAGATTTTACTTTTCCCATTTCATTAAACATCAAATCTTAATGATGAGGCAAAATGCTTCATTGCCTGGGATACTATATGATAAAAACCTCTTCCATATGTAATTTAAAACTTTTTACTGCAATTGTCTCAGGCTCAGCTTTTGGTCGAAAATAGAAAAATTTTTATATTCTGTAAAGCAGAAATTAAAATTTGCGGCACCGTATCCACCTGCAGACAAAAAAATATGATTTCATAAAAAAATAAAAAAAAATAAAAATCTTCCACGACTAAATTTTTCCCTAAACCTGAAAAATCGTTTTTAAACAACACAACAACAAAAATTCCGAAAATTTTGTCTCAAAGAACGGCAGGCGCAATCGCAAGTATCCCAATTCATGCGATTGCTATATACATGAATTCAAAAGTTCAATGTACATAAGCAGCGAACCCGATAGACAGCTTTTATATATTTCGAAAGCTCTTGAGTCTCAGTTTTAACATGGATTTTTGAAATCAGTGTAAGTAAGGCCATCTATGTTCAAAGCCCGCAAACAAGGTTACGTATCTACTTATAGATAATCAATGTCATCCATCAAGAAAGTTTTGTCTCTCAAACTAAATAGGTGGCAATCCGATGATGCAAATTTAGGAAAATGTTGGGACAGGGAAAAAACTCTCAAGCCAACTGTGAAAGTTTTTGAAAGTACGATTATGGTTTTGTCACATGCGGTCTAGGGTTGTCACAATGAAACAAAAGAACATTTATGATAAATTTATACATTTTGAATGATATTTCAATATCATAACGATGAACATTAATCTTTATTAGAGTATATAGAGTGAGTTTCATAGTTGACGACGGGTGCTGATTTTCGTTCATGTACTGTGTGTGGAGCTGCTAGAAACTAAGTAAAATGCTGAATTCAAGGAAGGCTTCTTTCTTTTAGACGTTTTATGTTTAATGATTGAATTCAAACACTCACGCGGCACAGGATCTGCTTGAGCAGATTATACTTGAGGAGAAATACCACGAGAAGCCTAAAGAATGGCTTCACGCGGGCGAAAGCAGAAGGAATACACATTTGCAGCTGCTATGCCCCGCCAAATCTGACACTAGACGAGTACCCGTCGATGTCGAAAAAGTTAGCCCACGACGCAAGACGCCATTGTCCGAAAATAATAGGGGGGGGGGGGCGAGGACTTCAATACTTGGACTGTCGGATGGGGCAGTAGATGAATGAATGCAAGAGGGCGCATATATTTCCACAAGTATTCTCGCGACTGAAACCTGGAGTTAGGGTGTGTTTCAAGTTCCATCAATGATTGCAATCATTCATCTTTTCAACATCATATATGTCCCATATTCCATCATTTTTTGTCAGATTCGAACAATTGTCCATCAATGATTAGGTTAATTTCCATCACTGATTTCTGATTGCTGATTGTGGTGGAACTTGAAACACGCCCTTAGTCAACACCGGAGGCGAAAAACCCCTTCCAAAGGGCTGAGAGAAGCTTTGTGATCGACATCACTTACATGAGCGATTCATTGGTGAACGACCTGCGATGGCGGGTGAGCCAGGTGTACACGCACAGTGACCACCAAGCCAACATCCTCCACGGTTAGAGAATGGACTGTTAAGAAACTCAGCACAGAGATGTTCGAGGTAGTATTCCTACATCAAGCAAGGTCAGCAGGAGGTGCTAGTTAGGGGCCGCAGCAGACAATTGATTTAGTGAAACTGGCATACAACCCTCATCAAACTTCTAATGGAACTCAGAAATCGACGAATACGAAAGGGCCTTCTTGAAAGCGAGGTTCTCAAAAGATATAAGGAAGCAAGAAAAAGCCTGAACAAGGGCATCCGAGCCATTCCTAAGGTTGTGCAGAGAAGCAGATTAGACGGAGCATAAAAAATGCTTATATCAGCGATCAAGGGAAGACACTCTCCGCCTATTATCTGCCTCGCGCTACTCCAGAATAAGTATATGTCTTGTTTCCAGAAAACGTTCTCACCGGTGATGTACCCACTCGCCAGGTTGACTCACCTCAGATATTCTGTAGTTACTGCAGACGAGATTCTGGAGGCTGCAAAAAGGATAGCCATCACTACGGCTTCTGATACGGATGGTATACCCAACAAAGCAGCTATGGTAGCGCCAAACAGGTTCGCTGAAGATTTCACAGCGTGCCTGAGAGAAGGGATTTTTCCAGAGCGATGGAAACAGCAGAAACTCGGGCTCTTACCTTAGCCGAACAAGGGGGGCTTATTGTCATATAGCCCGAAATGTCTCTTTAGTTGCATTGGTAAACTTTTCGAGCGGGTGATTTGTAGCAGAATAGGATTACGCCCATAGATGAGATCAAATTGTTTGCGAACGAAGCGATCTGGGATATAAAAGCGTGGCTAGAAGCTGCCGATCAGCAAAGGGAGGAAGTAAAACAAAACAAACAACCCTGTCAGATCAAGGCATCTACCTTTTTACTGCGCGATAGTCCCTGATGGCTCAGGATCCATGTAAGGTTAACCCGATTGAGAGTATCTATTATCTAGGGCATTTTGGTAGGCTTAAGCTATAATTTGGCATTGCCCAGCACACCCAATTTGATGATGTATTGTTCTAATATAGAGGCTCTGTCAGGATGAACTTTACCCTTCCTACCATACTCATAGGTTTTTGTGGACCAATTAATCTAGAGAGCCGAAGCAAGGAGGGCCGGAGTGGAATTGGGGAGCCCCAGGATGCACACCCGAGCCACGTTTTCGTGAACTCCTTCCCCACAGACCAAAAGCAGGACGGCGGCCTGGAACCCGAGTAGCCCAAACCCTAGTAGAAAAATTGGCAGCACCAGCTCCCATATAATATAGGGGGAACATTCCCATCATCCGGGGGAGCAGGAGCCCAGAAGTAGGAAAAAAATATAATAAAAGGCGGGAATCGCACAGTGTTGGGCCTTCTACTACAATAGTAGCAGATCTACTACATTTCGCGTTTTCAAAATTCTGCTACATTTTGTTTCTTATTTGCTACATATTTGACGTCATCAGAAAAATTATTTTCATTCAAATTCGAATGGCCAGTTTCACACGGGCCAACAGCCAACCAATAAAAATCCACTGAAAACGTCGTTTGTGGAAAAGAGGGTGAGAGAGGACGATGAAAAATTTGCCCATCCCATCGTCCTCTCTCACCCTCTTCTCCACAAACGAACGTTTTCAGTCGATTTTTGTTGGTTGGTTGTCTGTCGACCCGTGTGAAACTGGCCAATACAAATTCGCACTTTTGTCGTCGAATTCCCCCTTTGTTACATCTGTCGTAGAGACTGGGATTAGATTCTTTCCGTCTGTAAATCAATAAAAGTTGGAATAAAAATTGTTTTTTTGTTGCTACTACATTTTTTTCAATTCTACTACTATTTTTTTACATAATTACTACATTTTTAAAATCGCCAAGGCCCAACACTGATCGCAATTACCGGGACCACAAGCAGGCAAACTCCGCCGCCGTTCTTCCCAAAAGTTCTGGACTCACTAAAGAGCCAAGGCAAGAGCATCGGATTGGAATTGAGGAGCCCACGGAGCGTACCCGAGTTCGCTTTCATGAACTCCTTCCGCACAAGCCGAAGGTAGGGCTGCAGTTGGAAACACGGGAAGCTTGAACAGTCAAGTCCACAAATATGAGGTATCAAGGTGTAGTACAATAGGCCAAACGAAGGGCCGCGGTACTTTTGGTCCCAAATCTCATAAATGAAGGTTCTCAAGTACTGACTAATAGTTCGACTGAGATTGGTCGGTGCAGGTTGTACCCAAGGTGATGTGCCTTGGTAGACACGTCTGGAGTGGTGGGTAAGTCCGGAGAAGGCCAAGGTAGAAAAAACCTCCGAATTATGTTCGAATCTGGGTAGTTGTGGATTATCTCTAGGACGCACGACTTGTCTCTCTGCGCTCTCGGTTTTTTTGGTTCAGTCATTTCTTGTTTCACTTTATAGTTTAGTTAAGGCGAAGGCGCACTGTGGCTTTGATGCGCTATCGCTAGGTAAGACAGTTATTCGTTTTGGAGTCGTTATATTCGACATGGTTCATGTGTGCATTGAAAATAGTCTCTGATGATAAATTGCACAAAAGATCACGATCTAACCTACGAGGTTTGCCTCTATTGTTGAAGAAAATGCAGTAGGGCACGGAACGATCCATCCATGTACCACATGGCTTTTCGGAAGAACCAATGATAGACTCGACTCACCACCAAAGGAGGCTTAAGCTTTGATATATTTGCGGGCATGTAAGGGTAAAGTTCATCCTTTGGCAACATTCCCGAAATTCGTAACTCTGAGAGTTGTAGAATAAATTTGCTCTAGGTTTGCTAGAGCAATAAACCTGAACAACCTAGCTGCTGTCCTTCAAGCAGGAGTGAACCGCTGGTAAGGATAGGAAAGGGTAAGTTTAGCCTGAAAAATGCGTAAGGAAGAGTCGACGAGCCCTAGGTTTGAACTCTTGGATGTTGTACGAGCTCAGGAATACTAACTATCGAAGGTTGTTCCACATTCGAGCTATTATGCTTATAAAGCAATAAGTAAAGCACGAAAATACTACCTGTGCGAAAATTGTGCGAGTGAGCCGATCAACAACGTCTTTTGTTAAATATATCTCCCACAAAATATTCAATTAATCTGAAATGCACGCGTGCGTCTAATTCGATGATCACCTACTGTATACTGTATGCATAAAACGTAGACAATGCCATCAACCTCAATTCAGGTATTGTGCTGCTTGAATCTCAAAATCCATTATATAATTACCCGACAAAAACGCCGCGCACAGACAGATCTTACGAACTGCATTCATTAGAGACGCGCGGCATACAGAGAAGAAGATAATTCTTGCTCAAGCTAAATACTTCCTACTTGTGTACTATCAAAGAGTCTTTATCTCAAATGGCGAAGTTATGTCTTTATTCACAACAAAGGACCCTTCACCCCACCCTGAGTCTCAATTCTCTAATTAAATACAGCAGAAATAATTAAAGAAAAAATTATCCGATGTTTTATGAAAGATTTTCATACAGAGCGCAGAATTTCCAGTCTGCGAGGCACTTCCAAGGTGAGTTGGCTCTTCTTATATAAGCTTTAGCGGCGAACAGCACTACAGAACAACCCAGCAACAACAGCAGGGATGTGTTCCTTGCGAGACAATTCAGTGCGAAATACCTTAAAGTCCTGTTCAACCCAGCGCTCTCAATCCGGCTCCTTTGTGCCGCGAACGACAAATTGATGCACGCAAAGAGATTTCAGAGCCCACCTTTTGGCTTGGCTTAATTCCATTCTTTTGTGTCGCGGCCCAAGGTCCTTGCCGCTTTTGAGACGACGAGGACGACGGCGGACGAATTCTATTTTAAGTACAACACAAGCAAGGAGAGAAACTAAATGATAAAGCAAAAGTCGCCTAATCGACTTTCGCTCAGCGTCTTATTGTGACAAGGAGAATCAACTTATCTTGAAACAGTTCCTCGAGTTTTGCAAATAATTAAGGGTTCTCATCCCCTGCCGATAAGGAGCGTCCCTTTGACTGTATTCATAGATCCTTGAATGGAAGGGAAGACTTAAATCAAAAAATTTATCTCCACCCGGCGGTACTTAAGGCGGCGCTTTAATTAACAGTTAATTTACTTAAAATGAATTGGAAAATAACTGCCATCAAGCAGATTCGAAACGTTTTCGAATACGACTCGATTGTTGCGCCAGGATCGAGTTACGTAGCTGGCAGTCGTAGCCTATTAGGAAACAAAGATCTGCATTAATTAATGTAAACTTCCCCGAATTGTTTTCAATTAAGTGCTCATTTGTAGTTTATTATTATTCTCTCTCGCTCTCCGATGAAATTATCGGTTTGGATATTATGTAACTCGATATCACCTCGCAGTCTATGCCATCTCTTGGAGCACGTATTCTAAGAGAACAATGTGCCCCGAGATGAAAGAAACTTAATTAGGGCGATTTATGAAATTAAATTTTATAAATTTTATTCTTCTCTGCCTTGTTGCTTCAATGTTAACAACTTATCTGTTATGTTATTATTCTTTTGAAGAGTGCCAAGACTTCCGCCATCAGTGCAGCACTCGTGAGGATACTGCCTAATATAGGTGGCCTAGGCCAAACCGATGCTCCTTTCTTACAAGGGTGCTTAGTTTGGTCCTATTATATACTGCGCCAGTGGGTGCAGCGGATTGAGCATACTGTGCATGTGAGATGACAGGAATAACCCCTATGCTATTCTCGGGGCAGAGAGGCTTGTACGACCCAGAATATGCAAGAGGATTCTTAGGTAAGCCACCGCAGCATGGTGTGGGACTAAGCTACTAAGAGCCGATGGACCTATTGACGCATACCAAATGATGGGTTATGATTGAACATGAGGAAGCGACTAACTATCTCACGCAGTTCCATCTGCCCCATTGTCTCAGATCTGGTGAGAACCCCAGGCGTAATGCCCTGCACGGCTTGTCCCGGTCGGGACTCAAATATTAGCTGCGTTCCTTTTCTACTATTTAGTACTTGTGAGCAGAGCAGAAAAGGAACGCAAAATCTTCTGATTTGAGTAAAATCTCACTTGAAATTTTTGACGTTACTTTAAACTTTACAAATAAAAAATTCTTAAAAGAAGAATTTGTGACACAATGGAGAAATTAATGCGATAATTTCTAAAGTAAAACGAAAGATAATAATTTTTGATAATTTTTTTTTTTTATGTGAAAGACTAGAGCAACGGTGGGCAAATGCGGCTCTTAGAGCCGCATGCGGCTCTTCGTTGAATCAAGTTCGGCTCCAAACGTATCTCTTTAAATTATTGAATATTCCAGACGGGTGTGGAAATGCTCTTAATTTTTGATTTTTGAAATTACATAATACATATATGATTAGGATTTTGTAGGGCCAATCCGGCGCTGAAGTTTTGAAGACTTCCCTTTTTGTCGTCGAGGATTGAACAACCAAACGAGATCCCCTTCGTTGAATCCAATACTGTTCGTTCACAGGTCATATCTTGGGCTCATTCTGTGACTGGCTATCTCAAGACCCTTCCTTGCGAGCTGTTGCATACCTGCGACTCGATCACGAAGTTCACCTATATAACCCATAGTCGATTCGTTGGTTTCCACAGGGCTCCTAAATTTCAGGTCCCTTGGCAGCCGGATTTGTCTAAAAATTACACTAGAAGGGGTTTGTCCTGTGGAATTATGTACTGATGTCCTATATGCCATTAGAAAAATAGAGTTGGAACTGTCCCAGTCGCGCTGGTGATCACTAACAACTTTTCTTAAATGCTCTAACATTGTCCTGTTGAATCGTTCTACCATTCCATCTGACAGGGAATTAAGTGTCGTCGTCCTTGTCTTTTTCACTCCGAGTATCTTACATCCTTTTTGATAAACTTGAGATTCGAAGTTTCTCCCTTGGTCAGAATGAAGCACATGAGGAACACCAAATCTGCAGATCCAATTGTTCACTAATTCCATATGCTTCGGGCCACCTACTGAAGTAGTCCATGACCACCAAAATGTAACGATTTCTTCGGTCTGACGCTGGAAAAGGTCCCGCCACATCAATTGGGGCTCCCACGTTATATTGCTGCATTTCTCGTTTTGTTGCTGCTGGCAAAAGCTGTGCATTTACCACACCAGTTCGTAGCATCTCCCAGCATGTGAAGCCAGTAGAATCTTTCCATTATTTTTGCCAGAGTTTTATTGAGTCCCAAATGTCCTCCTGACGGGCTATGATGACACTCCTCGAGAATATCTGTTATTCCAGCACGGGAGACTAGCACCTGCATTCGATGAGAGGTACTATCAGTGGTTTCCCATTTGCGCTTCAATGCTCCTCCTTTAATTGCTATGAATCCGATTGGGCCCAATAGCTCTTCAGGGTTTCGCTTCTCCCTGCGATGTTCTTCCATTTAGGCTTCTCCTCATATTCTTTCCATGGCAAAATCGGAGTCTCGGCGCATCTCGGGTGCTCAGATGCCGGGTTCTCACTTCCTATACTTGGCTCAACGATGGTCCTGTGACACTTTTCCTCGTTACGCCAACGATATTTAAAACCTGGTTCGCATGGTCGCCAGTATCCACTGGAATTTCCCTATTGATATTTTAGCCTTCCGTCTCCAATGGCCAATAGGATACTGTGGGTTGGCATTAAGTCAAACCTATGAATACACTACCGTCTGCTATATCAGCTAGCAGGAACGAGTGTGAGAATCCAATGTCGCCGTCGCTGGTTGGTACGATGACACCAGGGGCTTCGACTTCCTTCAACAACTCACACTAATCGGCTTTCTGCCGCTGTCCAAATTTTCCCCAGACAGTTGGGCTACTCCTGCTCTCTGGAGATTCCGCTCTCTTTCGTTTTCGACAATTCCTTGGTAGATGGTCCAGGCCGGTTCACCACCTTTCCGGCACCGCATTCGGCCATGTTCCTCCACCTGTTGATTCAACCGCAAATGTTCTCAGTCGTGGACTGTATTCCTTGATCTTTGCTTTGCTGCCTCGCATATACCACAACTTCAGTTGTAGACTTCTTTCCGGCCAATCGTCTTTCTTGATATCTCGTTAATGTAGTCATGACCCAAACTAGGGAATGCCAAACGTCTCGATATCGGCACTAGCGTCTCGATATCGGCACACAATTGCTGTAAAGTGTCTCCTGGCCTTTGAAGTCTACTTCGAAGCTGAAGTCGATAAACTTCTGGCATGTACTGATCGCCGTATCGCATTTCCAGCTCTTGAACCAGAACCAGTAACTGTTTCGATGTTCTTCAGGTATTGACTGTAATATGACTGCGGCTGTGCGTCTTAGTGATAACGTTAAGAGCATTGCTTTCTCGTCCACGGTCCAATAATTAGCCGCTACTGCTGCTTCGAATTGGGGTTTGTAAGTAGGCCATGGGCTTTATCCGTCGAAAGTTGGAGGCTGAAGTTTCCTAAGTCCGATGATTTCCTGAGATGTTATTGCTGGGTGTGCAATCTTTACCCTTTCTATGTTGGCTCTGACAGTTTCTAGCCCAATCTTTAACTTTTCATCATTTTTCCTCATAGAATTTTCGAGTTTTTTTTCCAAATCATTCCTTACATTTTGCTTCATGTTATCTATCTACCTTTTTGTCGACACAAAGGGAGATTTATTCGATTCTCTGCTCCAGCTGGTTCCTCTGTTCTTCCATAGAATTTTTGAGCTCTGCAATCTAACGTCCCTGAACTATCGTTAACGATTTTTGTTCATCTTTTAACGCCAACACTTCTGCCTTGATCTCTATTGTCGCTTCTTTTATCTCTGCTGATGCACGTTCTTGTCCTGCTAATGATCGTACTTGCTCGTACTCGCTCCTTCAATACCTCCGGTTCTTCTTCTGGCTCTGGTAGGCTCCGGCGTATCGTTTTCTGGATCATCTGTGTTGCTGTAGCCTGCTTCCCCCTAAGTTGGGTTTATGTATGTTCTCTTTGAAGAAGTATCGTAAAGTATCACTTTCACGCCTCGAGTATGTCATCCATGCTACTAGCTATAGCAACATCCATTTTTCTTACCTAGGTTCAGGTGGGTTTGTATCTTTTCTTTGCTTACTTCTTCGTATGTATAAACTCCTAGCGTCTTTATTATTGTAACTTTGTTTAATTTTGGCCTGGTCGGATGGAGCGCCTTTTTTCGATGTTTCTTTTACATTGATCATCAAACCAGTGCCTTCTTTTTTCATCAGTTAGTCTCATAAACCTGAATAATATTATAGTACATATTCTATAATATTAAATAATAAACTAACTTCGCCGTCGCCTGGCCCCAAGGTAAGAAAGGCGGAGGGTGGCCAACCTGCCGAATTGACCAGAATCGGGAAACCGAAGAAATTAGGCAAGAAACCGCAAAGCCGCACCAACAGCAACGTATCCGTTGCGGGGACGTCCTGCTCGATCACCAGCTAACGGTTCAAAGAGGAGGGAGGAAATAATAAACTGCTCTTAGAATAAAAAACTACAGGAAGGGCCTTCGCCGAATTAAAGTGTAGTGAAATTCTTTTTGTACGAGTGTCCACGCTTTGGTAGTTGTTTGCGCCCACTATAAGCGGAAAAAGCGAGTGGAATAGAGGAGGGGCAAGAGCGAGTTAAAATTATGAGTTATCCAAAATAAAATCCGAAATCTAATCAGTTTATCCCCTTGAGTTTGCATTGGGTCAGTTAATGTAAACAAAGTAACAAACCAAACATAATTTATATTATCTGAAGTATTTAGCGCAGTGATTCACATATTAATTAATGTATATATGTAATATATATGTTTAGGAAGCATTTTATTTAGCACATTTATTTGAAGAACGACTTACCTTGCCGAAATTTCGAATTATTCCTGCATTCACAAACAAACACACGCACAATTCATAGTTCGTTTTTCCACAGAAAACTCACTCGCAAGAACTTTAATTACACTAAAAACAATTCTTTAAACTTTATTTTTTATTTTGAACTTACTTTTGCGAAAAACTGTTTGCGCAAACCTTATAAAAAACTCGTTTTAAAAACCGAACGCGGGAACACAAGCAATCAACTAACTCAATTTGACAGTTGTCTGACCCCTAGATCTCAATACACAAAATCCACTTGAAACATAAAACAGTCTTATCAAAATAATATCGATAGATATTTAATATAATTTACTGATTTAATATTTTCAAAGTATTTTATTAATATATTTTTATAAATTCAACAATTTTCCTCCACTTAAAAAAAAATTGTAACGAAATTTTTCAAAATAATTCTTAAAAGCTATTCTATTACGATATAGATGTCTCTCATGTAGAATTCAGTTCAGTGACAAGATCGACCTGCATTATCGCGTAGCAGCCCCAATTGCAATTTTTTGAAAAAACTTCAAAAAACCGCATTCTGTGCGCCGGTGTTGGAGTGCCGCTAGGGTTGCTGTTGTAGCTGTGAATAGTGATTTTTGATTACTTTTTTTTGTCGTTAATATCTTTTGTTAATTGTTGCCATTATATACCTGATACCACCTTAATTCTTACTAAAAGGTAATTATCTTCCTCAGAACTTGTCCATTGCGGGCTTTGGGTGAAAATCCTTTGTAAATTCCAATTGGGTTTACAGTTACCTTCCTCGGCCTTTTCCTTTGTTACAATTTGATTCATGTTTTATTAAATTTCGCTTTATTTCATGTTGAAAAAGACTCAAAATGACTGAAAATGCGAACAGTGCCAGGATCAGCTCCTACAAGAACTACTCGAAAAATAGCCAGGTAAAATTGAAATAACGGTTTTGTTGCACTTGATTTCATTTTGTTACCCTTCAGGAAATGCGCTCTCGCCGGCATGAGGTTACCATAGAGCTGCGCAAGTCCAAGAAGGAGGACCAACTGTTCAAGCGTAGAAACATCAACGAAGATGATCTCACGTCGCCGCTGAAGGAATCCAATGGTCAGTCGCCGATTAACATGACCGTCGACGAGATAGTCCTGGCCATGAACAGTGATGATCCCTCACGACAATTTGCAGGGACACAAGCAGCCAGAAAGATGCTCAGCCGTGAACGGAATCCGCCAATTGATCTTATGATTGGACACGGGATTGTTCCCATTTGTGTTAGATTTTTACAAGATTTTGACAGTCCTACATTGCAATTCGAAGCCGCCTGGGCCCTAACAAACATCGCCTCGGGTAGCTCAGATCAAACCCGTACTGTAATCGATGCAGGCGCTGTGCCCCATTTCATTGCCCTGTTGCATTCCCAAACTGTAACTGTAGCAGAGCAAGCGGTATGGGCGCTCGGTAATATTGCTGGTGATGGAGCCCTAGCACGTGATATTGTCCTGAATCACAATGTTGTCGGGGGAATTTTAAGAATGGTCAACAATGACACGCCGCTGTCTGTTTTGCGTAACATCGTTTGGTTAATGTCGAATTTGTGCCGTAACAAGAATCCTTCGCCGTCTTTTGAGCAGATCAAGCTGCTGCTGCCGGTGCTGTCGCAGTTGCTATGCAGTAATGATAATCAGGTTTTGGCCGATGCATGCTGGGCACTTTCTTATGTTACAGATGATGAGAACACGAAGATTCAAGCAGTTATTGACACGGGAGCTGTCCCGAGACTGGTAGCTCTTTTAGATGTTAATGAGCCTAGTATTATTGTTCCGGCATTGAGGAGTGTGGGGAATATTGTCACTGGAAACGATACGCAGGTATGTTGCATGTTTAATTAAGGGGCATTTTAGTCTAGGAAGCGTTTTTGCGTGGAAATATATCTACAACTAGTGAGGTGCTTCCTTTAAAGGAAAGCCGTGCCAAAAATTGTTTGGGACACCTGTTCACATTTAACTATTGCTGCAACGATACTTTTCTTCGTACAGTTCTTGTAAGAATCAGCCCCTTGAAAACTGGTTTTCAGCCGCCTCTAAGTTTAGCTGTTCTCTCTATTTCCTTATTCAAAGCTTTCGTCCTCCATAGCCATTGATCTATTGGTCGTCTTATGTCCTTTCTTTTTTCTGACGGCCTAACAGCAGCAAGAACAGCGTGTCCGAGCCATCGTTGTCTGTTAAATCAATCCAAGTCTCAGACCCGTACCGTATAAGTGGGTGGATTAATGTTTTATATATTCTCACAGCATTGTCTTGAGATTTCTTGGTTCTTTTGGATAGATGGACTAAAGTAGAATAGTTGTGGCAGTTCTAAGCTGAAGAATCACTCTTGGTCACGACATGGTGCAATGTCTAGTAGCAAACTTAGTTCTTAAGATATAAAGGTGTTGAAGGAGGTGGACTATGAACCCCGAGTTTGATCTTTGGATATTTTGGAGTTTCGAAAAATTGTTCCACCATCGGATTGTTCTATTTAAGGACGAGTTCCTAGTTTGAAGAGTGTGCTAAAAGGGGCTGTAGGCAGAAATAATAATAAGAAATAATAACAAGTGGGCTACTCTGGTGTTGCCGGTATTAGACTGTTCGTGTAATCAGGATAGCGTTCATTTCGGTGGAGCAATCACTATGATAAAAAAAATAAAACTTGGTCAGGGCTGCTACATTCGTAAAGTGTAAGAAACATCGTCTTCTCCGATAAGTTTAAGGGATCCTTATTGCATTTTATCTTTCCACACCAAGTTGGTTTTCGAAGCCGTACCCCAAATAAGAGAGTTATATATATTCAAGAAGAGGCCGAAAGTAAAGCTAGCTACACACTATCGTCGTTTTACTTATTTGATACTCCGTTCGCTGTACGAAGATAGTGTGGATGAAAACTTTGTGCCGTCGTTGGTCGTTAATCAGTGAAATATGTACCTGTTGTGACTTTCAGCACAGGGGCCAGAAAGTGGAGGTGTTAAGCTACGCTTGTGCCCCTGTAATGAAAGCCGTAATTTCACTGAAAAGTTACTTTCTTCAACTCAAACGACTTACCATGCCACACGACTCGAGTTTCAGCACAGGGGCCAAAGGGGCCCAGAATCTGAGTAAATTTCATAGAAGTAGAATAGAGGAAAGTTTGCGCAGAGGTTTAGCCGGCCGCATGTCTTTAGAACGGTAGGGGTACATTGTCAGAGCCAGAGGATTTGTTAACATCAAACTTTTTGTGGCACCGCTATATACCTTGCAAGTCTTGATGAAAACCCTGGCTATTGAATGTGGGATTACTTGGCGGCAACAGGTGTCAGGTTAATAAGTCCGCCGTAGAAATTGGGATGAGAAGTTAGCGCTGACTAGGCAGTGATCCGAATTACCATGATGTGAATAAATTTCTACGGAGTATCACGTTGTATGAAAGGTAAGAAAAAGGAATTGGCCTCTAACATCAGAGACTGTCGTGGGGTAATTCAGAATTAGAGGAAGATTATTGGAGTCTGCATAAAGCCATCCTGTTAAATTTAGGGACCTTAATATTGATCTGAGTCTGGAGATATCTTTTAAGTCTTCCAAACGTAACTGCCTACTGTGCGCTGCCGGGCAATTGCACTGGAAGTGAACAAGCGTTTTTCTCTCGTTCATCTCCTCGCACCTACGGCAACAGACGTTGAACAGGATGCCCAACTTGGCAGCGTGGTCTCCTATGGGCCAATGTTCCGTGATGATTGCCGTGATTCTGACAATGTCTCATCGCTGTCTGTTTAAGAGGGCCATTGTTTTTTCTTTGTTATAAGTCGACCAAGTCGCTCTAGAGATAGTACAGGTCCCAGTGCTCTCCACTTTGGCAGGCTAGTAGCCCCTGTTCTCATGGCTCCTGTTGCCGTTCTTTGGACTCTTCTCAACTTTATGACGTTACAGGCCCTGCTGAGCGCTAGCCACGATACTAGCAACCCAAGCGTGAGAGTTGGACGTACCACAGCTCTGTTCATCCACAGGCTCATTTTGAGTCAAGAACCCATCTTTTGCCAAAAGTCTTTACAGGCGGTGAAGGTTATACAGACTTTTTTTACCCTATCGTCGAAGTTCGTCTTCCAGTTGAGTTTAAGATTTAATATTAGACCCAGAAATTTCACTCTGGAGGATAAAGTGAGAGTGTGCCTTTCCAACCTGGGCAGGTTGAAGGTGGGAATTTTCGTTTCCTCTATGAACATCAACTCACCGAATTGACCGCCAGACCGCAGCCTGCTGCCCATGTGCCAACTTTATATAGGTATTCTTGCATGATTTCACTAATCATTGTTGGAAAAATTCCCGACACCATCATCACTAGGTCATCTGCGTAGGTATGCTACTACTTTAGCCACAGTAACGGGAAGATGACGCCTCTTTGTGGGGTACCTCTGTTGGCGTATTTGATTACCGTCTCGGTTCCCAAATCCGCTTGAATTATTCTCGAGCTCAGCATAGATGCTAGCCAATGCCTGACGCTTAAGTTGTTTAAGGCACCTTGTACATCGCAGAAGGCTGCCAATGTATATTGTTCGTAATATAGGGTCTTTTCGATAGTTCCCACCACTTCGTGTAGAACTGTCTCGGTGGATCTACCACTGATTGGCGGATGTGGGAGTCGATGACCCTTTCGCGGCTAATCGCGTTATAGTCCTTGGGGGGATTTGTAACTTCTTCGACGGGAAACTATGGAATAAATCGTCGTATTGGCTTTGGCAGTTCTTTCACTCATACCTTCTTACCCCTTGCTGTCTGACGTTGCACTCAATAAAGGTACATTACATTCATATCTACAGGCATCGATCGTGCCAGACAAAATATAATACTATTCTTCTATACAGTGTGCAAGAACGTGTTCACATCTGCCGTGACCCGACCGCCCAGAAGTGGGCAGACACGGGCCATACCTTTATAAAAAGCCATGCTCATGCCATGCTCACATATCCATGTAAGCAATTCTTTGGTCCGGCTCTTTTGCTGTAAATGAAAACATTTAATGGGAATGATTTAATGCTTGAATATAATTTTATATATATATAGAAAGTTATGGCCGTACTCGACCAGTATTCACGGAGTGAATATTTTGTCTGCGTTGTTCATGTTTGTACGTGTCTGTGGGTGTCTGCCGCGAAGTATGAATAGAGCATCGGAACCGTACAGACATTTTTTCTTGGATACATCCCACTAAGAACATTTTTAACAAAAATATAACTAGTGTCTATCGTCTGATACGACACGCTAGTTGTGAATAAACGGTGTCTGGCGCGGCACGCTCGATGTCTGTAGATATAAATTGACCGTTATAGGACCGTCAGCAGTACAATGAGGTTTACTTCGGAGCTGGAATCTTTTACTTTACAAACAAGTAAACCTCTTATTTGATGGTTATACGTGATGAAAACTGCCATTAAATCAATTTCGTAGAACTAATATCGCATTACAAAACTCGATTAAAAATACTTTCCCCCCAAAACTTTATTAAACTTTCCCATCTTACTGTCAATTAATTACTATCTTCATTAATTTAGGGCGTCCTCTCCCTTTCTTCAGTGGCATAAAGCAATCGATTTAAGTGAGTTAAGTTAATTATTAAATGAAATCAGTCAATTTAATTCAATTCAGTTCAAAATTGCTTCAAGTTATTAAATTTATAGCGCTCCGATATTTCCTCTTCAAATCTAAAAGTTCTAAAAGTTAAAATTTTCAATTAGAATTGGGGCTCCTTTCGATTCCATCCCTGTGTTGGTATAGAGAGTTCATTGTGCCGCCTTTAGCTAACCATACCGTAACTCTTTTTGGCTCCTTCACCTGGTAGTTTAACCTACTGGCCTCTCTATATATATCCTCCCCTGCGCTCGATTTTTGGCTATTTAGCCTCCGGTTAAGCGCATACCCGATCCATAAATTCCCTTATTTTATTCAATTCGCTAGCAAAAAAGTTAAATTACTTCTAAAACTTTTTATGGCCCGTACAAATAACGATTTTTTGGCCACTTATAAAAAGGAGTTGAGTATTCTTTGCCTGTTTTCCATACTCTACTCTGCTGGCATAGGAATCGATATATACGTATGTATAGTATAGAAAAGCCAGATCTACAATAATTGTCGATTCAGAACAGCAAAAAAGGGGAAAGCGGAAATTTGCATTTAAAATCGAACTCATTGGGGGGATATTGAAGGATATACTTTTTTTTTGGTGGAGTTTCTATCAAAAGGACACTGTCGTGCTTTCTATTGAATGTCTCCAGTTTACCCTCCAGCCCTTTTTATCTCTTTACTGACAGGAAACTTCGACAACGCACACCGACATCATTGTATACTCTCTAGAGGGTGAAATATTTTCTTTCTTTTTCTCTTCGCTTCAGTTTTTTTTATATCTTTTCTCCAAGTTGGTTTATATTTCTCACCGCCTACCCACTTTTTCACAATTTTTTTTTTACTTCTTGCAGACAGATACTGTGATTGCCGCTGGCGGTCTGCCGAGATTGGGAAAACTTTTGCAAAGCTCTAAGCATAATATTGTCAAGGAAGCGACATGGACTGTGAGTAATATAACGGCTGGAAATCAAAGACAGATTCAAGAAGTTATTGATGCTGGTAAGTAATTTTTAGGTATTATGTTTATGCTGAGCCTCTCTATAGCCTAAAGTGTTTTCATTATTTCCATATAATACGAATTATCTGCAGGGAGTGAGAAATTTTAGAATAAATAATCTTAAAGAGAGATATGGAATTGGTTGGTGAGAAATTCGTAACAAATGCGCTAAACTTTAACTTCAAGTTTATTCCGTTCTTCTACACATAAATTTTTCTTTACCTTAACCGATTGCGATGGGATTTTCACTGAAAGATTCAGTATTTTCTTGGCCATGTTTTAGGCTATTTTTTTACTCGGTTCCGACTATCGTAACCGATTATCAGCACCGACTATCAGCACCGACTATCGTATCCGATTATCGGTACCGACTATCGTATCCGACTATCGATTTAGGACGAAAACTTGAAGCTTGACAGCGCTAATAAACGTAGATCTTGATTATACAACTATTCACTTTTCTGTTTCGTCCGATTTCCATGGCTAGGGCTGCCTATAGTCCGATTAATATCACTGTAGGACAAATGACAAACTATTTTTTCTCACATGGAAAAACATTTGATATTCATTGAGATCTGAATTTTTAGAACAAGACTGTTTTAGTCGTTTGTAAAGATCAACTCTTTTTCAAAAGTCATTAACTTTTGAATGATATGTTAAATGCAAGCAATATGAAAACAAATAATTTTGTTTTTGGCAAATATTTTATTTTAATATAACAGAAAATGTATACAAAAGTGCTATATATATACTATAAATATAAAAAGTTTTTGTTTTGAACATTTTTCAAACAGTTTTACGTAAAATTTCTGATCCGACCATATTAAAAAAACCCAGATTGAGTAGAAAAAAAGTTCGAACATTCAAAAGTTAATAACGAAAAAGAGTTAATCTTTACAAACGACTAAAACAGTCGAGTTCCAAAAATTCAGATCTCAATGAATATCAAATTTTTTTCCATGTGAGAAAATTCGTGTTTCATAGTGTATTTATTTAGGCAGCAATGGATATTTATATATATAGCTCTTTCAGGTCTACAATTTTAATGAAATCAATCAAAACTGAAAATGCAGATAACTTAGAACGATGAGTAATTTTACAATCTTCATTTACATCACTATATGCACGAGATCACCCAGGATACTTTCTGCTATCTAAAAGAAATATAGACCTCATCTATTTATAACATCTACTACCAACCCTAAATGGTATAAAATTAGTCGAGCACTATCTACTTTCTGATCGTCATTATATCGTTGCAAGAGTTTTTACACAAAAACTAAAGAACATGGTAGATCTTCCGAAAAAAGCAAACTTTTTGGTTCAGTTTGTTGTAATTTGTATAGTGTAGAAGGGCAGAAGCTCGGTTTAGCACATACTCATCTATTCGGCAAACATATCCAAACCATCGTAGTCGACGTTGTTGTATTTTTTCTTCGATCAGTGTCTGTTCATCGCACCTTTGTCTAACTATCTCGTTTCGAAGGCGATCGCGGAGTGACACACCGAGAATCTGCCTCAAGCATCGCATTTGGAAGACCTCGAGTTTGTTGACCTCCGGCTTGAGAAGTGTCCACGTTTCCGATCCATAAAGAAGAATCGGAAGGATCAATGTTCGGTAAAGGCGTACTTTCGTCTTGATCGTAATATTTGTCGTTTCCATATGTACCATTTGAGCGAGGCGAAGGTTACTGTTGCTTGGCCGATGTGGCTGTGAACTTCGGCCACTTTCTTTTCCTCAACCAATGATCTCAAATATTTGAACATCGGAACCTGTTCGATTTGACTTCCATCGAGGCGAACACTGACTTTCGATCAGTCCGTTGTGAACACTGATCTTTTCCGCATAAATTTTTAACACGTATGATCGGTCGATGGGGAAATGTCGTATAAGATGTCCGTTACTTCGGTCGGCTACGAAGTTGCTGTCGTCGTATCAAACTCCGCGTCGTCCATCGAGTGCTGCACGCACAAACGCGTCGATCACAACGTTGATGAGTGGCGAAGCGACTTGTTTGATTCTTCTTGATTCTTTAGATGAGTCGCTTCGAATACGAACGCTGCTGGTTGAGCCATCGAACGACGCTTGAAGAAGTTGGATGATTTTCAATGGCACGTGTTTGGTTTCCAAGGCTCTCCAAAAGCTGTTGCAATCGATGTAATCGAATGCGGATTTGAAATCCATGAAAACGACGAAATTTCGTTTGCCGCAACGAATTGTTTCTTCCATTAGCTGACGGAGAGCGAATATTTGATCAATGCATTCTCGATGTGGTCTAATTCCCGCTTGTTTTTTTGGGCTCGTTTGCACTCGATATTTCTGTAGCCTCGATTGCATGATTTTCGCAAAAAATTTGCCGACAATCGAAAAGATTCGCGATAATTCTTGCATTCCCGACCGTCGCCTTTCTTCCACGCCGAAGGGACACGATCCGTATGCCATATGTGTGCATGAAGTCGTTGTGATAAGACATCACCCCCGGCTAGGACCAAGGACAACAAACCTTTCGCCCTCGGGGAGTCTTGGCTTGCTCCAATTGGGGAAATTGCCACCTCTGGCTTTGCGAGTACCAACCACAGTACTACAAAGTCAGGCAATATAACCACAAGTGTAACAGGAGTCACTAGCTACAGTGACAGACAGCACATCTGAGAAACAGATCAGGAGCGTCTATCCGCAAGAGAAGGTACAATCGCGCCCTTTTTCATCTTGGCAGAGAATGAGGCCGCCGATGCCATCTCGAAGGACAAAACCAACAAAGTGGAAAGCGCTAGGACAGCAGGAGCGGCAGCCTCCTGCACTAAAAGTGAGAGACCCCGGGGAGATAGCTCAGCGCCTTCAAATAACCCAAAAGGAAAAGCTCTCAAGACCAACTATAGTCGTGGCAGCTTCTACCCCAGGAGTCCAACAATCAAGCTCAACGGGTAACAGGTCAATGAGCGAAGTAGTGAAGGACCACATTCTTGTGGCATTGACCGATGACAATTCTAGCCCCGGCAGACTTACGGACCTTTTCTAGGCTAATATCGAGGCCAAAATATCAGAAATGGTATGGAGTTCGTGATGGCGTAAATGCACAAGCATCTTCGGGACACTCCTATAGACAACTGGAAGGTCCGAACCGAGGCCGAAGAACCCCAGCGAAATAGTAGATCCCTGGTGCTGCTAATCAACGACGAGTGCTTAGAGAGGATTGAAAGAGTTGACTATAAACTCGATTTGGGATTAAGGCAGGCAGGGATAAAGGTTTTCAAAACGGCGTCATCTAACAATGCTGGTTCCGATGAAGAGCTCAGTGAGCGCTTGGATGAACTAACAGCCATCAAGGTTGAGAGGAAGTTAGCATCTACAAGCTCAGATGCAGCGGTTTACAATGTTTTATATAAATGGCAGCAGGCGGCCTGCACCACACTCCGGCTGCGTGAAGCGGGTTGCTGGATCGAGAAGACCTATGGGCACAGTAATATACTCCCGTATACTCCCGCTCTCTACCACAGGAAATGGTATCAGGACCTACCGACTACATGGTCGCAAAATTAAATTTCGGCAGTGAGCTTAATATCCGTATTCCTACCAGAGAGGAATGGGAAGATTTCCAACCTGACAAGCACTATGGCGTTGTCTTGTACACAGACAAATCCAAATCAGTCGTGTGTAGGAGGTGGAGGGGTTTCCTCATCAATTAACTTGCAAAAAAGCTTGCGCTTGCCTAATTTCGTCAGCGTTTTCCTTTGGCAATTTTTCATACCTGCCTAGCAATGCAGTCAAATCCGAAACCGGGAGCCAGGGTAATTCAACCCGGAAAATTGACTTCAGGGGTGGCTGCACAGAACTCCTTTCAACTCATTTGTTACGAGTTTTATATGGAAAAATTCAATTGAAAACTCCAAATACGACTCGACTTGAAACGACTTCCGTCCTTCCACCACAGTGGATATCCTCATATGGTATTTTCTGGAAGTGTCACACTTAGCTGGCCAAAAAGCCACATAAGGCTCGCGAGCCGCAGTTTGCCGACCCCTCGTCTAGAGGTGCCTGTTATGCACGTAGTACATTTATCCGTTAGATGGCGTTCAACATCGAATTATAAAAAAGTTGTAACATTTTAACATTTTTTATAGGTAACTCGGATTTTTTTTAATATATCCAAATCAAACATTGCCGATCCATTATAGCTCATTTCTATCCTGGACTGTGCAAACATACAGAAATCCATCGTGACAGGCACGCGCCACGCCAGGCAAAACGAACGTATTCACATCTACCGGGAGACGACCGCGCAGACCTGGGCAGACACTGGCCGTACCCTACCAGTATTCACGGAAAGAATATTTTGTCTGCGCGGTTCATGTCTGTACGTGTCTGTGGGTGTCTGCGCGGAAGTGTGAATAAAGCATATAACTAGTGTCTGTCGTCTGATATGTCACGATAGATGTCTGTAGATATAAACGGACCTAAATTTTTCTTATTAACAGGTGTTTCAACGCACGCGGGCTTTACTAGTCTTATACATAATTAAGTGTTAGATTAGATTATTATGGTTGAAGGACCGAGTCTTTTAAATGCACTAAAATGTCGGTATTTCCATGGCCACTTTAATTTGAATTTAAGAACTAACCCTGATGTAAATTTTGATACAATTTAAGAACTAAGCATGATATTGGCACACGTATCTTCCATATTTAAATACAGTTCTTATCACCCATCAACTGATTATGTTGAAGTTCTTTTATATTTTTTAAACAATCTCCCACGTTCGCATCCATCCAACCCACAATATTATCCAAGTATACATATAAGCCTTTATATAGTCACCAATGAAGCATGCAGTTACTTACACACTATGTAGAAGGCTACTCGGATGCATGACTATGCAGATTTCATCCTACTACACTATGTACTCACGGAAGTCATGTTAAACTAGCAAACAGTATGACCCCAGGGATGTGTGTACTATAGGGGGGCGAATTTATTTGAATTTTGAGGACGAAAGATAGAATAAACTAAAAATGTGAAATTTGAGTAAACTGAAAAATATGTATCGGTTTTTGGTATGCTGAAATTTATATCATGTTTACTCCGGTGCATAGAAATAGTCGCTGCGATATTTATATATGCATGAGCTCTACTACCGCTCCGCTGGTAGCTGGTATCGAATTATGCGTTTAGTTTAGCAGCTTTGCTTTGTACTTTGTTGTGCAAACAAGCAACGGAGGCTGTGAAGCCGTGAACAACATTAATTTTCATTGATTTATTAAGGGTGTAGTTCTCTTGTTGGTGTAAAAATTACAATTTAATTTCTATCGTAGCTGTAATAAATATACATGAAGTGGTAGTACCTTAAATACCTTCTACCTATATATTTTATCGTTTATAGTTATCCTTGAATATCTAGGAAAAAGGTATTGCACTAAAGTGATTTAACGAGGTCACTAAATATGCACAAGCCATAAATTGAACGGAATAATACACAAGTTCCGTTTTAAGGCATATTTTTGTATTCCACTTTTCTCTAAGTGCATAATATAATGACAAGCTCAAAGGAAGCCTTCCATGAACCAATGCATCCCAGCAACATTCTGTTCTTCGCCTTTATTTTCCTAGTTTATAGCCAGCGATGGGAAATAAAGTTGAGGGTTGTGCACTAGCAACCGAGAAGAATCAACTTCCGTTCTCTTATGAAAAGAGAAACCTGCAATTCGTTCAACTTTATGGTTATATAAAACCATAAAAGGATTGTGTCTCGGTGAATTAAAGGAACTAAAGGATAATTGTAGTTATATACAATCTAATCTATTTTCTGGGCTTTTCAATAACAAATTGCTTGTGTTTGATTTTTGTTTTTAAAAAATCGATTAAATTAAGGATTTTCAAATTCGAAGTTAATTTTGTAGTTAGCAAAGTGTTGTATGTATTTTAAAGCTTCTTTGGGGTCGTCCATTAATTACGTGAGGCGTTTAGAGCGGGTCGAGACGAATCTCACCCAATCTCACGCGTGGGAGAGGAAGGTCTCGACAAATATCTCCCCATCGTCCTCTCTCACCCTCTTTCCTATACATCCAGTTCGTTAGTTATTTTTGTCGGTTCGGTGTCTGTTCAGTGTCTGCCCGTCCACTAGCGATCTTTTAGTTTGCCTTACAGAACACTTCAACCGAAGTTTGCGTTGATTTAGTGAGGCTAGTCTAGTTGCTCTAGATACCTCCAAGGCTTTTAGTAGAGTTTGCCACCCTATCAGCTAAACGCAATGCTATTGGAGTCGACTTACTTCTACAATCAAGGTAGTAGTGCATAGCGCCTAATGTGAATGCTACCCCATCTCTGCCGGGTGCTCCAGGGGGCAAATTTTATCACCTGCTCTATTTTTTTATCTTTATAAATGACCTATTTTTAATCCCCTCCAACCCACTTCTCATATTCGCTGATGACGGTACCCTTCGTTACTTTTACGGCTTCGATAATACAAGGCAAGCACGTGCAAGAATCATGTCGAATTTAATGCCTCCAAAACCAACTATTGCCTTATCTCCAATAAAAAGTGCAACATCTTTTCATCCGTGGCAGTGGAGGAAGCTCAACTAATGGCCGACCCTTCACTACACATCTTAGACGTAATATTAGCCAAAGACGCGATGGAATGCCTACATATTCCAAATCGCCAAACAAGCATCCCAATGACGCAAATTACACGGCATAACACTTTCTGCCTTAACAAACCGGTTTGTGCGTGTTATACGAATTACACGATAAACTGACTGTTCTGCATTTTTTCGTGTAACAATTCTATTGTCTATGTGGCTGTGTAAAAATTGTCAGTTAAGCTAAATCATTTTCGTAGACCCCGAGAATGAAATTATGATTGTATTAGTGTGTTGCTCTGTGCAGTCGAGAATTTTTTGGGATGCACAAGTAACAATCTTCGCCGCGACCCCTTGCCTATAAAACCGGTTTATTGGAATTATTGGAAGTGTTGATGGAAGAAATGTTATGCCGTGTAATTTGCCTCAATGCTTGGAATTTCTTAAGAGGTT
Source organism: Thereva unica (assembly GCA_949987705.1). Taxonomy (NCBI): domain Eukaryota; kingdom Metazoa; phylum Arthropoda; class Insecta; order Diptera; family Therevidae; genus Thereva; species Thereva unica. The sequence continues at coordinate 23,974,370 of OX465285.1, read as the reverse complement.
CAAGTTCCTCCTCCAGCCATCGGCCCCTGCTGTTATACATATATGACTCCTACATTTGGGCTCTTCTCTGCAACTTTCTCAATTGGGGCGGCGCTCCGATAACCATCTTGTCGTGGTTAGATAAAGTACAAAAAAGAGCCCTTAATTTTGTAAGCGTTGTAAGGCCATCTTTTATTTTTACTTCTCGTTCCAGGAAACCCGTAATCAAAAAAATCCCAGTGACAATGGTTTGCACTTTTTCGATTCCAGCGACTCCGCAAAGTTTGTGAGTTTTGTTACGCTGGATAAGTTCATTCTGAAAGCTGAATCAGTGCTGAATTTGGGTTTAGCTCCTCACTCGCTTTTTTACACTCTTATTATTCCATTTTCACCAGTTGCTCAACCATGATACTACAGTGAAAAATTGTCCCACCTGTGTGCATTCCTGCTGTAAAAAAACTCGCGTCGATGTTGCGGGATCAAAATTAGAGTAGTGCACGTTTGGCAGTGCACACGGTCATGTTAACTCTTGCGGAATCCGACCCCAGGATATCCCAGTTGTTGCGGCCTCTGCTAATAGGGTTCTACTCAACGTTGCTCTAGGCCTTCCAATTAGAGAAGCTCCTTTCTTAGACCGGCCGTATAGCAAAGCTGATTATGCAGCTTTTCGTCATTTATATATGGAACAAATCGCTTGCTACGTAAATCTCCATGCAAAAAGTAACAAAAAGTTGCTGCTTATGACGCTTTGGTATACGGCCGGCTTTAGATTTTTATTTTCGGAAGCAAGGTGTCGTCAATCCAAATCCATTTGCTTCGTCTGATTTCGTCATCTATATTTTCTTGACCGACCCATCGCCATATTTCGTCGTCCTGAGCTTAGCCTTCCATTTTTTAGAAGGATTGGAGTCCCTATATCTGTAATAAATTTGTTTTTTTTTTGCTTATTCCTCTATGGTGAGGTTATTCGACCCAAAAGTACCGGGACCACTTCACTAGCCCTATTGTACTGCACCCCTGTACTTCATATTTGTAGACCAGACCTTTTGAACGGGTTCAGTAGTCGGCCTAGTTGCTTGTCGTTTAGATTTGCCTGTTCGAGCTATCGCGGTGCACTCACAGAGAACATGAAGAGCAGACTCATGCTGTTCAAGACAAAGCTTGCAGCAGGTGGTGTGTTCCGCCCTTTTTATCCTCCATAAGTGGCAAATCAGGGGCAGTGTTCGGTAATAAAGCCAAGTGTCCTCACATCCTTTTTACCGTACTTTAACAACTTCTTAGTCGCGTTAAGAAACGGTAATAAATCCAACAAGTGTCCTGACATCAATTCTACTGTGCCCCAACAATTCGGGGTTGGGAGACGGAGAATCGTTTAGAGTTGGCTAGTGCAGGCGAGGACCTTCAACGTTTAGTATGTTTCATCAAAGTTCGATCGGGAAGGGGAAGGGCACTCTTCAGCAATCTGGCTGGTGCCCCAATAGGCGGTTTCAGCCCGATGAACGCAATTTCAGAGCCTTCGAAGCCCTGGTGACCTGGTACTCAACAAGGGTAACTTGAGGGCTCATCAAGGGCACTCAAACCTCAGTCTCAAACCTACTTGGTCATATTGTCCTGATGGCCGCGTGAATATTGGTTAAATACCCGTTTGTTTTTGTAGGCTCTTCTTAAGTTCTCGGGAGTCCAAGCCAGCATAACGTACACCTCAGCTTGCAAGAAAGTTGCTAGGATGCTTAGCCTTATCGCTGTTATGAATTTGCCATCCGTCTGCCATACTAGTCCATCCTGCAGTACTTTAGAAAAGTCGAGGTTAGCCTGTTTTGTATGTAGACGGAAGGTGGCTCGTTTGTGATCTTAAGAGCATGCGGTCCCACAGCATCCCTGCCTCAGGAATCTCTTCTAAAATGCTGAAATGTCCTTGCCGAAGATCAACGCCCAGTAAGCCATTAGCTCTCAACCGCAGTGCCGGTGGATTTATCTACCTAAAGGTGGAATGGTATCAGATTAAGGAGAGTTTCCAGCTCGGCTGTCGAGAGAGTTTGGATGGTCCCGGTTGAGCAAAATCAGGCCATTCTTTGAAACTTGCATGATTAGTTATGAAACTTATAAGCGCTGTTCTGTGTCACCTAACTAAAACCCTGTAAGTTACTATGGGGCTAATGATGATGGTGTATATTCAGTACGTGGATTTTGGTTGTAGACCACATATTTTTTTTTTTTTATTTGATAGTCTAAGCTCAGGTGTCACCCTTTGTACTACTAGTACGTCATGTCGTTTAGGTCATGGTGCAATGTCCAGTAGTAAGCTTAGCTCGAAAGATAGAGAGAAGGACATAATAGATTAGGGGGAGTCAAGGGGGTGTTGCAGAAAGTGGCGATGAACCTTGCGTTTGAACTCTTGGATGTTGTATGAGTTCGGGAATACTGTCTTTGGAAGGTTGTTCCACAGACGAGTGGTTCTTGTTATAAACGAATTTCTAGATCGGAGTGTGCGCGAAGATAAGGGCTGTAAACTGTGGGGGTGAGCCGAGCGGGCAAGTCTTGTGTTGCGGGAAAAATGTTGCCGTGGAGGCATGAGGTTACTTATTTCAGTGGAGCAATCATTATGAAAAAAGGGATAAAGTTTTGCAAGAGCTGCTACATTCCTACGGTGGCTTAATGAGTCAATTGAAGAGCAAATGGCGCTGTCACCAATAAGTTTGAGAGCGCGGTTTTGCACCTTGTCCAGTCAAGCTAAGATGGTTCTTGGGGCCCCGGCCCAGATATACGAGTTGTATTCAAGACGGGGACGAATGTAGGACTTGTAAATTATAGCCCTGGCAGACGGCTGAAGGAGAAATTTGCACCTTTTGAGGAATCCTAGACACTGGGATGCTTGTTTAGCACTTTGGAATATGTGGCTATTCCAGCGCAGATCTTCAACTAATGTTACGCCTAGGATGTTTAGAGAGGGTTCTGCCGTTACGGTCTTCTTGTCCACTGAAATAGAAAGCGGTTCGGTGCAAGTTTTATTGGAAATGAGACAGTACTTGGTTTTTGATGCAGTAAATTCGACACGGTTCTTGTGGCCCCAATCAAGAATTCGTTCGATGTCCCTGTTGATTGAATTGGACAACAGTTGGCGATGATGTAGACAAGGTCTGGCACGCGCTTGTGTTACATTATCAAAACCATAGGAGTAACGTAGAACATATGAATCCACAAGCTTTACGGTAGGCTTACAGGGATCTACCTGTCATGCTCTTCAGATGTGCTGGTTCCAGCTGAAAGCTTGGTTTATAACATTACTCGTAAGTATTTGTGCTGGGACGAACCTCTGAGATGGTATTTTGCGGCCTCTACGCTACCGAGCTCTCCAATTTAGTTAAGAATAATGACAACACAATTGATTTCGAACTAGAATAGGACTCTTGTTCCCTAGGTCAATATTAATCTCTAGTTATATTTAAAGGTTCCTCCGTTACGTATGTACTAACAACACTTAACAATTTCTTTTATTAACATTATCCTTTAATTTCTATCCTTTCCAGGCATTTTCGAGTACGTCGGCGCAGTATTAGAAAAGGGCGATTTTAAATCACAAAAGGAGGCTGCCTGGGTAGTTGCTAATACTACAACCAGCGGAACTCACGAACAAATTATTGCTCTAATAGAAAAATACAACATTCTAAAACCATTTTGTGATTTACTAGAATCGAAAGATGCCCGTACCGTTAAGATTGTATTAACTGGCCTATTGAATCTGTTCACTTTGGCTGAGAAAATCGGAGGCACAGAGAATCTCTGTCTGATGATTGAACATTTTAATGGCCTGGATAAATTGGAAGCCTTACAAAATCATGAGAACGAGGAGGTTTATAAGAAGGCATTTACTATTATTGACAGTTATTTTGGTGAAAATAATGGAACTGAACATGAGCTGGCACCAACAGAAGTTGATGGAGCCCTAGACTTTAATGCTGGACAAGCAGATACCCCCCCACAAGGTGGCTTTAATTTTTAATTACGATCGATACTTTATAAAATGTCACACACTTAATATTGGATAACTTTTTTCTATTTTGAATCATTATGTTTCAGTCATTTTTTTTTTATTATTGATCCAATATATTTGTTATAATAAATTTTTTTTGTATAAAATGAAAAGAACGTTGGATGATTTATTATGAGAATGTTAACGTAAGAGGTCTTGCAGTATCAATGCCAAAGGAACAGGTTAGATAAGTGGAAGTGTTGCTGACAGATGATGGAGTGCATAGCATTCTATCTGTGGATTACACGGTGCAGTTGGTGAGTTGTTTTTTCAGTTATTTTGATGTATGTCTTGTCATTGTAGGTTTTTTTTTATCTTCAATTGTAAGTCATTTCATACATAAATCAGAGCAGTAAGTTGAGGGATAACAAATTACAACCAGTCGGGAGTTATTGGAAATGTACAATTTCAGAAATATTAACTTGAACTTGAGCATGCCGCAAAAATCTCCTTAAAATAAGCAAGAGCATGTTAAACGATGTATGGTGAAGCTGATAAAGATAGTGTTGGAGTAAATTGGAAAGCAGGACATCAAGGAAGACGCCAGTTTTTAAACTCTTCCTGGACTCTCATCGTGTCGTGCGGGCACTGCAACCCGTGCCGCTTGGTTGATGGGAATGTCTTGTTTAAGCAGCCATAACAATGCATCGATGGTAAATGAGGTCATAACATCTACTCAAGCACCCCCAGAACCCTAACATATCCTAATCTCTTCTATCCTTTAATTCAAGCTTACTAATATAAAAACACCGCACCATGACATGACATGACAGATTCTTGGCTTAAAAAATTAATTGAAAAAAAAAAAAACTGGTCACAAATCGACAGTCGCGAACGCTGGACAAGAGTAGTGAGCTATGTAGCCCCTGTGTATGATGGCTGGAATATTGTTTTACTGTTACATTTACATAGAGATTGCCAGTTTATGTTGGGTGAATTTAAAAACTTAACACTGCCACAACCCGGCAAACTTCAGCTACAGACTTCTAATTGCTGAATTCTGCAGCGCCCTTTAGCTTTGTTCCAGTACTTTTCCTGCAAAAACTTGTTGGGCAAAAACTTACTTCAATGGTGGGGATAATTTTGTCAAAAATTCAGAAAGTAAAGAAACACTTTTTGGGAAATTTCCTGCAAATCAAGAAAAAGATAACATAAATGTCGATTGTCTATGTGTATACCGCTTGTTAAGATACTCACATACATACAAAAAATTGTCAATTGACAACTTGCAAGAAATCGCAGGACCGAAAACCTCTGGCTAATTCCTGCACGAGGGGAAGTGAAAATTTCCCCGCTTTTTCTTGCATGAGAAAGTAAAGAAACACAAATTGGGAAAATTTTTGTCCCGCGGGATCCCACATTCGAGTTCTGGAACAAAGCTTTTATCTTTAGACCTTAAGTTATAAGGTAAGTAGCCTAGCTCAGTCTGCTGTTGCAGGAGGAATTATTCAAAGTAGGCAATTGTTAGAATGGTCGCTGTCATAGTAGGCACCTATTACAAGCTCATTTTATAATCGTGCTCTACCTAACACTAAATTTTTAGTCTGCATGTGAAGTTAAAGATGCTTTAATGGGAAAAATCACAGTATCCATCATTCGGTAGGTAGTACATCAAATATTTAGTCTCTTTTTCGTGTAAAGATTGTAATGTCTATGTAGTTGTATAATAAACGCAAATGAGAATTAGAATTTCTTATAGTTTTCGCTCGTAATTGGCTCGTGGGCCGGAGTTTGCCCACCGTTGGTCTAGATCCTATCCTGGCTAGCATTCCATTTTCTGAAGCTCGTACAACGTGTCTGATACATCGCAGTCTGTTCAATCTTATGTATGTAGCTTTATATTTTATTTCTGCAGACATTTCTTGAAGTTCTTCGTTTGTTCTAATGCGCCATTCTCATTTACTCGTAGATTGAACTTTGCTGAGCTTTCTACAATTTTGGAAAATGTATGTAAAGGAATACCTGTGTTTTGCCTCCAATTATGACTATGTCATCTGATTTCCGTGGGAATAGCATCTGCAAGGTTACTGTCTACCGGCCAGGCAGATCTACAGAGACTGCCATTCATGTGCTAGTGTGAGATATTGAAAAGTGAGAGCCAAGGATATCTACGAGGCGATCAATGAAGCCGCAGTAAGAAAATGCATTCAACCCCTCACTGCGAAATGGGTCACGTCGCTTCTCAGCACCAGATTGATAACTGCTGAAATGAATGACGAACCGATTACGGAAGTGGCTGCTAGAGGCTGTCCTCAAGGGAGCGTCATATCACCCCTCTTATGGCCAATTGTAATCGACGAACTTCTTGCCGACCTGAATAGCCGGGGCTTTAAAGCACATGCCTATGCAGACGATATCATCATAACCATTAGCGGCGGTCATGATGGCACCATTTAAGACCTCAAGCAAATCGCTCATATGCGTAGCTGGTGTCAGAGCAAGAACTTTTGGTATTAACCCACAAAAAACTCATTGTACCATTTACGAATAGAGGAGTGCTAAATTTAAAAGCTCCCTCCTTGGATGGTAAATAAATGGTTTTCTGAGAGGCAAAATATCTAGGCATAATCCTGGATCAAAAGCTCTCCTGGAAACCCCAGATTGAGAGAACTGCCAAGGTTATTGTATCTCAAGCCGTAGTTACTGGGCCCTATTCTGATTCTCACTTTCACGGCGAGTGACTACCCAAGACACAATTTTACATTACACTTTTTATTTGAAAATGTGTCTTGGATTGTCACTCGCCGTGAAAGTGAGAATCAGAATAGGGCCAACTATATACTCCGGTCATAAGCCCGTGGTCACGTATGCATCCATGGATCATAGGGAATCAAGACCAAAGAAAAAGGTGCTGTGACTAAGCCAGGGTGCAAAGACTGGCCTGTATCACTGGAGCTAAAAGCACCTGTCCGACTGTGGCTATGGAAGCCCTACTGAATATTTCTCCGAATTTTAGCCAACTAGTTTAATCTAGTTTTCGCAGAAGCAGGCCGCGAATAAAGGCTGTGATGTTTAAGAAAGCCTGATTGCTATATTTATATATTCGAGACGCCCACAATACGCATTTATTTCAGGAGCCATCAGCTTTTCAAGGAGCTTTTCAAGAAGAATACTGATAGGCCGGAAATCGGAGGAACTGCTAGGAGAAGAGCATTTGGGAATGGGTATGATTAAAACATGCTTCCAAGTCGAGGGAAACCAATGTTGGGGGACTGTTTATTTTGAATTGTTACAGAGAAAGTCAATTGCTTGGATTTTTATCCAAGGGCACTCGGTGAGCTAATTCCGAGAGCTAATTCTCTAAGGCAGGCTGGGAAGTTTAATCATTGCTTATAAATGGCTCTTTTTTACATGTTGGAACCTTCTAGTTCAAAATATTTTGTTAAATCTTGTTGAATCTCGCGGGCTGTATAATTTCGCGCGAAGGTCTTTGGGGTAAATTCTGACTGCTCCGAGACAGATTTCTCAATTCCGGTAGGATTTGTTAGCATGGCTATAAATCTTAGATCGTACCAACCATTGGCGTTTCTTAGGACCCATCTCTTTGGTGTACTGGCACTACCAAAGATCCCTGAAGCTCTTCATACCATTTGGCCCCCACAAGTTTACTATTTGATAAAAGAATTCGAGACGAAGCAAAGTCAAACTCTTGTTTGGTATCTGTTATCACCTCCTCGCTGTACATAAAATAAAAAGTTGCCAATTCAAGTTTCCAAACGCCATCTTTCTTCAGTGGGGTATCGTGTCCAGTACTGCAAAGTGGACCTATGTACTCTTGCCAGCCCCTGCACCTCAGATTTGTAGACCAGGCTGCTTGTACCGCTTAGCAGTTAGTCTAAACAATTGCCAATCGGTCAACGCCGAAATCCTGGGTTCTCCTATCGATGGACAGTGGTATAGAACATGAAGGGCAGACTCGTTCGGCTAGAGATATCCTGCAGGTGAGGTCACCCATTTTTCCAATACTCCCTAGCTCGCAATATTTATATTTAAGGGATTTTTTTAATGTAATGAAGAATCGAAAAAGCTGCAGCCTATTAGCTTGGTTGGGGCGAAGATCAACACTGGAAATACATAAATATTTCGACTTCGACGAAGTATTGCAACCGGTAAGAAGTGAGAAAAAGGTCAAGCAAGAGATCTTAGTCAAGAACCTGCAAAGGATAACCTACAATTTAGTGTAGATTGTTAGTGCCTGCAAGCTATATATGGATGTTAAGGGTAAATATAAACTATTTTCAATATTTCATTCAATATTGTCTTTATTAAACTAGTGATGTAAAGTAGACCCTTATTTATTGCAGTTATTATGCAAATAGAACTCGCAACATCTTTTGTTATTGTTAATAAGGTTCACGTACAGGTCCTGCGTTAACACCTATTTTATTTTCATTAAAAGCTTTCTTCATTGACGGCACCCAGTCACCACCTTTGAAAAAGAGACATTTATTTAACAAGCCATAATAAAAAATTAGTATTCTACCGCCTGCTGCTAAGATTTCTTTCACTCTAGCTGTTAGATTTCTTTGTGCTGCTCTAGCTTCTGGTATACGCCCAACATGAATGCATTTAACAATTTCTGTTGCTAATTCCGGGCAAATATTGAGCGTTGTCATAATAGCGGAATTGAATCCCAACACCATAGCTCCAGATAGGATCGTATCCGCACCGAGGAATACACTTCTATTATCTTTCAAGCATTCTGTACCTTGTGCCAGATCTCCCGAGGTGTATTTTAGCCCAACAAAGTTCGGTATTTTCTCTTCAGCCAAATCGCAGAAAGAAGGCATGGGAACTGAAGTGGAGATGAGTATTAATAAAAACAAGAATTAGTTTGTGCTACTTACGATTAATAGAAGTAAACATTGGTATGTGATAGTAGAGAAATGGAATATTTGGACAATGTCCAGCAATTTTATGCAAGTATCCAACTAGTTGCTCAATGGTGTTCGGCTTGAAATATAGCTCTGGGAGACACAGTACAGCATCTACATCTAAAGATTGCGCATGTTTTGCTAGTTCAATAACATCAGCTTGCGGAGCGCCTCCAATTTGCACCATTAAAGTCAAGTCTTTCTCTTTGCAAACTGCATGCCAAGCCTCAGTAACAGTTTTTCGTTCTTGAACACTCATTATAGGGCCTTCGCCCGAAGTACCATTCACTGGAAGAAGGTTAATTTAGACGAAATCCAATTTTATCAACTCGTATTACCTAGAACACCATTGATGCCTCTTTCTTTCAAGTACACGGCATATTGAGTGATATTATTGACTACAAGAGCTCTTTCTCTAAAAATGAGTTTAGTTAAAGATTAACATACTAATAGCAGATTTCTTACGTCACTTTGTGTTATCGAATGAATTGAACACTGGGGCCATTAACCCACGAAAATTAAATTCTTTAACCATTGCAAAACCCGGAGCTCGTCTCTCTAGTAAGATTCACTTTAAACTGAGAACTGCTAAGATGAAAGTAAATGGAAAATTTGTGGTTATCACAGATTTACATTTCTAAGTGATAAGCGGCGGATTAGACTAGTTTTTTTTAGATAAATGTTTATCACAGAGGATGACACTGCATTTGGTTGTTTCGGTTGGACTATTAGCACCTAGTTGATGTTATATTGGCTAGAGTAACCTGTCACTTTTTTTTAGATTGGAAACAAAATGTATGACAGAATCATCTGTGGCATCTGTGAACATGCATATTGTCAAATGGGGAACAATTGAAGTTCAAGTCAAGTGTTTGTATGATTAGGGAATGGATTGCTTGTTTTTTGTGTACAGTTGCGTTTGGGGGGTAGAGAAGAATTATTTGTTATCGTTCGGATAATGGATAAGCAGCTAGAGCGTGTTTCTCTTTTAAAATGTGTTTTTGCAATCCCATGACGCATGCTGTTTACGTAGGTGAAGATTATGCAGTGCTTGTTTTGCCGGCTTATGTTTGTAGGACGGTAAAGTTGTTTACTTTAAAAAATAGCGATGAATTCTTCGTTGGGTTGGTTGCAATTTTTAAATTGATATTAGCACAGGGTGAAAACTGTTTTTGTTTGCATTCTTGTGTAAATTTGATTATACATACTAGTACATACTATCATGCTTTTGTTCATCAGTCATTAGCCCAACTGCTAGAAATTGTAAAGGCTTACTTATTACTTCCAGAGGTGGCCACTGGCAATCGCCGGCTGAGTCAGCCACAAACGAGGTCAAGGACATTGCGCAGGAAAGGCCCCGATACAAAAACAAATATTTATCTTTTGTTTTCTGTAATATTAGGGGTCTCCATGCGAATTTCCTTCCTGTAGTGTGCTATCTCGATATTCATGCCCGGGCCATACTCCCACTAGTGAAACTCAAGTCACTGATACTGATTCCGATCGATTTCAGATGACTGGGTGTACCTTAGTGCACAATTTCTCCGACCATAGGGGAGTCGCCATATATATTCGGAATGACGTGGCGTTTCAGAAGGTGTACAATAGTACAACCTCTGAATTTAATCATTTATGGATTAAAATTGTTCTTCGCAACCACGTCATATTCTTCTGCTTTCTATACAGAAGCCATAATATCAGTAATGAAACCTCCACATTAGCCTTCGATGCTATCTCTGAACAAATCTCCGGATTTTTATCTTCCCACCCGGAGTGTGAAGTCATTGTTGCGGGTGATTTCAACGTTAATAATGTCAATTGGCTAAATTACGGCACCGGTGTTTCTGGAAAAGACGCCGAGGTCTTTGCAAATCTAAATAATTTGCACCAAATCGTGAACTGTGCAACGCGAGAGTTCCGGAAGTTGAAGGTCACGGAGCCCATCTGCTTGACCTATTTCTTACTTCCAACTCGATACTCCGTCGAAGTTACCTCACCCCTTGGTAACTCGGACCACAAACTAGTCAGCGCTAATTTCCCATATTCATCAACTGGTTGGGACTTATTCGCTTTTTCCAAGCCACCGACTGGAATTTGTGTTTCCGCAGTGGCAGTGCGAACTATCCCGCTTCCTGTATTACCAAAAAAATACGGACAGGAATCTGTTTGTTCATTCCTCATTCTACCATATCTATAAAGCCTAGGCCTAACAGATGGTTCAATGGGGAATGTAGGAACGCAATTCAAGCCAAGGAAGCCGCTTATAGAGCGTACAAATATTCCCCCAACGAGTCACTGAGTATATCAAGTCGAGAAACTCCTGTAATCAGGAAGGTCAAAGCATCATTTGACGACAAATTGAGAAGTAAGATCCTCAATACTCACATAGGCAGTAAAAACTTCTAGTCCTTGGTAACTTCCATTAAGAAGAATTTTACCTCTTCCTCAACCCCTCCATTCATTAATGGAAAGGAGGTGATAACAGAAAGCAAATCCAAAGCCGATCTATTGGCGTCTCTGTTCGCCTCAAATTTTTCTGTACCCGAAGCTGATACGTCACCACCGGTCATAGAACGCAACGCCCATTCAATGGATGGAATTTTCTTCACTACACGAGAGGTATATAAATGTCTTAAAGAGCTTGACGTCAATAAATCCACTGGCCCTGATAATTTTCCCCCTATAATACTCAAGAAATGCGCCTTACCATTGGCTAAACCTCTGCGCAAACTTTTTGCTCTGACATATTTCTCCGTCGTTTATCCCACCTCTTGGAAACTTCCTCATGTTTAGCCCATTCCCAAAAAAGGTGAAGCCAGCGACCCTTTAAACTACTGCCCAATAGCAATAACTTCTGTTCTCTCCAAAATCATGGAGACAATAATCAATAGAAGGCTGATGAAATATCTAGAATCTAATCCTTTGACAGAGTATGGCATCCCTCAATTCTAAGGAACTGGATTGAAAGATTTCTTTCTGGCCGTTCAATTAAGGTAGTATTGGATGGCGTTGAATCCAACCCTCACTCCATTTTGGCCGCTCTTTCTTATATTCATTAGTGATCTGCTCTCAATCCCCTGTAATCCATTTCATAGTTTTGCCGATGACGGTACTCTGCGTAGGCAACATAGGACAAGCAAGTGTCAGACCTTGTCTCCTAGAACGTGAACTCATGTCTAACTCTCTTAACGCGGACATTAAATTCATTCTTGATTGAGGCCGCAAGAACCAAGTACTGTTTATTCTCCACTAAAACTTGCACCAACCTTCCCTCCATTTCAATGGGGAAGGATAATATAACAGCTGATCCATATCTTAACATCCTCGGCGTGAATTTATCTAACGATCTGCGCTGGAATAACCACATAATCCAAGTCACCAAACAAGCGTATCAATGCCTCGGCTTCCAAGAGAAGCAAGTTTCTCCTTCATCCAGCTGCCTTGGCTACAATCTACAAGTACTACATTCGGCCCCGCCTTGAATACAACTCGTATATCTGGGAGGGCGCACCTAAAACCACCTTGGCTTGGCTAGACAAGGTGCAAAACCGCGCCATCAAACTCATTGCCGATAGCACCCTTTGCTCCTCCATCGATCCTTTAAGCCACCGTAGGAATGTAGCAGCGCTCAGCAATTTTACCTCTATTATCATAGCGACTGCTCCACTAAAATCTAAAGCCTTCTCGCCTAGGTTTTAAAAGCAATGAAACAAACGAATGCAGCAAAAAGAAAATTTATTGACTCTTACGTCTTTCTACAATAATGAAAGTGTGTTGCTATTTCTATATAAACAGAAGCTTCTATCAACTTTAGTATTTTGAACCTTTAAAAATCCCGATTTGAACAAAACAAACAAATTCCACTCAAGATACATCCCCTAAAGACCTAGTACATACACGCATGTCTCCACATACAATCCCAACCCCCTATTGTATAAGGAAACAAGCTAAGTAACAATCACAATAACTAGGGCCTAAATCACCTGCTTTGATGATGCCACTAAACAACAGAATGAGAAAAATCTCACTAATGTAGTCTACTCCATAGGCAGGCAGATAAACCCATTCTCTCCCCCAGCAACTACTTAATACAAGTCTAGACCTTTCATTGATTCGATCATCGATTTTACAATTATTGCACTAATCACTTCGCTTCGAGCCATAAACCATTCCATTACTTGTTATCTAAATCTAGAGCGGGAGTTAATTGGAAATGTTCTTTACCTCCTCCTCAGATAATTTCCCCCCAATACCGATGTGTGGCACAGTCTCCTCATGTTAAAATGTTTCAATTGTTAAATGTTGAGTCGCACCACAGGGAATAAACAAGCAGCGACCCCCTAAAGCAAAATTAATTTCGAATTGAATCCTTTGATTTATCCCATAGAAATCGTTTTTCAATTATTCTCTGATTAGGAAACTAATTAACTTGGAGCTAGAGTCGTGTGTAGTGCGGTACTTCTTTAGGCTATATTTGTACCTGAACACGAAGGAGGAAATCTGTCTGCAATTTTGTTATATTCTCTACTTCTATGGATGAGGAGCATTCTATTTAACCTAGTTATTATCAAATAAAATTCCGTGTCAAGAACATTCAAACTCAACTTAGCACTGCCACTCCCCCGATGCTGAAAGTCCTAATTCGACTGAAACTTTCTTCAACTCAAACGACTTGTCACGACACATGACTCGACTTTTAGTGCGGGAACCATAGTCAGGTATAAATTATCAATTAGTTTTTTGTAAAAAAAATTAATTCGCCAAGTTGACACTATGATCAATGGAATGACTGTGCAGAGGCAGGAGATAGACGTAATCCTTAAATTAATTGTGTGGCTGCCTCGATAGATGCAGAATAGATTATAAGTTTGATACTAGGTTAACGAAGTGCACTGACTTTTTGAAACATCCTTATCAGAGTTCATCATCGATCGCCTAGATGGTTTTAATTATCCAGAGTACCTTACCATGACTTAAGAATTTCAAGGAACATTTTAGGTAGTGGTTTATATTAAAAATAGGATCGAACCCTTAGATAGAACTTGGTGAGTCTTATCAAGAATAAATTTCAATTCATTCACAGCTCCTTCTTTTATTTACAATGAAGCTATGGCTGGTATGCGACCTCTGACCGCTGAACGTTCTACTCATTTAATCGACTGAGTTTACTTCACGGTTAGATGATGTGACGTGTATAGATATCCCCAAGAGCTTGACATAAAAAAATCCACTGTCCTCAGTAATATACCGCACTATGGTCCTTAAGAAATATGCGCCAATCTCAGACTCATCGGTTGGTTGATGAGGCTAAGCCTCTGCCCAAAATTTTTACTACTTTTGAATCCCTAGACAGACTGGTAAAGAAGTGGGACGACTTAATTGCCTTCATCAATGCTGACAAGTTATCTCGGAACTCCGCAGTCGCCTGGTCCCAAGTCCAGGGTGTGAAAGGAGTAGGGTGGTCGACCTGCCGAATTGACCAGAATCGGGAAATCGAAGAAACTAGGCAAGAAAACGCATTGTTTAAAGCGGCACCGACAACGTCGTATTCGTTGCGGGGACGTCCCGCTCGGACGGCCAGCTAACGGATAAAAAAAAAAGAAGAAGTTATCTCGGAGTATTCGAGACGAATGGGAAAGTCATATAAGCAGATCATCAGATAAGCCTAAGTTATCCGAACTTGACTCGTTCCTAATCAATCGCTTGCGGATGCTTGACTCAGTCAACCCTACTCGTTCAGATTTTAAGGCTTCCAGCAAGGCGATCTCTGCAAAACCTCGTTCTCGCTGTACTTCAATGAGCATAAGAAAAACACTCCGTTATCTAAGCTTAAAGTAACGGGTAAGTGTCCATTGTGCAAACCTTCCCATTTGCTACTCTTTTGTCCTACTTTTCGACAGTACTCAGTCAAGGAGAATAGAGTCGACGTTGTCAAGGAAAGTTTGTGCTTTAACTATCTGCGTCGAGGACATGATAGGGTAAATTGCTGTTCGGCGCATCGCTGTCACCTCTGCCAGCAGAACCCCTATACAATGTTACATACCGTTGACGCTAAAGAGGTGCCCCAACTAAAGGGCTGTCAGCAAAATATTGCTTTTCATGTCGGAAAAACGACGGCCTTCAACCGCAGAGCTACTCTGGCCACGACTTGGGTTAATGTTGCATATTCACATGGGCAACCGGTTCGACTACGAGGAGGAAAATAGCCACCGACATAGGAGCCCAAAGCTTTTTATCAAGAAGAGGACTTGTCAGGTTTCAGCTATCGTCTTGCCTTGAGCCTACCTACCAAACCAACTAAGTGTGGAAGATTTCGGCCTACATACCCTAACCACTCTGCGACCAACCTAACCTGGAACCTTTCAACACTGGCCTAAATTGCAAGATGTTGCCCTTGCCGATGCTACATTTCATGAAGCAAGCCCAGTAGATCTGATTCTAGGGGTAGAGGCTCAGGGATAAGGCAAGAACACTCTATATCGGTGCTAACTCAGAGCACAAGGCTGGGATGGTTAATCTTGGGGTCTTGTACCGAGAACAAATTGCTTTCTCTTAACGAAGGTCCAAGTAGGCCTCAGTAGCCTATGATGTAAGGCGTCTGGCTGCCATCCCAGAGGTCCCGGGTCGAATCCCGGCAGCGCCACGGTCCTTCGCCTTTTCCACTTTCCCACCTACATAAATTTCCTTCTTTCTTCTTCCCTCTTTACAATCCTGATTCCTCCTGTTATAGTCTTTCTTAGTCCTTCCCCGCTCCACCAAAGTGCAGGTCATCGGTTGGTTGATGAGATTCAACTCGTTTCAGGAGGCATAACACTCCAGCGGCTTGTTTCCCGATGCACCGATGTCAGAGTCGCGACAGTAATGGTTGGGAATAGCTGGAATAAAAATATCGCGACTAGGTTGTGGCAGTTCCTTCTATCCCGACTAGAGCTGCTGTTCGACATTGCACTCTTTACGAAGAAATTAGATTATCGACAGTATAAAGGGCTTTTCCTGAGACTCTAGTCTTCCACATACAAAAAAAGTGCATACTATCTAGCGGTATGATTTTTATCATTACAGCAGTAACATCTTCTAGGTTCTTGAAGTTCTATGGCTTCTGTTTCGTATTATTCTGTTTCTACCAGACTTGTAAGGTTTCTGACGTTCTGGGTCCTCTTATGTTTAAGACATTTCTGAGAAGCTTTTTTCTCAGTTAAAGAGCGTTTGTCAGGATATGAGGATTGAATCCTGTGGTAAAAATTTTCAAGTTTTCTGCCAATTTAAAATTTTGTACTGCTGCATAATATTATAAATCCACCAGTCTATGTGGAGGTTTTGTAGTGTTAATACAAGTTGTACTGCGTCTAGTGTTTTTTAAATAACATTTTCGAAAATGCCAAGAGGGAAAAGTTTATAACGCCCGGGTTCATCGACCTCAGTTCAGTAATGTTCAATTCAATCCACATATGTAAGTGATTTCACTGGCTAAAGCCCAGTGCATATGCAGTTCGTGCTTGAAATTGTTGTTACTCTTGCTTTTACAATGTCATTCCACTATTTCAGCTGATTACTCTCTTTTGAGCGAACTTCAATTCGAGTCCAGTTTATCTTCAGTTGAATATATGTAAATTATATGCGAACTGAGGTTATTTTAAAGTTCAGTTCGCCGAATTGTACGGTGAATGTAGTCACGGCACGTCAACTTCGTCACTCTATCATTGCCTCAGCTGTTGCGGATTATTCTAGTTTCCAGCATGCGGGGGATGCGTTGATTGATTCCATTGTGGATCCAGACTTCCGCCAAAGTCTCTCGGATGGCCATGGTGCCTATGTTGATAAAAGTACCGTGTATATCTAGAAAAGCTTCAAGCGAAAACTGTTTGTATTCTAGGAAATACATAATCCACCGTTCTGTTCTACTTTCTGAAGAACAGTGTCTGCCGATTACACTTTGCAGTATTCATGTATGTATAAAAGTTAATTTGTTTATGCCTAGCGACTTGTACAGAGAGAAACTGTACATTACCCACCACATTTTTTCCAGCGTGACAGCTAGGCAGATTTTCCCCACCACACTGCTGATTCCGCTGGTAGCACAATTTCAGAGTGAATCTGACTCCATTATTGTAAACGCTTGTCAGTATCCAAAGTAAGAGCTTTCAGAGTTTTTAGGATTTCGTGATTTTACATACATGACGAATGCGGTATGGATTTTTCAAATTACCCCCAATATTTTTTTTTTATGTGATAGTCTAAGCTCAGGGGCCTTATTCTCTATTACAATATTGTGAGAATTTTTCTCGAAACTGCCAAAATGGTATTCTGTATTACAAAACTGCCTCGAAACTGTAACAATATTGTTAGATTTTTACTCGAAAGCTCAAGAGTAATCGAGCAATTTATAAAATTTTAGGTGTGGGCGATACAATTGAAAGCTCTTGCGCTCATTTTCTTTTCTTTCGGAGACATTTCTACGAGAGGAAGCAATATTGTAATAGGGAATACGGAAGCATTTTAGTTTTGGATATCAGTTTCGAGTGAAAAGCATTTGAGTATTGTAATAGAGAATAAGGCCCCAGGTGTCACCCTTTGTACTACTACAATGGGCCCTATTGTGGAACGAGTCGATTTGACGACTTTGAGTCGATGTTTTCATACTGAGAAAGTCGATTTTTATCGATAAAAGCATAAATATGAGTCGATTACATTTTTGACGTCGACTTGACAATTGTGTAATTGACTCATATTAATTCTTTTATCGACTAATTTCGACAAAAATCGACTTTCGCAAAAATAAATTTTAACATCGACTCAAAGTCGTCAAATTGACGATATCCACAATAGGCCCCTATGTCATGTCGTATAAGTCATGGTGCAATGTCCAGTAGTAAGCTTAGCTCGAAGGATAGAATAGGTTAGGGGGAGTCAAGGGGTAAACTGTGGGGGTAAGCCGAGCGGGTAAGTCTTGTGTTGCGGGAGAAATGTTGCCGTGGAGGCATGAGTCATAAAGCCAGCTAATGTTACTTTTAACGATTATTTCGATGATGATAGAGATGAGGAAGAAGAAAATTGAAGCATGGTGGTTAGAAGGATGCAAAGTATGCCACCCCTATAAAGGAACCAAAAATAGAGTCCCAAGATCAGATCCTAAGTAGAGCACGAAAATGTCCAAGGGTGAAAGCTTACAGCAACCTTCATAAAAGCTCGAAAAATCAACCTCGCTAAAACTATGCTTCCACCAAAACTAATATGGAAACTCCATCAAGAATTGTAGCCAGACCAAATCCCCCTCCGGATTCCGGCATAAATGAAATATATTTCTTATCATTGAAAACTTTTAACGGGTCCCGCAAACCACAATATTCTAGCCAAGTTTCTCCAACATGAAAGCCCGCTCAAGACTCACTAACTCAACTTATCCCGGCGAAGTTCCACTAGTTACACATAGGTGATGCTCCCACCCAAAGCTCATGACATAGGTTCTTGTCCCAAATAAAGCTAACACCAGAGCCCATAACCGATGACTTTACAGGCTCAGTAATGGTATAGCTATACCTCTGTTTTCCAGTATGTTTTCTTAGTAGATTCTCCAGTTAAGCCTTGTTTGCGAGGACTTCAATAGAACGTCGTCCAAAGCACTTCTTTTCCGCTTGTAAATCTCGGATAGCACGTCGACTGATCCTGAAGGAATGGGTAGAAGTATGCTCTGTAGCTCGCATAACGAAAATTCTAAGTTGTTCCTTCTCTGGAATTGGCTCGTTCAATCGCTCGAACATATTTTTCATTGCGTCCACATATATTCCTATGGGTTTGTCCCTTCTTTGCGTTCTCCTGCTAATTTCCTCTAGCAGTCGCTCGTCGTAATCCGGTGGCAGAAATTCTTTCCCTAGCTCCCTCATCAAGTCATTCCATGAGAGCGAGGAACCCTTGTTTCCCCGATATCAAATTAGTGCATGCCCGTCGAAAAAATCCAGAGCCGCGCGATATAATTGCCCTTTGTTTACGCCTCCGCAATTTTGTTCACTCGTTCAAGGAAGGAACTTATCGATTGCCCCCCTTTGTCGGAGTATTTAATTTCATATTTGGATCCACGACCGAGCTCAGCCGAGCCATTCGTCGAACTTATCATCATTGCGCTCCTTTAATCCCTCATGGGACATAGGGCGGAATCGTCGTGTTGTCCATCCGGTTCCGAGGCATTGTTTGCCGTTTCGTAGCAATGGTATTTTTTATGGGAGCGGGTTGCTAACCCTCAGCCCAACCGACTTAAAGCTCTGTTTTGTGGCGCAGAGAGCTCGCCATTCGCCCGTCTCCCGTTAGCTCCTTCCGAAGAAGTACCCCAGGGGGCACGGCGGGGAGGTGGGATTAGGACTTGCTAACAGGTCTGCTAGGTGTTCGTCTGCTGTGACTTTTCTCGGGTTTTGGCAGAGGTGGCAAATCGGGTACCACCACTTTCGGAGGTCTTTGTTAGCCGTTTACCCCCCCCGTCGAACTTAGCACGTAATAAATTAGATATAGTTCTAGGGTCTTTAGGCCAAAATATGACATGCTTATTGGTTTGTAATTCCTTGCCGTTTCGTGCCCGCGTCTTTCGACTTTCGGGATAAGGAACATTTTGACCCTCCTCTCAGCGCGAGTCACGTAACTGCAGTGTAGGCAGTACTTCTATACTAAGTCAACAAGTCAAGCATGGACCGAAAATGTCATGGATCTTTTGGACCATGAATGATAGTATGTATGCAGTAATGTATATGTATCTCTCGCTTCTACTTCTATTTCAATGTAAAGCACAATTTCAGAGTAAATCTCACTCTATCATCGTAAACGTTTATTTGCAGAGTATTTCGGATTTCGTGATTTTACACACATGATGAATGCGGTATAGATTTTTCATGCTATCCTAATCTTGGATTTTATGCAGGATAAGCTAGGTTGATATTTATGATGAAATAAGCGCAAATAAGGATTAACTTCGTTGATGGAAACACTGCAGAACTGGATGCATGGTTTGAAACTCCTTAAGCCCTAGAGCTCCATTTTCGTAAGTTGATACATAATATCGATTTTAACACAATATCATCCTCATTACCCAACACGATTGAAAGTAATTGAATAATTCAACAAATCATTTTCTATAAAATCTCTTAAAATCGTGGTTTTCTGTCAATTAACTTGATTTATCCATTTTACGCGTAAACCATTCCTCCCCCGCCTTCCGTTACAGCAAAAATTTGAACTTCCTTCATCCAAAACCGAATGAAAAATGGCCTCAAACGAACGAACGTAATCGTGTGACACGCATCACTGGCGGCGATGACTTTCTTGGCTGCAAATTACCCAAAATTGTATTTCCCCAAGAAATTCAACTTTCCATTTTGTAAACTCACAAACAAGCACCAAGAAAAAAAAATATAAAAAATACTCGATCCAAGGATGGAAGAAAATATTTTAAGTGCCGAAAAGTTTTCTCCCTTCAAATTATCCACTTCCCAGATTGTCCCAGGGTTTGGGTAGACGTATTCTTTCGATTTGGCAGCAGCAGCCACCTACCCTCAAAGGCTTCACCTGAGGCCGTCCCCCCTTCACCATCCGTGCCCGTGCAAACAAACTTTTCAGGTGTTTATTATTCGAGAATGCAATTTGTAACTGTCGGCAAATCAGGGCTTAACAGAATCAACCTTTATACAGGTGCTGCAGAGGTAGATAACAGGAGCTCAAGGTAATGAGTTGGGAAAGGTTAGGGGTGTATGTTTGGTATTTATGTGGGTTCCATACCATATCTATACACATACCTGTGACGACGATGTATAAGAAGATCTCGCGAGACGAAAGTTGGAGCTTCTGTGCAACCGACGACGACGAAGACAACGACAAGCAACTCTGTGAGAGATAGAAAACTTCGTAAGGTGTGCAATGTGCAAGTTTTGTCGTTTTGTTGTGTATTTTCATTAAATAGTCATTAATACCTGAGACTGTTGCAGCCAACTTCTTAAGACTCTTTTAGGAGAGTCAGGGTTTTGTTTCAGGTAGAACGACAACTTCCAACAGTATCCAAGGATGCCATATTTTTACAAGAGCGCTTCGCTTTTTCCCCAATTTTTCCTACCCAACATTTATACACCCCCTCGAGAGAGAGATATCTTCAGTAAAAAGTTTTAAACTTTAAAACTTGCCCCGCATGTAATCTTGCGGAACTAAATTGATTACCGTCAAAACTCCCTAACAATTCCTCACAAATTGTAAAGAAACTTCCGCGCTGATCACAAAAGTTTTTTTTATTAATAAAAGTTGAAAATTCCGTTACTTAAGGATAGCACTGTCGTTATGGGTCTCTATAAGGGGCTGATTTCGCAAACACCCTCAATTGAATCTTCAACAGAATCACTTGTCACCCCCAGTGACCACACACCCCAAAGAGGATAACGAAATTGTATCCCCATGGAATAACCAACAAGCATAGGATCACACGTTTGATGGGTTCATAGACTTTGACCGAGGATGCTATGTCCTTTTCGCGGAAGGAGGGTAGAATTTTAACGGGTGGTCAAATTTTTTATTTTTCTTAGAAACGACGTTAAATGTGGCTGGAATAGCTGAAGGAAAGAGCCCTTGCTAGGCTAGGAGCGGCTGTAACGCCATCGCAAGACGTGCGTGATTAAGTAACAAACGAGTAAGTAGCTTTTTAATTACATTGTTGACACTAACTAAAGATTTATAATTATTCCAGATGAAGGGAAGACATTTTCGGCATTACTCGAACTCAACAGTATCAAGTTCTGCCATGATTAGCAACTGGAGACTCAAAGACAGAAGATCTTACTCACTCCACAATTACGAATTAGATGTCCAACGTTGCATTCAATGATTGAATCGTCGACAGCAGCAAAACAAAATTTCATCGGATGCTGCTGACTTGGTTCAATATGAGGTGTCTGGGTACACCTCAGTGCACAATACCCATTCCCTTATCGCCTGGGTAAAATATTGCAGTGTAACCATGTCCTAGTATCACTAAGTAAGCCTCCTCCTTAGCATATATCGGAACGTTTCTTCATCTTGTAACCTTCCCATCCGGAGTAATGTCGAGCTTTTTGCAGGCACTAATAATATATATCAAATCGTAGTCCAACTAACATCCATCTAAGAAGAATCAAAACGCACATATAACAGGGTACTCCTAGCAAGCCTGAAGTGAAGCGCTGATTCTTCATCTTGATCTACTGCCCCAACTAAAAAGGCTCTGAAAAGAACTATCCGGAACTATGGGAAGCCTTAATTGAGCCTATTTGTTCCTTCCAAACCAGTCAGTGGGATTTGTGTTTCCGTAGCAGTAACATTGACTCTGCCATTCCCTGTCCATTCTATCATGTCTATAAAGTTTAGACCACATGGATGATTTAATCAGGAGTGTATGAACGCAAACTTTGTAGTAGAAACTTCTTTCTGGTCCTTCCAAGCTTCTTCCAAGAAGAATTTCACTGCGCCAACAACCCTTTACTTTATTTTCAAGGGGAGGTGATAACAGAAAGCGATCCAAGATTGTTTTACGAGCATCCTTGTTCGCCTCGAATGCTTCTTAATCTGCCCCTGCTATGCCGCCACTCACGACTACGAATTTGTGACAGATTCGATGACAGAGTTTTCTTCCGAACCCTCGAAATGGTGTTTCAAATGTGTCTTAAAGGTTTTGAAGTCAATAAATTAACTGGTCTTGATCACGCTCCTGTTGACCCTCTAGGTCCTGATCAGCGAGCCTTAAGTGAGGATTAGATGCCCCACAGTATTTTCATCCACAGGACTATCTTTGGCTTAAGACCCCATCTCTTATCGAAGGCATTTTTACAAGCGTAAAGGGCTACGCAGGCTTTCTTTA
Source organism: Thereva unica (assembly GCA_949987705.1). Taxonomy (NCBI): domain Eukaryota; kingdom Metazoa; phylum Arthropoda; class Insecta; order Diptera; family Therevidae; genus Thereva; species Thereva unica. Next base: position 23,951,632 of record OX465285.1, on the reverse strand, counting down.
CCCTTTCTTCGATGTTCGAATTCTTGTTGAGTTTTGTTCCTAGGAGAAATCTCACTCTGGAGGATAGAGTGAGAGTATGCCTATTAAACCTCGTCACCAGCCCGATAACTGATAATCGTTGATTCTTTAATTCGCCCTCGATAGTCTTTAGCCAGGATTTCTTAGGTGCCGCTCGCTGAATTCTCGTTTGTCGGACGATCTCGCTATAGATATTTACGTGGCAAGCGGATGCAATCCATTCGGCAAACATGTTCAAACCACCGTATTCGACGCTTTTGTATTTCTTCTTCGACCAGTGTCTATTGATCGCATCTTTGTCGAACTGTCTCGTTTGTTGACGTCCGGCTTGAGCAGTGTCATAGGAAGAATCGGAAGGATCAACGTTCGATAAAGGCGTATTTTCGTATTTGTTCGTTTCCACATGCACCACTTGAACGAGGCGAATGTTGCTGTTGCCTGGCCGATGCGGCTGTAATTCTTGCAATCCCGACTGTCGCCGTTCTTCAAAATTGGGACAACGATCGCTTTCTTTCACGCCGAAGGGACACAATCCGAATGCCATATGTGTGTTATGAGGACGTGGAGTTGTTGTGACATCACCTTAGACCATTTCAGCGGTTGCATGATCTATTTCCGGCGCCTTTCCATTTTTCAGCGATATTATTGCAGTCTTTACCTCGATAATTGTCGCTTCGGTATCGAGAAGCTGATTCGTCGGCTGTTCGATAATCGGCCGTTCGGGTGCTGGACCGTGTGGCGGATCGTCGTTGTACAGCTGGTGGAAGAGGTCCCGCAAGTTCCTTCCGATTGTCGTTTGTTAATATTATTTTGCCGCCTAACCGACGGATTGTCTGGTGTAGCGTCCGGTACTCGTGCCTCGACGTCCCTTCTTCCATGTCAGTCGTAACGTTATTCCAGTACGCTTCCCGTTCCATTTTCTGTCGAGCTTCTTTGTTCAAAGGTCGGTATTGCTCGAAATCGACGTGTTTCATTCGTTTCTGCTGATCGACGAGGTCCAGACAACTGTCCGAAATCCATGGCTTACGGACCCCACCATAAAGTCTCCCGCGAGTATGATTAATTCGGTTCGAGGTATCGTATCCAGCGTCTGTTGAAAACTGATCGTAAAATTCGTCCTTGTTCGCGTCCGGGCTGGTCTCGGTTGGCGCATAAACGGATACGATATGGGTCTTGATCGTTCCACCGATGGTTATAACTGCCAAACGACCGGATATCTGTTGAAATGCAATATAATCGAGATCGATCATAAACTCGAACCCGGGCTGTCGTTTCTCACCACCGGAGTAGTAAAGTGTCATCTTTTCGTCGATTGTTGGCGGGATGTTCCGATAGCACAGCAACTGATTATTTGCATTTTGATAATTCCATGCTATGATTTCCAGCCAAAACTGAGATAATGGTAATCACTGGGAAAACGAAAATCGCCACTTTCAACCTCCCTATGTTGAATGGAAACCAATCGTGAATGGAGTTCGAGACCCAGCGGCACCGACAGCAACGTATCCGCTGCGGGGACGTCCCGCTCGGCCCGCCAGCTAATGGGTCAAAGAAGAAGAAAATTTCTTCCTAGCTTTTGTTGTACGCTATTAATCGTTTCTAACTACAAAATAAAGGGGAGATAACCCTTCCTTGTGCAGTACCTCTGTTGGCGTATTTAATAAAAAATCCGTTCCCAAATCCGCTCTTACGTTCAGAATTATGAAAACATTCTTAGAGGCGTCTTTTATGTCTAAAAAGGCAGCTAGGGTATATTGTTTGTAATGCTTCCGATAGTTCAAAAGTATTACATAGTACAATTTCTTGTGGATTTCGAAATCTCCCCCTACTAGTAGTTACGTTTTATCAATTCCGTAATAGGGGTTCAATTTCTTGAAGATTCCGAAATCTCCTCCTACTAGAAGATTTTAAAACCTCTTATTAATAGTAACGCTGCATTCCATCAATTCCTTAGTAGGCTTCTTTCAATTTGTTGGAGATTTCAAAATCTCCCCTACTAGTTTCTTAGTATACTTACTACAACCAATCTTTTATCAAAACAACTATCTATAACAGTAATAAAACACAAAAACTGAAAACAGAAAGAGATTTTTCTCATTTAATATTCTTTCTCTCAATGAATGTACAAATTCACTATCTACCTACATTAGTTCTTAGAAATAGATTCAGGTCTATCCTTAAGCTAGACTTAAAGTTAATCACTTGTTTTGTTTTTTTTTTTGTGTTTTTGGATTCATGCTACCCACTCCACCAAATATCCCCGATCAAAAGGATCAATTAATTAACCTGCCTCTCCACCTCTGTTGTTGTTGTGTTACCTGGAAGGCAAAAGTTTATTCCTGCTCGGACTCCTCTATTATGACTTCATGAATGCTTCTACAATGAGACGGCAATAATGTCGATGTCACTGGTGGCGGCGGTGGCGGTGCAATAGACTTAGACGGAGGCAAAGGAGGTGGCGGTATCGAGCTGTCTTGTAATATTTCTATAGAGCTTTGCTTCCCCATTGATGATGATGATGACGATGAGACAGCAGGCGGGGGATGCACAATTGTTGTATCACTAATTGTTGTTCCGCCGGCACTCATTCTCCGTGGTGGGGGTAGCTCACTTGTTCGATTTAATAAATAATCTAAGTCGTGAGATATTCTATCCAGCATTCCATCGATGGGATCATCATCGACAGGCTCTACTAAATTACTGTGGGCCCCTTGAGTATCACCAGGAGCCCCCGATGGTACAAGTTGAGTGATTGATGCTATTGGTGTAATGGTATTGTTATCATCGTCCCCCGATGAGGTAATTGTGATAATTGGGGGTGCATGAGACTGATGGACTAGAAGCCCAACAGATACTGATGGTCCAGCTTGTGCAGTCTTTTTTGGTTCCTCAATTGTGACACGCTTTTGGCTTTTCGGCGTTTGTGTTGTCACTGAATTACTACTACTTGTTGGCTCTGTTATTTTCTTCGGATTTCCTAAACAGCTGTTTGAGCCTATATTTAACATGGTGCTTGTTCTAATTCCAATTATACTGTCTGAAATGATAAGAAAATATGATTTAAGTTAGGGGATTTTTGCGTAATTGAAAAATGGTTTAATTGATTGTGTTACAAAGCATTTTTTTAAAAACTCGATAAATCTCTATAAATCAACCTTTAAGCTCAGATATCTTTAGCTAAAAATATTAAAGAATGGCGTACCAACTCCATTGTACATTATCGTACAAGACATTACCACATGCTTATCTAATACATTTATTTTTTATAGGTTTCTTCAAATGGTAAAAACTAGCTAGTTGATGAAACAGGCTGAATACAGCGGATCTAGAGAGGACACACTCGATAAAACCCGCCATGTCAAGGTGTCAACTGTGCTGAAAACATGAATGATACTGTATGAATATCATATTAGGTAATGCGGAGCTCTGCCTTGGGTGACCACCCTTTCTCACGTAACTCGTGGGATAAATCTGGATACCTTAAAAAAATCTGCGAGGACGGAGCACCCCTCAACGTTCCAAAGAGTTCTATAAGATGGTCCAGCGTGATTGCAGCCTCATGATGAGTTCAACGCTTCCGAAATAAAGTATTGCATTAACTTCGATAAAATCTGTTACATCATCCTTTTCTTTTTAGAGAATAATGTGGACCTAAGAACTGACCCAGAGGTAGAATCGAACCGTCCCCTTCTCATGGTACCCCTGGATAACCAACTAGCGACTGTAGTAGGGAGCACACCCTTAAAAGCCTGCCAAGTGAAGAAGTCATTGTGTCGTGGGCTGCATGGCGGTGGGTATTGTTGCACTGTCCCGAATGATCTCCTCTGGGCACAAGGCGCACCCAGTTGTATATAGCCATGTCCTGATATGGAGGCTCTGTCAGGCTGGACCTTCTCTCTCCTGCCATACTCGGGGGACTTTTATGGACCAAAATTTAATTAAAAAATGCAATAAAAATCAGCTCAGAGCTGGAGAGGGATCTCGTTAGAGGTACCTCGTCTAGCACAAAAGCCTCAGCTTCGCAATCAACAACAGTACACGAGGTTGCTGGCGGCAATGTTGTTGACGAACTAACTGCCAAGAACTAGAAGAACTAACTGAAGACAGGATAGTGTCAGGACATTGGGGGGATCCAAGGAGCGGACCCAGACAGCCGCTGTACTGCCAGAAGTTTCTGGACCCACCAAAAAATAGGTAGCACTAGCGCCTACATCCTCTAGGGGGCAATAACGCATGCCGGACCCAACTAATGCATTGCCAAAACGAAACGGTCAGAGGAGGGTACACTTTGGCAGTGGTCCTGGACAACTATCCCGAAGGCAAATTGACGAAGGAGCATTGAGGACCGAGGTCTTAAAGGCGATTGCCCTCAGTTTTTGGGTGTAAGAGCCGCAGAATGTCTCATTAGGATCACCTGCACCAGCGAAACTACCAGCCAATGGTTGACAAATACTCTCGCCAGGCTGCAGGTTTGGGAAGGTTACAACTCAAAATAATAGAGGAGAAATTCAAGCGGATCGAATTCTGGGTTTCTGATGGTGGTAGGGAACTGGAACAGGTGCTCTGCAGGAGTATTGCCATCCAATTGAGGTGACTTTTTGGCAAGGGATTGGTAGGAAGATGGACCAAAACGGCCAAACTATTGCTCGTAGCGTTAACGAGAGGGCGCTCATGCAGCTAAAAGAGCAGGGCATGTCCCTATTCTCGGCTTCGGCCTAATCGAAGTCAAGGAGATTGTCTTAAAAAAGCAACAAAAACATGCTTGTTTTATGCTCGCCATACCTCCCCTATGACTCCAGGGGCACACCCACCATCCATCCAAAGAAGTAAAGAATATCGTGGGTCAGATCATCGTATGATGTGATGCGAATGCTCATCACGATGTCTGGGGTAGAGTAGTGCAGTGAACAAGAGGGGTGAATACCTTTTTGATTACCTCTTAACTACTAATTTGGACATATTAAATCGCGGCATGGCTCCTGCCTTCGTAAACGGTAGGAGAGGTGAGGTTATAGACATCACACTAGCCACTCACCACGTGAGTTTTATGCTCAAACGATTGCACCCTTCAAGTTGAAGTACTTTTGTTCGAAAATTTTTTCACATATACCTACCCTTCAGGAAATATCGGACCGTTTCTAGTTTTTTATGTTTTAAGGCCGTCGCAAATCTATCTCGCAGTCGTCTGTCCAAAATTTGTCTTAGTACGTCTGCATGATGAGTTGAGCTCAGGTTGAACCCGAGTCCAACTACATGTAGATGCGAGTTGAGTTAAAGTCGACTAAACTCGACTCAGCACTACTACCTGGGTTGAGTTGAAATTATGCATATAGACGCGAGCTTAGTAGTTGAATAGTTAAATTTAGTTGACATCAGTAACTCTGTGTTTTGGTTGGCCCACACTCGATTTGTGATGCAAGTTGAAAGAAAATTCAACTCAACCTCAATTCATCATGTATACATACGTAGTATATGTTAAACCCTAATCTTTTGCAGCAACACACGACTATACCTCTTGGTTCATTCTCACAACTTGCAACCATCCGACAAAGGATTCGTACATGAATGCAATAGCTCGAATGTGGAATGACCTACCACACTCAGGTTTTCCAAACCCGTGCAACATTGGAGATTTCGGGCGAGGTTCATCACCTCCTCCTCCAGGTATATTCACGGTCCGCATTGATTATTGTATCCTACATATTGCTATCTTTCGAATTAAGCTTAGTACTCGACTGATGACACAAAGCCCCTATCCTGAAAGTCGTATTTTATGTCATGTGAAGTGAAGCTCATAAAGGTTTCAATAACTCACATGACAGAAAACACAGCTTTCAGCATAAAGGTCAAAGAGTGACTTATAAGTTTAGTTCTGTCACACATAAAAAACCCCAAACTAAGTAAGTACCATGTGTACTTAAGTGGTCCCACTTTACAGCATTTAACTTGATATACGCATGTGCTTGAAACAAATTGCCCAGTTAAAGATACATAGGCTATTCGGCCTCATTTTTTTAATTGCCATATTTCAACAATAAATACTTCCCGTAGCCATAGTCCAGCGGCCATCAATTTGAATCGTGATTTCGAGGTTAATCACGCACAAAATTAATTAGAGTCCTTTTTCCTATTGTTTGCACAATGCTCTGGCGGTTTGGCCAGGAAAGTTTGATACTTTACAAGCCGTTAAGCAGCTTAATGTGTTTCTGAACACCTTTTGAGCAGATTCGGTGAAAACTCCTTTCATTTGTTTCGCAAAACTTCTGGGGCAACATGAAAGCAGCACCTTTTTCGTGCTGCTGTTTTTTTTTATTTATGCTTTCATTAGAGGTGCCACTTAGGGACCAGATTAATATTGGATGAAGGTAACGTTCCATAATGGTATTCTTTGCTTTTCTTTTTCAATTTTTACTTTTCGCTTTTATTTTTCCCTTGGCTTCTGTAATAGCTCCTCTTTTTCGGATTGGGGCTCCTCTCGCTCTCTCTCGTCCGATTTGCTCTATAACTTTTCAGGTGGATATCCCGAAAAATTTTCCCTGGTATTTTGCTGTTATTTTTTTTTTTTTTGTTGTTTTGTGTATTCCTGCATAAGAATTATTTTTGCTTAAGGATACACTAGAGTTCCAGCAGAGAGCGTACCAAAAAGAAGGGAAAATACAAGAGTTTCCGGGAATGCCAGTGGGTGGCGGATGGGCGGAGCGCGCGAATAGCAGCGCTTGGTGGGATTTACCGGTACCAAACGTAGCTGGAGGAGGATGTAGAGGGACGACTCGAAAGCGGACGACGCTCATGGAATCTTGAGAAGATCTGGGATAACGGTTAATGTGAAAGCTTTATTACAGTCAGAAATTGAATTTTTAAGCAGCGAATTAGTGTTGGTTGCTAGCAACTGTATCCGTAGTTAGTTCATTTATTAAGAATGCTATTCAACAGTGCTTTCCGCTCAAGTATGCTTCTGCACCGCGCAACGTCCATTCCCCCGGATTCTGCACTAGAGCTAGAGAGATTCTCGGCTTTTGAACGATGAGTGCAAAAATGTATATAACAATTGCGACACTAAGAGAAAGCGAAGCTACCTACCCTACTACTAACTACGAATGCTGTTAATTTGCGGGAGGAAATTATTTCAGTTGTTAACGTTTCATTTTATTTTATTAATTCGTCTTGCATCCAGCTTGATGGACACTGAATACCTTTTTATATTTAGTATTTTTTTTTTAGTTCGTATAATGGCTTATGAATTTTAAACGTCAACGTGAATGTACTGTATGTTGCAGATTTCCACTTACATTTACTTAATAGCATTTACTGTCCATTGAAAAGGATGACTTTTATGGTACATTGGCTCGTGTGCTGAAAGTCGAGTCGTGAGGCGTGACAAGTCGTTTGAGTTGAAGAAAGTGACGTTTCAGTCGAATTACGACTGTCAGCCCTGGGCTTAAAGTTGTAATTCGACTGAAACGTCACTGTCTTCAACTCAAACGACTTGTCACGTCTCACGACTCTCGGTCTCTTTAGTATGAATGATCCCAAACTAGTAGAATTTAAAAACCAATGATAAAGTTGTGTCATCTGTACTGTGTTTCCATACAGAGTTTTGGGTTTTCTCACAGTAGGCGTAGGCGCCCATGGAAACTGGGATTGAGTAAAGTTTCGTTAAATCCAAGTAAACTCAACGAAGTCGGAAACCGGTTAAGCTGAGTGTTAAATATGTGTGTGATTGAGTATTCTTTACTCCACATATACCAATGACGACGCAAAGTAAAATTATTTTTCTGGCACTTTCACCCAGAGCCGTCACGGAAACAGCATCGCGTTAACTTGAGGGAAAAGCGTTCTGTTTACTCAACCAGAACTCTACCTCAGTTCATGGAAAGTTCCATGGGCGCTTCTTCTTCTTGGATCCGTTAGCTGGCGGTCCGAGCGGGATGTCCTCGCAACGGATACGCTGCTGTCGGTGCTGCTTTAAAAAATGCGGTTTCTTGCCTAGTTTCTTTAGTTTCCCGATTCTGGTCAATTCGGCAGGTACACCACCCTCCTCCTTTCACACCCTGGACTTGGGACCAGGCGACGCGGAGTTGGGCGCTTACTCTGTGTTAACCCAGGGTAAACACTGCATGAAGGCTCAGTAATTGATCACGATCGGATACACGTACCTAAATACACTTAGCCGATTTTGTGTTATTGCTGTATTGCTTAGCCTGGTTCCACACGAGCGTAAACACGACACGAAAAAAGTCGGTTGCAAAGTACATTTATAGAGAAGAGGATGAGAGAGGATGGAATGGACACAATCTCCATCACCCTCTTTCGCCTCTTCTCCAAGACTTTTGCAGCCCACTCTTGTCGTGTCGTGTGTTCGCTCGTGAGGAATCACGCTTAGTAGGCAGATATCTTCAATTAACGAATCACCCCTCACACGAGTCGACTGATTCGCAATTTCACACTAGTTTCACAATGATCACTAGCACAACCATTTTGCAATCCAAATGAAATCTTTGTCCACGCACGAGCACAACTGATTTTAGATCAATCGGTTAGTTTTTAGTCACAACAGTTTGGCAAAATGTCAAGTAGTTCAGATGAAATGCAACTACGCAACTGAAATCGCTTCCGACCGCAAGTATAGTCGCGCGCGAGCACTCCAAACTAGTTTCAAATCAGTTTCGTTTCTGACGACCCGTGTATGGATTCCCACTTCCGTATATGGGCAAAATCATGAAACAGTTGCGTGTGCTACTGGAAGTGCAAATCAGTCGACTCGTGTTCGGAGGTCAAAAATATATTTTTATGAATACTTTGAAATATTGTTAGTATTTCTCTATAAAGTCCCGGTTCTTATAACAAGTGATTCTACTGCCCAAATCCCGCGAATCTCGGCGATCCCGCATGTATTGTCCCGCATTACTGATCCCGCAAAAATAGTGCGGGATCCCACATTTGCGGGATTGGATTCCTTAGTTTAGTGAAGTATCTCTTCTATAAATATGTACTCTTGAAGAACAGACGCATAATGAACTAGCTGCCCTGGTTTGCACCACGTATTGAAGATGCTTTCGAGCCCCTGATTGCTGAAGTCTTTATCGTATTCTGCGCAATCGTGTTAATTATGAAATTGAGGAGGTGCTTGTTCTGACGCAACTTTCAGCAGACGACATTCTTTGTGAGAAGCTCTTCGCGAAAACGCACACTCGTAACGAGAAAGCAGTGCGGCGTCCAGACAATTGGAGGCCTTGTGCAAAAATTCAGCGAGAGGCCCCAGAGAGTCTAAACAAAATTTTCGCTCACAGACTTTCCTTCATAAAGAAATTCCCGGCCCACGACAGAATTATGGAAAATGGGCCCTATGTAATGTTTAGTCGCCGATTCACATGCGCTATTAACACCGCGAAATTTTATGCACGCAGATCGACACTTTTCTTGTGTTTATGGAAGCGAAACGACTGACTAGGTCCTTTTGTGTCATATTGGCCAAACAATCTTCAATTGAAAAGATAGCCAAATTGGACAATCGGTGGTCGGACATGTTGTTCCGGAAATATGATTTTATCAATTTCAATTTGGAGCAGCTTCGTTTCGCGGTAGCGACTCCAACTGGAATTGTGCTGAACACGTGTAAAGCGATCATAAGGTTCGGGAATAATTCCATAATACCTCTCGAGCATAACGAATATATAAATTCGATTGGGCTACAAATACCTTTGCAAGCTTCGGAAGTAATGGAAACGTACATCGACATTTCGTAGCAGAGATCTTTGCCACTAATTTCCGATATTCTAGTGGTAGGATTTCGGAGTGCGGATGCATTGCTCATGGTTTGGCTTGAATCCGGTATCATTAATGTGATACAGGAAGCCGTAATGTTTCTCGTCATCATACCATGAGTCGAAACGCTCGCCCAGTCAGCGATTGCGATGTCGAGAACGTAATTGTAAAACCCAATACGAAATTGTTCCGTCGGATCGACAATCGGTTCGTTTTGACTTTCGTATGAGAATTGTCTTGGGACGCGGGTGTGCATACATTTTTTGCCGCAGGAAAATCTGTCAATTGGCGAACTCGTGGAAGGACTTATAAACATTGACTTAAGAAAAACTTACAAATGGTCTATTGATAGCCACCTTGATCTTAATCCATCTAAGTCCAATGTAATTGGCTTTCATAAAAATCCGCTTGAGTTGTCTGCATTTCCTAGAGTATGTATGAACAACGTGGTTTTCCAAATCTGATAAAAAACTTGGTGTTATTTTCAATCATACTTTAACTTGGAGTAATCAGATTAATAGTATGATCTCCAAGATATACGCGGTGTTTTGGAAATTATCTATATCTGTATCCTATACTCCTGCCTCAACACGCGTTGCTCTAGTAAAAATACTCCTAATTCCTGTTTTAACTTTTGGATGTGACATATTTTGCTCGCTAGGTTGGAGCACACTGACGAAATTAATCGTCAACTCAGCCATTCGGTATTGTTTCATGCTTACGACATTTCTGCATATGTAGAATCTGTCAAATGACATGAAACGACTTCTGTGCTGTTACCCCAGGTCTTCAGTGTCTCCCAATAGCCTGCTGACTACCTAAATCTCTGATTGTCCAGGTAATCGGTTTTCTCGTTCTGATTTATCTTCCTATATCTGAGAACCCACGTTCTGGTTGTAGCTACTATACACCCAGATAGTAAGATCAAGTTTTTGCTATGACCCTAGGATTTTGAAGTCCAAGCCCCGAACTTCCCCAATAAAGGGTCATCGAACAAAGCTATGTAAGTGTTTAATGTAATGGTCAGGAGAGAGCAGGCGCAAAATAATATCAAAAGAGTTCATCATGGGGCAGGTTCCTTGTTGCTCATATTGTTGACGTCTTCTGGATCCTACCCAGCTTTATGATATTACTCTTCCTGCTCAGATTTGGTCCTGGCTACCACACCACGCCATTTAAGAAGAATTTTACAATTTAAAATTAATTATTTACAAAAATCACTCGTACAGAGTACAATACCAGTTGCTGTTACAAGTAAACAATGCCAGTTTATTAATATACAAAAATGTAATATGTAACACGCCTTAGAAACGTTGAATGTTGACAACGTACTCCACAAGTAATTTCCTTTTAAAAATGTTTTGTAACGTGAAATGTATAAGTGCCCTTCATTGTTGTCAGGAAATCGACCAAGCGATTCTTAGAAATCTCTTAGGTTTGCAGAAATTGCAGATTGTTTTATTTACATTGAGTTGGGATAAGAATGTTTCCAAAACAAAAATAACTGAAAATTGATTGAGTGCAAAAATAAATAAAACAAAACCGAAATTTAAATGTGATTTCAACAGAAAATAAGGAAGAGATAGATTTATTTGGAAATGTCTATTTCAGTTGTTCCTACATAAATGTTTTTAACTAATAATTCTATTAGTTTTTTAGCGGTATCTGTGTTGTAGAAATAGAAAGACAAAGGGCCATATGCCACTAGGCATAAGCACAACTAAGGCTGCATTCGGTATCATCAAATGACCGTCAATCAACTGCAAAATCGACTGATACAGTTTGCAGAAGTGACTAGTTTTACAAGTAAGCGCTGCAAATTTGACGATTCCGAACATCTCACTGCAATACCGAACGAATGAGTTGCGTCTACTGCCCCGCAAATGACGTTACCGAACACAACCTAAGACCGGCATCAGGGACCCGTCCATTTAGATGGTATATGACGTTTTACACATTAAACATAACCACGAAGAAGGTTGGACTATAAAGTGAGTGTTGAAGGAACTTCTGCTCCAGCATTTAAGCATATTGAAGGTGATCAGACTGGAGAAAATGAGTCCGAAGTACCACATCCCGAAAGTAGACCATGATGGCGAAAACTAAAAATAAGATCCTGTTGGAAGCTCACTTCAAAGGCAGCTACATCCCAGATAGGGATTGGGATATTCGAAATCGAGGCTTAAACCATAATAGAAGAGAAACCATAGAGGTGTGCCTCCTCAAGCCTGGTAAGAATACTACACTATTGGAAAGTTCTTCATACCTTTTAGCATAATATCTTTTTTCAGATACTACTGAGGAGGGTGGACAAACTTATGCTCACCAGACTAGCAGGTCTACAGAAAGGGCTCTACACCATCTGGGGAGAATAGTCGAGGAGAAAATGTATACTAGATCTATAGAGATAGTAACATATATGGATACTAAGACCAGAAAACTGCCGAATACTCTGGGGCCAATTTTTATTTATCAACAGAAGTCAATATCGACTGGGGAAATCAAATACGCCCCTAGTGAAGCGTGTAGGGAGCCCCATGGTAGTAAATACTTGGCGCGAAGTCCTCGTATAGGCTAGGAAAATTATATGTCTGGAATTTCAAGTCATAGCCCTCTTCGATCAACGTGATTGGGACCCATACCGTAATTCATCTGGAAACATCACCTTGAGTAGAGAGCAGAGCAGTAGAATAATAACCATTATGAAACATATCGTGATAAAGCGTACTAACACAGAAATTAATTAACCAAGGGCCCAGAACCTTATTTCGCGTACAGATCAGGCAGGCTAATGCGGCGATTAAGCTATCAAGGGTCGCAGCAAAAAGGGAGATCCTGAACATGTACTAACAACATGATATGGAATTTTTAGGTTTTAGCTAAAATGTCTGAAGAAATGCGACCGGGAAAATTTGCTTTTTTCATCGATTTGATAGTCTCTGTGAAAATGCTTCGTCTTTGGAACTTCGTATTGTAAGTCTCTGGCCTCATACTCTGTGGTTATCGCGAGTAGCGAGCAATCCGATACAGTAATGCCAGTTTCATGTCACTTTCTGGAGACAGTAAATGGTAATGTTCTCTCAGGCGTTCTTTCGCCGTCAACGACGGTGGAGGGAGGAACTGGGCGACTTTGCCCAAGCGGAGGACGAGGCTGACATAACGGTGAGCGAGATTGATCCCGTTGCTTGCAACCACGATGTTGAGAGTAGTGCAGATAAATCTCCATCACAGTAAAGGCCCCCATACACGGTCAAATTGGATGTACATCGAAGTGCGGATGTACAACCAAAACTATCGATTGTGGGCCGGTCGACCGATCAAAATACATTGGGCTTATGGGTTTGATGAAAATCTGGATGTACATCCAATTTGACCGTGTATGGGGGCCTTAAGGCTGCATCCGCCAGTCTCTGCATACGCCTTTTTAAGGCTGATTCAGAAGACGTCTTGGTGCAGGAGCCTTGTATGCAGAATCAGGGACTCCAAAATACAGGTTGCTGTATCCCAGAAATGGGAAAGGTACGCCAAGAAGCTGATTAATTGTCAAAAATGACCTATGTAACGCTTTTATGTTGTCTAAATATAGCAACGCTAACACTGTGGTGGCCTGCTTGGACCGCAGAAAGGTCGGTAGGGCTACGTGGATGCGATCTGGCTATCTACCATATGAGGGGGATATAGACAGCTCCAGGAGCCAGCCTCATCATTGGATGCGATGTAAATGCTAACAACTCCGTTTGGGGTAGGTCAGACGCAAATATAGGAGGTGTTGCTTTTTGACCTGTTTGCACAGCAAACAAAACGATAAGTATGCCACACGCGTCCGAGTCATTCATGTTGATGACTCAATAATAAAATATAATTACGATCACCGAGTCAATAACTTATTGATTAATGTTGCTCCAATTAATAATATAAAAAAAATGATTATGTTGCACAAATGTTAACATATAAATTAAGCTCTGGAAAATTAAAAATTCAGTTGAGAACAAACAGCAACTCAAAGTGTTTTCTTTAACCAACATAAAAACTGCTACTAAATTGATTAGGTTGTGCAGTCCTAATCAACCAGTACACATAACAGTCCAGCTCATACCAGTGAGCTATACATTGGTCCTTCGAACCTTTAAAAAGAATCACACCTACGCACAACTCGCACCGAGTTAAACAGTAAAAAAAAAACAACAATAACATTAAGAACCGAATCACCGAGTCTGCAGTACCACGATGGAGTCATTTTCGGAAATAACAGAAGAACAAAAGAAGCTTGGGGAAGCCATGTGCCGGGCCCTCTCAAATATGAAGAAAGACAGCAGTGGGAGGAAAGACAAGAACTATATAGAGAAGAGACTAGCGGAATTTGACAGTTCCTGGGGAAAATTCCAAGAAAACCACGCCTATCTGGAAGGAATGAACAGACCGTCGGAGCCGTATTTCACGCAGAATTTCTACAATCAAGCAAAGGCTATATACGATGAAGCCAAGGAACTACTGAGGGAGTATCAACAAAAACTGAGCAAGCAGCTGGTCGAGACCGCAGCAAACACCTCAGGAGCAAACTTCAACTTAAAATTAAACGACGACATGGAGGAGAAGTCACTGCGTCTCAAGAAGCAGAGGGTCAAAATGAGCAACATTAGGAGACTACTTGCTGAGGTAGCAGAGAGAGGCCAAGCGAAAACCAAGACGTACTGCGAATTTAAAATCAAGCAGTTAACAACGCAATGGGGCGCTATACAAGAATTGCACGAAGAAATCATGACGTTTACCGAAGAGGAAGAGCTGTCGCATAAGTACTTCAAGGAAGAACAATATGAAACTCTTGAAGAAGCTTACCAAGAAACCATGATAGAACTACAAGATGTGATAGAAGAAAAAAGTCAGAGAGAGGATGAGGCAAAGACGAAACTACCACAAATAAAAATTCCTAACTTTGACGGTGACTATAAGGCCTGGAAATATTTTGAAAATATATTCTGTAGACTAATCCACAACAACAAACGTTTAGGGAATGCTGAGAAAATGCATTACTTGCAAACGTCACTAAGTGGTGAGGCGCACAAACTTATCCAACACCTGGCAAGCAGCGAATCCAGTTATGAAGCAGCATGGAGCCTAGTAACAAGCAGATTTAATAATAAACGGAAAATATTCTCCACCTTTTCCGATGCAATTCTGGATCAACCTACGTTAATCATCGATTCTGCCAAAGCAATAAAACAATTGCATGACCAAATAAAAGAATGCCTACATGGAATCAACAGCCTACAACTAGAAACCCCACCCTGGGAACCCTTTATTGCACATATTATACGAAGAAAGATGGATCCAGAGACCTATAAAGCGTACGAGCAATCATTGAGCGATCCACGAGAGATACCGCAATTAGAAGACATACTGAAGTTCTTGGAAACTAGATTCCAAGCACTAGAAGTAATTGCAGAGCCTAGGAAGAAAACTGAAAGCAGCCGCACCATAAACCATGGACAATCACGAAATAACTACCAAATAAAGAATTATTACACTAGTACCACAAAGTGCCGATACTGTAATGGACAGCACAGTATATACGTATGTAAAAAATTCAGAGTACTAAAATTAGCAGAGAAGCTCAACTTCGTCCGGCAGAGTAAAACATGTCCCAACTGTTTGAACCATGGAACGAACGACCCCTGCCACAGTCAAAGCCGATGCAACGTCTGTAAGCAGCAACACCATACACTAATTCACCAAGAGGCAAAAAATCCAACAGCAAAACAAGAAGATGTACCGAGAGTAATGTCATCACACATTGCTACATCTCAACGCACAATTGAATCACACGTTGCAAGGAAATCTTGCAATGTAATACTGGCAACAGCACTAGTACGAGCCAAGACCGTAAGAAACACCTATGAGTATCTGAGAGCATTGGTAGATCCCGGATCCCAAGTCACCTTCATAACCGAAAATTCGGCGCAAGCACTAGGAGTTCCAAGAATGAAAATATATTCAGAGATTTCAGGAATACACGAGAGCAACGCTGGGACATCTCACAGCAAAATTCTAGTAGAACTCATTCCGAGATTTCCATCCAACTTTAAACTGCAGTGTGAAGCTCTAATACTTCCATCGCTGACGAGCGACCAACCACAAAAATATATCGATAGCGAAGATCTTACCAGTTGGAGTAATCTCATTCTTGCAGACCCTACATACGATACCCCGGGACCAGTCGACATGATATTGGGCGCAGACGTATTTGGTGACATCCTAATGAACAGAATTAGAAAAAAGAAATGTGGAACGTTAGCTCAAAAAACTGAATTTGGCTGGATATTGTCTGGACCAATCGAACAGAAAGAAGTAACCAGGAAAATCACATCCATGATTTCACGGGTAGATATCGACTCACAGCTTCGAAAGTTTTGGGAAATGGAAGAAACAGTAATGAGTCCACCTATGTCAGAGGAAAACAGAACGTGTGAAGAACAATTTGATCGAACAGTTAAACGAAATCCCAATGGCACGTATACAGTACAAATTCCGTTCAAGCAGACAGAGGGGTTAGGAGAATCAAAACCAGTTGCAATAGCACGACTATATCAAATGGAAAAGCGGTTCTCAAAAAGCAAAACTTTGCGGGATGAATACAACAAATTTATGGAAGAATACTTACAACTGGGACATATGGTACTCATTGATCCCAAAGAACTTCAGTGCAATACTCGTAACATATACTACATGCCTCATCAAGCAGTCATCAAAGAAGAAAGCACGACTACCAAACTAAGAGTAGTTTTCGACGCCTCTACCAAAACAAGCACCAAGCTAAGCTTAAACGATTTAATGCACTGTGGCCCCAGACTACAATACGACCTACAGGACATTCTACTAAGATGGAGAAAGCATCAATATGTATTTAGTGCCGACATTGAGAAGATGTACAGGCAAATAAGGGTCTCACAGGAACATCAAGACTACCAACGAATTGTATGGCGATTTTCAACAAGAGATAGCATTCAAGAATTTAAACTCACAACTGTGACATACGGAACAAAATCAGCACCTTACCTAGCTATAAAAACATTGCAAAAATTAGCACGCGATGAAGAAGAAAATCATCCAGAAGCAGCAAAAATAATTCTCAATGATTTTTACGTGGACGACATGATGTCTGGAACGTCGTCAATTCAGGAAGCAAAGTGGTTACAAAGTGAGCTGATCCAAACTTTAAAAGAAGGAGGGTTCAACCTTAGAAAATGGAGAAGCAACCACAGTGAACTAATTGATAATCTACCAACAGAACTTAGGGATCAAGGCTCCATTGAAATAAAAGATGACGAGGCTGTAAAATCCTTGGGTATATACTGGACACCAGCAGCAGACAAATTCCACTTTAGGGTAAAATTGAATGCAACACCAGAAGTACCTACTAAACGGACAATCTTATCAGAAATTGCTAGACTATTTGATCCACTCGGGTGGTTGGCACCCATAACAGTGAGAGCCAAAATGTTAATTCAAGAATTATGGGCAAAAGGATACAACTGGGATCAAACACTGGAAGAAGAGCTAGCTGCTCGATGGATGAACATCAGGAATGAACTACGAAAACTTGAAGAAATTAACATACCACGTTGGATACAGTATACACCCGCATGCAAAACAGTTGAACTACATGGATTCTGCGATGCATCCGAAAAAGCTTATGGAGCAACCGTATACAGTAAAACTACGTCAGAATCGGAGCAAGTACATATAACACTACTTGTAGCGAAGACTAAGGTAGCACCACTAAATAAAATCACGTTACCAAGATTAGAACTTTGCGGAGCAGTCTTATTATCTAAACTACTACGTCGAACAAAACAAGCATTGGATATTAAGAATGTAAAGGAATACGCCTGGACAGATTCGATGATAACATTAGCATGGATCCATGGAAAATCAGATAAATGGGAAACCTTCATTTCAAACCGAGTATCAGAAATTCACAGAAATCTGGAGTCTACAAGTTGGCGTCACGTGCGTTCCGAAGACAACCCTGCTGATCTAGCGTCGAGAGGAGCCACTCCGCAATACCTAAAGAATGCAGAGCTTTGGTGGAATGGTCCATCGTGGCTAAAGATGACTGAAGATAAATGGCCAACACAAAAAATTAACACAAATACTACAAGAGGAGGTAATTTAAATAAGGTAGTAGCGGTCCATGTAACTCAAAATGATGAAGGCTTCGAGCTACTTAGTCGTTTTTCATCGTTTAAGAAACTTACACGTGTGCTGGCTTACTGCAAAAGATTCATCGCGAAATGCAGGAAGGAGATAATAAACAGCACAGATTTATCAGTAAAGGAATTAGATAAAGCGCATCAACAACTTCTACAGATGACACAAAAAACGGAGTTCGCTGCAGAATTAAAACAGCTGGAAGCAAAGAAACCACTTAACACAAAAAGTTCAATTCTTTCCTTAAATCCATTTTTGGACGAAAATGGCGTACTAATAGTGGGTGGAAGAATCCAAAATTCTCGTATTCCGTATAATGAAAAACATCCCGTCATAATACCTCACAAACACCACATAGCTAAACTATTGATACTTGAAGCTCATGCAGCGACACTACATGGAGGAAATGAAGTCACACATGCTTTTATTAGAAGAAGATACTTCATAATCAATGGGAAAAGCAAAATACGACAAGTATTGAACAAATGCATTACTTGCTGCAGGCACAAGGGACAAACAGTGACACAAATTATGGGTGAACTCCCAGCTCCACGAGTAACACCAGCGAAACCGTTTTCGCACACCGGACTAGATTATGCAGGGCCTATTCAGATAAGAATGTCCAAAGGAAGAGGAAACAAATCCCACAAGGGCTACATAGCAGTCTTTGTATGTCTAGCTACAAAGGCCATTCACATCGAAGCGGTAACAGACATGACCTCGGAGGCATTCGTAGCAGCATTTAGAAGATTCACATCAAGAAGGGGCCTTGTGTCAAACATATACAGTGATAATGGAACAACGTTCGTAGGAGCACAAAAAATACTGGATAAGGATCTTCGCCATGCCATCAGAAACTTAACCACAGTAGTGGGAAGCCTGGCGACCGAAGGTGTACAATGGCATTTTATTCCGCCGGCAGCTCCTCACTTCGGAGGAATTTGGGAGGCTGGAGTCAAATCCATCAAATCCCACTTGAAAAAGGTAATAGGCTGCACTACGCTAACATTCGAGGAAATGTCGACGCTACTGTGCCAAATCGAAGCCTGTTTAAATTCACGCCCATTATACCCACTACCGAGCGACCCTAGTTCGATCCTTACTCTAACACCTGGACATTTCTTGGTTGGGCAAGAATTAGTAGGACTACCAGAACCAACCATAGACAACAACATTTCCACATTGAGCCGCTGGAAACAAGTACAGAAGATGACGCAAGACTTCTGGAAGGTGTGGCAAAGTGAATATCTATCACGACTCCAACAAAGAACAAAATGGAAATCAGGAGCAAGGGTGATCGAAGTTGGGCAAATTGTTCTCGTAAAAGATGAAAACTGCGCTCCAACGAGATGGCCACTAGCCCGAATAATCGAGACACATCCAGGCAAAGATGGAGTTGTACGAGTGGTAACTCTACGGGTCAAAGAAAACTCCACAATAAAGCGTCCAGTAACAAAAATATGTGTGTTACCTGTTGAAGATGACAACTTGACGAATGCAGAGCATACTACATCAACAGAGCTGAAAACGTGTGCTGGTACACATGTCACTGTAACAAGTAATCATCAAACTGGCACAGAGAGTCACCTGCATGCGGACAAGAAGACGGCACATAAATCAGCAACTACCTGGAACATGGCTAAATTGGTTTTAACTACACTCGTTATATTAAGCTCGATCCAACCGGGACATACACACTACACAATAAAATACCCACAACCTGGGCTGTTTATCGAACAAATTGGACACGCCAAACTAAAGAGAGGTACTATCAAGGTCGAGGTACTCATCCCAATCAACACAACAGCAGACACTAGTAGAGTAAATAATATAATAACCAAGATGGAACAGACCTGCAGTGAGGCAAAACGGTTTGAAGACAACACGCATTGCCGCACTCTACTTGAACATTTATTAGAACGAAAATCAACAATCTTAAATGAGATTGAAGCAATAAACCAAAGGCGGAAGCGGAGAAATAAAAGAGGGCTTGTTGGACATCTATTGCAAGCCATTTTTGGAGTAAACGATGAGGTTTACACTGACATTGAACACCTTCAGCATAATCAAGATATGTTGAGACAAGCGGCTAATCATCAAGCAAATATATTGGTATCTACAATGACAAGGATAAATGACACAGAAGTCCGCATGGGTAGACAGTTCGATCTGGTCACAAACAAACTGAACAGAGTAATCTCCGAGGTAAACAAGATTGAAGGATGGTATGACAAGATTGACAGTAATATGGTCAGCACACAAATACTAGCAGCGTACCAGATTGCCAAAGATATTTTGGAAGACCTAAAACAGCACTACATAAAAATTCTACAAGCAGGTTATGGTAAAGGAAACATTATGGACTTCATAACTCCAAGCAAATTGGCAGAAATAACAGATCAAGCAGCAAGCAAAATGCCATCTAATCTAAGAATCATTCCAGAACCAGGGAATGATATGGAAATATACATAGCCGATTCAGATGTTAAGGTTTTTGGATTTCTGCATATAACGGATGCCGATACCTTTAATATGATTAAAGCAACCCCAATTCCTCAGCGCATAAATAACAATACATATGTCACGCCACAAATATCATCAGCAATCCTGGCGATAGAGTACAATAATCAAAAATATTTCGAAATCACCGACGAAGAAATGAGAAATTGCGTATCTTTAGAAGAATACTCCAAATTGTGCACACCCGCAGTTGTTAGTGACTTAGTGAAAAATCCAAATTGTATCATCGATGAAATATACCAACGACACAATAGGCAAGAGTGCCCATTAAAGCAACTGAAAATCCACTCCGTCATATGAAAACATCTTTTTTTGGCGAACACCTGGTTATTTATCGCAGATCCACCAACAACGGCCGCAATTAAATGTAACGGACAACGGGAAGATGTTACTCTGCATGGCGTCGGAATTCTGCAGACAACTCAGGACTGTGTGATTGAAACAACGAAGAATATACTTTTCTCTGAAGTTCGTAACAAAGTCATTATTCAATCAACATTTCTAAAGCCAATGAATTTCAACATAACTGGGATATTCAACCCTACCGGGTTAGATAGCAAACCAATAATGTTAGACCCGATACTAAAAACATCCGACACATTCAGCAGCATCATCCACGATCCAACTGGCTTACAAGTTCAGTCATCAACATGGAAAACTATCGGACACCATACCGCCACAACAGCAGGATCTGTCCTACTCACCATAGCGATCATCGCAGGTATATGGAAATGTCGACCGACCCGTTGGAGTCTGAAACAACACCATGTAACCACTGGCGATCTACCAGAGAGTATTCACAGCTCATCCGGCATACAACAATCGACAGAACATCTAGGACCTAACCCAGCCCCGCGATCCACGACCTCGGCTGGGCAAAATGTTTGCACAGCAAACAAAACGATAAGTATGCCACACGCGTCCGAGTCATTCATGTTGATGACTCAATAATAAAATATAATTACGATCACCGAGTCAATAACTTATTGATTAATGTTGCTCCAATTAATAATATAAAAAAAATGATTATGTTGCACAAATGTTAACATATAAATTAAGCTCTGGAAAATTAAAAATTCAGTTGAGAACAAACAGCAACTCAAAGTGTTTTCTTTAACCAACATAAAAACTGCTACTAAATTGATTAGGTTGTGCAGTCCTAATCAACCAGTACACATAACAGTCCAGCTCATACCAGTGAGCTATACAGACCTCTTCCTCCAAAATAATCTATTGCTGGCAACAGGGGATATGAACCTAAGCTAGTTACAAAGTTAGACAAGAAGTCTTGGACATTACTGTTGTTTGTCCCGGCCTGCTCAATTGTGTAGAAAACTGGAGAATATCCAATGAACACTCCTTCTCTAACCACAGTCATTCTTTTTAATGTCAATATATCGAGCCCTTCCCGCCGTTTTATCGTAAGCGGCATTTTTTTCGAAAATTCGTTTTTTACCGCAAACGACGTTAATTTAACCTTCGAAAGATACCACCAATTTTGACATTAATCGGATAATAAACTAGCCTAACTAATAAAATAATTAGCCTAACTAATTTCAGCCCATTACAAATAACAGATACAAAAATATGTAAGAAAAACCTTCTCCTGTAAAATTTACTTTTTGTCGGTTACGATAAAACGGCGGGAAGGGCTTTGAGAAAGGCCCCTGACTACAGGAAAGTCCGAAACACAGATTGGGCCGTATATCGACAAGTGGTGGAAAGATCACTTCCTGAGAATGTTCCCACTCATTTTTGGAACCTTGAAGATCTCGAAAATCAGGTTAAGAATATCAAACCTAAGAACCACCTAAATAATGCATTGGAAGCAGCCTGCCTCATTAGGTCCTTTATTAATCACCTGCTGGAGTGCAAGGTCATAAAGTCTGGTTCGGGGCTTTCGGTAGAAGTCAGACGGGTTAGAAGAGGCATACCGCAGGGTGGGGTCCTCTCGCTGCTCTTTTGGAACATAACACTCAACAAAATGCTAAGGGAGTCTGGGTGCCCCACGGTGGCCTATGCTGATGATTGTGATGGTAGTGCCCGGGAAGTACTTCTCAACAATAAGAAATATAATGCAGGGAGCGTAAGACATTCTTATTCATTGGACTACTACAAAGGGTCTAGGCTTTAACCCCAGCTAAGATTCAAGTAGTGCTCTTTACAAGGAAGCAGAAACTTCCCTATTTTCCTTTTCTAGGAATCAATGAAGGCCGCAAACTTAAGGAGGATGCGAAATTTCTAGGTCTCAAAACAGCTCTCTTCTTACGACAAAGAACGATCGAGTCGAGTATTATTGCATCTTACTTCTTTGGACATACATGCCGAGCAAACGGCCAGCTGCCAGAATAAAGGCTACTTTTGGATGGATTAAATAATCACATGGTCACTCATCCATTCTTAGGAGGTTCACCACCGGTGCGCACAACCTGTATTAGACTACACCTACGTGGACCTTGGAGGGATTGAGTGAGCTGCAAAACAGTGGTGTTCCTGACCTCTGTTGCTTTATTAAATGCTCAAAATGGCTTGAAATGGCCTGAATTTTGTCCCAACACTAGAATGGCATCATAAAGGTGTGCCTAGGTGGGCTCCGTAGTGGGGGAGCAGTCATTTTAACCTAACCTAACCTAAGGAGTGCTGTGGCTATTGTAGGGCTCTATTGGTAGAAGGATACGGAAGGGGTACGTTCAAACAACTATTTTTCTTTTAAAACTGGACCAAGTGTTTTCTTTTCGGCTGTTCAAAGAATGGGATGGGTACAATTCCAGATCTACACCATCTCTGCCAGTGTCGCCGGTGCAATTTTATCAGCCGCTCATTTTCTAATCTTCAAAAATGACCTAGTCCCTGTGTCTACCAA
This sequence comes from Thereva unica, assembly GCA_949987705.1. NCBI lineage: Eukaryota > Metazoa > Arthropoda > Insecta > Diptera > Therevidae > Thereva > Thereva unica. The sequence goes on along the minus strand of OX465285.1, from coordinate 23,928,258 downwards.
CTCACTTCTTACACGAATGTTTATGATTATACACTTTCATTGTTGCATTTTCGAGTTATAAGACTTAACAGCATCAATACAACGATTATTACAATTTTGCTTCTAAGCACTAAATTCATGAGAAATCTCTACTCGAAACAGATGACTTGAAACGACTTCTGTGCTGTCACCCCATTTCATTTTAGATCCTCCAAAGTAGCATGTTTACACAACGAATTGTGCATATGCATGTTGGAAAGTGTTGAGACTGAAAATCAAAACCCAAAACGAACTTGGATCAACGATTGCAATTACAAAATGCTTTAACATGAAAGTTACTAGCCACCCCACATCCAGCTGGAAAATCCCTCAACATGAAAATCCCTTCTTGCAGTTTTTAGCAAATTGAAAATGCATACGAAAATCTGAGAAAACTTTTCTGCCACATCTAAACTTCGTGAAATATTTATCTAAATATTTAATAAAATCTCATCTGGTGAGTTCTGAAAGAGTTTAAAAATTGTTCAAATTTATTGATATATGAATATTTAGGTACCAACCTGGAGATACACCCTGCAGTATATCGAGCGTTTCAACGCCAACAAATTCATGACTTTCTGGCAGTGTACACTTGACTTGGGCACTTTGATAGCTATCATAGAATCCCCGGCTGTCGTCGGTTTCACGTTCCCAACTATCATCGTGCTTAGTGCTTCCTGTACCAAGTATATTGCAGCATCTTGATTTTGTTGAAGAGGGATAGCTACGAGCATGTTGTTGCTGTTGTTGTTCGGCATTTTTACTCGATACTATAGCTTCCATTTCATGAAGCGCTGCATCACAAATAGTAGTCTTATCACCGACTAGTATAGTTCCGCTACCGGTACCACTACCAACTACCCCCAAGAATGTCTCCACAGATTTCGTTTGCATTCTATCTACTGAACAGTGCGGTGCTGGTATTATTGTAAGAGGTAGACGTGTTGTTCCAGAAGATGGTGGACCGCTTTCGTTGTCTTTTTCAATGTCGTGATTTGCATAGACTAAAGAGGTTTGTAAAAAAAATATAAGAAAGGATTACTGTTGGCCTCTGCTTTACATTTTTAATTTTAGATAAAATCTTACAACTTAGCGGACTGTTTATTGATCCGGAGCAGTAGTTATCCTCTATGCTGGCTTTGGCACTAATCTTTTTAATTGGCTCTGACCTCAGACTGTACTCGGCTTTTATAACAAAGCAAAATAGAATGGCAAATCCCTGAAAGGAGGAAGAAAAAAATATAGAATTAGTTTAAGATTTAATTTATTTGGAAATATGTATGCTTTTTTGTATAGATTCTAGTAGTCGTTTTGATTCCCCGCATACTAGGGTAGTCTAAAAAATCTCATATTAAATTATGTTCAAAAACGTTTCTTAGCGATGTAGTCCAGGAGAGATAGAGAAAAAGTATTTAAAAGTTGAAATAAATCTACCCTGTGATTTCTTGACGCTATAATTAAGAGAAAAATCGTAGGAATTCAATGAATGTGTTTTGGATAAAATTGGTCCAGGGGAACAGGTGGTGTTCCGTCCGTCACAAGGACAGCCACGAGCCAAAAATATTCCCGTAAAAAAATCGAAAATACACAAAGTCTAAAAATGGCAAAATCCCGTCGGCAAATTCACGAATCGGAAAACCAACAGAGGCATCAATACAATGAGAAACACGTTCCACAAAGAACACGTATCTCTCAACACTAAGAAATGGACTCCTCCTCCCAAAAACGCCTTCCGACATCAGACAAGTTGCCATCACTGGGATAAATAGGAATCGGTTATCAAAGGAAAGGACAACAAATACCAGTTGCCAACAAACCTATGTGTTAGAGAGAGACGACCAGCTGTTCAAGCGATTACATAAACCGAAAATATTCGCCAAACCAAGGTTCCCCACCAATTTTCATTGTCAAAATTGCAAATAAATACCGACAGACGGCAAACATCAGGCCAGATCACTTCAGATCTTCAAGTGCGCTTTGAGCTTGGAGATAATCAGCAAAATCGAGCTTTGAGATTTATGCTAAGAGTGATTTCAATCATCATTAAAGGGATTGAGCTTGAAATCCCTTTATCGCATCCAGAATTTCAATCATCATTAAAGGGATTGAGCTTGAAATCCTTTTATCGCATCCAGAATCCACACTGACGAGAGTGAGTCAGTGCATCAGAGAAAAAAAACCGAGTTGAAGGTTTTTCGTTCTCAGCCAAGACGAGATCCGCTGACGAGCTTTGAGTCAGCATCTCCACCACAGCGGTTGTGGTCCAACATAGACAAATCTATTGGCAGCAATCAATCCACGAGACGCCGTGTGCATACACCACTCGCCGCAGCAGTTCGACGTACAAAACTGAGCGACGCAGCAAGCAGCCAGAGAAAGCGCGGAATCCAAAGGAGACGTGAAGTAATTCCTTACAACACAAATTAATAATCTTGAATTATAATTAGAAATTAAGCTATTAGTGTTAAACAAATAAAGAATAATCTATTAGTGAAAGGTTTATTTTTTATTGAATCACATCCTTCCGGCACCTCTTCTTTATATTCGGAATTTATATTGGTAATTCTGAACATTGGTCCTTCGAGCCGGATTGTGATTCAAATAAGATAAATCAAAATGGATGCTTTAATAATTCAGCAATCCGAAGTTCGTAATAGACTCGAGAAATCATATATAGGAATTATCTAAAGGATGGGCCTTCCAGGAAAACAGAGCAATACTTTCTGAAGAGGCTCAAAACGCTCGACGACGACTGGATGGAATTCAAAGATAACCATCGGCAGATTACGTCAATCAAGACAGCGAAGGATGAAAAGGAACAGCTGTACTTCAAGGAAGACTGGTATGCAGATACAGAAAATGCATACATCGACATATACTGTAAAATCCAGGAAGATTACGATAAAACTCTTCCACTCGCAAACCAGCCATCAAGAGCTGAACAATCATCAGCAGACTTAAACATATCTCACAACGTCCATCAAAACAACGAGATAAAACTACCAAGGATCTCGATTCCAACATTTTCTGGAGATTATGCATCATGGCCATCGTTTTTAGATCTATTCTCCAGCCTTGTCCACAACAAAGCATCGCTATCGGGAGCGCAAAAGCTCCAATATCTCAAAGCTCATCTATCCGGAGAAGCTAGTAGACTACTCAGCAACACTCTCATCATCGACGCCAACTATGAGCCAGCATGGAAGCTGCTCGTAGATACATATGACAACAAACGAGCATTGTTGAAAGCGCAACTCGACATTCTGCTCGGTCAACCCAAGTTAACTCGGGAATCTGCTCAAGGCATCAAGGAGCTGAAAACGAGGACCCATGAATGCATCACCGCCATTGAGAATCTGGAGATCTCCACCCAAAATTGGGATCCCATTCTCATCCACTTACTGGTCCAAAAATTACCCGCTGGAACACACGAATTATGGGAACAATCGCAAAGCAACAAGTCACGGCAATCAATTCCAACTTGGAAGGAATTACGAGAATTCTTGGAAACTAGATTCAGAACATTAGAAGCCGTTACTACATCAACAGGTAGCAAGAGAGATCATCACGAAACCAAATCCAGGGAACGTCCCAAGCGACACACTCAAATCTTCCATGTATCAAATCAGAGTACATGCAGCTTATGCAAGGGCGCACACGTCATGAGAAGGTGTCCCAAATACACACAATTAAGCATAGACGAAAGATACAAAGTGGTTAAAGCAAAGGAACTGTGCATCAACTGCCTGGGCACAAATCATCGCACTATGCAATGTCCAAGCAAGACCAGGTGCTTCCAATGCGGAGGAACCCATCACACATCGTTGCACAGAAATCAAAAGGGAAATCAGCCCAACAGCAGTACCAGTACAACTCCATCAAGCTCAATCAATGAAGAACCGAGCAGTCAGCCTCAGACGTATTTCTCTCAGGCAGCCCCTCGGAACCACCAGCAAGTACTACTGGCCACAGCACTAGTCACTGTAATATCGCCGTCAGGACAACAACAGATTTGCAGAGCACTTATCGATCCGGGTTCTCAAGCCACCTTCGTGCGAGAATCAGTGGTCCAGAATTTGCGACTCAAAAGGGAACGCGCGCAAACTGAGGTATCAGTATTACGAAGCATTCCAATTGGCGAGATGACCAATAGAGTCATACTACAAATGAAGGCACGGGGTCAACCATCCAAGACCATTCAAGCGCAGGCGATCGTACTTACTAAAATCACAGACCCATTACCAAACAAGGAATGCTCTACTAGGGATTTGAAGCACCTGAAAGGACTCCAACTGGCAGATCCGACGTTCTACAAACCAGGATCCATTGACATCCTCTTAGGAGCTGACATAGTTCCCACTATCATCATGGACGGCCTAAGAAAAAGCAGCGACGAGACAACAGTGGCGCAGAAAACCGTATTTGGATGGATCATTTCTGGGAACATCACCCAACAACACAAGGAGAAACAATAATCGAAAGCTTCTTGACGCAAGTAGCTCCTGACACCAATCTGAAGAGGTTTTGGGAATTAGAGGAACTCCCATCAAGACCAAAATGGAACGAGGAAGAGGTACAATGCGAAAACCATTTCACCAACAACGTGACGAGATGCAACGACGGGCGATACCAAGTTCGACTTCCATTTAAGACTCAGCAAGATCAAGTCCAGCTTGGTGCATCAAGACGAATAGCCATCCGAACGTTGCTCCAAATGGAAAAATGCGGATATAATTTTCTTGAAGCTAGACGCTTCAAGGCGGGGGAGAATGTTCCGTCCGTCACAAGGACAGCCACGAGCCAAAAATATTCCCGTAAAAAAATCGAAAATACACAAAGTCTAAAAATGGCAAAATCCCGTCGGCAAATTCACGAATCGGAAAACCAACAGAGGCATCAATACAATGAGAAACACGTTCCACAAAGAACACGTATCTCTCAACACTAAGAAATGGACTCCTCCTCCCAAAAACGCCTTCCGACATCAGACAAGTTGCCATCACTGGGATAAATAGGAATCGGTTATCAAAGGAAAGGACAACAAATACCAGTTGCCAACAAACCTATGTGTTAGAGAGAGACGACCAGCTGTTCAAGCGATTACATAAACCGAAAATATTCGCCAAACCAAGGTTCCCCACCAATTTTCATTGTCAAAATTGCAAATAAATACCGACAGACGGCAAACATCAGGCCAGATCACTTCAGATCTTCAAGTGCGCTTTGAGCTTGGAGATAATCAGCAAAATCGAGCTTTGAGATTTATGCTAAGAGTGATTTCAATCATCATTAAAGGGATTGAGCTTGAAATCCCTTTATCGCATCCAGAATTTCAATCATCATTAAAGGGATTGAGCTTGAAATCCTTTTATCGCATCCAGAATCCACACTGACGAGAGTGAGTCAGTGCATCAGAGAAAAAAAACCGAGTTGAAGGTTTTTCGTTCTCAGCCAAGACGAGATCCGCTGACGAGCTTTGAGTCAGCATCTCCACCACAGCGGTTGTGGTCCAACATAGACAAATCTATTGGCAGCAATCAATCCACGAGACGCCGTGTGCATACACCACTCGCCGCAGCAGTTCGACGTACAAAACTGAGCGACGCAGCAAGCAGCCAGAGAAAGCGCGGAATCCAAAGGAGACGTGAAGTAATTCCTTACAACACAAATTAATAATCTTGAATTATAATTAGAAATTAAGCTATTAGTGTTAAACAAATAAAGAATAATCTATTAGTGAAAGGTTTATTTTTTATTGAATCACATCCTTCCGGCACCTCTTCTTTATATTCGGAATTTATATTGGTAATTCTGAACAGGTGGTATCTTGATAAAAGTAGCGAAAACACGTTTTTTCACCTTTTGGGTACGAAAAGGATGTTGTTTTGGAAAACAAAAAATACTACATAATAGTGCTTAAAAAGACGAAAATTATGAGTTTTGGACCATTGATATCGGTCAACAGGTTTTTGCAGAAAAATTCAAAAACCATTAAAAATTGCCGTTTTTTGACATTTAATTATAGGGAGTGTAATTATCGTAGAACCTTGTGTCAGGGCTTAAATTGTGGCCACTGATGGTGCCTACCTACAATAAAAATTTCATGAAAAAATAATGGTAACTTTTCGAGTAAATCTCAAAAATGTAAAAACACCTGTTTCACAAAAAAAGGTTGAACAAGGCCAACAGTGGTCCTAGAAATTTTTTGATTGACATTTTGGCTCGCAAAGGGTTGCTCTACAACCCCATTTTCATGAAATGTATATAAGGTTTGATTTAACACCTTAAAAACCCGTTTGAAACCCACCCTTTTTCCAGTTTCAAACGAAGCAAACGACGTGTATTGGTCGATTTTTGATCCTTTTCTACTACTTTCTTTCCGATTGTTTCTAGATAAAGGACGTGACAATGTGAAAGGGCTCATCTCTGAGTTCTAGTTTTTGGCATAAAAGAACTCGACCATTCCCTTCCGTTGCATTGTTGTCAACTCTGTCAGCAAAATCATCGTAAAATGTTACATTACTCTGAAGAGGTGGCCCAACTGAAGGGTTGTCAGCAAGATGTGATTTCATATGTTTGAAGTACGACGGCTTACAACCGTAGAGTTATTCTTAGGCTAGGTTAGGTTAGGTAGATTGTGATGCCATACTGATCTCACTTTAAACCTGATGTTAAAGCGTCATTTCTTCGCTAAACCATCTCGAGAAAGTAATGAATGTTCTAAGTTGCGGGATTCCAATCTTCGAAATTTCTGCAATCGTGCTTAGAAATGGTTTACCAATTGCGGTTAGTCTCCTTCTGCTAAGGGTTGGGCAGTGACAAAGGAGATGTAGTACACTTTCCGCTTCGTCTGGATTCTTACAGCTTCTCTGCAAAAATCGTAGGTCTCTATCAAGACCTATCAGGCAATGTTTGGCAAGTACTACCACTATAATAGAGAGGACTTGTCTCCCCAAACTCAGTCATTTTGGCCGAGGTACATTTGTTAAGATCCTTCCAATGCTTCTCTGCTTGATCAGTGCCGCGTCACCAATATGTGCAGACTGTGCATTTGCACTGGGTGGCGGCGACAAAGCGAGGGAAACAATTTTAGAATATATTTTATAAATATGCGGCGCCGACGGCATCTCAATTGAAATGAGCGACGACAGCCGCCAAAAGACAAGGCATTTTTGGCGATGAGCGCAAAAATTTAAATGACGATAAACAAAAAGAATTCAAACATCAACCAATAGCGAGCGAATACGCGTAATCCGAGACCATTTCGTAAATATGCGCGATCCACAAGCCGAAGCGCCGACGCCGTAAGATTTGCTGTATGCAAAGGCTGTCGCTATCGACGAACAAATTGGAATTCCGGTAGAGTTCCCACTGGCAGATCAAGTACGTCGCCGTGTCGACGCTCTCAGCATTTCAGCTACGAAGGTCGCGACGAGCTTCTTGTCGATCCGGTCGATAATTTTCGAATCGAATTTTATTATTTCTTGCTGGACGTCGCCATAAATGCTCTCGACGAACGTTTTAAAACATTTAAAGCCGTTGAAAAGCGTTTCGGATTCTTGTATGTCATCAATGAAACCGGTTTCAAATCAACCGAAAGGCAATGCCATTTGCTCGAGGGAACGCTACACGATCGCGCCACTAATGTATCGGACATAAGTGACAATGAGTTTAAGGAAGAAATATCTATTATGCACAATTCCAGTTTACTTCTGCCGAACGAAGCTTCTCCAAACTGAAATTAAATAAAAACTATTTTCGTACTAGTATGTGCGATGCACAGCTGTCACATTTGGCGTTGATTTCAATCGAAGACTATTGCCTCGACAATGTGACGCAGGCCGGCGTTGTAAATCGCTAATGACAGACTAGTTGATCTATCAACTAAAACGTAAATCCCTAATTATGAAACGCGAAACGATCCTTTTCAGGACCAAAAACCAGATTAATCGATAAACGAATGACGAAATGATAAACAGAAACGGGCCCTTTCAGGTCCAAACCAGTTTGCGGAGCAGAAGGCTAAGTAAAAAGTTTCGCCGAAACGAAAGGCAGTGGCACAGCAAGAAGTAGACGAGAAGTCGACATCTGTTTTTTGTTTGTCAGCGAGGGTCTTATTATCGAAGAATTAATTAATCGCGAGCAACATAAATTTTCCCTTTAAAGGGCTTAAAGGGGGCGGCATCAGCGGATGTGCACAAGGCGGCAAAGTGCCTCGTTACCTCGCTAACTCGAGTTCGAGACCCAGCGGCACCGACAGCAGCGTATCCGTTGCGGGGACGACCCGCTCGGACCGCCAGCTAACGAATCAAAGAAGAAGAAGAAGAAGACCTCGCTAACAGATCTGCGACATTCAGAGATAGTTCTAGAGCCGTTTGCGCAAGAGCTAGGGCCATAAGCATAAGCAACATAGGTGCTCGCCTAAGGGCACGCACCACGACCCGACTTTAAATTCACAAAGATGGTTTGTAAAAATCGAGGGAAAAGCGTATTAGAGCCCCATCTGTATTCCTGCACCCTAAACATTTTAATTCGGTGCTCCGGGCTGATTACTGGTATACGTTTTATACATTATTTTATCAACATAACATTGTCTTGTTGTTCTCCCCGCCCATAGAGCCAAGCAATGTATAGCTATGCTGGTCCGCAACCACGATTGCGCAATCGAGCTTTTCGTTTCTGTCTTGGGTGGATGCTTCGGTTTTTGTCTGTGCCTGCGTTTGCGGTTTGGTTAACTTAAAATGTTTCGCATACAAATTGAATTTTGACGCTAAGCCTGGTAATTTTTTATAATAGTACATACACACAAAACACACTTAACTCGAACTTAACTTGATAGTCTAGAGAGTCTAGACAGACCAGGCAGAAGACCAAATAGACAAACTAGTCTACTACGAAACATTATAAATTAAATTAAAGATCTCTGGTGGACAGCTATACATAAGCAGCCAGCTAGATAGGTAAGTTGGTCTAGGTCTGGTCAACCCCAGATTGGAAGCCCACCCAATAAACCCTACAGTGAAGTTCAACTAGTTTTACACATGTGCCTAATGGTACATCAAAAAAGCTCACTTAACAGCAAAAGGTTCCCAAGACACAAACCGCAAAAGCTTCAGCTCAAGACACAAATGAAAAGCTTGATTGCACAATACTATGAAATAGGTGCCCCGGACTAACATAGCTATACTACTATACGTTTTCCCTCGAAGTGTGGGTATGTGCCGTATGAAAGGTTGGAAAGAAAGCTCGGTGCGTGTATACATGTAATACGATTCCCAATTTCATTAGTCATTCATTCAATTCTTCACCATCTTCTTCAAGGGTGCCCTCATAACCCTTAACCTATTTCCCTCCTGTACTAAGCTTACTGCTAGACATTGCACAATGACGAGACAAACGACATAGCGGATTGGTAGTACAGAGGGTGACTCCTGAGCTTAGGACTGCCATATAAAAAAACGGTACGATCTTCTCGACTTCCACGCAGTACCATTCATCCCTTTAGCATGCTTGCTTATACTGCCGCATTCAGTTTGTGGACAGGTATGTGAAGCTTGATGACTCCTCACCTGCCCACGCAGCAGTGCAACGGCTCCTCACTTGGCCACGCAAGGGATATGCCCTGGGACCACTTAGAGTTGGTCTCGGAGCGTAGCTCCCTGATTTTACCGTGCTCGGATCATATTTGGACACAACACAGCCAAGTCCCCAAAAACCAGGCAAAAAATACTTCTTCCCCTAAAGCAGCTTAATAAATTCTCACCAAGAAAAACAAATTGAAACCATCCAACCAACCAACTACGACAAAATTGCAAAATAGTCGAATATAATATGTGTATACATCGAATGCAACGCCGTAACAGACGGCACTTGAACGTGAACCCCTTCAGCTCCAGATTACAGTTGCTCCTCCATAGTAAAAAGTGAACACTGCAAGATGTGAGAAAACCTGCTGCAAGAAAACTTCCAACTTACAAGTTATTTTCAATTGAAAGCATGTCAAATTATGACGTATCCAAGTCACATAAAACTTGAGATAAAATACCAAAAGAAAATAAAAGGGTTAAAGCCCTTCAGGGCAAGAAAGGATATAAGCTGTTTGAGCGAGTATTGAAGAAGTTTGATGCACTTCGGATGAGCACGCCATTCTTCAGCTTATAATAGATATAGTAGTTGCATAATCACGAGTATAGTAAGGATGAGCTGCAGCTGCTAGGAAAAAGAATGTGTTTAGTATCTGGAATTAACATGAGCAAGGAAAGTTGCCGAAATGTAAAATATACTTTAGAGTCTGATGGTGGGATGGTGGTTTTGGGGAAACTTCCAAAAATTCGCTTCTGCTGAAATTGGCTCCACAAATTTGAACATAATAAGAAACTATTCACAATAATGTTTTGACTATGAAAAGATATTTCACGATGCAGCAGTCTTGCGGGAATTGCATGCAATAAAACAGCCATGTCTTATCGCTTGTATATGAATAATTGCAATAAGGCATAACATAAGGCTTTCGCCGAACAATAGAAACTCCCCATGAAGCAAGCATTAATGACTTTTCAACATAATCTCTACATTTCCCACCACACAGTCTTATTCATAACAACTGCAAATAAACCCCCCCGAAACCGAAGCAAATAATGTTAATGACGTTTCTCGACTATATTCCAAATTATCCCTTTTTGTCCTTTCGCGTTCTTGGAGTAGCCTCCCCGATCAAGGGATTTGCTATCGGATTTAGGATTTATTCCCGGATTTCCGGAACAGCCATTCTGCTTCCTTCTCTCTACATGAATAACGAATTGTCTTGCACGAAAGTGAAAATGTTACACGTATATATAGAGATCGGGTGGCTGCCGTTCAATCGTTGACATGCACATAGATAGTAGGGTGCCTGGCAAAAAAAAGGACTGCTGGAAGGCTCTACATCATATCATCTGGTCGCGCTTCTTTCCGGTAGTTTTCATATGTACGAGAATGCTTTGAAATCGTCACATCATGAAAATCGATTTTCAAAGTTTGTCACCAGTATAAGTTTTTCAGCCGCAGAGTGGATGTGAGGAGCATAGGGGATTGTCGATTGATTTGTGGGGGATATACCAAAGTGGATAGGGTTTAACTTAAAAACTTTTATATATGATATACAGGAGTTTTTTGAGGTCTTACGATGGCAATCGATTTATGGAAATGATTGGTCTACATGTTAGGGGAATATAGGTTGTATTCTTTAGAGAAAAAAATTCCAACTTAGTAACAGCCCAGTAGGTATCTAGGCGAGGGATAAGCTTATTAAACATAAGAAGAACAAGTTTTTGGTAAGAGTTGAAATTCCGGTTTTGTGGACATTGGTTTTTTCATACCTCGTCATCATTAGCGGCTCGACAGTTCAAACCTGAACTTGGGCCTCCAAAAATCTTCGTTCAAAAACCGCGTTGCCCAATCTGTGACTCCCAATCAAGAGGAATTGACTGTGTCTCTCCAAAATCAGTGGCGATTACGGGGGGTGGGGGGGGGGAAATGAGGGACATTTCCCCCCCCAAGAGCTCTATAATTTATGGATTACTTTAAAAAACATAATCATAAAAATTACTATCTTGATTTTTAACATTAACAAAAAATATCTTGAAAAAATGCAGAAAGAATGAAAGAGGTAGACAAGGGGGCCTCGGTAGCCTAGGGAGTAAGGCGACTGGCTACTATCCGAGAGGTCCCGGGTTCGATTTCCGGCCAGCCCCACGGTCCTTCGCCTTTTCCACTTTCCCACCCACATAAATTTCCCTCTTTCTTCTTCCCTCTTTGCATTCCTGATTTCTTCTGTCATAGTCTTCCTTAGCCCTTCCCCGCTCCACCAAAGCGCATGTCATCGGTTGGTTGATGAGATTCAACTCGTTTCAGGAGGCATAACACTCCAGCGAGTTGTTTCTCGATGCCCCGATGTCAAAGTCGCAATAGTAATGGTTGGAAGTAGGTGGACTAAAAAAAAAAATAAAAAAAATATCGCGGGTAGGTTGTGGCAGTTCCTTTCTTCCCCGACTAGAGCTGCTGTTCGACATTGCACTCTATACGAATAAAATAGATTGTCGACAGTATAAAGGGCCTTTCCTGTGACTAGTCTTTCACATTAAAAAAAAAAGTTTTTCAAGAATACGACTGCATTGGCCAAGGTACTTGGTGAGCATCATGTTCAAATATGTGAAACAAGATGGGTGCAACGCCATGATGCGGTCATTCAATTTGCTGCGAAATTGCCGTTGATCGTCGAAGCTCTAACAAAAATAAGTGAGTGGAAGAACAAGGAAACAGCACAAAGATCAACGGTTCTCATTGCAGCTCTGTGCAATTTCCAATTCGTTGTCGGGCTGTTCTGCTTGTGTGATATTTTATCCCTCACTCATTCACTGAGCGTGATTCTTCAAAAGGAGGCAATCGATTTGGCGAAGGCATCTACAATGATAGATGCGCTGCTTGTAACTTTCCAAGATAAAAGACAGAACGCTGATGAAAACTTTCGTCTCATTTATTCGAATGCCACAAAAATGGCGGAAGAGCTTGACGTGAATGAAGAAAAACCCAGAACATGTGGCCGACAAACAAAACGCGAAAATTACAGCGTGGGAACTTGTATAGATTATTATAGGGTCTCGGTGTACATTCCTCTGTTGGATACTATCAGTGAAAATCTGAAAAATCGTTTTTCCAAAGAAGTTTTAGATGGTTTCCAACTAAGTTTGCTGCTTCCAGCGAAAGTGTGTACACTCAAAACAAATGAAATGGAAATACTTTTGGATTGTTTGATAAACAGATTTGGGGGCCTTCAGAATAATGACAAGATCGTGCAACGTTTGAGGCTAAAAGGAGAATTGAATTCCTGGCGATGTCATTGGGAACAGCAGCGAAAATTTGGAATCAATGTATTACCAACCACCGCATTAGACATATTAAAGCACTGCGATGTTGACATTTACCCGATAATTCACACTTATCTTCGCATATTCTGCACACTTCCCGTAACAAACGCGAGCTCTGAACGCTCTTTTTCTACTCTTCGCCGCTTAAAAACATGGCTCCGGACGACTATGCTACAAGAAAGATTGATTGGTTTGGCATTGTTACACACACATCATGACATTGACGTCACTGCTGAAGAGGTCATCGAAAGATTTGCGAAACTTGGGAGGCACCGATTTGTTCTATGAAATCTTTCCCAACATGTTAATGAACTATGTATGTACTGTATAAAAACACAATCAACATACTTAACATGTAAATATACAAGTGTATTTTCCAGTGCAATAAAATATGTCACTTGACTCTGTATGATATACACAATTTTTTTTGCGAGTTATTTTATTCTTAGGGATGCATTTTTTTAATAAAATTTTTAACTTTCATCTCCAGATTTTGAGTAAAGTGGGACCTAGACTATCAATAACATTGTGCAATAATATTGAGCAAAATATTGACGGTTTCTTTCTTTGCCGCAGGCAAACTTTCAATATCACCCACAGACCGTCAATTATATTGAACAAAACAAAATATTTCACTAGGTCTAGGGGTCTCATAAAATTTAATTTCCCCCCCCCCCCCAAGAATGGTTTCTGGATCCGCCCCTGCCAAAATGTCGATGGTTTTCCCGGAGGAATTACCCATAAGCTTAGGAACTACCCTGTCGGCAGTCCATCATACGTCATGTTCAATGTCTTAGAAGTAAGCTTAGTTAGACGGATTTGAAGTAAAGGACAAGTTAAGATGGATTTAAAAGCTCCCAAGCTGATTTTCTTGGACTATCAGGTCAGGAACATCTGATTTATAAAGATCTTTGGGCTTTTAACCCAGTAACGCCTCCTCGGTCATTTGAGCCGTCAAGAGGCTGATTCCGAGATGGAAATCGCTTGCGACCCTTGATCGAGTAAGGCTCGAAGTCGGACCGGTTACCCATAGAAATAAACAGCATTAAAACAAGTCAAGCAAGAATAACTCAAAACGGAGCAGACTAACAGGGCCACAATGGAAGTTATTCTGCTCCTAAACGAAGTATGCCTGGACCAGCTGGAAAAAGAAAAATACGCCGTGCACTACGACTTCCAAAGGGGTGAAATGACAACGACCTCCACGTATGCGTGACGACTCCAACACGCTGGTTCACCCTGGGCAATGCGTTCTCGAACGCAGCTGACAGTTGTCCTCCCTATCTTAGTTTTCACTCCTTGTTTTCAATCAATCAATTTGCTACCCATCCGCAATCAGCAATCCTCAGTTTCGAAAAAGTCCAAGACGCACGGAACCAAAGCGATATCCTTCGCAGAAGTAGCGAAGGATCGCAAAACCGATACCGAGTCCTGGACGAAAATGGGAAGATAACACTGGTCTGCACATTTTTTCTCCTTTCCAATTTAATAGTCATATCCCAAGTATTTTTTCGCGCTGAATCCGAATCCGTTGGCCAAATTGCCCTATCACGTCAGGATTTTGAGCAATCCTAACCTAAAAGTGCCAAAAAGCGTGTTTTTTGCACTTTTGCGCGTTAAATATCTCAAAACTATGGAATGATAGGGCAAATCGGACAACGGGATCGTTTTCAGCATGCCAAAATCTACAGAAAACCATGTCGAAAGCGTTAAATTTGAAAAAACTTTTTTTGTAATACTGAAAAGAAAAACTTCGGTGCAACGATGATATCATGTGTTAATAAAAATCGTCGATTTCGCGCCAAGAAGTTTTTCTTTTCAGTATTACAAAAAAAGTTTTTGTTGGCACCTATTTACACGTATGAGAGAACGATACTCGTGAGAGAGCTTCAGACTAGGTACTTCCATGAGAACGAAACCATTTTCTCATAGTTGACACTGTTGTTCCTGCTGAGAAATTTCAAAAATTTGAGACAATCCAGGACAGTCTTTGATGACACCTTGTGTGATTTAATGGCCAGCAGCTTGACTGTCCGAGAAAAAAACAATGTTAGAGCTATTTGGAGCTCTATTAATACAAGTCTGAGCACACACCTGGATGGCGAGTACCTCAGCCTGAAAAACAGTGGGGGTAGTGCCCAGAGCCATGGATATTTTGCTTCTTGGACCATCAACTATAGTACTTCTTCTCGTTCCTCAAGGAAGTCATCAACAGTTCTAGCTATAGTACCATTCTTTCTTATGGTGCAGGTGGTAATTATAGGAATAAGCATGAAGCATGGTTCTTCTCTTGGGTGATAGGACACACCTACGTGATGGGTGAATTGAGATATAAAATTAACTAGAGGAGATTGAAAATCTAGTTAGTAGGAACATCCAATCCATCCGAAGCAATAAAAATCGAAAACAATACCGTTACTCAGCCCTCCTAGTACCGTGTCATTGAGCACTGAATATTAGTTTTTACCTGTCAATTTACTGTCAACGACTAGATGTCACATATCCCTACCCAGGACTTGATTACTACTCATCGAAGGATGTGCTGTGCTGCTAGAGAGAATAAATTGGCTGT
This sequence comes from Thereva unica, assembly GCA_949987705.1. NCBI lineage: Eukaryota > Metazoa > Arthropoda > Insecta > Diptera > Therevidae > Thereva > Thereva unica. The sequence goes on along the minus strand of OX465285.1, from coordinate 23,912,763 downwards.
AAAATCTAAAGTATAAAAATTCAAAACAATCCCAAAGTGCCAAGCCAAGTACGTTCACCCGGGCTGTGTCTGTCTCTTTACGGTTTCCTTAACAACTCCTTAAAATTTAATTTCATCCATCTAATCAGGTACACCGGTACGCACATAAATTAAAACACACAGCTACCCCAATTGCCTCCCTGGCTGTAGTGCAATAAACCATTCTTCCGCTTATCGCTGACGGGTATTAAAATACAGCAACGTCGGATCCGCGCACAGGGGCGAAATGAGATTTTATAGTGCAATTCATTTGACAATTTGGCGACAATACATCCGTCAAACGCGCCACATATAAGACAGGGGCTTAGCGTGTCGTGTCGTAGCACAGCAGAAGGTGCGTGGAATGTAACTTGTCATTCGTTATCCGCGCGTAAGTCCCGTTATTCTAAGATCATAAAAGTTACGCATAAACTGCGGTAATCTGTACTTTTGCCGACGTGTCGTGCACGTTGATGGGAATTTACTCTTGGCGGGGCCGAATGAATCGTCGACGTCGTGTCCCTGGGACGCCACCACCTCCTTCAACAATTTCACGTAATCCCTTAAGACTTTACTTTGTTCGTTTCGTGTTCGGTGGATCCCCGGTTATAGTTGTCCTGCTTTGACCCCCTCGTTTTAGCACTCCTGTAACTTTCCCCCTAGATTAAGGATACATGAAGGCAGTACTTACTAATAAAATAGAGCAAATCCCGAATATGTGGCTCGTAATCAAATTACTCGTCGTGTTGAGATATACCAGGAATAATGAATCGGTAGCCAGCTTCAGGAACAGAATGACACCGGTCCGGTATAGCAGCCCTATCCTGTAAGGATAATAAAGACCATCTAATGAAGTAATGACCCTTTTGCCTACCGTGTATCTAATGGGGGGTGATGACTTACCTTCTCCAAATCGAGGCGTTATGCTTGTCGTGCTTCTTCATCAAGTAGAGTAGCTTCTTGATTAGTGTGACAAAGAGGAGGATGAACAGGCTGATAAATAGTCCTTCCACGATTATAAATAGGATGAATCCAGAGCTGCCGGTCTCTAGCCACCAGTATAGTGGCCATTTACCAATTATTGTGTAGATTAGTGGTGAGGAAATTGCGAAAAGGATTGGCAGCAGCCATGATATACCGATGGCGCCGCGTATTCCCGATGATAGATTCGTCATTTGTGCTTTTTTAGGAACTAGCTCCGATTGGACGACCAGCGTTATTGCAACTAACGTTGATAGACCGAGCAGCATCAGAGATGCTAGTGTTGAGCTTATTATACCATGCCAGTCCTGGAAAATATAATGGGGATTTTTTATTATTGAAAGGATGACATATAAATTGATATTTTCTTTGTAAATTTATAAAGTCAAATAAATTTTTATTTTAAATAACAGATGAACTGGAACGGATCTTATGAACGAAAGCCATAGGTTATACAGGGTCTTTCAGCAAGAGGTGTCATTTTAAATCAACAAACAGGCGCAATAAGTAATGGGGCATTTTAATATGAGAACTGTTTCCGTGCGATCAGCTTGAGGCTTCTGAGACCTGAACTTTGATCAAATTGAAATTAAAATAAACGCAAACCACCGCAAACCACAGCACTGGTGGTAGGGAAGAAACGACAATTTAACTTTGGCCTCAATCGTCGCGGTCATGACATACATAGTTCTCATGCCAAAGTGCCCCATTACCTACTAAGTGCAATATTTTTGCCAAAAGTCATTATATTTATATTTTAATCTAAAGTACCTACGAACTGTGAGGTTAATAATGGAACTTAATAACTGCCGAATGTTCGCCTCAAGAAATAAGTCGAATGGTCTTAGATCGCATGATATCGGTGTCCAATTGAGGTCTCTATTTTGACTAGAGCTGCCACGGGTTCGTGTACACGTCATACACGTGTACACGTGTTTTTATCCTACACGTGTAAAAACACGTGTATTTATTATACACGTGTACCAAAAACACGTGTAATTTTTTGATACACGTGTCAACATTTTAGAACAATTTTTAGCAGAAAATAAGAGACGGGTCAATATTTTTGAACAATTTTTAACGGAAAGTAAGAGGCAGTTTTTAGAGTAAATATATTTATTCTAAATAGCGGCCGGCTGTGGAGAGGTTTTGGAAAGACGAACCAAAAATTCGCTAGGGCGTCTTGAAACTTTTTTGGTAGCTTTTACATATCATTCTGTAATTTTGTAACAATATAACCTATTATTACCTTTCTAATTTTGGAAAAAAAGTATATATTAATTACTTATTTTTTGGAGAAAAACGTAGTTGAAATTTGTTTTTTTTTAAGCTATTGCATAGCTTTTATCGCAGGCTTTGAGCGCGGTGACCGAATCGAGAAATTCGGTAACGAAAAAACCTAACACGGTGCGTCATTGAATGGGGTTTACCCAAACCGCTAAAGCTATAGGGCTGAAATTTTGACAGTGCATCCCTATAATGGCATGGACATCCACTATAAAGCGATTTTTCGAAATTCATCCCCTAAGGGGGTGAAATGGGGTTTACCCAAACCTCAGGAGCTATAGGGCTGAAATTTTGACAGTGCGTCCCTATAATGGCGTGGACATAAACTAAAAAGCGATTTTTCGAAATTCATCCCCTAAGGGGGTGAAATGAGGTTTATCCAAACCGCTAAAGCTATAGGGCTGAAATTTTGACAGTGCATCCCTATAATGGCATGGACATCCACTATAAAGCGATTTTGCGAAATTCATCCCGTAAGGGGGTGAAATGGGGTTTACCCAAACCGCAGGAGCTATAGGGCTGAAATTTTGACAGTGCGTCCCTATAATGGCGTGGACATAAACTAAAAAGCGATTTTTCGAAATTCATCCCCTAAGGGGGTGAAATGAGGTTTATCCAAACCGCTAAAGCTATAGGGCTGAAATTTTGACAGTGCATCCCTATAATGACGTGGACATCCACTAAAAAGCGATTTTTCGAAATTCATTCCCTAAGGGGGTGAAATCGGGTTTACCCAAACACCTGGAGCTATAGGTCTGAAATTTTGACAGTGCATCTCTTTAATGACTTAGACATCCACTAAGAAGCGATTTTTCGAAATTCATTCCCTAAGGGGGTAAAATGGGGTTAACCCACACCGCTGAAGCTGTATAGCCTGACGTAAATATTTTCCATTAACTTCAGCTCTTGCTCTAACTATACATAAGTCGCAAGGTGGAACTTTTGACGAAATAGTATATGAGTATAGTAAAGCACATTCTCAGGAACCTGTTTATGTTGCGCTCTCTCGGGTGACTAATATTGAAAAATTGTATATCACGACAAAAAACGATAATTCTACATTCAAGTTTTATCATAATCGAAGGCAAGCTGCATCGACCGCATCTTTGTTGCAAGAATTCAAAAGACTGTCTTTAAATAGTGTTCAGACGATAGCTCAAAGTGTCTTAGATTTCATTAGTAATAGAAATGGCATTTCAATAATGACTTTCAATTGCCAAAGTTTAAATAGTCCCAAATATGAAGTCACGCTCAAAAAGTGTAACTTGAATTAATATCAAAGAAAAAACTTGAATTGATATCGGTGAATTCATAGTGTTGAAATATTAAAAATTTGGCATTTGTTTGGCTGGGTGCGGGGAAGGTTGGCGGAAGGGTGGGGGGTTGGAATTGCAGGGGCGTATTTAGCGAGTCCTCCGAGCATAATTCTGTTAGATTTAGCTGGCAGTCGCCTCTCAAAAAAATTCTATGAAGGATTGAAATATTGTATTTGCGAATTTTTTATAAAATTTTGAAAATATGAATGAAAAATTTAAAATAAATAAACATTTTTTTATATATTTTGTACAGAAATTCAGTATGGGGGGGTTTTAAGGGTTCCAAATTACGGATTTGTGGTCGAAATTTTAAAATTCAAAATGGCGGACGAGTTTTGGCAAATATGTTCCGATTGTACTGAAATTCAGTATGGGGGGGGGTTTTAAGGGTTCCAAATGACGGATTTTTGGTCAAAATCCCCCCGATACTGAATTTCAGTACAATCGGAACACATTTGCCAAAACTCGTCCGCCATATTGGATTTTAAAATTTTGACCACAAATCCGTCATTTGGAACCCTTCAAACCCCCCGATTCTGAATTTCAGTACAATCGGAACACATTTGCCAAAACTCGTCCGCCATTTTGAATTTTAAAATTTCGACCACAAATCCGTAATTTGGAACCCTTAAAACACACCGTCAGACGGAAAATTGCACCAAACTGTGACCCCTGTGCTGAAAGTCGAGTCGCGTTTAGTGACAAGTCGTCGAGGTTTCAGCCGAATTACAACTTTTAAGCACAGGGGTCTAAAATAGAAATGCTAAGTTGAGTTTAAGCCCCTGTACCGAAAGTCGTGATTCGACTGCAACTTTACTTTCTTCAACTCAAACGACTTGTCGTGTCGTGACGACTCGACTTTCAACACTTTGGGGCCTCGGTAGTCTAGGGGTAAGGCGCCTGACTACTATCCCCAGAGGTCCCGGGATCGATTCCCGGCGGTGCCACGGTCCTAGCCTTTCCCAATTTCCCGCCTACATAACTTTCCTTCTTTCTTCTTCCCTCTTTGCATTCCTGATTCCTCCTGTCATAGCCTTCACTAGTTCTCTTCCCCACTCCACCAAGCGCATGTCATCGGTTGGTTGATGAGATTCAACTCCAACAGGAGGCATAACACTCCAGCGAGTTGTTCTCGATGCCCCGATGTCAGAGTCGCGAAATGGTTGGGAGTAGGTGAAATAAAAAAATACCGCAGCTAGGTTGTGACAGTTCTTTCCTTCACTTCCTCTCTCTATCTTCCGGCTAGAGCTGCTGTTCGACATTTCAAAAAAATAAATACATGGTCGACAGTACAAAGGGGCCTTCCCTAAGTCTCTAGAGTGTCACATAAAAAAAAAAAAAAAACACAGGGGTCTGTTACTCGTAGTGGTTGGAGAGGTTGTTCAACAATTTTTCTTGTATTTTCGAAGATCCAGTTGCGGCAGTTTTCTTGGGTTAATTACCTGGGTAGGTGGCTCTCTGTTGTCCATATTGAAATACATGCCATTGAGACCTGCGCTGGGCCGGGTTCTAGACCTTTATGAATTGTTTGAAATGCGCAAACATTAGATTATTTACGGACAGTTATTTTTGGGGCGGAGAAGAAAATAGTTGCAGGGGGATTTGACGTACTCCAAAGCCTGATCAAAAAAAGTAGGGTCTCGCTCTGCTGGGGTATCGAAGGCAATGACAGAGGGAGAGGCTCGCGAGGGAGGGGTCTGAGACGTTGGACCCTTCGTTTAAAAAAACACACCACGACAGCCTTATTTGGCTTGATTGATAGGCCTTCCATGGTACACCATGTTTTAATTAATCGGAGTACTGTTCACATGACCTCTGTAATGGTCAAGTCAGACTTCCCAGAGGCAATGATGGGAAAATATTCTGCATAGCCGAAGGAGCGCGCATAAAGCAGTTTCTTTAGCGAAAACGGCCTTCTTGATTTTGCTAACCAGGGTTTGTAAAGCAACCTCTGTTGATTTACCCTTTGACTAAGCACCCAGTTTGCTAAGCAAAGGAAGGAAGACCTCTACTTTACACCTAATATGAAAGTCTAGCAGCCTTTGCATTAGTTTCAAATCAAAAGAGGTTAAGCTGGGAAATCTATACGATTTAGGCAACTCCAGGCGCCTGATGCCCTGCTTGGGGGTAAAAACCCTTCACGACTTTCCTCCAGATGTATCCCCAATTGAAGCTGGTCCTAAAGAGATAGATCAGGTTATTGACAATCAGATCGAGGCACTTCTGAAGGGGTGCCGGAAAATTCCATCTCCTTCCGGGGAATTTATAGGATTGAAAAGAGGCCATTGTCCATTTAGCACCCAAGAAGGTCGAAAATGATCTCAGAAAGGCTCAAGAAATAACGGTCTGGGATGGTCCTATGACTGTCCCAGCATGCAAGGCATCAGCGGTCTAAAGGATTGAACCTGGAAAGTGCTCGTTGAGCAGGCACCTTAAAGTTTCTTTATTCTTAGATGTATAGAAGCCATCCACCTTTTTGAAAGGGCCCACTACTCCGTTAAAGGAATCATTGGAGACGCCCTTTTGGAGTCTAGTGATCTCTGATAGAGTGTGGCCTCTCCCAATGCTTCCTCTAGACAATCCTTTTGGAGCGTCTAAACTTCTTGTTGTAACTCTTGCTGTTAGAGTTAAGGCGGACCTTAGTGTTGTGTGGAATATCTGACTGGCCATGTGCGACTGCGGTACACATTCTAGAATCGTCTCAGGAGCAGAATGCCGTAATGGGACATTTTTTACGTCTACTACCAGCCTGTTATGTGATTCAAGTAACGAGTCAATGTCTAGTATTAAGCATAGTTTGGAGGATAGAAAAGATTAGGAAAGATTAGAAGGCGTCTGAGAGTGTAATGGTGAGCCTATCCCCTAACCTAAAATTTACGTGTAGGAAGCACTTTAAAAAAAATAAAAAATTTGAAAATCCTAAATTTATTTTGGGGAAACATGGAAAAGCTATGATAAAGGAATAAGGTTGAAAAAAAAAATCTGGCGAAAGGGAGTGAGGATTCCGATTTCGAAAACGACACACGAAAGTGATCGAACAACAGGCTGTATGAATCCCATGAAATACCAACTGAGGGAAGTTCAGGCATAGGAAATTATTGAGATACCGGGAAGAAAGAAGAACCGGACGATTAGGGGAAGCCCTTGTGGGCCACAAAGCTAAGTATTTGTTCAAAGTTTTTGATAGATTAAGGGGGGAAACCAGTTTAGACGATTGAAAAAATCGATTTTTTTTTATTTCATAAATTGTTAGTAAAACTATTCAAGAATATGTTGCCAAAGTTTCAAATCAAAATTCCGCTTTGTTCGGATGTTATGAGCTCTAAAGTGACCACCCTCCTTGGCAGACGGTACTATAAACTGAGAAATTACTTTTCCAAATGGGTTTTTCTCGAAATGACTTTTTTTCAACTGGTGGGAATCCTAGCGTGAAAAGTTATTGCTCAATCGTTTTGAAAATTTTAGTGAACATTCTTTATTCAATTACAATCTATATGAACTAAACTCTGGGATGATATTATTATCTTAAATTTGTTTTTAGATGGAAAAAAGGTGAAAAAACACGGTATAAAAACATAACATTTTGTTCCAACACTTCAAAAACATGAAATTTTAAATTTTTTTGTTAAAAGTTTAGTTCATATTCCTAGGAAACATGTTGCTAATGTGAAAAAAAAAATTGGGGTGATTTCAGATAAAAATTGCGACTTCCACACTTCCCACCAGTAGTGAACTCGGATGGCGACGGTCCATGAAGAGCAGCTTCTAACTCCACTATTTACAGTGCAAATGACTTGAAAAAATTACAGCGTGTACTTCAATACATTAGTAAAATATCCTTCAAGTTTAAACAAATTTTGATTATTCCTTCCCTGTTAAAAAAATTCACGAAATACACTAAAAAATCGGCCTCCTAAACTGGTTTCCCCCCTTAAGCGTCCACTCTACCTAAATAACTTGACTGAGGGTCGTTTGGGACTCTGATAGAAAGCACGGCCTGGGATCAAATTTGGTTTCGCGAGTCGATATCGATTTCTGTCGAGAAATAAAAATTGGCCTATTGTACCTACTACACCCAGATCACTCATATTTGTGGGCCAAACCGCTCGGACGAGTTCTGCAGCCTTCCTAGTAATTTGTCGCTTACACTTGATTGTTCAACTTTCTCCGGTTCCCGACCGCAGTCATGTTTTCAGTCTGTTCGGAAAGAGTTCACGAAAGCCCTCCTTGCCTTGGCCCTTCAGTGAGTTCAATACCTTAGTGCAGAGCCGCGGCTATCTGGGTCTACTGATTGTAGGAAAGTTATTGAGATTCCACTCCTTTTTTTATTTTTCTTCTGGCGTCTCCGCTTCCCTGGATGATGGGAATGTTCCCCTAGATTATATGGAAGCTGGAGCTGCCCATTTTCTGGTGGGTCCAGACAATTTTAGCACATCGGCGGCTGTCTAGGTCTGCTTCTTGGTTACATGGGTTCCACCCCGCCGCCCTGCCTCGGTGTGCTCCTTGTGCTCCCCATTTTCACTCCGGCCCCCCTTGCCTTGGCCCTGTCCGGTTTCATTGGTCCACAAAAGTGCCATGAGTATGGTAAGAAAGGAAGGTCCATCTTGGCAGAGTTTCCATAGTAGAATAAGGCCTTATACAAGTAGATTGCCCCGGTGCCCAGAGGATATCGTTAAACGGCAGTGCAAAACCCACTCACTGCCATGCAGTCCTTGACGACTTTACATCGTTTATCCAGAAACTAGCCCATTCTGAAAAAAAGTGGATCTAACAACATCCATGAGCATTTATGATTTTTCTCTCTATAAATTGCTTGACTGGTCGGTGGCCTACTAAAATAACTAAATATTTAAAGTCCTACTCGTTACCTAACTTTTGTTTTACTTGTGTGCAAATTCTCTATTTTGGAAAGCTGTATACATCCATTAGTATAATAGCACGTGTGGCTCGACCCATGACCCGGAGAATTTCATGCTCTCTAAACGTTAACCGGGTTCAATCTGATCAGTACCTTGACGACTTTACATCTTGGCTTGGTAGATCCGATCATATTACCCCATCTCTTTCAGAACAGCTTCCAGTGGCCACCATGAGGAGATTAAGATTGCACTTCCACCAGTCCGAGATAGTTATGGCACGTGCGTATTTAAATACACTATATGTTTCTCCCCCTATCTCGCTGGTGACTTACCGCCTTTTAATTGTCATCTAGTTAGTCCAACGTCCAACCCTTCTACCTGGATGATCGGATCCGTAAATTTCATCCTATCGGATAAGGTGCCCTAGCTATAGCCCCGACTCTAGGTCTACCGTCGATTGTTACTCCAGGGCTGTCCAGCGAGAAGGTGACGGTACAATTTGACCCCTTCCTCGAAATAATAATAACACAAAATAAAAATGAGTCTCATCATCATCTTGAATTTTCACTTCACTTCACATACATATGGATGTCAAATTTTACGAAATGACAGTTTTACGTTGACAGTTTAAAAATGGCGCGAAATTTAAAATGACAAAACTTCTTGGTGAACTTTAAACATTTGTTAGTTCAACCCAAGATGGTATTTATGTTTAAAATTAAATTTAGACTCTTACAAGTAGACTTTCGACTCCACCTTTATCCTCCAATAAATATAGAGACGCAAAAAGGAATTTAACAAAAAAAAAAATATCACAATTTTCGTCACCTATTGAAATCAATCATTTCCAATGAAATTCGAACACGAAAAATAAATATCAATTCTGAATCCGCTAATTTTATGCCAATATAAATTTGCCCAAACAATTCATTCTTCTTCTTGAGCAATTTCTCCCAATAACTTTTGTCCTTCAATTTCTGTAACAAAACCGCTTGTAATATAAGTACCCTTATTTCTTAGGGGCGGAAAATGTATCCGCGCTATATTCCGCTCAATTCATTTCCATAACCTTGCCAGAAAGCAATATGCGGTTTCTTCTGAAATATTCTTTTCAATTCATGTTTCATATAACCTTGGAGGAAAGTTGTTTATATATAGTATGTATGTACATACATATATATGTATAAATTCGTTATTTTTTTCGTTCGGTGTAATATAATACACAATCTAACGTCTCAATATTTCCTTGAATAGCATTTAGCTTTCATCCATTTTGACGTGCAAAGAAAAGCATTAGGCTACGAAGAAGACGAGGAAAAAATAAGTTTTCCCTCATAATTTAATAATATTCGCCTTACGCTCTCTCTCTTCCTTCTTGGTGTGTACATGTGCAGCAACCCTCGTACACACATCCCTTTTTTAGACACACATCCTTTTTTTCACATGCCTCTGAATAATATCAAATCCTCTCGCCCCAATCTTTAAATCCTTTTATTCAACTGCGCTGCAGAGGGAAAAACTCATGTGAAAAAACGAACACGGGGAAAAAATGTAAAAGAAAAATCTGCTCCTAAGAAGGTTAAAATTTGCGAAAAGTTGAAAGATTAAGGGCACCTTCCCTTACGGTAAGAACTCACTCCCAGGTAAACATATTTGTACCTTATATGGACTGACATGTTTTTGTTACCCTTCAAGGATGTGTGCTTCCATCATATGCAGCAGAACAACAACGTCCTCGGAGCGTTGCTGCCGGGGGTGGCTGGGGGCGGCGACGGTGCACGGTACAAGAAAAAAAGGGAAAAATTAATTCCAGACATCTGGCCATTTCCCAGTACTTGGCAACAATTTTTGCAGTTTTCATCTTTTTCCACTTTCAGGGGGTAATTAACTTTTTTCATCCTGGAAATGATGCTCTCGTCCTGGAAATTTTATATTTTTTCCTGCTCTGCTGCTGCTTCTATATTTTTTTTTTTTGAACGAATTTAGCTTGCAAAATTGCAACTCCAAGAACCGAGCAGCAAAATGTCACTGCGTTAAGCTAAAATGAAGATGATTAAGTAAATAGAAGTAATTAAAGGGCCAAATTCAATTAGGTAACTCTGTCCGCCCTTGTGCCATGGTTTTGGCCATTAACCATTCCCAATTGCTGCAAGAAATTTAACTAGTTTCGAAATGTAAAAGTGGACATAATTTCTAATTTTAAAGTGGAGAGTTTTGCTGGGTAGAAGCTTTTATTTTGTTGAATAGCTTTTGTATAGCGAAATGATGGATGTAGCAACTGCAGGGCATTAATAAAAACATAAGTTAATTTGTTTTACAGCCACGAATTCCTTCTGTACGAACAATACTCAGAATTTTTAAATAAAAAATTATTCATTTTTTCTTCATATTTAAATCCACTGGATACGAAAATGTACTTGCTATGGTCTTCCTTAAATGTGCCTCACCTTTATCTAACCTTACTCGTAATTCTTAGGAGTTTATCCCATTCTGAAAAAAAAGTGGATCTAACACAACATCCATGAGCATTTATGATTTTTCTCCCTATAAATTGCTTGACTGATCGGTGTCCTCCTAAAATAACTAAATATTTAAAGTCCTACTCGTTACCTAACTTTCGTTTTACTTGTGTGCAAATTCTCTTTTTTGGAAGGCTGTATCCATCCATCTATATATTAATACGCAAGCACTTTTTTTGTACAGCACTTTATTCGACTTCTACTAAACCGATTTTGCTCAAACTGGTTTTATATGGAAGTCTTAGTCGTAAAGGTGTGCACAAAACAAGAATTAGTCATTTATCTCATTTCTGTCGCTCGGAAATGAGTATTCTTCTTCTTCTTTAAACTCCTTTAATCCCTCATGGGACATAGGGCGGAAACAGTTGCCCTCCAGCGGACTCTGTTTTGCGCGACAGCTCTTAGCTCCGACCAGGATCTCCCAGTTGTTGCGGCTTCTTCTAATTAGTATAATAGCACGTGTGGCTCGACCCATGACCCGGAGAGTTTCATGCTTTCTAAACGTTAACCGGGTTTAATCTGATCAGTACCAGCACCGGAAAAATAAGGAATGACAGGAAAAAGACAACAATTTAGCAAATGTGGCTATCGCTCAATAACAATTACTTCACTTCTACAATTAGTGCCTTCACTTAGTACATACAGACTGTCCTGGTGAGAAAACAGCAATGAAACCTAAGTTTCGACAGTTGCCCGTATGTTTTGCGAATGATGGTACTACGATGATCGCAGCAGGTCATTTTGGCATTCAAGAAAACTCCTAGATTTCTTACCTTCTCAACAATGGCTAAAAGAACCCCATTTAAAGCGATAGCGGAGAGATCAGGACGAAGAGTGGCTGAATGAGAGAAAAAGATGCAATGAGACTTCGAAGGAAGTAAGTTTCAGGTCGACCAGCAAGCTCCTCCACACATTTTTGAATTTGATCATTGGACGCTGAGATATAAAGTTGCACATAATCAGTGTACATATGAATCTTAGAATATGTTACTACCGAAGGAAGATCGTGAATAAAGGTGCTGAATAAGAGAGGACCCAGAATGGAACCATGGGGTACGCCAGCACGGAGTGGAGCTATCGAGAAACTACAACCACCATGTATAATTTTCTGAGAGCAGAAGTAGAAAAATGGACACGAGAGGAAAGTTTCTGCAAAAGCAGAGAGTGATTAACGCTATCAAAGGCTTTAGAGAAGTCAAGCAGCAATAGGCAGCAAACGTGGTGAGCGTCGAAAAATTTTGGATATCAGTTGTAACTTTGAGGAGCGCGGTTTCGACTCGACTCGACTGCCAGACATTTATTAGTCGAAGGCGCTTACAATACTCAAGGATCTGAGTTGCTAGACGTCCCGCCAAAAGAGTTGATGCCGAGAAAGTCGCTTTTCCATGCGCAGTAGAATCCCCGCATGCCGTTCCCGTCCCTTAGCCTAGTCGCAACAAATTTCGAAGGGGAAATTTGAAAATACACAAGCGCATTTCTTATCAACATGTGCGCAATTTTTATTTGTGTGCAGCTTTAATTTCCCCAGCTGCGCGCTCCGGCATCAACTCTTTTGGCGCGACCTCTATCAGCTTTTCAAGAACCTTAGAATCTTTGAACAAGTCGGTCACGGTGAATACTGGAGAAATCACGATAAATGAGAGTAACCGGGCTAGGAGGGTCAACACTAAAGCGATGACCAACCAATAATTTGAATTTGGGGATTATTTTCTGATGGCACTTTGCCGGGTATAGTTTTCACTTTATCATACATTATATTATAAAAAATAAATAATAACAATAGTGAATATACACAATTAACTGCAAAACGTAATAATTAATTGGAATAAAAATTAGATCGATATGACTGATACTTAGTACTAAGTACTTAGCAATAGTTAATCAACCCTGAACGAATGCTTGGAGCAGTTAAAAACACGTCTTTCCCGACCAACGATCAATGCATGTTCATAATTATGTTGGCCATAATCATGCAAGCTCAGTCAATATCCACCTCGTTTTTACTTGTCAAATGTCATCGAAATGACAGTTGTCAGTTGACAGTTCAAAAATGGCGCGAGATTTAAAATGACACCCCATACTGAAAGACCCTTTATAATCCGGTTATGTATCAAAATCAAACGTTAAAGCACCAATATGTCCCAGACTGATTTAAATACTAAACATGAATGAAATTACACGCGCCTTTTACCATAACCCTACCAACCATAACCTTCACGCTCCTTTCCCGGACCTTGTACAACGCAAATGCCATTTCACCCACCATTAATTTACGCAGTACCGCCTTCAAAAACCCCAAAGTACACAAGTGCCTCTGGCTTGTCTCATAAATGCCCTTGTATATGAATTTTTTTCGCTTAAATAATATCACGATCGAAATCTATAAAAACAATATAAATCACCATTTCCGAAACCAAACCATCAGGCATCCACCATGAAAAGTAAAATTCATGAGGCGCCCCCCGCCCCGCCGCGCTAAGAAATTCATTTCACGTCACTTAGTAATCTCCCGAAAATTTGCATATCTTTGATAACATGCCCGCGCTGCTAACCCCGCCCTACCCCGCACCCACCCGGCCGGGCTCAATCCTTTATTTTCAATCTAATAAATATTTAAGATCCCCCCATTAGGCGATATACGACGCATAAAAATTCCCTAAGCTTAAATCCTCGATTCGTGCCCTTTTGTGTGCTAATTAATAATTTAAGCTTCCTTCAAGGAGCGGCAGCGGGAGGAGGTGGCGGCCTCGGCACGGGATCCTTTTGTCCCTTCGTTATAAATTTTAAAACTCGTTACGATGTGTTGGCACGACTTGTGCCTTTGATGAAATTTCCATAAATGCAATTTGTCTACGAAAAATTAAAGTGTAAAAGGAAGAAATCTCCAAGGAGCGTCAAGTCATCCTTCCTACGCAAATCCATTTGTCAACCCTACAAAACCCTATCGTGTACCGGTTCGTATCGCCCGCCCGCGCCCTTATAAAATGATAATCCTCAATGAGGGGATGACGGTGAGGAGAGAGTCGCGTGAGGGGGGAGGGTGGAGGCTTTATTGTATTAAACATTTAAGGAGGCATAAAACGTGTGTATACACACATGTAGTCGGTGCCGGGGTGAAAATAATCTTGGATATGATGGCACAATTCTAGGGTAGTTTGCATTCTTTAAAGAGTCCTTCACCCCGGCTAAACGCTCCGGAGTTAAAGACTTGAGAATATCCTTCAACTGCATGATATCCTTGGGTTTAATATCGTTAAATGCCGTTGAGTAGCAATCAGAAATTTTGTCACGAAGCGTTGGGTACACATTAAGATGCTTCAAAAGTTCTGCAAATTTCCTTCTTTCAGGACATTTCTAGGAACAGAAGAAAACTTTCAACTGATGCCGAAGGGGTTGAGAAGTGGAAATGCTGAGGTGACATGAATTTTGGCTTTTACTATTGGAAATTACCAACAGCCGAAAAAATAACACGATAACTATTTACTTTACAGCTGTCTGTGCCTATTGATGAGTCCAAACTACCCGAAAAAACCATAGGGTCTGAAATGGCACCTCCCTATGGTTCTCGTGTCACCGAGGACTGGAGTAATGCCGTCACCTTCGACATAGGGATATCTGACGGCGGAGCTGCGCTCGCATCGATTCTGGGGCAGCCTGGCCTTGTTCCAGATCCGGCGTCCGCATCTGAAGCAAGCGCCAGGCAGTCTTGCGGGGCGGAGAAAGAACACTCTGGCCGAACCTAGAGTCGGAACACGGGGCAAATCAGCACCCCCAGCAAATCAGCACGGGGGAAAGGTGGTAGGACAAAGGATTCTAGACAAGCCAAGAAGACCGGGCTTGTCAAACGCTCCACTTGAGAAAAAATGAGCGTCATAAGGGCACTCCAAGTAAACTTGGACCGTGCGAAAGGAGCATCCTCCACCCTGTGCAGGACTTTTGCGGAGAGGCATCTTATCCTTGCTTTTATTCAGGAGTGTTGGGTAGCTAATGGCAAAGTCGAAGGACTAACCACCGGCTCAAGTAAACTAGTATATGATCGGAGATGCGGGTCGCCTCGCGCTGCCCTTTTAATTGACAATAGTGTCACTCATCTCTCCATTACCAACTATTACCATCTTCTGGCGATCTCGGTTGCGGTTCCCACCGCCAATGGATTCCAAGAAATCGTCCTTGCGTCTTCCTACTAACCGGGATGCAGCAATAGTGCCACTCAAAGAGATTCAAGAACTGATTGAGTTTTGTCGCATGACGAACCGGCAATTCGTCATCGGCTATGATGCAAAGTCGTCATCGGCTGTGATTCCACTCCATCTGGGGGAGTACCGATGTAAGCGAAAGGGGTGAGTGTCTTCATAAATAACATAGATATCGCAAACAGGGGATGCACACCCACTTTTGTCACTGCTAGTAGAAACGAAGTGCTGGACCTCACCATCACTAGCAGACTTCTCCCTGATAGGATTGAAAACTGGCGTTTTCTGGGCGAGGCCTCACTGTCGGATCATCTGCAAATTATATTCGACATTGTGGGCCTCCCACATATCCACGCCTTTTCTTTGGCCCCCAAGAAAACCAACTGGTCTGAGTCTCAGGGGCGTGTGGCCTCGAAATAAGACCTGCTTGCAGCTTTTATCAGCTCGAGTAAAAATAAAATATGGCCTTAAAACGGGCGAACACCAAACGTGATTGAAACATAGTCCCCGACCATGTGAAGGGTATCAGAAGGCCGGATGCAGAACAGCATGGCCGTACACCACAAACCCACACATACCAACATCTATACAGGGATATTTTCTTACACCAAAATGCAATCGGGCTCACCTATGATGAAACAGACGCATACACGAACGGACAATCGTAATATCCCCATTCTCTGTATATTCAAAGTCGACACCCTTTCCTTTGCACATCGATAATCTTCTTCTTCTTTAAAGGCTCTACAACCGGGATCCGGTCCTGGCCTCGCGCAACTGTTCTCTCCACCGGTCCCGATTCTGAGCCGATGTCATCCAGTTTGGCATCCCTAAACTCTGAGCGTCCTGGTCCACGCCATCCTTCCAGCGAAGGTTGGGCCTCCCTCGCTGTCGCACCCCATAGGTCTTACCGCAGAGATAATCCTGTAGGTTAAATCGAAAGTGTCATTCATTGTACATTACGAAAATGCTCATTCTTGGCCATTGTTCTTAACCATTCAAATCTTTTGGTCGAATTTGGCCATCGTGATACCGTAGGTGTGCTCCCATTAAAAATGGGTAGAAATTCTATGGCTATCATATCCCTCTTAAAAATTCAGGTGGCCGTGATTCGCCCGCCATCAGCCCATTTTTTATTTTTATTCGGGAGCTCAGTGTGTGAACTGGAGAATTCGGCCACGCATCTTACTGGAGTGCTGATCTCTTCCTACCCTGGCAGCAACACTGTCTCTTCCTTTCAGTTGTCGCATAAACTGCCCTGGACACGTTAGCTGCAAGGCTTGGACATTGTTCAATAGGGCAAAACATGCTGGGTATTGGGATAAATATAGGTTCACCCTAACAGCCAGGAGAGGAGCCTTCAGGCTCCACCAGAGGCGTCTAGATTCCAAAAACTACTTTCTAAAGACTCCTTCAACGGAGAGGGCCTTCTCAAAAAGGAGGATGGCTCCAACGCCTCTAACCATGAAGAAACCTTGAGGTATCTGCTCAGAGAGCACTTTCCAGGGCCAATCCTCCAGACCGCTTATCTATTGGATGCTGAGTGTAGTCATAGGACCATTCCAGACCGTTACCCCTTTCTGAGAACATCTTCGACGGGGAAAAGGTTACATGGGCAGTGGCCTCTTTTCAACTCTATAAGTCCCCGGGAGGAGTTGGAATTTTTCCGGCACTCTTCAGAAGTGCCTTGTTCTGATTTTTGACAACCTGGTCTGTCTCTTTAGAACCACCTTTCAACTGAGGATACATCTGGAGGAAAGTTGTGGTGGCCAACAAACCCCTGGAGCTGCTAAATCATACAGACCTATCAGCTTAACCTTTTTTTCTGCTAGACCTTCACATTAGGTGCAAGCTGGAGCTTTCCCTTTCTCTACATAGTTCCCAGTTTGCTTACTCGAAAGATAAATCAACAGAGGTTGCTTTACACCACTGGGTCAGCAAAATCGAAAAAAGTCTTCTTCGCTAAGGTAAATGCTTTATGTGCGTTTCTTGATATCGAATGTGCTTTCGATAGCACTGGCTATGATTCTATTTCAAGAGCACACATTTCTTCTATCCTAGGTGTCCCCTGTGCTAAGACTATTAAGACTGCCCACAAGGTGGAGTCTTATCTCCCTTACTCTGGTCACTAGTTGTGGGTGAACTTTTGGCCAAACTATCTGAATCTCTTTTCGATATCATCGGCTATGCAAATGATCTTGCCATCTTTTTCTCTGGGAAATTTGACTTGACCTTTACAGAGGTCATGAGGACAGCACTCCAAGAAGTTCAAAGATGGTCTACCACGGAAGGTCTGTCAATCGACCCAAATAAGGCTGTCCTTGTTCCTTTCTCCAAACGCTACAAAGTGAACCGAGGTCCTATCTGCATCCAGGGTACCACAGTGGAGTACTCAGACTCAGTGAAAAATTTGGGAGTAAAGTAAGACAAGAGACTGATCTGAAACGCTCAACTGGATTAGGCCATCAGTAAAGCCACAAGAGCCATATGGGCCTGCAAAAGGCTTCTAGGTAAGACATGAGGTCTTAAACCACAAAAGATGTACTGGATGTACAATACGATCGTTGATCCTGTGGTCACTCATGCCGCTATAGTTTGGTGGCCCAAGTTTACACAGGTTACGACAATCCTCAAGTCCAGCAAATTGCAACGGCTTGCTTGCCTCTCCATTACCGGAGCTATGCGGACCTGTCCCACAGCTGCGATGGAGGCAGTCATTGGATTGACCCCGTTGCATATCTTCATATGAAAATCCGCCGCCATAAGTGTCTTGAGACTTCAGATCTCATCCAACTGGCCCTGTACAGTCAAAGAACCCAAGGATGTTCTTAACAATATCCCAACATACCCATTTGTCGGGTATCCGACCATATGGTTAGTAAAATGCGGTTTCAAAGGAATTTCAGAGCGATTATCCCAGATCGTTCGGAGTGGAAGGAGCTAATTCTTCCTGCGGATCCAACACATCTCCACTGGTTTACCGAAGGGTCAGAGATTGAACATGGTGCAGGGACTGGTGTGCCAGGACCCAACTCCAAGGCCTCGATTACCATGGGTAAGTGGCTTTCTATTTTCCAAACTGAAATACATGCCATTGCGACTTGCGCTCGGCTGAACCTTGAGAAAGGTTTAAAGGCGGCAACATTAAAACCTTTTCTGACAGTTAATGTGACACCAAGGCCTTCTCAACGTGGAAGTTTTCTTTCAAAATCTTTCTGGTTTTTGACGTACTTCAGAGCCTGATCAGAAGAAATTCCTGGACATTGGGGTAACGAGGGAAATGAGGCTGCAGACAGCCTTGCGAGGAAAGGGTCTGAGATTCGGGCCCAGAATCCCACCTCCATGTCCCTGATAGTGTAGTGTATTAAGGGGCTAAACCTAGGCTATTTGAGAATCAGTCCCAGGTCTTAGACAGGCTAAAGATCTTATAAGACCCTTTACCTTAAGGGGCACTATCACTTTAAACATAGCGAACCTAAGGCTGTTAGTGGGTTATCGAACTGGCCATGTAGGACTGCGGTATTACGACCACCACCTAGGAATGTCTCACGAGGCAGAATTCCGACTCTGCATGGACGGCGACGAGACTTCCACACATATTCTTTTTGAATGTCCGGTTCTGATTTGGATTAGAAGAAGGACGTTTATCAGAGAGTTTATGAGCCTTCTGAAGTCCACTCTTCATTTATTAAAGAATTTCTTGCCTTCGTTTGGAAAACTGATAGTCTCTTTCGCTATTGGGGTACGTACACAATAGGCCTAACTTGGCCGCAGTGTTCATTATGTTCCCCATTACTCCTTAAAAAAAACGGAATTTGGTTTCCAGGCTAAACCGACCCACTACCTACTTATACACTCTAAAATCTAGGCGAAATTTTGTCAGTTGCCTGGATGATTTCTGAGCGTTTATATGTTACTTAAGAAAAGCAACAGAAAACTAGGTAGACGTCATACCTAGACCCACCCATGCAAGTACCGAGGAACTCCTTGAACGTTAACGGAACTCCAAAAACGAGAGACAACGTTCGAATGTTCACCTTCCCCACGTAAGACTGTTTACCAAAAAAAAATTCCTTTTTATCGACACTCTCCGAATGCGAAAAATCAACATTACAGAAACAATAAGAGTTTGTCAATTTTAAGAACTGCTCTTAGCAAAGAGCAAACACTTCCAAGAAGCCTCCGGCAGCTTATTTGCTCGACAATAACGTACCTGGGAACGTTTTCAATATCTTTGAAGTCAGTCTCACCTGCCAGCTCCGCTCACCAATGATATCCTCGCTGGGTTTTATTCAAGATTGCATATTATCGAATCAATTTTGCCAAGGACGAAACCATTATTCAGGGCAATTATATCGATAAGGAAACCACCAGAGCGCGCCACCTTGAACCACACCGATCCATTGTAAGTTTGGATATTGTTAAAGCGACCATTTTCGAGCCTTAATTTGTTTAATTAAAATTCATTCTCCTCTCTCCCGTAATTCTGCGAGATTAATTACAAACCGATGCAAAGACATCCGCTAATTGCTCCGCAAGGATGGAAAAAGGAGCACAGTTTTAAAAATAAGAAGAAAAAAATTAAAGAAATATTTTCCGACTCAAGGAAACTTCGCCTGCAGCTACACAAATACTAAAAACTTGAGGAATGATAATGGCCCCGAGGTGGGAGAATTATTTTCGAAATGATTTTTTCCTTTTTTTGGCCAGGACTTTTTTTTAAGTGTAATTTTTAACTGACTTCCTGACTGCCAGGTGAAGTTTTGTTTTCCTGGGAAAAAACGTTTAAAATATTTCAAACGTGAATCAAGTTTATAAAAGTTTTCACGGTTTTTTTTTGTGCGGGGGAGTGAGCGGGGGCACAAAACTTTACAGATTTTCGTTGGGTATTAATTTTTATACAAAGGTAACTAAAAATTTTCAACTATTACGGATTTTTTTTTCTTTTTGAGAAAACTCTTAATTAATTTTGTTATGAGAAGGACAATATGCCGGAAAATTGTGGTTCTTGGGGCAGGTTGTGGTGTGAAATTTGAAAACTTTTTATGTGTAGACCAGTGTGAAGGTGTGTTTCTTAACGAGGAAGGACACCTCGACCTCTATATTGCTAGAAGTGCTGAATTTGTCCTGTAGCAGATGTTGACTAAGGATAAAAGCTTAGTAAAATTTTTAAACTGTTTCATAACAGAATAGAATGAACAACAAAACTAGTTGGGATGTGGGTTTGACCCCTTCGGTCCACACGATTAACTTCCCAGTATGATGAACGAAGATGGAATAAACCGACTTCTGACAAAATAGTTATACGTTTAGCACTAGTGGAAAATTGGCTAGTATCAGAACTGATGGCAAAGCAATCCCGAGAGAAGCTAGTTCAAATAACTAATAGTATAAAATCCACAAGATTTTTCTAGAGAATTTGTTTTTCCTGAACGTTAGCAAACAAACATGTCCTCCGTATTTCGTTCGCTGCACTAAAGCGGGTGTTCAAATTCGTATTGAGCGTTCTGAAGCGCCGTTGACAAACTGAGAAGCGAATGACTTCATTTGGAAATTCCAAAGCTTTCCGGAGATATTAGCAAAACTGTAACTGTTAGGTACTTGTCAGACTTGACCAAAAAGAACAAATTTTGCGGTAACTACTGGAAATCCCGGGATAAACCGCAATTTCCTGAAACTGTATCACGCGTAGAAAACAATTCCCCGTTAAAAAGTGCTAATCCAAGGTTTGAAAAAATCGCGCTGTTTTTAAAGGGTAACGAAATTTTTGCACGGTTTTGAAAGGTTGTCGGATTTTGACAAGTGATGTTTTGTTCGAAGGCTATCGTTGTGCAGAGCCCAAAAAAGATCACTTCGTTTAGAACGGGTCTCAATTCATCGAGTTTATTAGATATTAGCAAAACTTGTCAATTTAAGGTCTTTCTGACAATTAGCCGAAGTTTTTCTATTTAAACAAAAAAGGCCCGACCGAATATTATGAAATTTTTTTCAGAGCATTTCTTCGTTAATATTCTTTTTTCGGCCCCTCAATGAAGTCGATATAGTTTTTAGTTCGCGCGGTATCGTGCAGGTACAAAAATCATAAACGTCGTTTAAACAAACAAAAAAAAAAAACGGTTCGACCGAATTTTATGAAAATCTTTTCAGATCATATTTTGGTTAATACTCTTCGAACGGCACGTCAACTAAGTCGATATCTTTTATAGTTCACGCGATATCGTGCAGGTACAAAAATCACTTAAGTCATTTAAACCAAAAAACCACTCGACCGAATATTATAAAAATATTTTCAAATTATATTGTCGCTAATACGCTTCGAACGGCACCTCAAGTAAGTTAATATCCTTCGTGGTTCGGACGATATCGTGCAGGTACAAAAATCACTTACGTCGCTTAAACAAAAAAAAAACGGCTCGACCGAATTTTATGAAAATCTTTTCAGATCATATTTCGGTTAATACGCTTCGAACGACACCTCAACGAAGTCGATATCTTTTTTGGTTCGCGCGATATCGTGCAGGAAAAAATGACCACATCCGTACGCACACACACACACACATACTTCCTCCCAATTTTTTGCTTAAAATGCTCCTGGGACCTTGAAAGATGAAAATACGTCGAAATTTTCGATTTCGATTTTTGGACCGATTACTATAACTTCCTATACTGGGAAGTTAAAAATTTCTGTGCAACTACTTGGTAGACTAAATAGTATTTTTCTTGTCGTACGACCAAGTCGATGATAATTTGGAGATATGATGGGGGCGGTTGGAGTTTGTAAACAAATGTTATTACCTTGAACGATAAGTATTGTACGTTAAGTGTGCAGCCACAAAACCATATCGGCTCAAATGTTTACATTGGCGGAGATTATAAACAAACTTTGTATAATCTTTGAAGGCTACAGTCAGCTAAGAGAGAGGAAGACTAAGTTAGTGTTAGTGAAGTTTAGCAGAATTTGACTTTTGATTAGCTTTGCATGAGGTAGAATGGAAGCGTAACCAAATGGGAAGCGGAATCCAAGAATCCAAGCGCAAATATCCATATATTTTCGATAGGATATGAGAGAAAGTTGACATAATTTATTTACTTACTGTTAAAAAAGGCATTTAAGCCCAGTTTACATTCCAGACTCAAAGTTTACATCCCAGACATCACATAGAAGATAGTATGGCTCTGTCTCTATAACCTATTTCCATAAGTAAGGTACCAATGAACGCAGAACTCCTCCACCTATCTATGATGGTAAAATGGTTCTATCTTCCAAATTTTAGGAGTTATGAGTTATCAAAGTCTAACTTTTGGGTTCTTTTTAAACAAAAATATCAACTTCAGGTTTCAGCTACTTATTTTTTGAAAAAAGAGGTAGGTGAAGTTGACATTGTTGTTAAAAAGCAGTTCTGCGTTCATTGGCACCTTACTCATGGAAATAGGTTATATGGTTACAAAAATACAGGGTGATATGTAAAACTCTATCTTGGTACAGTTCTGACTGTATTACTCAAAACGGACAAAGATTTCGAACTAGGTACCGTTGTAACTTATACTCAGCTCAAAAATACCTATCCAATGATACATTACACATAGCTATTGGAGGTGGCTACCAAAATTTGCATTCTCCTTTAACCTAAGTCTTGATGCCCAAATCCCTAATACATTTTGTCATGGGTAAACTTTCAGTTTAACAAGAACTACGCCATAGGGCTTCATATATAAAGCTGGTTCCAAAGCAAAGTTGTTGACATTTATCATAAGGAGTTTTTTGTTCTTGGCTAAGAGGTACAGAATCACTGTTCGGTGCTTTTGGGGTCACCGCAACATCGAGGATAACGAAAAGACCCGGTACGTCTCGCTGCACCAATAAAAACCTTCCATTGACTTTTTTGGTATTTTTCGATAATATGAATTTTACACAGATGGAAAAATGAGCCTTGAGACGGCCGCCATGGATCTAACAGTATATGGATTATACTACATTGCTTATTGTATTTCAGTTTAGTTTTAATAGCTTCATGGCCTACCTATTGTTTGACAACTAAATGGAATGATGATTGAATGATTCAATTTAATGACAATTTTACATTTACGAAACTGTCAAACAATAGGTAGGCCATGAAGCTATTGAAACTAAACTGAAGTGCAATATTCCAAAATTGCCAATTTTTTAGTTTTTTCAGTTGTTCCTTTTGGTCTAGGGCGACCCTTATCACCTACGGGTAGAAAAAATATCCTACGACCTATTCTAAAACCTACCAAATATACACAAAAATTTCATAAAAATCGGTCAAGCCATTTCGGAGGAGTTTCGATAACAAGATTATCTATCTATATAGATATAGATTATCTATATTAATAAAATGAAGTTTCTGTAAGTATGCTTAGATGCGTGTATGTGTGCGCTACAGCGGGCGCACCAGTCACCGTCAACTTCAAAATTTTGCACGAAGATGGGTCAGGGCTTCCCCTGATGCACCTTGAAGCCCGATTTCCGAAATTCACAATGGCCGCCGAAATATGACCGAAATGTAAAATGGCCACCCAAATACGAATTTGCCAATTGTGTTCTGATTTCCATGAAAATCGGTATCTGAAGGGTTTTAAGGCAGCAAAAATAGTTGGGAAAGCGAAAAATCTTCAGCTCAAAATACAATAGCATAGATCATACGTGTATCCTGGTAATTTCCTCTATTGTGCTGTGAAGTTTGCCACATTCTGAAATGTTGGTGTAGAAACAGGTTTTTTATTTAAATTTGTATGAAGAAGATCTCTATATATGTAGTTCAATAAAAAAACGCTGTAACAGCTATCCACAGTTCTATCGGACAGACAGATTACGTCACCAGGTGATTTAAAGTTTGAAAGTGCGCAATAGGATGAAAACCCGTTACGACCTAAGGACGAACGGATGTGGATTTAAGTAAGGCGATTGAGTCTAGCTCGAATAAATATAAGAATAAAAGGTTAATCGCAAAAACTACAAAGGAAATAGAAGGGCCCGTCCACTGTCATCACGAGGTTAAACGATGTCATCTATCCCATCCAGGGTTCGATCGGTAAGAACGGGATTTGAAGGAAGTTGTGTTCAGGACGAGTCCTAAGTAAGATGGGGGCAGGGTAACAGCTAACCGAAAAGAGAAAGTCAAAATCCCAATTCAACGGAAAGTTTCCTGTTCCGAGGCTTCTATTCGAATCCATACAAAACTCAGTGTCACATCTCAATTTAGTACGGTTGTTGAGAAAGTTCGAGAACGTTAATATGTAACTCTAAATTTTTATATGGTATCCAAATTTTTTTTCCAGTTTTCTGTGCGATAAAAGAGCTCCAATTTGTGATGTAAACGGGCTTTTATAGGTTTGAATTTATATACGAGTAAAAATCAGACTCGCCTTTCATAGCCTGAAATAAGCACGCACAACATCAAAATGCCCGCATGGCACCCAAAACAGGAATGGCACGTCTTAGTAAAAATTCTACTTTTCCAAATGCAGCCCGCTACAGACTCGTACAGAATAGCCCAAAACGAAACACAGTCCGCTCACCATTTTTTAAGCTATAGGACGAAGAAAATAGGCAATTATCTTGGCGACTACTGAAGGTACCATTAAACAAACCCAGTAGACCAGTTCCCATTTGAATGTGCAAGTCAAGCAGCACTAGTTATGGTTAGTACATAGTTGGCGGACCCCTTGGTAAAGCGACACTCCTGTTTACTCCGCCGTCGCCTGGTCCCAAGCCCAGGGTGTGAAAGGAGGAGGGTGGTCGACCTGCCGAGTTGACCAGAATCGGTCACTCCGAAGACCGAAGAAACTAGGCAAGAAACCGCATTTTTAAAAGCGGCACCGGCAGCAGCGTATCCGTTGCGGGAACGTCCCGCTCGGACCGCCAGCTAACGGATCAAAGAAGGAAGAAGAAAGACACTCCTGTTTGGAATGGTAGATTACGAATACATTTATCTGTAAAAGAAGCGTGCATATCTCTGGCGGGCGCACAGGCGCGTTTGTTCACCTAGCGTGCAAGTTGCGGACGGGTATATGCATTCCAAAAAATTAACAAACTAAATTATTTTAACTCGGTAGGTAGGTTACATAAGTATTTGTAATCTATCTCAGCAGAAAATGGAGTAATGTATACGCTAAGGCAGTTCGCAGAAATGTCAAAATGAGTACTCAAGGAATCGAGTACTTTTGAACGAGTAAAAAGTACTCATCGAGTAATTTCCGTTCGATTCTACTCATGAGTATTTAATCGAGTGCTCTCCACCGAATTCGCAGGGTAGTCGCCGTATGCTCATATGCTCTGCACGCGGGGAATCTTCTGTTGTTGTCGTAGGGTAACTTAACATTTACCAAGTTTATAGCAGCAATATTAAATCAGTTTATCTTGGAGTTATTTTTTTTTTATGTGACAGACTAGAGGCTTAGGGAAAGTCCCTTTGTACTGTCGACAATCTATTTTTCGTATAGAGTGAATGTCGGACAGCAGCTCTAGCCGGAAGATAGAGAGAAGAGAAGGAAGTAACTGTCACAACCTAGCCGCGATATTTTATTCCACCTACTCACAACCATTATGCGACTCTGACATCGGGGCGGCGAGAACAACTCGCTGGAGTGTTATGCCTCCTGAAACGAGTTGAATCTCATCAACCAACCGATAGCATGCGCTTGGAGGAGCGGGGAAGGACTAGGGAAGGCTATGACAGGGGAATCAGGAATGTAAAGAGGGAAGAAGAAAGAAGGAAAGTTAGGTGGGAAAGGCGAAGGACCGTGGCGCCGCCGGGATTCGAACCCGGGACCTCTGGGGATAGCAGTCAGGCGTCTTACCTCTAGACTACCGAGGCCCCAAGAGTTATGTCAAAATTTCAAATTAACATATTAACGGGTATTTAATGCGAAATCGGATGAAACATGGATTGATGTACGAAAATGGTGCGCGATCGGATCCCCTATGTGTGACTAAGTGATACATCATCATGCACAGCTCCAGGTGAATGTGCTTAACAGCAAGAGTAGAAAGAAAGGCGTGACAACAGCCAGCAGAGATCCGCAGTACGAAACAGTCGTCGTAACCGTGTCTTCATTGTCACAATCCACAGGAGTTCCCGGGGGGAAAAGGTAGAATTTGGAAACCTCTGCTTACAAAGCTTAAAAGACATTTAAAAGAAAGAAAGCCAAGACAAGATAGAAAGATAGATATCAATTGACGCTAAAGGGAACTCCACAGTGATGTAACGCCATCTGCGCACATGGAATGATCGATTCAGCATGGAGCTCTGCAATGATTTATGTGTTGACCGGAAATTGATTTTAGTGCAACAAGACCTGTGCATAAATTTAATTAAAAATGTCCTGAGGACTCTCTTCTATCTTTTAAAAATAATATTCTATGTCGGTTTATGCTAGAGGATTTGACGACATAACACAATTCGATATTGCAACAAAACACATTTCGATATTGTGAATTTATCAAAAATTAACTGTAATTTTTATCTTTAAAGGAACTCGCAATCCGATTGTTATCTACCGAACGAGAGCACTTCCTTATTTATTAAGAAGCGCTTCCCAGTGATACTCGAGAGTACAAGAACCCCAAAAGCAGAGCTCATTTAATAAAGCCTCAGCAGATCCTGTCGCTCTGCAGCCACACCCCTCCTCGGTGGCGTGTGCTCCTATGCCAGCACAAGGATGTTGTGGTGGTTATATTAAAGAGGCTTTATCTTCATCATGATGTATGTTTGGCAGAATCGCTGACTTCCCATTTGAATCGTCCTGAATTCTAACAAGCATCTGCACATGTACAAAATTTACGTAACGAACATAATCATGTCAATAGTCACCCGGCGCTAAGCCAGGCCCGAACATCCACCTCCACGTCCATATGTATATATATACCCCGTGTTCGGTCTGGGGCGCCCTGGGTGAGCTCTCCTCTCTCTCAAAAAAAGCTGTGAAAGGATTTTTCGGTTTATCTTGTCTGATGCGAATGCTTTCATCCTGAAGTGTTCATTCAGAAGTTCTTTAAACCCTTTTAAAGCTTCCCACCGTATCCAATTATTTTCGGTTCGATTTGACATTTGACGTAGCTTGTCGCACCTATACACACACACATCCGCACAAAAAAATTGCAAATTCATTTCAATAATTTATGCATGACTTGTGATACCTGGGAGCTCACACCTAAGCGTATCTAGAGACATACTCTCCGCCCTGTGACGGCATCCCTTCGAGTTACATCTGGAACTCGTACACACATATTCCGATTTCTGGGCTCGGATCCTGTTTACATATTAGGGGGGGATGCACAACGGTGTGTAATTGTTTCCTGACGTGTGAATTTAATTTCTTCTCTGTGCATACACGCAGCGTTTTGTTAACAATGTTTACATATTTGCGATTTATCTGCGATTTAAAAGGTGTTTTAATTTGTTTCCTTTTCTTATTCAGTGTTGTGCGGAGTTTTATAAACACCGACGACGTTTCACACGTTGTTTGCTTACGGTGAGAAAAATTTGAAGTTGTTTGATGCTGTGATGCGAAAAAAGGGCGCATAAAGTTAATAAGGTTTAGATTAACTAGAGAATTAGTTATCTAAAAACTAATTGATGTTCTTTCTTTCATTCTTCCATTTAATGGGGTCTCCCCGACTACCGTGGCAACAATTGGACCTATTGTCATCTCGACAGAGACGTCATATTTGGAGAGTAAACCACTGGAACAAAGTCAGGAATCGGCCTAGAAGTTTGTCGCTCCAGCTTGTCTATTCGCGCAAGGCTCCGTCAAACAGTGCTATCGCTGGCAGAACGTGCAGGGCAGTCTCACTCTCCTGGAGGCACAGCCTACATGTTGGATTTCCCAGAATCCGGGAAACTAGCTCATGTAAGCATATTCCTGTAACGGTCAGTTTTGCACGAAATCCCTAAATAACTACTTGACTCAAAATCACTGTCGGGAATGAAATCGAGAAGTTGCTCGGAACAAAGAGGTAGGCGTAGAAAAGAAAAAAAAAAAGAAAAATTTTGTAGTCAGTCAGTCAGTTCCTAGAGTTTTTGCAGTGAGTTTTGCTAGATTTTTTAGCAGTCAGTTGGGAGAGTCTTACTGCCGGGGCCCAATGAAACCGTCAACGTGATTTTCCATATAAATTGTTGTTGCTTTTGATGGTGACGGTGACTTGGATTTAATTTTAATTTTGCTGGTCTACCCCTCCACAAGCAAAAGCGCTCTCATTTTTTCGCTCATTTTTTTGATTTGCCTGCCATCTGTTAAAAAAAGTAAACCCTAATTAAACAAGAAAGCTTTTACATTTATGTTGGTGCTATAAACCCGCCCACAATTTTCTTGAACAGAAAGTGCGGAAAAATGTACTCGAAGAAGAAGAAGATATTACTTTTATATAATTTAATTTGAAACAAATACAAAATAATCAAACAGTTAATTCAATCACAAGTAGACAATGACATTTGTCAAGCAAAAGCTACTTTGACGGTGACGGTTTCATTGGGCGAGCTCTCACCGACAGTGGTAGGGGAAAATCACGTTGACGGAATCATTGGGCCCCGGCAGTTAGTCGGTCAGTTCTCGAAAGTTTTTTTTGTCAGTCTGAGTTTAGTCCGAGTTTTGTGAGTCAGTTTTTGGGAAGACAGAAATAAAATTCCCTTCGCTCGGAAAAAAATTGGTACAAAAACTCGTTGCCCGGGTGTAATATTGGTTGTGACGAAATAAATTGGGGCGGCTACCGTGTTAGCTCCCAAACTGATTGCAATCAAGAAACTACACAGAAAGCTTCAAAAAAAAAAACAGAAAACCAACTAAAAGGGGTCGAGAAACCAGCGACAAAGAATCCTGCTTCTCATTTACTGCAAAAAGGACTGGCATCGTATGTGAAGCAAGGCGGTCATTGTACATCCAGCGGCAAATTTCGAAGGAGGATATTTGGTGCTATTCTTTTATCAATTGGATTTCACATCTGTTTGTCAACCTGAGATCGGCGCATTTTCTCAAGAGAGTACCAGAATTTCGCAGTATTAACACGGAAGTGATTGGCTGCACTGTTGATTCACATTTTTAGCCACTGGAACCACCGCGTGATGTTAGCGGTGCATTAAAGGTAAATATCCCACTATTGAGCGTTAATACCCACAGAATATCGAAGGAGTGCGGAATATATATGGAAGAAGGGGGCCTTCATTGCGGCCACCTTTCAGTATTGATCATCGAGGTATTTTACGGCAGATTACTATTAATGAGTGACCTGGTGGCAGATCTGTTGATGAAACTCGGCGCCTGGTGAACGCGTTTCCAGTTACGGATGGTTATGGTGAAAAGGCATTCCCAGGGCTACCGAGCCTTATCTACAATGCGCTAAGGGGCTCGCTTTGGTTTCATCAGAAAGAATTAAAGAAATTTAATCCTTTGACTTTGTCCGAGGAAGAATGGAAATAGGTGTCGTATTTTAGTAGGTACTATTAAGGATTTTTGATTACATTTTTTTTGTTCGTGAGTACGCCACAATATAAAAGAACAACAGAAAATATACAATAAATATATAAAAATAAAAAAAAAAAAACAGACATACACAAGAGAAAATAACATCTTTGTTCATGCTTTAATTTATCACTATATAAAAATTTGAATTGCCGTATACTATTAATTTTAATCTTATTTATATTTGTTTATACATTTGATTGCTCCTTATTGGAGATATTTTCTTCTTCTTGTTGTTTCCAGGTAGTTGGTTTTTTTTCTTTTAAACTAATAATATGTGATATCGTATGTACAAACGCGACGTACTGGTACCATTGCGACACGTTTTTTTTTAAATCTTTCGTCGAACAGAGTCCTTTATATAGATATGTAATTATATATTACCTACTGTTTTTGAATTTGAGAATTTGGAGTTGTGTTAAACCGGGAAATTAAATAATTATAATGAAAATTTCAATGTGTTAGATTTTTTTTTCTGGAATGGTTGGGCCGTATTTTATTTCCTTTCAGGGTTCTTAAGTAGTGCTTTTCCTTGTCAGCTGGTGGTTATCCATACTATGAGCTGGCAAGGGAACGCACTACCATGACACGGCTCAAGCAAGGCCGGGAGAAGGATAGAAGCTCAGGATGAAAGTGCATAATCACAGGTAAGTGGTGAACCATGATGCGTATAGGCCCGGCCACACACCCCACGACCCCCATCCGGCGAGCTAGCCAATTCGTGTGGCCGGCATCACGTTAGCATATTCAAATTTTTTTATGTTTTGGTGTTGTGTCCTTGGTCAGGCTTTTCCGGGCTTCTGGCTGAGGGGGCAATACCTCGCATAAATGGCGCCCAATATATATAGTCGCGCCATTATGCAGTTACATTCCGAAAAAAGACGAATCCAACAGTCCTTTTTACTACCTCCTATACTAGCATTGCCGATTTTAACCAGGGTTCCATGCTATCAATTCTATCATTTCCAAATATTTACGATCCTCTCCTCTGAATCTTCTGATAACTTACAGCTTTACACCAGTAAAGACAGTGTTCTGAGTTACTGGTCTGAATTGGAGTAAATACGACAGCACCAGTCAGATCTTTTCTTCGCGATCGTGAGCTTATGTTCATTTCAATCAATAGGGGCTTCAACTAGCTCGTCACTGGAAACGCAAGGATCATGTCGAACTCAACGCCCTGAAAACGAAGTATTGTCTTGTTGCTAATAAGACATGCATCAATCTCCCTTTCTCACAGTAAGCGGAGCAAACGGAATGTCTGATCTAAATTCAACATCGTAGGAATAACATTAATCTGGGTCCGGGTCTGAGTTCCTGGAAGACCAAATCTCCAAAAAAATACTGTAATGTCTCGGATTTCGTAAGAAATCCAAGTCCCTCGCGGCCTTATTTAACAAGAGGCCAGGGCTAAAATTTGGAAATTATACATTCGGGCCGACTTGGAATCAGTTCGTTTTCTGAGTTGGCATCTAGAAAATCGCCTTAAGCGTAGGCCACATAGCACACGTGTTCCGAGTTCCGTCTATCCGTTTTACGTCTCTCCGTCCTTCCGTGTTCAGACATTCATTTTTATTTTAGCCACAATTATCCGTTTTCTACTTCTCCGTGTTTTCGTGTTCCGATATTTATTTTTATGTTAGCCACAAGCGTGGCTAACCATGGCATCCTTGATTTTATTGACAAATGAGTGCCTTTGCGATTTCTATTTACTCAATCTACAAAAAAGTGAGGTAACGTTTCCGTCAATCCGTTCAAAAGTTGAAATTTGTTTATCTTCTCCGTTCCCGTGTTTTTATCGTTCCGTTTTTTTTGTTTATCTGGTCAAACAGTACAAAGCCATTGTAATCAACTTTGACATGAAGCGGAACACGGAAAACGGAGAACGGAAGACGTGTGCTATGTGGCTCCCGCTTTAGAGTGAATCAAGATTATGTATATAAAACCGCTAGGAGACTATTCGGTTCGGCATGGTTAATTTTAGTAAGATTATCAATATTCTCGATTCCTCCGAGAATATATCATGGGTTTTCCCTAGGGTACCACAGCCTAGTTTCATATTATGGCTAGGTGGCTACAAGCAGGTGCTTATGCTGGTGTTTCGCGCCCTTCAAATACATTTGAAATCAGTCCCACTTGAAACGTGTAGCAAAGTTGAAAAAACTCCATCGTATACATCCGATTTTGAATTAGAATAACCTGTGTATAAAACTTTATCAAAGTTCTTATCTTAATGAAAAACTTCCCATTCGTATTTGGGTGGGACTGCAGATCGAAGCTTCCAGAGTCGTAGTCTAAGTCTAAGCGCCAAACGAGCTGCCTACTGAATGGCGTGTAGGTCAGATGGGATCATTTGAATTACTCTCATTGCTTCAGTGCAGGCTGTGTCATTACTCCGGGTTATGCCATTTTTTAGGTCTTGGTTCAGTCGGGATTTGTTATATTTTGTTGGTAGAGTGCTCGGTGTATATTAGTAACTGCTCTCATTACTGCTGTGCAGAGCCAGGACGCCAAGCGAAACTTTAATCACTACTGCTTGCCTAATGTCAGCTTACTGGTATAGAAAGTTAAACTATTCCTCCTTCTCTTCTCTTTTACGTTGAGGCTCCTCTTCAGCTTTGCATCCAAAATAAGATCCAAGGTTTTACTTTATCGGAATAAGCTAATCGGGAATTTGTTAGTTCTGGTGAAAAACGTCAGTTCTGTATTTTCCAAGGTAAGGGATAGTCCCCAGCATTTGAACCACTCCCTAACGTTTCAAGAACATTCTTCCTAGTCTCGCTGTTTATGGAGAGAAATTTTCTGGATACTAGGTTCACCATCTGGTCAACATAGGCGAGTGCCTCTATCCCATCGTTCTCTAATGTATTTAAAACCTCATCCATAGCAGCAACGACTGAACTCCAGTAGCCTCGGTAGTCTAGAGGTAAGGTGCTTGACTGCTGTCCCCATAGGTCCCGGGTTCGAATCCCGGCGGCGCCACGGTCCTTCGCCTTTCCCACCTAACTTTCCTTCTTTCTTCTCTCCTCTTTACATTCCTGATTCGTCCTGTCGTAGCCTTCCCTAGTCCTTTCCCGCTCCACCAAGCGCATGCCATCGGTTGGTTGATGAGATTCAACTCGTTTCAGGAGGCATAACACTCCAGCGAGTTGTTCTCGCCGCCCCGATGTCAGAGTCGCATAATGGTTGTGAGTAGGTGGAATAAAATATCGCGGCTAGGTTGTGACAGTTACTTCCTTCTCTTCTCTCTATCTTCCGGCTAGAGCTGCTGTCCGACATTCACTCTATACGAAAAATAGATTGTCGACAGTGCAAAGGGACTTTCCTTAAGCCTCTAGTCTGTCACATAAAAAAAAAGTGATCAGGTCAGTAAAATTATTTTCAACCAATGGGATTTTTTATATGTTCTAGTGGTCTAAACTCGCCTTAAGCAAATTCTTTTGTTGTTTTTAATTCATCTGCTTCTAAGGCTGTTGTAAGAGCAACATAGACAGGTGTGGGGACCCTTTTTTGTCTGGTCTAGTTTCAAGGCTAAAAGTGCCACCACGAAATTTGTGAAATGACTTGTACAGAGAACGTTAAGATTAAAAACTTAAGGGCATCTTTAGTACTTTTTTTTTACCAATTGTACTACCAGTTTTCCATGTCGTTGAGGTCATGGTATAATGTTTAGTAGCAAACTTTGTTTGAAGAATAGAGGAGAATAGAAAAGGTTAGGCTGCCTGGAACTGGTACTCAAGGAATTTTTGATGAACCTTACGTTGGAACTCTAAAGGCCCCCATACACGGTCAAATTGGATGTACATCGAAGGGCTGTACAACCAATCCAATCGAATCGATGTACAACCAAAACTATCGATTGTGGGCCGGTCGGCCGATCAAACAGCTCTCGGGAAAGCACTCTACTAAAAAGCATGCCGTTAAGAGTGCGGATGGAAGGCTGCTGTGCAGCGACGAGGAGCAACTCCAAAGATGGAGAGATTACTTCTTCGCCGCCCTGAATGGTACACTTACACAGGAACCTCAGGAAAACAACAACAATGCGCAGCCAATAAGAATCGCCACTCGGGCCCCATCCAAGACGGAAATAGTAACCGCAATTCATGCGATGGCCAATGATAAAGCAGCAGGAAAAGATGGCATCCCGCCAGAATTGTTGAAAGCCGACTCAAGCCTCATAGCAGATGCGCTTCAGCCAATCCTAGAAATAGCATGGAACACCTGTACCTTTCCGGAGGATTGGACGGAAGGTATCATAGTCAAAATACCAAAAAAGGGGGACCTAACAATATGCGACAATTGGAGAGGTATCTGTTTATTATCTACTGTGGGCAAAATTTTGTCCCATATATTACTATCTAGGATAAGTGAGGCAGTTGATCGAACGCTTAGGAGGCAGCAGGCCGGATTCAGGAAGGGCCGCTCCTGTATTGATCATATTAACACCTTGAGAATAATAGTGGAGCAGTCTACTGAATTCCGATCCCCCCTTTACCTTGCTTTCGTAGACTACGAGAAAGCGTTCGACTCGGTTAATATCATTTGGAAGGCACTACGGCGACGTGGACTGCCTGATAAAATAATAGAATTGATAAAAGCCCTATATAACAATTCCAAATGCAGAGTTCTCCATAATGGAAAATTATCCGACAGCTTTGAGGTGAGCTCAGGAGTACGACAAGGATGCCTACTTTCGCCATTACTATTTCTTATAGTAATAAATGACATCCTTGTCGGCGCTCTAGATAATAGAACAGGCGGCATACAATGGGGTTTGGTAGACCGCCTTAAGGATCTCGACTACGCCGATGATATCTGTTTGCTGGCCCACAGACACCAGGACCTCAAAAACATGATTAACAATTTGGCAACAGAAAGTAGTCCAGCAGGCTTAAGGCTAAATCCGACTAAAACTAAAGAAATGCGGATAAATGCAAATACCATTGAACGAACAGCGCTGAATAACCGTGACGTGGAACTGGTAAATAAATTCTGCTACCTCGGTAGCATTATTACCGAAAATGGTGGGGCAGAAGAAGACGTCAGTTCCAGAATAAATAAAGCACGAGGCGCATATGCATGCCTGTCCCACATATGGAGATCAACGGTGATTTCCACTAACACCAAATTGCGGCTGTTCAACTCCAACGTTAAGGCAGTTCTTTTGTATGGTTGCGAAACATGGAAAGTCACCCAATTCATAACAGGGCGCCTACAAGTCTTCATCAACAGATGCCTTCGTCGTATCCTAAAAATCCGCTGGCAAGATAGAATTTCAAACGAAGAACTATGGCGCCGTGCCGGCCAAGAAAGGATAGACGACCAAATCAGGCGAAGGAAATGGAATTGGGTTGGCCACACCTTGCGACGCGAAAACGAAAATCTAGCCAAACAGGCCCTTGACTGGAATCCGCAAGGTTCCCGTCGAGTAGGAAGACCTAGAACAACGTGGAGAAGAACCCTACTAGAAGAAGCCGCAACAACTGGGAGATCCTGGTCGGAGCTAAGAGCTGTCGCGCAAAACAGAGTCCGCTGGAGGGCAACTGTTTCCGCCCTATGTCCCATGAGGGATTAAAGGAGTTTAAAGAAGAAGAAGATAGATATTTAATCAGCTTTCCATTGATTATTGTCTCCATGATTTTAGAGAGAACAGAAAGAATTGCTATTGGGGGGTAGTTTAAAGGGTCGTTGGCTTCGCCTTTTATGGGAATGGGCTGAACATGAGCTAGTTGCTTGGGACAACCCATATCATTTTAAAACTAGTGGTTAAAAATTTAAGGAAAACTCTCGACACAGACGAGCTTAAAGCTACTAAATTTATGCCGAATTGATTTTTTCTATTTGAAAAAAAAAGCGCATATCCAAAGTATTTCCCCCCAAAAAAATATGTTCTTTTTTTTCTAATGCACAAAAAGTAATCAATATATGTTTATTAGCACAATGACATCGATATATGAAATTCATTTGGGTTAAAAAAAATTGGCCTGCAGCCATAACATTGCATTACCAAATTTCAGCGGAGGAAAATAATTAAAAATTCTGGCTGGCTGCGTGCCCATTTATCCATTTTGTAAATATTTGAAGATGAGGCAACAATAACAATGCCATGTTTGGCAGATTTCTATGAGGGCAACCAACCAACATATGAACGAACGAAAGAATTGCAAGAGAATGGTCTAATGATGTTTTATGTAAATATCTTTAAGTTTGAATTTAAAGTTCGCCACGTCGGGTAGGTCGAACGAAGAATTGGGCGAAAAAAATACAGACCCACTCTGAATGTTAAGACAAAGTGAAAAGAAACATTTTTTTTTGTATAAACAATTGTTGTTTAACTTTTTCGTTAACAGTCGAAAATTCAATCAGCAGAATTGGACATTCAATAAGCTTAAGTAAAGAATCGGAGACAAAAGGGCATGAAACGAAAATGCCATACTTACCTTTT
Organism: Thereva unica; assembly: GCA_949987705.1. Lineage (NCBI taxonomy): Eukaryota > Metazoa > Arthropoda > Insecta > Diptera > Therevidae > Thereva > Thereva unica. Next base: position 23,876,667 of record OX465285.1, on the reverse strand, counting down.
CACGATATCATTCGCCACTCTGTCAAGCCAGCTGCTATAGAAATTCCTTAGAAAATTCACACTTCTTTACTATTTCAAGGAAAACTTTTCAATTGGAAAACTCTCGACCGGAACATAATACTGCCCTGTTTCTAGAGCCTTAAAGTGAATCATTTGACTGGAGGCTGTTGAATCAATTTGTTCCATTAAGCAACGAGAGAAAATATCACATTCAACGAGTATAATTTCGTTTTTAAGGTCCTCTACCCCCCCGAAACCCCAACCCCAACCCGGTTCCAAGGGCGGCCAAGAGGGAGTACTGCAGAATTTAATTCGGCCCACCCTACTAAGTACAAGGGGATCCATTGTTATTGAATAGGGATGTTCTATGGTAGGATGATGATGATGATGGTGGTAGGTGCGGGAAACAGGAGCCAAGAACAACGACAGGACATCTTAACATGCAAAATTTAGGCAAACTGCCGCTCCATGAGTAAACGATTCAATGTTAAGTAGAATGAAGCTGTGTGCGCTTGTGGGACTCTCCCTGGGGTCCTTAGGTTGGCACAAGAACATCACCCACAACATTTATTAAAATCACTTTCCTAAAGCTCTGTTTATACAGGGCAACAAATAAAAAATTACGAATACCAAACAGAGAGAAGGATCACGTTCCTTAGGCCAATGTCTAAATAGGATTCTGATTCCGTTTGAGAGAAGACGACGAAAAAAAATACAGATATATACATACATACATATATAAAACATTCTCTTGGAGACAACAATTTCAATGTCTTACTAAAAAAACAAAAATACTTACTTGTGGTAGTAACTTAAGAAATCCTAGAAGAAAAATCGCCATCACTGTTGATGTTGAGGTACAAAATTGCATTTTTAAAAAAGTTATGCAACATTTGCGATTGTATAAAACTGGGATGAGAAATGCAAATGCTGTGCACGACTGGAGAAAGCAGCAGCCGCAGCTGATTATAACGAAAATTGGACGTGTCGATGTACGTGTAACTGAAGTCTGCAAAATGGAAATATAATATTAGTATTAGTGTGTATTAGGGATTAATGTTACACAAGGTATGAGGATATGAGGATAATGAAAATCGAAAGAAATCAAGTAGCACGGGGGAATGGATTACACATACAGGAGAGAGAGGGATTCCGTTTCTAGCTTTATTGTTGACGACACGTATACAAAGGATATGATTTCTGATATATATATATCGTCAAGTGTGATGATTAGATTCTTTGTGAGTAATCGGAGAACCTGTCGAGGTATGTGGAGGAATGTGAGAGAAGTTAGAAAAGAGCAGGAATAAGTTGTTCACAGCTTGCTGTAGGATTATGAAAAAAAAAAAAATATATCTTTTACTCATTTCTTTTGTTTTTTTTTTTCGTCTATGCCAAATCCAAACATTTTAAACTGGACATTTTTCTATTCAATTTTAGGGGGGTGGAGGCGATCGAACCGTCACCTCCATGTGGTGTCCACTGGGTACACAACGAACGACGGTAGTAGGGAAGGACTGGTAATCCTCCCTTACAATACCTAGTGCTATGAGCTCCACACAGAGTTCGGAATATTGGGATAACACAACGACGAACCAACGCACGAACAATATTCTAACCTGGTAAGGTAAGAGTACTACTGGACAAGCTTGAAAAACATCAAATACAATATAAAGGCGCTCCAAGACGCTATGGATGAGGAAAGGCATAATGGGGAAAAGGCCTGACACAATTTATGGGTGCAGAGCAAAAGAACACACTCTAGGATGACGGGATTCGAAGAAATATAAAGATTAAAGACACATTCCGCAATAATTACATACATTAACCGAAGACAAGCCTTTTTCAAAAACATAAAGAGGAAGCGCAAAAAACTGGTCACTGTCCCTTTGGCCAATACGCCGAAAGATTAGGGCTTCCCCAAAACGACTTATGCAGAAGTTGGGGTAATAAAGAAGAGGAAGAAACTGTCTCCCATCTTCTCTGTACATGTCCCGCCCTAGCAAGGAAAAGAGGGACCTTCCTTGGCTCACCTTTCCTTGATGGATTGAGCGAGCTGCAAGATATAGGTGTTCCTATCCTCTGTCGCTTTATCAAAAGCTCAAAATGGCTTGAAATGGCCTGAGCTTTGTCCCAACACTAGAATGGCATCACAATGGGCCTAATGGCGTGTCTAAGTGGGCTCTCTAGTGGGGGCAGCCATTTCAACCTAACCTAACCTAACCTCAAAAAATGTACAAGCTATGATGCAAAAGTAATTATAGGAGACGCAAGCGCAAAAATAGAGTAAGAACAAATCTACTACTCAACCATTGGAAAGGAGAGCACAGATGTGTGAAAGTTCCTGCAGCTGAGTTAATATGATAGTCTCTACCACCAAATTTCAATACAAAGATATACGGAGTCTGAAAATATCCTAACGAGGAAGTGATCGAAGGTATAGATCACTGATCAGTGCAAGATACAGCTCCAGCATAATAGAAGTTAGAACGTTAGACTAGTTACTGTTGGGTGCTAACATGAGAGACGTGATATCATTCATCGGGGCAGATAGTGTTGGAGAAGGTGGTACGAGAAGATGGGGTAGAAACGACAGCATTCATCTTTAACTAGTCGACAAAGGCAATGGCCCTAGACATACCTATAAGGGCTTCTGGGTTAAACGGCTGCGAAGCGCCGAAACAGGCATGGTACGCCTGAGTAAAAATAAAACTCGGCCGCACCTAGCATGGAACAGGTACGCACCCATAACGTCAAAACGCCTATATGACATCAACACGAGCCACGGCTTGCTTACACTTTTTTAGGCTAACTTAAAAAATTGTATAAGACGATTTCATAGGTAAAGCAGCATTGGATGTAGTTAATGTTTAGTTGGGGGACGGCTTGGTAAAACGACATTCTCGTTTGGAATGATCTATGCCGATGCGGGTACATTTATAGTTGTTCACGCATGTTGTGGGAACGGACGGGGTAAGAGTATTCATTTCATTTTCATTATTTTTGTTTATATCTGAGGGCATTTAGCTGATCTTCGACTGTACTTATTTAATTATTAAACTCTTCAGCCAGGATTCAGTTCTAGTCACTCGCAACTGCTTCATCCTCCACAGATCCCGATTCCAAGCTATGACAGTTCTGGTTTACAACATCCTATCAACGGAAGGTTGTTCTACCTCACAGTCGCAAGCATCCTATAAATCCCAACACAGAACAACTTCCGGGGAAATTACTCTTTACTCATACCCGTTAGATGGTCTGTCAGCGAGATCTACCGAACTTTACTTCTTTCGCGATCGAGGAAACGAAGATCGCGATGTTGTACATCTCCGGAATCGTCCTCACTTACATAACAGCTCAATAATTTTCCCCAAGACTGCTGCACCATCCTGATCGTCTGAATAAAGCTTGATCGTCTCGCATACGGAAATAACAGGTATCCTGTTTTGCTTTGATTGATGTGCACCATCAGCGTCAATCTGCGTGAAAGTATCTTATGCCGCACTTAATGCTCTTCCAGTGATGTTGTACTAATCACTCTCTAGATGGGGTTTACTTCAGGACTAGCATAGTGTATAAGTGCCTCAAGGACAACAAGGGCTTTAAAATTTTGCTTTAAGATTGGTTGTTCATTGGCTCCGACAAAACTTCTCAAAAATCCATATAGGCTCATGGATACTTACTTCTAGGTGACAATGGCATCAATGGCAAGTCCAACTGCGACCCACCAGCAAATTTTTCTTCATCTGTTTCTTCGATCGTTCCTTAAGCTTTACCTCAAAAATCTATCTTTATTTCGTCGATTGCCGGCAATATGTTGTGTTTTGCTGCATCATCCTTAACACTATCTTCCAACTATGACCATGGTTTTCCAACAATTGATGCTTCTATTGGTAGTAAAACATTCTGGCTTTTTGTAACTTGTATCTAGAAGAATTTCACTTCATCTCCAACGCTTCCTTTTATTAACATAGGGTAGGTGATAACAGAAAGTAAAATCATAGTCTCTCCGTTCGCCCTGCTACCCGAACCACTCCGAGTACACCAGCCATTTCCTCGTTATTAGCCTCACGCTAACCTTACTGCAAATTGGCCTGTCCTCTTTTATAGGGTAGTTAGAAGTGGCCACCGATAGGAGATTATGATCGCGCTTCCAATAGTCTGGAATAGTTGCGGCTCGTGCCTGTTATACTACATGTTATTCCCCCATTCGACTGACCTAAGAGAGCTTAGTGCTGCCAATCTGAATGGCATCGACTCAGAATCGGGACCGGTGGAGAGAGCAGATGCGAGGGGCCCAAAACCGGATCCCGGTTATAGAGCCGTCGAAGAAGAAGAAAGAACTGGATTGAGGTTTAATTTTCATAAAAGACCTGCTCTCAGTCCCTTCCAACCAGCATCACAGGTCCCCAGATGACGGTAATCTGACGGTGTTACATCTTGGTCTTGGGTCGAATTTTATCAATAGAGACATAAAATTCATTGTGGATTAGTGGTTAGGATTCCTGCCGAATTCACCTCCTCCAAAAGAAGTGCTTTCTCATATCTAATAAAATCTACACCGAACTTCCTTCTATCATAGTGGGCGATTTGAATATAGAGGTTGACCCAATTTAATAACATGCAAGGCATAATTTTAACGGAAGATCTGCGATGGAATGATCGAATATTCCAAATCGCTAAGCAAGCAACTCAGTGCTTGGCATTTCTCAAAAGATGTAAGTTCCTCCTTCCGTGAGTAGTCTACAAGTCCTACATTCGGAGCGGGCTTGAATGCAACTTAATTTTTTGGGTCAGGGTCCCTTAAACCTAGAATGGCGGGGCAAAGGCATCAAAGTCATCGGTGAATGCTATCACTCCCCTATATATACATTGACCCGCCTTGGTAAAATTCTATCGATATTACCACAACGGCTTTTTCACTAAAATAAAAACTCTACTGAAAAGTGTTCGTCAATTGACAACTGCACGGTTTCAAACAAAACAATCTTCAGCGATGAGGCTTATGTGAGGACCGCGTACAACGTAATTTATGAAGTTACGCAAAAAATAAAACAAATACCCACATGATCAGTACGATAGATCGAAAATTCCTCACAGTTGAGTGTTTCATCCTCTTCCGTGGAGTGTTTCATCCTCTTCTCCGCCATTATTTATCTCTGAGGCCCAGACATGCAGAGCGGTAAAATTCCGTATGTAGCAACCGCGTACAACTTTTTTTTTTAATTTTACGTAAACAAAATCTCACATGATCAGAATGATTTTTTGTGCTTCAAGGGAATGGTATAGATCTCGAAGAAACGTGGTTTCAACAGAAACCAGGAATCTTACACTGTGGAATGGAGGTATGTGTAAGGATACGGCATCAGCAGAGGCTACTCGGTCGATGTCAGAGTCGCGAAATGGTTGCGAGTATATGGAATAAAAATATCGCGGCTAGGTTGTGACAGTTCCTTCCTTCTCTTCTCTCTCTTCCGGCTAGAGCTGCTGTTCGACATTGTATTCGAAAAAAATGGATTGTCGACAGTACAAAGGGACTTTCCCTAAGCCTCTAGTCTGTCACATAAAAAAAATACTCATATGAGTAGAATCGAAAGAAAATTACTCAGTAAATAATTTTCACTCGTTCAATTGATGAACATTTTGAAAAGCATATACGCGCCTGCAACTAGCACGCATAGTGAACAAATGCACTTGCCCATGAACATCTAAAAATGAGCCCGGCAGAGATGTTGATGCTTTCTGTAAAGGAATATGCGCCCCCCTAGAGGCATGCACCCCTCTATTACAGATATGAAATGTATTCGTAATCGACTATTTCAAACGAGAACGTCGTTTTACCAAGCGGTCCCCTAACTAAGTACTAGCCACGTCCAGTGCTGCTTGACCTGTTAAATCGAAGTGTATGAATATCTCTTTGTCTGGAATTCACCATTGCTTTATAAAATGGTAAACTCCCACCGCCGAGAAGGGCATTCCCTAGATGTCCTACATCATACATAATTCTCATGTACTTACTATTACTTAAAATTTAAATTCGCTCTTTTTATTGTTGACACCCTGTTATTAAATGATACAACAAAAGCATTAGAAATCATCTTAGAAATTTAGAGGTGTTCGAAAAACACATTTATTCCTCAACAGTGCATTTAGAGTATCTGAATAGCCCTTGCTGTTCTAGGAAACCTTATTATCATCTTTAAAGTTCTTCCTCTTTTCCACCCGCACACCCCCGTAAAGTCGATTAAATTCCTCATTGCTGATCATTGTTTTTGTCCTCGATGTCCTGGCAATACTTCTTCCTTTGTGCATATGCTTAGGATTGGAAATAGTCTTCTATTTTTTCTTCAAAGTGGATAACCAAAGGCAGAGATGCATGTCCTTTATTTCCCAGGTCTTTATGTTATTATTTTCCTTAACTTTTCCACTATTTTATTTTCCGTTCAATTTCTATTTTCCTTCTGTTTGTTTTCCCCATTTTCTTTAACCACTGGATGTCCCTTCTCGCTGCCCATTCTGTTGAGTATTTGCTATTAAATCGATATTTCCCATGTGTCATAACCTATAAAGCTGCTGTCTTTGACAAAATGGGGAAAAAGAACGAAAACGTTTTTATCTTAAGTCGATAAGAATTATAAATAGAATAACTTTTGGGACAATATCCAAATATATCTCCGGGAATCCCTATAGGCTTTCTCTCTACCATTGGTTGAATGATTGATTAAGAAGTCCAGCAGCAGAAGGAAGCCCGAGAGTAGATTGGGACACGTCAAATTTCGGTTCTCCAATAATTAATTATAGGAATTTGTCTAGCAGCACATCCTAGGGCAGGGAGCGGGGGATACAATTTAAATTTGTCAACCACTTGGCCCAATTTGTGAGCAGCAAAGCCGAAATATTTGTTCCTGCAGCAATAACTTGCGTCAGACCCTCGTTTCGAAAACTTTGTACATTAACTGAAGTTATCTGAAGCCAAAGGGGGGCCCAGCTAGTACTATACAGTATGGTGGCATAGCACCCAGCAAGTGACTTGAAAATGAAGCAAAAATGCCCGCGCTAAAAGCGCCCCAAACTCTCGGCAAACATAAATCTTTTCACCGTGGGTAACCGAAGCGCCATTGTTGAGCCAGATAATAAAGCTAGAGACTCCTCTCAAGGGGAAAAATCATGTCAGCATTCCTTGCCCCCACCCCCGCCTTCCAGCCCCAGAAAAAGGGTTAACCGGGCGTTCAGGAAATGGGAAATCGGTGGAGTGGGGGGAGGGGACGATCTCTCGACCTTTTCCTGATTGTCTTACTTACATTGTCATTTTTCTTAGCCAGCAAAACCACAAAGGTCCCGGAAAGCGGACAGATACATCTTGTAATGTTCCCCATCAAATTTTTCGTAATGCAGAGGTCCGTCTTCCAGGTGGAGTCAAAGGGTTCCTTCTCCTTCAGCTCGTGCCTGTGGATAAATAAAATAAAAATGGGAATTTACCGGTTTGGTTCAATGCGAATTGATTAAGGTGCTTTCTGTGGGGGTCACCAAACCACATACACACACATACACCCACATAAACGTGGATCATACTTACCCACAAACTGGCATCCAATCAGTATTTTGGGGCTGGCTTTCATGCTGGAATATTATTTCCACATGGCCAGCTTCCAATGGAAGATTTAGAGGCTCTACAAAGTTATCATTGGAACGGTTCGACTGAAAAAGCCACGTTGCAATTATCCTTGATACTGGCATGTAATCGGTATCTGGTCCATCACTGCAGCAGCGCACATGAAATGAAAATAGCAATAAAAAAAAAAAGAAAAACGGAAAATAACAAAAGAATCCGACATTTTTTTCTATTTTCCGAAGAACAAATAAATTGTTTTCGGCTCTTTTTTTATAGGTACTATTTTACAGGTGGGATTTAGCTTCATCAGCAGGGATTTTTGCTATGTATTTACCTGCCACGAGCAAAATATGTTTTTGGTAGAAAATTCGTTAAGTTCTTGTATGATATCACTGATGCGAAAATAGTTCGGTTTGCTATTACATCTAATAAGCGTTTTGACAGTCCTATATCCATGTACAATTGGTCGGAGAACAAATCGTCCCTGCAATTAAAATAAATTTCATTTTTTACAATTTTAAATGTGGTTTTTCAATAGTGAAAACGACACGTGAATTGAAGGTGTTTAATTGGTAATTTACACTATTGGTTTACAAAATTCAGGGAGGTTTGCCGCAATAAAAACGAGCTGGTAATTAATACAGTAGTTTTATTATGATTATCACCAATTAAGTCACATAATTTTACAAGTTTACGCAAGCAAGCCTCAATGAACAATCTTTCATGATCAAAAGGGTAAATAAGAAATCTCCTAAATCAGCCCGCATTCACTAACAGGCCGCCGGCATGCCGTGAGCTTAAGGACAGGTTGGCAAACACGGCCCGTTGAAAGCCATACATTACTCAGTCTGACAGCGATATGGATTTGAGGCATCCGTCTGACAGGCCCAGGATTTCAGGTGACCTCATAATTCCCTCACAGCATAGACGAAGACAACAGTTAAGCGTAGCAGGTTAATTCGAGTGCTCAAGTGTTCATAGCCAACATAGTTCATAGTGTTCATAGTTCAACGAAATTTTCAGACTGAATAGAATTTCAAATCTTCAGGCCCGGACTTACGATAAATCCCCACCGACATAAAGATTTTTGTCAGTTTTCGTGGGCTCCAGGCCCCATCCAGCTGGCGGCCTTTGCCTGTGGAATATACTTGGTCTTGGCCGGCGGCCTGTATGGAATGGCCTTATCATATTGATAATTTTAATTTAATGCATATATCCGAATTGTCTTCGTGCAACCAGAGTTCTTTTCATGTGCGACCTAGTGACATGCGTGCCATAGGTAGTCGACCGTGCAATAGGTTGCCCTAGATCACAGCTCAATAACCTAGGCATCTCTATTGCTATAAGATCTGGGGAGAGTTTCGTGGCATTTTCTCGAAATATGGCGTCAATTGTGATCGTGTGACACCAATAAACGCTCGTTTGAAAGGTGATAGTTCAATTGTTCGAAAAACATGACAGACTGAATAAACATCTGCGATACACTGACACGCATCGAAATGGAACACTTTCTGAAACGTGTCATAACCGGTGTTGAAAAATGGGTCACGTACGACAAGCGTCATGGGGTGAAGCCTAGAATGGAAGAGGTCTTATGTAGACAGTCCCCTGTGCTTAGTTCTGAGGCTCTGCACTCATCTTTCTTTTGTCAGAATCGATCTAGAAGATGTACCAGCAGGAAAAGATCGCAGTACTATTAAGAGCAGTGAAGCTCCGATTGGAACTTTAAGGAATTATATGGGGCGAAGAAAACAGATAAATCTGCAAGCACTGCTCATGCGGGATTGTTTGAGGAGGCATTTCTTGCGATGGTATCTGTGAAAGTATCTTTCACTCGGACTGCCTGAATGGTCGAGTCAAATGCAAGTCCGCAGCTCCGAGAGGATCAACTTGCAAAGAGTGTTCCGACAACAAACCCTGCAAACGTTCTAAGGTTGATGAAGGGTATCTCTGAAGTGATTGTGGCTGATCATGCAAATGTTCTGATCAGTTAATCTCCCTCTCGGGTAACATCTTACACTTTCAAGCGTTAGCCAACATTATCCAATCCGTGAATGTCCGGCTCGACCAGTTATCAAACACACTGTCTCTCTTCTCAGTTATCAAACACTCCAGCTCCCTAGTGACTGAATTCCACGAACTTTCATCTCCTATTTCTACGGTTTTTGATACCGTGGACTATCTGCACTCAGCGTTTCTTAACCCTGGTATTGCTTTTTCCTCCTCTCACCCATCTTAAATGACATCACAAGGTGTACGATGTGTGTTAAGTCACTATCACTCACAGTTGCTCAAAATTTTATAGCCTTGAACTCAATATCTGAAAAATTTAATGTTATCTATGGTAATTATTCCCGCGCCACTTAGAGTGTTGTAAAGCAAAATGAGCCTTGAACCTACGCCCTGGCTGCTGCTTCTGCGATTGGAAATGTCGTGGCACGGATATAATACCGGAGGATGGCTTTTCAAACGAGACTGCCTCTAGGCTAGCTCCTGTCCACCCGAAAATTTGTGAATAGAATCGAAAACACAGACGTAGAGTCACTAAGTCCTATACTACCTCGCCCGTCTGCATCCCCTCATCACCAATGGGCTCTAACCCTATAGGCCAAACCTAAATGGGAAGTGAAGTGAAGCTAGGTACCATAGCATTTGAATGTATGAGAGTGACCAAAATGAAAGTAAGTGGAAGTTACATTTACTCCAATGGAAGTTACGTCTACTTCACTTCTGCGTTACTTTTCATGTAGGTTTGGCCGGATCAGAGCCGGATGTAACATCAACCAGTTCTATTAGTATCGATGGATCCTCGGCCGCTGGGAGTACTGGGTCTTCGGTAACCTACGCCAACTTGGTAACGGTTCTCAAGCCACAAAAAGTTTATTGTTTTTTCCCCGAAACTACGTCCGAGGTAATTTAAGAATACTTATGGGGAAAAGCAGTTAATCCCGAGACTCCTATCGGAAAATCATTTTATTCTTTCAATTAATGACATTGTTGCCTTGTTAAAGCACTGTTAAATCCTTATTTACGCCGATGACATTAAGCTCTACCTTTATAGTAGAATCGAGGATTGCAAACTTTTGCGAATTGACCTAAACACCTTGTATTCTTGGTGTTCCAACAACAACCTGGTGCTTCATATTAGTAAGTGTGAGGTCATGACTTTTTGCAGGAAACGTTGTCCGCTAACTAATGACTATACTTTTCTTAATAACATAGTCACCCACGTAAACTCTGTAATCGAATTGGGGGTCAAGTTTGATAGTATGATGGATTTTTCCACTCATATCAATTATATTTCCTCAAAGGGGAGTTCAGTCCTGGGATTTATAAAAAGTGGTCCAAGAAATTAAACAGCCCCCTCACCACTAAGCATTTGTACATGCCCTTAGTTAGGCCTTTACTTGAATACGCCTCCTAGGTATGGTCTCCTCACTACTCCTGCCAAGTTGGAAGAGTCGAATCGACTCAAAGAAAGTTTGTTCGTTTCCTACTCGGTCACCTCCCTTGACACACTTATCCTTCCGCCTTATGAGAACAGGCTTAAATTACTCACGACGTTATATTCGTAGATCGGCTACTGAATGACAAGGTGAACTCTCTTGCATACCTCTCCCGAGTAAAAATAAAAAACCGGCTTATAGTGGTCGAACGGCCGCTTGGCTTTTTAAGGGGGATATGACGGCCGTTGAATTTTTAACCATTTTTAATGGGGCCACATACGGCCTTTCAATGGCCAAGAACCAAGCTGCCCATGCGGGCATTCCACGGCCAAATTTGGGCCAAAAAAGAATTTATGTATTGTTGAATTTATTTTATGGGAGCTTGAACATTTTCGTTTTATACCTACAAAGGATCCTTTATTTCGATTTATCCTACAAGAGTATAGATGCACAAGAGGAATGAGCTCGCCAGTCATCGGTTTGTTGTACGTTAAGTATGTGATGCGCGTTGATTCATATTTTAGTAACCGTTCGAAAAAAATAAAACATTTATTTGAAGTGTCAATTTTGTCAACAAATTGCGTCAATTTAACCTATAGTTTTGCCGGCTTGAATATAAAGAGAATGAGAACATTAAGATTTTCCGTTTGTTGGAGTGCGTTTGTGGTATACGGGCGAACTGTCCTGCAAGGAGCCTTCTGGTGTCCTTCAAATGACCGAAGACTATGCGTCGTTCAAAAACGAGTCATTAGTTTCTGACTTGTAAAAAAGTTGTCAAAGATAACAGTTAGTACGTATAGATGATGAGTTGAGGCGCTAGTCGAGTTGACTTAGGTCCGACCGAACTTAACCCAGCTCTGCTACCTAAGTTGAGTGGAAATTATGCATAGTTGAATAGTTGAATTTAGTTGACAGCAGCGTCTCTGTGTTTTTTTTTTTTAATTTTAGAAACGTGTAGTGCTTTTATTAAATTCTTTTATTTAACTTACACTGTTTGTCGTCAAATCTTGGAAGTTAAATTTGACCCACTTCCCGGTTTCGGATAGAGCTGAAATTTTGCATACACGTTTAGTTTGGATGACAATGCAATCTGGCCATTTTGTAAAAATATCAAGATGGCGGTTCCAAAATGGCGCCCGATTTTTGAAATTGTGCTCCGCGGCCCTCTGACATGGGTATCAAATGAAAGGATATGACAGGTAGAACACAATAAGCTATGTGGCGTCATTCCAAATTCAAAATGGCGGCCAACACTTACACTGTTTGTCGTCAAATCTTGGAAGTTAAATTAGACCCACTTCCCGGTTTCGGATAGAGCTGAAATTTTGCATACACGTTTAGTTTGGATGACAATGCAATCTGGCCAAAATGGCGCCCGATTTTTGAAATTGTGCTCCGCGGCCCTCTGACATGGGTATCAAATGAAAGGATATGACAGGTAGAACACAATAAGCTATGTGGCGTCATTCCAAATTCAAAATGGCGGCCCACACTAAATTGCGGAAAGCTTATAATAGACTAAAAAGTAGAAAATATAACCGATAAATTTCCAATTTTGCACACACTCGTAGTTCGGGTGGTTAATGTGTATGAATGATGAGATGAATAGTTGAGTTAAGGGTGAGTTGATAATAAAGAAGCAATACACGTTACAAAAAATCACAAACAAACACAGCGATGCTGCTGTCAACTAAATTCAACTACTCAAATACTGAACTCATGTCCGTATGCATAATTTCAACTAAACCCAGGTAGCAGAGCTGAGTCGAGTTCAGTCAACCTTAACCCAACTCGACTCCCGTCTACATGTAGTTAGACTTGGGTTCAACTTGAGTTCAACTCATCATGTATAACTACTAAATGCAATCTGACCTTTTTGTAAAAAAATCAAGAAGACGGTTCCGAGATGGCGGCCGTTTTTGCAATTATGTTCCACCGAGCCCACGACATGGGTACCAAATGAATACAGTAAACTGTGTGACGTAATTTTAAATCTAATAGAATTGCCATCATAAAATGGCGGAATACATATAATAAACTAAAAAGTAGAAAATAAAATAAATGGTTAAAAAAAATTTTTAAAAAAAATTCTTTTAATTAACTAAAAAATGTACTGAAAAGTAAAAAATAAAAAATATTTTAAAGAAAGCGTGAAATTTCAATTTTAATGAAAAAGTTAATTAAAAGAATGGCACATTTTTCATCAAAAAATTTTGTTAGAATTTGAAATTAACAAAGCAAAAAATTGAGGGTTATGTAAATCTCACGCGATTTACAGTTATATTTTCAATTTTTGATGAAAAATGCGCCATTCTTTTAATTAACTTTTTCATTAAAATTGAAATTTCACGCTTTCTTTAAAATATTTTTTATTTTTTACTTTTCAGTACATTTTTTAGTTAATTAAAAGAATTTTTTTTAAAAAAATTTTTTAACCATTTATTTTATTTGTTTTCAACTCATCTATTTTAACTCATCGTGTAAGTATACGTAATAAGTGTGCTTGGCGCGGGGCCCCAAATGTGACAACCGTTTCTTCCATCCCGAACCTGGTTCCTCGTGTTCCGATTCACCAGCGTATGGAATGGGCTGATACAAGTAGCATTGGAATTGGGTAGAATTGGGTTTCTTTGATGAACAGATTGCACGAATGCCCGCAGAACTCACCTTAATTGCTCCACCATTAACTAATTGCACTCATATTCTTAAATAAATAGAACATCTCGACTAGCTCAGCTTTTGAGGATATCGATTTTGCGAAATTGAAGCCCCGTTACAAAAAAATGTTGTTTTGAGTTTTGTTACATCCGTGGGCCTCTCCCTGGAAAATGTTTCCCTTTAATGTGAGCTCCTACAACATTGAGGAGTTCAAACGCAAAGCTCATCGGCACCTTTTGCAGCACCCACGAGACTCTATTTAACCCATCAACTCTTACCTCTCCTTCGGGTTGAGCTTACTAGCAGACATTGCACGATGATGTGAACACCATGACAGACTACCAGTACGGGGTTTTCCACATTAAAGAAGGGTTTCTCGTATATGTGACAGGGTGACTACAAAGGAAATCATTCATTCATAGTCTTGAAAGTTTTAAGGCGATTTTCTTGTGAGTCCTTGGTATCGGACCCATTAAAATCGTCAGGGTCAACGCCTTCATATGGCCCTGGATCCAATCGTTTTTATTTCGCAAAGTAACGAGTAATCTGCCTGTGAGCGCTCTCATCCTGCCATCCGAGTTTCATGTCATCATTGCCGCCGGAAGGACCTAAAAATGCTTAAATATTTCCAGTTTATTACGAAGAATAAAAATAAATTCAATTTCGTATTAATAAAACACGAAAACAGAACGTCGGTAAGCCATTTGCCGTGCTCAAGGCATCCGGTTGCACGGCGCGTTCGCTCGTACGTGTCATAACCCGTAAATGTTTGTTCTGTAGCCCGGCGAAAAGTGTTTAATTAATTCACCTTAATGGGCCACGTAACTGTTTAATAAAATCTTTATCTACGGTTACCCATCTCCAGCTACGATTACATTAAGGACATTCGCCTTAAAAGGCCATTTACCGCCAGTATTCATGGACCTAATTTAAATCTGCTCTTTAGGTTCGTATTACCGCAAACGATTAATGTCAAGCTAGGGGCCATATAATTACTTTTCTTTTCCCACTTCGACGCCAGGTACGCACATTTCAGGGATCCAGCAGCCATCGTCGAAATTTATAAAGTCCTGGGGAGCACTTCCCGGTGCACGGCGTGTGCCTGTCAATGGCGATGGAGCAGAGAGCCCCGAAGGCAGCCAAAGAGGACACGATTAGAGGACGCCCAGAATAACATGGTCCTTGAAGAGTAAGGTAGGCCCGACTCGGCTGGTTCGTGTTTATGTGCGATGGAATGGCTATGGGGGTCTTTTTTAGTTATATACTCTTCGGTAAGGTTTTAAAAAAAGGAAAAAAAAATTGAAGGAGATACCTGTTAACTTACCCATAAATTCGCAAATTAAAAGGCAGCGTCTTCACGGATGTCGTGTAGATGCGGAAGGAGCTGAGTCGATCTAAGGAAAGAGTTGCCTCGCCCATTGTCGCTGTAGAGGAAAATGATGCTCCCATAGTGCCAGAGGAAGACGCCACAGACGAGGATGCTCCTGCTATCGAAACAGATGACGATCCTGACGATGTCCCGGACGATGATGATGATGCTCCAGATGCCGAGGAGGATGACGTCGATGTCGCTAACTGGGAGGCAGCTATAGTCTCCCGATTTAGGGCTGCCGATTGAGCCAGGAGCTGGAGGTTCTTGATTTGCTGCAAATAGAAACAAGAATCCTTCTATAAATACATAGTAAAATTCTGCAGGACTAATTTCGTGTCGTAGGGCTTCGGGTTGTTGCTATTATTAACTAGAGAGTGAAATATGGTCTTGTCGAGGAACTAACAAAGCAGATAGTCGAAATGAATATATTAAAAACGTCAATTAAAATAGGAGTTTTAATAATAATAATAGAGTTTCCCTTTGTTTTTTGTTCAAAGAAAAAACTGCTTTAAAACAAATGAAAATTATTTGACACCATTTGGCCTCCAGTTACAGCACACACTGATAAAAGGAACAAAAGAGCAAAGTTCACTTTGTAATTATAATTCACTTTTATTTGAATAATTCAATTTTATATTTTAGGTACACAATTCAAAATAAAAATATATAAATAATCAATATAATTCACTGAATCAATGTCATTAAATTTGAAGAAATTTTAAACTTTTAAGAGCTTTGCAGTTATTAAAGAAAATAATAAATAAGAATTATAGAAAGGGTTAGTTTATAAGATTGAGTTAAAGTTTACTATATTCACTCGATGTGAACATCCATTCAAAAAATATATATAATTAATCACCCTCATCAACGTTGTTAGCTAGAAAATACAATCCACTTAATCACCTCAACAACGATGGAAACTAAATATCAAATTAATTAAAATCCTCATCCACGTTGATAACTAAATCACTTCAAGTTCAAAGCAGAGAAACGAAATTAAAAATATTATTGTAACGAATCAAGGAAATCGTAAAAAAAAATCGTTCACCATATCAAATATTATTTATTTAAAGAAGAAAAGGAAAATTATGAAATATGAATATTGTATTGTTGTAATTAAGTACTCACCTGACCTTGAAAGTTGGCCTTGAACTTTAATTGTATCCCGACTCTTGGAAACTAGCTCATGTTCAGCCAATCCCAAAAAAAGGTGAAGCCAGCGACCCCTTAAACTACCGCCCAATAGCAATTACTTCTGTTCTCTCCAAAATCATGGAGACAATAATCAATAAAAGGCTGATGAAATATCTAGAATCCAACCAAATTATACACGACAGGCAATACGGCTTCAGATCTAAACGGTCTACTGGCGATCTGCTTGTGTGTTTAACCGAGCGTATCAACCAAAGCATTCACAGCTTTGGTGAGTCTAGCCTAGTTGCTCTAGATATATCAAAGGCTTTTGACAGAGTATGGCACCCAGCTCTGTTGAATAAACTCCAAGCTATTGGTATACACTTAGTTCTAAGGAACTGGATTAAGAGCTTTCTTTCATGCCGTTCAATCAAGGTAGTATTGGATGGCGTCGAATCCAACCCCCACGCCATTTCGGCCGGAGTTCCCCAGGGGTCAATTCTTTCACCCGCACTTTTTCTAATCTTCATTAATGATCTGCTCTCAATCCCCTCCAACCCACTTCACTGCTTCGCTGATGACGGTACTCTGAATTTCTCTTACTCCTTCGACAATATAAGACAAGCACGTGCCAGACCTTGTCTTTACCACCGTCAACTGATGTCGGCTTCGATCAACCGGGATATCGAATCGATTCTTCATTGGGGCGAAATGAACCGCGTCGAATTCAATGCCACAAAAACGAAGCACTGTCTGATCTCCAACAAAAATTGTACCGACCTTCCTCCTGTCTCGGTGGATGGAGAGAATCTAACGGCTGACTCAACTCTCAACATCCTAGGGGTAACTTTAACGGAGCATCTGCGATGGAACGATCACATATTCCAAATCGCCAAACAAGCCTCCCAATGCCTTGGATTTCTCAAGAGATGCAAGTTCCTCCTCCAGCCAGCCGCATTGGCTACAATATACAAATCCTACATTCGGCCGCGCCTCGAATACAACTCACATATCTGGGCAGGCGCCCCAAAAACCACCTTGGCTTGTCTCGACAAGGTGCAAAATCGTGCCCTCAAACTCATTGGTGATGGCCCCTTTCGCGCCTCCATAGACACCTTGAGCCACCGTAGGAATGTAGCAGCCCTCTCCATACTTTATCGCTATTACCATGGCGACTGTTCCACCGAAATTCAGGACCTCCTGCCTGCACGGCAATACTTTTCCCGCAACACAAGACTAGCCCGCTCGGCTCACCCCCATACCCTACAGCCCCCTCGTTCACGCACAATACGGTTCAGAAGTTCGTTTATGAATAGAACAACTCGATTGTGGAATGATCTCCCGCAGTCGGTATTTCCGAACTCGTACAACATCTTAGAGTTCAAACGTGAGGTTCATCGTCATTTTCTTCTACACCCTCCAGACCCCCTCTAACCTTTCCTATTCTCCTCTATTCTTCAAACCAAGCTACTACTAGACATTGCACCATGAACTGAACGACATGACGGACTGGTAGTACAAAGGGTTACACCTAAGCTTGGTTTTTTCATATAAAAAAAAAAAAAAAAAAAAAAATTTGGTTGCGGACAAAGGGATTGTTAAAATCAAGGGCAAAGGAAAGAGGAATTAGAAATTACTGTTCATAGTCTGTTCCCATGAACAGGGAACGGAAAAGTTGTTAATATTAGTTCTCGGTCTATTCCCGAGAGATGAGAAAAAAATTAGTAATAATAGTTCTCGGTCTATTCCCGAGAACTAAGGAAGAAATTAGTAATAATAGTTCTCGGTCTATTCCCGAGAACTAAGGGAAAAATCAATAATAATAGTTCTCGGTCTATTCCCGAGAACTAAGGGAAAAATTAATAATAATAGTTCTCGGTCTATTCCCGAGAACTAAGGAAAATTAGTAATAATAGTTCTCGGTCCATTTCCGAGAACTAAAGGAAAATTAGTAATGATAGTTCTCGGTCTATTCCCGAGAACTAAGGAAAAATTAGGAATAGTTCTTGGTCTATTCCCAAGAACTTTAAAATGGAGGAAGAAAATATAAAATTGAGGCCAACTTACCCTCGAGGCGCTCGGTATCCAAAGAGAGCAAGATTCATGGGTGCAACGATTTTTGTTAACTCACTTGAATTCGATTCAAGTGGGGATAGAAATGTATAACGGGATGACTGTGAAGTGATTTTTGTTTGAATAATGCAAGTGGGAATGAAAATTTTAATTGTGCATGTGTTGAAGTGAGAAGTGTTACCAGAGTAAATATTTATTCGAGTGAATGTATGAATTTTGAGTGAATGTTCTTAAGAAAAATTTGGTTTCTTAAAGTTAAATTAGTATCAATGATCATGATGTCAAATGATGCTACTCAATGTCCATGTTATCCAAAGATGATGTTATTGTTGATAAGTTCTTGATGTTCACTTGTTAGAGCTGAATGACCGTGATTGTTTCTACATAATTGCCCAGGAGTATATGTAACTGCACCTGTTTTCCTAATGCGGCTTTATTTTTCTGAAATAAACAGTATTAACGTGCCCTAAGGTGATATGGTGAACGAAGAAGGGAAAGAAAACATGAAAGATAAACTAGGGAGATTTATATTATGTTGTGAAGAATTGAACACCCTTCTTATGAAGAAGGCGCACTTCTCAGCTGGGCTGAGAAACATTTACCACGACCACGTGGGCTCGGCTGAGACATGCAAACATAAAAAATTAAGTACCAATAAAAATTGCATGCGAAACACATAAACAGTCATGAGAGAATAAAGAGACTCCTTTTAAGGAGATCTTTGTTAGTGCTCACGCTAAAAACAATAATATTTTTATTTACATTAATTAACATGCGATTAACAGGCTCAAATCGGCTATAATTGGTGTTAGAGGAGTTGATGTGTAAGAGCGGTGGTCCTCTCAAATTGTATCGGCTCTCTCTAAACGACGCACGGCGACTTAGAAAACCTGAGTCGACACGTCCATTAAGAAGCTGGTGGACGAAAACAACATCGGCCACCTCACGACGCTTGTGGAGAGTGTTTAAGTTGAGTAACTTAAGTCGGTATTCATATGGTGGAAGAATTAAAGGGTCTTCCCAAGGAAGGTGATTCAATGCGAATCGAACGAACCTACGTTGAACCGACTCAATTTTTCCAACATGCGAAGAATTGTGAGGAGACCAAACCTAGGACGCACATTCAAGTAAAGGTCTGACAAGCGAAATGTAGAGGTGTTTAGTGATCAGGGTGCTGTTAAATTCTTTGGACCACCTTTTTATAAAACCCAAGACTAAGCTGCTCTTGGAAGAAATATAGTTGATATGAGTAGAAAAGTCCAGCTTGGTTCAAATCTAATCCCGAGATCTTTGACAAAATTAACACGGGGGACACCCTCACTAGAAAATGAGTAGTTATAAATTATAGGATCTCGTCGCCTACAAAAAGTCATGACTTCGCATTTACTAATATTAAGAACCAGGTTGTTGTTAGCGCACCAAGAGAAAAAGGTGTCGAGGTCGACTTGCAAAAGTTTGCAGTCCTCCATACTCTTTACGTGACGGTACAATTTGATGTCATCAGCATAAATCAGGATTCTGCAGTGTCTTAGCAAGGTAACAATAACATCAATAGAAAGAATAAAGAGGATAGGGCCAAGATGACTGCCTTGAGGGACACCGTATGACGCCTCAATGGTCGCGGATTTGGATCCACGGAAAAGGACTTGGTAGGTCCTGTCAGCTAAGTAGGACTGGAACCATAATAGAAGGGCTTCAGGGAAACCTAACTTTTTTAGTTTGAAAAGTATAATGGAGTGGGAAAGCTTGTCAAATGCCTTACTGAAATCAGTGTAAACACAATCAGTTTGGCAACCGGAAACGAAGCCTTCAACAGCATGGGAAGTGAATTCAAGGAGATTGGTGGTAGTGGAACGAGCTGGAAGAAAATGTTGGTTCGTAGAAATAAGTTTCTTGCAGATGGGCACGATTGCAGAATAAATGATTGACTCAAAAAGCTTTGGTATGACAGACAGCTTGGCAATTGGTCTGTAATTCGATATTTCGTTCTTGCTACCACTTTTGTGACTAGGAATTATGAACGAATTCTTCCAAAGACTAGGGAAATACCCTTTATCTAAGGATTTTTTAAAAAGGGTTTTCAGTGGAGACTGGAGAGAGAACCTCCACACAGGATTTAAGGACAGCAGGAGGGATACCGTCAGGGCCTGAAGTGAAACCGTATGGGAGTTCATCAATATGTTTCACGATATCGTCACTGGAAATGGAAAGAGATAATCTAGCAGCCTCTCGGTGTGGAGTTATGTGACGAAAATTATTGTCATTAGGCTGAAAGTTAGAAGGGGTGAAAGATTGATGAAAGAATGAAGCAAACATGTTGCAAATCGAGGAAGACTCACTACTAGACCAGTTAGTGTGCTGCATAGTCTTTGGGTAGTTATCAGCTTTTTTCTTGGAGTTGACAAATTTAAAGAAGTTTCTAGGATCAGTATACACCTGGTCCCTCATGCTGCTGAGATATTCACCATACAGAGCAGAAGAGAGTAGGTAAACGAAATCTGTTATAGCAATCAGTAAATGTAATAAGACTCGGAGAGTCCTTTCTCTTTAAATAGGTCTTCCAGGGTCTATTTTTCTGATTCCTTAAATGCTTCAGCTCATTGTTGTACCAAGGTGGAGATGAACTGCGCAATTTTTGGGGCTCAAAAGGTACACATGAAACGATAGCTTCGTATAGTACGGTATAAAACCGTGCCCCATCGTCATCCAACTCATTTGCGGAAAGTAAGCTGTTGAAATCAATCAAGGCAAGCTTAGATGAGAGTTCATTAAAGTTGGCCTTCATAAAGTTGAAGGAGTGAGTTACCGCCTCCGGACAAGGATTGTTAACTTTGAGTTGAAGCAGTAATTTAGCAAGAGAGGAGGGTGGTAATTGTCAACGGACGTCATGACTATTAGACTGGGTTCAACAATCATGTTTCCTGAGTCAGTAAAGACTACAAGATCCAACTGCCTCCCTAACACATTAGTCACACCACTCATTTGATTCAGGCCGAGTGAGAATAAGGAATTGAGAAAACACGATTCCTTAGAATTAAAATTGCCTTCAGGGAGGTAGTTATCGTCAACTTCGTCAAATACCCACTGAATATTGGGTAAATTGAAGTCCCCAAGTAGAAGTAATTCATCCCCAGTGTTCATCATACTCAGGCTATAATCAACACAAGAGATGAGAATATCATA
Organism: Thereva unica; assembly: GCA_949987705.1. NCBI lineage: Eukaryota > Metazoa > Arthropoda > Insecta > Diptera > Therevidae > Thereva > Thereva unica. Next base: position 23,855,189 of record OX465285.1, on the reverse strand, counting down.
GAGGCTTTTACCTCCACCGTCAAGTGTGCTAATCATATCTGGTTGGATATAGCAGCACAGCAGGAATAGATTTGATTTAGAAAAGGAAATCTTGAGAGCGACAAGCTCAATGTCCAAATGGTTAGAGAAACCGGGAAGCGTAATTGGGTTACAATTAAGGTGACTGCGGCAAGCAAGAAGTACGCCGCCCCCACGAGCTTCCGAGTCAGTGTAACGGTCCCTCCGAAAGACTTGGTAGGAGGAATCGAAGAGTTCAGCATTAAGAAAGCCTTCGTGGAGCCAGGTTTCCGTGAATGCTATGACATCGAACCCGCTAGCCGCCGATGACTGAAGGATGTCGTTGGTTTTTGATCTTGTTCCCCTTACGTTCTGGTAGTAGATTAGTAATAAAATTGTTACAAAATTAATATTAGTAGAAATACAATGGTTTGCGTATAAATATAAGACCTCGGTGGTGCCTCACTTAGTAAAGATTTTCTTAAATCCCTGTGGATGCAAAGATTACCCACACAAGTAAGTCCAAGCTATTTTACAAGCTTCTACAGAAGGACTAAAGGGCCTCCTTGCGCTTGCATATAAGATCCAGGAAGTTGACGAATTTCATAATGTAGCCCCTATCAGTGTTAAGCGCAACAGTGATGACATATATCCATCTACATCCACGCACAATTATCCATTAACGATGGAGGAGCAATTGCTCAAATTAACCAACAACTGCGGACTCTTATGAGTCGAGATAGGCACCATGCAAATGTCACTAGAAACAGAAGAGAGTACACCCCAGTTAGACAAACCATTTTGCTACTATCACCGAAGATTCCGGCACAAAGCAAAAGTGTGTAAAACTCCTTGCTCCTTTGAAAGCAATGTGCCTCAAATTTCAAATATCACAGGTGTTGTTGGGAAAACCAAAATAATCAGCAGAATCTTTGTAAATGAGCCTTCAATGGGGCGAAAGTTTGTAATAGATACCGGAACTGATGTATCTGCCTTGCGGCCAACTCAACAAAAGATAGGGCCGGTGCTTGGTTTTTTTGCGCCCGGTGCAGTATGCAGTATTGCGGCACCATCAGCTATTCATCTTTTACAGCAGTGAAGGGCAATGGAAAAAGACACAAACACTCTGTGAAGTTCTTTTAATATATAAAAATGGAGGCACCGGGAACACTTTTTGAAGTTTTAATTTTTTTTTAAATCTAAATTCCTGAAATTGCGCCCGGTGCAAGTGCACCGTTTGCACCTATGAAAGCCTATGTCCAACCACGATTTGCTTCGCGATCTTACTTTTATGTTGGGTTTGATTGCGCTTTAACTTCACAAAATTCTTCCACTAATGCGGTTTTTGTAATCTTCGTCCTGCTAAAGTCTCCGGTAGATGGCTTTCGACGCCACTGCCACCATTCTTCACACATCTGCCAACATCATCATTTGCTCCAGGATGTTTTTCGGTGTATTTCCCTAGCTGTTTCAAGCACATTCCTGGGCTCCGCAAATTTATAGACCATGTCGTTTTCCAAGCCTTCATATTTCAAGGGATAATTGGTGGTCACTGAACTGCATGCAATTCAAAACTATGGCACCGTGCCAGTCAAGAAACGATAGACGACGAAAACAGGCATTGAAATGGAATTGATTGGCCACACCTTGCAAAGGACAATTGAAAAAGACACACACTCTTTGCAGTTTCTTAAATATATGAAAATGAAGGCACCAGAACATTTTTTCAGTTTTTTTTTTCAAATTGCACCCGGTGCACCATTTGCATCTATGAAAGCACCGCCCCTGACAAGAGCGTACCAATCGTAACCTACCGAAAAACAGTAAACAACTATACGCTGCAATTGGAACCGCAATAAATATGTTCCAACTGAAGACGCAGATGACATCAAAGACGAGTTCTCTATGCGACTGGATGAGGTTTTTCGCTCTATTCCAAGACGCACAGATCGGCCCCAACAGCACCGGCCTTGAGCACACAATTGGAAATCAAGGCCTAAGCCAAGTTACCAATAATAATGGTGAGCTTTTCGTTGACTTTTGAAGCTCCCACCAACTCATGGTAGGTGGAACTTACTTTTGCCACAATAAGATACACAAGGAGACCTGGGTAGAATGAGAAATTTTGCCACATTCGAACACCGATGTTGAAAGGCTTTAGCAGCATGAACATTCTCAAGAATAAATGAAAGTCTAACCTCAAGTGTCACCTTTTATATTAACGTCGTTCAGGCCATGGTGTAATGGCTAATAGGAACCGTAGTCCGAAGAATAGATAAAGGGTAGGATAGGTTAACGGAAATCTAGGGATGCATGAGGAGGTGGCAGGGAGCCTAGAGTTTGAATTTTTGATGTTGTGAGAGTTCAGAGGTAACCGTCGGGGTTAGCGGAAGATATCCTCGTTGGAGTCTTACGCCTCATGAAAATGGTGGATCCCGCTAACCGGATGATAAGGGTTGCGATGCCGGCGGTGTCAGACTACCAGGCGGAACAAGGAGTTGTGTCGTCCTCTAGGTAAAGATCAAACTTTGTGAAACGTTGATACCCCCCCGATTAAACAGATAAGCCGACAAGATGCGTTATTAGAGCCGTGCATACCCTTACAGTGCCGGCTTATGCCCTCGTCTTCATCTACATCAGTTCAATAATGTTCACTTCAATCCACATAAGTGACATCACTGGCCAAAGTCCAGTTTCTGTTGAGTTCATGGTTGAAATGGTTGTTGCTTTTTCACCAGAAGTTAGAAATGCAAAAGCTCACTAGAATGACATTCCATTATGCCAGTTGATTACTCTCTTTTGAGCGAACTGTTAAGTTTAACTTCAGTTCGAGTCCAGTTGGACGAACTGAGGTCTGTTTTATCCTCAGTTGAATATGTGAAAATTGTACGCGAGCTGAGGTTACTTTTAAGTGCAGCTCACCAATCTGCTTATTTTTTTTGAACTAGTGTGATTAGGGGCCCATACACTACAAGGTTTTATGGGTAAAAACAAGACGTTCAAACAAAGATTGACAGTGTGTGGTGAATTTGGTTTTTGGCTTTATGTTTGTCACAAGTTTGTCCCAAATATCAAAACGGTTTGATTTTTCTTGGTTTTATCTGACAGTTAGATAAAACATAACAGAAAACGTCTCCTTTGGTGGTTTATCGAGTCAATTTTGGTTTTTTTTCTTGTGTTTATAATATTTAGTTTTGAGTACCATCAATTATGAGCCATTTAGATATCAGGACGTGGCCAAAAGACTATCTTCTTGATTTTATTTCCTTAGAGGCAGCCCATGCCTTTGGCAAATAAAATCAAAAAGCTATAAAAATAAAAATTTAAAATACGCAGCATACGAGTTGTTATGCACAAAGATGAAAGAAGTTGATCCGGATGTGACACACGAAGAAATTAAAAAGAAAATAAATTCTCTACGTTCAAACTACAGACGAGAACGACGAAAAATAGAAAATACGCGTAAATCATGGCGAAGACAATTTATATCTACCACAGTAATTTGTGGTACTTCGACGAATTGAATTTTTTAAGGGATCAAGAAGAACCAAGAAATTCCAGCTCGAATTTGTGTGAAACGTTAGAGGAGAGTTTTGATTTTCTTAATAACACGGTAGTAGGATAATAATAGTTAAATAAATATAGAGAAAATAATTATGTGTTCACAGGTAGACGAAGATGACAATTCACTTCGCTCACCTCATGAAAAAAAAAAGAAAATTGGACAAATCTGATGAAATTCTGGACTCAATAAATAAAAAAATTAATGAAGTGCCAACTGAAACAGAATTTAAAATTGTGGGCAATATTACCAAGAAATTGGAGCAGCTTCCTCCCGAAATGAGTATTTTGGCGGAAAAGCTGATAAATGACATCCTGTTTGAAGCAAAGCTGGGAACATTAACTAGGACTATGAAATTGGTGGATACCAAAAATGCTCCTTGTGAATGTCCAGCTAATGCTGCGGAATTATTCTCCAGCTTTAAAGACAACTGAAAGTAAATACTCCGTATTTTTATTTGAAGTTTTAATTTGAAAATGTTATCTGCCATGAATTGCAACTTGTTATTTTTAATTTTAATCTTGTTATGGACTATATATGTTATTTTGCTTAGAGCAGTTTTAGTCACCATTTATGGTGTAGAAATGATGGACTGATTAGATGTAAATAGGAAATATATATGGATAAACAAATTTTTAATTTTTATAAAATGAAATATGTTTATAATTTTATTAAATCGTTTTTATTTGAATTAAGTATATGAAGTATATGAATTTTATTTATGGGAGGTTTTTTATGTTATCATGTTATTCTGCCATTCAACTGGCCCTTCATTATTAAAATAATACGAAAATCGATTACGTATTTCTTTAGCAGCTATAGATGCATTTCGAACTCGTCCAACTTCTAAATTTGTCTCGGGATTAGCTCTCAATCCTAAAGACACAGCCCCATCATTGATACATTCCCTATCCAAATCTCCTTGTGGACAATAACAAGAATTTCTTTTCTTCATAAGAAAGTTGTGTAATGCACAGCAGCACAAAACTATGTCTTCAATACTTTTAACCCGCAAATTTAATGCCGTATGGAAAATGCGAAATCTGGAGGCCATTATTCCAAAAGTATTTTCAACAACGTTTCTTGCTCTGGATAGTCTATAGTTAAAAATTTTCTTCTCAGAGCCTAAATTAGCCTGGCTGTATGGCTTTAATAAATCAGGTCGTAGTTGGAAAGCATCATCACCGACAAAAACAAAAGGAAAATGTTCATTAGTGCCCGCAATTGATTCAGAATTTGGGATTTTCAAAGTACATATTGCTATTTAGCCTTCTATAAAACGTAGTGTTGTTTATAACACCTCCATCGGATACTCTTCCATTACATCCAACATCGCAAAGAATGAACTCATACGAAGAATTTACTATAGCCATCAATACGATACTATAAAATCCTTTGTAGTTGTAAAAATAAGCTCCAGAATTTGCTGGAGCGATTATTCTTACATGCTTCCCATCTATTGCACCTAAGCAGTGAGGGAAATTCCACTTTTTGTTGAAACCATCAGCGATTACTCTTCAATCATTTTCATCTTGTGGAAACTGAAAATAATGTTTTATTTAAAAAATTATATCAAAAGTATTTAAAATACCTTTAAATAATCATTGACTAGCAAGTTGTATATCACTCGACAAGTCTCAGGAATAAGTTTTCCTAAAGCCTGAGCAGAAATTCTTTTTTTTTTTTTTTTTTTTTTATGTGGTAAAGTCAAGCTTAGGAATTACCCTTTGTACTACTAGTTTGTCATGTCGTTCGAGTCATGGCCAGTCTCTAGTAGTAAGCTTGCTTTGAAGGATAGAGGAGAAGGGATAGGTTAGGGGTCTGGAGGGTGCGTGAGTAGATGTCTATGAACCTTGCGTTTGAACTCTGAGATATTATATGAGTTCGGAAACACCGACTGCGGAAGAGAATTCCACAACCGAGTTGTTCTATTTATAAACGAACTACTAAAATGTAATGTGCGCGAAGGGGAGGGCTGAAGGGTGAAGGGGTGAGCCGAGTTGGCTAGTCTTGTGCTGCGGGAAAAAAATTGCCGTGTAGGCAGGAGGTTTCTAATTTCGGTGGAACACTCACTATGGTAATAGCGGTAAAATTTGCTAAGTGCTGCAACATTCCTACGGTGGCTTAAAGAATCGATGCAAAGGGTGTTATCGCCAATGAGTTTGATGGCGCGATTTTGCACCTTGTCGAGCCAAGCCAAGGTGGTTTTTGGGGCTCCAGCCCAAATATACGAGTTGTATTCAAGGCGGGGCCGAATGTAGGACTTGTAAATTGTAGCCAGAGCAGATGACTGGAGGAGGAACTTGCATCTCTTGAGGAATCCCAGGCATTGGAAAGCTTGTTTGGCGATTTGGAATATGTGATTGTTCCATCGCAGATCTGATGATAAGGTTACGCCTAGGATGTTAAGAGATGGGTCAGCAATTACATTCTTTTTGTCCACTGAGATAGAGGGACGGGTGGTGCAGGTTTTTGTAGAGATAAGACAGTACTTTGTTTTGGATGCGTTGAATTCGACACGATTCTTGCGGCCCCAAGCAAGAATGAGTTCAATGTCCTCGTTAATAGAATTGGACATGAGTTCACGGTCGACGGGACAAGGTCTGGCACGTGCTTGTCTTGTATTATCAAAGGTGTGGGAGTAACGCAGAGTACCGTCATCGGCGAAACTGTGAAGTGGGTTGGAGGGGATTGAGAGCAGATCATTAATAAATATGAGAAAGAGGGTAGGTGAGAGAATAGAGCCTTGGGGGACGCCGGCCGAGATGGAATGAGGTTCTGATTCGACGCCATCCAATACTACCTTGATTGAACGGCCAGAAAGAAAGCTCTCAATCCAGTTCTTTAGAACTGAGTCGATACCAATAGCTTGGAGTTTAGACAGCAGAGCGAGATGCCATACTCTGTCGAAAGCCTTGGAAATATCTAGAGCAACAAGACCAGACTCACCGAAGCGATGGATGTTTTGGTTGAGGGCCTCAGTCAGACAAACAAGAAGGTCGCCAGTAGATCTTTTCGGTCTAAAGCCGTACTGCCTGTCGTGTAGAATTTGGTTGGATTCCAGATATTTCATCAGCCTTTTGTTGATTATTGTCTCCATGATTTTGGAGAGAACAGGAGTAATTGCTATTGGGCGGTAGTTTAAAGGGTCGCTGGCTTCACCTTTTTTGGGAATGGGCTGAACATGAGCTAGTTTCCAAGAGTTTGGATAAACTCCGGAGAAGTAGGATAGGGCGAAAAGTTTGCGCAGAGGTTTAGCCAGGGGTGAGGCACATTTATTGAGTACCATAGGGGGGATATTGTCGGGGCCAGTGGATTTATTGATGTCGAGCACTTTGAGACACTTGTACACCTCGCGAGTCCTGAAGAAAATTCCGTCCATTGAATGGGCGTTGCGTTCGAGAACCGGGGGAAGCGTATCAGTTTCAGGTAAGGAAGAATTAGAGGCGAACAGAGATGCCAATAAGTCGGCCTTGGATTTGCTTTCTGCTGTCACCTTTCCTCCATAAATAAATGGAGGGGTTGTGGAAGACGTAAAATTCTTCTTGATGGAAGTTACCAAGGACCAGAAGTTTTTGCTGCCTACGCGTGTGTTGAGGATCTTGTTTCTCAACTTGTCATCGAATGACGCTTTGACCTTCCTGATGATGGAGTTGCAGGAGTTCCTTGATTTCATATACTCACGCCGAAGTGACTCGCTTGGGGAACGTTTGTACGCTCTATAGGCGGCTTCCTTAGCATTAATTGCGTTCATACACTCACCATTGAACCATCTATTTGGCCTAGGCTTTATAGATTTGGTGGAATGAGGAATGAACAAACACATTCCTGCCCGTATTATTTTGGTAATACAGAGCGCAGCATAGTTCGCACTGGCACCTCGGAAACACAAATTCCAGTCGGTGGCTTGGAAAAAGCGAATAAGTCCCAACCAGTTGGCTTTCCCATAGTGCCAGACAGTTCTTTTGGGGACTGTGTTGGTTGGGGTGGAGGATGGATATGGGAAATTAGCCCTGACTAGTTTGTGGTCCGAGTTGCCAAGGGGTGAGCTAACCTCGACGGAGTATCGAGATGGATGTGTGGTAAGGAATAGGTCAAGCAGGTGAGCTCCGTGACCTTCAACATCCGGAACTCGTGTCGGACAATTCACGATATGGTGCAAATTGTTTAAATCTGCAAAGATCTCGGCGTCTTTGCCAGAAACACTGGTGCCATTTGAGTAATTTAGCCAATTGGCTTGTTGAGAATTTTAAATCTTCGTAAGATCGCCCGGTAGCTAAAAACCGCAATGTAGCTGATAAGAGTTCATGAGCACTAATTGCTTTCCTGAATTGTGTATCTTTTTTACATATATTAGCAGATACCATATGAAGAAGTTCTCTGTACAAATCCTCATCCATGCGTAAGTAGTTTCTAAAATCGTCTGGTTCTAAACGTAGTTCATTTATTAGATTAGTGTGGGATAGCATGTCTCTTTTGACGTGACAACGTCTATTAAATCGGTTTAAGATAGGACGCGCGTGTGAAAATGTCCCGCACACAAAAAAAAAAATTTGCTTCGAAATATATAATTTATTAATTGAGAAAATAATACAAAACGTAATAACAGACGTTGTCACGTTCAAATTAATAGACGTTGTCACGTTAAAATACGGACGTGATACTTCACATCCAAGACCATTAATTTTTTTTTAAGAGCCAGTCTTTCACCCACTTCGATCTATTTTTCTTCTTTTTTATTATTTTTTTGTATCTAATAATATCAATGGCGACTGATAACAACTGGTTTCTACTTAAACCACTCATTTCGATTTAAAATCATAAACCAAACTGAAAACCATGTAGTGTATGGGCCAGATGAGCGTTCAAACAAGTTTGTCACAAAGATTGTGGGACAGGTTTGAACACATAAAACGTTGTAGTGTATGGGCCACTATTATTTCCGCTTAAACAGTGCCTTTCAAACATTAAGTTTGAGGAACTTTACTTTTAGCGAAGAGGAAAATATTTTAGTGGTTTTTCTAGTGGTTTTAAAAGTCGAATCTAGTGGGTTCTCGTGGAAAGAGTTGGCAACGCTGGTGGACCAATGAGTTTAGTTTTAAGCAAACACTGTAACAAGGAACAAAGTAAAGGCTAAAGTCGAAAATTTCAGTTTTTTAGTATTGGTCCTTAATTTCTAAAGGAACAACTTTATATTGACGTTATTTCGGAGAAGTTGGAAATTTTCTACTTAGGTCCTAGCGAGAAATACAATCCTTCACAAAATTCCCTCTAAGGTGCTTTATCGCGCGCCAGTCATTCCACTGAAGCATATACGGTTGCTGGTGTATCCCTGAGCCTATGTAGGTACAAAACATTTTCACATAAATTTTATTTATGATCCTGTTTTGTCCTGATTAAGTTTTACTCCGGCGTCGGGATCTCAATTCGGGGCTTCAAAGCCGGGGACGGATTTGGATTTGCTGTTAATAAGTTCCAATTGGTGGTTCTTTAACGCTTGCTCAAAGAGTCCTGGCACAAAGGCATTACTCGCATGTGTGTAGTAGATTATGAGTTTCTTCCTATGGTTTTCGGTGTATTTTATGGATGTCAAGGACTTTGGGTATTATATGATGGTGTGACCTTCAGCCAGAAAAGGTTCCATTTTATGTGTTTTATCCAAATTGATTTTTTTTTCTCTGTTAATATTTGATTAATATTTTTCTGTTTTTGAAGAGGGGGTAGAGGTGAAAAAGGACATTATAAAAGCCTCAAAATTAAATGTTGAAAATTTTCTGACATAAAATTCGATAATGAAAACACACCAATTGACGAATTTATTTTTAATGCACAAATCAATATTGAACATTTTTGTTATTACTCCGCTGTTTTGTAGGTGATAACATAAAATAACAGAGAATTGTGGGGATAATGGGGATTATTTGTGAAGCTGATGTAATTTGAACCGTGTAAATAATTAATCATGGCAATTATTGATTTCATTCGTTTATATGTAAATTAATTCGCTTTAGCTAGAAAAGATAATTGAACGAGAAAATTACAAAAATTGAATGCAATAATAATTATTATTTTTGGATTATTCTGGGGATTGGTAATCAGTTGGGGAAGACTGGTTTTTGATTAAGTTAATTGTAGCGTGTAGATGGTGAAGTGGAACGTAAATTACATGTTGTTCATAACTAACGTTTTTGTTTTTCAAAATGCAATTGAAACTGCAACATCTGTTTCAATGGAAAGTGTAGAGCGAATGGATGGCCCATTTAGTAATAAAAATACCAGCGAGGTTAGATAAAGTACTTAAGTAATGCTCTCATAGTTAAAAGACTCCACTTCGCATCTTTGAGTCACTTTTAAATTGTAAAAACCCCGTTTTTGCTACTGTCAGCTTCTTTCTTTGATCTAAGCTTACTGATGGATATTGCTCTTCAAGGTGACGCCGAATTAAAATCGATCCAAGAACACCGGCGCACTGTCTAGCCCTCACCCCAATACTTTTTACTACTCATCAGGTCGGGTGACAGGTCGCATTGGAAGAAGGACGGTAAAAGAGCAGTACAATCCTGCTATAAAGTACTGAATGTGCTCAAAGCAAGCTTGATGAACAGCTGTTCAAAGTGGTAATTCTGAAGGAGAATATTGGACAGACAGGATACGCAAATGAGCGGGTCGCAACCGAGGGCGACGCTTTCATAGGTGGAAATGGTGCACTTGCACCGGGTGCAATTTCAGAAATTAAGATTTAAAATTTAAAACTTAAAAAAAAGATAATGTAGCTTCGAGATTTTCATAAAATTTTACTCAAGAAATCTTACTCGAGATTCAAAGATGGAAGGAACAGATCTGTTTTCTTCGAGAATCAGACGCAAAAATTTAGGAGAAAAATATCTCCCAAGGGAGAGAAAAATCTCTCATTCATTTTGTAAAAAGCACCATATCCTCTCACACAAAGGAAAAAATTGTTCCGATGGCTCTGTATTGTGTATTGCTGTTTATTTTTAAATTTTTTACCTAGATTTGCTAAAAGAGGTAATTGAACGCAAAGAACAAAATTCCTTGTGGCGAAAGTCCCTTTATTGTAAGTTCAACAGTGTTCCCGCACAAAGATATACATAAGACGACGGAGTAACTAATAATCAAATTGACCACGTCCTAATTGAAAGAAGAGGGGCCACGAGTATACTGGACGTAAGAACAATGAGAGGAGCGTGCTGTGGCTCGGACCACTATCTAGTCAAAGTGAAATTGAGAACCCGGATAGCAACTAAAACGCATAGAGTGTATATAGATAAGCTAAAACGGGAAGAAATAAGAGATGCCTACCAACATGCTGTCGTACAAAACTTGAGAGAGGTAGATGAACAGCCCAACATCAACGACAAATGGGAACAGGTCAAAAGCAGCATAAAGGGGGCAGCAGAAGAGGCACTAGGCTGGGCCCCCAGACAGACTAGAATTGATTGGTTTGACCAAGACTGTAGATCCGCAATTTAAGAAAGAAACCAGAGCCACCGAGAGTACATCGCAAGGCCAACAAGAGCAAGGATGGAAGTCTTCAAGGAAAAAAGAAAAATCGCAGACAAGCTGTGCAGAAAGAAGAAGAGGGAAATCTAAATAGGAAAATCTTACAGATACAGGAAGACTTCAATGAAAGGAGAATTAGACAAGCGTACAAAGGAACTCGCCAGATCACCAATAAGTTCCAGCCAAGAACGGACATCTGCAAGGACATAGATGGGAACTTGTTGGCAGATCCTGATAGGATAAAGGAAAGGTGGAGAGAGTATTTTCAGAACCTATTGAATCCTATCTCCATATCAAACGAGAATGCAGAGACAGAGGCATTTGTAATCCCCCAAGATAACATCTCAATAGAACCACCAACACTGGATGAGGTGCCGGAAGCTGTAAAAAGGCAGAACAGCAACAAATCGCCTGGCGCCGATGGAATAGCAGCTGAGCTGCTAAAGGAAGGAGGACCCCAACTATTACGAACATTACACGAACTCATATGCACCATCTGGGAGGAAGAAGTTATACCGGAGGACTGGAAGAAAGCGATTATATGTCCAATATACAAGAAAGGAGATAAATTAAACTGCAAAAACTACAGAGGCATCTCACTCCTCGGCACCAGCTACAAAATCTTCACAATATTTGTGAAACAAAAACTGGAACCTATAGCGGAAGGCCTTATAGGAGAATATCAAGCTGGTTCTAGAACAAACAGGTCAACATCGGACCAACTGCTGACCTTAAGGCAAATTATGGAGAAAACCTGAGAAAGGAATGTAGATGTATACCAGATATTTGTCGATTTTCAACAGGCATATGACTCAATAAACAGAGAGAGGCTATACGAGATCTTATCGGAAATAGGAGTCCCCTCAAAGTTGGTACAACTAATCAAATGCGCCACAAATAGCTCACTGGCGAAAGTAAGGATCCAAAATGTTGTAACAGAGGAGTTCGAAGTACGTCAAGGGCTTAGACAAGGAGATGGACTGGCCCCCATGCTTTTCAACCTGGCCCTAGAATGGGTGATAAGGAAAACGTCAGTCCAGCGAAGTACATCAATAGCTACCCAGTCGGTACAATTACTTGGATATGCGGATGACGTAAACATCGTGAGAAGGTCTTTTTTGGCAGCAAAAGAAGTCTATGTCGAATTAAAAGAGGCGGCAAAGGACATAGGCCTGAAGATTAACGAAGAAAAAACGAAGGTGATGCAACAATCCAGAGCAGGAAGATCTAGAATGGGAAGAAATATAACCATCGACGAACATAACCTAGAAGTAGTCTATAAAACAGTCCACCTTGGGTCTATTATCACAAAAAGAAACGAAGAAAAAGAAGAAATAACCAGACGAATACTACTGGCTAATAGAGCCTTTTATGCCCAAAAACAAATCCTGCACTCAAGATTTGTACACAGGAAAACGAAACTCTCACTCTACAAAACAGTAATACGACCAGTACTGTGTTATGGTAGCGAGACTTGAACTATGACCCAGGACATAGAAGAACTAGTCAACAGGTTCGAGAGGAAAATTCTCAGATGCATAATAGGCCCAACCAGAGAGGATGGAATATGGCGAAGAAGATACAACAAAGAGTTGTATGAAATTTTTGACGACCCACAACTCTCAACTTTAATAAAAAACAACAGACTGAGACTAGCCGGCCACGTGATCAGGATGGAGGACAATCGCATTCTAAAACGGCTTATGGCATCAGAAATTTCGGGAAGTAGGCCAGTAGGTAGACCCAGGAGGAGATGGATAGACTCTGTGACGGCTGACGCAGAGTCAATGCTCAACATCCGGAACTGGAGACATGCTGCAAGGGACCGTCAGACTTGGAGAAATGCCCTAGAGGAGGCCAAGGCTCGATTTGGGCTGTAGCGCCATTGGATGGATGGAAAGTCCCTTTTTGGTTTATTCCCTAATGGGCCGTCCACACTACGCGGACTTAGATCCCACGCGCTTTTTACCGCACGGCCTCAGAAAAAAGCGCGCATGAGCATTTAATTTTATGAATCTTGAGTAAATTGAGAAAACCGTCAAGAAGCCCGTGTTGTGTGGACGTACAATGTACCTTTTTAAGCACAGCCTTATGTCCGCGCAGTTTGGCCGTACTGCCTTTGCCATTAAAAATATTGCAGAAAAAGCCATTAAACTCTATATGAAAAAAAGAGGCAAAAGCGCGTATGACAAAAGTCCGCGTAGTGTGGATGCACCATTAGGCAGTTTACACACATCCAAGACTTATTTGGTCACTTTTCCCTATATTAATTTTTTAAGGTTATGTTACAGCGGAAAAGATTGATACGGAAAGGTTTATAGTGGAAATTGAAAGCATACCGGCCATTTGGGAGAGATATCTAAGCCGGGTGATATTCAGATAAGGACAAAACAAGATCATTATTTCTAGCTAATCCTTTGATTTCACATTTTAAAATTGACAGCTGGTATCTGACCTCATGGCATTTGGCACTTTTACTGAGCTTGTTTTACCAATTTTATTTTTATGTTAACTCGAATTTTTCGCAAACTACGAAATTTTGCAATATGGCATAGTGCACCGGGCGCAAAAAACCCAAGCGCCAGCCCTGGTCGCAAGCATCACCCCGTTGATGAAGCGGGCATGTGACGCCTCCATGCCACAACGCCCAAAACCACGAAAACGTCCAACAAAACGAAGAAAACTATGAGGGTCGAAGGAAGGCGCTGTCAGTGAAGGCGGGTACGACCAGAATTCGAGGAATTCCTTATGGAATACAAGGAGACGAGGAGAGGGCGTAAAAATAACACCCCAAAGAGTAAAACGGAGCCCTTTAACAGTCTGTGCAAGAAAGGATAGTCGAAGTTGGGGGGGGGGGGGGTTTGGTGCTTACAGGTTAGTGATGTCGTCAATTAAGCGTTTCCCACCGATTACTTGCCCTGTAATGCTGCAAGACATAGTATGGATCCTGTTCGCACAGAACGGGAATATGGACAGTCTGGCTGCAGTAAACGTAGATGAAGCAGACATCCCAGAGGTAAGGGAGGAAGAAATTGTGGAAGCCGCTAAGAGGATTGCTGTTGGAAAAGCCCCTGAGCTGGATGGTATATCAAACAGAACAGAGTGGCACTAGGTGAGTTCGCCCAAGTATTAGCGGCGTGCCTGAAGGAGGGAGTGTTCCCTGAGCGATGGAAGCGCCAAAAACTTGTGCTCATCCCGAAGCCGGGTAACCTCCCAGGGGATTCGTCGGTGTACAGGCCAATATGTCTGCTCAACACTATGGTTAAGCTTTTGGAAAGGGTAAAATAATAATATAATATAAGGGTAATAAAAGCCGTAGACAGGCGGTCGCACACATTCCCTGTTGCTAGATCGATGTAAGATTCTCATCACTCTGTCGTAAAACAAGAAAAAAAAAAGGTCGGGTGTCTGTCTGGTATCTAGTGAAACTGGCACAGCTTTTTTTTTCATACATATGGACCTAGTGGGCACCACTACTTTTACCTGGCTCTTGGATGCTTTTAGATTTTAACAATAGTAGATCGATTCACGAAATGGCCTGAAGCAGAACTGTCTCTAAGTATCCTAGGCATAACATTAGCCGAAGATCTGCTCTGGAATAATGTGTAGATGAGGAATAACCACATAGATACAAGTCCTACATTCGTCCCCGCCTCAAATACAACTCGTATATCTGGGCCGGGACTCCGAGAACCACCTTGGCTTGGCTGGACAAGGTGCAAAGCCGCGCTCTGAAATTTGTTGGTGAAAGCGCCATTTGCTCTTCAATTGACTCACTAAGCCACCGTAGGAATGTAGAGCTCTTGCAAAATTTTACCGTTTTTACCGCAACGACTCCTCCACTGAAATAAGCAACCTTGGCAACATTTCTCCCGCAATACAAAACTTGCCCGGACGGCTCACTGTTACAGTTTACTATCTTTGCGCACACTCCTTTTTAGAAATGGGTTTATAACAAGAGGATCTCGACTGTGGACTGTGGAACAAACTACCACAATTAGTTTTCTCAAATTATGTTTCCCAAGAGTGCAAACGCAAGGTTCACCGCCATCTCCGCCAACACCCACCCGACTCCTCCTAATCTATCCTATCTTTCCTTCTATCCTTCGGGCTTACCTTACTACTAGACATTGCACCATGACGTGCACGACATGACGGGCTAGAAGTAGGTACAAAGGGTGATACCTAAGCTTGAAAAAAACTTCGAAATTTTGATCCCCTATTGCCGGTGGCGATGCTGCACCCGGGACGTCCTTGGTAGTTGCTGCCACCACCTCCTCTACTGCCGCTTGTACAGCCGAATTGGCAGCTGTTGCTGAAGTAGCGGAGGTTTCGACTGCAGTGTCAACCGCTGTCCCTCAACTTCGATGACTGTTAATTCATACAAGCGCTCACTGAGCTCTTCAGCGGAGTCAGCTTGTGTCGTTTTAAAAGCCATCCATGTCTGCCTAAGTCCAAAATAGATTTTCGAGCGCCTCTTTCTAATATTACGCTGGGGTTCCTCGGCCTTGAGTATTTAGGGATGTTATTGTTGTTGCGCCGAAAATACTCGAGCAATTTGTCTGGCTCTGCTTCCATTTTTGCTGTGCTGTGCTTGATGCTGAAAGCCGTAGGAGTGACGTTGGTGTAATACTCACCAAAGAAGCCAGGTCCAGCCTCATTAGCTGGTCACCAGTTTCTGAGAGGATTATTACCGTGCGCCTGCGTACCAGACTAAGAAGTACTACGGTAGTCCAATGCTATGCTCCAACTGAAGACGCTGAAGATGACATCAAAGACGAGTTCTATTTGCTGCTGAATTAGATTTTTCGCTCTATTCCAAGGGGAGACATCATTGTATTAATGGGTGACTTAAACGCACAGATCGGCCGTGACAACACCGGCTTTGAACAAACAATTGGAAATCAAGGTCTAAGCCAAGTTACCAATAACAATGGTGAGCTTTTCGTTGACTGCTGTAGCAGTACCACCATGGTAGGTGGTACTTACTTTTGTCACAAGAAGATACACAAAGAGACCTGGGTATCGCCCGATGGTAGAACAGAAATCAGATAGATCACGTGGCCGTCAGCCGCAGATGGAGAACTATTCTTGAGGATGTCAGGAGTTTCAGGGGAGCGGATACTGGAAGCGACCACCATTTGGTTGTAGCAACTATTCGCCTTAAAATCGCCGCAATCAGAAACGTACAACGCGATGCTATAAACCGTAGACGGTTCAACGTAGATCTTCTGCGGGAGAGCCTTAAAAAGCGGGAATTTGCTGGAAACCTATACTACAACAAATATTAAACCAGCACAACGTTTCTGACGACACAAATATTGAAGAGCAGTGGAGTAGGACAAAGGGCGCAATATTGACGGCTGCGGAAACGAGCATCGGTTATGTCCAAAGAAACTAGCAACACTGGATCTCGGACACAACCTGGCAAAAAATAGAACGCAGAAGGGCCCTCAAAAATAACGTAAACTCTACAAACGACCCGGAAAGACGTCACCAATTAGAACGGGAATACTCCCAATTACATCGGGAGGTTAAGAGAAGTGTCCGGCGTGATAAAAGGCAGCAGATAAATGAGCTCGCAGAAAAAGCGGAAAACGCGGCAAACACAGGCAACAGTAAGGTGCTGTACCAAATCACTAAACAGCTCTCGGGAAAGCACTCTACTAAAAAGCATGCCGTTAAGAGTGCGGATGGAAGGCTGCTGTGCAGCGACGAGGAGCAGCTCCAAAGATGGAGAGATTACTTCTTCGCCGCCCTGAATGGTTCATTTACACAGGAACCTCAGGAAACCAGCAACAATGCACAGCCAATAAGCATCACCACCCGGGCCCCATCCAAGACGGAAATAGTAACCGCAATTCATGCGATGGCCAATGGTAAAGCAGCTGGAAAAGATGGCATCCCGCCAGAATTGTTGAAAGCCGATTCAAGCCTCATAGCAGATGCGCTTCAGCCAATCCTGGAAATAGCATGGAACATCTGTACCTTTCCGGAGGATTGGACGGAAGGTATTATAGTCAAAATACCAAAAAAGGGGGACATAACAATATGCGACAACTGGAGAGGTATCTGTTTATTATCTACTGTGGGCAAAATTTTGTCCCATATATTACTACCTAGGATAAGTGAGGCAGTTGATCGAACGCTTAGGAGGCAGCAGGCCGGATTCAGGAAGGGCCGCTCCTGTATTGATCATATCAACACCTTACGAATAATAGTGGAGCAGTCTACTGAATTCCGATCCCCCCTTTACCTTGCTTTCGTAGATTATGAGAAAGCGTTCGACTCGGTCAATAGGAGCTTTATATGGCAGGCACTACGGCGACGTGGACTGCCTGATAAAATAATAGAATTGATAAAAGCCCTATATAACAACTCCAAATGCAGAGTTCTCCATAACGGAAAATTATCCGACAGCTTCGGGGTTAGCTCAGGAGTACGACAAGGATGCCTACTCTCGCCTTTACTATAATAAATGACATCCTTGTCGGCGCTCTAGATAGTAGAACAGGCGGCATACAATGGGGTTTGTTAGACCGCCTTAAGGATCTCGACTACGCCGATGATATCTGTTTGCTGGCCCACAGACACCAGGACCTCAAAAATATGTTAAACAATTTGGCAACAGAAAGTAGTCAGCAGGCTTAAGGCTAAATCCAACTAAAACTAAAGAAATGCGGATAAATGCAAACACCATTGAACGGACTGCGCTGAATAACCGTGACGTGGAACTGGTCGATAAATTCTGCTACCTCGGTAGTATTATTACCGAAAATGGTGGGGCAGAAGAAGATGTCAGTTCCAGAATAAATAAAGCACGAGGCGCATATGCATGCCTGTTCCGCATATGGAGATCAACGGAGATCTCAACTAACACCAAATTGCGGCTGTTCAACTCCAACGTTAAGGCAGTACTTTTGTATGGTTGCGAAACATGGAAAGTCACCAAATTCATCACAGGGCGCCTACAAGTCTTCATCAACAGATGCCTTCGTCGTATCCTGAAAAGCCGCTGGCAAGATAGAATTTCAAACGAAGAACTTTGGCGCTGTGCCGGCCAAGAAAGGATAGACGACCAAATCAGGCGAAGGAAATGGAATTGGGTTGGCCACACCTTGCGACGCGAAAACGAAAATCTAGCCAAACAGGCCCTTGACTGGAATCCGCAAGGTTCCCGTCGAGTAGGAAGACCTAGAACAACGTGGAGGAGAACCCTACTAGAAGAGGAGCTAAGAGCTGTCGCGCAAAACAGAGTCCGCTGGAGGGCAACTGTTTCCGCCCTATGTCCCATGAGGGATTAAAGGAGCGCAATGATGATGATGTGGTTGATCCTCGCCCTTGGCCTTTTAGGAATATCTCTCGGCGGAATAAGGTCCAGGTGGATCCCTTACCAGGCGTCGCTTAAAAGAGCAACTCATTTTACCAGGAACCCTTTCGAGAAGTAATACACACATCTGATTACTTGGAACCCTCTGATTATTTGCGAGGAATCAAACCAGGGTAGCGGCCCATCTGACAGCTATTGCCTCACCTCGAACTCCATGACCATCTCTGATATTATGGCCTAGATGTCGGCCCAGATGAGGTCCGTGAGTCTGCTGGTACTAGAATTGGCATCGGTCAGTGGCACTAGAAGGTGGTCCTTCACCTCACCACCATTGGACCTGTTACCCGTAGAGCCTGATTGCGGTCTCCTGAAGCAAAAGCTTCCCTGGTTGGTCTTGAGAGCTTTTTCTTTTTGGTCATTATTCCCCATATCTGTACATGGCTTGCCACATTGGTCAATATCAACCTACATAGTCTTGTCAGGTTATTGGGAATGCCGAGTTCTCTCATGGCTTTGTAGAGTTCTCTCTGGTTAAGCTACCATAGGCGACTATAAAGTTTATGAAGAGGTGTTGAATTGAGTTTTGAAACTCTAGAAATTTTTCCATAGCCTGTCTCAAGGTAAAAATCCGATCGGTGGTTGATTTGCCTGGGCTGAATCCATACTGGCCAATGATATTTGGTATTCCGGCTTCATTCTTTTGCTGACCATAAACCCTACCCCAAGCATATGATGTTTTGTTTGTCAGCTATAATACACATCATACTCAGGTTTTGCAAAAGACCATCTCATCTCCGAAATGGCGGTAATGTCAGCTTTAGATTTTGACAGTATATCGGGCTTTTTTGGGTTGCGTTACAAATAATGTCTCTATGCCAATGGTCTAGTAACGATTCAATTGCTATTGACGAAATACAGCCACTATTATGGAAAGACCAAAAAAAAATTTCATCAAAAGAATAACTGTTTATAAAAAGAGCCAAGCTGGACATTTGGCAGATATTGTATTGCGTTATTAACCCAAGAGTTTACACTTTAGACTGAAATAAAAATTCCATCAGAGTTTATGAAAATATTGGGTTTGGGTTATTGATTCAAAATGACACCTGTTCTTGAAATATCCTGAATTTATATATATGTATATGTACATATAAAACTGGACAGGCTAGTATGGGTCGACCACGTTCCATTGTACGAACCTCTGAAAAGAAGAGGTGGTAGCCTGGGCTTTCAATGGTAGACCAAGAAGCCCACGGTAGAAAATGAAGCGTAGGACGACCAAAAGAAATAGGTGGAGATATGACGTGGAATCGAAGGGGACTGGCAAAATGCAGAGGTTAAAAGAGTCGTACAAAGGCCGGGTTCATGCCATTTAATATGGCGAAATTAAAGTAAAGACCATTTCTTTATTTCTACAAAAAATAAGTAAACTCAACACAAAAACCAACCTGGTAAAATATAGAAAACGAATACACAAGAAACAAAAGCAGCATTTCCCCCACTCCCCATTTAAATAATAAAATAAAATAAGCATAAATCAATAAGTCACCTACCTGTGGGCTGTTCATCGAGAACACGTTTTGCATGACTTTATCCAAGATGTGGAGGATAATTTCTGCCGCCATTTCCCTCTCTATGTGAGTACCCTTAATCTTGAGGTATTCCTCCACCTAGAAGCAGAAAGAAATAGACAAATGGCATGATAGAACAATATAAAGGGGAAATATGATAAATAGCGAAATTGGATACTAAAGGGTGTATTAAAAATGAAATCGCTTTGGGATTTTTCGCACCTCGAATACAAATCAACCCTTCTCTCCCTTGCTAGAGAGAAGAGTATCATTCATCTTTTTTGCTGTTGTTGTTGTTGGGGGGTTGTGTGTGTGTTTGTATAAGGATGGGGTGGAAGAATATTCCCTTTAAGCTATATGGTGACGTTTTAAAATTAGAAACACGTTGCCTTTAATAAGAATATACTTCGCCATCTTCATATTTACGAACTCCACGGGTTTTTTTTTTGAGCGCGGAGAGTACATAAAGGGACACCCACAACGCCACCCTGTAATATCCTCTTCCGTTGGCGCAAAAACTCTTCTCCATAGACACTCTACGATTAAAGTATAAAAATTTTTACCTTTTGCAGGAGATCCATTAGGAAGCCGGCTTCGCCAGGAAGGAAGTTCGTGTGACGCCTCATCGTGTAGTCTAGGCACGACTTGAGAATGGTTGAACAATTTGTTTTCTGGTATCCCAGTGTGAGAGCCTGAAACTGATTCAAATATGACACGGTTAGTCTCGCCTCTTATTGGCCCACTGTAGGTGTGTGTCCTGTCCACTTAATACATACCTCATTATGGATGTCCACCATTTGATCAGCTATGCAATTAGAGAAGTCCGGTGTCAGCCACGTCGATTTGCCAATTCCTCGCTGCTCGCATATCCTTTTAGCGTATCCTTCGAATCTCTTCGGACAGTCACCGGTTATTCCAGCACCGGGAGCACTTGGGGGCCATCGGACACCGAACGAAGTCTCGCTGGGGCACAGCTCCACGGCACCTTTGTCAATGACAGTGACATATACGTTTCTCGATACTGGCGAAACGCTATTCGATACTATGCAGGTGAATTCTGCTGATTTCTGTGGAACACAAATATTACGTTTAGATTTTGATATTAAGCCACCTGTCCCCCAGGTGAGTGGGTGGGAGTTAATTATAATTAAATTGCTGGGGTTGAGTTGTCACGTGTGTGCGCTTCTGGGTATTGAATATTGCTTGTCAAACATAAATTCTTTGTACGTATGACACTTGGTGTTTTGGGTATGGAATGAAGGGTTGAGAGTTTGTTAAATGGCGAGTGGGAAAAGGACGAATTCATTTGAGAGTCATTCGTATGAACAAGCAGACTCAATACACAATATTAGTAATTACAATTTCTGACCAATGAACTAGACTAGACACAATTGCAGATTTTTAAAAATTAAAAGAGGCACTTCGTTTCTTTGGTGACAATCCCTCCAGGCGTTGTGAATTTTTAATTATCATTCTAAGAATTGTAGAAATGGGAAAACCTAGAAAGGTTTCCAGGTAATCGTACAGTTACTAAAAGTGCAAATACTTTCCAATTGGGATATCGCGAAATTAGTGAAATAGGTGACAAATTGGTCTATAAAGAGGCTAAAGAACTAGCCAGATCAGGCAATAGTAAGTAGAGTAGAGTAATCGAAAGAGAACTGTCGAATAAAATGGCTGAGTTCACCAAGAGGTGAATCGGCAAATCGTCTCTATAGTATTCCAACAACACAGATTTCCAAGCTTACGATACGAGAATGAAGCTCGGACACGAGAATGAAGCTTTTGACTTTAATATACGCTTTCCATAGTTCTTCTTAAACGAACGAAAGCCTGTAGGATGTGGCCACCGCCGTGGGTTATTTTGTTAGGAGGAGGCCGGACGATCGCGTATTTGTCGGGTCAACTTAATCGATCGAAACGATCAGAAAAACGCCCAAATCGCCGATCGCTGATCTGCTCCTCTCTCATCGAAGTTTCACTTTGAGGAATGCCACCTCACATTCTGAGGAGTCAGGGAAATGCTTTTACCTTTATAGCTCTAGATCGGTTGAGAAGATATTTCAAGTGTTCATTGATCGCTATGAACATTTCAGCCAAGTTAGGGATCAATCGGAGATGAGTATTTACGATCCCTAAAAACTTCTGTATTTGGTTTACAGAAGTTGGAGGTGCGAGATCAACAATGGCCTTAACCCGATCTGCGGATGGAAGGATCCTATCTGTGGAAATATTATGGCTAAGGAAGTTTACCTCCGGTAAAACGTACTTTTCCAACTTAATGATAAAGCCGAAGTTGTTAGGGTATTCCTAGAGCTGGTCTAGATAAGTCAGGTGCTCAGGTCTCAGATCTACTTGGGACGAGTATATCATATAAGTAGACGAAAGTGGAGAGCACTGGAGACCTGCTATATCTCTAGGGTAAGTTGGCCGGCGATATATTGCCTGAATCACGAACATAGACCCATAGGAGACCACGCTGTCAAGTCGGGCTTCCCGTTCAACGTCTGTGGCCATAGCTGCGGGAAGAGGTACGAGAGAGAAACACTAGTTCACTTCCTGTGTAAATGTCAGACCATTGGCATAGCTAAAGCCGCCGCTGACTGGCAGTTCTAGCCAGTTACGTTGTGGAAGACTTGTAAGAAGTCTCCAGACTGGAGATCTGATCACTGATCTGATCTGATCTGATCTGATATATGGACCTATATTAGCGATCAAGGCCCTGAATCCATTCATTTTCTTCATGGACCTTGCTGCAGCAGTAATACAAATAAACATCGATTTCGTGAGTGTGGTCTGGTTGTATTAGATATGTCCAAAGCTTTTAATAGAGTATGGCACGCAGCTCTGTTAGCTAAACTCAAAGCTATTGGTGTCGACCTCAAGTGTATAGAACTGGATTGAGAATTTCCTCTCATGCAGTTCAATCAAGGCAATACTGAATCTCTGCTGAGGGTCAATTCTTTCACCTGCTCTATTTATAATCATTATAAATGACATATTTGGAGCTGGATGTTGAAAATTATCGGGTTATTCGACAGTTGGGTTTAGCGGGTTATTCGACAGTTGTTGGGATCCAAAAAACAGGAAGCATATCGGATTGCTTAAATCTCTTCCGTGTAAATATAAGATAGTCTATACTAGCTTTCCTCTATGGTCCCACAGTAGTTTTGTACACGGATCCCTTCAGAATAGAAACAAACATGACCGACGGAATCTGAGATGAAAGATCTAAACGAGATATGTGGTGAAAGGAGTAAGCGTAAATGCACTAGACACTGCCTTTCAAGCATAGGTGCATGCGGTATCGGCTTGTAACAACGATGGCCTACGCTCACAAAGTACTGGTTTATTTTTCCGACAGCCAAGCGTGAACCAGACCAAACTGTGCCATAAGACCAAGTTTAAAGTAGGTTGAAGCCCTGTCAATGTGGCCTTAGTAAGCTGGGTATTCTGAAAAAGGTTACACTTGCTTAGGGATCATATTGTCAGGCTTCAAAATCAATAAAAAAGCACGGTACTCATCAATCTATTCGGTGCATTCATCAGCTGGGGCCTTGGAAGATTTGAGTCTAATGTATGTTTCAGCGATCTTTGGAAGTTCGCGCTGGGATTGCCCAAATCATTTATTCGTGTGTATTAGTAGAAAGGTTGCCAAAATACTGGTTGGGTTGATTACCGCTCACTATGCCCTAAATTTCCATTTACAAGAAATTAGAAGAATGGAGTACCCAAACTATGGGCTGTAGGAGGAAGATCAGTGTGCTCTTCACGTTCCGTAACAGCAAAAAGGAGGATCTCTGTCTTTAGGAGGACCTTCCTCGACCATATAAGCGTCAAAACTCTAGGCAGCCTGGTGACCTGTTCCTCGGAGAGGTAGAGTATAGACCAGGACAGAAGAACTAACAGACGTTTTAAGTTCAATCACTCCAATAATAGTTCTGCTATGGAACGCTGGGGGAGGAAACTCGTACGGTCACCTATTCGCTGATACCCGCAGGATAACCAACTGGCGACGGATATATGTAGTGCCGGGTGGAGTATGGCTAGGTCACCCCATCCCATGGAGTAAAATTCACTATCTGGTCCTCCTCCTTTGGGCATGGAAAAAAGGGCATGGCGGAGCGTGTTAGGCGGCATGTCTGGGGCATGTCATAATGAAGTTATAATTGAGTGTGTGTGGTAGGATGCGTGGCTGACTGAGGAGGCGTGCGCTCAGCCCCTATCACTTTATTATCTCATCTCAGCCCCTATCAATTATCACTTTATTATGGTACGTCTAGCCTGCCACGCCTCCTACCATCAGCTAATTATCACAGGTCTAGCCATGGCCCCTGACACACCTAGCCCCGCCCCTTTTCCCATGCCCAAAAGGCCCAATACCTACTACAGGGGTTAGATATTGATCAAACTACCTAAAGCTAGAATGGAATCTTATGCTAAAGCAGCAATTGGTGGATACAAAGCTGGATTTATACGAAATTGGTGAGCAATGGACTGACTATTTTCCTTAAGGCAGGCTCTCCAAAAATTTTGAGAATAACAACATCAATCTGTATCATTTTTTCGTAGATTTCAAGCAAGCATACGACAGCATCGACAGATAAAAAATGTATGCTAAAAATGCCAGACCCAAACATCATCTTAAAGATAGTGAAGCTAACAAAAATATTCGTTTTATGCTTCTTTAATTCCTCATGGAAAATAGGCCGGAAACAGTTGCCGTCAGTAGGCAATCGGGAACTTGGGCCTGGGAACCAAGTTACGGGGCTGTGTGTGCCAATGAGCGGAGCGCCCCATTATCTACTGCTCGCCAGCGGACTCTGCTATTGCGAACGCTCTCAGATCCGTCCAAGATGTCCCAGTTGTTATGCCCTTTGCTAATAGGGTTTTCCTCCAACTTGTTCTAGGTCTTCTCGCTAACGAAAATGGCAATGCAATATGTATTGTGAGCGAATCCTTATGATTTCAGAGATGCAGTCTGGTAGTTTGGTTGCTAGTAGACCGTACGCGTTGCACGAACACGCAAGTAATTCACGAAGAATTCATATTTAAGATTAATTTTTAAGACAATTATTTCCAAAAAAAAAAAAACTGGACAAGATACTTTCGCCTGGTGGTTATTATTAATCACATTTTATCAATCTTCAAGTTTATGATGATCACTACGAAGCGAGAACGAATAAATTTGGACAGAACTCAACAGAGCATAAAATTTACTAAGGAAGTCCTTGGGTAGCCTCTAGACTGCTGTCCTACTCAAAGGACTCAACAGCCAGATAAATTTACGTCAACCGCATTAAGTTGAACTGGACACAAAAGCAACAAATCATCTCGTTATATCATAACGTCCAATCGCACAGTAATCAATTTAGTTAAGTGTCAATTTCTTAGCGTAGAGAGAAATCTAGAGATGGATGGAACGTGCAGGGGTGGTGGGCGGGCGGAAAAGATTAGATTTCGCAACATTTCCGTGAACCCACAAATTGTCTGGACCTAGAGAGTGGGGGTGAAAGGGGAAAGTGGGGCGGGGGGTGTGTGTGTAAAGGGATAATTCTATAACCTTACCTGTATGTTCCTGATCCTTAGGATGCTCCCGTCTGGATAGAGGTCCTCCCACATAACAGAATTGGGATTGGATTGGAATAGGACATTATTTCTTGTCCAGCTGTAGCCCAGTTGTCCGTATCGTTGTTGTTGGTTGTTCCCAGGTGATAGGCATCTAACCAGCAGTGAGTCCCCCCGAAATAGCGTAGCACTAGCCGGATCCACTCGTAAGTGCGGTGGGGTCTGGACATGGACGACCACAGAACGACACTGCTCCACACCCCAGTCTGCCACCTGAAACCGACAAAAAAAAACAGAGAAAATATATCAAACTGTGATTGTGATGGGGCTCCATGAATTCTTCAGTATGATGGGGGTGGAATTTGGTCTGGTCGAGAACTTAACGATGGCTATCACAGGACAGGAGGACAGAGGGCCTACTTACACCAGCATGCCTCAGCCGGTCTCTCGATGGGAGCAAAAGGAGGCGCGGGGGTGGGCGGAGGGGCCATGTTTTAAAGGAATTCCATTTCAAACCCGGCAGAGCACACGAAATGAGATTAATACGAAAATTGAATTGCAGTAATTTTGGCTTTTTGCAGCCGAGGGATAATTTCTGCATAAATAAGTTTCCTTTGATCCCCTTCGGCTCCAGCAACTCCAGAATCAAATCCAGGCGAAATGGATTAAGACGAAAATGATGAAATATTCTCTGGAGCGAAAGACTTACTTTTTTGCGCTCTCTTTTATCGCAGAATTCGCAGTAATCAGTGTTCGGAATTAGATGATTAAGTTAGGGGGTGTGCTGGCGATTGAAAGTTTTTATAGGGGGTCTTCGACAAAAAAGAACAACCGAAATACGTGCACCCCCTAACAACTCCCCGGCTCCATTCGGGTTCGTTTTACAGCCGGAATTTTATATTCTTGTTATGGTTTCGTTTTTAGGCGCCTCTTAATCTTCTTTTGTTTTACGGCTTTCCTAGATTAGAAATTGAAAATATTAAAACAGGGTTTTTAAATTTTTTTACGAACTTCTCGCCCCCGTGTTGACAATTTCTCTATTAGGTACTCAAGAGTGAAAAGAAGTTCGCTGGGGGGTTAAGGGAGGGAAGATTGGCAGCAAACTTTTACTAACCGAGATTCTGTTTAAGTTAAGAAAGTTTGTGCTTAATGCCTTAAACTTTGGGTCTTTGGATTGATTTTAAAGTTATTAACTATTCTTGTTTGGGTTTAGTTTAGCGGAGATTTTGGGGCGTGGGGGAGTGGTTATAGTATCGGTGAATACACAGAAATAATTTGCAGAAAGGAGCATGCGACGATAAGCAACAGAATGTGAAGAGTACGAAAAACTTGTGGTTGAATTATGGCAATTTGAAGAATTTATTAAAGGTAAGTTTAAAGATTTTTTGTGACGAGACAGTGTCGTTGAAGTGATTGATTTTCCGACAAAAAACCAACAAAAAAAATATGTTGATTCAACCCACGAAGTTGAAGCTCTGTTACAATAGTTTTTTCCCATTTCCACACTAAACGACCCTCAAGTATCACCCGATGTTGGATTAGTTTACTATCAGGTGTCAGGGCCCACCTTAGTGAACACCTCTAATCTGGAGTGTGAAATCAATGTTGCTAGTGATTTCGGCCAATTTAAGGCTATTATGCATATACCATGCTAACAAGCAAGGACCGTAGGTCCTCAGGACGAAGGCACAGAGGGCTTTTGTTGAGGAAGGCCGAACCTGAGTGAGACTCTGATAATCGGGTTTCTTTAAGTCAGATCAGAGCAGGACATTCACAGAGAGCAAGTGTGGAAGTCTCCTTGCCTTCTATGCAGATTCGGCATTCTGTCTTCATAGACAGTTCTAGGAAGTGGTATCGCAGCCCCACATGGCGAGTCAGATATCCTATAAACATCCTAAGGTCCCCTTGAAAGTGATAACGCTTCTGAGGGCAAAGTTCTTTAGCTTGTATAAGACCTGGGGCAGATCTAGTCCCTTAACCCAGTCCTCCATCAGGGACTTAGATGTGGACCATGAGTTGCCACAGAAAGGGGCCCTGGACCAGCGTTTTAGAGCCCTCAGCAGCCGTGCCGCGCTTGATACCCTAGTTAACTGCCCTCCTTCAGACTCTGGAGTACGTCAAAGCACTCTTCAACTATTTTGGAGAAAAACTTCCCTGATGGAAGTGGCCGTCAAGCTTGACTCTCCGAAAATTGTAAAACTGGTGCCTTTCGTACCTCTCTCAAGGTTGACCCTATCGCAGGCCTTAAAAGCATGTATTTCATTCTCGAAAATACAGAGCATTCTACCTATTGCACTCGAGACCTTGGAGTTAGGTCCTGCGACCCTCTGTACCATAAGTACCACCTTTAACCCACCGGTAAGCCAGAAGAGGTTTCTTAGATCCTCAGGAAGGATGAGTTCCGAAACAGCAAAACTAGTTGTAATCGAAAAATCAGCAAGGGAGTCAGGCCGGAGAAAAATACTGGTTTTTTTGGTGTTGAATTACTATCTGGATCTGAACGTTGTGTGTTGCCGGCTGAAGTTTTAGTAGCCTGAGGACAAATTAACTTCGTACGGTACCTTTAGGGTAGGAGTGATCCACGAAGTGTCAGTGGCCTGTGTCCGACACTTCCGGGAATTATTCTCAACCATCTGGACGAGCCCTTGGCGAAGAGGGTCATTGGCAACGTGCACGCCTAGGAGCAGAAGAAGAAGAAGGAAGTTAAGAATGCTAGTCGAAAGTCCTATCGATGAGCGTATTGTGGCGAGACCGCATCGGCAGCACCCATGTAGGGGCCACAATCAAGGTGAGGCCAAAGTACGAGTCTGGGTAGAGGTTTGTTAGCGTGAGCCAATTGTGGAGAGCAAGACGGATCTCAAGAGGATTGGATAAAAGAAAGAGCCCTTTTCAGGGATCTAAAGGTAGATAAAGCTCCCGATTGGAAAAAAAGGGAAACGTCTTACGTTTGATTATTAATTTTCGTGGGATTATTGTGTAAATATAGTTTATGCTATTCCTGTCTTTGTAATTTGTTCTCTCACCGGTAACCACGTGTAGTTGTGTTAGATTAGTGTCGCGGTGACCGTTGATGGCATTAAGGTATGTCCGAAATATTGAGGCGCGGTATAGAACCAGGCCTGAGTCTGTTGCACCTAGCAGTTAGTTGTGTGTAGGGTCAGGAGCTGTCAGTTTTGTTGTTGTTTTGTTATTTTTGTCATTGAGAAGCGTCATTAACGATTGCGATAAGTCGTTGAAGAGGAGAAACCCAAACTGGTACCAGGGCGCGATTTGTCTTTGTTGTGGTCCGGGAGTCGTATTGGTTTTAATTGTTAGTTCAGTCTCACTTGGCGAATGCCACGCCTTCTAACATTTAGTAACAGCTTTATCAACAAAAAAAATATCCCCTAAAATATTGTCAGTTGATATAGTTAGTGGAAATAAATTGTTATTGAATTTGTGTTAAATATTTGAGAGTATTTGTTATTCCATGAGGTATTCAAATGAGGTTGATTTACAGGATGGTGGGCAAAAGTAACCCTAGGATGGTTTAGCACCGGAACTTCTTGCAGATACCCTCCACTCTTCGTTAAGGACTCCGCGTCCGCCCTGATGGGCCCTAGGTAAGTGGTGATGCATGGGAAAAGGCGGTTTCTCGAGGGCCTCAATACTCCCGTGACCGCCCCACCCCGCAGCAAGCCAGCACTACTTCGAAGGTCCAGGATATCGCATGAAGGGCGAAGGGCAGCTTCTCAGCACAGACTCCAACATTTTTTTGCCAAGGAAAATAACATCGCCACGATTTGGAACCGATTTTGCGAAAACATCGATGCACAATCTCGATGTATTGCATCGAAATAAAACATCGACGTATTTTGTAAGTGGACGCCCCTAAAGAGAGGCGGATAAAAACGTCTAGATGATAAAAAAGTTTAATTTAGCGGTTCCACTTTGCGTTCGGGATGTAAACGGCACTAAACTCTCATTAAGTGAGGCAGAAAAATCTCTACAGGATGTCCCGTGGCAGATTTTGGATTTGAAATTCCGTTGCGTGTAGGAGCGGTACGACGGTGTAGTTCGGCGCATCATGAACACGGATTACGATTGATACTCTCGAAGTCTCGGCACAAAACATTAGTTTTCTATAAGAATCACCGCGACAATTTTGAAAGAAAAACGGCCCGATTATTCAATTTAATGTAGAGGCTCAAAACGTCCCTTTTGGGCTGTCCAGAGATTGTTGGTGCTCCAATTGCGTGTTTTTTCCTTTTTGTGCCTAATATCAGAAGTTTTCCTTGTTGACAAAATCATGGAATTATGTATGCTCCGTCAATGGACCACTAGGAAATAGTAACTAAAGAATCTGCTATACCCCAATGCGGACTCTAGTATTGGACGGCGTCTAATCTACACCCGAATCTATATCGTCCAGTTTATCTCAGGGGCTCAATTCTAACACTTCCCTTTTATCGATATCTTCATATGCCACCTTCACTTAATCACCTCTAATTCAAAGCTGTTCTCCTGACGGTATTCTGCGGTTGGTCCAACTCGATCATCATCGATATCAATCAAGCTCATCCATAATTGAGGAACAAGAATCGTGTTGAGGCGGGGTCTTTGACTCAAAACAAATGTTTCTGGCTATTCAATCAGAGTAATATTGCATGAGGTCTAATCGTAATCCCACACCATATTATTCTGTGTTCCCCAGGGTTCCATTCTACCTCCCCTACCATTTTATTTTTTCAGAATGTTAACAATCTATAAATGGAACATAATGAACTTCTCCAATGTCACATCACCATTTTCCGTTTAACAATTGACTTTTTTTTCGATTTTCCTTTGAATAGGAAAACCTCGAAATTTTACACAACCAATCAAGAACCCTTCATCATCATAACTGCCACAGAGTTCCAGTATGCTGGTGCGAACACGACCCACTCCAGCTCCAGTTCTGTTCAATACCCACTCTTTCTCCGCTCTGCACAGGGGCTTAAAAGCCTCTTTGTCAACATCCTGACAAGTTTTGCAATCAAAAATCCACAAGAGGATGATCCAGAAATTGGCCGACCGAGCCCCTGATCAATGGAAGAGCCGAGGATTTTGCAGATTATTAAACGTCTTAAATCCTCTCGAATGGAGGCTTTGCGCCCCAAAGCGTATTCGGAAAACAATTTCCGGATAGTCGCAATTTCTGTAATTTTTTAGTGTGTTCCTTCTCGTTATCCTTGCAAGGGGAGATAAATGTTGCATGCGATGAGTTGCGTGCCCAGAAGAGCTGCTCCTTTCCGTCGTCGTTGTCGTCGTACAACATGATGGTATACATGGCCATGACGTGGGTACACGGGCATTTGTAATCACTCCTTAATCCTTACCGGAGCAGAGCTATGAGTGGGGCGTTGTCATTTGATAGGAGTAAACGTCGGCAACATTGATATGTTTTATTCATGACTGGCAAAAGAATAAAAAAGGACCAAAAGCAGAGAATCACCAGGGCGGCCCGGGCGGGTGGCAGGGGTAACCTTTTGCTCCGTAAATTTAGGGTACAGAGAGAGCTCTATATCTACATATTCAGTGAAAACTGGGGTGATGTGTGGTCGTAAAAACGAGGTTATGTAAACGATTCCTGTAGTCACATCCGAAACGTGTACTTGAAGATAATGTCATGGTAGTTATGACCCATTTATAATGATAAAATATTGTTTTGTTGCTAACAAAATGAAAAATGACGTAAAAATGGGGCCAGGCAACATTGCGGAATTTTATTATAATAAATTCATGGATACTTCTGGCCGAACTTATGCCAATTTTATTTATTTGACACTATAAGTTTTATTGCTTCACGTTTTTAGTGGAATTAATCTTTC
Organism: Thereva unica; assembly: GCA_949987705.1. NCBI lineage: Eukaryota > Metazoa > Arthropoda > Insecta > Diptera > Therevidae > Thereva > Thereva unica. Next base: position 23,823,791 of record OX465285.1, on the reverse strand, counting down.
TATAATTAATGTTTCTTGATAAAAAAAAACAGCCGCCATACAGGCAATACCTTCTCGCAACCAAAACCATTAAATGCAGTAGTGTTATGTTGATAACAGCAGTGACAGATTAATGGGTATCCCTGATAAACAAAAAAACCCTATGCCCAAATCCCCATGAATCTCTTTTTTTGATATTTTGCTGGGGCAATATTTTTCCGCCGTGTGAAATCACTTTTGCGGTAGACTTCAGCGTTCATAATGTAAATTAGTTTGTGGCAGACACCAACAATCTTCACTAAATCGCTGCCCATCCAATGCGCGTACTAGATATTGCAGATAAAGGAACACATCTCCTTACTTCCGACTAAACAGGGTACTTCGTCGATTAAACATATTCTTTCCAAACCAACACAGCTTTTAACAGAACTGTATCGAACTATAGCAATCCCAACAGTCAGGGCCAGGGGTTTATTCGCTTTCTTCAACCCACTGACCCTGATTCAAGGGTAGGGGGAAATGCGGGACATTGAGAAAATGCAATTTTTTTTTTTTTTGTGGTAAGATGAAGGAGTCACCCTTTGTACTACTAGTCCGTCATGTCTTACAAGTCATGGTGCAGTGTATAGTAGTAAGCTTGATCTGAAGGAAAGATGAAATAGGATAGGTTAGGGGTCTGGAGGGTGCATGAGTAGACGTCGATGAACCTTGCGTTTGAACTCTGAGATGTTATATGAGCTCGGAAACACCGACTGCGGAAGAGAATTCCACAATCGAATTGTTCTATTTATAAATGAACTGCTAAAACGTAATGTGCGTGAAGGGGAGGGTTGTAGGGTAAAGGGGTGAGCCGAGTTGGCTAGTCTTGTGTTGCCGTGTAGGCAGGAGGTTTTTGATTTCAGTGGAGCAATCGCTATGATAATAGCGGTAAAACTTGCTGAGCGCTGCTACATTCCTACGGTGGCTTAAAGAATCGATGCAAAGGGTGTTATCGCCAATGAGTTTGATGGCGCGGTTTTGCACCTTGTCTAGCCAAGCCAAGGTGGTTTTAGGGGCGCCTGCCCAGATATACGAGTTGTATTCAAGGCGTGGCCGAATGTAGGACTTGTATATTGTAGCCAAGGCAGCTGGATGAAGGAGAAACTTACATCTTACTTAAGGAAGCCGAGGCATTGATACGCTTGTTTGGTGACTTCCAGTATGTGATTATTCCATCGCAGATCGTTGGATAGAGTCACGCCGAGGATGTTCAGATATGGATCAGTTGTTATATTATCCTAGCCCACTGAAATGGAGGGAAGGTTGGTGCAGGTTTTGTTGGAGAATAGACAGTACTTGGTTTTGGTTTCATTGAACTCGACACGATTCTTGCAGCCCCAATCAAGAATGAGTTGAATATCCGCGTTAAGAGAGTTCGACATGAGTTCGCGTTCTAAGAGACAAGGTCTGGCACTTGCTTGTCCTGTGTTGTGGGAGGGGTATGAGTAACGCAAAGTTCCGTCATCGGCAAAACTATGAAGTGGATTGGAGGGGATTGAGAGCAGATCATTAATAAATATAAGAAAGAGAGTAGGTGAGAGAATCGCCCCTTGGGGAACGCCGGCCGAAATGGAGTGGGGGTTGGATTCGACGCCATCCAATACTACCTTGATTGAACGGCCAGAAAGAAAGCTCTCAGTCCAGTTCCTTAGAACTGAATCAATACCAATAGCTTGGAGTTTCGACAGCAGAGCGGGATGCCATACTCTGTCAAAGGCCTTGGAGATATCCAGAGCAACCAGACCAGACTCACCGAAGCCATGGATGCTTTGGTTGATGTGTTCAGTCAGGCACACAAGAAGGTCGCCAGTAGACCTTTTTGGTCTAAAGCCGTACTGCCTGTCGTGAATAATTTGGTTAGATTCTAGATATTTCATTAACCTTCTATTGATTATTGTCTCCATAACTTTGGAGAGAACAGAAGTTATTGCTATTGGGCGGTAGTTTAAAGGGTCGCTGGCTTCACCTTTTTTGGGAATGGGCTGAACATGAGCTAGTTTCCAAGAGTTGGGATAAACTCCGGAGAAATATGACATGGCGAAAAGTTTGCGCAGAGGTTTAGCCAAGGGTGAGGCACACTTTTTGAGTACCATAGGGGGAATATTATCGGGGCCAGTGGATTTATTGACGTCAAGATCTTTGAGACATTTATACACCTCTCGTGTCCTGAAGAAAATTCCGTGGGCGTGGCGATCGAGGACCGGTGGTGACGTATCAGCTAAGGGTAACGAACAATTTGAGGCGAACAGAGATACCAATAAATCGGCCTTGGATTTGCTTTCTGTTATCACCTCCTTTCCATTAACGAATGGAGGGGTTGAGGAAGAGGTAAAATTCTTCTTGATGGAAGTTACCAAGGCCCAGAAGTTTTTGCTGCCTACGTGGGTGTTAAGGATCTTACTTCTCAATTTGTTGTCAAATGATACTTTGACCTTCCTGATGATGGAGTTACAGGAATTTCTCGACTTGATATACTCACGCCGAAGTGACTCGTTTGGGGAACGTTTGTACGCTCTATAAGCGGCTTCCTTGGCTTGAATTGCGTTCCTACATTCTCCATTGAACCATCTATTTGGCCTAGGCTTTATAGATATGGTAGAGTGAGGAAACACATTCCTGCCCGTATTATTTTAGTAATACAGGAAGCGGCATAGTTCGTACTGGCACTGCGGAAACACAAATTCCAGTCGGTGGCTTGGAAAAAGCGTATAAGGCTGGTCGTCCACTGGAAGCGTATTCGAGCGGCTTCGCGCTACGGCCATACATATGAGCGGCTACAAGCGACTCATTTGTATGGCCGAAGCGCGAAGCCGCTCGAATACGCTTCCAGTGGACGACCAGCCTAAGTCCCAACCAGTTGGCTTTTCCATAGTGCCAGACAGTTTTTTTAGGAACTGTGTTGGTTGGAGTAGAAGATGGATATGGGAAATTAGCGCTTACTAGATTGTGATCCGAGTTACCAAGGGGCGAGCTAACTTCGACGGAGTATCGAGTTGGATGAGAAGTAAGAAACAGGTCAAGCAGATGGGCTCCATTACCTTCAACGTCCGGAACTCGCGTTGCACAGTTCACGATTTGGTGCAAATTATTTAGGTCTGCAAAGATCTCGGCGCCTTTGCCAGAAACACTGGTGCCATTGGAGTAATTTAGCCAATTGACATTATGAACGTTGAAATCACCCGCAACAATGATTTCACATTCCGGGTGGGAAGATAAAAATCCGGAGATTTGTTCTGAGATAGCATCGAAGGCTAATGTGGAGGCTTCATTACTGATATTAGGGCTTCTGTATAGAAAACAGAAGAATATGACGTGGTTACGAAGAATAATTTTAATCCATAAATGATTAAATTCTGAAGATGTACTATTGTACACCTTCTGAAACGCCACGTCATTCCTAATATATGTACATGGCGACTCCCCTATGATCGGAGAAATTGTGCACTAAGGTATACCCAGCCACCTGAAATCGATCTGAATCGGTGTCAGTGACTTGAGTTTCACTTAGTGCGAATATGGCCGGGGCATGCGTATCGAGATAGCACATTACATGATAAAAATTCGCGAGGAGACCCCTAATATTACAAAAAACAAAGGAGAAATATTTGTTTTTGTTTGAACTGGATTTATGCGAGGCAGTACATTTGTCCCTTACACGACAGTAAATTGTAGTGAGGCCTCAATTTTTTAAATGCCACACTTAAAAAATAATGTCACACTACTCTTGGTATGAGCGTGTTAGCCTGCACCATCACACACCCAAACTCAACTCATGAAAGTCAAAGGCCAGAGCAACACATTTAGTAAAAAAATACTCAACAGCTCTCTTAAACGCTCATAGCCCAGTCACTTGAAACATGAACCTCTGAAAAAATGCAACTAGAGATTTAACAGCGGGATTCTCTTCATTTTGGGCTCACAAATAATTTCCCAAAAGTCCATAAAGCTAACTGGCCGGCTACTCGAGTTATGGAGGGTCAAAGGTAACGCGTTCAGCGCGTTTTTTCGATGTGAACTGACTAATAGCTAAAATGGTATAGAATGACGTTTCAGAATCATGTACATTTGTCGAAATCGGTTAAAAAATGTCAGAGTAATTCAATGTTGAAATACCCTCTAGATGGAAAGCCTAAACCGAAATACCGAAAGAGAGAAATTAAAAAATCACAGTCAAAAAAGTCAAAAAGGACAAATCATCCCACTTCCCCCTTTGAGCTATAAGCGCCCCCGCCTTGGAGGTCGCGTCCTGCAGTTTGGAAACCGCTGCCGTCAAGAGTGCGGAAGAAAGGCGACGGTGCAACGACCCAAGTCTCATAGCGAATGCTCTATAACTGTTCAGCACAGATAATCAAAAAACAAATAAGAAAAATAACTAGAATAAAAAAAAAATAGACAACTAAATACTGAAAAATAAATTAATGTATTTAAAGATAAAAAACTAAATACTACATAAAGACAAGACAATTAAAAACATACATTCTAAATAAATATAAATAAATAACTGAATTAAGAACTACAAATACTTAAATATAAACAAATAACTTAAATTAAGAACTACAAATACTTAAATATAAACAAATAACTTAAATTAAGAACTATAATTACTTAAATATAAAACAAATATACATAAATACAAACGAAGAACTTAAATAAATTAACATTATGAACTAAAATATACTATTAGAAATAAGCTAAATTGATGAGGAATCTGCAATAAAAAAAAACCATTAATAATTATGAAAAAAACATGAGCAAGATACATAAATACTCACCTGAACTTTAAAACCTAAAAGAAATTACAAATCATTATTAAATACCTGTACCTGAAATTGAATAAATAATATTAACAGGGAACTGTATGAATTTATATTAATATGAGTTATCCTTTGCCCATATAAACATAAAAACTCAAGGGCGATGAGCCCCAAAGTAGAACATAAAAATTACACATAAAACAACAACAACAAATGTCAATTCTTAAAATACGTAAAAAAGAGGACAAATAACATAAATAAACCACATCACATGCAACATATTGATACAAAAACGAACAAAGAACACATAGTCCACCTTATGTTGCACATAACGAGGCAAAACATAGGCAAAACTTATGTTATAAGAACATAAACAAACATAACCCGATTTTTTCGTGTTTATAAAATATAACAAAAATAACACGAACTTACACAAAGTTTTTGCACCACCACCTAACACAACCACTGGTTATTCACAAAAACACAAAACGCGTCCCTGAATTTACGCAATTCAGGTGAATGCCGCGAAATTAATGACCGCGATTTCGCGAAAGTGTCCATTTCGCGTAAACGTCAAACTTCACCGACAGACATGATATTACATATCAAATCGATGTAGAATTTGACGTAGATTGTAATGGTGGTACTAGAATGGCGAGATTTTAACCGAATTAAAAGTTATGAAAATAAATAAATTTTCCCATATGAATAATAAGAGAGAGCGAGAGGTAAAAAGAAGGAGGAAATGAAAGAGAAAGCGATATTTTCGAAAAAATGGACGATGCGATTTCCCATAGCCATTTTGTACTAAAAATAATTTTGATACTAAAAACAAAATAACAAAATATAAAAAAATGTAAATAATGGAGAATTTATTGATAAAAAATGAATGAAAAATAAAGAATAATTTTTTAAAAAGTGAATTATGCCAGTAGAAGGCATATATATAAAAATTACATGAAGATTATGAAATTATACAAAATGACGGTGTAGTACTTCCGCCAAAAGAGTTATATAAACAGCGCCTTTACAAGGCTCAGCCTCTCTCTTGTTCCAGCTTCAGACACGCGATCATGGTATGCATTTAGTGCCAACGTGATCTCAGGTGCTCTAGAAAACAATACAGATAGTAAGAAAGCACTAAATGCCAATTGGGCCATGAGTGTTTTTTAACATCTGCAACAGATATCTAAAATTTTTAATTAATAATTTCCAACAAACAGATAGTAGTGAAACAGGAGATTCCGTCACGGTTATACCTGTTTCTATATCATCTGCAACTTTAAGGTACAGTACGTGCATCGAGTTCGGTATACCAGAAACGTTAAGGAAATTCATGCCCAAGAGGTCATACGGATTTTTGTATACGTTTTCTGGTTGCTGGCTGACGACGTCTGCATAATTTCTAATCCACTACAAGCGCGTGAGACCACGTTGGAGCAATTTTTTTTCCCAATACATTTATATTTTCTTAAAATTATTATACGTTTTATTGTCGTTTTAACACATATTTTTAATGAAATAAAGACAAGCTTGATACACTAACTGGCACGTTTTATCATTTTTACTACCCATCCAAAGTGGAATATTTTTATTTCAGCATTAACACGGTGGGTATTAATTACGAACGATTAATTGTTCTGTTTGAGCAATTGAAAGTCCGTGATTAAACATTTGGAGGTTCCACCGAGATATACGTGTACGGCGTGCTCAAGCTTGTTTTTAGTTCATTTCGGGTACTAATTTCCTACGTGCCGGTAAAATGACTTCGCTACAGCAATTATGTAACCAGCAGCAAACCCTACAGCTCCAATTGGACAAATTCATTGAGAATTGCAAAAAAACTGCCATAGTAAAACGAACTCAGGGATTTTATGAATCAAGGATTGCGGGACTAGACAAAATTTGGACGCAGTTCCAAACAAATGATATAGCGATTAACGACGCAATTTTACAAGATTCCAACGCTAATGTGGGGGATTATTTCGAGTCCGATAAATACAGTGACGTAGAAATTAAATACTATGAATATATGGGGGAACTGGTAGATGGGCTAAAGAGACAAACTCCAAGTACCATGTTACCGCCTCCTGTCATACCAACTATAGTCACGACGTCGTCACAGCAAGATATCCAATTGCCAAGGATAAGTCTTCCTAAATATAATGGCAACTTTGATTTGTGGCGATCTTTTCACGATATATTCGTGTCCCTAGTCCATCACAATCGAAAATTGCAACCTGTGCAGAAGCTTCATTATCTTAAAGAATGCTTGACTGGCGATGCTGAGGCCCTTATACGACATGTGCCAATTACAAACGATGCTTATGAACCAGCTTGGGCCAAATTACGCGAACGATACGAAAATAAAAGGATTCTAGTCAACCACCAACTAAAAACGTTTTTGAATATGCCTAAATTGGCGACGGAAACTGCAAATGCACTTAAGGTACTCATCGACACCACTGCTGAATGTTTACAACAGCTTAAGAGTTTAGAGGTGGATACAACTTCTTGGGACGCCATATTAATTTACATCTTGGTACAAAAGTTACCTTTTGCCACGTTGAAGTTATGGGAAGAAGAGTTAGGACCATCCCAAACATTGCCGAGCCTTGCAACCTTTCGGACATTTCTAAACACAAGACTGAGAATTCTCGCGTCTATTGCGGATACTATTACCACCAAGCCACCATCGCACGCTAGACCATCAGCCCCTCAAAGGGTGTCACACGCACATCATACCAGAAAGGCAAACTGTTGCCCAGCATGCCATGCTAAGCACTTCGTGGCCACTTGCAAGCAGTACCATGCCATGACTCCTGAAGCAAGACGGAGGATCTTACAAACAAACGGCCACTGCTTAAATTGCCTTGCAAGCCATCATAGCACCAAGGACTGTCCCAGCAAATATAGATGCTGGAAATGCAAACAGCGCCACCATACCACGATACATCAAGACGTTAAGCAAGAGAGCCCTGGATCGACATCATCCAAGGAAAATTATTCACAAGGAGCAACCATCCCAAACCAGTCTCCGACATTGCAATATACTACTAACCGAAAGACTTCTGGATCATCATTATCCAAGGAGGACTACTCACACGGGGAAATCACACCAAGTCACTCTCCGTCGTTGCATACCACCTTAAAACAAGAGAAACCTGAATCACTAGATTTCAAGGAAGATCATTTACAAGGATATGTAGCACCTAACCATTCTACGATACACGAGGAAATGCAATCCTCCACCACTACCTCCAAACCCAAGGTACAAAGTTTTTTAGCGATAAAAAACCATCAAGCCCTACTAGCTACCGCATTGGTAGTTGTACATGCAAATAAGGGCAAGAAGGAGATTTTACGATGCCTCGTTGACCCTGGCTCAGAGTCATCGTTCATAACTACAGCCGCATGCAAGCGACTAGGTGCTAAAACCAATTATACAAATATACAAATTACAGGCTTAAACACAAGTCAAGCAGGTATTGCACAGAACCAAGTGAAGCTCACATTGGAGGGAAGGACTGCAACCCCTATCCCAATCGTTGACAACTTCCTAGTGATTGATACAATTACCGACCCATTGCCCGCAAGAATACTTCGAAGACCAAAGTGGAAACACCTACAAAATCTCCAACTGGCAGACCCAACCTTTTGGAAAACCGGAGGCATCGACATGCTGCTAGGGGCAAGAATCTATACAACAATCTTGCGAGACGGCATACGACGTGGAGCTGAAATAGATCCAGTCGCTATAAATACGATATTTGGATGGATCCTAATGGGACCAATATCTATGTTTAGCAACCAAACTACAACATGCATCGCCACAACACAAGATATTAGCCTAGAAAATCAAATCAAACGTTTTTGGGAAATAGAAGAAGTACCTACAACTACATTGCTATCGGAAGATAATAACTTATGCCAACAAATCTTCGAAACTACTCACCTAAGACTTCCCAGTGGAAGATACCAAGTTACACTTCCATTTATTAATAATACGCTTCCAGTACTTGGGACTTCAAGAACCCAAGCAGTAAAAAGATATACCACACTTCAACAACAATTTACCAAGAAACCTCAACTAGAGGAAGAGTACCGAAAATGTTTGAACGAATACATCGAACTGGGACATATGGTTCCGGTAAGCCCTCCCAAGGACAATGAAGCCCATTACTATATACCACACCATGCAGTTTTTAAAGATAGTACAACAACAAAATTACGTGTGGTCTTTGATGCTTCCGCCAAAACCAGTAATGGAAAATCTCTAAATGAGCAACTTTTAACTGGGCCAACACTACAGCCTAAACTCTATTCTACTTTGCTTAATTGGAGAAAGTTTAGAATAGCCATGAATGCTGACATTGAGAAAATGTACAGAATGATCGAAGTTCATCCAGATCACCAAACATATCAGCGGATTTTGTGGCAACATCCCGAATCAAAGGAACAGCAAGATTATAAATTGAAAACAGTGACTTTTGGCACAGCATGCGCTCCATTCTTAGCCATCCGCACTTTACAGCAGCTAGCTGAGGACGAGAAGGGAACCTGGCCCTTAGCGGCCGAAGCAATCTATACTAATTTTTACGTAGACGACTTGCTAACGGGCGCAGACAACATTCAAGAAGCCAAAATACTGCAAAACGAGCTACTTAACATTACAAGTGCAGGGGGATTCAAGCTGAGAAAATGGGCCAGCAATGAGCCAGAGTTACTAACTACTATACCTTTGGAGGATCGGGAACTGAAACCTACTTTGGAACTCACTAAGGACGAGTCAGTCAAAACATTAGGCATCAAATGGCATCCTGGACCCGATTACTTTACCTTCAATATTAATCCACTGCGGGAACATCATACAACCACAAAAAGAAATATTCTGTCGGACACTGCATCATTATACGATCCACTAGGATGGCTGGCACCAGTGATCATCAACGCTAAGGTATTAATGCAATCCTTATGGATGACCGGTTTTTCATGGGATCAGGAAGTACCAACCCAGATTGAACACCAATGGAAAACATTCAAAGCAGAATTGCAGGACCTCAACACTCTGCAAATCCCAAGGTGGATTAATTTTTCAAAACGGGCAAGCATGCAGATACACGGATTTTGCGATGCATCTGCCAGAGCCTACGCGGCCGTTGTGTACTTGAGGGTAGAGTCAAACAGCGGACCAATCACGTCAATACTACTCACATCAAAAACTAGGGTCGCCCCTACCAAACCAATCACTATCCCTAGGCTGGAACTAAATGGTGCAGTCATTTTAGCCAGATTGTTGAAAAACACAATGGAAAACATGCAATTGTGCCACCTACCAACATTTGCGTGGACAGACTCAACGATAGCTCTTCAATGGATTCGAGAACACCCGTCTAAATGGAAGACATACGTAGCCAATCGGGTAGTGGAAATACAGGAAGTCATTCGACACGATCAGTGGAGGCATATCCCAACTAGCGACAATCCAGCAGATTTAGCTTCCAGGGGTGTACCAGTATCCAAATTACTAACCTCGCAACTGTGGTGGCATGGACCGAGTTGGTTAATCAATGACCCAAGGGAGTGGCCTAAAACGAAATCTACAAGTGAACAAACCAATTTAGAAGCAAAAAAGTCAACTGTAATTAACTTTCTCGCGCAAGTGGATGATAGCATTTTACTCCGATACTCTAATATGACACGGCTCACATCCATCATTGCGCTCATACTACGCTTTGCGTATAATTGTCGTAATACCAAGACTAAACGACTAAATTACTTATCATCAGTTGAATGGGCAGAATCAGAAAGAGTAATATTACGGCTAGTACAACAAGCAGAATTCCCGCTAGAATACAACAATCTACAAAACAAGAAACTATTATCCGCTAACAGTCGCCTATATAAATTATCCCCATTTATGGACAATAATAACATACTGCGAGTAGGTGGACGGCTAGTTAACGCCACAATATCATACAATGCAAAGCATCCTATCATTCTACCCCAAAGGCACCTGGTAACAAGGCTAATCATAAGGCAGATACATCTAGGAACACTCCATGGAGGTACTTCACTTGTGTTAGCCACCAGTCGTCTTAAGTATTGGATCTTGGATGCCAGGAGAGTTATTACTAGTGAAATTCGAAAATGCGTTACGTGCATAAGATACCGAGGAGAAACCATGACACAACTCATGGGACAGCTACCAACACCTAGAGTCACCATCTCGAAGCCGTTCACAAACATCGGAATTGATTATGCCGGTCCAATTACCATTAAAACGTCTACGATTCGGAATGCCAAACTCCAAAAGGCATATATATGTGTCATAGTCTGCTTAGCTACACGGGCGATACACTTAGAGCTTGTGTCAGATTTATCTACTCCGGCATTCATAGCGGCCTTTAAAAGATTCGTGGCTAGAAGAGGATTATGCAAAAATATTTACTCTGATTGTGGCAGCAACTTCATGGGAGCTAAAACCATACTTGACAGAGAGTTAAGACAAGCAATAGACCAAGCCAGCCCAGAAACTGCGCGATACCTTGCTTCGGATCAAGTCACGTGGCACTTCAATCCGCCAGCCGCCCCACATTTCGGAGGCCTCTGCGAAGCAGGAGTTAAATCCGTCAAACACCATCTACGAAGAACATTGGGAAAGGAGACTTATACCTTTGAAGAATATACCACTATCTTGACACAGGTGGAAGCGTGTCTAAATTCTCGACCACTTTGTTACGTGCGAAATGACCCTGACGACCCATTTGTATTAACACCTGGCCATTTTTTAATCGGACAAGCGCTTAATGCCGTGCCCGAGCCACCGCACAACGAAACCATATCATTTTCTGGACGATGGCAACGTCTACAAGGCGCAGTTAAAAGATTTTGGGACAAATGGACCAAAGACTATTTAAATCAGCTTCAGCACAGACCAAAATGGCAGCTGGAACAAGTGAATATTCAGATTGGAGACCTAGTTCTCGTTAAACAGGAAACCATGGCTCCAACACATTGGCCTCTTGCAATAGTCGAAAAGGTTTTTCCAGGTTACGATGGCTTAACACGTGTAGTGCAACTACGCACTAAAGATAATGTGTTCCAACGACCCATCACAAAAATTTGCCGTATACCCATCGACGATTCAATGCCCGAACCGAAGCATTAACTCCAGGAAGGAGCGTCATCGTGTGTGTTGTTTTGTTTAATGTGTTGTTCCGTAACTCCACCGTGCAGTCTTGCCCCACCATTGCCTTGACAATCGTGTCCCTAACATTAAAGTTCCTTGCAGACATCCCAATACGATTACACGGAAGAAGACCTGGCCGCAGTTGAGGACAGCTTTTTACAATCACCAGGCAGCCCATTTTTGGATTTGGACTGCGAAATCATGACGGACTTTTCCAGCCCGTCACCTCCAGCTTCATCAACTCCAAAGATGACATGTCCACGCCCCAGCTTCGACAAGGGAAGGCCAGTCGTACCTATATTAGAAAAACCTGCCATCGTCAATGGCAGATTCACCTATAATTTAGAAAAACTGAGACCTACCACAACCCTCACGGAATTGGAGTCCCGAGCGCACAATTGTTTTCAGCGATTCATCACCCGCGAGGGGGAGAGCCTGTATCTTCCAAGGAGCGTACTTCAGCGCATAGACTTCCACAGTGTACGCCAAACCAAGAAGAAGGAGAAAACGATCAATTTGCCAGATCGCTACCAAGTGCGCCTTCAAGTAAAGGCCGACGGACGAGTGGTGTTCCATCACCACCATAAACGTGGCATCAGCAAGATGAACAATTTTGAACGTGACCGTTCAACGGGGCGGAGTATGTTCAGCACAGATAATCAAAAAACAAATAAGAAAAATAACTAGAATAAAAAAAAAATAGACAACTAAATACTGAAAAATAAATTAATGTATTTAAAGATAAAAAACTAAATACTACATAAAGACAAGACAATTAAAAACATACATTCTAAATAAATATAAATAAATAACTGAATTAAGAACTACAAATACTTAAATATAAACAAATAACTTAAATTAAGAACTACAAATACTTAAATATAAACAAATAACTTAAATTAAGAACTATAATTACTTAAATATAAAACAAATATACATAAATACAAACGAAGAACTTAAATAAATTAACATTATGAACTAAAATATACTATTAGAAATAAGCTAAATTGATGAGGAATCTGCAATAAAAAAAAACCATTAATAATTATGAAAAAAACATGAGCAAGATACATAAATACTCACCTGAACTTTAAAACCTAAAAGAAATTACAAATCATTATTAAATACCTGTACCTGAAATTGAATAAATAATATTAACAGGGAACTGTATGAATTTATATTAATATGAGTTATCCTTTGCCCATATAAACATAAAAACTCAAGGGCGATGAGCCCCAAAGTAGAACATAAAAATTACACATAAAACAACAACAACAAATGTCAATTCTTAAAATACGTAAAAAAGAGGACAAATAACATAAATAAACCACATCACATGCAACATATTGATACAAAAACGAACAAAGAACACATAGTCCACCTTATGTTGCACATAACGAGGCAAAACATAGGCAAAACTTATGTTATAAGAACATAAACAAACATAACCCGATTTTTTCGTGTTTATAAAATATAACAAAAATAACACGAACTTACACAAAGTTTTTGCACCACCACCTAACACAACCACTGGTTATTCACAAAAACACAAAACGCGTCCCTGAATTTACGCAATTCAGGTGAATGCCGCGAAATTAATGACCGCGATTTCGCGAAAGTGTCCATTTCGCGTAAACGTCAAACTTCACCGACAGACATGATATTACATATCAAATCGATGTAGAATTTGACGTAGATTGTAATGGTGGTACTAGAATGGCGAGATTTTAACCGAATTAAAAGTTATGAAAATAAATAAATTTTCCCATATGAATAATAAGAGAGAGCGAGAGGTAAAAAGAAGGAGGAAATGAAAGAGAAAGCGATATTTTCGAAAAAATGGACGATGCGATTTCCCATAGCCATTTTGTACTAAAAATAATTTTGATACTAAAAACAAAATAACAAAATATAAAAAAATGTAAATAATGGAGAATTTATTGATAAAAAATGAATGAAAAATAAAGAATAATTTTTTAAAAAGTGAATTATGCCAGTAGAAGGCATATATATAAAAATTACATGAAGATTATGAAATTATACAAAATGACGGTGTAGTACTTCCGCCAAAAGAGTTATATAAACAGCGCCTTTACAAGGCTCAGCCTCTCTCTTGTTCCAGCTTCAGACACGCGATCATGGTATGCATTTAGTGCCAACGTGATCTCAGGTGCTCTAGAAAACAATACAGATAGTAAGAAAGCACTAAATGCCAATTGGGCCATGAGTGTTTTTTAACATCTGCAACAGATATCTAAAATTTTTAATTAATAATTTCCAACAAACAGATAGTAGTGAAACAGGAGATTCCGTCACGGTTATACCTGTTTCTATATCATCTGCAACTTTAAGGTACAGTACGTGCATCGAGTTCGGTATACCAGAAACGTTAAGGAAATTCATGCCCAAGAGGTCATACGGATTTTTGTATACGTTTTCTGGTTGCTGGCTGACGACGTCTGCATAATTTCTAATCCACTACAAGCGCGTGAGACCACGTTGGAGCAATTTTTTTTCCCAATACATTTATATTTTCTTAAAATTATTATACGTTTTATTGTCGTTTTAACACATATTTTTAATGAAATAAAGACAAGCTTGATACACTAACTGGCACGTTTTATCATTTTTACTACCCATCCAAAGTGGAATATTTTTATTTCAGCATTAACACGGTGGGTATTAATTACGAACGATTAATTGTTCTGTTTGAGCAATTGAAAGTCCGTGATTAAACAATAACCAATCCTGGACCTAGCATGGAACAACTGGACGTAAGATATCGTGGTCAAAGTACCAAAAAAGGGAGACCAAAATGCGACAACTAGACATGCAGTAGATTGAACGCTCCTCCTCCACAGGAGGGATAGTCTCTCTGAAGTTAGAATCCTTGATGGTAATTGGCGCTACTCAGCAGGAAATTTGGGAGGCCTCCCTAGAGGATGCATAAAGGAGCCATCCCAAACAGGTTTGCAGTCATTGAAAGAGTTTAAGTCGTGGGCTGCTTTAGCTGATGCGTTCCTTTTCTAATTTTTTATTATTTCTTACTCGGAGCACTCGGACTTCTGCTTTACTTCCAAGAACGCATCTATTAAAAATACGAAAAAAAGGGTTTTTAATATAACCTTGGAACTCAAGACGAGGTCTCCAATTTCAGTCTGCAGTGAGTTCAAAGGGAGTACTCAAACACAACGCCATTTAGAGTTCTATAGGGGTACTCACTTTAGACTTTTTTGAGGGCCAAAAGGAGCCTTCTTCTCCAATGGCATGCTAATGTTAAAATCATGGCAAAGGGAGACATTTCGGAGGTATTAATACCTCTCGAAGGAGGCATCCTGCATTACTCGTGGAGGCATTTATTTCCTGCTGGGTATGGCATCCAAAATATATTGGAATATGTTGCGGCTCATACTAAAATAATCGGTGTTTCCTTCTAATTTACTGTGTGGATGATGAAACTTCTCCGGGCCCATCCTCATTACCAAAATAGAGTTAACCCAACACACTGGGCTTTTTTTAATAATCCTATATCTCATCAACGTAGAATTTTCCAAAAAATACATATCCTCTTCTTCCAGTACAATATTATTACTTCAAACTCATGTAGCAAAAGCACGTAGCCGCTCGAATACGCTTCCAGTGGACGACCAGCCTAAGGGTTATACATAAGCTTAGCATTTCACATTGAAAAAAACTTGCGACTTTTATACATATGTATGTCATCAGAGTTTCAATAAAATCCTTTGTTGGACTACGTGGCTAACACTTTCAAGGGTGATTCCTGGATAGAAATTGTTCTAGCCCCCTATATTTATTCTTAGGGAGTCAATTTCTTTTCAATATTTTTTAGCTGTAAACCGAATACTATTTCAGATAACATTATCTCTAAATTTTGAGTAAAATTTAATCCTCCCCCCCCACCAAGAACTGTTTCTCAAGCCATCCCTGTGACTGGGACTTGTGTTTTCGCAGTTCGAACTGCAAAATTGTCACTTTCTGGGTCACTGGAGTAATACGGGATTGAATTTCTTTATTCAGTCCAAAATTCTACGAAGCCCATAAGAAGTGTCTCAAATCCCTATTAGTTTTCCTTAAAAATTAAATTATTAAAAATTTATCGCAAAAGTATAAAATCCGTAAAGCAATGTTTAATCAAAATTTTATGATGGTAAAAACATAAACAAATTTTTACGATGCACACAACATAGGCGTTAAATTTTCCAACAAAAAAAAAGAGTATATTTAGTTTCTTTTAATTAAAAACTCCCTCCTGCCTATCCCTGCTGCCATATCTCCCTCTCTCTCCTCACCCAGGACGTTTAAGCATACACTAAAGCCCAATTGTTTAAAATTAGACTGCGACTACAGTTCCACGTCACCTTAAGGAAACTTTCTAAGCCATGAAAGTCTAACAAAATCCTTCCAGACAGAATAGTTAAAAGAGAAGTGCGCAGTGGGGAGGGGGTGTCTCACCATCCATAAAATATACCCTTACTTTGCACTGGGGTAAGAGGGCATATTACCATGAATCCTAAATGAAAACCGTAAAGGCTCGAGCGTCTTCTTCTCCCTCTAATGGCAGAAGGAAGGAGAGGAGAACTGATGTTCTACGTCTACCTTGGCACCTCTATGCTGCTTCACACTAGCACCCCTCTTTTAACCCCCTATCATCCGGCAGCAACCCTTATATCCTTATGAAGTTTCCTTTCTGCAGAAAGACACTTTGCAATAAATAAAACTCAAAGGCGGGCACAGGTTACAAATACGAAATTTCCTAGAACCACGGATTTTGAATATTTCGGTGCTCGGCTCCTCGCACAGAAGTTGCCAACTTTAGGAGACAGGTAATTATTGCCGGTGTGCGTGTGTGTGTGTTTGTGTCGGTATGTTTCATGTTTATAGTGCTTTGTTACTTGTGCCTTGACGTGTGGCGTCTTTAGAAGGGTTCAAGTAACTCGGGTGAAAAAAGTCATCTTGACTGGATGCTCCTGCTTAAATGATATCTCCTTTTCGATCCTCCCATGCGTCGCTCTCCCTTCTTATGCCTTCGAATTGAGGTAAGTAGTGTTCGTTAGAGTCTATCTTTTTTCCTGCTGCTGCTGCTAGGTTGCGGGGGTGGCGCTAGAGTACGAAACTGTGTTCGCATTAATTGGAAAAGAGCAACTATTAAGGCTTCTATGGCTGTCAGCAATTAGGTAGGTATCAACATAGGTGTACATTTATCGTTCTATTACAAGTGTGAGTGAAGGGAGGGTAGGGAGTGGGACTATATATACATAGGTGAAAAAACGACTCTTTAAAAGCATACAAGGACGAAAATGCTTCTATTAAATTTGCTTCCAATTTTCGTTTTTATTTTACTTATTTCATGTAGAAAAAGGGTGCCATTAGCATACTGAGTAGACTGATTCTGTTTGAAGTTTTGTTTGAACTTTTGCAGACCATCGTATTAGCATCGTGGAAGCCAAATGGTGGTGAAACAGTTTTGGCAACAAGTTATGATAATTCCAAGTGATATTGTTTCACAAAAACAATAACTGTCGCTAATCCGCATGCCCCACTATTCTAGATGTGGTAATCACCTCTTCAAGGGACCCTTTAAAGCAGTGGTATGTATATTTGCATACTAGATGGGGCACGCCATCTAGACCTTCGGTATTTCAACATTGAATAACTCTGAGAGTTTTAAGCCGATTTCGACAAATGAGCAAGAATTATTTAGAATATTCTCTACCATTTATTTCAAAACAGCTTTTAAATACAATGTCGACTAAATGACGACCTCTATTCCCTCTATTCGATACGCAAAACCAGCTCTTTTTCGGCAAGCTCGCATAATATATTAGCCAGCATTTCGGTCGTTATTGCAGCTACCTCGCCGTGTTTGTTAGCTTTGAGTTCGTCAATGGTTTTCGGTTTGCTGGCATAAACTTTACTTTTGCAAGAACTTCATCGCAGTGGTTGCGGTGTCGCTAGGGACGCCGTCTTGTTGAAAATACCTTTATTACGCGTTTTCGGACAGAAAAAGTCTACCAACATACAACGATTGCGTGCACCGTTGAGGGCTTCTCGAATTTTGAGCAAAAATGGTGCGATGATGCGTTTTGCGCACACTCCGACCCAAACAGTGACTTTCTCGTTGTGCAATGGTGTTTCGTGAATTACATACGATAGCTCTATCCGTCGGAGACTGTAAAATGAGCTTCGTCCGTCATCAAAATTTCGGCTCGGCATCGATCATTCTTGCAACGGCATTTCCATATTGCAAGCGACGTGGCTTGCCCGTTGAAAACAATCTTTAAGTAAGTTGCACTTTGATGGGAAGAGATGAAGATCTGGCTTTATAATCCTTCTTAAAGTCGTTCCACTCACGTTTAACTCCTGAGATTGGCGATAAATTTGGATTATTAGCAACAATCTCTTTTACCACTTTAACCAACTTCATTGAAGCGTCGCGGACGCGGTCGAATGGGACTCTAGCGAGTCAGTGCAGATTCGAACTCGGAAAAGGGTTAGTCTTTCTAGTTAGTAGGAGTCTGACATTATGGTCTGAGTGCAGTGTCTCCTGGCTTGAGTATGGGCCTAGCGCCCATTACTAACTGATTATGAGAGATTATCAACGCTCCTTCATTTAAAAGCCATCTCCTGTCGTGGGTTTTACGGTATTTGTCGCATCATGCTCCTTTGGATCAGCAAGAGGAGGAGAGCGTCGGTAGCTGCTTTTGTGGACCTTCTTTCGATTGAAGATAAGCTCCCCATCGTCTGGCATGTTGAGGATGGAGTTGCGAGCGAGTTGCTGCTGTGACTGTAGTTGAAAAAACTTCTCCCCGCCTTGAAATCTTCTGGTTTCAACAACTACATGATGTGGTGCTGTCGTCTTATTCGTCTTTGTATTGCGCAGGCATTGGGAGCCAGATCCTTTTTTGTGTAATGTGAAAATAATGGTTAGGAGAGGGGAGTTCATTTAAAGTTCGTAAAATTTTGCACATTTAATATAAAGAGGTTTGCATAGTATAATGAATCTTCTTCCTCTTTGATCCGTTAGTTGGCGATGCGAGCGCGATGTTGTTGCAACGGATACGCTGCTTTCGGTGCCTCTGGGTCTCGAACTCCATTCACGAGTCTCGATAACTGATAATCGTTGATTCCTTAAGTCGCCCTCGATATTCTCTAGCCAGGTTTTCTTTGGTGCCGATCGCTGTAGTCTCCAGTCTGCCTGACGGTCACGCCAGAGAGGTTTACGCTGCAAGCGGTTTCATCCTTTCGGCAAATATATCCAAACCACCGCAGTCGACGAGTTCTACACCGTAGTCTGCCTCAAGCGCTTCATTTGAAAGACCTCGAGCTTGTTGACTTGTTGACGTCCGGCTTGAGGAGTGTCCACGCTTCCGATCCATAAGGAAGAATCGGAGGGATCAACGTTCAGTAAAAGCGTACTTTCGTTTTGATGGTAATATTTGTTCGTTTCCATATGCACCACTAGAATGAGGCGAATGTTGTTGTGAATTACTTATGTACATACGTTGTTGCCTGGCCGATGCGGCTATGAACGTCGGCCGTCGATGCCACTTTCTTTTCCTGAACCAATGATCCCAAATAATGGAACATCGGAACCTGTTCGATTTGGGTTCCATCGAGGAGAACACTAGCCCTCGATCGGTCCTTTGTGAGCACTTTGATCTTTTCCGCATTGATTTTTAACCCGTATGACCAGGCGATAATGAAAATGTCGTACAAGATGTCTGTTGCTTCGGCATCCGTGTCGGCGAAGATGGCGCTGTGGTCGGTGAACATCAGGTCGGTCATCACAACGTTGAAGAGAAGAGGATCACAACGTTGAAGAGAAGTAACGAAACAACGTCTTCTTATCGGGCACCTGTTTGAATCGGAAACTCCTCAGATAAGCCGCCTCGAATACGAACGTTGCTGGTGGAGCCATTGAACGACGCTTGGAGGAACTGGATGATTTTCAATGGCACATGTGCGGTTTCGCTGGGATCTCCACAAGTTGTTCCAATCGATGCAATCGAAAGCAGATTTGAAATTGATGAAAACGACGACAGTTATTTTGCCGCAACAAATTCTTTCTTCCATTAGCTGACGGAGTGCGAATATTTGGTCAATGAATCCTCGATGTGGTCTACATCTGTAATGAGCGAGCATCCATCGCAAGCATCCACTCGCTCATCACTCTAGCTTCACATGATCAGGCCTCAACGGCCCCATCCAAGGGGATTCCTAAATCTCGAAACCTCAATTTAACCTCGATTTAAGCCTCAACGGCACATGTGGAAATAATCATTATACTTCATGGTCAGAATGTAATTATTCTCACCTAACAATTCAAGGGCACATGTCAAACTATAAACCCAAAAAGGAAACTGCCCAGCCAGAATATGACCCGATGTTTCCTCCTAAAGCTCCAAACGCTCACAATAACTACACAAGTGGCCTATTCTAAAGGAAATTGTCTATCAAATTTGATATGACTTTTCCTTTACCTAAAATCGCAAAATTAAATCGTGCTTCAAATTGCACCATAAATTCCTTAACGGAATGCATAACACTCAAGGTAATGAAATTCGATGTCTCCAAGAGACACGCTTAACCAACATGCCTTCACGGCGCGGGTCCCACCAAGTGTTCCACAAACATTACATAATGCAAATATGCATTCTAGCCAAAAGCTAATTAAATAAGAATTGCCGGTCGACCTCGTCCAAGTCCAAGGCGAGAGAGAATTCCCCTCTTCTATGTACTTACGAACCGATCGCATATGAGCGCCACGGCGATCATACTAGAACAAAGTTCAAGTTCAAGGCGGTAAAGAATTTCTCCCCTCCAACAGCAATCATGCCTTCGTGCTTAGGTAAGAACCAAGCGCGGTGCATTACGATGCACGAAAAAAAGAAGGAAAAAGTAATTAAGGAAAGGCAAATCGCCTATGATTTTGGCTAATTGCGGTGGAGTCTAGCAGGTAAAAAAGAATCGAAAAGTGGAGAGAAGAATCAGTCGTTCTCGGGAACGGTGCAAGATATAACCGAAAAATACCCCGTGATGGGTTAACTTTAAAAGATATAAATTGATATGTAGTGAATTTTACTTAAAAGATACAAATTGATATGTAGTGAATTTAACTTTAAAAGATATAAATTGATATGTAGTGAATCTAAAGAAGAAATAAAAGTTGTGTAAAACTTAAAGAAAGTTATAGTTTTTAAAGAAAAAAATAAAAATTAACAATACAAACAGTTCTATAGTTTTTCTTCAATTAAAAAATATAAAATTGACGAAATAAACCTGACCGCTTCTTCCCGTAACTGGAAGCACGATCGGCAGACGCAACAAGTGGTGGCAGCGGTGGTGGGATGATGAACATATCCCCGAATCCTGAATTTAGTGTTTTATTAGTGAAGTGAAATTATTCTTGTTTACTGAGAGGCGGAGGATCAAGCCAAATCTGTCTCAAAACACGCTCGTAGGCTGGAGCGGAATCTTAGTAAACAAAATAATAAAGAGTGAAAAAAAACGCCAACAACTGTAAGCCCCTCTTGGCAGGAACCAAGAGCTTCGGCGGCGCAACGTGGGAACCCATCCAAGAAGGAGATAATCTCGACAAGGATCATCGTGGGACGTAGAAAAACCAACAACGATGGATAACGGAAGCAGGAATAAGCACCATAATGAATTGACAATAATTGAATTGTAAGTAATTTAATAATTTAAAAATTTTTTGTTATTTAAATTGAGTAATTAGCCTAATTAGAGCTAAAACTAAAATTAAGATTAAGAATCATTTTTTGATTACCAACAAAATGTGTCTACCAAGGCGGTGTGTACGCCCCCGAAGGATTTTAACAATTCCCCAACGATTTTTCGAAATACTCGACGTGATCGGACTAACAGACTCCCAGTGGCGAGAATTAGACGCCATCTTTGCTCTGATCGACCAAATAGATGTATAAAATTTTCTTTCTCGTCCATTTTTTTTTTAATTTAAATATATATAAAAGGAAGAAAGAAAAAGATTCATTAATTAATTAATTTATTGAGATTTATATAAAAAAAAAAAAAATAATATAAATAAAAATACCCTTTTTTTTAATTTGAGGGTTTTACTACAAATAATTCTTTTTGTATACATACATACTATGGTCTCTTGCCGAAATCTAATTTTTTTCAATAAAGTCGCACATATCTGCATTGTATAATACAGGGATAAGTTTTCGCGGTAACCGAGTTTCGTATCAGCCCGTTGCTTTGAAATATGTACATGCGCATTTGTTGAATTGATGAGTTTACAAAGTGGCAAGATACTAGAGCTATAGGATTTAATTTGCCACGGCCTATTCTTTACCAGTTATAGGGAAAATTTGATGTTGGCTTTACTTTTCGATAGATGTTTAGGTGAATCGGTACTAAAACAGCCTAAGGGACTTGATTTTTTTTGTGTTAAGCGGTGAACATGCGGCATTACTAAAGAATTTCGAATGAAAATTCGCGTCACCGGACCGAGACTGGCTTTTTGTTCCGTTTTTAGCAATATTTCAGGTTAACAGTTTTCGTATTAAGTGAACTCCACTGTATAAGGTAAGAGTTTTATTTCCAAACACATAATCGACAAACCCGTCAAAATACTTAGAAGCGGAAAGGATCGCCGACGGAATCTAGCGGACGCAGCTAGAGGAATCCTAGCAAGGGACCGTCGACAGGAGTTAACGGACGCAGTAAGAGGAATCATGGCGCCGATTAACCCCCCCCTCGACGCAATCGAGGAAGAGCCAAGGATCCGCATATCTGTGACGGAAGCGAAGGAGCTGATCCCCAATTTTTCTGGCGACAAGAGCGACCTAAACCGGTTTATCGCTTGTTGCGACGCTTTGTTCGCCAACGCCGACGATCCACGCGACAAGGCATTATATTTCAACGTCCTTAAAACAAGGATTTCAGGGCCCGCGTATGACATTATCGACTACGGCGGAGCCACCAATTGGGAGGAATTGAAAGCTGGGCTGCTAAAGAGATACAAGAGCTCTCGTTCCGCGGCTAGAGAAGAACTCAAAAGAATGCGACAAGGACCCAAGGAAACTGTTAACGACTTCGCACTGAGGGTAACCCGTACCCTTGGTGAATTAAATAAAGCTACGGTAGCCAAAATAACCGATGAAGGAGCAAAACAGGTTTTCTTGAGGGAAAATGAAAAGGACGCTGTACGCGCTTTCGAGTATGGGTTAAAAAACGAGCGATTGCAGGTATTGGCCCAGACCAGAAACGAAAGAGAATTACCCGACCTCATCGACTACGTACTTGAGCGAGCAGCATCGCTGGAGGAAAACTACCGCACCTCTAGGGAGGAACACACAGGTGGAACTAGCAGGTTTAATTTAACATGCACGGTATGCAGTAAAAAGGGGCATACCAAAGAAAACTGTTACCGGAACAGGTTAATACCTTCGTTCAGTGGGACCCAAATAAAAAGGGAAGTAAGAAGAATCACTTGTTCTTACTGCAATCGAGTCAATCACCACATTAGCGAGTGCAGGACGAAGAGATATGATGAAAACGCCAGGCACGACCGGAACCATCAAGGAAATTACCAGAGAAGATCAAACTTTCGAAACAGGACACCAGCACAAGGTCCAAGCAGACCTTTCGAAAATAATTATCGCCAAGAAGCAACACACTCGACTAATAGGAATGATTCACCAAACTCAAGGCAAGTACGAGTTATGACGCAAGAGATGGACCAGGAGTCGGAAAACACTTCACCGCGGGAAGGAATGCTTGGCCCCCTGTCCCGCTGCATGGAAATAAAGGCCGCCGTCCATCGGCAAGAACAAAACTCGTTGTAAAGGTTCCCATACACATCACTAAGCACGGAGTAACCGTTTCGTTTCCTTTTTCCTTATCCATGAAAGACAGAACGACATTTTTCGTTGATGGCGGTTCTGAAGTAAGTTTACATAAGCTCATGTATACCCCCGATGATATCCTAGTGGACAGTAACCAAAGGTGTTCAATCACCACCCCATGGGGAGGTTACGCCGCTTCAGCGGGATATTCATACGGTACGTTAGACATCTTCGATGGCTTATACCCCTTACAAATTCAGCACGGATTTCAGCTTATATATGATGACAGCACTCTGTCTTACGATGGAATATTGGGGCATGACTTCTTAACGAAATACGTTTGCGATGTAAGTTACTCTGAGAGTGTAATGGAGATTCACCTAGACGAGGTACCTTACACCAATTGTCCTGTAAAGGTTCTATTAAACAAAAATGCAACAAGTGAAGATTTTGAATTTAGAAATATTAAGGAAGAAGTAATCGAAAAAGGGATAAAGAAAAACAAAGAAGGGCTTAACAGAGAGCAATTTAATAAATGTACGTGCGAAAAAGGCATAGTAAAAGTTAACAAAAAGGAAGAGAATCAAAAGATATACGACTTAAATAGGAGCGATGCATCCAAAGCGGAGGAAGAAACTCGAAAGAAAGAAGATATTCAGAACCAAGTAGAACACAACGTTAGCAGAAGTATATGCGAACAAGAATTTAATAGACAATCGATGCCGACGAATAAACCTAAGCAGGAAGAGAAAGGAATCGTAATTAATAAATATGGTAATACCGCGTCAGGGGAACTAAATGAAATTTCTATAGCCGACGGATACAAAAATTTAAACGACGAGGAAATGAAGATAGATTATTGTGAAAATGGAAGTAGCAGAAAAGTATACAACATTAACCAAATAGAAGATATTAAGTCCGAAAGTTGGTCAAAACGGACACTAGGGAAAAAGCAAAATTTAATGCTTGAGGAGAAAGTAATATTGCCGGCCCGAACGGAAACGATCGTCAGTGTACCGGTCAATTCAAATAAAACTCGTCTATGTACGAAAAAATTACTAAAGCCTGGAATATACTTGGGAGATAGTCTGGTAACTCCCCACAACAATGTTGCAAGGGTATTAATACTCAACACCAACGAGGAGGACGAAGAAATCGACACCACAAACATGAAGTTAGATTGGGAAGATGTCGATAACTACGATATAATATACAGCGATCACAAGAAGGATCCGATTAAAAATAGACTAAAAAGGTTAGATGAATTAATAAAACTGGAACACTGCAACCAGGAGGAACGCAGAAGTATAATCAACATCTGTAGAAACTATAACGATTTATTTTACCTGGACGGTGACTATCTCACATGCACGGATGCAGTAGCCCATGAAATCCCCACTATGGCAGACAAGCCTCCGATCTATGTTAAACCGTATCGCCTACCAGAGTCTCAGCGAAATGAGATAAACAAACAAATTGGAAAGATGCTAGAAGATGACATAATCAGTCCGAGCAGTAGCCCATGGAACGCACCTCTACTGCTGGCACCAAAGAAACCCGATGCTAGCGGTATCAAAAAATGGAGAGTAGTGGTCGACTTCAGAAGGTTGAACGAAATCACGATCGGAGATGCGTACCCACTACCCAACATAACGGACATATTGGATCAATTGGGGAAGTCAAGATACTTCACAACCTTGGATTTAGCGAACGGTTTTCATCAAATTCCTATGGATGAGTCTGACAAAGAGAAAACAGCATTTAGCACGGCCTTTGGCCACTATCATTTCAATAGGATGCCATTTGGATTAAAACGTGCACCAGCGACTTTCCAAAGACTGATGAATACCATTTTGACCGGGCTCCAGGGAATACGTTGCTTCGTATACTTAGACGACATCGTCATCTATGGATACAACCTACATGATCACAATGCTAAGTTGATAGAAGTACTTGATCGACTAAGAGGAAACAATTTAAAGCTCCAACCAGAGAAGTGCCACTTTTTAAGGACTGAAATTACTTACCTCGGACACATAGTGAGTGCAGACGGCGTGCATCCGGACCCAAATAAAATAAAGGCAGTAAAAACGTATCCTCGACCGAAAAAACAAAAGGACATAAAAGCATTCCTAGGATTTGTAGGCTACTACAGACGATTTATTCCGAACTTTGCCAAGGTAGCGAAACCGCTAACACGACTATTGAAGAAAGATGTACCATTCGTATGGGACGAATTCTGTGACGAAGCCTTCACGAAACTCAAGGAAACTCTGATAACAGCACCAATTTTAGCGTACCCCGAATTCGATAAAGAATTTATAGTTACAACAGACGCTAGCGATGTAGCTTTGGGAGCGGTCCTGTCACAGGGCGAAATCGGGAAGGACAAGCCAGTATGCTACGCAAGCAGAACGCTTAACCCAGCCGAAGTCAGATACTCCACTATCGAGAAGGAGCTCCTTGCAATCATCTATGCTGTCGAACAATTCCGTCCGTATGTTTACGGCAGGCCATTCACCATAGTCACGGATCACAAACCGTTGGTTTGGTTGATGAATTTGAAGGACGTAAACAACAGGTTAGCAAGATGGAGGATAAGGCTCGAAGAATTCGATTATACAATAAAATACAAACCTGGGCGAATGAACGCTAATGCTGATGCGCTAAGTAGGATAAGGCCAGAAAGTTGCGACAACCCAATACATAATATGGAAGAGATAAATGAAGGAAAGCCAGAAGAAGAAAAAAACGAAATAAATAATAAAATAAATATAAATACAAATGAAATTGAAGCGGAGACTGGCAGCAAAATTACGACGAATGAAAAAATTGGGACAGGAAACACTCCAGTCACAGGAATTAAGAAGAAAATTAACGTTATAACAAGAAATCAGGCAAAGCAGGCAAAACAAGGAAATGAATCTCTAGAACAGACCCCACCGAAACAACCAGTCAAAGACCCAACGTCCACACTAACAGAGCAAGAAGCGATAACCGAAGTAAATTGCCATTTAATAGATGACAAGAAGTCGAAAAATAAATTTTTCATTCTTCCTACAACAATTAACGCAACAGAAAAACAACTAAAAGAAATTATTAATTTACCCGAAACACTAGACTACGGAACCCTGTATAAACAAGACAAGGACGGATGCAAATACACGGTAGTTAAGGTGCACATCCCATTTAGAACGCACGAGGAGAAGGATGAAGTAAGCAATACATTAAAGGAATTAAAACGCGAATGCCAGCAAAGGAGTTTAAAAACTTTAGACATTAGCATACCATTTTTTGGCCATGCTTCAACGGCCGAATTAAAAACACTTTGCACAGCAGAGTTTAAAGGCACTGAAATAGGCATTAGATTTTATTTAGGGACAGTAAAGAAGCTAACCGATCCACAGGAGATTCAGGAAGTTCTACGAGAATACCATCAGTTACCCCTAGGAGGACACCAAGGCGCCACACGCACAACGAAGCGAATAAAGCAATCATACGTATGGGACGGTATGAATAAAGACATTAAAAGATACGTAAAAAATTGTCCCTCATGTCAAAAAAATAAGCTAAGTTACAACCCAAAATTACCTATGAAAATAACGACTACGAGCTCGGCACCTTTCGAAAAAATATACTTGGATATAGTAGGACCTTTGCCTACCAGCCACTATGGAAATAAATACTTATTAACTTTCCAGGACGATTTGACTAAGTTTTCTACAGCGAACGCTCTAGACAATGGAGAAGCAGGCACTGTAGCCAAGGTGTTCGTAGAAGATATAATCTGTAGGTATGGAATTCCGCAAACCCTTCTTACGGACCAAGGATCAAATTTTTTAAGCTCCATGTTCAAAGAAGTAACCTCCTTGCTGCAGATAAAGCAAATACAAACTAGTCCATACCATCCGCAAACCAACGGGGCACTCGAAAGAAGCCACCGAACGCTCGCGGAATATCTACGGCATTACGTTAATCGTGATCCACTAACATGGGATACATGGATACCCTACGCTATGTTTGTATACAATACCACACCACATTCGAGTACTAACTACTCACCACACGAATTACTCTTCGGATACCCGGCGCAAATACCCAGTAGTTTAAAAAATAACCCCACTGTAGGTTATAATTATGATGATTATTCGCGTGAATTAAAGGCCCGGCTACAATATAGTCATAAGATTGCCAGAGAAACGATCATACTAAATAAAGAAAAGTCCAAGGAATATTACGACAAGAACGCAAAGGTAAAGACCTTCAACCTAGGAGATAAAGTATTGCTAAAACGAAATGCCAGGAAAAACAAATTGTCACCTCTATGGGAAGGACCATACGACGTCGTCAAACTTAACTCCACCGAAAATACAACAATTCGCATTAACAATAAAAATAAGACTATACATAATAATAATTTAAAACTATATACGGACGATACTAACGACTAAAATCTCTACCATAGGACACTCATTTGGATAATCATGCTGGCGTGTACACTACCCGTGGCAACCGGATCAGAACCAGTAAATATAACCCAATTCCAATCAAACCCTGGTATATATTTTGAGGAAATAGGAAAAGTAGCGCTGTATAGCACCGAATGGCAGACAATTATCTATTACGATTTAGGTAATTTTAAATTAGAGTTAAGTATGCTGCAAGGTTGCAAGGAAAAATTTAAAAAAGTCTGTAATGCTTTGAACGAGTACGAACATACTAGGCGACTTTGTCTGTCATTGTCAAAACATTACTCGATCCTGATTGACGACATTAGCCAACGAATAAGACTGATACACGGTACGGTAAAACGACAAAAACGAGGACTGTTCAACGCAGTCGGGTCGCTGAGTAAAACCCTATTCGGTACCCTAGACGACAATGATGCTCACAAGTACGACGAGCAGATCGAAATGGCAAAAGTTAATCAAGACCATCTACTGCAATTAATCAAGAATCAAACCATCATTGTGGAAACTACGGTAAACATATTCAACAAAACCCGTGTAGATATCGAAGACCAGTTTAAATTGATCGACGACAAGCTTAGAAGAATTGATGCTACAGCTAATAAAATGGATTCTACAGAAGCGCGTCTTAATGCTACTATGGAATTAGAAACACTATCTTCTTTGATAACCCTGATCTCCACCAGACTCCAGTCTACTTTAAACGTCCTACTAGATTTGGTCACTGATGTGCGACACGGCAAACCCCATCCCTCGATCATTACCCCTACACAGGTAGATGATCTTTTGACAAACATTCAGAGGAACCTTCCTAAAGGGTTAACGTTACCAGTGGATAGGTTTAGCAATAGTATACTCCAAATATACAGACTAGGACATATTAGCACCGCCATTGTGGGGGATAAAATAATTTTCGATCTCAGGATCCCATTACCTCATCGCGAGAGTTATCAACTCTACAAGGTAGTACCCCTGCCAACTCGTCATAATAATGACTATATTTTTATTCAGCCTTCTCTAGAGTTCTTAGTTGTGGACTACAATAGAGAACACTACTATTCTCTAAACAAGTTAGATTTGAATAATTGCCTCACCGATGACTTGGAGCATTATTTGTGTAGAATTGTACACCCTATTTTTAATGTTCATTCAGAGAGCAACCTGTGCGAAATTGATTTATTAAAACACGACCAAAGCATACCTAGTTCTTGCAACGTGAAATCTATAGCACGCAATGATTTTTGGGTGCAGTTGGCTCAACCTAACAAATGGTTGTTTGTTATGGATAAGGACGCCACTGTAGACATAATTTGTAACGAAAAGATTCTCCCTTGCCCACTCCACGGCGCGGGAATAATCGAAATTCGTTCTGGATGCTACCTCCGTAGTAAGAAATTAGTCCTACAAGCCCACAATGTGCAAACATCCAAGCTAAACAATTTCTACTTGCCTACAATAAACCTTACGCAGGAGCTAAACGATAAAGTAGAACTAACAAAACCCGAGTCTCAATCAAAAGTAGCGAAAACAATTCTTCTTAAATATAACAGCGGAAATGATTTACACGAACTTAGTAAGGCTATAAGACATCAGAAAGTGGAGGAGTCCAAAGGTCTCCATAGCATAAATGCGCACGATATACACCACTATAGCATAAGCTACGGGCTGTTCGCGTTAATTTTAATGACATTCGCCGTATTGGCACAAATGAGGTGGAAATGCCTGACAAAGACAAACCAAGACAACAAAGACCAGGACTTGCGAGACGAACCGACAGAAAGTACCTCACAAAGCTATACTTTAGGGACTCATACGAGGACCAGAAGTAATGACCACAATGTCGCGTAATAATTGTTCGACGATAACCTTAACTGTTACTTACCAAAAGAAAAGAAAGATTTCGGCAAAATGCACCCGACGATGTATGCGCGAGTAAACATGAAAAACAATGAACAAAATTACAACAATCAATACAAAAAAATAAGGAAGAAAAATTTCCATTTCGATAGAGTACTAATAAATCCAAACAAAATAAAGAATGATAGAGCTTGCAAGAATATTTAGAATATTTAACTAAAAAAAAAACCTTGGGGGTAAAAGACACCAATAATATTTTGTATCATATAAATAAGATAAATTATAAATTCCCATGAGAAAATAAGTAACAAAAATAAGGAAATGTTTTTTTTTTTTTGCAAGTCTTTCTTTAATAAAATAAAAATAAAAGCTTTCCTCTTATAGAATTTGCCAAATATAAAACAAAATGAACAAAAAATATTTTTCTTTATACTAAACATTATTATTAACGATTTTTCTCATAGGCTAATATAAAATAAATAAAACAAATAAAGAATATACAAAATATATAAAAGTAAGGTACAGTGAAAGTCGCTTATAACGACTCCGGTTATACCAACCAGTCGGATACAGCGACGAATCTTCAATCTTTTGTTTAGCCCACGAAGTTCCTTTATAAAAAACTTGCCGGATAAAGCGACGTCGGATATAGCGACGAAGTTGCTTATAAGAACGTTAAAGTCTTTTCAAATTACTGAGAGATGTCGCTTATAGCGACAAGTAGAAGTAAGGTGAAATGATAGATATTAAAAAATCCTGAAGTTATTTCCTAAATAGTTAAAAGATGTCACTTATTGCCGGAAATCGTTACTAAAAGCAGAACAAATTTCTATATGGAAAGTTGGTAATACTGAGACGAGGTTGACGTTGCTTTATTTACATTTATTTATTTAGCAGTATTGTTGTCAAAGAAACAAGAAACAGAAATTCGCATTGTACGTGTTGTGTCCATGCATTTAGGTTGTAAAATAATATCTTGAAAAAATTACATAGTCTTAATTTATATTTTTTAGCTTACAGAAATGGATATAGTAAAAAGAAGAGTATTTTCCATAAAGGAAAAAACTGAGATTATTTCTCGTCTCGAAAGAGGAGAAAAAAATGTTGACCTGGCAAAAGAGTACAAGGTACCGCATTCGACGATATCTTCCATATGGAGGAGACGCGATGGAATACAAAAAGCCTTCGAAGAGAATTGTGTGAAAAATAAAAAAATGAGAAAACCTACGAATGAAGACATAGATAGGGCACTTTTGGAGTGGTTCAAAGTACAACGGGCGAAAGGAATTCCATTGAATGGGCCATTACTAAAAGCGAAAGCTGAAGATTTTGGAACCAGATTTAAAAAGGAAAATTACACTTGCAGTGAAAGTTGGATACGGAGATTTAGGGAACGGCACAATATTTCATTTGGTAAGATTTCGGGTGAATCTAGGAATGTAAATGAAGAAATATGCACTGACTGGATGAATACCCGGGTAACAATTTTGAGTACTGCGGCATCAGTACTGAATACACAGTATTACATCTGAACTCAAGTCCGCTACAATTCAGCATCAATTCCTGTAATAGGATCTGGGAAAAAAGGAGGGAGAAACCTTGTCAGTTTCAGAATCAGTTCGGATTATCGCAACTTATACGGAATTAGTGTGGGCGAGTACTGAATAAGTTCCGGTTTTCGTAACTGTAACAGAATTTTTTTGACACATGCAGTGATTGTTAGTCATTTAAATTTGTTTGCGTGGTTAATTATTGTTTAATCAAAAGTGAAAATGTTCAAAATTTATAAATTCACAACGGATGATTCCATCATGGCTTTACCGGTCTCATGGGTGGAGAATGGAAAGGTAAATAAAATCAGTTTAAAAGTGTATAAGGTGAAGAAGCTTTATTTTTTCTTTCTTAAATGTAGGTGAAACTTGGCCCAAGTGCTCGAACGCATATAAAAACAAAAAAGAAGCCATTGAAAAGCTGGCCACTTTTTGAAGTATTATCAATAGATGATAGAGTATATGGTAAATATTTTAGATTTGTAATTCTTCTATAAACGTCATTCTTTTATATTATTTTTTAGATTCCTATGATGCGGCATTAAAGGCTGAGACGCTCTTATTAGAGCAATCAGAGGTTGGTAGCTCAGACTTTGAGAAATGTAATACAATCGAAGCGCAAAGTCCTAAAAGATGCATTAAGAAAAAAATTAATGCAAATAATTTATCATCGAGTGAAAGTGAGGATGAATTTGCAGAGCTTCCTGCTGTGCCAATCCGCAGGACCATATCTTGCCACGATCAAGAAGCAATGTTAGAAGGTTTTGCTTATTCTTACAATGATAATTGTGGAGGTAAGAAATGTTGCCAAAGTTACTTCTTTGTAGGCATTAAACCTAAAATCTTAGGACCTCCAATCGAGATTGATACAGGAATAAACGTTGTATCAATATCATCATCAATCCAGCAAAATGTCCCTACTACTGCAAATCAGGAAATTGCAGAAGAAGTGATTGCCGTACCAGAAACGGTGGGAACGCCAGTATTAATTTCCGAACCAGCATCATCCAACAATACAGCGATGCTATTGTATTCAACAGATGCTGATTTAGTAAGAAGTATCTTTAGACAGGAGTTCGAGAAATTCAAGACTGAAGTAAGAGAAATAGTTCGCGAAGAACTGAGACATCTACAAAGTGTGCAACTGCCTAAACAAGTCTGTTCTGATTTTGAAGAGCAAAATAACTTGCCGTTGAAAACTGTACATGAATTAAAGATTTTTGAGGATAAAATTAAAAAGGAGGAATCTCTACGTCTAAATTTTGTATGACTATTTCAAAGATACTGAGAAGAATATATTTATAATTTATATATTTCCAGAAATCATACATTACGAAAGTTGGTGGTCGTTCAGCAAAAGAAGCGATGAAAGTTCTAAATAGGATATACGACTTAAGCGTCCAAAAAGAAATATCTTACACTGGCCGTGAGCAAAATAAGTTTCCAATCAAAGATTTAACCCATATAAAAATAATTATAGGTATGTAATATAGCATGTACAAGTTGATAAAAAATGTTGATATTTCGCGTTTTTTAGAAATTTTGGGAGGAATTTATTCTTTGACTGAGACGGAAACAGTTCTTCTTTTGCAAAAATACTTGCACCAAACGTGCGACCGAGTACGTTCTGCGGCAAAAAAAAGTAAAATATCAAACAGTGATAATATCGAATAATTAGAAAAATATATTTTATAACAATAAATGAAGATTTGTTTTTTGCTTTAACTTTCTTTATTCTGAATTATGTACCTATTTTGATAATAAGAAAAATATGTTTTAATAAATATACAACTATTTTGTGCTATATGTAGTTTATTTATTGAAATATTATTTATAATCTTCTCAAAGTGTGATTTAATGGCGCGACAAAGTATATATTATTCTTGTGTGGCATGCAAAACATTTTACATAGAATGTCATATTGCAAATTGTTTATTCTGAATTTCACCACATCTTCTTCAAATTGTCCTAGTAACATAAAGAAGTTGTTTAAATCTTCGGGTTCACTATGTATGCTTTTCGTGTTGCTAAATTTTTGTCCATAAATATACACGGATTCGACGTCTTTCTCAAAATATTTTACTCGTATAATCATATGATTTTGGCGCAACATAAGACAATTATCATTCAGGGTATTTGCTCTTATTATATAATCCGAAAATTTGCAGATCTTAAAAATGTTCGATCCAGCGATTCTTTTATTAAGTAAAGGTTCTTTTATAGACAGCACAGGAACATCTTGATTACGTATGGAATTTATTTCTGAAATTCTGTTGAAACATTGCTCAAGGGGTCTATAAGAAGAACGTAAGAACGACTTAATGATTTTTATATAGGCTTCAAATTTATAGCAAGAATTTTCGTCAAGTGGACCTAACTTATACGCATCTTTTGCTAAATGAATGAGACCGTGTACGTTGTAAGTGGTATTACATAGGCCATAAACTCTTGGAAAATGTTTAACGAAATACTTAAGTAAGTCTTCTGCATATTCGTTATAGATACGATAGTAAACTGGTGAAGTTAGAATCCTTATTGCTAAACTTAGGCATAGAAAGTGTTTGTATGCAGAAGAAATTATTACCCCTTTGAGTACTGCAGGGCCGGTATATAAAAGAAAAATCCTAAATTCATGCGCTTTGAAAAATGAGGAAAATTTAAGAGTCCTTACATTTCTTTGAAATTCTGAACATGAATACTTAGAGCATACTTTTAAGTGTTCATTTATTTTTAGAAGCTGACTACTTTGTAGTTTTTGCTTACTGGGTTTTCCAATCCATATTTGAATTAGTTTTTTGCAAACGCCTTCGTCAACAAGGTGCATCTTGTCTAAAGAAAAATGATCCACCATATCAATAGGAAGACGTTCAAGAATAGAACGAGAAATTTTATGATGGCCTTCGTCAATTTCTCCAACGAAATTTATTCTTTTTCTAAAGTTCTCGTCGCTACGTAGTGGCGCATTTAATTCAGGATAAACTACTTTATTTCCTGTCTTTGTGATCAATCTGCTGCCTTTAGTGAAGCACTTTTGGCAAGAAAAATAACCTCCATGAGACTTTACTTGTTTGATTGCTGCCATTGCAGGCGCATCGCATACAAAAGAATGAATTTTTATAATGTATGATTTAAATTTATGTGTTAGTCCATTTTCCATTAAGTTTTCCAGCTCATTAACAAACTGTTTTAAAAAGTTGTTGTAGTCATCAGGCTTTCCACAGGATTCAAAAATTCCAACTACAAATACCTTGTTTTTCAAATTATTTACACATCCTAATATAAGCCAAAAATTATGTCCCCCGCTCATTGACGTGGGTGTGCCATCAACATTAAATGATAAGTATAAAGTTATTTCACTCACATTTAAACAATCTAATATGGATTTTAGCGATGATTCCACCCCAAAGTGAAGGTATTGCCCATTATCTAAAGGCTGAATATATTTTGCTTCACTTAATTTAGGTGTACATAGCAAGGTTCTTGCATCTGTACTACCATGAAGGCAACCTTCCTCCACAAGCAACTTTAGCAACCAATTCAAATGCACATGTTTAATATTGCATGATGTAGCCCATAATTTTAGTTTTGTTAATAGTGTTTCTGTGGCTTGGTTATTTTCACATGAAAGTAAATGTTCTTCTGAATTTTCTTCAAACGCCTCCTCGAGAAAGATTGCATTTTCCTCAACTGGAACAATTTCTTCTGTGACTTCATGTTCATCTTCATTATTATCATTATCTAAAAGGAAGCAAATAATCGATATGTTTTGTTATTAAATGCATATTAAGAAAAACTCTTTTACCTTGAAAATAATCCTTATTTGCCAAAATAGTCGGAGGCATCTTATATTGACACCCTGTAGGAACACAATAAGTGTGATCCGTATTGTTTTTGTTACTTCTGTTTTGGTTTTTAAATGACACATTTAAGTTCTTTGTAAATTTGTAAGCTCTTGGCATTTTTATATTTAAAACTAGAAATCTCTCAAATACCTTAATGTCAACTTCTTAGGAATATGTCACTTTTGTGTGAAGTTAATATCAGCACTGCTTCAGTACTGATCACACTGTAGATTGAAGAAAAGCAACATTTTTCCTACTCTCAATGACACGACGAATGGTGTAATGGATAGGATGACTGCCTTTCAACTCTAGTTACCCGGGTTCAAATCTCAAAGGTATAACGATTTATATTAAATAATAATAACAAAATAAAAGTTAATTGGTAGTCTTGCAGGAATAAAACATATGTACATGTATGCATGAGTTTATATGAATCAAAGAAAAGGGGAATTCGTGTTAGATGTAAATAAAAAAATTTTTTTTTTATTTTGATTAAATGTATAAGAATCGAACTTCAGTACTGTATAAGAGCCGATTTTCAGTACTCTATAGGTGCTTATAATCAGCAAAATTTAAGTACTTATTACAGAAATCTAAACAGTACTGTTTGAGTTCCAAAACTCAATACTGACTCAAAAACTGAATCAAAAACTCTTTCAGTACTTGTTAAATTCATTCAGTTTCAATTCGTTCAGTACTTAAAATGTTCCGCTGGTGTTCTGCATGTTTCAGTACTCGGAGGGGAAAAAATGTCCGGTAGAGTTCCGCTGGGGTTCTGTTTTGTTACCCGGGTAGTGTTTGGCCAAAATTACGGGAAGGTTTCGCAGACGAACAAATCTTTAACGCAGACGAGACTGCTTTATTTTACAAACTCACACCAGATAAAACAATGCGTTTCAGAGGCGAAAAATGCTTGGGTGGAAAACTTTCCAAAGAGAGAATAACAATTTTGTTGGCTTGTAATATGACGGGGAATGTGAAGAAAAAACTTCTCGTTATCGGAAAGTCTAAAAAGCCGCGTGTATTTAAGAACATCAAAAATCTTCCCGTCATTTATAAAGGAAATAAAAAAGCCTGGATGACGGCCGATATTTTCAAGGACTTTTTGTGGGAGTGGGACAAGGAGTTAAGGAATAATAATAAGAAAATTTTATTGTTGGTAGATAACTGTCCAAGCCATCCACGGATAGAACACCTCTCATCGATAAAACTGGTGTTTCTTCCTCCAAACACTAGCTCTTTATTACAGCCTCTGGACCAGGGAGTTATAAATTCCTTAAAGGTAAATTATAGGAAATCCTTAGTCCTTAAAATGATGCAAAATGAAGAAGGCTTTTCATCTTCATCCACCTCCCTTCTAGAAGCTATAGAATTGATTTCTAAGTCATGGGAAGATGTTTCTGTTAGAACAATCAAGAACTGTTTTAAACACGCTGGGCTTTGTCTGAATTCAGAAGTGCAAAGTGAAAATTTAAACCAACTTTTCGATGAAGAAGATTGCATACCACTTAGCGAGTGGATAAACCTTCTTCACGTTAGAAATATTGAAAACTGGCAAGAATATGTTGCGGTTGATTCAGAAGCAATAACATGTACTGATATATCAGAAGATGATATTGTACGTGATATAGCGCACCAGGATGAGGAAGATCAAAATGATATTGCAAGTGATTCCAGTGATACATCTTACAATCCACCAACATTAGCCGAAGCTATGAATGCTGCAAGTTTATTAAATTCTTTTGTGGCATTTAATAAAGATTGCGCACACCTAAAGGACAGAATAACGTCGTTAGAAAAAGACTTACAAAATAAGTACTTGCGAGAACTATCTAGAAGACAAACAAAAATTACAGAGTTTATACGTCATGAAAAATAAGCCGTGATAATTTATATATGTTATGTATATTTTTCTTTTATTTCTTCCTGCACCACATGTATATTACTGTGTTTTGTTACTGTCGAACATCTATGAATTTGTTATTTTTTGTTTTTTGTTCTTTATGGATTGTATTTATTTAGTTATTTTGTTCTTTGTTTTTATAACTAACTTATAAATAAAAATAATTATATAAAAACAAGAAATTTTAAAATTTCTCTACCATTCGAGCAATTCGCTTAAAACGACCGTCGGTTATAACGACCAAATTCGGGTGGACCTTCTCCGTCGTTACAAGCGACTTTCACTGTAGTTAGATTTTCGTAAATCTATCTAATACAATATATAAAAATAATAAAACTAGACATTACTTAAATACCTTAGCATAAGAAATGTTCAAAATATAATAAATAACACTAAAAATTATTAAATTCGCTAGAGTAAGAAACTTTTCTTTAAAAAAAAAAAAAAAAAAAAAAAAAAAAAAAAAACATTTTGATAATACGTTCCGTTCCCATTGTTATATATATATATAAGTATAAGGAAAAAGCTTATACGATCATTTTAAATAGAAATTTGTTTTACTATTTATAATCGAAAGAAAAGAGGAGAGAACATTTTGTCATTTTTTCTCATTTGCTAGACTACCCAACCGCACATAACTACTGACGAAAGTTTCCCATCCGCAAACTTTCTCTTCTAAGGGGGAAGGTGTAATGAGCGAGCATCCATCGCAAGCATCCACTCGCTCATCACTCTAGCTTCACATGATCAGGCCTCAACGGCCCCATCCAAGGGGATTCCTAAATCTCGAAACCTCAATTTAACCTCGATTTAAGCCTCAACGGCACATGTGGAAATAATCATTATACTTCATGGTCAGAATGTAATTATTCTCACCGAACAATTCAAGGGCACATGTCAAACTATAAACCCAAAAAGGAAACTGCCCAGCCAGAATATGACCCGATGTTTCCTCCTAAAGCTCCAAACGCTCACAATAACTACACAAGTGGCCTATTCTAAAGGAAATTGTCTATCAAATTTGATATGACTTTTCCTTTACCTAAAATCGCAAAATTAAATCGTGCTTCAAATTGCACCATAAATTCCTTAACGGAATGCATAACACTCAAGGTAATGAAATTCGATGTCTCCAAGAGACACGCTTAACCAACATGCCTTCACGGCGCGGGTCCCACCAAGTGTTCCACAAACATTACATAATGCAAATATGCATTCTAGCCAAAAGCTAATTAAATAAGAATTGCCGGTCGACCTCGTCCAAGTCCAAGGCGAGAGAGAATTCCCCTCTTCTATGTACTTACGAACCGATCGCATATGAGCGCCACGGCGATCATACTAGAACAAAGTTCAAGTTCAAGGCGGTAAAGAATTTCTCCCCTCCAACAGCAATCATGCCTTCGTGCTTAGGTAAGAACCAAGCGCGGTGCATTACGATGCACGAAAAAAAGAAGGAAAAAGTAATTAAGGAAAGGCAAATCGCCTATGATTTTGGCTAATTGCGGTGGAGTCTAGCAGGTAAAAAAGAATCGAAAAGTGGAGAGAAGAATCAGTCGTTCTCGGGAACGGTGCAAGATATAACCGAAAAATACCCCGTGATGGGTTAACTTTAAAAGATATAAATTGATATGTAGTGAATTTTACTTAAAAGATACAAATTGATATGTAGTGAATTTAACTTTAAAAGATATAAATTGATATGTAGTGAATCTAAAGAAGAAATAAAAGTTGTGTAAAACTTAAAGAAAGTTATAGTTTTTAAAGAAAAAAATAAAAATTAACAATACAAACAGTTCTATAGTTTTTCTTCAATTAAAAAATATAAAATTGACGAAATAAACCTGACCGCTTCTTCCCGTAACTGGAAGCACGAGCGGCAGACGCAACACATCTCGCTTGTTCGTTCCGGCACGTTTGCTCTCGATGTTTCTGTAGCCTCGATTGTTTGATTTTCGTAAATACTTTCACAACCATCGAAAGGATTCTAATACCGCGATAATTCTTGCATTCCCGACTGTCACCTTTCTTTAAAATTGGCACAACGATCGCTTTCTTCCACGCCAACGGGGCACGATCCGAATGCCATATGTGTGTTATGTGGACATGGAATTGTTGTGATTAGACATCACCTCAGGCTTTGATCATCTCAGCGGTTAGTTGATCTATTCCAGGCGCTTTTCCATTTTTCAACGATTTGTTGGTTCGGAATCGAAAAACTGATTCGTCGGTTGTTTAATAATCAGCCGTTCGGGTGCTGGAGTTTGTGACGGATCGTGGTTGTACAGCTGGTGGAAGAATTCTCTTCAACGCTGCAGGCCCCCATGCTGTCGTTTGTTGATGTTGTTTTGCCGCCTAACCGCCGGATTTTCTGGTACCACGCCTGGTACATATTCGACATAGGTTCTAATGATTCTACCTTGAGCCCATTTGCAATATGCCAAATTTTCATCCTTTAAAAGAGCAAGATCACTCGGTTTTAAATTGACCTATAACCTAGATAAATATTCTACTTTCCAAAAGTCTTGTTTCATTTTTTAAACAAAATTCCATTGATTCAATGTTGTAAATTTTGTAGACTAGAGATTTTCTTCTAGGGGTGATAACAAGGAGTCACCTATTAAAAAATGTCCTGGAGTGAGTACCAGCAAATCAATGGTGCCATGGTTCAGATGGGTTAGCAGTCTCGACATGTTTCTATTTGAGTTACAAAGGTGGAAACTTCTTCATAGGTTAATCTAGAATCTCCGATAATACGTTTTAAATGGAATTTCACCGAATTTACTTCAGCTTTCCAAAACCCACCAAAAAGAGATGAGGCCGGAGGAATAAAGGGCCAATGGGTTCTTTGGATTCTTACCACCTTGGCTGTTTTTTTAACTATCTTCTTTATAGGCTCCTTTAAAGTACGTGCCATTGTCAGAATAAACGTGAAGAGGAAGACCCCTCTTGCTACAAACCTCTTAAACGCACCTAGAAACTCTTCTGGGGTGAGTTCGCCCACTACTTTAACATGGATAGCCTTAGTGCTTAGGCTCGGAATATACTCAGGCAAGCGAAGCTTGGATCACCTATATTCCCGGAAGCTGAACTAAGTACTTCGCGTCGTCGAAGCTATCTAATGAAGGTTAGAACACAAATTCGCGCGACACGTTCGCATTACATGCACACATCGAGCTTTCTTTCCAATCTTTGATACGGCGTATTCCGACACTAATAGGGAAAAATCATGGAAGGTAATTGAGCTATATTGGTCCGGGTCGCCTATTTCATAATATTCCGTAATCAAGCTTTTCGTTTGTGTCTTCGGTTGAAGCTTTTGCGGTTTTTGACTTGGGTTGAAGTTTTTACGGTTTGTGTCTTGGGCCAAAGCTTTTGCGATTTGGCGAGCTTTTTTGGAGATCCTTTGCGCCACATATGTGAGACTAGTTGAACTTCGCTGTAGTGTGTATTGGGTGGACTATCATGCTGAAGTAGTCCACCAGGCAGACCAATCTGTTTGTCTAGCGGTTTAGCTTGCTGCCTTTATGGGTGTCAACTTGAGAGCTTTAATTTTATTTATTATGTTTCGTATACAAATTGAATCTGGAGAATTGTTGGCGGAGAGTAAGTCTCGCCATTTTTCCCTGTTAACATTTGTGATAATTAGAGAAATCCAAATGTTTTCTTCAGAACATTGGAAAGGATGGTTGAAATTTCTTGACCAGTTTGGGGAGTAAAACTGCTCCACACTGTTCCAGGCGAGGGAGGCTTATAGAATTTAAAGGAGAAACCTTTGCCTTCCCACTGATGAGGAGAATTTTCACTGAGTTCTATATTTCACAAGGAACATGTAATTCCGCCGCATTAAATAATGCAAGATTTTGTTGTTGTAACCAAATTTGGACTCCCACACTGGGTCTTAATTGCAGCCCCAAAAATGTTTCTCTCTGCGAATTTCCTGCACACTGTTAGGCTAAATTTGATTAACGTCATTCCAATGAAACTTTATTTATCCTTAGTACATCTATAGACCTCGCGCCATAAAAAACGGGAAATGGGTGCGCTTATGTGAAATTGTAATTAAGAATATAAATGAGCCGGTTATTTGTGTTTTTAAACACACAGAGTGACGCTGCTCTTTTGTGGAGACTTGAAGCTCTCACTGCACACGAAAACAGCACTATTGAGATTCCCTTCTTTTATGGTGCGGCCTCAAGGATTAAAAAAAAATTTCGCAACATCAGCCACAAGAGTAGATTCTTTTGTTACATCTTTGGAACAGATATGCATCACATCTCTCTCTAGAGAAATATGAAACAAAATGACCTCGCATCCTTACATATATCCATAATTCA
Organism: Thereva unica; assembly: GCA_949987705.1. Taxonomy (NCBI): domain Eukaryota; kingdom Metazoa; phylum Arthropoda; class Insecta; order Diptera; family Therevidae; genus Thereva; species Thereva unica. The sequence goes on along the minus strand of OX465285.1, from coordinate 23,782,020 downwards.
GTATCCTTAACACCATCCTCCATTCGATACAGTTTCATCGCAATATTTTTAATGTAAAATTCCCCGGAAAAAACCGCCTATTTCTAGTCCAGCCATGAAGTTATTCTTGAGGCACTTTTTTGTTGTTGTTGGAGCCTGAATATGCCACGCGTGTGTTTTTAATTTTGGCAGTATATCTTCTGGTCGACATTTAGAACGGTTTCCCACTATTCAGCTGCAAACAACCGAAACCATAAATCTCAACTTTTTACGTCTTAAAGGCAGTTGAATAGTAACCAAACACCATTAAAATGCAAATAAGGTCCCATCTGAGGACGAGCCGAGAAGAACAAGAAAAAAATATAAATATAAATATAAGGACGAGGAATCCAAGGAGTTACATGTCATTCCCTCCTTCTGACATCACACGACAAGGCCAGGCTTCCAGGGGATTTCTTTCCGTTTCATTCCGGGAATATCATAAATATGAAGAGCCGGAGGGGCAGGCGCAGGGGTGGGGGACAGGGGGGCAGATAACATCTGATCCCGAAGGTTGTTAAATAAAAATCGCCTGGAACAATGCATGACAACCTTCACACGATCCTTAAGGAGTGGATTTGATATAAACATGGAATAGTAGTGATATGCAAGACGGGTTGGCTTTCAAAAGTTTGCAACAGGCAGCCAGTACTAGGGATGTGCTCCTGCGAGTGACAGGATGCCTGATTTTCCACGGGTATTCAGCTATCTCTTGTGCGATGCAAGTGCATGACAACCTCTCAAGCTATAATCCTTAAAAATCCTTCAGAAATACTTCTGAAATGAAATTTTCTTATTCATGTCTTCGTGTAGTTTCTTTGCAACTTCTTTATTTATACATTTGTGCACTTTTTTTTGCCTGTGTGTAAAACTTTATCACAATTTTGTTATCCTTTTCGCTTTGAGAATCTTTTCAATTTCAAAATTACTTAGCGTTACTGATAAATAAAAAAAGATTATTTATTGATGGATATCTGAGGATTTATGGGGAGTCATCGCAACTGCTTTAGAAACGTCGTCTTGCAGTTTTTGCTGCACTCTTTTCAATGTCTTATACATAGTTGGAAGTGCATAACAGACAGGGAAGCTGCATTTGATTTTATGAAGTTGATTTCTTTGAATCATGCAAGAGTAAATGTTTGTTGAAGGTTTCTTCTTCTACGGTGAGTCTATAGTCCAATTCCTACTCCTTAGCTTCCTTCAGCCGGCTCTTCTAAACGTTTCTCTGTAGCACAGTTAATCGTTTTTCCGTCGGGGCAGAAGGCCTCGTAATTCAATGGAGTAATCCCTGTGATCATATTGAAGTGCGAGTGTACACTCAACACACGAGAACAATCGAAGAAACAAAAACTTGGAGCCACTAACGCACATGGAATTGTTTATTCAGCACAGAGTTCTGCAATAATTAGTAGACCCGAGATTCAGCAAAGAGTTTATGCGTTGAACAAAATTATGATGCAACAAGATCTGTAAAGATGGATACCAACCGTTGAAGATGATTTATTTTTCATTATTTTTTGATTTCGAACTTACAAATTTGAGTTAACCGTCAACATCTTGGCTATGTACAGACATGTGTTGATCTACCCAGATGATAGGAGTTTCCGACTGAATACATGGAGAGAAAATCCTTAGGAAGAACTTTAGACTTTCAGTTTGAAAACCGCCACCTACGGGATTGCATCAGCTTCATTTTTAACAACGCGGTATTTACTATAGCTTGCCAAGGATCATCCTTTACAAATGCCAACGATATCCAAAATCATTCAATCGGACTTTTATGTGAATGATCTTTTCACGGGAGCTGATACAAGAGAAGATCTTTACATCATCAAGACCAAGTAGACACCATATTGAAGTTAACCCAATTTCACCTGAAAAAATAGTATTCGAATGATGTGAGTGTCATCAAAGGAGTTAATGAAACCGAAAGAGAAAAGCTCTTGAATCTAATTGATATGATATGCATGTCATAAAGACTCTAGGTGTTGTTTGGGAGCCTAATAAATATGAGATTAGGTTCCACTATAACGATAGTAGCAAAGGCACCTCCAAAATTACCAACCGCAGCATTTTGTCGGATGTTTCACGACTCTTTGATCCTCTTGGCCTCGTCAATCCAGTGTTATCGTTAAGGCTAAAATTTTTCTGCAAGAGTTTTGGCTGATGAAATTACATTGAGATGAACCAATTCCTATGGAAATTAAAACTTGTTGGCCGAAGTATAAAGAAGATTTGAGTTCCTGAAATTAAATTCACATCCCTCGACTGGCAGTGAGTAGGGTAGCAGAAGGAGCTATTGAGATACCTGGCTTCGCTGATGCTACTGTCAGAGCATATGCATACTGTATTTACATTAAAAGCGGTCACGAAACAGATATCACTATTTCACCTTGTCGCTGCCAAATAGCACCGATAAAAGGGGTGATATCTGACTGACTGATTCATAAAATAAAGGACAGCATTCGCAAACTCTGCAGTAAAATGCTTTAAATCGAAGAATATTGTCGTTTTGCTTATTCTTTGATATCATTCTTTGCTCATTCTACATATCTTGTAAAGCAACTGACTCAAGTTTCTGTTCTTTATATCAAATAAAAGAATGCACATTAACTTAAAAGATGAGCCTAAGTATGTTGCTTTACGATAATTAGTCGAGGAGTTTTTCAACTCTAAGTAAATTTAAAAAAAAATACATTGTTATTTCGTAAAGACCCTGTATATTAGTGGATAGTAGAGATGCGCCGAATATGGGTTCGACCGAATACGAATATTCGGCCGAATGTTCGGTCAAAAAAGTACCGAATCGAACATTCGACCGAATTATTCGGTTTATCGTTGCGCAGTTCATATAGGTCGGCGAAGCGATCCGCGAGTAGCAGCGTTCGCCCACCCCTTGAGCACTTCTCGCTAGCTCGACTCGCTCACTCAATTCACCGCTCTTTCTTTTATTGCAATTTCTCGCGTGATAGAATTTACCCCGTTTACGATTAGGTTCAACCTAGGCTCAACGAATGTCGAGTTGAAACTGAGTCCACTCAACCCATCTCAGCTCGCCTACTTGGATCGAGTTGATATATCGCTTCATATATGAAATTGAAGCTTGATATATCGCTTCATATGTTGAAATTGGGTTGAAGTGACATTTTTTTTGTTTGTTTACCATCCCTGAATTCCGCTTTCGACGTTAATTTTGTGTTCGGTGTTTTTTCTGGCCCAGGAACAAAAAAATTATTTCGTTCTGAAATTTTTCGTATCTGTAAATGAGAATTTCACACAAAAATTTGAGGTTATGTTTTGATATCAGTTCAACTTTATTTCAACCCAAAGTGAACTCAGCTCGATATCATATACGATGGTCGAAATTTCAACTCAACCTGGACTCAACTTTTCAACCTAGTCATAAACGGGGTAATTACCGCCAAGAACTAAGGGATTTAAGCACATGGGTCGACGGATTTGCAGTCCCAGTTTCAAATTGGTTTCACCATTAAAACGCTCACAACCAGTGTGCAACCAAAATGAAACCTTTGTCCACATACAAACGCAACTGATTTTTCATCAATCGGTCGGTGTTCTATGGTCACGAAGATTTTGTTGAATAAACTTTGACACGTACAAATGCAACCACGCAATTGAAACTGGTGACATTTCCAAGCGTGCATGCGTTGAGTTCGGTGACAGCCAATATAGAAGTAGTTGTATTCAAATGCGACTTGACGGAATATTCCATGAATGGAATGCATGCAACGTAAATATCGGTCTACTTTCAACTTTTTCTATATTGCCGTATTAGACATAGCAGACACAATCATACACTCGTTACTTAGATTTTTGGGTTATGTCTTGGTGGAACGGAATGCACCTACGAAATTAAGTGTTGGTGGAAACTCGCCGCTTATCATGGAGCCACTGGATGCAATGCAAGTACGCAAGTATTATCTTGATATTGCTTCCGACCGGCAAGAACAGTCGTACGCAAGCAATGGCAAACTAGTTTCAAATCGGTATCGTTTCTGTCGACACGTGTATGGATTCTCATTTTTTTAAATTTTTGATTTTGTGAATAAATATGGTTACACAAAGAAGTGTTTGTTTCAATTAGAAATACTACCTATGTACGGTTCCAGAATAAAGCCTCTTTAACATATGTAACTCTAAAAATAATACTATTTAAATATTCGGTAATTATTCGGCAAACTAACCGAATATTCGGCCGAATACGAACGTTCAAAAATACGCCAAATATACCGAATACGAATGTTCGGCCAAACATTCGTCGCATCTCTAGTGGATAGCCTCATCTCTAGAACAAATTTTTCCTCCAAATACATCCAAGAATCACCCCTGAAAAAATTAGCAACGTAGTCTAACTTGAACGTCTGATAACCTATACAAGTCGCGAATGAGTGTATATGTGTATTTTAAAGCGTTAAAACCGTGATATCTTATAAATGGCAATTCGTACGGGAAAACGTCTTATAACGATTTTTGTAGAGAATCGTATAATCTACAAACTTTGTGAACATTACTTTATGATAGGACTTACGGTTTAAGATGTATTTGCAAAAAAACTGATATTTTGACCCTAAAACCCTCTAAAAAGTGAGCTTCCGGGGTAGAAAATCGGTAGACTTTATAACCCTTTATTAGGAAGCCTAAAAGGAAGCTCTGTTGCAATTTTCAGCCTATGCCCAATCATTTCCGCTATTTCGGCTTAATTTACCTGTACTATAAGGAGATATCGCTTCATTTCCTCCTACTGTTAAAAATTATCTGCGTCTTTTGAAAACCATGAAATTTAAAATGAAGAGTAATCTAAGAGAGTACAAATAGAGAAAAAGCTCCACTTTAACACTCCAGGAGAGTAGTAAGAAAAAGAACAATAAAAGGTACTTAGAGGGAGGTCTCCTTAACTCCCAAGGGAGGCCTCCTTTATTTATTTGAGATGAGCCCAACTGGGTATGAATCCTCAGTACAATTTACCATCGTATAAGCTACAGTTGTACTGCCTCGTGTAAGTCCGGTGTAAGTCCGAAACAACTCTACTACGAGATATATAGTAGGCATTCGAGGCACATTGCTTTGTTTTCACGTTCCCAGTGCTAGTAACAGGCCAACCAGCAGAGAAGAACGACACTTGTGCCTTGTATATAGTTTAAAAAACGTTGCATTGTAGTTTGAAAAGCAAAATTTGACTATTTTCATAGTATGAAAAGGAGGGAGTCCCCCACCCCTGCGTTAATCGTAATATTCGTTTTCGGAAAAAATCACCTCAGAAACCCCCCCCCTCCAAACAATTGAGATTCTAGCTCCGTCACTGGTTAAGCGTGCATCGATTTTATATTTTTCAGTCAGGTAAGGCTGCCACTCAATGATAAAAGCTGAAAAACACTGACCTAGATAATACTCAGGGAGTATTTAAGCGGTTTGGAAGAGAAGAGTTCCGACAAATGTAAGTTCTGCCGGCCAGATAAAACCGAAAGGTAGCAAATACGATAAAAGAAGAACCATCCGGCAACACATAGTTAAACCAGTAACACTCATCACCGATAACCACGTGAAGAAGGAAAACGAGCCAAAAGTAAAGATAAAAGAAGACCAAAGATAACCAGCCCGCACCATCGCAATGAGGACCAACTCAACAGAATATGGCACCAATGGTACCTGGAAAAGCCTGTTCAAAACATCTACCCAGATAAAAAACCAAGTGAATAGAATCCGCACGTTATAAAAAGACACCCAGATGGAACGATCGAAGTTGTTAGATATTAAAAAAAAAGAAGAAATGTGAAAAAGAAGAATGTGAACGTTAATATAGATAAACCGTAGAAATTTTTTTTTATTTTTTTTTTGAAAGAGCCTAGTTACATCAGCGAGCAATAATAATAAGAGTGATGAGCTAGAACAAATTTTTCAAAATGTTTCATTGCCCTTGAAATCAGCTGATAAAAAGTTCAATGCGAGCGAAAAAGTAAAAATATCAAACAAGTAATATCTATGATAAAAGGAGGCGGAACTATTTTCACACAATACGCAAAGTGTGTGAAAGCAAGATAAAAAATGACGGGGAAGTGACTGGAATGTGAACTGGAAATATTTTGACAGTTCTCATTTTAATGGCATCGAAATCGGATGCAAGTTTATAAGTCATCGATTCCCGATCTTTTACATTATAAAATTGATTTTTTACGAATCATATGTAGTCATGAACATTTCATTGCATTAAATTTACCATTTGCAACACCATATACAACATTATTAGCACCGTGCAGCCCGACACCAAGTTTTGCAGGGAAATTTTGAGAAAGCATTATATGCTGACTTGACCGCTGACTTTAGACAGCAAAATTTTTTAGTTGGTTTAGTTTTAAGTGAATGAATTATCACAAGTTTTGGAAGTGTCGTAAGTTAACTGCTGCGATAATAACGTAAAGAGTCAAACTCCACCAGACAGATTGAATTACTTATCAACAGCCGGCCGCTTTGTAAACTTAGCGGGTATACCCTGTATAAATCCACTTTCATAAATTCGTTTCTAAATAGTTTTTACACAATTATTTGAATTATAATATGAACAGTGAGCGTTAAAATTGTGTCAACACTTAAAAATTTAATATTTCAACTTCAATACCTCAACACTAAAAACGGACTTTTTCATATTTGTTTATAAATCTTTTGGTTAATGATATCGGAAGATTTCAAATCAAGGTGTAAGTGAGTTTGTAATCTTGAGGTATTGAAGTTGAAATATAACATTTTTGATGTTAACTCACTTATGACACGCATTGTACGTCTTCTTAATAAAGACATTTTTCAATATTTTAATACTCACAATTGTTATAAATATTATTAATATTGTTATTTTAATTAAAACGTTAATTCACTTTTTAAATCGACTCTCACTCAAATTTAATTAGTTCACTTCTATATGTTAATGTACATAAGTCACTCTCAATGTTAATTTAAATCACTTTTATAAATCGTCTTAATAAAGACGTTTTTAAATATGCACTTTATAAGTACACTGGATAACTATAAATTAACTAAAATTGCCGATAAAATTTGGAAAAATCGCACGACTCCCGCTTTTTTTACTGACAATACAACTGTAAGTGAAATAACAGAAATGCTGTACCAACACGAAATTGTAACGCATACATTCTCAACATTTATACCGACTACACGTGCTCCGCTTTTTTACTGACAATACAACTGTAAGTGAAATAACAGAAATGCTGTACCAACACGAAATTTTAACGCATACATTCTCAACATTTATACCGACTACACGTGCTCTGTTCCAATGTTACTTCCATTTGAATGTAAACATTCCAATAGGGGAAAAAAGGAACATCTTCCGTTTCTTTCATACTCCAGTGCTTTTTGCTTTTAGTGTATGACCATCTCGCGTTTGTTTTTTTTTTTTGAGAATTTTTACTTAATTTTATGGTTTATCTCTTCTTTCATATGTTTAACTCTTTTACTTGGCCTTGAGCTCTACCTAATCACTCTTGTTATTATTGCTCGCTGGTTACATTTAGATAGAAAAACACTTCTTTTTCCTCTTCCGGAAGAAAGTGAGGTATGTAACGAACCGCGATTCTTTCCCAAAAGAGCTTTAGAAAAATAAATATTCAACCAGCAGGCCAAGTGATGCTCTCTTTGAAAGCTTCATTTCGAAGCTTTAAAGCTTTTCCCCAACGAGCTTTTCAGCTATAAAAGAAACCGCTTCACCAGGCCAATTTCAGTCTCTCACCAGACTCGTTAGGAAGAGGTGGAAAGTTGCCCTGACCTTGTCGAGGTGCACGATCCGACAGCGTTCCTGGCAAAATTTTCTAGATAACCGAACACCCCCTTTTATATGTACATCGTCGATCCAAATGCAAACTATCGAAAATGAAAAAGGACTATTTTTTGCTATATTGCAATTGCACTCTAGATGCCTTTATGGTGGCAAAGTATAGAAGCCTTATCCGTTCTCCAATCTTTTCAAACTACGGTTGCAATGTTTCAACAATTAACGTCTTCAAAAAACAAAAAAAATCGTGGTTTTTTGATTTTCATGAAAACTAATTCGATGGTTTGCATTTGGATCAACGACATATCCCCATAGACCACAAAATACATGTAGAGAGAAGTAATAAATAGGTAGTTGCTTATTGATACCCGCAAGAGACGTGCATCCAGAGATAACAAGTAGTTACTTAGATTTAATAGATTAAAATTGGTTGTAAATAAGGGTTTTCAATGAATAAAGAGAAATTAATTGTGTTTGTTTTCTCTCACAAGACCCTAGATCGGCGGTGGGAAGGCCAAATGCATTGGCGTACCACCAAACAAACAAAACTGCATGCACTGCAAATTTTCATTAAACGTACAACCCAAAAAAACACAAAAAACATTATATATGAAGATAATTTTATTTGTGTAGTAAAAACTTTTCACAAAGCAACTTTAAGGTTCCAATTCACATACAGGTGCAGCCCGATCAAGGGCACACATTACTCAGTCTGAATGTTGGATGAGAACTTGAGGCATCCGCCAGATAGGCCGTGGACTGCAGGTGACCTCACGATTTCCTACATATACACAGGCGAAGACAGTTTAATGTGGCAGATTGTTAATTCAAGTGAAAAAATCTTCATGGCCTCAATGAAAACTTCATACTGAACAGAAGTTCAAATCTTAGGGCTCGGACTTACGATATATACCCCCAGTTTTCCATTGAACTGTGTCCCCACCCGCTCCGGTAACGTATATACCTTTTGTAATGTGTACTTCTCTGAACATACATTACATTATACGATACGTTATGTATCAGAGTTGCAAGTGAGCATGAGCATGCTTCCGTAGCAGTCGTGCGTGAATATGAAAGGGCACGCCAACGCGATTGTCGAGTGAGGCGTGCCACCACAGATCTTCTCGAGTGTCACTTAGTGGCACATGTGCCATAGGTTACCGAATGCTGTGCTAGACAACTCAAAAGCTCCCGGCAGCACTCCTTTAAAAAAAAGTTTTAAGGAACCACCAAACGAAAAACCATTACTTGTTATGCCTCTTGTGACGGAGAGTGTTATGCCTCTTGAGATGGAGCAGAGTGTTATGCCTCTTGAGACGGAGCAAGTTTCTTCGACCGACAGATATTGGCCGCGACACCTGCTGGTGCAAGCTATGAGTTTGGAATTTGGATAGGAGGAAGGGGAACGTCCTTGAACTGTTCGACAGTTCTAAGTGAGTCCACCAAGTACTGCCGGTGACCTTTTTGTGTTTTTATTATCAATTTTCACTTTTGTGTTTTGGTTTCAATCTGATTTTTTTTCCAATCGCTTTGCTAGCCCAGACCAAACTTCACCTCGCGACTCTCGAAGAAGACCGTGTCCGTTGAGTGTGTGGGACACTTGTGCGGGGGGCTGGCCTAACAGTGTCGGGAAGAAAAGAGTTTGAGGCCAACCGAACTGCTAATGAGTTTCCTTGGATTTTCATGGATTTTGTGGCACGGATAGCCGCAGAGCTTACTTTTTTAACGTTGTATCTCTTCACGCAACTAAAACTCAAAAAACACAGATTGAAGTGTGCAATGCAACCATTTAAAAAAAACACCCGAAAAAGCCAACAAGGACCACGGAAGAAAAATACTGGCTGTCACCGACACATTACAAAAAAAGCTTTTTGTGTTTTCCCTGCAAACTCACCTTGTTACAGGATATACACGCAAAAAGCCGAAAACCACTCAACTAAATGTCCCGTAAATTTGGCTTTTCACTTAAAAATTCATATTCGATCCTGAAAAGGGATAAAAGGTGCCTGTGCCTAAAAATTTCCCGGTGAATACTTCACTTTTATGCCTGACATTTTAAATAGGGCGTTCTCCTGTTGCTTTAGCATTTCCTCCTCGCCGTGTACAGCCTGGATTTGTACCTCTACTATCGTCTCTCGGCTGGCGCTTTTCCGTTTTTCGGGTTAAGGCTCTCCTTTGCTCGTCCTGTTAAGGATCAGTTTGTTGAGAATTAATAATTCCACGGAAAGAGCACGAGGCGAAGAGAGAACGAGAGCTGCCGGAATAATTACGGAATATGTTTTATCTCTTAAGGTGATGGATTAACATTAGGCTCATGCGATGGCATACATTTCAGCGCAGAGAATTGGGGGTTGTCGACTGCTCCCTCACCAGCTATTATGCGATGGTGAATGACTTTGAAAACAGAACCTGTTCCGTGTTGAAGCACTCCGTACACGTGTTTACGTATTTTGGTTTCGTTCGTTTGTTGCTGAATTTGGTATTCTCGAGGCAGCACACAGCACAGCCACCCCCGCCAGCCCATCCCCTTGGAGTTAGTAAATTAGACAGGGCCTTGGCAGGGAAATTTAATAAGGATCTGTGAAAACTTTTAATTATTCCCTTACATGCTCTCCCCCTCTGCCATTGTGATTTAAAATGATTTAACATTGAAATTTCTTGGTTTTGTTCCAATTATTATTTCACATTTACGCCGGCTCTTAAGGAAAAACCGAAAACTTTTAATTAGAAGGAATTTTAAGGACTAATTTAAAGGTGGTGTTAATGAGATATTAAACAATTCCTCGAGCATTTCATTACAGCGAAAGCATTTTTTGCACCACCGTTCTGCTGTGCTGGGTTTCCGCAACAGGGGAATGCTCTTTGCAATCACTTGGGCATCCCGATGGGACTCACCTGCTTGACATTGGAGCCTTGTTGCCATGCAGTTATTTAATGGAAAAGAACTATTTTATGATTGAAACTGGTTATGTGGGACGAAGTTTACTTTACAGCAATCAGCACGGGAGTAGATAAAAGTGAGAAAGAAAACAATACTATCATGTTCGGCTGCAATTCGTTCTAATAATAATAATAGAGTTACCCTTCTAACTCAGAAGGTTCACTTCTCAGCAGGGCTGAGAAACATTTACCACTGCAGTCGTGGCATAAAACATTAAACAACATATAAGATTACAAAACATCAAATAGAGAAGCGGGCAAAAACAAAAAGGGAGTGGGGCACGCAGAGGGTCACGACACATTATGCTGTCAACAGGCTAAGGGCGACGGCGAAACTATTTTCCTCGGCCACGGCGGACGGCCCGACGAAATTTGTTGCTAGCGGCAGTGGTCTGCAGATTGTGCAGCTTCATACAATAACGGTGTGTTCTATTCGTTTTTGACAGTCGCTGAGCAAAGCGATTCGTCGGTCGCTCTTAGCATGTTTACAGCATTAAGAAGGGTCCTTTTAAGGACAACTTCACTAGTTAGCAAGGTAAAAATATTCCTATTTTTGTTAGTACATATTTATAAGCATGCGATTACCAGTTCGAACATGCCATATTTGGTATTGGAGGAATTAATGTGCAAGAGAGATTCACCTCTCAGGTGGTAGTTATTCACTCTAAATGACGCTCGGCTTCCTAAGAAATCAGCGTCCACCTTGTCATTCATCAGCCGATAAACGAATATAACGTCAGCGACCTCACGGCGCTTATGGAGAAAGCTTAAGTTGAGCAATTTAAGTCTGTTCTCATAAGGCGGAAGAGCAAGTGGGTCATCCCACGGTAGGTAGCTGAGTGCAACCCGGACGAACTTTCATTGAACCGATTCGATTCTACTAACATGGGAGGAGTAGTAAGGAGACCACACCTGGGAAACGTATTCAAGCAAAAGCCTAACCAAAGACACGTACAAGTGTTTAGTGATGAGGGGGTTGTTGAATTCCTTGGACCATATTTTTATAAATCCCCGGACTGAATTGCCCTTGGAGGAGATATAATTGATGTGGATGGAGAAATCCAACTTACTTTCTAACCTAACCCCAAGATCGATTACAGATTTAGTACGGGAGACCTTGTTGTCAAGAAAAGTATAGTCATAAGTTATAACACCACGTTTCCCACAAAAAGTCATGATCTCACATTTACTAATATTAAGCACAAAAGGTTGTTGTTGGAACACCAACCACCACTAATGTTAGAAGGTGTTTAGATCTGCTTGCAGAAGTTTGCAATCCTCTATACTCTGTAACGGTCACCTGTAAAAATTCTGACGCTATAAAACCCAAATTAACGACCAATTAATAAAAATCCCGGTAAATTAAAAGCTGGCAACCCAGTATTAAAATGTCAGCAGAATTATACACCAATACAAGGCCAAAATTTCAGTACCGCACGAAATTAATTCCGACGGCACTGAAAAAGCAATAGAAAGACATAAAAAGGCGCCAGGAATGCGGGATAACGGTGCGTGTTTTGTTCCTGCCTACGAGAGATCGCCTGAGCGGGCGGTTTTTTTTTGCGAAAGAAAAGGGAAGAGAGGCTGAAGCTTGCGGGCCGGCAGGAACGGTGGACAGTCAGGAAAAGGTCGGCAAAAGTTTACCACCAGGAGTGGAGCTGGCATTTTTTCTAAATCTTTTTGGTTTTTTTGAGTTTTGAGTAAGTGGGCAGAAAATTAAGTTAATTAAAAGAAAAAAAAAAAAAAAGAATTTGGGTTCCTTTAATGGTAAAAAAAAAAAAACAACCAAAAACAAGAGGAAGGAATTCGACCTGTTTATGGATCAACCAAGGTAAATCACCAAGGATTTTTTCTAAGATGATGATGGATATTTAGGAATAACCAGGTATATTTGGAATTACAACTGAAATAAGGTATAAATTATTTCTTTTATAATAATTCGCGGGTGTGTTTTTATAAATAATGATGAATTGTTTTTTTTTATCGTAAATTCTCACGAGAAAGTACTTGAGAAGAGAACAGATTTTATCAATTCTTACGGTAATAGTTTTGATAACGGAGGTAGTGAAACAATTGCATCTTTCAAGTAACCGTTAACAGTAGAGTTCCTTACAATTCCATTCGCGATCTTACAAATAATACATAAAGCGAGGAGTAATAAAAAGGAACCAAAATCTACTAGCTCGGATTACTTAATTTGAACAATCTCGGACCAGATTCAATCTCGATAAAAACAAAAATTCACATTGACAATGAAATTTAGGTAAATCAAGTTACCAAATACAACCTCAACAATCGGAAGCACCTACAGGTATTCTATTTATAAGTATTTATCCTTCTACATTTTTTTTTGTATGCCCAAGGCACACAATAACTTTTGTCATTATAAATAATTTCGGTATTGGTGATCTATCGTTTTATTTTTATTAAATTCCAATTACTTTATTGATAAAAGTGATAGCTAAATCACAATTAAGAATTCTACGTGAAAAGTTTTGTCTTTTGGGTATTATAACGTGAAGGAAAAGTTATTATATTACCTATTAATTAAATAATCAAAACTAATAATGCTACACCATTTCATTATAAATAATTTCGGCATTGGTGAACTATTAGTTTATTTCCATTAAATTCAATTAATATAGCGGGTATGAAAAGTTATAATATTACTTAGTAATTAAACAATCGACCTCAAGTTATTCACATTATTGTTTAAATATCTTTTAGCTTGAAGTCTTTGTACAAAAACTAAGATCAACGCCGTATTGGTCATTAATTACATCGACGGATGATGATTTTTGTTTATTTTTTTCTTCCTTGAGAGTCATATTCGTAGAATTTTAACATTTATTGTAATGTTAGTAAGACTTTTCGAACGCATAATAAATACATATATCATGAAGTTCGTGCAGAATTTGCATATTATTTCAAAATAGCTAGGAATATAAATAAATAAAACATAATCTGAATTTATAAAGAAGTAATAATTAAATAAAAATTATAATATTGTTTTTCCTTATGATGACATGATGACAAAGAAAATGTCCTTACATTTCTGAGGGAAAAGCAAAATAAATAATTTAAAAATAATCAAAACAATATAAGAATAATAAGATTGAATACCTATAACTCAATAATGATTAAAAAGGAAATACGGAAAAGATGAGCGGCTAGAGGTTCTTTAAAAAAAGGGGGGGTGAGGCCCCCAGAAAGTGCAATGTTCCCCAACTAAGGTAAGTGCTTCTTCTTTGTAAAACGTAGTTATTTTAGGACCCCCTTGATAATGGCAGGATGATTAGTGACCACCTCCGTTCCCTAATTAATAACCCCCCCTCTCGTCGGTCTCGGTAAGCTCGTTTCTCTCCGCCGCCGCCTCTCTTTACAATTTCGTTATCAGGCACGAGTTTCTAAGTAATAAACTGTCACATTTCTGCATCCCTGTACCGCGAACCCCACCCCACCCGGCGAGTTAGTTAGTGCTCCGCACGTCGTGCCGACGATCGGTGCAGCGGATGCAAACATTTTCGGCGACAATCCTTGGCGGTCGAGCCTCTCCAGCCACCCTCTGGTCTGCCCCTTTCTTAAATTTTTTTTTTGTAATGATCGTCTTCCACATCTGGTCTTGAGATGTATTTATTTTTCTATTTCGTGCTATGGCACCCCCCTACTCAGACAGTTACAAATGGCGCCCAACGCTGGGCTAGGGAGCTTAATTCACGTTGAGTTCCTTAGTCTGACGGTAAGATGGCAGGGACAAGTCTGTTTGTCACGCAGTGACATCTTAATTTTCCCCTTCGGCATTTCTCTTTTCCTCTATTCTATTCTCCCTCCCTTGCCATCGTTTTAATTAATTATTTCTGAATACAAGCCGATTTTTTTTTGTTCTGTGGCTTAGGCCAGCGAGAGGAGCCGGTAGTGGACTTCTTCCAACTTTTTGTCCATTCTCTGTCCAAGTTCCTCCAGCTATCGGGTTTGGGCGATGGTACTTACCGCGGTGCCTTAGCCTTACTACTTCTCATTTTTTCGCTTTCCTATCCTTCTTCTCTTTCTATAATTTCTCCTTTCTATTCTTTTAGCGGTAGTCTCTGAAGTAAATTATTCCTAGTCAGTCGGACTCGGAGTCGGGCTAACAGGCGTCCTATCGCCTGGCACTGCGCGAGTCTGTACTGACACCGGAACCCCCTCAAATTGTCTTCTGATTCAACTGTTAGTATGGTCGGTTGGATCCCTCAATGTCGCATTTGCCCCGTCTGGGCTAACAGGCGTTTCATCGCCTGGCCTTGCGACAGGTGCGGCATGGTGGTATCCACCCGACCCCGTCAAAGAACCCGCCAGTCGTCTCACCTTCCTGGATTTCAGCAGGCTCGGCCTCTGACCAGCCGTGGTGGAGCGGCAGAGCGGTTCCCAAATTTTTAGCAAACAGAGACTTCTATCACTTCTTCCATCATATCTTCTTCTTCTTCTTAGTCACTGGGATCCTGCCATGGAAAGGGTCTCCCAAAATCAATTAATGGGGAATCGACGGTGAGGATGGCGACAGGCACAGTCTGCCTTCATCTTTAGCGTCGATCCCATAGGTGGAAGCACTACGTGTCTGGCGACGCGGGTGACACGCGTCTTAAGGGAAGCCGCCTGTCGCCGGCGCCTTCAGCCACCGATGCCTTGGGAAGGGCGTTCTTCTTCTGAGGGCTACCCCCCCACCATAAAGAAATTTTTTTTTGATATATATATATATTTGGACATACGGATTCACGTATGAAATATTGAGTATTATCCCTTGCTTGATTTAATTGATATATTACATATGATTTTTTTTGATTATATATTATACATTCTTCTGCATGCTAATTATAATACTGTCTCTTTACATATTGATTGTGACGTGGTTGGCAAACCCGATTTATATAGTACCCCTTTTGGGTTACAAATTTTTTTTTTTTTTTTTTTGCGATTCAGTCTATACATACGTTTTAGGCTTTATATTATATACAATACACTTTTCCAGACCTGGTTATTAACTTCAGTATAGCAAATAAGTGTCCATTAATTTACAAATTTTCGGGGCCACTCGCAAGAGCCCCATTTCATCCCCTAGGACCAGCTTCTGTAACCCAAAATTTTAAGTGTGAGATATTAATATCCATACAACCCTACTCTGATAAGCCTTCGAGAGTACCTGTATCTGGCCGCGTCTTATCACCATGTCGAAACCCAGGAATGAAAAGGGGCAGTTCATATCTCAACAAGGAGCCAATAATGACGAGAGTCAGGAACCTTCTGATGAAGGCGAACCAGAGCGTGATGCCGTTCTGACCGAACTCGCGGAACAAGTCGCAGCCCTGCGTCATGAGTTAACCAGAATGAAGGACAGGCGCACAGTGTCCCCTCAACGTGGTCTTCTAGAGGTGCCGCTCGATGATGCCTCGACCCATAGTCGTCGTCAGTCAATGTCATTGCCGGCTGGACCCACTGGCATTCCCTCACGACCCGCAAATGTTGGCGATAGGCCTGACCCTCGACCTGAAAACCCCGTCCCTACGTACCGGCATAAGTCCCCAGTGTTGAGCTGGAATCTCAAATTCACGGGCCGACCAGGAGAAACCTCAGCTGAGGAATTTCTCTATCGGCTAGAAGTCCGGGCTAGAGACGAGGATGTGCCACATAGAGAGATCACGCGAAACGTAGCCACCCTACTATCGGGTCCCGCTGAGGAGTGGTACTGGGCACAGTTCCGCCGTCTACATACTAGTCCCGGGTGGTCTGACTTCAAATCAGGACTGGTAGACCAGTTCGGAGTTAGGGAAACCGATTATGAAATTATCAAGCAAATGTTAGAAACAAAACAACTCGGCCAGTCCTATGATGCATACGCATCCAAAATGATCGCTTTATCTAACCGTTTGTCGCGTCCGATGCCCGCCGTCGAGCTGGTGCGTATTGTCATGGGCAATTTGAATGTGACCCTAGGGTCGGCCATCATCGGATCCACCTATGGCAACATGCGCCAGCTCCGCGAAGCGTGCATCCGCGTCGAGAGTTGGCAACGGGCCAAGAAAGAAGAAGGTCGCTCCACCTACAAGGTTCATGAAATGGCTAGTCCATCTCCCTCACAACAAGTCCCGATTTATTCCGGCTATGCCTACGACACCACTCCACCTGCAGTCGAGGAGATGAAACATAGCCACGCATCACAGAAACAGGTCACTTGCTGGAACTGCCGACGAGAAGGCCATACCTTCGTCGAGTGCCCCACTCCAGACCGCAAGGTTTTTTGTTACCGATGTGGGCGACCAGATGTATATACCCCCTCCTGCCAGTGGCGTAGATAGGGGGGGGATCAAGGGGATCAATCCCCCCCCATGGACTTACGAAAATAAAGATCTTCGTATCTAAGTATTTAAGTATATGTACATGAAATTTTTAAAGCACCAGCACCTCTTTTGATTCTATGTATCATCTAGATCCGTTTTTGTGACGGCTGTGCATTTGAGTATTGCTAATTTCCGCGCTTCGAGAAGGCCGACCAATCAGGAACCACGAAAAGGAAATCAGGAACCGCAAAAAGGCTCCCTATAATTGTGGACACATTAAGCACATGTAAAGTAAATACAATGAGCCAACAGTGACACCTCGGTTCCTAAATACTCAAAATATTAACATTATAGTTAATCAAGAAATATAATCGTGTTCCTAACTTTGGGTGAAATAACTATTAGGTTTGAGCATATTATGTAGAGTATCAACATATGAACTTCCTAAAAAATGATGTAGTAATGATGACCACGCGCTCCCTCGGCACAATGTATTTTTTGTCACCGTCAAAGAAGGAGCAGGGGGCGGCCTACAAAGCGCTGCCACCCAAGCAAGTTTAAAATGTATTAATCCAACGAACAATATGTACTAAATCCATTAAAACAGTAGTAGATACTAAAAATATAAGTATCCCTTGATATGATACTTTTTCATCGAATTAAATCGAATAAGAAATGTACTTAAATCAAATAGTACCGAGTAAAAAGTTGTAGCTTAAAAATCGTAGCAGAAATAGTACAATTGTAGTAGGGTTGCAACGGTGCACAATCGGTGGAGCAAATCATAGGGTGGTTCCACACGAGCGTACACCCGACACGACAAGAGTCGGCTGCAAATATGGTTTATGGCAAATAAAGTAAGAGTGGGCGATGGAAATTGTGTCCATTCCATCGTCCTCTCTCACGCTCCGCTCCATAAACCATCTTTGCAGCCGATACTTGTCGTGCCGTATGTGCGCTGGTTTGGAACAAAGTCTAGTAATAACAAGTCTTTCATCTTCATACAAAAATTTCCGACCGTTGATTGTGTGCGTGCATATATGAACATCACTGCGTCACTGCTGAGCAAAACTCAACGCATACTTCGTGAACTCGGCCAGACAAAGCCAGATTCTCTCTCTTCGATCAAGTATGCAGACCAGAAAAGGAAAGACAATTGAATCAGCTGTCAAAATTGAAGTCATCAAAACAAACGAGCAAATATGCACCAATACATCCCCATATAAACTCATAAAATTTTCCGACTTATGGTTGCATTCCAGCGCGTATAAAAATGTTGCATTCTCTCTCTGATAGCCTGACATCGTCATTTGAAAAACTTGTGCATGCAGCTGTTCGCCTTTCACTCATTAACCATATGAAGATGAAAGACTTGTTAATTTCTAGACTTTGGTTTGGAATGCCTGAATCAGGCAAAGTGAGCACAGCGAAGGAGTGTGTCCGTCTACGATTTGCCGAAGTCATAAATGAATTGTCAAAAAAACCCCGAAAGTTAGATTTTTTGCTCTAATTTTTCCAAGAATATTTTCTATGATGTGAATATATACATACATATGATTTAATTCAATTTTTTACTAATTTTTTCCAATTTATTTAAATTTTTTACAATTTAATTTAATTAGTTACTTGCACATGTTGATGGTGGGCGACCTTTCGGTTGGACCATCAATTTTTTACGACAAACTTTTTTGAGTTCTTTATAACGGTATCTCTTAATTTATCTAACAAATATTTACTAATAGTATTTTTGCAATCACCAAACCCGACATCTTTAACGCCTATGCGTTTCACTAGAAACCACTATCGAGAATTTTCGCAATTAGAAAAGTTAGGCGTCAGAAGGAAGCTACTCACGAAATTTCAGCTTATCAAAAACAGAACTTCGGAAGAAAAATTTATTTATTTTTAATTTTATACTAAGTCATATCCCCCCCCATGGCTGAAAGCTATCTACGCCACTGCCTCCTGCCCGACATGTTCGGGAAACCAGATCCGGGGTGCGAGACCGCAAGGCGACTCGCGCCCGAGCTAACCCCTTGTGAATTTGTAGAATGTAACACCAAACAAGACCGAATATCTCACCCCACAACTGTGAACCCTTACATGTCTATCAGCTCGTGGGACGACGCTGAAATGCCTACAATAGAACCCGTACCGGTTTTTCCTTCCCCTCAGGCCAGAGATCTTTTTTTTCATCGATGGGTCAACTATCACCGAGTTCGAAAGCGAATCTTCAATGACCCCGCTGAACTGCCACCAGCTCGTAAAGTCCCACGCGTTCGTTTGTCAGCAATGGAAAAGCGAGCCCACGTTCAGAAGATTGTCTCCGCCGTGGTGCAGGAGAATGGCGATGATCGACCTTTCGCCAACGTGCAGATCCAAGGGACAAAAATAACTGGACTGCTGGACACCGGTGCTAGTATTAGCTGCCTGGGTAGAGGGGCAGAGTCGTTCCTCCAGGAAAACCCGGCAATTAAGCTATATTGCCTACGTACCGATGTCCAAGTAGCTGACGGGACGCCTAAGGAGGTCATCGGCTTTATCACCGTCCCCATATCTTATAGATCGAAGACCATAACTATGACCTTGTATGTAGTTCCTGGCTTGGCCCAAAATCTTTATCTCGGCGTTGACTTTTGGAGGGCCTTTAAATTGGCCCCACACATAATAGGGGAAATCCAGCATATTCAACAACCAGATCCCAATTGCCATCAGCTTGAGGAGTCCCAACAAGAGCTACTGAACCAGGCCCGAGCGCGATTCCCGTCTTTTGACACCTGTGGACTTGGTCGAACGCACCTGGAACAGCATGTGATCGACACTGGCGAGGCGGTGCCTATTAAGCAGAGACACTACCCGGTCTCTCCCGCCATTCAGGCCCTCATGTTCAAGGAGGTCGATCGCATGTTGAGTTTAGGTGTGATCGAAGAGTCCAACAGTCCATGGAATTCGCCCGTGGTCTTGGTTCGCAAGCCTGGAAAGGTCCGCCTCTGTCTGGACTCCCGTAAAGTGAACACGGTCACCGTAAAGGACGCCTACCCACTGCCTCACATAGACGGCCTTCTAGGACGGTTGCAGGATACCCGTTTTATCTCGGCGATTGACCTCAAGGATGCCTTTTGGCAAATCCCCCTTGAGGAAAAGTCTAGAGAAAAGACGGCCTTCACCGTACCCGGAAGACCGCTCTATCAGTTCAGAGTGATGCCGTTCGGACTCTGTAACGCTCCGCAGCGCATGTGTCGCCTCATGGACAAAGCAATACCGGGCGCTCTTAGAGAAAATGTATTCGTCTACTTGGATGACCTTTTAGTGGTGTCCCCTGATTTCGAGAGTCACTTGAGACTCCTAAAAAAGGTCGCTGATTGCCTCCGTCATGCAGGCTTGACAGTAAACCTGTCAAAGAGCCGGTTCTGCGTCAGAGAGGTGAAGTATCTGGGGTTCATCATTGGTGATGGGTCCCTCAAAACGGATCCCGACAAGGTGGCGGCCATTACAGACTTCCCAGCTCCGAAGTCGGCCAAGCAGGTGCGACGATTTTTGGGTATGACGGGATGGTACCGGCGCTTCATAGGCAACTATGCAAGTATCGCCTCTCCCATCACCGACTGCCTAAAGGGCGCCAAATTTGCTTGGTCAGACGAGGCCCAGCAAGCCTTCATGGAACTGAAGAAGTCGATGGTGTCCGCTCCCTTGCTGGTTACTCCGGACTTCACCCGTCCTTTTTACATCCAGTGCGACGCAAGCAAGACGGGAGTAGGGAGCGTCCTCTTTCAAAAACAAGGCGATGAGGAACACCCCATCGCATACTTCTCTAAGAAGCTAAATAACGCCCAGCGAAATTATTCCATCACAGAGCTAGAGTGCTACGCTGCGGTGCTGAGTGTTAAGAAGTTCCGGGCGTATGTGGAAGGGCATCCCTTTACCATAATTACGGACCATGCCAGCTTGAGGTGGCTCATGAGCCAGACTGACCTGAACGGCCGGCTAGCGCGGTGGAGCCTGAAGCTGCAGGGATTCCAATTTTCGATCGAGCACCGCAAGGGTAGTCAGAACGTGGTGCCGGATGCATTGTCACGAGTCGCCTGCGTCGATGAGGTACGCTTCTGTCGTGACGTGGACCTGACGTCTCCAGCCTTTAAGTCAGAGGACTACCAACATCTAGCTGATAACATCAGTAAAGATGCTGAAAAGTTACCCGACTTTCAGGTTTCGGACGGGTATGTATTCCGCCGTTCGGCCCCACGCACTGGTGATCCCGACGCGGATGATCTGATCTGGAAATTGTGGATCCCCGCAGAACTGACCACTTCCTTGATCGAGTCCGCCCACGCGCCCCCCCAAGCCTCACACGGCGGTGTCCACAAAACCGTTTCGCGTTTACGCGAAAAGTACTATTGGCCAGGCATGTCAAGCCAAGTAAGAAACTATGTGGCACATTGTGACACATGTAAGAGATCAAAGGCTCCGAACACCCCCCTTCGGTCCCCAATGGGTAAAGCCATGGAAGTGCACCGACCCTTTCAACTCTTGTATATTGATTACATGGGCCCATACCCTCGTTCCAAAAAGGGTCACACAGCTATATTGGTAGTGCTGGATGCTTTTACTAAATTCTGCTTTCTCCATCCGGTAGTTGGTGAGACATCTAAGGCCGCCGTGAAATTCCTCGAGCACCAAGTTTTTAATACCTTTGGAGTCCCTGAGATATTATTCTCCGATAACGGTCGACATTTCACCTCTAAGGAATTCACGAAGTTAATGACCAACTACGGTATCGATCACCAACTCACCGCGGTCTACTCCCCTCAAGCGAACGCTTCCGAGCGATTGAATCGGTCCATTTTAGCCGCTATCCGTTCATATCTGAATGAAGACCACCGGGATTGGGACCTCCATCTACCAGAAATTGAGTGCGCTCTTCGCAGTTCCCACCATGTCTCCATCGGCACCTCTCCCTACCAAGCACTGTTCGGACATCCAATGGTTCTGCACGGATCAGCTTACCCGATTTTGAAAGCTCTTGGAGCCCTGCAAGAGGGAGACGTGACGGTGTTGCCGACAGCCGATCGATGGCGTGCCCGACGCGACAGAATTGAACATCACCTAGCCGCGGCCCACACAAGACATGAGAAATGCTACAATCTGCGCTGCAGACAAGTAGAGTTCTCGCCCGGTCAGGTAGTATATCGTCGGACGTTCCCCATTAGCAACAAGGTAGACCGGTTCAGCGCGAAGCTAGCCGACAAGTTCACCAAAGCCCGAGTGTTGCGTAAACTAGGGAGTGGGCGTTATGAATTGGAAGACTTGACAGGTAAACTTATTGGCATATATCATAGTAAAGACATACGGTGCTAACTGATCCCGGCGCTGAAGCAAGCCCAACCCCGAGTAGCCCTAAGAAGGCATCTCGCCGGCTTAACCGGTTAACAATAGGGTACCCGGCGAGGTTCGCCTAGGTAGCTTCCCTGGCGGATGGTACACCTCCCTGTCTCACTTGGCCGTCTGGGGCCAAGCCTCAATGGTGAATACCCCCCATTTTTGCAGTTCACGGTGCTGCAGGCACTCCCACTTTCTTCCGCGGTTCTGGTCATTGAATGGATCCGAGGACACACCCCCCAATTCCCCCCGCCTGCTACAGATGTGTATCCCTCAATTTTGTCTAGCTCTACAAGCCACTTGGAGTGGTTCCAGCTACTGAGGGCGGGTCCCATGCTCCATTGACGTCGCTACCTTCTGTCAGATACTTTACGTTCGCTCATGAAGCTGATGTGCTACTAAGGACGCTATTGTTCCACCAGGTCTTGACGCGGCCAGGATTGAATTAATTGGGCGAAGCCCTCCGAAAAGTGGTCGCTAAAGGCGGCTCCGACGCCAATTCTCCAGGTAGCCCGACATCCAAGGCTCAGGAGGCCCACACGACCCTGTAAGACGTTCGCCTACGATTTCAGGACTAACCACCTAGACATTTTTTTCTGCGCTTGTTGGCAAAATCAGCCTCATATAAGACGCTTATACAGGGAGCGCATGGTGTAAAGAACCGATAGGGATCACCAGTGGCCGATGACGAGCGTGATTGTCCGCAGGGCATGTATGTTTGGAGATATTGAGCCTGTTTGAAGAAAAAAAAAAAAAAAAAAAAAAAAAAAAAAAAAAAAAAGAGTTTAGCCACAGCTTCCACAACTTAACAACTAGAGAAGACTCAAGCCCCCCTGACAGCACAGCAGGGATGTGGAACACATTTTCATAACCAATTGTAAGGGTAATAATTAGTAGCAAGAACTGTTAAAGTATGGGACCCTATGCCACCTAGTAATGCCCGGCTAGCTCAGTCGGTAGAGCATGGGACTCGGTCTCAGGGGTGGTCGAGCCACACGTTGTGGCAGAGCGTAGAAGTTAACCCTACGATATAGTGGGCCGCCCGTTTGTTCCTTTTCGCGTCCCCTCTCCTCTGGCGACATCTAAGTGACGCGCGCTGTAACGGTCACCTGTAAAAATTCTGACGCTATAAAACCCAAATTAACGACCAATTAATAAAAATCCCGGTAAATTAAAAGCTGGCAACCCAGTATTAAAATGTCAGCAGAATTATACACCAATACAAGGCCAAAATTTCAGTACCGCACGAAATTAATTCCGACGGCACTGAAAAAGCAATAGAAAGACATAAAAAGGCGCCAGGAATGCGGGATAACGGTGCGTGTTTTGTTCCTGCCTACGAGAGATCGCCTGAGCGGGCGGTTTTTTTTTGCGAAAGAAAAGGGAAGAGAGGCTGAAGCTTGCGGGCCGGCAGGAACGGTGGACAGTCAGGAAAAGGTCGGCAAAAGTTTACCACCAGGAGTGGAGCTGGCATTTTTTCTAAATCTTTTTGGTTTTTTTGAGTTTTGAGTAAGTGGGCAGAAAATTAAGTTAATTAAAAGAAAAAAAAAAAAAAAAGAATTTGGGTTCCTTTAATGGTAAAAAAAAAAAACAACCAAAAACAAGAGGAAGGAATTCGACCTGTTTATGGATCAACCAAGGTAAATCACCAAGGATTTTTTCTAAGATGATGATGGATATTTAGGAATAACCAGGTATATTTGGAATTACAACTGAAATAAGGTATAAATTATTTCTTTTATAATAATTCGCGGGTGTGTTTTTATAAATAATGATGAATTGTTTTTTTTTATCGTAAATTCTCACGAGAAAGTACTTGAGAAGAGAACAGATTTTATCAATTCTTACGGTAATAGTTTTGATAACGGAGGTAGTGAAACAATTGCATCTTTCAAGTAACCGTTAACAGTAGAGTTCCTTACAATTCCATTCGCGATCTTACAAATAATACATAAAGCGAGGAGTAATAAAAAGGAACCAAAATCTACTAGCTCGGATTACTTAATTTGAACAATCTCGGACCAGATTCAATCTCGATAAAAACAAAAATTCACATTGACAATGAAATTTAGGTAAATCAAGTTACCAAATACAACCTCAACAATCGGAAGCACCTACAGGTATTCTATTTATAAGTATTTATCCTTCTACATTTTTTTTTGTATGCCCAAGGCACACAATAACTTTTGTCATTATAAATAATTTCGGTATTGGTGATCTATCGTTTTATTTTTATTAAATTCCAATTACTTTATTGATAAAAGTGATAGCTAAATCACAATTAAGAATTCTACGTGAAAAGTTTTGTCTTTTGGGTATTATAACGTGAAGGAAAAGTTATTATATTACCTATTAATTAAATAATCAAAACTAATAATGCTACACCATTTCATTATAAATAATTTCGGCATTGGTGAACTATTAGTTTATTTCCATTAAATTCAATTAATATAGCGGGTATGAAAAGTTATAATATTACTTAGTAATTAAACAATCGACCTCAAGTTATTCACATTATTGTTTAAATATCTTTTAGCTTGAAGTCTTTGTACAAAAACTAAGATCAACGCCGTATTGGTCATTAATTACATCGACGGATGATGATTTTTGTTTATTTTTTTCTTCCTTGAGAGTCATATTCGTAGAATTTTAACATTTATTGTAATGTTAGTAAGACTTTTCGAACGCATAATAAATACATATATCATGAA
Organism: Thereva unica; assembly: GCA_949987705.1. Classification (NCBI taxonomy): domain Eukaryota; kingdom Metazoa; phylum Arthropoda; class Insecta; order Diptera; family Therevidae; genus Thereva; species Thereva unica. The sequence goes on along the minus strand of OX465285.1, from coordinate 23,756,863 downwards.
GTTCGTGCAGAATTTGCATATTATTTCAAAATAGCTAGGAATATAAATAAATAAAACATAATCTGAATTTATAAAGAAGTAATAATTAAATAAAAATTATAATATTGTTTTTCCTTATGATGACATGATGACAAAGAAAATGTCCTTACATTTCTGAGGGAAAAGCAAAATAAATAATTTAAAAATAATCAAAACAATATAAGAATAATAAGATTGAATACCTATAACTCAATAATGATTAAAAAGGAAATACGGAAAAGATGAGCGGCTAGAGGTTCTTTAAAAAAAGGGGGGGTGAGGCCCCCAGAAAGTACAATGTTCCCCAACTAAGGTAAGTGCTTCTTCTTTGTAAAACGTAGTTATTTTAGGACCCCCTTGATAATGGCAGGATGATTAGTGACCACCTCCGTTCCCTAATTAATAACCCCCCCTCTCGTCGGTCTCGGTAAGCTCGTTTCTCTCCGCCGCCGCCTCTCTTTACAATTTCGTTATCAGGCACGAGTTTCTAAGTAATAAACTGTCACATTTCTGCATCCCTGTACCGCGAACCCCACCCCACCCGGCGAGCTAGTTAGTGCTCCGCACGTCGTGCCGACGATCGGTGCAGCGGATGCAAACATTTTCGGCGACAATCCTTGGCGGTCGAGCCTCTCCAGCCACCCTCTGGTCTGCCCCTTTCTTAAATTTTTTTTTTGTAATGATCGTCTTCCACATCTGGTCTTGAGATGTATTTATTTTTCTATTTCGTGCTATGGCACCCCCCTACTCAGACAGTTACAACTCCTTATGTGGCGATACAGTTTGATGTAATCAGCGTAAATAAGGATTTTACAGTGCCGTAGCTGGGTAACAATATCGTCAATTGATAAAATAAAAAGGAGAGGGCCAAGATGACTACCTTGCGGGACACCAGAGGACGCTTCGATGTTCTTAGATTTGACTCCGCGGAATAGAACCTGGTAGGTTCTGTCGGCTAAGTACGACTGGAACCATACCACAAGGGAATGCGGAAAGCCTAATTTCTTTAGTTTAAGAACTATAATAGAGTGAGAGAGCTTGTCGAAAGCCTTACTGAAGTCTGTATAAACACAGTCAGTTTGGCAACCAGTGACAAAGCTGTGTGTGAAGAACTCGAACTGTGTGTGAAGAGAACTCTAGTAAATTAGTAGTAGTGGAACGAGCTGCAAGAAATCCATGTTAGTTTGTTGAGATAAGTCTCTTGCAGATAGGGGCGATAGCAGAATAGATAATAGATTCGAAGAGTTTTGGTATAGACGATAACTTCGCAATTGGCCTGTAATTAGATATTTCGTTCTTACAGCCTTTTTTATGGACAGGTATTTTAAAAGAGTATTCCTTGAGCAGTTTCGTAAGTCGGGTGTCTTCGTTGAACTTGATCATATCCGACAAAAACTGCACTTTTATGTTGCCGTTAAGGACTTCTAAGGTGAGACACGCGATAAGAAATTTTCCCCTAGAAGAGAGCGGCAAGAGGTCCAGCACTTTGAGCCTCTCCGTGTAGGGTGGTTGGCTTAGAAAGTCACGCGGGTCGTGTCGACTTCTCAGAGCAAAGAGGATAAACTTCTTTTGAATTGATTCCATCCTGTTGCTTCTTCTTCTTTGACGGCTCTACAACCGGGATCCGGTCCTGGCCTCTAGCAACTGTTCTCTCCACCGGTCCCGATTCTGAGCCAATGTCATCCAGTTTGGCATCCCTAATGCTCTGAGCGTACTGGTCCACGCCATCCTTCTAGCGAAGGTTGGGTCTCCCTCGCTGTCGCACCCCATAGGTCTTACCATCCTGTTGCTACTTATGAGAAATATGGGATCTCAGATGGGACATGCATATTCCAGGATAGAGTGGACTAGAGAACAGAAGAGAGTTTTTGTGATCCAAATATTGTCGAATTCTTTAGCTCTTCTCTTTATAAAGCCAAGAAGTTTGTTGATTATCATAGTGCAAATTAAAATTAAGTTTTTTTTGTCCAGGACGACACCTAGATCGACAATTTGATCGACTTGATTTAACACCGTGTCGTTGAGATGATAATAATACTGCTGTGTGTTATGCTTCCGAGAGAAGGTAATTGCTTGACATTTGTTGATGTTAAGATGCAACTTATTAGTGGTGCACAAGTCTTGTAATGCATTGAGATTCGACTGAATAAAGGATACGTCGGTTTGGGACTTAATGACACTATATATTTTGAGATCGTCCGCGTAAAAGAGATAGGGAATATTCTCTAATTTCTTGGACAGGTCAGAGATGAATATATTGAACAGAAGAGGGCCAAGATGACTGCCCTGAGGAACACCGGAAGTTACTTCGATTTCATTTGAAAGGAATCCTTGAAATCTGATAACCTGGGTTCTTCCGTTGAGATATGATCTTAACCATTCAAGAGCAGAACCTGCTATTCCAAATCTTGAGAGTTTAACAAGTACAATATGATGGTCTACTTTATCAAAGACCTTGCTGAATTCAGTATAAATAGCATCGATTTCATGGCCCGTCCTCATATTACAGAGCAATTCGGAGATTAAGGCCATGAGGTTTAAAGTGGTCGAACGCCCTTTTCTGAAGCCGCGTTGTTGTTCATTTAAGTGTGGGTCGATTAAAGGGGAAATCTTGTCGTGGATGAGTTTTTCAAATAGTTTGGGGATTGATGATAAAATAGCAATACCTCTGTATTTATCCACTGCATGCTTATCAGACGCCTTATGGATTGGTATGAGGTAGGATTTCTTCCACAACGTAGGAAACTTTCCTTACTTCCTAATGATCTGTTAAAGATGGGATACAGAGGGAATGAGATATGATTTGAGAATCGTTGCAAAAAACTAGGGGGCAGATTGTCAAGTCCATGACCTTTTTGGGGTTAAGGTTGTTTAAACCAGTCAGTATTTCTTCAATCGACAGGGATAGATCATCTATGAGAACTTGTTTGTTGCGTCAATTTTTTTTAACCTTCTGTCCCAATCTTCTACTGACCATGTTGTTCCAAGTTTCTATATGGTAGTAGGTAAGTGAAGCGGGGGTAAGTAGTGAGATGGGCCGGAAGAGATAGACACCATCTGGTTGTGGAGATTAGGGGGGCCTAGAGTGAAATTATTCCCATAATTGTAGCTGCTCATATTTACAGTCCTATCGTTGAAAGCTCCCTCCAATTCGCCTGAGAGAGAGATTGTCTGCTCGTTCAGGACTGGGCTCTTTGCCGCAACATCTTCATTGGTGATCAGTTCCGTCTCCTCGTCAACCTTGGATAAAGACTTTAAGTTCGCCAATTTAGTTTCAAGAAGATGATCAAAATACGTCGATATTTCCTTTCCCAACGTTGCAAGAGAGTCTTCGAAAGTGGAAAATCTGACCAAATAGTTGGAGATTTTCAGGAAGAAATCAGAAAACTCGTTGTTGCTGTAGGAGCAGGTATTTAGGCTTTCTGAGCTTAGTTTTATTTTCTTTATGGCTGAATTGACCATATTCAGCTCGAATTTTATAAATTGAAGTAGCTCGTCCACCATATCTCTACTTAATTTGGCACTATCTTTGTGTGTTGGTATATTCTCCAGCTTAGATTTAAAGCTTTCAAGTTTATTTGAATGATCTAAATAATTGCTCTCGACTCGATCAATAGTACACGAAAGCTCATCCACGTTTCTAATTAGCAACTGAGTGTTTTTGTCAGTATTACTGGTAGTCCAATTAATAAAAACCTTTGTCATTCCATCTACATTAAAGTCCACTTTTATATCCTTAATCCCGTCTCGAATTCCCACCCCGACCGGCAGTTTTCGCATCCAATCCCGGCTGTGGTTCGATTTTAAACCCAATCCCGAAAATCATGCATGAGTACGAAATGCGTTAACCCTCCACTAAAGTTTTTATTGCTAAGTAAAGGATTTTATCGTCCTTTTTTGGTGGCACTTTCATCCCTAATCGCTTTTCGGTCGTGAATCAAATGTGTTCACGGTCATAAAAATCAATTTCCAGCATTCAATGAGAGATTTCGTGTTAATAAGAAAATGCGGTTTAAGCGGTTTTCCGCGATTCGTTCTGGGAGCCTGATCTGATTTGATGGAGGCCATCGTGGTTGAGGGGTGGTGGGGTGAGATTTAAGTTAGCTATGTTTTGTTTTATGTATGTGCATAAAAGACTAGAGCTCAGAGATAGGTCTCTTTGGTACAAGGTTGCGAGCACGGTGTTTTACTCAAACCAACCCATACCCTCCTAGAATGAAGAGTATATGTGACAAACCCTGGACTAAAGCCAAAAGAATAGCTCTAAACAGAGTTCGATGTAGAAGGACTGTGCCTCCTTGAAAGAGTAGAAGAAGGACAGGTTAGGCGTGCTTTACTCGGTGCACGTACTTCTTTGTGATATCAATACTTATGTCACTTGGATAGTCAACACTGAATTTGCAGTACAAAGCTGCAAGTAATCTATCAAATCAACCAACTCATCATTGCTTGAACTTGTCCTCCTCCACATAATCACAAACATCGTCGAATTCTTTTTACTTTCTAATTACTTCCGGAATACGTCAGCAAATGTCGATCTGTCCCCGTAAAATAGACAGGACTTCACTATTTCACATGTACGTCCGTAGAATTTCTGTCGATGGATACTTACTGAACCGAAAGGACAAGCTGCAACAGGTTCTTCTACAAGGATCCCCCCTCAAACATGTTTTCACTTAGAAAAATGTGTTTTCACCGCACGTTCAGTTTTCTTTGCAATAATGGGGACAAGTGTCCTTTCTTGTTGCTTCCTATAATGTGACATTTGTGAAAATAAAATAAAATTGAAAAATACGATGTGTGGAACTACTTTGTTCGTATATAAATAAGTCACCCAAAACTGTTCCCTTAGCAACTTACGCACTTTACATAGGCAGCAGAAAAATATTCGCAACCTACTTAATAGTTCGAGTCCTCACTGGGTACCTATACCCTGTCGTGGTGGTGAAGCTTGGGCGCTTCGCGGTAGATTTAGGCTATGTCGGCGGTGGATATCTGGAAATCAACAAGCCACCGGTAGGGACACCCATGCTGAACAGGCTAATTGCGAAGAGGCCAGACAAAGCAAGGTGCATCCTCTTCCTCTCCTCTTATTCTTTTTCCTTTTTTGTTCCCCCTTCACATATCCCTACTTTTAAGCCAAGGTGTATATCGTGCTGATGGCTGCGTGGCCAGTCAGTGGTTAAAGAGTGCTGGTCGCAAACGGTTACCTCCGATGGCTGGGAGAGGTCGGAGTGTACAAGTACTTTACCCTGGTAAGCGGCTCTGGCAGGTTGGACTAATCGTGGGACCTTTCAACCCAAAATAGAAAATCTCTCGCCTCCAGTATGGAGGCTCAGAAAACCAAAAATGCTGTTTTTAAGGGCAGTAACGTAGGTAAAAGGGAAAATGGAACCTTAGACTCTAATCCAAAGCCCCCCAATCGGTCTAAGCAAGTTTCTTCGACAGTAGCACGCCCCTCAACTGCACCAAAGTTAACATGCTTTCCGGCTCTAATGGTGCTCCAACATCAAAAGTTGAGTACCAAGCGCAACGCAGTGCCCTGAGAACCCTTGCTCGATTCCAGGGAGTTGTGAAGGGTGAGATCATCGAGACGCAATTAGGTGGTCGACGCAGGTCGTCAGCGAGCACACTTCGATGATTTTGCTCCTTACAAGACCTCTGCCACTTTAGTTTTGGGTTGGCGCAAGCTGGAAGAGGTCCTTTGAAGAACCGAATCACCCTGAGGCTAAGCGTAGTAGGAAAAGTAACAATTTGCTTCCTCCTACTACTAAGACCTATAGCCAAAGGTCAGATCGCGATCGCCGTTATCGACGAACGCGATCCAGACGGTATCATTTTGTCCGATAAATAGAGGAAAATTGAGGATTGGACAACTTTCCCCCGGATTCTTCAGTAGCATACCGGCACTTCTCCTTACGAGGAGCGGATGACATCCGCTTCGTGAAGCTTATCGCATATGCCGATCAGAGCACTGTCGATCTCTATAAAATAGCCATATCCAGAATCGGGGAAGCATTGCGAGGCGCTAAACTCAAGGTTGTTGAGAGGGAGGAGATCTCGAGTTAACCGAGAGCGCGTTCCTGGATCCCAGCGGAAGCATGCGAGTCTCAGGCTATTGTGGATATTATTCGATTGAGTAGCCCACAGTAACAGGAGTCATCGTGGAAGGTTACGAAATTGGGGATCCGCAAGGTGACGGTTAGGCGGTTACACTTGTAATTAGCGAGGAGTCGCTAGGACCGTTGGCGAAAACTGGTGGCATAATAAGATACTTTCATCTGAGACCTTTCAAAAAAGATATCTCGCCCCTCAAGCAAAGTGGAGAGGCTTCAACTGTTTCACATGCGGCTGCAGATGTGAGCCCTCGGGAACTGTGTAACACAGCAACGGAAGTTTCTAAAGCCAACGTACGTAGCACTGTTGGTGACACAGTTACGCAACTAGCTGAACAAAATGTGCCTAGCTTGCGACTGACACATGAGCCGAAGTTGGTGATCCTAAGATGCCTAAGGGTACTCAACTGCTAACCCTGGGTCCAAAAGACCCTCCTTTCTTATCCGAAGAAAATATCCAAATATCCCGCCATCAACTGGGGGACTTTGCCCAACTTCCTTCGGTGGGAGATGATAATAATACTTGCACACCAGAGGAGAACGAGGCTGACGTAACAGTGATCGAGATTGATCTCGCTGCTCGCAACTGCTATGTTACGTCTTTCGAAGGCTGATTTAGATGTCGTCCTGGTACAGGACCCTTGGGTTATCCGGGTCCTTTTATGCAGTATCAGGACTCCAAAATACAGGTTGCTGTATCCAAGAAAAAGGGAAGGTAAGCCAAGAACCTGTTTAAATAATGATATTAATGCTTTTATGTTGTCTAAATATAGCAATGCTGACACTGTGGTGGCCTGCTTGTATAGCAGAAAGGGCGGCTAGGCTACGTGGATTGGATTGGCCTATCTACCATATGGGGGAGATATATACAGCTCCAATCTCTTCGATGCGGCAAAGGAAGCGACTAACTATGGAGCCAGCCTCATCATTGGATTTGATGTAAATGCTCACAACTCCGAACGGGGCAGCTCAGACACAAATGTAAGAGGTGGGTTGCTTTTTACCTTTTATTCCAAAATAACCTTTTGCTGTGCAACAGAGGAAATGAACCTACGTTCGTTACAAGGGTAAGAAAATAAGTCTTGGACATTACTCTTGTTTCCCCAGACCTGCTCAATTTTGTAGAAAACTAAAAAATATCAGTGATTAACACTTTTCTGACCACAGAGTCATTCTTTGGCTCCTGGCTACAGGAATGTCCGAAACACAGATTAGGTCAAGTGATGGAAAGATCACTTTCCGAGGATGTTAACACCCATTTTGGGAACGCTGAAGATCACGAGCATCAGGTGAGGAGTCTCAGCATCCTTCTAAATAATGCATTGGAAGAAGCCTGCCCATTAGCAAATACAGGGATAAAACCAGACCTGCCATAAACCGTAGATGGTTTAACGTAGACCAGCTTCGGGAGAGCCTTAGCAGCACGACTGGTAAGATCTAAGCCCCTCTAAAGGAGAACCGGGAAGATGTGGTGATTTGCAGCAGCCTTGAAAGGCTTGAAGGTGCTAATGGCCCATTCAATCTTACCCGCAGTGAAAATTCTGCTTGACAGGTCTTTGTTCATTGTTAAGTACTACTTCCGATCCCGTGTTAGGTTCTAGGGCCAATCCAGGGTCTGTTACTTGAGAACTGGAGGAATAGCTCTACGGTATACCTGGTGTTCTGGTGTAAAGGACTTTTTACTAGTCTTGGGGGAGACAATGGCATTAAAGACTTTGCCGCAAGACTTTATGCAATCTCGTAGAGGCTGGAAGCTGGTCTATTTCATCGCAGAGGGCCTTCCATAACCTTCGTTTGGATCTTCTTAAATCTTTGTTATAATTGGTAAGACCTTTATTGTAGAGGTCCCAGAGTTGCCCGAGACCTTAACCCTATTAAATAGTTTTCAGACTTCTCTTCTTTACCTGCAGAGATCATTGAACCACCACGTAACCTTTCGGTTGGTACTTCGTGGTTTCGCAGGACAGCTACCTTCAAAGGCTGCGATGATCCTTTCCTGCAGATGGCCAGAGACAAGGTTGAGATTGGCCTCAGTGATGGGGTTAATACCTGCGTGTCTGACTCCTAACCTGAGGGTTGTGCGAGAGGCCTCCCAGTCAGCCTGCCGTGGTACCCTAAATGAACCAAGTTAAACCTTTTATGTCTATGAACAGACATTGAAGGCTGACTTGAGACGTCCCAGTTCAGGTTCACTTGAGACGTGGCAGGAACTGACGAATGTACTGGCAAGAGACAATCAGAGTGATATTAAACAAGGTAGGTTCGTGCCCCGTGAAGCGTCTCTGCACAAAGACTCAGAAGAGGCCATCGAATCTTAAAGAAAGTATACAGCAGATTAAAGAAAGAGGTTGATTAAAAGTCAATGATATTTGAGAATATATCAGGATTTTAAGAAGATTACTTTGGAGAGATACAGACGAAAGTAGGCGTGTGTAAAGGAGCACTGCAAAGGAAGCCAAAACTCACACCGTGCTGTTACGTTAAAAGAAGGATAAATTGATAAAAAAAGGATAAGGATCGCATTTTGTTCAAAATTTTATAATAAGTATTTTTACGTTGAAGCCTGTCATTACCGAGGCATTTGCAAAAACTCCTTTTGACCTTGAATGAAATTTTAAACACAACCCAGATCAGTGGAGACATCTGACATTTTATTTGAAATTGTCTGACGGCCTGCACCCTCATCTCTATTCGGGATTTGTTTCAAGTATCCACGATTTTGTCCATTTTTGGTTGGATTATGTTAAGTAACAAGCCGAGCACAAAACATAATTTTTCCGGTTCCACCAGCTTTCAAGCTTCGTCCTTTGGTTGTAATTATTCCCAATACACACACACACAAACTAATAAATTGTGATTACACGATGGATGGAAACTGTTACACAGATACACGCTTTGACTGCGGCGATTGTGTTAAAAGTTCCGTACATTCACTAAATGTTCACTCAAAGGGAAAGATATCCTTCATTCTAGGACTAATAGAATCAACTTCCACCCCCGCGCCGTGAAACCTTTTCCGCTTCACTCAACATTTGAGCCTCTTGGAAACTTCTCTACCATATCAAATGCTGAACAGAATTTTATCTAATGTTATTTGCACGATCAAAATGTAAACTTTCAAAACAAAAACAAGGGTGGGGGTGGGTGGAAAAAAGTTTTCGTCCTTGAAGTCTAATCTTTCATTGACATTCCACTCAAGCGTTACATAATTAGAAGGAAATTTGTGCCCGTATCAGCACATGTCGCTCAAGCATTGCAGGAGCCCATCCTTTTTTTGTCAACCGACCTCACTTTTGTGTACAAGGATAGTCCCCATTGAGACAACGATAAGACATCAACAGGATGTCATTGCTGCTCTGCTCTCCACCGAAAACGGGCGCCTATCCACTGGGATTATATGTATGAAAAATCATAATAGGGCTTTTGTTTGTCGCAGGCTTTATCCACCTTTCGAGCTGCTCAACGAATCCTTCCTTCCTTTATTGGCACACACATATCGAGCCAATATACACCCCGGCCCGATATCGAAGAAAAGGGCGCCCATAAAGGACGAAAAGTACTCCAACGGCCTTAAGTAAGTGTGAGTAATAAAAGTTTGCTCGAAATCGGGTTGTGATATGGTTTTGCGCCCCACTTGGGGGTATGCCGTGCACCTTTCCTCCGTGGCTGAACGTTAACTTCCTTTGAAAGGAGATAATGCAGCCATTGAACAGTCCTGACAACGCTTGATGTGAAGCGGAACCAGGTGTTGTCGTTGGTGAAGAAATTTTATTTTGAAGTGCTCGCGAGATTTTTTTTTTATTTTTTTTTGTGGAGCTTAGTTCGATAAAAGTAAAATGAAAATAATTCCGAAAAGTGGCGAATTTCGTAAGTCGATCACGTAGAATATTCAAGGAAGACTGTAATCGATATATACCTAACTGAAAATTAATAGCGACATTGTATGAGCATGTTATGACAATGGATTCTCCTTTCAATATCGTTCTGAGGTGTTTTTTGCGGAGTTTTTGTGGGGTTGCTTGTTAATAAAATATTCTGGTCTGGTGACTAGTTTTTAGAGCATATTAAAAGTAAGTGTCAATAAAAGCTTCTTGTCCTTGGTAACGCTTATTAGGAATAATTTTACTAGCTGTCCGTATTCAGACGGGATCAGCTTACCAGAGCCGGAACAGTTGGTCCAGCTACCAGAGCATATACTCGATTCAGCACAGAGTTCTGCAATAATTTATGAGTTAACCTGAAATTGATCTTGGTGCAACAAGACCTGTGAAGTAACATCGGTATGAACAAATTGGCGTAGAACTAAAATTCCAAGCCCATCATGTCGTACTCATCAAAGAGAAGAAATTAGCACGAAGCTCACTGTACCAAAAATCAAAACAACAAGTTTTGTAACAGGGTTTGGAATTCACCAATAGCTTATTTTTTGCAATAAGTATGGTGCAAAGCAGGCATAGGAATCTTTAATTTTTTAGGGTCTAGGGTCTTCAGAATAAAGGACGACCAGATTTTTTCCTTTTTTGTGACCACGTCTACCTTCTGAATGAAGATCACTTTAACCCTTCTTCAGGAATGCGTCCATAGCTGTGTTTGTAGATTGACATAATGTCATGACTTTTTGATGCATACTTGTTATTAGTTTAACCATGCCTGGTGACCTATACAGCAAGAAACTCTTCACTGCTCAACTCACATTTGACATGGTAACGGTTTTTGGAGCTTCTTCTATTGGTAGCGATATCTCCGCCTGCAATAAAGGCCCTTTTTACTTTACTTCATTCACAGCCGGGGGAAGTGAGTATTCAAGAGAAGTTCTCAAGACGATTCTGTCCTCATACAGCCTCCCTACCTAAAGGAAAATGGTTAGCTAGGGCAGTGATCTCCGAACTTTATATCACGATCCATAATTTATTAGAAATTGCAATATTTAAAAATGTTTGGGACCAAAAACGGTTATTTGTCCGGCGTCGTGAGCACACTCGTATAGGCTGACGTGGTTCATTGAAAGGAGGATGAACGTTGCACCGACGACGGATGCGCTGACGTTGCTTTGGGGGCCTCGGTAGTCTAGGGAGTAAGGCGCCTGTCTTCTTCTTCTGATCCGTTAGCTTTCGGTCCGAGCTGGACGTCCCCGCAACGGATACGCTGCTGTCGGTGCCGCTTTAAAAAATGCGGATTCTTGCCTTGTTTCTTCTGACCAATTCGGCAGGTCGACCACCCTCCTCCTTTCACATCGTGGACTTGGGATCAGGCGACGGCGGAGTGGCGCCTGGCTACCATCTCAGAACTCCCGGGTTCGAATTCCATCAGCGCCACGGTACTTTGTTTTTCCCACTTTCCCACCTACATGACTTTATTTCTTTCCTCTTCACTCTTTAAATTTCTGATTCCTCCTATCATAGCCTTCCCTAGTCCTACCCCGCTCCACCAAGCGCATGTCATCAGTTGGTTGATGAGATTCAACTCGTTTCAGGATGCATAACACTCCAGCGAGTTGTTCTCGATGCCCCGATGTCAGAGTCGCGAAATGGTTGGCAGTAGGTGGAATAAAATATTGCGGCTAGGTTGTGACAGTTCCTTTCTTCCCGACTAGAGCTGCTGTTCGACATTGTACTCTATACAAAGAAAATAGATTGTCAACAGCATAAAGGGCTTTTCCTGAGATTCTAGTCTTTCACATTAAAAAAAAGTGCGCAAGTTCGAGAAAATTGGTGAACTTTAAAATAACCTCAGTTCGCATACCATTTCCACATATTCCACTGAGGATAAAACAGACCTCAGTTCGCCCAACTGGACTCGAACTGAAGTTAAACATAAAAGCTTGCTTAAAAGACAGTAATCAACTAGAATAAGCGAATGACATTCCAGTGAGCTTTCGCATTTCCAACTTCTGGCGAAAAATCAACAACCATTTCAAGCACGAACTGAACCTGAACTGGACTTTAGTCTGTAAAGTTGGACTTGAACTGGACTTTAGTCGGTAAAGTTAGGATTGAACTGCACATGATTGAACTAAGGTAGGGAAAGCCGGGGCTTTAGACGGCAGTCGAAGACTATGCACGGGTCTAATAACGCATCTTATCGGTGTATTGGTCGGTTCACATTATTCCAGTCCACTAATCCAGGAAGTCAATTCAGTCCAGTGCTAGGCTGGATCATAGCATCTACATTATTGAAGTCATTCAAAATTTTTTGATCGGGAACCCGGTAAAAATTTGGCTTTTAGTTAACTTTATCATTGTTAGGAGTTATGGAACTAAAATAATGCGTATTTACAAAAACCAACAATGTGTGTTCACTGTTCAACGCTTAATCCAGCACTGGAGTCTACACTATTCCAGTGGCCCTGGAATGGGCGAACTGGAATGAAAAAGTAGACTGTAAATCCAGTCACTGGACTGGACAATATTCCAGTGGCATTCCAGCGCTGGATTCGATTGCTGGACTGGATTGCTACTGGAATAACGTGAGCCGGGCATAAATAAATAATCTGGGTACCAAACTTCCACTAAGGTTGGGTCTTTACCCTGGGTCTACACCGGCTTTTTATACTGTCACAACAAATGTTCTGTCAGTGAAATGTCTTGTGTAGACCAAAAAGTTTTGCCATTTATGACGACAAGACGGCTTTGACAAAACATTTTTGTTGCCATTGGAGCTAACATTTTTCAAGGGAGTTATTTGATATTTGGCGAGGTAAAATGGCGGAATTTAAACTTTGTAAGTCCGAGACAATAAAATTAATTAATTATTATCGCGAACTGGACTGCCTTTGGAATATGAGTTCCAAATATTATAAATGACTTGACTTAAAGAAGAAAGCGTGGGATGAAATCGCCAATGAGTTTCGGACAACAGTGGACGCGGTCAAGAAAAAGTTGAAGGCACTGAGGTCTACATATGTGCAGGACCAAAAAAGAATTGAGGAATCAAAAAAATCGGGATCCGGTGGCGACGTTTACGAATCCAATTTATTTTACTTTCACGACATGGAATTTTTAAAAGATACCATAGTACTTCGGAAAAGCTCGGATAATTCCAGCGTGGTAAGTACTTAAAAATACAAAAGGAAGTTTCGCACATAAAAGTTTGGTGCGTTTTTCAGAAGAACATTGCCGCAGTTCCAGAGGCAGAAAAAGAAAACGAGGAATTACTCAACAGTGAAAACACTAATACATCAGATGCTCTTTACGATTTCCCAGAAAATTCAACGATAAATAAGAGAAAACGCACTCCTTCTAAAAATCCCATTGCCGAAAAATATACAACTGCAATCGACAAAATCCTCAACCGTCCAGCAGCAGAAGAGACCAACATGTTCACGGTATTTGGTACAAGCATTGGGCTACAACCACAAAACCTTACACCGTTAGTTGCTGCAGAAGCAATGCAAGAGGTTCAGTCAGTTCTAACAAAGCATACAACAAAAACTTTTCATGAAAAGGCGAATGAACAGAAGAAAAAAGAGGAAATTAAAATATTAAGCAACAATCTCATAAGGCCTCCGTCTATATCAGAAAGTAACAGTTCAAACTCGAGATCAACACCAATAGCGATACCATTTAAGGATCACCGGAACTCGACCCCGATGAGGTCATCTTCCTTAGAAAACGGAAGCTTGGGATACGATGTCTTTGACTATTGACTTATATAAATAAAATACTTTGTTATACTAATTAACTCTATTTATTTTATTTATTTATTTATTTATTTATTTATTTATTTATTTATTTATTTATTTATTTATTTGCCAAACAAGGCATACTTAAACCTACTACAGAATTATACAAAGCATTTATGACTAAGGTAAAAATACTTAAGTCTATGCTATATAATAATAATAACTTAAGTCTATGCTTATTTATGGTAGTAATTGTGATGTTAGAAGGGATATAATTTTTTGTTTAAAGGATGTTTTTTTAATGTGGGGTGAGAAGCAAGCACTATGGCTGTTAAAAGTCATGCAACATCTGTTGACGGGTTCGTTCTTTGCATATTCGGTCCGATGAGGGTATTCTTTAAGCATTTTGGTATGCCTATTGTGACGAACTTCGGTATTGAACTTGATTCTATCGGACAGGAACTGCACCTTAACGTTATCGTTTAGGATGTCCAAAGTTAAGCACGAGATAAGCACTTTCCTCCGATGTGACAGCGGCATGAGTTCTAATTTCTTGAGTCTGTCTGTGTAGGGCGGTAAGTTGAAAAAGTCGCGCGGGTCGTGTAGGTTTCTCAGAGCGAAGAGGAGAAATTTTTTCTGTATTGATTCCAACCTACTGCTGCTTACCTGGAATATAGGGTCCCAGATCGGGCACGCATATTCCAAGATAGGGCGGACGAGCGAACAGAAAAGAGTTTTTGTGACCCGAACGTTATTGAATTCTCGGGCTCTTCTCTTTATAAAGCCCAGAAGCTTGTTGGCTCTCGCAGCAATATTATCGTAGTGCAAGTTGAAATTTAATTTATTGTCTCTAGAACAATACCTAGATCTACAACTTGATCGACACGGTCTAATGCCTTGTCGTTGAGATAATATTCCTGTAGCTGGGTGATTCTTTTGCGGGAGAAGGTAATAACATGACATTTGCTGATGTTTAGTTCTAATTTATTGGTAGTACACCAGTCTTGCAACGCGTTTAGCTTTGTTTGAAAGAAAGTAACATCGATCGGGGACCTTATGACATTATAAATTTTGAGGTCGTCGGCATAGAAGAGATGCGGAATATTTTCCAGTGTATCCGACAGGTCTGAGATAAATATATTGAATAACAGAGGGCCTAGATGGCTACCCTGAGGGACCCCGGAAGTTACTGAGATTTCTTTTGACAGAAATCCTTGGAATCTGACAACTTGAGTTCTGTTGTCGAGATATGATTTAATCCATTCCAGGGCAGGACCTGATATTCCAAATTTTAGTAGTTTTTTACTTAAAATATGGTGATCAACACGATCGAAGGCTTTGCTGAAGTCAGTATAGACCGTATCTATTTGATGACCCTTCTCCATAGCACATAGTAGATTGGAGGTTAGAATCATAAGGTTTGTAGTAGTCGATCGTCCCTTTCTGAAACCATGTTGCTGTTCATTAAGACATGGGTCGATTAGAGGGGCAATCTTATCGTAAACAAGTTTCTCGAAAAGTTTAGGAATAGTTGATAAGATGGCAATACCCCTGTAGTTTTCCACCGAGTGCTTATTAGATGTTTTATGGATCGGAGTAAGATAGGATTTTTTCCATATCTTAGGGAACTTTCCTGTCGATAATGATTTGTTGAAGATAATATGGAGGGGAACCAAAATTTGATTTGAACAGCCCTGCAAAAACAAAGGAGGCAGGTTGTCAGGACCATGACCTTTATTGATTTCGAGATTGTTTATACCGGTCATTACATCGTCAAGGGATAGAGATAAATCAGTTATAGAAATTCTAGTGTCATTGCGCGTACTTACTGGGTCAGTGTGTACTACATTAGACTTTGGGCAAAAGACTTCAATGAATTTGTCAGCAAACATGTTGCAAATTTCTTGGGGACATGAAGATTGTTTTCTGCCGTTTGTCATAGTCGTTGGATAGCCTAGGGTCTTTCGTTTTATGTTAACGAAATCGAAAAATTTTCTAGGATTCTGAATAATGTTATCCCCGACAGAGTCAAGATATGTTGTATAGGCCTCACGCGACCTAAGAGTAAATTCTGAGGCTAACCTAGTGTATGCTAATTTCTGTTCCGCATCTACATTAGGGTTGTTCCTAATCAGTTTATATAATTTATTTCTCTGATTACGAAGTTTTCGAATATTTTTATCCAGCCATGGTTCAGATAATTTATCCCTTTTTTTGATTCTGGGCACATATTTGTCAATAATGTTGAAAATAATAGTGTAAAATGAAGACACTATCTCGTCAATATGATTACCCAATAGCCTATTTTCCCAGTCAACTAGAGATAATTCGAAGCTAATGCTGTTAAAGTTCGCATTCTTAAAATCATAAATAATTGAATTATTGTATGAAGTGCTGTGTTTAGAGATTGTGAAATTAGTCTCTAGGATCCATGCGGAGTGGTGGACAGAATTGCTAAATAGGTTTTCCTCAGGCGAAGCAGGCAGAAGGTTTAGCTCCTCATGTGAATTAGTAAAAATTAGGTCTAACCATTTTCCAGAAGAATTAGGGGTTCTGATAATTTGGTGTAGACCGTTGCCATAAAAAGTGTCGATAAGCTTTATATCGAAAGAATTTATGACATTGATCGGAAGTAAATTATTATCTTCCACGTCAGGAGTGAATGAGATATTAGGGCGGTTAAAATCTCCTAAAACGAAAATTTCATCGCTTTCGCGTAGGGAATTATTAATATCATCTAAAATATGTAATAAATCGTCATATTCAGATTCGTCAGAGTTTGGGGGTATGTAGAACGTGCCGATAACTATATGTCTGTTGTCCGATTTGACTCGTATGAAAACATGATCAAATGAGTGTGCACGATCAGTCTTGATCAGTTCACTATTTAAAGATACTTTGACTGCAATAAGAACACCTCCCCCTCTTGAGAGACCGGTGGCGTTGTAGTCTCTATCACATCTATATATTGTCCAATTGCAGTCTAAGATCTCCTCATTTAGAAATGTATCGTTTAACCATGTTTCTGTGATTACAAGGACATTGAAATTACACGATTTTGAGTCAATAAAAAGATTGTCAATTTTGCCTCTCATACCACTACAATTGTGATAAAAGAGCCTTATGTCCGCGCGAGGGTTTGGGTTAATTGAGATTTCGATGTCTGTTGGTGAGGTGGCTAGTTAGGGGCGATAATATCTAGTCATTTCATCACGGCTTTTTTGCAGCTTAGATACATGTAGTGATCTTACATGCGAAGCATAACTGGAGAGATCATTGCTTACTTGTTGGGACGTTACCTGATATTGCTCATGATACGTAGTATATAGTTTGAGCAGAGTGTTACGATCCGTAGGAAGACCTTCTTGCTGGATCGAAATTAAGAGGCTCGTCCTGGTCTTACCATTAATGCATGTAGAGTCGGGTTTATCGTGCATATAAGCTAGAAAGAGTCTTACGTTATCGTAGATCCTACTTTCTCTAAGACGAGAAAGTAAGTACCGACCATCTGGGGAGTCTGCAGAAATCAAAGTGTTTTTCACAACCGGAGGTTGTAAAGGGTCCAAGAAGTGAGGTTTGACGGCTGTGATGATATTTTTAGAAGAACCTGCCTGGATCGATGTATTATTTGTGGCTGTACTTGGTTCCGAGATAATGACAGAAGGGTTGTTGTTAGGAATTTCGTTCACATCGGCATAAGAATGACCGCCTACGATAATGTGGCTACGGGAAAAATTAGGATATGGACCTGTTTTATTTTTTATTGCTGTAGTGACGACATGAGGTGATGTATTAGTACTACGAGTGGTATTATAAATATTGCGGGAAGTAGGTGATAGAAAGGGAACATTAATTTTAGTAGTGGTGTTAGTAGTTTTAGTTTTATTATGTGCGCTATTTACATTTGCACTTGGACTAATTCTACTCTGAGTTGTTTTAGACTTAGACTTAGTTTTAGTATTTGTTAGTGTCTTATTTCTAAAAATCTTAGATTTGCTACTTGAGTTGGAATTCCACCGACCATTGGTAAGGAACATTACCATCTGTAATACAGTATCGCGCTATATTTTCTCGTATTCGGCATGAAAACTTATACGTTTGATATGTTTGGGACGTTAAGCATGAAAATGTTTCTGGCAAATCGCTTTCCGCACCATTCACTTCTGTCGCGGTTCGTAGATTATTTGTTAAAAAGTTGTGTAACGCACAACAAGATTTAACAATAAGGTCACATACTTTAGGCGCAACTTCTATTGGCCGATGGATAATCCGAAACCTATTAGCAAGACGTCCAAAAGCCATTTCCACTGTCATTCTAGCACGACATATGCGATAATTGAAGACTTCTTGTGCTATTGAAAGTTCCAAGTTTCTGTTAAAAGGTTTCATTAGGTGCGCGTCCCAGGCAAAAGCATCATCACCGATGAAGAAAAAAGGTGTATTTACATTTTGTCCGGGAAGTGGTTTTGTTGACGGTATTTCTAACCTATTGTCCTTTAAGGCTCTGTACAAGAAACAGTTTTTAAAAATGGAGCTATCTGAAGCCTTGCCATTTACTCCTACATCTATGAACAGAAATTTGCAGTGGGCATCAACTAACGCAAAGAGGACTATGCTAAAAAATTCTTTGTAGTTAGAAAAAGTTGAGCCCGAATGTGCAGGAGCTTTGATTCGGATGTGCTTACCATCCAAAGCACCCAAAGTATGGGGGAAATCCCAGATAGAGTTAAATTCATCAGCTATTTTCTTCCACTCGTTTTCTGTTTCTGGAATCTAAGAATATTGTTGCAATTACAAAGTGCGATGAATTTTTCATAACCTAATTTACCTTCAAGTGGGTAGGCTGTAATGAGCTGTAGATGGCTAATAGGACTTCTGGTATAAAAGCACTTATAGTTTTACGGGAAACTCTTGAAAGAAATTCTAAAGAGCGATACGAATCTCCCGTCGCAATAAATCTAAGTGTGATTGCGAGCCGAACTCTGGGTGATATAGCGTATCTCATGGATGTGTTCTTCTTTGTTATGAAGGGTCGAATCTAATAGTTAATTAATTTGAATACGTTTATGTATTTTTAAACAATAAAAGGCATAGTTTACCAAACAAAATACTTCTTCGAATTGATGAACATTCATACGGCAGAAGTTTTTGTAATCTTTCTCATCCGTGGCCCATAATATCGTCGGTCTAGAACCAGAACAACGTATGTCCAAAAAAAAATAATTCTTTTTTTGAATTTTCTGGTTGTAGAAGAGTTACTTTATCCGTCTTTATATAAATTCGGCCATAACATTTTATAATAGTAGTAGTTTCCATTTTATAGTATCTCCATTTCACATAACGATAATGCATAAAATTCACCTTTTAATAGCTCTCCTGTAAAATTTCAAAATTGGTGGTTACGTTCTTCTGGTTCTAGACCGACGATATGTCCTTTAATAAATTTGCCTCAATATCAAATCTATCACGTAGGGATAGGAACGGATTCACCCAAATTTTCCTTTTTTTTTCTACATTTCCCCAATTCCTCTTTCTCCATTTCTTCTAGGCATTGTAACGCGATAATTTTTACGATATCAAAACGTTGTTCTTTACTTAAAGCCATATTGGCAAAAGAATTGTTTTGACACATTCTGCCCACAAACTTAAAAAATCTGAAAATGTCATTAATCGTCAAACAAATGTTAAGACAGTGAAAATAGCCGGTGTAGACCCAGGGTTACCTAGCGGACGATACACCTCCTTGCTCCGCCTGGTAGTCTAGCACTGCCGGCGCTGTAGCCCTTGCCAGTGTTTGGGTGGTGTGGCACTATACTCTTGTTTTTAATACGCTTTTATTAGCTTCACTTGTAACTATGTAATAAAATCTTGGAAGTTAAATTTGACCCACTTCCCGGTTTCCGATTAAGCTGAAATTTTGCATACATGTTTAGTTTGGATGACAATGCAATCTGACCATTTTAAAAGAAAAATCAAGATGGCGGTTCCAAGATGGCGGCCGAATTTTGCAATTGTGCCCCCGATCCCCGATATTGGTATCTAATGAAAGGGTATGACAAGTAGAATACAATTTACTATGTGGCGTCATTCAAAATTCAAAATAGCGACTAACACAAAATGGCGGACTATGGCTTTCTTTACAACCCACTCGTTATGGGTATCTAATGAAAGGATATGACAAGTAGAATACTATTATCTATGTGGAGTCACTCCAAATTCAAAATGGCGGCCGAAACAAAATGACGACGAACCCAAAATGTGGATCACCTTTTTCTTTACCACGCGCTTGGTATGGGTATCAAATAAAAGCTTATGAAGAGTGTAGTACAGTAAACTGAGTGACATCATTTTAAATCTAATATTGGGGAATACATATAAAAATACCTGGTTGCCTGTAAAGTCCGTATACGGGCGAAGTTTTTACGTGACAACGTCTTGAGACTTGAGAGTTGAGAGTTGAGACTTGGGACTTGAGACTTGAGAGTTGAGAGTTGAGAGTTGAGAGCTGAGAGTTGAGAGTTGAGACTTAAGACTTGAGACTTGAGACTCGAACAGACCGATGAGTCATAAGGTAACGGAGAATTTGCTGATAACTTTTTTGCGAATGACTCCCAGGGTATACCGATTTATAAGACGTTGTCACGTCAATAGACTAAAAAGTAGAAAATAAAAAAAATAGTTTAAAAAAACTAAAAAATACGCTTTTATTTTAAAATGAACTGAAAAGTAAAAAATAATTTTGAATGTAAAGTTTTTATTGCTTCAGCTAGTATATGGAAACAACCTACCTTTCAAAATGTAAAAAAGCGTGGGGCGAAAAGTTCCGATGTTAATAAAATATGTGGCATATATGAATATAGGTAAAGAGCCCCACGCTTTTTTACATTTTGAAAGGTAGGTTGTTTCCATATACTAGCTGAAGCAATAAAAACTTTACATTCAAAATTATTTTTTACTTTTCAGTTCATTTTAAAATAAAAGCGTATTTTTTAGTTTTTTTAAACTACTTTTTTTATTTATTTAAGTGAATCATTAGGTCTATAGTGTAATCGATGTCTAATACCATGTTCGCACTGAGCCAAAACTACGTAATTTCGGCTATTTTGGTGATTTCGCTCAAATCACGTTCAAAATCATGTGATTTCCCATGTATTCTTGTGATTTCGAAATCATCTCAACCCTCGTAATTTTGGCAAAATTACGAACGAAATCATGTCGAAGCCAATACTCAAACCTAAAAATCGAATTCAGCTCAATTCAGCACGTCTCTCTTGATGGTGAACTTGTCAGTTTGACACATTTTAATAACACAATTTTGATTTTGCAGATTTTAACATTCTTCAAAATACAAAAACCCAAGATATATTAAATAAATAAGCTATGGGCTTTGTTATAAGAGGAATTGCTATTGAAATTCGGGCAGAAAAAAACGAAGACATGAGTAGTGCTAGGAAAAACTGTCAAACGAAATCATTTCAATCCAGTGCGAACGGTTCTATATAATTTCAAAATCACTTTCCGAAATCACGTAATTTCGGCTCAGTGCGAACATGGTATTATTCTGGTTTAGGTTTAGTGCCAACAATAATTTTGTATACTTGTATACTTTCCTTTCACCACCAAAAAAAAAACCACAAGCCACTAGATACGATTTTTTTCCCACTAAAGGCAAGTCTAAAACACCAGTTCTAGTGGTAAAACCACTAAATTGGCAACGCTGGTGTTAAAATTGGTTTACGTATTATATTTTCTTCTTTTGGACCTTTTTTGTCTTCGTTGCTACAGTGGCTTCTTCCATCGGCTTTAGCTTAATGAAGGTTGCGGCGTGAAATATGCAGCGCCGAATGTGGTTTGGGCCTAACTTAATGTCAACTAATAATTCAAAATCGAGTGCCATATGGGTAATTCCATGTCAAATCAGCCACTTTTTACAAGACATCAGCCAATCCGCTGTTTAATGGGTGCATTTGTTTAATTGAACATTTCAAAATATAAAAAAAAAATTTCAGATTTTTTTAAGTTATTATTATTATTTTTCAAGATATATTAAGGGTATTCATTTCACTTTTCAAATGTTTGTAGTTTCGTAGTTTCGTATAGTTCAATTGACATGAACGACTATATTGAATATTTTTCGTAGGTCATTTTTTCGTAATATTGAAGGTGTGATTTTTACCTTCAAAATAGGTTGGTTTTTGAGAAAATGCCTAGAAAAAGTGAAAAACAAAAATTATTGGAAGCTTTAATCGATAAAGCTGTGCTCAATGCTTCCCTAGGCATCTTTTAAATTCATAGCAATTAAACTTAATTAAATAATTCAAAACAGCTGACAAACGTCAACATCAACTACGACAATTTAAAATTACGAAGCCGTTTTAGAAACTCAGTAGCTTCTTGCTTCACACAAATTGTCGTAGTTAAAAAATATATGGAAATGAACTACAAAAACTACGAACAACTACGAAGTACGACAAGTACGACAAATACGAAGAATTTACGAAGTGAAATGAATACCCTTATTGATTTAATACATTTTTTCTATGTTACATTTTTGATTTTCGAAAAAAAAAAATTCCAACCTTTATTAGTAATTTTAATGAGGTTTTTTGCAGTTTAGTTAGAGGAGACTCTGAAGAAGACAT
Organism: Thereva unica; assembly: GCA_949987705.1. Classification (NCBI taxonomy): domain Eukaryota; kingdom Metazoa; phylum Arthropoda; class Insecta; order Diptera; family Therevidae; genus Thereva; species Thereva unica. The sequence continues at coordinate 23,734,466 of OX465285.1, read as the reverse complement.
TTCATGAAAAATGAAAAGTAAAAGGGGATAACAATGGTAGTTTTTCTACGATATCGTAAAAAAATGACATTTTTTTTAAAATTAAATTTCTCAAAAACACCCTCTTGGATTTCAAAGTTTGATCCGTGAAATTACGCGGAAGAGTATGCACTTTAACGAGAAAAGAATCAGCATGGGCAATATCAAATATTATTGGGTTTTTGTTGTTACTTTTTGAAATTCTCATGGCTTGGTGTTCTTGCTTTTTGAAATTTTCTTTTGCCTTCTCATCCTAGCAGCAAAAACAAAGCAAGAACTGCTCCTTTCACAGTTCGCTGAAAGTTTCCGTGAAAATTTTCGCCCCTCCCCATCGTCCTCTCTACCCTATACAATCGTTCGTTCGTTTTGTCTGTCGATGTCCGTCGGTGTAAAAGGGAGCATTTTACCTTATCGAACTATTGGTAATTATTTTCTAAAGATTCATTATACATTGATAGTTAAGCCTGAACTACATTGAAAAGCAGTGCAGTGCAGCAGTGCGTAGTATGTTGCAGTAGTTTATTGGAGAACGCGTGGTAAGACACATTGAATAAGCAGTATTTTGACATTGGCTATTCCTATATAGTCTTTTGTAATTTTTTTGTAGTTCCTGTGACCTTTTTTGTCTAGAAAGTCCTTATTTCTCACTAATTCCATCAATTTTTACTCATCCATTTTGACAACAATGGCAATGACAACTTCATATGATGTTTTTTAGAAATTGGCATGCAGTGCGAAGCAGTTTTTTAGAAATTAGCCTAAGACAAGGCAGCGCAGTGCAGTGCAGTGCAAGGCAGTGAAGTTAATGTGAGTTGCCACGTTCAGTTACAAGAAGTTTAAATTTCACTTCGCAGTGCTGCACTGCACTGCTTTTCAATGTAGTTCAGGCTTTAGTCGTTTTTTTTTTAATTGGCAAAAAGTTAACCTGTATATTGGGGTGTTATGCCATGGCTTCGGATATAAACATGTGTTCATTATTGGGTGTCATTGTTGCTTGTTCCGATAGAGGAACCTGTAAAAGTGCTAATGAGTTTTCTGACAGAGAACTGTTTTTAGTGAAAAGACGATCGAAAGTGGATTTCGCAATCGAAAGCTTGTGTTCGAACCATGAAAAACGATTGTTGACATTTTATGAAGCAAAACAAACTTGTTGCTGTGATCCATTTAAACGACATAGAACGAAAATAAAAACTGGTCTGAGAACCATCACACTGAATTTTGAAACTGAGTATGGCAGTGATAATCCTGACATTCTAGAGGGTTTGATTTGTTCACAGTGTAGAAAAAAAGTGGTAGAAGAAACTCAGGCAGAAGGATTGTCAATTTCTAGTGGAACTCCACTCGAAACGCCAGCAGAATATATATTAGAACGAGTCAATCAAAGTTTAGAACTGATGAGTCTAAATCTAGTCTGCAAAAGAGATTTGGAGATAAAAGAATTTAGACTCACGAAACTCGATGAAATTTTAGCCGAATACAAAAAAGCTTTTAACCGCATTGCAGAAGTTCAAGAACTCGATGAAACAAATGAAGGTATGTTAATATAAGAGCTATAAGTTTATTTTATTCAATTTATGAGTTAATCATAAATTCGAACAACGATTTTTTTCAGGTATTAAGGATGACAATGACTACGCAGCGGCTGGTAAAGAAATGCTTACACGATTGACTGAAAAATTCAAAACAGCCAATTCTTATTCGGAAAAAATCATGATTCTATCAATTGCACCACCGAGTTGGAGTGAAAGAAAAGTTCAGAAAGTATTTGATGGCTTCGAAAACGAAGAAGTTGGTGGAAGAACAAGGGATCCTGTGCACCCCTCTACCAAAACAAGGGCATCCGTTAAGTGCAGAAATAGTTGGCCAAGTAGTAAATTTTTTTTTGGATACAGAGAACAGCAGGGAGTTACCTGGAAAGAAAGACTTTGTATCTGTCATGGTAGATGGCAAACGTCAACAAGTACAAAAACGACTTGTTTTAGCGAATCTAAAGGAATTACATTTAAGTTTCAAAGAGAAATATACCAATTCAAAAATTTCTTTCTCTAAATTCGCTGATCTGAGGCCCAAGGAGTGTGTATTAGCCGGAGCTTCAGGGACACATACAGTCTGCGTTTGTACACGCCATCAAAACTTTAAACTGTTATTGGAAAGTGGAAAACTGCTGTCGCTGAAATTCAGAACCATCGAATTGAAATCGTAAAAAGAGTTCCTCGTCAGTATCAAATGTGAACAACCAACAGAAAGTTGTCATCTTAGAATGTGTGAAAAATGTTCTGATACGATAGACCTCAAAAACTTTCTAACCGAGGAATTTGAGAACAACTTAGTGGATGAGATTACCTATAAGCAGTGGGTGCAAGTAGATCGATGCAAATTAGAAACCATCGTGAAATCAGCTGATAGTTTTCTGAATGAATTGATGGAGCAACTTGAGCAACTTTCTCCGCATGACTTTATAGCGAAAAACCAAGCAGCTTATTTCAAAATGCTGAAAGAGAACATTTGCGTTGGTGAAGTTGTTGTAGTCTCGGATTTTTCAGAAAACTATGCATTTGTTCTGCAAGATAGTGTACAGGGGGTACACTGGAACAATGACCAAGCCACGATTCATCCGTTCATGTGCTATTTTCGACCAAGTGACGATTCACCTATAGAGTGACTCAGCTTCGTCGTAATTTCTGACGAATTGAATCACAACACAGCAGCGGTTTTCTTTTTTCAGAAACAGTTAGTACAATTTTTAAAAACCAAAATTTTTATGCTCAAGAAAATTGTCTACTGGTCCGATGGAGCCGCATCTCAATATAAAAATCGATTCAATGTGATGAATTTGAGTCTACACGAAAATGAGTTTGGATTGCCTGCTGAATGGCATTTTTTTGCCACCGCTCACGGAAAAGGACCGAGTGACGGATTGGGAGGAACATTGAAAAGATTAGCTGCAAGAGCTAGTTTGCAAATGGGTTCAAAGAGTGAGATACAGACCCCGAAACAACTTTACGACTGGGCGGTCAAAAATTTAACTGGAATAAACTACAACTATGCTTCAAAAAATGGAATGAAGGCAAACAGTGATGAGCTAAACCAAAGATTCCGCAGTGCAATCTCTGTAAAAGGAATTAGAAGGTATCAATGTTGCCTACCTCAGAAAGATGGCCATGTTCATTTTAAGACTTATTCATTATCAGAAGATGTCATCAATGTTCAGATACTTGAAGAATATGATAAAAACCGTCAAACATCCACAGATTCCAGCAGCCGCATGACCAGGTAACATCACTTAAAAAATTTATAAGATCACTTCTGAAGACTGGTGGTTGATTAATGTTCATTTTTTTGTTTCTTGTAGGTCCGCAAAAAGAAGAAAAACATAGAAATGGAAATTATCATGTATTGTATTGTATGTAAAATGTACAAATTCTTAAATTAAAACATGATCAGAAATGAAAGTTTCACTTTGAATTGAAATAACTTCGAAACTTCTTAAGTGCCCACGCTGATTTTTTTTCTCGTTAAAGTACATACTCTTCCGCGTAATTTGGCGGTTCAAACGTTAAAATCCAAGAGGGTGTTTTTGAGAAATTTAATTTAAAAAAAAAAGGTAATTTTTTACGATACCGTAGAAAAACTACCATTGTTATCCGATTACACTTTTCATTTTTCATGAAATGTCTTCTTCAGTGTCTCCTCTAACCAAATGGCAGAAAACCTCATTAAAATTACTAATAAATTTGGTTGGAATTTTTTTTTTGAAAATCAAAAATTTAACATTGAAAAAATGAATTAAATCAAAATATTTTGAAAAATGATAATAATAACTTAAAAAAAATCTGAATTTTTTTTTTATATTTTCAAATGTTCAATTAAACAAATGCACCGATTAAACAAGCGATCGGCTGATGTCTTGTAAAAAGTGGCTGATTTGACATGGAATTACCCATATCTGTCATTGCTTACTTTGTTACCCCATAACGTTACAGAGATGGTGTTATTAAAATTTATTTGCCAGTTTTTGTAAATATTAATTGAAAAAAATTAGTCCAACCCCAAAAAGTAATTTTCATGAGCACATTCTACCAAACAAAGATATAAAAAATAAAGGAGCAACTTCTGCTATCGTTTCTAAACTTTGATTACAATCTCCAATATCAAAGTTTCATAGAACGTATCCTTTTAATAGAATTTCTCTCTCATGGCGTTTACTTTTCCGGAAAATTGTGGCCAAAGTCTTCTTTGTTCTGGTCCTGGATAAACGATGGCTGGCACTCAACTATGCACTAGAGTACTCGAGTAAAAATTATATAACAAGAAACAATATTGATACAAGTGATTAGTGAGACAGCATGCATGAGGGTATATAAAAGGGATGAAGGATAAAGGGTTTGTACAAATACTTGGAATTGTGATTAATTTTTCTTAATCCGCAAATATTTGATCACACGAAACAAAAAAAAAAAAAAAAATTAAAACACAATAAATTCCCAATTAAAAAATACGTTTCGATTTTTTCTTGGGAATTTATTTCTCCCTTTGGAAAGGACCTCCACACGAAATTGATGGAAACTTTTAATTCCCTTTAATAAAGTTTATCGGGCTGTAATTTATCTTACTAAAAAGAGCTTATTTGATTTCATCTACGTTTTTCGTATATAGTCCTACAAGTGTATAAACATACAAAATTGGACCATTATTTAGTGTCACTGAAACTCGTCTTTGGATAAAACGTTAGTGCGGTCAGATTGATGGGGCCATCTGGCTGCCAGAAGTTGCTCTTTTGGGGGGAAAGTATATTCTGTACGCCACACTTTCCATTTGGCAACGGTCCGATATTTTACCATGAAAAGGCCATCACGAGGCCCCGTAATTCCATCAAAATATTATAAATCAAGGGATGTGTACTCCTAATACCGATAATGACGTGTCCTTTTAGGACGAAAGCTTTATTAATTGTTAAGTGTTGTGTAAAGCATGTCGTAAATTCCATGGCAACTAGGAGAGGCACCAGGTTATATAAACTGAGATTAAGTCCTGGGCATAGCCAATCCCGACAACAACCACTCAATTTATATACTATAGCATAGATGTGTACGTGTGCTGTTTGGTCGACGACAGGGTAGACTTCTTGGAAGTCGAAAATTCTTTTTATGAACTTAGAAAGACAACAACAACAACAACAACAAAAAATATATACCTACAAAAATACGTTAGCACTTTCTGAAGGTACACAGTCTGGGGGAGCCTTCATAACTCCCCGACACACTTTATTATTGACTGGCATTTTTATAATATTTCATGAGGCCCAGAATTAGCTGAGGCCAGCGAGAATGACATAGACCGAATGAAATATAATATAGTACAAACCAGAAAATGTTCCTTAAGGTTTGGTCTGGTGGGTAATAACTTCATCCTGGCGGAGAGCATGATAATAGCAGCAATGGAGAGAGAGAGATCCTTTACGATGTGCTTTTGTCAGACTTAAAAATTAATTACGCCTTGGTAGAAAAGAAACTTTTGACAAATAAATCAAAGGAATTTATTGGTGGCCGGTGACTTTGAGGAAAATTGCTGTCGTGATTAATCGGATAAAAGGATTAACACGGAAAGTTTTGTGGCATTATTGCTCGTGGTTAAAAGAATATGATAAATAGAAAAAGACTTTTGTGTTTCGCTACATTAAAAAGTCGATGTTTCATTTCTGTATGTGTTAATTTGGCAACATTGTTGCGAAGTTAATTTTGTGGAAGTTAATTCTGATTAGCAAATTTGAAGTGTTATAAATTTTAAAATAATTTTAAATTAAGGTAACAAGTTAGACTGGCTGCCTCTACACAAAAATCCACTCATTCCATTCTTTAACCACTTTTGTATATCATTTTTAAAAATTATTTTCACCCGAATAAAAATAATTTTCTGGTTAATTTTCTTATTAGCACGCACGCGCCCGCAGCTAGCACGCATAGTGAAGAAATAGGCATGCCACAAAAATACGCACGCTCCCGCCACAGACATTGCACGTTCCGTTCCCAGGCATTCTTTACATTATTATTTTTTCAAATGTTGACCGCAGATGTAACTAACATGGTTCATTGTGAATTTTCAATGACGCGTTCGCAATATTTCAGTGGAATTTGGCTAATGGCTAGACTTTCGACTGTAATCTAAAGCAAAAGTTTCCACTTTTAGCTAGCTACCAGCCCTGTTTGCATATCTTTCTGCCACCAGAAGCTGATCGAACATTTCAAAATGATGGCAACTATTTTTACGAAAAAAAAAGAAAAAAAGTTTTTATTCAACGACTAGACGAAAGAAAAGTGATTTTCTCTTTGAAAGCTTCATTTTTTTTATGTGATAGGCTAGAGGCTCAGGAAAGGTCCTTTATACTGTTGAAGCTTTAAAGCTTCCTAACCCTACGAGCTTTCCAGGTGTAACAGAAACCGCTTTTACCAAACGCGTTCCGGCGAGGTCATCTTCTCCGGTCCTATACCGTGTCGAGGTGTACGATCCGGCACGATCAGACCAAAAACATAACACATATAGACCACATACTGAACACTACTCAATACCTGTGGAATGTTGCCCAGGCCTTGTCGAGGTTTACGATCCGACAAAGCTCCTGACAGCGTTTTTTATACCGTGTGGAGGTGTACGATCCGACCGCAGACTCTACCAATCACATACCGACCGCTACCAAATACCATTAGAATTTTTCCCGGGCCTTGTCGAGGTCAGTGGCATAGCGTACAGGCAGCTAGAGAGACCATGGCTCCAGACAGCGAATATAACGGGCGGTTCAGCTGGTTATTATGTCTGCAGCATCATGTAATAGCCATGGTACGGGGATATGACTATTATTATTTCGTTTATTCATGAACTGTACATCAAGATTACATAATCTTTTAACGCTGAAAAACGCATGTACATTATAATTACAACACAATAACTAATAAAAAGCGGAACGAGTGAGTGAACTAATAAAAAGTGAGAAAAGAAACAGAAGTAAACAAGTAAAAATTAAAAATTAAAAATCAAATATTAAAAATTAAAAATTAAAAATTAAAAATTAAAAATTAAAAATTAAAAATTAAAAATTAAAAAATAAAAATTAAAAATTAAAAAGAATGTAGTTGAAGAGATATTACTGGTTATTCAAAAAATTGAAGACGCGTTTCCTGAACACATTTAACGACCCCGCATTTTGTACGTAGTTAGGCAGACTATTCCAAACTTGAAGCGAATGAACAAAAAAATATCTTTGCCCAACCAAGAAAGAGACTCTTGGCAGTATAAATAACGTTCTTCTAGACGTACGTCCAATTCGGAAATACTCATGTAAGTAAGATCGACGATCGGAATGTAGAAGCTTATAAACAAAAGTCAATGCCTTGAGGAGTAGATAATCATCAATTGTGCATCCCAGAAGGGAACAACGATATGGGCTGATGTGATCACATCGGCGAAGACTGTAGACAAACCTTACGCAGTCGTTGAAGGCAACATTAAGCTTACCACGACATGCAGCATCAAGGACAGGAAAGACCAAACTAGCATAAGTAAAGTATGGTAACACTAGAGATTTAATTATCTTTGAGCGCGAGCCCAAGGGTAGGATGGAAGCGTATAGCCAGAGACGCCGTAAGTTACCATAAATCTTAGATAATGTATGAGAAATATGATCGCAGCAGGTGAGTTGAGAATTCAGATAAACGCCTAGATTAATGACACGCGTTTGATAAGGTAGCCGTGTGTTCATAAGAACGATAGGAGGAAAACGGACGGTATCTAATTTACTCCTATACATTGGAATGCAACAGGATTTAGAGGCATTAAGTTGTAGACGGTTGGACACAGACCATTGATAAATACGCTCGAGATCTGCATTTATGTTCGCAATACAGTTCTCAGCCAGTCCAAGGGGGCTGCTTAAGTAGATCTGAACATCATCTGCATACATGTGGAGCTTGCAGCTTGTCACGACACTGCTAAGATCATTTATGTACATAGAGAAGAGTAATGGTCCTAGTATGGAGCCCTGTGGAACGCCGCAGGTTATCGGTAAGGGATCCGAAATCGAGTTATGTAACCATACTTTTTGTGAACGATTCTGCAGGTAACTACGGATTAAAGAGGTAGCAGAGGATGTAAACCTCATGTGGGTTGCCAATTTGGTAAAAAGGCGCATGTGGTCAACACTATCGAAAGCCTTACTGAAGTCAAGAAGAACGAGGAAAGCAACATTACCTGAGTCAAGAGCCATTCGAAGGTCAGTAGTAACCTTCAGAAGTGCAGTTTCACAGCTTTTGCCTTTGCGAAAGCCAGACTGTGCCCGACTCAATAGGGACCCCGTCTCACAGTGGCTGTCAATTTGCCAAGCCATTATTTTTTCTAGTACCTTACCTAAAAAACATAAGATACTTATAGGACGATAGTCTGCAAGACTACTTTGAGATTTACATTTAGGTAGTGCAATTACTTTCGCCTTTTTCCATTGAAGCGGAAAATGTGATTTCATGAGACAGCTATTAAAAATATGAGAGATGTAGGGGAGAATTACAGGAAGAATTAGCTTGAGAAATATAGGTGGGAGGTTGTCCTGCCCAGTGGCGTTGGATTTAATAGCATAGAAGGCTTTACGTACTTCTTCGTTGTCCACGTTGCGGAAACTAAATGTACCAGTATTATTAACAGTAAACGTAGAGCAATTATTATCACCAACTTTGCTCGTTGCAGCTGTGAAATATTTATTGAACTCATTCACGCTAAGATTGGCCTGGGCTACAGAGTCATTTCCATGGATTCCAAGTTGCTTTATGTTGGCCCAAAATTTCTTTGCAGGCAAATTAGGACTAAGCTTTGACGAAAAGAATCGTAGTTTTTCCCTACGGATGGCAGAGGTTACTAAGTTCCGAACATATTTATACCTTTCTAAATTCACAACAGTTTTATTTTTCTTATATCTTCTGAATAAGAATTCCCTTTCAGAAATCAATCGGTTAATTTGAGAGGAATCCAGGGGAAGATAGTAGAAAGCATACGTTTCGTTTTGACCGGAGCAAAAGATTCATGCAGAAAGTTACATAGTGAATTGAAATATTCTACTTTTTCGTCAATGTCAATCAATAAACCACAGAAACAAGACATTTACTGTAGCCATTATTAATTTCAATGCTAAGGAACTCTAGAGCACTTGAAACGGATTCCTTAACTTTCAGGGATCGAAAACTGTCCTTAACATAAATAGCTACTCCACCACCAGAGCGATTTTTCCTATCATTTCGAAATAGGTTATAACCTTTTATGGATACAAGTTTCGACGGCACATGATGGCGTAATGAGGCTTCGGATACCAGTATAACATGAATATTTGACTCACGAAAAATTTCCCTAAGTTCGTCCATTTTATTGCATAAACTGCGCGCATTAATGTGACAAACATTTAAACCTTGAGCTCGACTTTCAAAGATGTTAAGCAAAGTTCTGATTTTGTTCATATTAAAGCCAACTACCCGAAGTCATCAACACGAGATAGTAAAATGAGTCCAGGATGCGACATTATTAATAATTCTAACGACTTACAGCAATATCCCAACATTACAGAAAACAAGAGAAAAAAAAAGAAAATATTTTCAAAAATTAAACAGAAAAACAGAACAAAAACAAAAATAAATATAAAAGAAATTAGATCAAAAATAAAAAACCAAAGAACCAAAAAAGAAAAAATTGTAAACAGACGCATACAAAGCTCCCAGGCGCCGGCTTGTTGTTCCAGATTTCCAAATTATGCTCCTGATGTGGAGGCTGGACTGACGGCGTCGTTCAGGTCGAGTGCTGACGTGAATAATTTAGGCGGCTCATTTTTCTGCAACTGCACATATACTTGCCCTCGACGAGTGAAGGCAGTGGAAACGAGATTCCTTCGTTGGAGCTTACGTGCAGTCTGGAGGATGTCGCTGTTTTTACTCGTCAAGCTTTCATTAATTCGAATCAGGCTGTCAGAGGCAAATCCCAAATTCAAATTTTTCAGCGCAATAGGTCCGTGCTGGCGACTTTTTCGCAAGAACTCGAGCTGCTCGTTGGCTGACGGGAATTTAATAATCAGCAATGAGCTTACCTTTCTCACATTACCAGCTTGAGCTTCAATCCTTCGGCGCTGTAGTGGGCGAAACACATTAACATAAGGCGTCAGTTCATGCCCAATGGTGGAGGCGAGCTGATTTAAAATCTGCCTCGGTTTGTCGTTGTCGGTGGCGGGAATACCTCTAACGACCACATCTTGGAGCCTTGACTGCCGACGTAGGCCCTCTAGCTCATTGGACAATACCGCCACATCATGCTGAACGGACTCAACATCCTCTTTCACTCCACTTACTTGCTTATTTAGGGAATTGGAAACTTCTTCCATTTGGGTAGATAAATGGGTGAGCTGCGAGGAGAGCTGCTTTAGACGTTCCTCAAACGCTGAATATTGGTCGTCCAGCATACGATGCAAGTGGGACAAAAGCCTTTTCTCCAGAAGTTCAAGGTTGTTGTCTGGGGCAGCAATGGAAGTCGATCGTGGTGTCCTGCTGCTGCTGCTGCAATTACGTGCGCTGGATGAATGATCTGGTGTTTTGATTTTGGCGGGAATTGCGGCATCTGAGTCACCAAGTTTTCGGGTAGTGGATCTCACTTGCGGTTTAGGCATTTTTTTTTTATTTTTTTTTTTAATGATTTTGTAACTTTGAAAATTGTTTTAGGAAAATAAACTGCAGTGCACCACAAAGGTAAGATTACACGCCGGAAATTTAGTGTGGAAGAATTTAGAAAAATTCGGAATAAGCGATAAATTTTTAAAATAATTAGGGAGCTTCGCGACACACGTCTACTCGATAAGCATCACTCACAACCTAAAACGAGTTCAAACGCAACATGTCTACCATTGATTGATGAAGTTTTTCACATTGAGCAGATTGCCCTGGCTGTATCGTCGGCAGTGTCAGTCATTAATGACTTGCTAGGGCCTGTAATTGTACTACGTGTTTCTCAGCTTCACGTTTCAAATGCGATTGCCAAAATTGCGTCATTACAACATATTGGAAAATGTTTTGAAAATATAGATTAATACATACGATTACTATTTATACAACCACTAATGCGTATCAATCCTAATTTCGAAGTGTGCTCTGCTTAAACCTCAAACCATTGTTAGTACCGTCATGAGTTTTATGGGCGCCCAGGCAACACATGGATCGCAAGAAGCGATGTAACAAACATGACACCATACCACTATAACAACATTTTGACAACTTTAGAGAAGATAGAGTCCGCATCATAAAAGAAGGAAAGAGAGGGAGGTTGATCGCTTGTGGATACTCTTATGGCGCATGGAAATGGTTGAAATTCCTTTCGTTTTTGGTGCGGGCTCTAACAGAAATAAACGAAAGTTTGAATACGCGAGCGCAGGAACTATCAAAACGAATTTGGAGGAGGCACATGTTTGGCGAGATTAGAGAGTAGAGATTCCGGGGAGTGAAAAAATTATTGCATAGGAAAGTACTCAGGAGCGCTCCTCACGTGCTTTGCGGATGAAGGAGGAGTTGGGGATAATAAAAGCTACTATCTCTCAGTTTTTTTTGTGTTGATATACATATGTACGTGCTCCAAAAAGGTCACGAGTCAATTCGAGTCTTCATTTCATCGTCTTCGTCCGGTTTCTTACAGCTTCTGCAAAAATCGAAGGTCTCAATGCTAAGCGGGTCTCATGCGTTCCTATCAGACACTGTCCGATCAGCACTCCCACTATAGCTGAGAGGTCTTGTCCTCCGGGGCTCAATAGTGAAGTGGTCCGCTTGCGATCATAAGAGGGCCACGGTAATTTGGCCAAGGTACATTTATTAAGATCCCTCAAATGCTGCTTCGCTTGTTGCAATGTGTTGTTGTTGGCATCGGAGTGTAAAAGTGGCCCAAGGCATACTGTGCCGTGATCACCTAATTGTCACCCCTTAAAAAATCACCTTATTTATAATTCTAACTTTATTGAAAATTCTAACCTTTATACAATTAATTTCTTAAATCTATAATTCATACAATTCAACTTTAAAATTTCATATAATTCATATAATTCATATAATATAATTGATGGTTTTCTAATAATTTCATTTATTCATTCAACAAAAACTTAACTTATATGGATATTGCCAAAAAAATTGCCTTGAAAATATTAGCTGCGTTCCTTCGTTTTCTGGGATGCTTTCCTTGGCTGGACTCGATGTACTGGGTTACTCAAGTTCACAATTTCTCTGAGTAGATGGCGCGGACTTTGTAGAAAATTGATGGTTTCGGCCTTGGTTGCTGCTTAATTCTGCCCTGCTTGGTTGATTTGGATGTTTTCTTATCACTGGTGTGCTGTTTTACGTATAACTATGATTTGATTAGCGTAAGGAGTTATATTGGGATGCTGTCTCAATTCTACAGCTTAGGATGTTGACGGTACAATACTCCGTCAACTGATTCGGATTTGATTAGCGTAAGGGGTTATATTGGGATGCTGTCTCAATTCTACAGCTTAGGATGTTGACGGTACAATACTCCGTCAACTGATTTGGATTGGGAATTATAGATTTTTAGGTTATCAGGCTCAATTCTCCTGATTGGGTGAGATCACTATAGTTTTCCTAGGCTCAGTTCTCCTGGGAAAGATCGAAGTGATCTGAGTCTTTTCGTTCAAGTGCTGCGATATTTATTGTGATCATGGCCATGGGCAATTTTGGAAAGCAATTTGGTGGGGCATTGGAATTGGAATTGGATTCACTTCTTTGTGTGCGTGCCCCTTCTTATATTTATATCAGCTGTCTTATTTTGACATATTTGCTGATGGCGCATTGAAAACAGGTAAGAGAATATTTATTTTATGATTTTACTTATAATTAATGTATTTTTATGTATTTTCAGGAGTTTTTAGTGGGCGGAGCGATTGATGGAGAATATATATATATATGTTGTGGTGTTACCAGGTAAGGAATTTATGTTATTTGGTTATGTTTCTGATTTGTTTACCCTTTTAGATTTTGTTCGTGAGGGAAGTCGGTTGATGACTGGTGGAATTATTTTAGATGTCGCCGGTGGTTTTTTTTATTAGATAAGTTTTTTTTTTTAATTATATAATTGAATGTATTCTTTGTGGTTCTTTTCTTGTTTATTTTCAGGTGCTGCCGCAACACATACTAACCCTTTCCTTTCTTGGAAGGAGAGTGGCGGTGATGCCTTCCTTAGCCAGTACATCACCTTTACAATTTCCCTCTATATTACGGTGACCGGGCACCGATACGCGGAGGGTCCTGAACTGTTAAGCCATCTCGTTAAGAGATCTGGTATATTCAGAGGTAGTTCTAGAGCTGTTTGTGCAAGAGCGCAAGGCTGTCAGAGCCGCTTGACTATCTGAGAGGATGTAGACAGTCCGATTTCTGTCGCCTTGCTGGTTGATTAGTCGAACGGCTTCATGTATTCATGGCTAGAAATTCCTAGAGCTTGGTATACACTACAGTGACCGGGTGGTCGGAAGCAGACTTCAATCCCAAGCTCTGATGAGAAGACTCCTCCCCCTACTCGAGCTTCGAGTTTAGAGCCATTAGTAAAGAAGTTTGTGGCACCCAGAAAACTGTGTGGTATATTTCTCTATTCACAACGGGAAGGGATGTGGACTTCGTAGTTCCTCGTGAAGGTAAACTCGGGTATGCAGAAGTCGGTTTTTGTGGGGATAGTAGCAGAGTTCAGCACCTTCGTGTGTTCTCCCCTGTTTCCGGTGCAAAAACCAGATTCTTATCTTCTTTTAAGAGTTGCGCTCCCGTAGTTGTGGAGCGAAGTGCCCCTGTTATGCATAACTCCGCACATCGTTGCACTTTCTGTAGTTTGTTTAGCACGGCCGACTTACTCAAGGTTGGCCACTATACTAAGACCCCGTATAGGAGTATTGGGCGGACAATCGCTGTGTAGATCTATCGTACTATGTCAGGGGAGAAACCCCATTTCAGGGGAGGGGGTTGTTAAAGATGGGGTTTTATAATTCTGTTTTTTGAGGGTTAACGCTGTATCCGCGGGTGGAAGTCCAGTTCGAAACGGCTAGTAAGATCCCAGAGGACTTGAGGAAATTTTCCTTTTACGATGATAGCAATGTCATCCGAGTTCGCCGGACCATGATGTCTCACTTCCCCCGTGTGTCGCAGCAGCTGATTTACAGTCACGACCCATAAAGCGGGGAAAGTACTCCTCTTTGTGGGGTACCTCTTTTGATGGCCCTTTGGGCCTTCAGGATCTAGCTCAACTGAAATTCGAACATCGAGAAAAGGGTAAAGAGAGTCTGCTTAGCCTGTAAAAGCGCTTCTGCAAGATATGGGGTCTTTAGCAACAGATGGATGGTCCGTAGATGTACATAGTCGCGTCACACGGAGCAGGACCGATGATCATAAATTAGGGATGATCCAAAAACCAAGCCTGGCCTTCAAAACCTTGCGATCGTACCAACATCTTGGATCTATTACTACAAACACGGACACCTTCCCCTAGATTGATCTTCAGGAAGAACTTATCTGTGGAAATACCTCTAAATGGGCAAGAGAGATCACTAATAGTTCCCTTTCCTGTCACCTCTCGCGGCGCTCTAATATCTTTCAAACCGGAGGTTCAGACGAGACGATCCTGATGGCCTACCAGATATTGAACTTCGAACATACAAAAAGATGTATAGGGTGTGCCAACTAGTCCTGCGGTATTTCAACATTGAATAACTTTGACATTCTTTAGCCGATCTTGACAAATGAGCAAGACTTAGTTGGGATAATCTCTACCATTTACTCCAAATACATTTTTGTATACAATGTCGATTAAATGACCACCTCCAATCGATAAGCAAGACATAAGAAAAAGATGAGAACAAGAAATCCGACTACATACATATCAAAGCTGGGAGTCCTCTTTTTCCGAAGCTGAGAGTCCGGGTTCTTCGGAGCGGAAAACGCATTTTTTTTTTTTTATGTGAAAGTCTAAGCTCAGGTGTCACCCTTTGTACTACCAGTCCGTCATGTCTTACACGTCAACGTCGGGTGTCTGGTAGTAAGCTTAGCTCGAAGGATAGAGAAAGAATAAAACAGATTAAAGGGAGTCTGGGGGGTACATGAGGAGGTGGAGATGAACCTTGCGTTTAAACTCTTGGGTGTTATATGAGTTTGGGAAAACTGACTGTGGAAGGTTGTTCCACAGTCGAGTTGTTCTCGAAAAGAACGAATTACTAAACTGGTGTGTGCGCGAAAATAAGGGCTGTAGATAGTGAGGATGAGCCGACTGGGCAAGTCTTGTGTTGCGGGAAAAACATCGCCGTGAAGGCAGGAGATTATATATTTCGGTGGAACAGTCGTTATGGTAGATGCGGTAGAATTTTACCAGGGCTGCTACATTCCTGCGGTGACTTAGTGAATCAATTTTGGAGCAAATGACGTCGTCGCCAATGAGTTGGAGAGCGCGGTTCTGCACCTTGTCCAGCCACGCTAAGGTGGTACTCGGTGCTCCTGCCCAGAGATATGAGTTGAATTCGAGGCGGGGCCGAATGTAGGATTTGTATATTATAGCCCTGGCCGACGGCGGAAGTAGGAATTTGCATCTTTTAAGGAATCCCAAGCATTGAGATGCTTGTTTAGCGATTTGGAATATGTGATTACTCCATCGCAGATCTTCAGTTAAAGTTATGCCCAGGATATTGAGGGATGGTTCAGCCATCAGTTCTTGACTGTCCACTTTAATGGGAGGGATTGGGGAGCGCGTTTTCATAGAGAAGAGACAGTATTTTGTTTCTGTGCGTTGAATTCAACTTGATTCATGAGGCCCCAATCAAGAATCAATCTTATGTCCCTGTTGATTGAAGTGGACATAAGTTCACGATCAAGCAGACAAGGTCTGGCCCGTGCTTGTCTTGCTTTATCAAAGCTATACGAGTAACGCAAAGTACTGTCATCAGCGAAGCTGTGAAGGGAGTTGGATGGAATTGAGAGCAGGTCATTTATAAAAACTAGGAAGAGAGCTGGTGATAGAATAGAGCCCTGGGGAACGCCTGCAGAGATGGAGTGGGGATTAGATTCAACGCCGTCCAATACTACCTTGATTGAGCGGTCGGAAAGGAAACTCTCAATCCAATTCTTTAGAAGAAGGTCGATGCCAATAGCATGGAGTTTACTCAATAGAGCGGGGTGCCATACTCTATCAAAGGCCTTGGAGATATCGAGAGCTACCAGGCCGGATTCACCAAAGCGATGAATGTTTTGGTAGAGGTGTTCAGTTAGGCATACAAGGAGGTCGCCAGTAGATCTTTTCGATTTAAAGCCGTACTGCTTGTCATCCAATATTTGGTTGCGTTCAAGATATTCCATAAGCCTTCTGTTTATTAATGTCTCCATGGTTTTGGAGAGGATAGAAGTGATTGCTATTGGGCGGTAGTTAGAGGGGTCGCTGGAATCACCTTTTTTCGGTATAGGCTGAACATGAGCCAGTTTCCAGGAGTCAGGAAAAACTCCGGAGAAGTAAGAAAGGGCGAAGAGTTTGCGCAGAGGTTTAGCCAAAGGTGAAGCGCATTTTTTAAGAACCATAGGGGGAATTTTATCAGGGCCAGTGGATTTATTGGGATCGAGTTCCTTGAGACACTTGAACACTTCACGAGTTCTGAAGAAAACTCTGCCCATTGAGTGAGCAGAATCCTCTACAATGGGGGGTTGCACGGCAGTATCAGGCAAGGAAGAATTTGAAGCAAACAGAGATGCGAGTAAGTCAGCCTTGGATTTGCTTTCTGTTAATACCTTCCCATCGTGAATGAAGGGAGGAGACGACGATGAGTTAAAATTTTTCCTGATGGAGGTTACCAAGGACCAGAAGTTTTTACTGCCAGCAGAGGTGTTAATGAGTTTGTTTCTTAACCTGTCATCGAAGAGAGGCTTTGGTTTGCTTGATGGTGGTTTTGCAGACATTTCTCAACCTGATGTACCTCACGTCGGGATGATTCGCTCAGGGGATGCCTGAACTCTCTATAGGCGGTTTCTTTGGCTTTAATCGCGTTCATACATTCTTGATTAAACCATCCATGCGGCCTTGGCTTAATGGGTTTGGTAGAATGGGGAATGAATAAACGCATTCCTGCCAATATGATTTTGAGATGCAGAGAGCGGAAAAAGTTGCATCGCGATTCACAAAACACATGTCCCAGTCAGCGGCTTGGAATTAAGGGAAGAGAATCGTTTCGCTGTGAGTACTTGAGGAAAGGACTAGAACCGAGATTAGCAGACATTTTAATGCACGTTAGCATTAATAGCAACTATAAAAAAAAGTGTATACCTCTTTTTTTGACCTACTTTTGCTCTTAAAGCCTTCCAGTTCCCCAGAAAATAAAACTACAATTTAAAATTAAATTCAAAATTGTATCTCAAAAAAAAAAATAATGACATGCGAAAAACCATTTTCTTATCTGCAAAATCAATGTTAATTTACATTCAGGTGTACCTGAAAACTTGCCAATAACATAGCTGCTTGCTTTCAGCCAAAATTTTCCCTCCACTTCTCTTTTGTATTAATTCAAAATATAAAATGAAATCCACCCCCGCCGCCCCGCCCCAACACTAAAAACGTCAGAATCCATCCATACAGCACAAGCACAATATTCTGGGGGTGATGTAAGTTCGTCAGGGAATTTGTCACTGTACGGCTCCACAATATTTGGAAGCATCGTAATGGAAATATTTCATTCAATATTGCGGCTTGCATTTTCCACCGGATTTGTCACGGCGATACTTGGCGCGTTTACAATTCAGCGCTTGAGTGAGCTCTCGGCTCTTGTAGAAATCAATACAACACCGGAAATTAATTCATTTCCGGTTATTTTATTGATTGTTGTTTCTTCAACGAACGCCAAAGGTGGAGAGGTTAAGCGTTATAGATACAAGCCCACCTAAATCAATAATATAAATTTTCGTGGGAATATTTAAACAATTGTAAACAAATTCTATGCGCATCTTATTTCTAAGACGCGACATAACAAAAATACATAATTCTAAGAATCGTTATCTTTTGTTTCCCACACATTCTTATGCACAAATCCCACGCGCATTTCATTATGACGCGAGATAATTAAAAGCAAGTCAGCAAAAAGCTTACTAAAGAAAAGCTAATTATAAAGAAGTCAGTCTGAGAGTGTCCGTCGGAGATAGTTCGTACAAATTATTATCTTCAAAATAAAGTACTAAAGTTAAATCCTTTTTTCTTTTATTTATATTATTTTTCCCCCTTCGCAAACGTTCCTATCGTTAATGGCGCAGTCGGTAGGATGCGCTAAGTAAAATTAAAAATTTAAATAAAACTCTAAGTTTTGTCTAGTGCATTCCTCGCGAAGTGAACGGAATTTGGTGCTTTTTACGTGCACAAATTTAAAGTACTGCGAACAAGTACGAATTAATAGTGTACATGAATTTTTGTTATTTCTACGTGCTCAAATTTGTTAATGTACTGTGAAAAAGTACGAAATTTGCGAGCGTGAAATTTTGTAAGAAAGTCACCAAGAAGAAAATAATAAAACAGCATCTCCGGGACGCCAAATTTTTACCAAGAAGACATCACTGGGTCTCTTCAATCAACACCTCAACTCAGCACTCAACAAATAAACTGATCAAAATCAAGTGAAGGAATAATTCCACCCCCACGAATGGATACAAAAAATTTATTTGTAAGTTATTTTAAGATTTGCTTTTATTCCTTTTATTATTAAAGAAAAAAAAAGTCTTTGCGTTGCTTAAAAAGGAAAGAAAGATACTTTTTATTTTAGTTTAGCTATAACATAAATATGGTGAATTAATTTTTATATGTGAAACGGGTGACATATAATATAAAGTTCTCTTATTTCTCGTAAAATGTGTTAATTAATTAATTAACGGATTAAATAAACCTAAATTGAGTAAATAGAACCATTAATTATTTTCCAAGTACAAAAAAAAAATATATATTTATATGTAATGGGTGATCAACTAATTAATTTCAAAGTGAATAGATCGGAAAAATTAAATGTGGTTAATTGAAGGATTATTAAATATTTGAAAAAAAAATCGGAAAAAAAATACTTGTTGATTAATTAAATAAAAACAAATAGTTGAATGACAAAAATACACAGATATATGCCTTTTTAAAAAGAAAAACGTTTAAACGCAGAAAATTTAAACAAGTACCTTTGAAGTGAAAATTAGTTAGGATTTATAACTCGAATTTTAATTTACATCAAAACAAATTCTTAAGTTCGGTTTAAATAAGTAATCAAGTAACTCGACACCAATATGACTGAACCCGCTTCTGTCCTCTCACTAACTATTGACCCGCTGAAGTATTTAGCAAAATTACCAGATTTCCATGGAAATTTTAGAGAACTCCAAAATTTTCTTGAGTTAATAGATAGAATTCACCCTCTATTATGTAAATATGATACTGCTAGCCAATTAGTCTTTTCAGACACTATAAAATCTAAATTAAAAGGTCGGGCAAGAGAAGTAATAGAAATAAATTGTCATGTTAGATCGTGGGACGATATCAAAGACGTTTTGAATAATAATTTTGGTGACCGACTGACAACCAACCAATTATTTGACGAATTACGGGGTCTGTCGTTCAAAACAAACGCTAGTGATTTTTATAATGACCTGAAAGTTATATTGCGAAGGCTTAATGTTAAAACAAACCTAGAATACCAAAATAATGCAGCAGAATTAGAGCAGATTCTAAAATCCAATATAAACAGTGCTCTAAATATTTTTAAGGCAAAAATGCCTGAACCAATGAGATCAATATTATATTGTCGAAACCCTAATAGTCTTGAAGAAGCTATGAATATATTGCATGAATCAGGGTATGCATTCCTAGGTAAAAGTGGCAATGAACTTTTAAGTGTAAATAAGAATGGTGTCGCTATAAAAATGAACAAACCTCCAAATAAGCGCTATCAAAGTAGGCACATAAGTAAGAATGACTTTCAATATAACGATTCACATAAACAATTTAATGCACGTTCCCCTTCAAACCGATATAACATTCCATTTATACCTAATAATAATACTACGTCATCAGACCACAATCCTACAACCGGCTCTAGAAATACAAATACGGTCAATTTCAATTCTGCCCCCTATAATAACAATTCTAATAATAATCATAGAGTACCGAATCGTGGCCGTTATTTTAACAACAACAATAATAGCTACAGTTATCCTCTTCGTTCGAATTTTAATAAAAACCCCCAACAAATAATACCTCCTACAAATGTCGGAAACAACGACGATGAACTAATGGAAGTAAACAATCAAGATGTAGTAGTAATAGGAAATTTTCGGGAACCGGCCTCAATGGATTGCCCTACATAAAAATTAAAAATTACAGATTTATAGTAGATTCAGGCTCGACAGGTTCCGTAATTAGACCAGGAACATTAAGCGACGGTAATAATATTAAGTTAAAGAAACCCATAATTTTGCGGTCACTCAAACAAGATACATTAGTTAACGAAGTTTTGTCCATTGATCGTTTTAAAGAATTTGGCGATAATCAAGCTAATGAAAAACTTCAATTTATAGTGTACGATTTCCATGATACGTATGATGGACTTATCGGAAACGACATATTAAGAAAATATGACGCAAATATTGATTATAAACACAACATTTTAAATATAAATGATGAGGAAATTAAGTTATACTTCGATCACGAACTCGAAAATACTACGTATCAAATAGATTCAGGGGAATATTTTTACAGGATACCAGTTGGAACACGGCAAGGTTGTGTGCTTTTAGAGGAAATAAAAGTAGACAATCATGTTACCATTCCAGGAGGACTGTATAAAGTGGAAAATTTCAAAGCAATCGCGAAAATCAGTAACACTGATAATAAACCTCATATCCTAAATTTTGAAAACCCGTTTCCTTCACATGAAATTCAGGAGATAAGAGATTTTAATAATCTAAGCGAGATTCAGACTCACGCACCCAATAGCTTAACAGACGAAAATGTTTTAGAACATATTAAAACAAACCATTTAAACCCCTTAGAACTAAAAGAACTAACAAAAGCTGTCCTACAATATAAAGAAATTTTTGGAAACAACGAACCGTTAACATTCACGAATGTAATAAAACATAAAATTAGAACCACTGATAATATACCTATTAAAAGCAAAATATATAGATATCCTTATATTCACAAGCAGGAAATTCAGAAACAAATCCAAGAAATGTTAACAAACGCAATAATAAGGCCAAGCTCAAGTCCCTATAATAGCCCCGTTTGGGTGGTTCCAAAAAAAACGGATTCCTCTGGCGTTCGCAAATGGCGTCTAGTTATCGATTATCGAAAACTCAATGAAAAAACCGTTGCTGATTCATATCCTATACCTAATATTGAAGAGATATTAGATAAATTAGGAAAGAGTACTTATTTTTCTACCATCGACCTCAGGAGCGGATTTCACCAGATTGAAATGCTTCCTGAGGATATTGAAAAAACAGCGTTCTCAGTCGATAACGGACACTATGAATTTTGCAGAATGCCTTTCGGGTTGAAAAACGCCCCCAGTACGTTTCAAAGATTGATGGATAACATACTTAGGGAAAATTTAGGAAAGGAATGTTTAACATACATGGACGATATAGTTGTGTTTTCAAACGGACTTGAAGAACATATGAAAAACCTTAAAATCATCTTTAAAAAACTAAAGCAAGCAAAACTCAGAGTTCAGCTAGATAAATGTGAGTTTCTAAGGAAAGAAGTCGAGTTCTTAGGCCACATCGTAAATGAGACAGGTATCTATCCAAACCCAAAAAAGATTGAAGTTATAAAAAACTATCAAATACCGAAAACAACTAAAGAAATTAAGAGATTCTTAGGTATAGCTGGATATTACCGCAAATTTATTAAGAATTTCGCCGACATAGCTAAACCAATGACCGCTTTCCTGAAGAAGAACGCCAAAATAAATGTTAATGATAATAAATATATAGATAGCTTTGAAACTCTTAAAAATAGATTAATTAGTTCACCAATACTGGTATATCCAGATTTCAATAAAATATTCGAAGTAACGACAGATGCAAGCCAATATGCAGTTGGAGGAGTTTTGTCCCAAGAAAACAAACCAATCTCTTACATTTCAAGAACCCTGAATGAACATGAAATTCATTACTCAACAATTGAAAAAGAATTGCTGAGCATAGTTTGGTGTCTAAAACAATTCAGACCATACATTTTCGGGAGGAAAATAAAACTTTTTACAGATCATCAGCCATTAGTTTGGCTAAGTAAACTTAAGGAGCCTAACAGTAAGTTAATTCGATGGAAATTACAGTTGGAGGAATTCGATTATGAAGTTGTGTACAAGAAAGGTCAAGAAAATAAGGTGGCCGATTTCTTGAGTAGATTGGAAGTCAACCACAACGAAAATGTGGAGGAATCCTTTACCATAAGAGAAACAGTAACTCCTATTAACCTTTACAAAAACCAAATAATAATTAAAAAACAGCAGTCAGGGTCACTGAAAATTAAAAATGAAAATATATTTAATAAGATACGTAAAACAATTTTACTCCAAACTGGAGATACCCAAACACTGAATCATATAATTAAGGATCATTTTCATCCAAAATGCACAAATGCCATAATTATTGACGATGAATTCTTCGAACCACTTTATAACATTGGTAAGACAAACTTTGAAAAGTATAAAATAATTCGATGCAAAAAACTTTTGAAGGACATAATTGAAGAGAAGGAGTTACAAGCCCTTATAGCAAATAAACATTTAGAAAATAATCATAGAGGTATAAACGAGATCTATGAAGAACTTAAAAATGAATATTACTGTCCAGACATGAGATTAAAAATTACGGAATTTATTAATAATTGTGAAACCTGTATTTTAGAGAAATATGAGCGCAAGCCTATAAAACCCCCCTTTAAAATTTCAGAAACACCAAAAAAACCAAATCAAATCATACATTTAGACGTGTTTTACTCAATTAACAAATCTTTATTCGTAACAATGATAGACAAGTTTAGTAAAGTAGCCATGTTCATTAAAATTAATAATAGAAGTGAATCAGAATTTAGGAAAGCTTTAATGAAATATATCAGTACTTACGGTAATATTGAAAAATTAATCACCGATAATGAATTAGGCATGAAATCAAACCTTATGAGGAAATTTCTTAAAGAAAGAAATATACAAATACATTATACCTCAAATTCCAATCATAACAGTAACGCAGATATAGAAAGGCTGCACAATACTATTAACGAACATTTGAGAATTCTAAAACACAGAAACCGAAACCTTCCCATCGAGGAACAAATGATTTTAATTAACGGATATTATAATAATACAATTCATTCATCTACGAAACGAAAACCAATAGATTTTATACAAGGGAAAGTAAAAAGCGAGGAATATGAAGAAATTTATAAGCAAACTTTAGAACGAAAGAATAAAGTTATTAGTAGGTTAAATGATAACAGGGAAGATGTTGTCTTAGAACCCGGCGTTAATTATATAAAAGAAGTTAGAGGAGGTAAGAATCACTCAAAATTTAGAAAAATAAATACAGAATTAGTGGATAATGAACACGTTAAAGACGCAGAGACTGGTCACAAATATTATAAAACTCATGTTAGAAAATATAGGAAATTTCAAAATAGTAATAACACTCGTTTTCCAATTAAAACAGACAAAAACTGTACACGCCATAAAGTTAAAATGAAAAATGTCATTTCAGGCAATGATCGTACCCAGCCTTTTAATATTGAGCAGCCTAGTACTAGCAGCAACCCAACGGATAGAGGTGCTGGAACTAACTAACAACAGCGGCTATATTACTATTAAGTTAGGAGAGGTAAAATTAATTAAAAACTACAATAAAATTATACATATTATTAATGCTACTGAATATGAAAGCACTACAAATATTATAAGAAATAACATAGAATCTTTAAAACCAAAAGCAGAGCAGATAGGACCCATATTTAGCACAATGGTTCACAACCTTCAACTATTAGAGTCAAAAATAAATAATGTTAGACCACACATTAAAACTAAAAGAGGTTTAATTAATATCTTGGGTAAGGGACTTAAAATACTAACAGGTACAATGGACAGTGATGACGAGGAAGAAATTAAGGAAAAGTTAGAAGCCATTTTACAAAATAATAAAAACTTAATAAACGAAAATAATAAACAAACCCAAATTAACGAAAAACTCTGCGATTCCATTAAAAATGTTACACTACACATAACAAAGCAACAGAATCTTATTGAAAATTTTCTAAACCAACAAGAAAACAAAATAAATGATTTAGAACACGAAATACATTATATGCAACAAATCTACCAAATAAATTATGACATCAGCTTATTACTGACCCATTTGGATAAAATAGAACAAATAATTTTCATGAGCAAATTAGGGATATTGACTAGAAACATACTGACAGACGAAGAACTAAAATTAGTAGAAGATTTAGAGACACTACAGAACATTAAGATTTCGGTAGCAGTTTGGCAAAATCAAATTTTAATAATCGTTCTTATACCACAAATGACAGAAATAATTTATAATAGAATACTAATTGAACCCATTCCAAATAAACAAAACAAGTCCTTACTACTTCCTAGAAACGAAATGTTAACAGATAATGAAAACAAAGCCTATATGTCCCCCGTTAAAGATAATTTAAGGAAGAACTTAATAGAAATTAATGATAATTGCTTAGATAATATAGCAAACTTTAAAACAGCATATTGTAACATGCAAATATGTGAAGAAGAAGAAATAAAGGAAATTGGCGAAGGTATTGTGATAACAAAAAATTTTAAATCAACAAAAATTGTGCATAATTGCAACTCGTTAGAACTAGATTTTAAAGGTAGCAATCTAATTAAATTCCAAAACTGTACAATAAAGATAAACCAAAATACATACAAAAATACAGAAGTCATAGTAAATGATAAACCTGTTATCCCGAACTTTATCACGGAAATTAAAGAAAACTTTACACTCCCAAGAATCAAGATAGAAGAACTACATTTGGAAAATATAAAAAACAGAAAAATAATTAATGAAATTTTATATGAAAATAAAAATAAACACGTACTGAACCTTAGTTTAAATATAAGCGTAATAATTTCAATTATTGTAGCTATAAGCATTATAATAATAGTTTACAATAAGAAAAAGAATAAAAAAATAAATCAAATAAATATTGAAATATCTTCGCCGGAGCCTCAGACGAGCGGTGGGGGCGTTATAGATACAAGCCCACCTAAATCAATAATATAAATTTTCGTGGGAATATTTAAACAATTGTAAACAAATTCTATGCGCATCTTATTTCTAAGACGCGACATAACAAAAATACATAATTCTAAGAATCGTTATCTTTTGTTTCCCACACATTCTTATGCACAAATCCCACGCGCATTTCATTATGACGCGAGATAATTAAAAGCAAGTCAGCAAAAAGCTTACTAAAGAAAAGCTAATTATAAAGAAGTCAGTCTGAGAGTGTCCGTCGGAGATAGTTCGTACAAATTATTATCTTCAAAATAAAGTACTAAAGTTAAATCCTTTTTTCTTTTATTTATATTATTTTTCCCCCTTCGCAAACGTTCCTATCGTTAATGTTAAGATCGGACTGGACGCATCTTATTTTTGTTTGAGATGATTTCGTTAGGTTTAGGCAAATGGTATTTGTGCTTTTAGAAAGACAAAAACGAAGGAAAGTTTTCTAGGTGGCACAAGTGGACAGATAAATGACAATGGCACAGAATGGATTCGAATCATGGACCCCTAGATTGGTAGTCGGCCCCTTTGACTCCTGGGTTAACGTAGTTAGATCCAGTTATAAAGTCCATCCATTTATAAAGAACTTCAGATGCCCAAATCAGACAATAATGCCGGACAAAAGTCAGACATGACTTAATGGAAGAGTTATATAAAGTTTACGATATAAGGAGGCGTATTTTTCGGTAATATTGTTTCAAAAGATTGCACTTACCTTGCATGTATATACACCTTCATCTAACCTATCAGCACTTTGGATAAACAATCGTGATGTTAGTAAATTTTTCTGGTCGGGTGGAACTATCATGACGGAAATTTCCCTAGAAGAAATAAGAAACAATATAAATTATTACGTTTTTAAGGATGTACATATACATGTGTGTACGTTTAGTTTTATTTACAAATTAACCTTAATTATTACCGCAAATATTTCTATTTCACAGAATAAACTTAGGAGATTTATCTTAACTCACTGTACTGAAGACCATGCCAAACCCCATACCTTCGGAATTGGGTTCTCACGGAAATTATAGTGCAAGGAAAATTGGTTGACACAGCACGGCATGACTTAATACATACCAAATACTCGTTTTAGTACAAAAAGTACAAGGTAACTTGGTTGGTAGCCTTCCTGGACCCAGAACGTGCTTTCAACATTGTCAACAGCGCTCAGTGCACAAGGAATGGCCGAATCAGTGCTGCAATAATTTATGGGTTTAACCGAGATTCAGCACAGAGTGGCGCACCCACAGGCGCTTTCAACATTGTCAGCACATTGCGCATTGCTAACCCTTGACGTAAAAAATGGTTTCAGCACTGCGAGGGGATTAACATCGTCGAGGCGTTGATAAAGCTGGATACACCGAAGTATCTAGTGACCAGTGTGATAAAATTGCTTGTAGGTAGGTCCCTACTCCACAAGTCGGAGGGTATCGAGGGCCTGGGTATCTAGGGAGTAAGGCGTCTGGTTACCATCCCAGAGGTCTCGGGTTCGAGTCCCAGCAGTCCCACGGTCCTTCGCCTTTCACACTTGTCCCACCTACATAATTTTTCTTCCTTCTTCTTCCCTATTTACATTCCTGATTCATCCTGTCATAGCCTTCCTTACCCCTTCCTCGCTCCGTCAAGCGCATGCCATCGATTGGTTGATGAGATTCAACTCGTTTCAGGAGGTATAACACTCCAGGGAGTTCTTCTCGATGCCCCGATATCAGAACCGCAATAGTAATGGTTGAGAGTAGGAGGAATAAAATATCGCGAATTGGTTGTGACAGCCCCTTCCTTCACTTCTTTATCTCTCTTCCGACTAGAGGTGCTGTTCGACATTGCACTCTATACGAAAAAAATAGATTATCGATTGTACACAGGGGCTTTCCCTGAGCCTCTAGTAGAAGACTACTTAAAAGAAGATGAGGGAGTGAGGGAGCACATAACAAAATGCGGAATCCCTCAAGGCTCCGTCCTTGGTGCCCTTCTGTGGATCACTATGAATGATGAAGTATTGGCGCTACGATATTGGTTTTGCCGATGACATCGAGGTCGCTGTAGGAGGACAGCGACTCGACGAAATAGCGATTTTCGCGAACGAAGCAATGTGGGAAATAAAAAAGTGGCTAGAGAACGTTGGTCTTCTGCTAGCTAAGCACACAACGGAACTAATGCTAATCAACAAGCGGGGAAAGGTGGAGGCCATAGCGGTGAAAGTAGGTGACCAGCTCATCCGTTCGCAGCCCGCATTTAGGTATTTGGGAGTGCTGATTTACCGAAGACTCAGTTTCGGGGTGTACTTGGAGGGCACCGACGTCTTCTTATCACAAAAGTGATTAGTTTTGTGCTATTGTATGCCGTGCCAGTGGGGACAGGGGTTTTAGACAGGACGCTCAACAGGAGAAAAATAAAATTTGCTTATAGGCTAAATGCTCTTCAAGCATGCGATGCATATCGAACTACGTCCGATGAAGCAGCATGTTCATATCAGGAATTATCCCCATTGATATTCTTGAATTGGAGGGCAAGAGGTTGTACGACCCGGAATATGCAAGAGGTGTGTCAAAGGAAGTGCGACGGACTCTGACGCGCAGCCAGTCCTTTGCAGCATTGCAGAGTAGGTGGGAGTAGTCTACGGCCGGTGGATTCATAGCCTCATACCAAATGAGGTTGGTTATAAGGCAAGTTTCGGAGGTGAGCTACTACCTAAACGCAGTTTTTGAGTGGCATGGAGGTTATAGGGCATATCTTCATCCCTACAGGTTTGTCGATTCACCGTTCTGCCCAAAACGCCGAGACGATAAAGCGAACACCGCACCAATCATCTCCTCTTTTAATATCCGAGGTTTGCGGAAAACAGGGCTGTTTGGAAGCAATCGCTGAGATGGAACTTACACCTGAGACCATCCTGGACCATATGATAAGGTCGGAGAATGGTGGAAGTGGTGTTAAAGACCATCCACCAGAAGCTTAGACATTTCGAAGCCCAAAAAACAGCAGGCAAAGAAATGCAAGGAGAGATAGCAGCTAGATAAGTACACGGATAGACTGTTCTGGCTCTGGTGAGCACCGTTGAGGAATCCCTTTTGTAAGAGTCATTGTGGTGACGCCTTTACGGCTCGTACCTGTCTGGACTTGAACGTTATGCAAAAAGGGTGGATGAGATTAGTCAGTAGGAATCTGACACTACTGACTAATGTGCACGCCTAGCGGTTTCTCCTGCTATGGCTGTAGAAAGTCGGTCGCACACATTGTCCGTTGATATTCTCATAAATTCCTCGTATAAAAAACACCAGTAAGTAATTGCAAAATTCCGGATTCATAATGGTATTAATATAGCAAAATTACAATCAACCACAGGCAGCTTTTGAAGTTCAGATACCCGCGAGAGAGTAATGGTAGTAAAATGGAAATAGAAATATACAGATGGCTCCAAATCAAGGTCGGATGTAGTCCCTGGAATTCTTCGACTCATTCAACCTCCACCTGCATAATTCGGTGAGGCTCTTTCAGACGGATATTCAAAGGGTCCATGGCAACTGCGTTCAATTTAGTATCTAAGTTATGCAACCTATAGAACCCTGAACGATCATGCCACAATAAACTGATCATTGTTCATAGAACCTCCCCGCCCATTTCGGGCTCTATCGCTTTTCTATTTTTAGCTAGGCTTTCGTCCCAAATCTCGACAACCACGACTGTCTTGAGGCCATTCGTGTACCATACTAGGACGCCGGGACCCTCATGTATGTACTCAGAAAGAGGCCTAGGTCATTAAAAAGGCGACCATTCAATCTTAGCCTTAGTGCATCGCTTATAGCTGATTTATCTTTTTAAGATGCAGTGGTACCGTCGGTGATGTGCAAATGGCCCCGGTTGTGGGAAGGCAGGTCATTCCCTAAATCTTGCTTGTAGTGAAAGCTAAGGCTAATGCTCCATATTTAGCGGCGGAGCTTCTATAGGTAGTCTATAGGTAGTGCATGTTTTTTGGTTTTAGACCGCTTGTGGATCCATAACCTCCCGATCAAGCCCACAAGGATATGCTTGTCAGATGGTCCAACTTTTTGTACCAATTAAGCTTGTCATTAACACGGAGTCCTAAACTTATAGGGACCAGCTGGAGACCATGTGTCAAAGGCTTGCTGCACTCGCCTCGACTACTTGTTTCACCGGTTGCAACGAAAACAACATCATCTACGTAACTTTGAGTGAAGAAGTTTAGGGCCCCGAGTAGTTCTAGGAGTTCAACCGTGAAAAGGAAATTGATGAGAGGAGATAAAGCTGCTTCCTGTGGACATTTTTTTGCTACACACTACTATCTCATCAAATCTTCGTTTCGATCTAGCAGTCAACGTGTCAGATTTTGGCATTGTTCTAAGAACTCAGTTTAGCATTGCTACCTAGGGTTATTTCCGAGTATTCAGACAGATTCTCTAAAACTACACATCCGACCAAGCGGTTTTTAAGGAGCACCCCTAATTAAAATAAATTACTATCTGCACATGTAGTTGTATGTATACAGTAGATTTTAAAATCGCCATTGAGAATCTACTGCTTTAATTTCTCTAGAAAAATAAAAATCGCTCAAAAATTCATACAGAGCTCCTCTGATAACAAAAGCAGTCACCAAGAACAACAATAACAACAGGAAAATCTTGACTTTTGTTATCTAAGCATGTAGTACTAAAAGCCCTGAACAGAGCATCCTGAGAAAATAATGGGTATTTCCATGGGATTTGTACTTTATTGACTTTCAAAAGCGATCAAACCAGTAAATCTGCGAAAAATTATTGATTTTATTCTTGCTTGGTTTATAACGTTGAAAGGAAGTGTTTATGACCATCTTATTATCATAAACACGCCTTGAATGGGGGGACATCATCATAAAATGGGAATAAAAAGGCATAACCACCTCAAATCCTGACAAATCTGCTGCGAGATTAGTTGTGTTGGGCTGTATTGGTTTATGCATGTAGGATTAGGATATGTTAAAGGAGGGGTAGTTCTTGTTTTTAAATGCAAGAAAAATCTAACTGTTTTTGGATATGGAAGTTAGTTTTAAGGATTCTGTATTCTGCATTTTTGAACATCCCTAGATAAAAGCCTGAACATTGTTCACTTAAGGTCGATCCACGAATATCCTTGACGTGACGGCGACTTCAGTGCAGTACTACGAGCATCAGTGTAAAAAAATTATTGGTACGAATAATTCCCTGCAAACAAATTGAGAAGGACGCAACAAGTTCTCAGTAGAGTTGAGCCGGACTTACAAGAGGCAGTTCATTTGTCCTGTACACTGTACTACTGTAAATTATACTGAGGCCTCAACTTTTTTAAATGTCCCGGTTCAAAAATAATGTACTACTGGGATATGAGCGTGTATCGTACGATTGTAAATTACGAAGTGGAGGGACATTTCTTTCTTCTTTTGCGGCAGTAAAATATCCAATTTGAACTGCGCCGAGGTGAGATTGTAAACACGAACTGCCGAGACATTTTCTTACAGCTTTTGCCGCAGTAAAATATCCAATTTAAACCGAGACGTGGTGAGATTGTAAATACGAACTGGAGAGAAATCTCTTACAATTTTGGAGGGAGTGAAATTTTATACTCGAGAGATATTTCTTACATTTTTCGAGGGAGGTAAATTTTGTACTGAAGAGGCAATTCTTACATTTTTCGAGGGAGGTAAATTTTGTACCGAAGAGACAATTCTTACATTTTTCGAGGAAGGCATTTTTCGATGGAATGAATTTTTGTACTCGAGAGATATTTCTTATATTTTTCGAGGGAGGTAAATTTTGTACTGAAGAGACAATTCATACATTTTTCGTGGGACGTAAATTTTGTATTGAAGAGACAATTCTTACATTTGTCGAAGGAATACAGTTTTGTACTCGAGAGACATTTCTTACTTCTTTTTAGGCGAGGTGCGATTGTAAAATAGAAATATTCTTTCTGGAATATTTTCGTGTTATTTCCAATTTTAGGGAATTTCATTTATGTTCATCTGTAAATATGTGTTTCCTTATACAGTTTACAAAAAATTTTAAGAATATTTTTGTAATTAAATTTCATTCATTCATCATTTATCGTATCCCCTCTTTCGCAAAACCCAATAGATCTACCCGCATCGCTACAATTGAACTATTCACTACGTGACATGCTAGCAATACAATAGCACCTCGCCTCATTTGAAGTGAGACATTGTACTGGTTCAAAAGGAAAAAGGGGCTCCTCTTACAAACTCATTTAATAATCGTGTCCTACCCAACACTAGTTCTCAGACATCCGATGCAATAGGGCGACGACCTCAGTACCCTTCAGGTGTCGCTGAAAACTCAAAAAATATGTTGCCACTGATATTTTTTAATTTATCCCGGACGTGAAACAAATATTTTTTAGCTTGGTAAGCATGGATTTAATAAACCGGAAAGGTCGGACATACCTCTTTGAAAGTTGTGATAAGGGGTAAAAATTCACCGTTACATGTAGCAAGTTTTTTTTATTTTACTCGTTTTGATGTTAACTTTGAAAATATCTTGGTATGCGGGCTTAAAACTGCCGGAAGTATGTGGGCTCAAAAACTGCCGGAGGCATATCAATCAACTGATAAGAAATAAAATCTGGTGGGGGTAAAGGCAGTGCTGTCTGAATGTCAGTGAAAAATGCGTCACGGAAGCCATTGACACGGAAAGCATCGACGCCGTGGCGTTACGGATATGTGTGAATCGACATTTATCCGTATTCGACGCATTTTCCTTGGGTATTTGGCAGCCTTATATTTTGGCCGCCTTTTGAACGCTGGCCAGGCACAGTCCTGCAAGTAACTGCAGCATAGGCAGTGTAGATTGAGATAAGCTATGGGCTATTAATGCCAGTTGTCTTACGGAGTACACTTAGCAGATATTATACTGTTCATGCCTGGCGACTTGTACGGAGAGAAACTGTGCACTTTTACCAGAGTGACAGCCTCGCTGGTTTCCTCGCATGGTACTGCTGTTTCTATTAGGGGCTCTGGAAGCTAGTGATGAGCAAGACTGGTCTTGCAGTTTTGCCTTTCCTTGCACATTTAGCAAAACCAAAGCTAGACCAAGACAAGCCAGGGCTACAGAAGAGTGAAAGATCAATATAGCAAGACTTTTGACTCATCACTAAGTGCCAAAAGTCTTGCAGTGATGAGCAAAAGGTCCTGCAAAAAATCTTGCAAAAAGTCTTGCAGAAAGTCTTGCAGTCTTGTCTTGGTCTTTCTAAATGTGCAAGACAAGACTTTTCGCTCATCACTGTGAGACTTTTGGCACTTAGTGATGAGCAAAAAGTTTTGCTATCTTCATTTTGCAGGCTTGTCTTGCCCTTGTCCTGTATTGTCTTGCTCCTGCTTTTCTTGCTAAATGTGCAAGACCATTCTTGCTCATCACTACTGGAAGCTCTTTGTTAGGTTCGGATTCTTAACAGCCGATAAGTTTCAGGGCCGCCCCTGAGGACTCTGCCCAAATGATGTCTCCCAGTTTATTATAGGATGGTTGGCAGGGTTACTTGGAGTGGGATTAGCCGAGCCTGGCCGACTCTCCTGGACTCTCTATAGCATGGCAATGATCTCTCCATACTTTTGAGGGTCACAAGAGGCAATCAACTAGTCAGACATGTATAGCTAGTCCGCTGAGTAGGCCATCGCGCTGTTAAGTGGCATCATTTTTGATTGACTGGCTGTTTTTGGCTTGCCAGAACCAGGACAGTGCTAAATGATATTGGAGGTGCTGATTATTGTAGGATTTCAAACCAACAAGAAAAAATATACAGGAAGCCCACTCAAATAAAAAAAAATGTTTCTAAGAGGCCTTCGCCAAGTTGTTCTCCTAAATAGCAGCCGCCTGACCAGAGACATTTGCTATCAGCCTTTCCAGGAGCTTGGCATCTAGTGTCACCCTCGTGTTGTGAGAAACTTAAAGATTTACCTGCGAGGATAGCCGCTTTATGATAGCCGGTATCAGATGTCGAGATTGAGTAGTAGGTATCGGGTCGGTTGGGCCTGGTCAAAAAAAAAATCGTGGCTTGGCCGAGGGTATGTCAAGGGGTAGGGGGTGAATTCAATCACAATACAGACAAATAGGCTATTGCATTGATTCACCAATCTATATCCGATAATTGAAACATAATTTAGTATACCGACCACTAGTTGTACGCACTTGTTTTGATTAACTTCAAAGATTTTTGTACCATCTCAAAACGCGCCAAGTAAATTGTTGTAGCGTAGTGGAAAGAACAGCAGAACGATGGTTGGCTTCTTTATTGTACACTTTGTTGTAAACTACCATCTGTCGATGATCGGAACGTCGATGGGTTTTCTTGTTTCAACGAGTATTTGTTTTGCTTTAAAATTAAAATAGTGATTATAGGGGTCCATATTGCCTTAGTAAAACAACAGAGCAGAGTGTAACAGCGGGCCTAACCCCTGCTCGAAAATCCACCATAACGCCACTTTAACGTAAATTTTGGTAAACTTCAACTGGGTGACCGAAAAAGAATGACCTAGTTAGGTAGAAAACAATTTACAAGGAATTTTAACGGAGCTGTCAGGAGGCGGCGGTGGAAAGATTTTTTTTTTGTTTTGGGGCGGAAGAAAAAAAATGAGTTTTCTGAAAATCATCAAGGGTGTCAGACCAGAGGAGGAGACCGGAACAAAGACCAAAGCAGAACCTGAGGTATAGAAACGAAAGGATGAGGGTTCATCATCTTTGGGTAGGAGATCTTTTTTTGCCACATAAGGAAGAGCGAGCCGTCAGGTCATCCAGGCCAGGGCGAATGGACCTAGCCGTGAGGACTTAGAAGGGGCGTCCGTGACTCGAGAGGAGTCTGAACTGTTTTTTTTTGTGTTGAACTGCTTCCTGGATCCTGAAGAAGAAGAAGAAGGAAGTTAAGAACGCTAGTCGAAAGTCGTATTGACGATCGTACTAGTGGTGGCTAGACCGTGGCGAGACCGCATGAAGATTAACCCCGAAGGTTGACAGCACCCACGTAGCGGAAACAATCAAGGTGGGGCCAACGTACTAGACTGGA
The DNA here is from genome assembly GCA_949987705.1 of Thereva unica. NCBI lineage: Eukaryota > Metazoa > Arthropoda > Insecta > Diptera > Therevidae > Thereva > Thereva unica. Next base: position 23,700,033 of record OX465285.1, on the reverse strand, counting down.
TGGAGGTTTGTTAGCGTGAGCCAGTCCTAGCGAGGAAGACGGAACGCAAAAGGATTGCATAGAAGAAGGAGGCCTTTTTAGAGATCTAAAGGTAGATAAAGCTCCCGATTGGAAAAAAGAGAAACATCTTGCTTTTGATTATTTATTTATGGTCTATATGGTTTATGTTATTGCTGTGTTTGTAATTTGTTCGCTCACCGGCACTCACGTGTAGTTGTGTAGCGGTGACCCTTGATGGCAGTAAGGTATGTCCGAAATGTTGAGGCGTGGTATGGAACCAGGCATGAGGCCGAAGTACCTACCAGTCAGTTGTGTGTAGAGTCAGGAGTTGTCAGTTTTTTTTGTTGTGTGCATTTTTTTTTTCCATGGAGTAGCGTCATTAACGATTGCGATACGTCGTTGAAGAGGAAAAACCCGAGCTGGTACCAGGGCGGGATTTTTCTTTGTTGTAGCCCGAGAGTCGCATTGGTTTTAATTGTTAGTTCAGTCTCCCTAGGCGAATGCCACGCCCCTAACATTAAGGAACAGTTTTAGCTGCTACCAACCCCCCCCCCCCCCTCTACAATTGCCAGTAGATATAGTTGTTGGAAATAAATTGTTATTGAATTTGTGTTAAACATTTGAGAGTATTTGTTATTTCATAAAATGAGCTTGATTTTCGGGATGGTGGACTAAAGCAACCCCAGGACCTCAGCACCGGAAGTTCTTGCAGGACCCTCCACTCTTCATTAAGGACGCCGCATTCGCTTTGATGAGTCGCTTCTAGGTAAGTGGTGATGCAAGTGACAATCCAGTATCTCGTGGGCCTCAACACTCCCATGACCCTCCCGGCGAGCCACCTCTACTTCCTAGGCCCGGGATATCGCCTGAAGGTTCAGTTTTTTGTGTTCGGGATTGGCGGTCCAAATTTTGAAATATTTTGTGTAATAGTCGGAGGTTGGTCTCTTCGGGCAGCCACCCCGAGGCGCTCAGCACAAGAGTTAATCCTTATTTTTATTAATAAATTAAATTAAGTGGCCATTCAACTCCCAATGATGACATTAACAATAAAATACGAACCATATTTACCAATTCCATGGGTCCAACCATTTAATGGAAGCAATAACATCAATTTTTCAAGGGGAATTAAGTACATTTGTGATGAACATAATTCTTATTTTTATCCGCATTAAAACGCATAAAATAACTCTCCCCGGTTTCACCATAAGACTTTCTCTCAGCATCTCTCTAGGAGATTAATACGAATACAAAATTTCGGGTCCTAGTAGTCCTTCCATTTTGTGTAGCAGCAGCAGTATTATTCGTCTATTTTGTAAATGCCCATCAGCTTAGGCTAATTACGGCAATGATCTATTTCCCCGACGAGACGTTAAAATTCTGGCAATATCCCCCATCATAAAATTTGAATATCCTTAACCTGATAAGAAGCTCATTTGGTTTTATGGTTTTTGGTAATTTTTATGATACCTCGATTCCCCCCGCTCCGACCGCCCCCCCGTCCTCCAGCAGGATTCTCAGGATAAAAATCCTTTTTCGTTTTTTTTTTTTGCATGAAAATCAAATGGAGAAACATCAGCTCGGAACGTTAAGCAAAGCGTCGAGGTCTTATTCCGTGCTTAATCCTCATTTCCATGTTTTATTCATCTACTACTACTGGAACTAGTGCATCGTTCTTTTTGTGTGTGTTCTGTTTCAAGAATTGGTATCAAGTCCCTTGTTTCGGTGCTGTACCAAGTCATATAAGAATAGATACAAGAAGGATATCCTTTTTGCGTTAAGACATTCTCTAGCGCTTCAATCTGGAGTGTTTTGTAAGTCTTCTTATCCAGTGATGTCCTCTCCCCGGTTGATAACCCTTGAGTGATATTGCGAATAAATTGGTAGAGTCGTAGAGAATCCAGAGGGTTCACTCCTGAATCCCCCCGGCCACTGTATGTGTAATCCAGTATCCCTTGGAGCATTCAATGCACTCCGGTGTTTTTTATTTATTTAATCCTTTTTAAGCTTTCTTCCTTTTTTTTTAACTAACTAGGACTAAATAGACGTCCTTTCTGACTTTATTCAATTACAGATGCAAATTACTGGGCTAGAGATAAGTTCAATGCTTTTTTGTTTTGTTTGCACTGTTGTGTCTCGATAGGTTGGATCTGCTGCTGTACAGTTTGCTTTTTGCCCATCAGATGGTGCTCATCAGCTTGTCCCAGGGATTATTGTAAGGGGTCAGCACAATCAATCGATTTTCTGCTCTTAAGAAGCACATTCTCTGCTTATGCTGTGTGTTGTAACTTGATTATACTTTGGGATATAACGTGTTATGGAACTAATGAAGTCATCGATTCAGGGGTCGCTCGGAAGGTTTGTCCTTATTCCTTTTGCCTAAATTGTAAACATGTTTATGCATATTCAAAGCGACTAATAGGTTTGCGTTAATTGTGTGTCACATAAACTCTCGGAATTCCTATGGGGCATTAAGTGCCAGCCCCAAAGACTTTTCGAAAAGGGTCTCCTAGGCCAGATTACTTAAAGTTCCTGCCGCTGTTGTTGTAGTTGTTGCTGCTGTTATTGTTGTCTTGTTGTGTTGTTCTTGCTCCCGTTTTGATTGTTTTGCGCCCTGGCATTTCAATTTGATTTGCAAGAATTTAATTATACAACAAGAATCCTCCAAGAAATGATGTCTTTGAAAATGAGAAACGCTGTCAGAAAAAGCAAAAACGGGGTCTTAACAAGAGACCAGCTTTAACATAGCATTTGAGGACTATTTGTCAAAGGGTCACCACCTTTCTATTAAGCCAGATACACATACACACAATCCAGGGCGCCATTTCTCTCGTGGGTCCATCGGAACATGACTGATAAACAGATCCATGTTGTCCCATTAGCTGTCCCAAAGGAAATCAAGTGCCAGTCTAAATATAGCCGATACAGCAACGGTTATATGTATGTATGTGTACGCTCTCGCACTGTGCTATAGGCCCCGGCTGTGCTTGGAATGATTGAAATATCAACAACGATAATATCCATTTGGTCCTTGTTGACTTAAGTGTCCACCCTTTGCCTAGAGTTTTGCCCTTGAATGTTCCCATTTCCCTTTTCACAGCAACCAAAAAAAAAAAATATCAAAATCTGCTGACATCATGACATGAAATTCATTTGTCTCCGTGAAAGTCCTTATACTAGGGGTCTTCTGTTCCTTCTACGGCTGGTAATCCAGAGACAGTTGATTTTGTTGCTGCTGCTGCTGCTGCCGTATCCTTCAGTTTAAGTAAAGACATTGATCCTTTTTTGTCCTGGGGAAAAGCTGCCGTGTATTATGAAATATGTCCTGAATTAGGAAAGGAATTCACTTCTTTGCTCTCTGTAGGGGATTGAAAAATGCTATTGGTTCTCGGCCCTTAGAATAACTTTATCGTCAATGTCCTCGTGAGCCTCGTTCTTATCAAAGGTAGAGGACCCTTTTGTGCTACGGCTACGGGTTTATGGCTGCAATATTGTTATATCGATATCGAGGCTTGTTTTCGTCCTTAAATAAATTATGAATGATATATGGTTACAACCTTAAAAATTTTAGTAAAACAAATCCAATAGATGATGTCCTTTATTTTTAACGAAACGATATTTTAAGTTTTTATTCCTTTTATCTAATCCTTACTTCCTTACTAATATTATAAGTGCGAAAGTAACTCTGTCTGTCTGTCTCTCTGTTACGCTTTCACGTCTAAACCGCTGAACCGATTTTGATGAAATTTGTTGCAGTGGTAGATTAGACCTTGGAGAAGGACATAAGCTACCTTTTGTCGCGAATAAAGAGGTTGAAATAGGAGGTGAAGGTTCGTATGGAAGTCGAAACAAATTAAAACTATTAAAACCTTTATTTGCATTTTACTAAGTCGGCGTGGCGTTAATTTTTTCCGATAAAATACAGTAGTTATGTTTAATATAATCTTCTCTATATACATAAAACGGTGGTCAGTCATCAGCGGAATAGGGGGAATAACATGTAGCATAACATGCACGTGCCGTAACTATTTGGGACTGATGGAAGTGCGATCATAACCTCCTAGCGGTGGCCACTGGTAACTATTCTATGAGAGAGGATAGGCTAATATGATCGAGCTAGTCCCTTCCAAGTAAGGTTGGCGTGAGGCTAATAACCTCACCCGTAAAAAACAATTATTACGGAACGAGCAACATGCCTCGGATACTGGAATAAACGACGACGACCACGGCAACGAAAAAGGCAAAACGATTTACGAATTTTTTCATGGAATGTTCGAACTCTGTACAGAACTCGAGCTTCAAAACATCTGGCCGATACCCTGTCAAAATATAAAGCTGACATTACCGCCATTCAGGAGATGAGATGGGCAGGGAATGGTGTTTTGCAAAAACCTGAGTATGACGTACATATATTACATCTGTCATACAAAACACCATGTTCTAGGAGTAGGTTTTATGGTTAGCAAAAGAATGAAGCCTACCATTATCGGCTTTAAAGCAATAAACGAAAGGCTATGCTCCCTTCGTGTGCGAGGTAAATTTAAGAACATCAGCCTCATAAACGTTCACGCACCTACAGAAGCGTCCCCGGATGATGATAAAGAAGAATTCTTCGAATTAGTTGAACGGGAACTTAATGCCTGCCCCAGGTATGATGTGGAAATCATACTGGGAGATCTGAACGCCAAAGTAGGCCGGGAGCCCATATACAGGCAATATGTCGGCAGCCACAGCTTGCATGAAAACACTAATGACAATGGACAGCGAGTTGTAGAGATGGCAGCAAGTAAGAACTTGGTCGTTGCAAGTACTAGATTTGCGCGTAAAGATATCCATAAAGCCACCTGGGTATCTCGTGATGGAGCCACTCGCAACCAAATAGATCATGTGTTGATAGACCGCCGCCACCTTTCGGGTCTGATGACGGTACGAACGTGCCAACTTCGACTCGGATCACTATCTTGTTGGTATGGTGCTCCGAGAGCGCATTACAACGCTGAAAAGCTTTGTATCCGCTGATCAGGCTCGAATCAACACAGCTGCACTACGCAATGAAATGGCCAGAAACAGCTACGGTCATGCATTAGAACTCGCCCTAAGTCCTGGGGATGAGATGCCGGGCGTCGACGAGAACTGGACCCGCCTTAAAAATACTGTCATTAGTACTGCTGATTCCATCTTAGGCAGAAGTCGTAAAGATCGGAACGACTGGTTCGATAATGAATGCAAGCTGGCAACTGAACGTAAGAATGCTGCGTACCGAGCCATGCAGCAGTCTCAGAGAACACGGGCACGCGAAGAGAACTATAAAGAGCTCAGAAAAGAAGAAAAGAGAATTCACAGACGGAAAAAGGAAGCCTGGGAAAAAAATCTCGTCTGTGAGCTAGAACAGTGCAGAGAACGACGGCCGCACCAGGCGCGGGAGTTCTACCAAAGAGTCCGCAGTATGACGCAATTCACACCACGTTGCACATCCTGCAAGGACAAAGAAGGGAATCTGATCACCGATCCTAAAGGCATCTTGGAGCCATCAGCCGGCTCAAAAACAACAAGGCCTCGGGTGCAGACGGCATCGCAGCGGAGCTGGTTAAATATGGAGGGCTTACATTACACCAAGCGATTCATGAATTAATTGTGCAAGTATGGGAGCAGGAAGTGATGCCAGAAGACTGGAGAAAAGGCATCCTCTGTCCGGTACACAAAAAAGGAGATATAACAGCGTGCACTAATTATCGCGGTATAACGTTGTTGAGTACCGTGTATAAGATATTCTCCGCTATCCTACAAAACAGGATGGCCCCATACGCCATAAACATCATAGGCCATTACCAGTGTGGCTTCAGCCCAGGCAAATCAACGACTGATCAGATTTTCACCTTGAGGCAGGCTATGGAAAAATGTCTAGAGTTTCAAAACGCAATTCAACACCTCTTCATAGACTTTAAAGCCGCCTATGATAGCATAGCCAGGGTAGAACTCTACAAAGCCATGAGAGAATTCGGCATCCCCAACAAACTGACAAGACTATGTAGGCTGACCATGATCAATGTGTCAAGCCAAGTAAAGGTATTCGGAACACTGTCCAGACCAATCAACATCTATAATGGACTCCGACAAGGGGACGGTCTGGCCTGCCTCCTTTTCAACCTGGCGTTGGAGAAAGTGATCCGAGATTCGGGCGTGACATCAAGGGGTACACTCCTCCACAAGTCCACCTAATTACTGGCTTACGCAGATGACATTGACATCATTGGAAGAACAACAACAGCTGTACAAGAAGCTTTCACTCAGATTGAGCAAGCGGCAGGAAATCTGGGACTGCACATTAACGAAAGCAAAACAAAGTACATGGTGGCCTCGTCTGGAAGAACACCTAACATTGGTCCCACAATCAAGGTAGCGGAAGACGAGTTTGACGTGGTAAAATCATTTACCTACCTTGAGTCAATAGTAGCAGCCGACAATAGCATGGAACCAGAAATACGCGCACGACTGCTAAAAGCCAACAAAGCCTACTATAGTCTGTCAAGGCTCTTCAAATCCAAATATCTAACCATAACGTCTAAACTTTTACTATATAAGACGATGGTCTTACCCGTTCTCACATATGCATCCGAAACGTGGGTGCTTAGCAAAAAGCACTCAAACCTCTTCTTGGGCGTGTTTGAGAGGAAAATACTTCGGAGGATTGTTGGCCCCGTATGTGAGGAAGGACGATTCCGGGGACTCTACAATGACGAGATCTACGAGCGCTATCGCGACATAGATGTTGTGAAGAAAATAAAGCTCGGTAGGCTCCGGTGGGCAGGGCATCTAGCTCGTATGAGTGAAGATGAGCCTGCTCGAAAAGTTCTCTGCGGTAAGACCTATGGGGTGCGACAGCGAGGGAGGCCCAACCTTCGCTGGAAGGATGGCGTGGACCAGGACGCTCAGAGTTTAGGGATGCCAAACTGGATGACATCGGCTCAGAATCGGTACCGGTGGAGAGAACAGTTGCGCGAGGCCAGGACCGGATCCCGGTTGTAGAGCCGTTAAAGAAGAAGAATATATATAAAACAGTTATTGACTAACAGACAACTCACAGCCCAAACCGCGGGATCTAGGATGGGCTGAAATTTTGAATTCTGGCTAGAATCCGCAAGGAACCCGTCGAGTCGGAAGATCTAGAACTGCGTGGAGGAGAACCCTATTAGCAAAAGCCGCAACAACTGGGAGATCCTGGTCGGAGCTGAGAGCTGTCGCGCAAAACAGAGACCGCCGGGGGCAACTGTTTCCGCCCTATGTCCCTAAAATGACGTGGACAGCCACGAAGAAGCGATTTTTCGTAATTCATCTCCAAAGGGAGTGAAATGGGTTTGAATAGGTTGTATGAGGAATATTTTTTAACCCACTTTCATATAACCGATCAATTTTGCACATATTTATGTTTAGTTAGCACAATCAGACCATTTTGCAATCAAATCAATATGGCGGCTGATTTTTGTAATTTCGTTCCCTGACCCCGACAAGGTGGCCAAATGAAAGGGTATGTCATGTGGCGTCGTTTCAAATTCAAAATGGCGACCAATACATAATGGCGGAAAACAAGTAGACAAAATAACCCATAAACTCAAAATTAATGGTTGATTTAAAATAAACCAAAATGTAAAAAATTATTAGGAAGGTAAAGTTTTTATTGCTATAGCCACTTTAGTACGGTGCAATTAGTTCAAAAAACAGCCTAACCTCAACATTCAAAGTGAAAGTTTCCCTCCAACTCCAAATTGTACTAAACAGTCCACATATTGTTTAGTAAAAAGTTAAACCATTTTGAGCGTCGGGTTTTAATTTTCGGGAGGGGGGAGGGGGTAAATTAGTAGTTATCAGTTTTTCTTGAATATTTCGAAAACTATGCGATTTAGCACAAAAGGTGCTGCATACAAAATAGCAGAGTTACGAAGGGTGTAAAAGTAGTAATGCAGTCGACAAACTTATATATTACGTCCAAAGCCACCACAAGAAGAAAGGAACCTCCAGCAAAGATTCCCCGTGAGTCATTTGATTTTAAAACCTTATGTTTGGTGGTCGCAAGGGTGTAGATGTATACAGGGTGTATCAGTTAAAATGTGGAAACTCCTGGCTGTGGTCTTAGATAGACGAACAAAAAAACCTATGGGTTGGGTGGGGTAAATCGTAACGGTTTAGCCGCTAGGGCGTTTTGAATTTTGTTTGGTAGAGGTTTTCATATTACCCTGTATTTTTGTAACCCTATTAGGTATTTTCATGAGTAAGGCAGCATTCTACGCAGAATACTCCCACCTATCTACAACTGTAAAATTGACTTGAAAATTGTTTTTTTTTTCACTAAAATTTCAACTTGAACCACCTTTTTCTCCAAAAAACACGTAATTAACCAATACTTTTTTTTACAAAATTAGAAAGCTTGGACAATTTCCTATGAATAATGTTTGACAACTATTATGCTTCGGCTTTACTTTTGAAGTTATAAGCAATTTAAATGTTAAAATTGGCCTTATTTGGTGCTTATTTGGTATTTTTCGACAAATCTCAGATGGAAATGTACTATAAAAGGACGAAATAGAGCCAATTTCAACATTAAAATTGCTTTTAACTTCAAAACTAGAGGCCGTAGCTATTGCAAAATACTTGCTACAAACATGGCTTCTCTGGATATAAAACCATTGTCATATGAATATGGTCGAACACTTAATTTGTTTTGGTTGAGTGGAACCTGGTTGGGAAGCCCAGAAGAATGTAAACCAGGTTGGAGTATGCTGAAATGCTGTATGCGACGAGAGAGTTCCAAACTTCCGCTGTAGTCCCTCGTCCATTCATCAAGTTGGATCCTTCAAATCCGTCAACAATTTACATACATGGCTCTTCTTCTACCTGCTACAAAAGGGACCAGCAATGGACAAAGCTCGTGAAATAGTAGCAGCAGCACCTGATGACGGCCCATTGAAGTCACTCTTCATTCGACAAGGAGGTTTTCACCTGTTAATGTCCTTTTTGTCAGCGATTGGATTCATCATAGCAGGAAGTGGCTTGGAGAAGTTGTACTGTACTGTCTATGCCAAAAACAGTAACTAACAAATGATGAACGGGAAAGCTTTTTTTTTCCTGTGTGAGGTATTAGGTCCAAAGATACTGCGGCCATTAAGTTGGCCTATTGTACTACAACCCACAACCCCTACACCTCATATTTGTAGGCCAGACCGCCTGAACAAATTCAGCAGTCTGCCTAGTGGTTTGTCGCTTAGACTTGAGTGTTCGAGCAGGGACTTCTCAAACAAAGAGACCCTGCCCCTCGCTATTGCAGGGCACTCACAGAGAACATGGAGGGCAGACTCATCCTCTTCTAGGTAAAGCCTACATGTAGGGTCCTCCGCCCTTCCTATCTTCCATAAATGGTAATTTAGGGCACAGTGTCCGGTAATTAAGCCAACAAGTGTCCTAACATCACTCTTACTGCGCCGTAATAATTCCTTGGCCGTCTTAGGGGACGGCACTGGAAGGAACCGCTTAGAGTTGGCCAGTCCAGGCGCGGACCTCCAGCGTTCAATATGTTTCATCAAGGTCCGATTGGCCAGGGCCCTTTGCAGCAAGCTGGACGGTGCCCCAATAGCCGGCTCTGGACCAATGAATTCTAAATCAGAGCCCTGTTTAGCCAGGGCATCCGCACTTTCATTGCCTTCGAAGCCCCGGTGACCCGGAACCCAGACAAGTGTAATTTGATTGAGAACGCCCAACTCATGAAGGCAGTCCCAAACGAATTTCGACTTGGTCCTACGGGACCTTATCGCTCTAATTGCCGCTTGGCTGTCAGAGAAGATAAAAATCCGTTTATTTTGGTAGGCCCTTCTTAAGTTCTCATGAGTGCATGCCAGAATAGCGTACACCTCTGCTTGAAAGACAGTTGCCAGAGTGCCTAGACTTATAGCCTTGCTGAATCTGGGACTTTCACTCCAGATTCCGGCGCCTACACCTGTCTCCGTTTTAGAGCCATCCGTGTACCATACTAGCCCGCCCGGCAAAACTTTAGGAAAAGTCCAGGTAAGCCTTTCCTGTATATGTACAGAAGGTTGCTTAAATTTTGAGATTTTATAGGGCATGCCGTCCGACAGCATCTCCGCTTCCGGAATCTCTTCTATGATGTTGATTATTATAGAATGTCCTCGCCCAAGACCAGCGCCCAAGTAACCATTCGCTTTCAGCCGCAGCGCCACGTTTATGGCGGATTTCTCTACCTCAAGGTGGAGGGGTACCAAATTGAGGAGTGTCTCCAGCGCTGCCGTTGGGGAAGTGCGGATGTCCCCAGTGATGGAGAAGCAAGCCATTCTTTGAATTTTGCTTAAAATGGTTATGGAACCCTTAAGCTTCGTTCTGTGCCACCAAACTAAAGCTCCATAAGTTACCATGGGTCTTATGATGGTGGTGTATATCCAATTGCTCTGCGGCAAGCCCACAGGGATCTGCGCGTTCTACACATTAGAGTGTCCATATGCTGTTTCCAGTTGAGCTTGGCATCTAGCGTCACTCCTAAATATTTGGCTTGTTGTGAAAAGCCTATAGTTCTGCCCGCGAATGTAGGTTCCCAAATTCCCGGTAGTGATCGTTTCCTGGTGAAAGGAACAAGAATCGTTTTGTCGGGATTGACTTTTATACCTACGCTCTCGCACCAGCTAGAGACCAGATCAAGTGCCTGCTGCAGGCGCCTTGACATGGCGCCTTCAGATTCACCTGTAATTACTATGACGACATCGTCAGCGTAACCTTGGGCGAAAATGTTTCGACCGTTGAGCAGCTCGAGGAGTTCATCTACAACAAGGCACCAGAGAAGTGGAGATAAAACTCCTCCCTGCGGGCGGCCTCTTGCTATAGTGCCCTCCAGAGACCCCTCAACATGAGAAACAATTAGTTTGCGAGTTCTCAGCATAGAGGCAATCCAGTTGCAGAAAGTGCTACTTAGACTGTGTCTACTTAGAGCCCTAGCCATAGTATCAAAGGATGTGTTGTCAAAAGCTCCCTCGATATCGAGGAAGGCCGTCAGCGCAACTCCTTTGTTTAGAGCTGCATGTTCAAGCCTGAGCACCAGATTGTGCAGTGCTGTCTCAGTAGACTTGCCCGCCTGGTACGCATGCTGATAGGAGCTTAGTGGTTGGCTTTGAAGATAAGTTTCCCTTATCGCCCGGTCGACAATTTTCTCCATTGTCTTCAAGGCAAAAGACGAGAGACTTATCGGCCTGAAAGATTTAGTCAAGGTGTAATCCGAACGCCCTGGCTTAGGTATAAATGTTATGTTGACGTTCCTCCAGACGGATGGGATGTAGCCATGTGCGAAGGAAGCCCTAAATAATTTGCATAATAAGGGAGTGACTAGGTCGCAGCCCTCCTGTAGCAGAATGGGATAGATTCCGTCTGCTCCAGGGGACTTGTATGGTTTGAACGATCTAATCGCCTCCCTAATAGCTTCATGGTTGAACAAGGTATTTGCTTCTGTCCAGGCGGCTTTGGACACTTTAGAAAGTTGGCCTATTCGCTGCCCAGCAGAAGTTATGTTCTCTTTTGAATAAATGGTTGTGCCTGGGAAATGTGCCTGGAGCAATATTATCAAGGTTTCTTCCCTGGACTGTGTGAAAGAGCCATCGGTTCTCCTGATGGATCCAAGATCTACCGACAAGCCCTTTGATAAAGCTTTATAGATTTTTGCTGAGTCTCGAATGTCTTCGACACTCTTGCAGAAATTCCTCCAGCTATTTCTTTTTGCTCGTCTGATCGCCCTGTTATAGCTGGTTAGCGAGCTTTTATAACTCTCCCAGTGGCCGCTCTTCTTAGCTGCGTTGAACAGTTTCCTCGTAGCGGATCTTAACTTGGAGAGCTCGTTATTCCACCATGGAGTTTTCCTATTACGCGTCCTCATCAGAACAGGGCAGTTATTGTTGTAAGCAGCAGTAACCGCCTCCGTAAAGAAGTCCGCGGATAGTTCTACATCCATCGTAGATTTGATTGAGTGCATGGAACCCTTCAATATGCTACTGAGTTCGGCCCGAAAGTCTGTCCAGTTCGTATATCTAGGATTCTCCTGTATGTACTCACATTTTCCAAAGACTCATCCACCATAAAGTAAATGTGTCTATGGCCTGAGCACGATGGCTCATCTGAGACCCGCCAGTCACTCACGTAAGTGGCAACTTGTTGAGTAGCTAGCGTGATGTCTATAACCTCACGTCTCCTACCGTTGTCGAAGGTAGGATCCGTGCCGCGATTTAATATGTCCAGGTTAGTAGTTAAAAGGTAATCAAAAAGGTATTCACCCCTCTTGTTCACTCCACTGCTACCCCAGGCATCATGATGGGCGTTCGCATCACATCCTACGATGATCTGCAGACCGCTCCTGTTAGACTTACCCACGATATCCTTGAGTTCTTTGGACGGTGGTGGGTCTCTGGAGTCATAGGGGAGGTATGCCGAAAGTAATCATGCTCTTGCTGCCCCCCCCTGTTAATCTGTATCATCACCACTGCCTGGTCTCTCGACGATTTATCTGTGAGAGGAAAGCAGTTAGTGTTTTTATTGTAAACTACACAGGTCCGAGGGTCGCCGTCCACATCACTGCATGCAATGCTGTAGCCGGTTGCCCGCAAGCCCTGTGTAGCACCGTTATTTACCCATGGCTCCTGTACAAAAGCCACGTCGATAGCTTGGGTGGCCAGCACCCTGCAAAGGACTGCCGAGGCAGCCCTACTGTGTTGTAGGTTGCACTGTACCACCCGCATCCTGAGGCTGTTCCCGCTGTTGTGAGCCAACAGGAGTCTCCTTTTTTGAGCCAATCTCCTTGACTCTAATCCGTCCGAAGCCGTAGAATAGGGACATGCCCTGCTCTTTAAGCTGCGTGAGCGCCCTCTCGTCAATGCTAAGGGCAAGAGTTTGACCGTTCTGGTCCACCTTCCTGCCCATCACTTGCCAAGAGGTCACCTCAATTGGCTGGTTCTGTACTTCCAGCCTGCAGAGCACCTGTTCCGGTTCCCTAACATCGTTAGGAACCCAGAACGTGATTCGCTTGTATTTGGGAATGTCATTTTCCTCAATTACTCTGAGGTTGGCCCCTTCCCACAACTGAAGCCTGGTGACAGCATTTGTCAACCATTGGCTGGTGGGTTCGTTGGCGCAGGTGATCTTAATGAGACCCCCTGCCGCCCTTGCACCCAAAAACGGGAAAGCTTACTCCAGGGTCATTCGTGCCCTCTTCCTAGTCGAAGAGGCACCAAGGATCCAAAACGTGGAATTTAAGATCATCTAAAGAAGTTTTTACACCAGCCTTCCTCGCTAAGGTAATTGCTTTACTCAGTCAAATATCTGGTAGTAAAGCTAGACAAGAGACTAAACTGAAACAACTCAATATGGTTAGTTAACTGCGGTTCCAAAGGAAATTTATAGCAATCGGATCGCTCTGATTGGGAGGAACTTATCTTTCCTGGGGCTTCAAAAAATCTCCACTGTTTTACCGATGGGTCAAAGATGGAACATGGTACAGGGGTTGGTGTCGTAGTACCCATCTCCAAGGTCTCGATTGCAATGGGGAAGTGGTCCTCTGTTTTGTGGACCCCTTCCTTAAGGGGCATGATCACTTTCAACCGAGGGCCTAAGGCTGTTGTTGGGTTATCTGACTGGCCATGTTGGTCTCAGGGCCGGCGTTTGGCTTTTTTGCGCCCGGTGCAGTATGCCATATTGCGCCCCATGAGTTGTTCATTTTTTGATCGCTGTGAAGGATAATGGAAAAAGACATTAACATATGAAAATGAAGGTCCGTGAAGATTTTTTCACTCTTCTTCTGAGATTGCGCCCGTCCAATTGCGACCGGTGCAAAGACACCAGTTGCCCTTAAGAAAGCGCCGCCTCTGCCCTTGTTCTATCGGGTTTTTTTTCGCGATCTTGCTTTTGTGCTGGAGTTTTGTGGCACTTTAATGCTTGAGGATGATTTTGGGTGTTAGCTGCACTTCCATCCAGCACAATCCTGGGGCCAGTTCGTGTAAGTCGAAAACGAAAATTTTTTTTCGTCTCGGGTTCGCGTAGGTCGAAAAATTGAAAATTTTCGTCTGAAGCCGACGAAAGGCACTCGAAAGGTCTTGGGCTATCGAGTTTTTGCCTTATTATGATTATTACTTTTCAAATAATAAATAGTTGTATATTTTTACAGATGTTGTTGTAACATTTTCCGGCATTCAATATTGTGGTTTCTATCGAGGACACGAAAAAATTTCTTTCGACCTATGCGAACGCTAAAATTTTCGTCGGCAAAATTTTTCGACTTCAATTTCTTTTCGTTCGATTATCGTCGTTCGCCATACACGAACCGGCCCCTGACCTCCGAAAATCTATAGTATCATACACTCGAATCTTCATAATACAGGTCGTTCACCAAGCCTTTATATTTCAACGGAAAATAGCTGGCCACTGCACTACATGTATTAGTTTCTACTGTAAAATCTTGCATAGAAAAAAACAGTCCGTCTTAACAGCCTTCCTCGACATAGAAGGCGCTTTCCACAATTTCAGAACAGAGGCGATCCAGGGTTTTCTCGCCAAATTAGGGATCTGTAAAAGTATGACTAGTACGAAATTTTAATTTCTGAAATTGCGCCCGGTGCAAGTGCACCATTTGCACCTATGAAAGCGCCACCCCTGGTTCGTCTGCAGTATCACCTCCACAATCTAGGACTGTCTCAAGAGACAGAATGCCGACTCTGCTTGGAAGGTGATTAGACCTCCACACTTTGTGAATGTCCTATTCTGAGCTGACATATCGCACTTTTTTTATGTCGAAAAATTCGTCTCATGCCGCTTTGCTACATTTATCTACTACAAGCAATAGTGACGCAAAGCTGCATAATGATGCTTCGGTATGCGGCAGGTCTTAACCGAACTATGTGGTCCATGTTTCTCACTCGTCACGCCGAACACGATACACTTTCAAGTAAACTTGCGCCAAATGAAAATTTGCACAAGTTCGAAGTCTAGACACCGTTACTATATACTTGTGCAAGTCTAAACTTGTGCAAGTATATCGTTACGTGTATAGCTACCATTACCATCGTTATCATTATCGTCGTCAGCTGATTTTTACTAAATGATAGACTCATTTTGGTTTAAAATTTTGACTAAGACGACTTTCATAATTATGAGTACCATTATACATTTTACCTATCGCGGCCAGTGAACATATAAACTTTTTTTTGTCACCCTCAAAGCAAAAGCGGGCTATATTTCATGTTGCGGCAAAAGAGGAATACAAATATTTCAGCGTAAAAACGGTTCAACTATTATTCAGAGCAAGAACGGAACGAAAAAATCTTAGAGCAAAAGCGGATTAACTCTCTAAACCGTTTTTGCCCTCTACGAAAACTTAAACCTCTTTTGCCCACAGTTTTTATTTATTCCTCTGTTGCTTGCATTATTACTTCGAAAGCTATTTTTAGACGACCCTTTCTTCACTTTAATAGAAAATACAACGCAACTCAATTCATAATTTTGGAATTTTTTGAATTTTCGCGCTTGTAACATTATTTCTTTGAATGTCTACTTACGATAATTTTTATGTTTTTGCCATTTTTCCATCTTCGACTTCGGGATTTTTGCATTTCTGACATAAAGGATAATGGGAATTTTGGTACCCACCTCCAATATATATGTGCAATACATCGTTCGATAGGTATTTTTGAACTGAATATTAATTACTATGGCGCATAGTTCGAAATCTTTGTCCCTTTTAAGTAATACGGTCAAAACTGTACAAAGATAGAGTTTCACATATCACCCTGTATATTTGTAACCATATGACCTATTTCCATGGATAAGGTACCAGGGAACCCATAACTCCTCCACATATCTATGATGGTAAAATTGATGGCTCTATCCTACCAACTTTTAGAGTTATAAGTCGACAAAGGGGTTTTTAACAAAAATGTTAACTTCACCTACCTCTTTCTGCAAAAACTACGTAGGTGAAGTTGATGTTTTTGCTTGTTTTAACTTTATTTAAAACAAAAATCAAGGAAGTGTTATGAAGTGCATTTTTATATAAAAAAAGAATTTATAACAAAAGGTCTGTCAGAAGCTAATTAACAAAAATTGTCAGACAGACAAATTTTTTCAAAAATGGTTCATTTACTACAAATTGTATAAATTTCAGATAGGTGTTTTGGAAAGTGAAATCATTGTTTTTTAACAAAATTCAAAAATTCATAAGAAATGGCAATTAACAAATTTTTACTAGTCTAGCGGGCGGTACATGTTTTTTACATGTTTTTCAGCCAATCTCACTTTATTATTTTGAGGTGTTCGATGGCGCACCTTTTTTGTCATGGGAGCTTGGACTATTTTATCTTTTATCTACGTTACTAATTTCAATTTTTGTAATGTTTGCAAATTATGATTCTTTTTCAATTTATTATATCTATTTACCAACGTTATGCAATGAACTCCTTCTCACGAAGTTTGTCGATGAAGGTAGAGGTGGAGATGATGAGAAATGCCACCCCACTTCTCCTAGCTCCTGAGTGCGAAGCGTCTAAACTGGCCCCATGTTGCAAGATAATGTTACTAATATTGCATTTTACTATGGTAAATGAGAAAAATTGATATAACCCTTCAAGATAACTACGCTATTTATGTACGTTGCCTTAAAATCTTCAGGAATTTTCGTTGTATACAAGTGTCAAACAAGCATAATCTCCCCTCATCCCAGTTATGATTAATTTTTTCCTTTTGGAAATACTATGAATCTTAGTTTTAGTTGAGATTAACAAATTTTCTTTAATGAAAATTAATAGCTGATACTTTATTTACTTGCTTTGTTCCCCTTTAAACCCTCATGGGACATAGGGTGGAAACAGTTGCCCTCCAGCGAAGTCTGTTTTGTGCGACAGCTCTCAGTTCCGACCAAGATCTTCCAGTTGTTGCGGCCTTTGCTAATAGGATTCTCCTCCATGCTTCTAGGTCTTCCCACTCGGTAGGATCCTTGCGGATTCCAGTCAAGGGCCTGTTTGGCTAGATTCTCGTTTTTGGGTCGCAAGGAATGGTCAATCCAATTCCATTTCCTTCGCTTGATTTGGTCGTCTATCCTTCCTTGGCTGGCACGGCACCATAGCTCGTCATTAGGAATTCTATCTTGCCAGCGGATTTTTAGGATACGACGCAGGTATCTTTTAGGCTCCCTGTGTGACTGGTTGGGTGACTTTCCATGTTCCGGAACCGTACAAAAGAACTATCTTAACGTTGGAACAGCCGCAATTTGATGTTAATTGAGATCTCGGATGATCTCCATATACTACACTGGCATGACAGGCTCTTAAAAGGAGTTATCAAAATCTTATTTTTCTCTCGAAATTGTTTTTCGCTTTCATTTTGGGGCCCCTTGCCACCTGGCGCCTAGAGCGAACGCTCCTCTCGATCTACCCCAGAGTCGGCGTCGGGCATGCAGTTCGATAGCATGACCGCTTTCGGAATCTCTTCTATGATGTTGATTATCGTAGAGTGTAGTTAAACTTAAGAATGTGGCTTCAATTTTATTTCCGAAGATGAGGGTTAAAGCTACAGTAGGGGAAATTATACTTTCACCCGAGTAAAGCCTACCCTAAATGAACAGTAACGCAGAAGTGAATTGGAAGTTAAGTAGACATAACTTCTTTAAAAATTTACATAAAAACCCAAATAAAAAGTTCATAAGAGCAAGTGAACAACCTTACTTTCTTAACTTTTGTTTACTTTTGGTGCGGTTCTTACTGCACAGAACATCTCTAAAAGACTTTTTCGAAATTTTACGAAATGTAACTTCTACTTCCCTTCCATTTTAGTCACACTCATACATTCATATGCAATGGTACCTAACTTCAATTCCCTTCACTTGAATTTTGGGTAGGCCTTAATGTGCAGTATTTTCCATGCACGTGTGATGAAAACAACATTTACGCTTTTATTTAGAAAAACATAAGCAAAAGTATTTTTAGTGAAAACTGAGAGCAAAAACGATTCAAATTTTAGTTCCGCGCAAAAGCGGTATAAATTTTCATTTAGAGCAAAAGCGGAATAAAAAGTTAAGCCGCTTTTGCTCTCGGTTTTTTGATACACCGTTCTTGCGCTGAAATATAATTAGACCATTTTTACTCTAAGAACACGAAGATATTTCCCTTTTGCGCTAAAAAAAATACCGAAACGTTTTCGCTCTCTTTGTTATTTTAACCCGCTTTTGCTCTGAGGGTGTCTTTTATTTAAAGGCGTTGCAACGCACATGGGGTTTTTGCTAGTTAAATATAATTTAAACACCTTCCCACAATTTTAGATGGGTGGCAAACAGGTGCTATATCATGCATATCCTTACACAGCATGTGACAGTCTATAAGCAATTGTGCAATGTTACTCCTGTCATCTTGCTTGCTATGCGGTATACCACATATGCCACCATTAATGTCTCTTTATAAAGGATATATCTACCCCAAAAACGGAAATTCTTGTTAGAAATAATGTCAGCTCAATGCGAGCCTTTAGGATGCATCGTTGTAGTCCTTGAACAAGGAAATTTAAAGCTGCTTTACCATGTGTTGAATATAAACACACATACAACGAATTGCTTTATCCCCTCCTAGTAGTACTGTTGCATAATGTTAAGTTTTGGGTGCGATATTTACGAAGATATATTACGGATATACAAAACTAGGTCGACGATATTAAATGCAGCTGGTAGCTAATCTTGATTTAAAACTTCAAATGGAATGTTTCTAGTGCATTGGTATTGAGATATGGAAATTTATTGGATTTTAATTGTCTTGAAACAGAAATGTAAATCCTTCCAATCCTTAATGTATGTTTATGATTTGGAATCTTCCACATCCTAATTCTAAATTAGAACTTGACTAAATACACATCTCTTGGTGAAGTGGTAGACATTGTCATGCCTAAATTATATGAATTGATCAACAGCTTGTTGTTGACTTTCTCCACCAAATTTCATCCATAATAATCAATTATACTATAGATGACAGCTTTGACGTGTTTCAATCTCATTTCAATCGTTTCGAGTAATATGGGATGTGATACAAAGCTCTTGCTTTATAGAAAAGTGATATGATGGATCGTTTTAGATTTTTGGTTCGGGGTGTTTGTTCAATGTGGAACTTTTATCAATCCCCAAGTCAAAGTCCTTTTCTCAAGTCAATACACTTTGCTCCTTATAATTAACTGTGGACTATTTGGGTTGTTTGTTCATGACTATCTTATTTACTCTTCAAAATACCACTTCGAGTTATTGATAGTATAATCTTCGTTAGTTTGTTCATAAATGACACCAAGCTCACTTTAAGGTCAACTCATAAATTATTGCAGAACTCTGTGTTGATTATCAGATCTTAGACATTTAACCAGGGAGTTTTTCAATATCTACTATAGACACAAATATTGGAATCCCTTTAGAGTATACCTGGTGCTGATAGAATTCTTTGCTGCATGCCCAAACTCATAGTACTTGTACTTGCAGCATCTCCTTGGTGATGTGCGCTTTCTTACTCGGCAGATAATCCATCCTACGCCGACCTGGCTCTAGCTAGATCTACCGGGATATTTATAGTGCCTCACTGTGTGCCATCATATGCTTTCCTCAACCTCGCATTGTGTTCCTGCACTTGCAGCAGACTCATCTGTCTATGTAATGCCTCTCCTAGTGATCTCATCCAACTTGCTGATCTCGATCGCTATCTTACCTGCGCTTCTCCTGCTGGCAACGATTTGACGCTTTACAACCGCCGCACCGTCATTTTTGGGATTGTTCTTCTCAGAGCCTTGTCTGAGAAAAACGTCTACCTTTTCATTGCCCGTTAAGTCCTAATAGACCGGGAACTACATAAAGCGGACCCGATTGATAGTGCTTAGCTCATCAAGGGAGAGTTATGGGCTCCCAATTTGAACTTTGTCTTACAGGACTTCAGGATTCCGGCGAGGCGACAGGAATTGGACTGGTTACATCTTCTCAGATAGCCAGGCGTCTCTGAACGCCCTGGGCTCTTGCACAAATAGCTCTAAAACTACCTCTGAATGTCGCAGATCTCCTAACAAGATGGCTTAACAGTCCACGACCCTCCTCGTATGGGTGCCCGGTCACTGAAATATAGAGGAAGATTGTAAAGCTGACGAACTGGCTAGGAAAGGCATGCTCCTTCCAGGAAAGGAAAGGGTTAGTATGCTTTCGGTCACTATTAAACTCTGATGCAAACAGCAGCAAGCAAAAAAACATTGAAGGGATCTTCATAAATGCACTTTGGCCAAATTAACCTGGTCCTGTTATGATCTCAGGCGGACCACTTCACTACTGAGCCTCGAGCGGCAAGGCCTCTCAGTTATGCTGGAGTGCTGACCTAGGTCTAGGACCAATGATTTTTGCAGAAGCTGTAAGACTCTGGACGAGGAGGAAGGTGTACTACATCTCCTCTGTTACGGCCCAGCCTTAAAGCAGAAGGAGATTAACCACATTTGGTGAATCCTTTCTAAACACGGTTACGGAAAGTTCGAAGAATGAGATGCCGCAACTTAGAAGATTCATTACTTGCTCGGGATGGTTTAGTGAAGAAACGACACTTTAACATCAGGTTTAAAGTGGGACCACTACGGTATCACAATGGGACTATCCTTTTGGCCTAAATGTATGAGCTTAAACCTACAGCTCAGCCATATCTAACCTAACGTAACCTACTCCTCTTGGCACGCCGCGGCCATGCCCCGAAACTTTTTTCCCAGGCCCAACGGACCCAATACCCACTTATGACTCTTTGTCAATGTCTAAATCTAGTACTCGCTGTCATAAAGTAGAAAATCCAAGGATTTACTGATCTAGTACTTGCAGATAAATCTTTAAGCTTCTCATAACACAATGGTGACACTAGATGACAAACTCCTGGACAGGTTGATGAGCATATGTCGCAGATCTCCTTTTGGACGACGCAGAGATTATTGATACACAAAGTGTGTGCAGCCAAAAATATTTAATATCATAAGTTTTGCTACAAAATTAAGCAAGATTTCAGGAATGGGATGTCTCTTCGTCATCAGGGCGCTGAAGACTCTAGTCAAGTTGCCGCTATAAAAGCTGTTAAGGCTGAGAACAACTGGCCATTTAGGCGATGGCTGTTAGTTACGACACAATTGTCAGCGTTATGGAAGAGATTATAGAGATGTTAGCGAACTATATGCCGTTGATGATTTGAAAGCTTAAGACTCCTTTCGTGAACATAGAAGAGTCTGTGATGGGTTTCCCTTACATACCACAGGCTGGACTCGTATGATATGAAGGCAGGTGTAAGTGTCTGGACCACTGATCAGTCCCGATGTGAACTTCCAAGGGGTTCCTTTGGCTAGATAAGTGATCTTAAACGATCGGATGCTGACAAAATACACCAAAGTCAAAAATTGGGAGAGTTTCGTTCGGAAGTTTGATCCATCCACTGAATAGTCCAGACATAGTACCCTTTGACTATCACTTGTTGCGATCTCTGCAGAACTCCCTCAAAGGGATTAACCTGCCTTAATAAATGGTTTTAAAGTTTCAAAACAACCTAACGAGGTTCATCAATGCCTTTCATAATGAATTTAACTTATCCAAACTTAAGTTTCCAGTAATAAAATACCCTACAAAGTAAAGCATTATTACCCCCCAAAAAGTAATTAATATTCTCGTTAAATTTTCATTATCACAAATTTACTGGACAATAAACCCTGAAAATTCACTTTAAAGGAGCACACTTTAAAATCAAAGCAATAAACCGAAACCTTTGCCAGAGCCCGTCCCTTTTCCATTGATTCCTCCATCAGGACCTGAATGAAGCAATAATTTTCCAGTTCTCTCCCCCTAGAAAAACCTCAGCAATTACTGTTAAATGCTCCACTAATGGCAGGACGAAACCAGAATGTGTACCAAATACTCGAGCGGCACAGGTTCCAGGCAGGAGACAGGATCCAATCTATCAATGTATGAAGCCATTATTTCAGAAACAAATAGCACACGTACCAGTGATGAAAAGTCACCATTGTTCAATTCTCAACCACCGCACACCCCCCCCCAACCATTTGCATATATCGACAAGAAAGGAGACATTAAAAGGACCCCGTCAAGTGTTTGTTATCGAATAAATTTTGCCAGATATCAAATACGTGCAGGAAGGATAACTAAATTTACCTGTGAATTTTGGTTGTTATGAAATGGGTGGAGGGGGAGATTTGGTGGTGGGGTTTGCGGAATGAGTTTTCAAGAAAAACACATGGAGAACGGTCAGCAAGTTTCGGGCAGAAAGTCACTTTCTGGAATTCGTTGGATGCTCAGTAATACCCTGAACAGACAAGGGTCCTTAATCACTAAGAAGAAGAAGGTAGGATACTTCAAGTGTCGAAAGTATTAGGGGAGGGGATGTATTGTGAATTTTCATTTTAAAATATCTTATTACTTGCCATGATGAACTAGAGTAGGATTAATGGGGATGGGCTTACCTTGTTCCTAACCAGAGGCCGGGAACCTATAAAAGGGGTCACCATAAAAGGGTCGAAATAGTCTCCATAGTTGACCACTGGATATTGAGCACATTGTAAGAGGTAAGGTAATATCAATATTGATGGTTCGTTTCTTGCTCCTTTAACCACCCGAAAAGAGAAAAAGGTAGAGACAAGAGATGCAAAGATCACTTGACACTTTTGCGTTATAGCAGCTATTTCGGCCCGTATGTTAGCTTTGGGTTCGTCAATGGTCTTCGGCCTGCTGGCATAAACTTTAGAGAAAAAAGTCTTTTTCCGTTAAACCCGTAGAACGAGGAGGCCATCTCAAATCGCCATTTTTTACCATAAGCCCTCACAGTTTTCACAATTGAACGATTGTTTTCAATATAAAGTACTACAATTTCAGCGGGTTTTTTCGGTGTGTGTTGACTCATAACTTAAATGGTACAGAATGACATTTCAGAATTGTGTACATCTGTGAAAATCGGCTAAAAAATGCCAGAGTTATTCAATGTTGAAATACCGAAGGTCAAATGACACATCTTGTATGCATATAGTATATTTTTACTTAAGTTTCGATATCAATTTTAGGGGCTTTCTTTAGACTCAATTGGTCACTTTGGTTATAGGTTACTATTAACAAGATGTAAAAAGAATTGGCATAAACTGACCCATGGCCAAATCAGTCGAGTCATGTTACATCGTCGGTCGTGTGCAAAAATCCGGGTCGTGAGGTGTTACCGCCTTTTCGACAAGGCTAAAATTTCGCAGCTTTTGATCGGACCATGTGGACCCATGACAGAAAGAGAAACTATTGACAGGCCATCGAATCCACCGTTGTTCAAGGTGGAGCGAGATTGCCTTTCAGCACCTTTTGATCGACGCTTTCACATCACATTAATAGTATTTCTAGTTTTTCGAGACAAACCTCTCTGCGAGCATTGCTAACGCAGCCTTGGCGTGATGGAGGTTTATCGGGGCAAGCTTCATATTTCTTTAGGGGATTATGTTCCCTCCTTTTGCAAACCTTTTTGGGGATGGGGATTGCCCTCAAAGGATTTAGGTGCAGGTTTTGGGTCACAGCCCCGCCTGTTACGGGAGAAACCGGAGAAAGCATTTTTTCCTCAGAGTTGCTTCCTGGGCGTTTTCGCCAGCAGAGTACGGCCTCTCTGGAGGCTATGTGGTTGAGTGTGTCAGATATAGAGCATTAGATCTTGCCCACCCGCCTTTGATGTTAAGATGGTGGAAAGAGTCACCCCTTCGTTAGAAGAGGGTCTCTCAACCACTGCAGTGGTTGCCATCCTGACATTCGAGCAACTTACCATTTCCATTCCTAGAGCAGACTCTTGCGTGGCGTCAGCTGGTAACCTCGGGGTTCGGTCGCTTCCTTGGTGATCAAAGCGGAAATAGTTGCGGTCGCTCGCAAGGCTGCTGGGGGGCATTAAAAGTTTGGCTTGGCCAGCTTTTGTCACGGGCTTTTATACCACTCTGATCCTTAGCTGTGACTCATCAAATTTGTAGCCAATTTGGCCACCCTGTCCTCCTCAGTTCATCAACATATCTTTGCTTCACAGGGAACGTAACCTCTGTGAATGGTGGGCTGTGCACTTAGTACTCTCCACTCTTGCACTCTTAGGGTCCTGTTTTGGACCCCTATACTTTTCGACATAATATAAGTGTGGTCTTCTATTGCTGACGGAAAGTACGGCACGGCACGTTGTTCTCATCTATAGCGGCGAGGCTTGCTTGAGTCGCAGCTTGACTATGGTCTGCAGAAGACTTCCCTGCACGGCAACTCGGTTGTTCCGTGGTTACCCGAGTAAAACTAATTTAGTTGGTTAATTTTCTTACAAGTACGCACGCGCCCGCTCCTAGGACGCATAGCAAACAAATAGGCATGCCAAAAAACTATGCACGCTCCCGCCCTAGGCATGTACGCGTCTCCACCACTTCTTCTTCTTCTTCTTTAAACTCCTTTAATCCCTCATGGGACATAGGGCGGAACATTGTTTGCCGATTCGTAGCAATGGTGTTTTTTATGGGAGCTGGTTGCTAACCCTCAGCCCAACCGACTTAAAACTCTGTTTTGTGGCGCAAAGAGCTCGCCATTCGCCCGTCTCCCGTTAGCTCCTTCCGCAGAAGTACCCCAGGGGGCACCGCGGGGAGGTGGGATTAGGACTTGCTAACAGGTCTGCTAGGTGTTCGTCTGCAGTGACTTTTCTCGGGTTTTGACAGAAGTGACAAATCGGGTGCCACCACTTTCCGAGGTCTTTGTTAGCCGTTCGCCGTTCTCCACCACAAGCACGAAAATCAAAAAATTTATTCGCTAGAAGCATGCACGTCACAGGCCCGAAAATCTAAAAATTGCCGCTAGGTATTAACATTTATAAATGCATCCGCACCGGCATAGACCATTCCCCAAAATGCGAGCGTTGTTCTACCAGGCAGTCCCCCAGCTAAGTACTAACCACGTCCAATGCTGCTTGACCTACCAAATCGTACGAGAACCGTTCTACTGAGTATGATATTGGCACCCCTTATGTTCACAAGAAAATTGCCCGTTTTCTTCATCGTAAATAATTTTTTAAAGCCCCAATTTTGCTCCTTTTTGTCTAGAAAAATTGCAAGCCTGCTTCTGTTTTCAACCTGCTTTCTATACCGTATTGCTGGGCCTTCATCCTTTTCTCCGGGTTATTGTGGCCTGGAGAGGATCAAGAAGATATTACACTATTCTTATAAGAAGATTGGTATCCTTCTTTCTTCAGGGATTACTCTGAGCCTAAAAGCCTCTGGACGGGAGTGGCCAGCTTCCAAAATTCTGCATTTATAGATTTAAAGGTATCTATATTGAGCTTCGCGTGAAAGAGCGGTCGCCCATGGCAGAGCACCGCGTTACCATGAGAAGGCTAAATCAAACCGAATTCATCACTTCACCACGATTGCTTACACTTTAAGATTTTGGGTTTTGGTTTATTCTCTCCATATCTGACGTATTCAGTCTGCTCCATGGACAGTTAGGGGCAGCTTGATGGCTTTCCTTCATCTGTCCATGCAGCAGTGTAGGAGCATCTCGGGCACGTACGGTCGGTCTTGAAGTCAACGCTCCCTGCTTGTGCCGTGTTCGTCGGGTCATATTGATGAGCACATACTCTTGGCTGACTACAAACAACCCAAATGTGTGTATCTCTTATTCATTTCTACGCCCAGAGCGACCGCTCTTCCTGCTCTATCGTAGGGCTCTTTCTGACACCTCGTGAGTAATGAAGAACTGTGACATTCCCACAATTTGAAAACTTGTAAACAGTGTTGAGCTGGGAAGAATTCGGGGGAGTAGCAAGAGAGAGCAGAGAAAGAGACTGGGAGAGAGCAGAAGGTAGAGCTGTTAGAGGTCCCGCCAAAAGAGTTGATGCCGAGAAAGTCGCGTTTTCCATGCGCAGTAGAATCCCCGCATGCCGTTCCCGTCCCTTAGCCTAGTCGCAACAAATTTCGAAGGGGAAATTTGAAAATACATAAGCGCATTTCTTATCAATATGTGCGCAATTTTTATTTGTGTGCAGCTTTAATTTCCCCAGCTGCGCGCTCCGGCATCAACTCTTTTGGCGGGACCTCTACACCTTTTCCAATTGTAATTCAGAAAGTATCAATTGTAATTCCGAAAGTATCAATTGTACTTCAAATTAGTCAATTGTATTTCAGAAAGTATCAATTGTAATTCAGATTTGTCAATTGTAATTCAGAAAGTATCAATTGTAATTCAGAAAAATTCAACATTAATCCAATTGCAGCAATTTCTGCAACAGGAATTTTATGTATGGAACGCGGAAGATTTTAATTTGCTTCACAGATAGCCCAACATTCGCTTTAACATCGTTTGCACGAAATGGGTTATCTACTGAAAGACTTTTAGAGATTGCATCAGATAACACAACTTAGCATTGAAACAGTAATAATGGGACGATATCATGCATGATGGAGTCACAACACTATTAAAGCCTGTCCCACTATATATGGTTCGAAAGTGTGGACATTGAAAAACGAAGACGAAGCATTGGTAGGAAGATTCGAATGGAAAATCCTTCTTTGTCCTTTGGTCAATTTACTGCATCAATAAGTTGAATATTGAAATTTTCTGAATTACAATTGATATTTTCTGAATTACAATTTACTAATCTGAATTACAATTGACGCTTTCTGAATTACAATTGGAAAAGGTGTAGTAAGTCTACTATGGATTTACTTTCATGCATCAACTTCCCCTTGTAAATAAAAGAAGGAATTGGGAATAAGGTGAAATTCTTTTTGAAAGAAGTCCCAAATACCAAAACTTTTCGCTTCCAGCGGAATATCTCAACTTGAAATACTCATGACGAAAAGGAAACGTCGGAACCTCAGTTTGTCAGCTAACAGCGTGGTGCGTCCGTAGATAATTTTACACATCCGGTGGTCGGTGTACCAAAACTCACCACTTGTACGGTTAGGAGATTAAATGTTCGTGTATTTTCAGACACACAAATATTGATTCGTGAAGTTACACAAAAGCTGTTTAGTTCTAATGCAAACCCCCGAAAAACTTTATGTTAAATAAACTTTTAGAAAAGCTTTTCATCTGGATGCATACGTCCTCGTCTATATTGACCCAAACAGATATAATTTGGCAGTATATAATCATTTCAATGTACTGAAGGACATTAAGGATCATCATTATGTGATGAAAGAACACATTTGAAATGTATTTGGATTTTTTATTCGTTAAATTTGAAGTTTGTCGTGGTTGTGTAATGTGGTTTTTTAACTAAATCTTTGATGTTAAACAAACAACATGTAACTATGTACGACGCATTGTGGTTATGTAATAAGTAACATTCTTCTCCAATACCACAGATACAAATCAGCACGAGCCTTCCAGCCACATATCATATTCCACCGATTTACCTTGGCCAAGAGCAATGCAATTGAGAAAATCAATCATCCATATACATTTGTCGAAATCAACAAGCTTAAACCGCAAAATCAACCGCAAATATCGCAAATCCAAATCTATATGCCAGCCGTAATAGTCGACAAAGCATAAATTCCCGTGTCGACCACTTTCACCTCTCCATTAACATTGGCAATAATTCAATGCGAGGCACCTCGTTTGCGGTCCATATGAAGCTGTTCTCTAATTGATGTCTAATTAACAAGATTTGCACTGATCTAATTCGGCATCTAGTAAACAACAAGAGACGCAAATCACCCCTATGACGGCTCACCCTGTGCATGACACCAGCTCGACATGTCCCCGTATCTCTCTCTGGCCTGTGATGAGCACGTATTAAGTGCAGCACAATAAACTCCACAATTTTAGCAGAGGGATTTAGCATTTAACATTTAGCAAATCGCATAAGACATGACTTCGTAAACCCGGGGGTTGGGGTTCGGGGGTGAGTTGTAAGTTTAGACCGAGTTGTGGGTGCCTCCTCTAAGGTGGAGTGCGCGTCTTGTGTGACAATTAAAGGTGGGTGGAGGCGAGTGTCTAGGGCACCCTGAAATATGTTATGGAAAAACTGTTATTGCGGGCAAAGTGTTGTGAGGTGTACCGACTACCATTAGACATTTAGGGTGACTGAACATGGAGAGCCGGTTAATGGCTCTCGGCATTATGACTGGCTCCATAAAATCTTATTGCGTATTCCGCCGAGGGATGGCTTTTGCGGGGGAAGTTTTATCAAAAGATTTCCGTTCGTGTATCCGCTTACGTTTATGGTCATGCTCTCGCCCCCCTCTCTGTGCCGGTATGACTCCGCGGAAAAACAATGCCGGCAATAAACTTGACATATTGTCTCCCATCTGCCCTTTTTATTTATGATTGTTTAACAAGTTCGGACTATCGCGCATTCAAGAACGACCGGCGAGAAAAAAGTCCATGACAAAACAAGCCCCGTCATGTCCTGTGCGCCTCATATACACTCTTAACCACGCTGGTCCAACCGAAAGCAGGGATGCAGGATACAGGATACTTGATCCAGGATACGAAAGGGAAGGATTTTATAACTTATCTTCGTTTAATTGCCCACATAACACTAAAATTTTATGAGGCTCATATGAGAGGGCATTTTGCTGGGGCCTGGGCTCTTAGGAATTCGATTGTTTTCAAGTGTTTTTATCGCTCTCGGCTGTTTTCATTATGATAGCATAAAATTGTCGAAGTGATCTTTTGGGAGGAGTCAAAACCCGAAACGGTTTTCAGGATGAACAAGAAAAAGAAGTAATTGAAGACTGTTTCCAGTGCGATACCCAGCGCCCGGCCGTGGATATGGTATTGCTGGTCGTTTTTATTCATGACATTTTGGGATCAGTTTGATATGCATATCAATGCTTAAGTAAACATCAAAATTTAGGCATAAAAAGTTCATTTTTAAGTTGGTAGTCATGAAAAGGGAAGGGCTATATCGTTCGTTTTGTGAGGCAATGATTTGTTAATTTTAGGAGATACGCTTTAGGTAGCGTTTTATCAAAGATTATCAACAATTGCGATGGTTAAAAGTAAACCGAGCAGAACAGGCATGGCTTTCCAAATTTTATGCAACAGGTTCTTCTTCTATTTTAGTAGACCATCAATTAAGTCCGATAGACCTGGACCTAATACCTCACACAGGAAAAAAAAAGTCCGATAGAGAGCACACCTTATAAAGTCTATCAAGCCAAGCTGTAAAGCTA
Source organism: Thereva unica (assembly GCA_949987705.1). Classification (NCBI taxonomy): domain Eukaryota; kingdom Metazoa; phylum Arthropoda; class Insecta; order Diptera; family Therevidae; genus Thereva; species Thereva unica. Next base: position 23,670,810 of record OX465285.1, on the reverse strand, counting down.
ATGTGCCGAGGACTGCGTGGTAATGCGTAGTTTTTGCATTGTCGTTTGTATAATACTATCGAAATGTTCGTACATTCAGTCGGCCATTGAATTCAAACTACACAGAAAGTATCACGCAAAAAAAATCTTTATCGTGTGAGTCCACCGTAATACGATGGTTTGAGGAGTTCTGGTGATTTCGATTTTCAAAATGTACCACGGAATCGACCTGAGAACACAACCTGAGTAATGTAGGGGTTAAGGCCACCGACTCAAGGATTCGTGATTCGAGTCCACCCATCAGCAGAGTTTTTTTGTTTTTTTTGTTTTACGAGGGATGGTGAGAATCTTCAAAAGACACCGCTGAGGATCCGCACTCAGACAGTTTGTCGGACTTTTACCGAACTAAACTCACCACCCCTTTGTGTGACGTTTACCCCGCCCGGGACCGCCGCGAGGCATTACTTCGGGCGGGCGTCACCACCATGACCCTTTAGGTATCCCTTTGGTCTTTACCCTTAGGGGTTTCTACTGCTCGCGGCATTTCTTCGCCTTTCTCTCTTTCTTGTGGCTTCTTCTTGCCTTAACTTTCTGTGAATGGCCTTCAGGGTTGCTTCCACTTTCCTCCACACCTCCTCGGATCCCATCATATGTTCTACGATGTTTTCCGGCGTTAGTGGCGCCTGGGCCGTTTCTTCTAATTCCGCCCTTTCCTCGGCGTATCTCGAGCAGGCAAAGAAGACGTGCTCTGCGTCTTCTTCCGTCGCTGGGCATACCGGACACAACGGTGAATCATCGTGCCCGAAGCGGTGGAGGTATTTCCTATACCCCCCATGTCCGCTCAGGAACTGAGTGAGGTCGTAGCTTACTTCCGCACGCTCCCTCGAAACCCATATTTCCACATTAGGGATAAGTCTGTGGGTCCAACGACCCTTAACAGACTCGTCCCACTTCCCCTGCCATTCCCTTAAGGACTCACAGCGCGCAATCTGCCGCCGTACCCTTCTTGGCTGCCCTCTACCATATTCTGGGTCATAGAGACGCATGCCCTCCCTCGCCAGAATGTCTACGGGAATCATCCCCGCTATCACGCACGCCGCATCGTCGGACGTGGTCCTGTACGCGCAGCAAGCGCGAAGTGCACTTAGCCTATATGCACCCCTCCATTTTCTACTATTTGCAGTCCTGTTTAACGCTGCTGCCCACACTGGCGCTGCGTATAACAGGACTGAGCTGACCACCCTCCCCAAGAGGAGGCGGCGACTCGGTCTAGGGCCTCCAACATTGGGCAGCATTCTTTTTTTTTTTTTTTTTTTTTTTTGTGACAGACTAGAGTGCTACACAAATCGCAGAAGCTGCTTCAGTTTTGTGCTCAGCAAGCTTCAACCCAGCGCTTTTATTTCCCAGATCGCTTCGTTCGCATAGAGTTCGATGTCATCTGGGTGTTTTCCTACGACAACTACCCCGATATCATCTGCAAACCCGATCGCCACTGCTTCCTTTGGAAGACGAAGCCCCAACACATCATTGTACATTGCGATCCATAGGAGAGGGCCCAGGACGGAACCTTGCGGGACACCGCATGTTGTCCCGAACACTTTAGGACCATCATCCGAATCGCAATGAAGCGACCTACCCTGGAGGTAGTCGGCCACTGCACGCACTAGGTACTTTGGTGTGCCTAGCTTGATCAACGCCTCAACTATTTTGCTCCACCTCGCTGAGTTGAAAGCATTTTTTACGTCGAGGGTTATCAGTGCGCAGCAGTGATTTTTCTCTATGGCGGCTCTTGCTATGCCCACCACCATATTGACTGCATCAGTCGTCGTCCTTGCCTTTCTGAAGCCGAATTGCTTGTCCGACAGGCCACCCACCCTTTCGACGCTAGGGATAATCCTGTTACAGATTACCCGCTCGAAAAGTTTGCCTATGCAACTAAGGAGGCATATCGGTCTGTAGGACGATGGGTCCCCTAAAGGCTTGTTCGGCTTCGGTAGGAGCACGAGTTTCTGCTGTTTCCATCGCTCCGGGAAGATCCCCTCTCTCAGGCACGCTGTGAAGACTTCAGCGAACCTGTCTGGCGCTATTGAAGCTGCTAGCTTCGCCGCTTTATTTGGTATGCCATCCATGCCAGGGGCCTTATTGATGGCTACCTTTTTTGCAGCCTCCAGAATCTCATCTGCGGTCACCGCAGGTATCTCTTCTGGGTCCACCTGAAGGGTGGGTAGTTCGACGGTGCGTACGTTCTGTGGAAACAGGACGTACACAATACTCTGGAGCAGCGCGGGGCAGGTGATCGGCGAAGAGCGCTTGCCTTGACCGCTGACATGACCATTTTATAGGCTCCGCCCCAGGGGTCCGAGTCTGCTTCTCGGCACAATCTTTTGAAGTGCTCGGATTTACTTCTAGCGATGGCTTTGTTCAAAGTTTTCCTCGCTTCCTTATATCTCTTATGGAGTTCATCGAAATCCGGACGGTTCCGATTTCTCTGAGTTCTCCTTCTCGCTTTCAGGCAGGCCCTTCGGCATTCGTCGATCTCGGCGTTCCACCAGATGTTTGGTGGGTGTTGCCGATTGCCGGCGCGCCGAGGCATGGATGCATCGCATGCCTGTTTTAATGAATCTACGATTCGCTCTGCCCCTTCCCTGGCACCTCCTGCCAACCTCGCATCATGCAGGAATACTTCCTCGAACACCTCTGTGTCGAGTTTATTTACGGCCCATCCTCTATTCGTTCCATAGATAGGATTCCTTTTTCCTATACCCTGACCAATCTCGAAGATGATGGCTTGGTGGTCGCTGTGCGTGTACCCATCGCTCACCCGCCATTGTAGGTCCTTGGCCACTGAATCGCTCACGTAAAGCCTGGAATACACATGCCAGTAAAACGGGTAAGTAGCTTGCATGCGTGAAGATGGAATATGCCAATAGATGGTACAGTGGCGATAAATTTTCACTTGCTAGATACAGACAAGATGTTATTCCGGTAGGGAACTAGTAAGTGCAAATTTATTACCGTTGTATCATCTATTAGCATATTCCATTTTCACGCATGCAAGCTACTTACCCGTTTTACTGGCATGTGTATTCCCGGCTTAAGTGATGTCGATTACAGACGATCTCCCACCCCTTTGGAAGGTGTTTTCGCCTCCGGTGTTAACCAACACCACATTTAGTCGCGAGAATACTTCTAGGAGTATGCGCCCTCTTGCATTCGTTTGTCGACTGCCCCATTCGACAGCCCAAGCATTGAAATCACCCGCTAATATTACCGGGTGATGGCGACTCGCGTCGGCGGCTAACCTTTCCAACATCGACTCGTACTCGTCTAGTGTCAGGCTTGGCGCCGCATAGCAGCTGTAGACGTGTATTCCGCCTACTTTTGCCCGCGTGAAGCCATTCTCTGGGCTTCTCATGGTATCTTCCATGGCTCGGCTCCCGCACGTCCATATCAGCAGAGTTCTGTGATTCGATTAAACGCATAGGCCCATTTTACACGATGAAACCCAAAACGAAACAACGTTTTCTGCATTCGCTGATTCTATTTTGGAGTTTCCTAAAAAATTCCATCTACAGGGATAAACTCTTGCACCAGAACTAGAGGATCTATTGAATTTGGTATGACTCCATGTAAAGAGCTCTGCTAGAAAGGCTGCACTGAGGTTAAAATCGAATGGGTACCTGAGTCATGGTATTCAGGGGTTAATCCATAATTATCAGCGTGAAGCCGAAACTCTGTTAGACTGTATACCTACCCACGAAAATCTGATCAATGATTGTAGATGAACTCGTATGATACACGGATGGATTCAAACGGTTGGTGGTTCTGGTGCAAAAGTCGCAGGTTTAATCCGCGTACAGCTTAAGCACCCTGTGGCGTATGGAAAATTAAGAAGGCCTAGCTAACAAGCAGATCTTTATTCTATCTGACAGGCAAGCTTAAATCAGAGCGATATTGTCCTGCAAGACGAAGTTCAATTTGGGAGTGCTAAATACTCCTTGTTGAGCTAAGTACGCTTTATGTAGGTCCTGGTACGTAGATCTTCACGGGCAATGGAAAGGCCCACGTTTTAGGGCTCTGGCACTGTTTTCATTGTTTCGGAACTGACTAGTGGACCACTCACCAATAAGGTGCAAAGGGGCAATCGTCGATCGGACTCTGATGAAATGTCTGAATAAAAAGCCATTTACCTCTTGCCTGTCTCGCAATGCTGGCAAAGAATTATTGGGGCACAAAAAATCGCATGTTTATTTCAATAGTTGGCTTGATCTCCAGTCACTGCACCCTAAAATAACCAGGTATGGAGAACTAAAAGACGCAGAACCCGCCTGCCGACCAAGCCGAAAGTGTAAGGAGTGGAGGTTTCTCTTCAAAGGAAGGAGCTGCAAGGAAGAGCAGCGTGGAGGCTATCGACGGCGATCTTTTAGAAGGAGTGTAAGTGTGGCAAGGAGGTCTGAAATTTGGACCAGATTCGGAAGATTTGCGAAATCCAGAGCGAAATATTCTCTAATGAAATGACGCTACTGTTTGGGCCTTCACGAGACAAAGCTTTTGCTTAGTTCCAATTCAGAGTGCTTTTATCCTTATTTTATTCTTATTTATTTCACGAAAGCTCCAGGCGAAAAAGAAATAAAACTGAATGCGTTTACGATTACTACATCCAGAGGGATATCTTACGCGGATATCTTGATGAAGATAAGATCGGACATCCCCCTAATGGACCTTGGGTTACGGGTTGGTAACGAGCATCAGGAAAAAGTAAAATAGAGACCTTCTAGTGAACCTGAAGGCCAGCAAAGCGGTAAAATCCTAGCTAGGGGTAATACTATCCTAGCTAGGAGAATCGGCACAGGTGAGGGCAAACACCAACCAAATAACCCAGTAGCGATCGAGATCAGGGACTTGGGCAAGATCATCTGTAGCGAAGATCCTCATAGAATAGTGGTCTGCATAGGTTGGATTTTCTGTCGAATAAGAGCAGTGCCGGTGGATCGTGTTGGGCCTTGGTGGTTAGATCATCATGCATAATGATATGATGAGGCTACATCTCCTAAACGGGTTCGTGGATGACCCTACCACTACCCCGAGTTAATAGGACGACGCCTCGATGAGATCGGATTGTGCGCGAACAAAGTGATTTAGGAGATTAATAAGTGGCCTGAAACCGGTGGTCTTAGGCTTGCTGAGCATAAAATTGAAAGGTTTGCTGATCAGTAAACTTAGAAAATCAATATCCATAAGGTTTAAGGTATGGGAACGGATAATTCACACGCAGTCCCCCCTAGCTATCTGTTAGTAGTGATCTGCCGGAGACTGAATTTTAAAGGACACTTGGAGATCATGACGGATACAGCGTCCGTTACTTGTACAGCACTCCAAGGAATGCAGCCAAACCTAGGGGCCCTAGACCGAGCCGTAGTCTTCAGAAGGTGAGGGTAGTTTGCTCAGTCCTGCTATATGCAGTGCCAGTATGGGCGGCAACGTTGAATAGGACGGCTAACAGCAGAAAATGGAGGCCCGTATGTAGTCTTATCGCCATACCGCATACTAGCGAGAAAAAGCATTCGTCTCTAGGACCCAGATTATGTTAGAGAGAAGCAAATACAGTGTGGCGGCAGATGATGTACTGCTAGTCCGGTGGACCCGCAGAATTAACCAAAACGTGGAGAATGGGTTATGGGGAAGCATTGTGAAGTTAGTTACGACCTTGCACATTTCTTGATTCGACTTGGGGATATAGGAAATGCCTCAATCGTTGCGAGCACGATGGCTCACCGCTGTGCTGCGCATTCTCAGGTATCCAGGATAACGCTTAGCCCATCTTCTTTTATTGTGTGAGATTTGGCGAATATATAAGAAGAAACTAGGTGCAATGACCGAGACCCTAGTAATACCGAAAAATATCCTGGCATACATATTGACAAACTAGGATGACTGGAGGAAAATAAAGTGACGCTGAAAGACACACACGGGTAGTTGAGGCTGCCGAAGGAAAGAGAGAAAGACAAAGAAACGCTAGAAGTATTCGCAGCTAGATGAATACCCATTCACCACGAAGCGACGCTGCTAAGCTGAAAGCAATCAGTCATGCGAGAAGAGTGCATGACCAGACCAGGGGGTGCTTTTAGTGGGTTCGAGTCGTACATAATCGGCATATAGGAGCCGGTAGTCATGAGTAGCTTTTCGCCTCCCAACGCACGAAAATAAAAAAAGGTGGTGGAACTTGAGGATTTTAATAGAACAACAATAAATAAAAGTGAATGGGCGAAGTTAACTCCATATACTAAAAAACTGCACCGGCACCAAGGCCAAGAAGGGACTATGCCTGATATGCCGAGGAAAGGGGAATATCGCCAAATACAAGGCGAGGGGGTAACTAGGCAAACGTGTAGCCGTACCAACGCAACTAGTCTTCTGAGTGGGCGATCGCAGGGTTAAAGAGCATAATTTGTATGTAAAGCCTGTTTTTAGTTTCCCAAAGTTCGACTTCGGTCGCGGTAGGTTTCCCATGAGTAGCAAATGAGGGTCAGGCCGAGGCAAATGAGGTCAGGGGAGTCTGGACTGTGCCTCGGTGAAGTGCGGGCGTGTGTTGTCGCCAGTCCGACTATACCGCAAAAAAAATAAAAATAAACCGCAATAAACAATAAATATAATCACAAAACAACACAAAGAAAAAACATTATAACACAAAAAAACTTAATACATCCACCAAAATAATAACATAAACCACAAAACAAACAATAACATAAAAAATTAATAATAACACAAAAAAACTAAGTGAAGGCCACCAACAACAACAACAATAACCGAAGGACCGACGGACAACAAGTAAGTCTCCTCCACCCGCTTCCCGCGCTTCCTGCCGGTCACTCCGGCGCTGCAGCCTTATGCTGTAAACATACTAAGGGCGACGGCGACGGTGCACACAAATTAAAAAGCACACACAAGAATAATCATCTTTCGACATCCGAATGCTACACACGTGCGCAGGAACATACGCGAATAGCAACACAATCCCATGTCACACCGCCCAGGCAACTTTGAGGGGCGACGGCTACGAAATAGAACTTGGATTGATTGAGTCGCCACTCTCGGCGACCTCGTCGTCGAGTGGTCTGCATAATGTGCTGCACCCTTCATACTCATAGAAAAGCTGTGTGTTCTATTCGTTTTTGCCAGTCGCTGTGGGAACTATTTTCGCCCTCAGTATGTTTACAGCATTAATCGGTCAGCTGATGGGAGTCGTCTTGTTTTAGCAGGCATAACACTGCAACAAGACTATTCCCGTTAGCTCCGATGGATGCATCGCCGGTGCAGCCGGCTACAAATGAGGTCATGGACCTCACGCAAAACAGTCCCCAATGTGACAATGATTTTATAATCAATTTTTGTAACATTCAGGGACTGAATACGAACTTCCTGGCCGTTACGTGCGAGTTACTCCTCCATACCCCTGCTATTTTCGCACTGAGTGAAACCTAAGTGTTACCAGATCTTGATTTAGATCGATTTCAGGTGACAGGGTATAACTTAGTGCACAACTCTTCCGCCCATAGGGGATTAGCCATATATATTAGGAATGACGTGGCCTTTCAGAAGGTGTACAGTAGTACATCCTCTGATTTTAATCATCTTTGGATTAAAATAATTATCCATAGCCACGTCATATTTTTCTGTTTTTTATATAGGAGTCCTAATATTAGTAATGAGGCCACCACCGCAGCCTTCGATGCTATTTCCGAACAGATTTACGGATTTTTATTTTCCCACCCGGAAAGCGAAATCATTGTTGCGGGTGATTTCAACGTTCACAATGTACATTGGCTAAATTACTCAAATGGCACCAGTGTTCCTGGCAAAGACGCCGAGCTCTTTGCGAGCCTCAACAACTTGCACCAAATTGTCAAATGTCCGACGAGAGTCCCTGATATTCCAGGTCAAGGAGCCTATCTCCTTGACCTGTTTCTTACTTCCCATCCGACGCGGTACTCCATCAAGGTTAGCTCACCCCTTGGCAACTCGGACCATAAACTAATTAGCGCTTATTTCCCATATCCATCCTCGACCACAACCACCACAGCTCCTAAAAGAACTGTGTGGCACTATGGGAAAGCCAACTGGTTGGGTCTTATTCCCTTCTTCCAGGCCACTGACTGGGATTTGTGTTTCCGTAATGCCAAAGCGAACTATGCGGCCCTCTGTGTCACCAAAATTATTCGAGCGGGTATGCGCTTGTTCATTCCTCACTCTACCAAATCTGTGAAGCCTAGGCCGAACAAATGGTTCAATGGGGAATGTATGAACGCAATCAAAGCTAAAGAAGCCGCCTATAGAGCATACAGACGTTCGCCTAATGAGCCACTTCGTCGTGAGTACGTCAAACTGAGAAACTCCTGTAACTCCATCATCAGGAAAGTCAAATCATCATTTGATGATAGATTGAGAAGTAAGATTCTTAACTCCACTACAGGCAGCAAAAACTTCTGGTCCTTGGTAACCGCCATCAAGAAGAATTTTACTTCCTCCTCAACACCTCCTTTTATCCACAACAAGGAAGTGATAACAGAAAGCAAACCCAAGGCCGACCTATTAGCTTCTCTGTTCGCCGCAAATTCTTCTTTACCCGATGCTGCTATGTCACCCCCCACTCTCGAGAATACCACCCACTCAATGGACGGAGATCACTTCAGGACTCGCGAGGTGTTTAGGTGTCTCAAAGAACTCGACGCCAATAAATCCACTGGTCCCGACAAAACCCCCCTATGGTACTTAAAAAATGTGCCTCACCTTTGGCTAAACCTCTGCGCAAACTTCTTGCCCTGTCTTACTTCTCCGGAGTGTATCCCGACTCTTGGAAACTAGCTCATGTTCAGCCAATCCCAAAAAAAGGTGAAGCCAGCGACCCCTTAAACTACCGCCCAATAGCAATTACTTCTGTTCTCTCTAAAATCATGGAGACAATAATCAATAAAAAGCTGATGAAATATCTAGAATCCAACCAAATTATACACGATAGGCAATACGGCTTCAGATCTAAACGGTCTACTGACGATCTGCTTGTGTGTTTAACCGAGCGTATCAACCAAAGCATTCACAGCTTTGGTGAGTCTAGCCTAGTTGCTCTAGATATATCAAAGGCTTTTGACAGAGTATGGCACCCAGCTCTGTTGAATAAACTCCAAGCTATTGGTATACACTTAGTTCTAAGGAACTGGATTAAGAGCTTTCTTTCAGGCCGTTCAATCAAGGTAGTATTGGATGGCGTCGAATCCAACCCCCACGCCATTTCGGCCGGAGTTCCCCAGGGGTCAATTCTCTCACCCGCACTTTTTCTAATCTTCATTAATGATCGGCTCTCAATCCCCTCCAACCCACTTCACTGCTTCGCTGATGACGGTACTCTGAATTTCTCTTACTCCTTCGACAATATAAGACAAGCACGTGCCAGACCTTGTCTTTACCACCGTCAACTGATGTCGGCTTCGATCAACCGGCATATCGAATCGATTCTTCATTGGGGCGAAATGAACCGCGTCGAATTCAATGCCACAAAAACGAAGTATTGTCTGATCTCCAATGAAAATTGTACCGACCTTCCTCCTGTCTCGGTGGATGGAGAGAATTTAACGGCTGACTCAACTCTCAACATCCTAGGGGTAACTTTAACGGAGCATTTGCGATGGAACGATCACATATTCCAAATCGCCAAACAAGCCTCCCAATGCCTTGGATTTCTCAAGAGATGCAAGTTCCTCCTCCAGCCAGCCGCATTGGCTACAATATACAAATCCTACATTCGGCCGCACCTCGAATACAACTCGCATATCTGGGCAGGCGCCCCAGAAACCACCTTGGCTTGTCTCGACAAGGTGCAAAATCGTGCCCTCAAACTCATTGGTGATGGCCCCTTTCGCGCCTCCATAGACACCTTGAGCCACCGTAGGAATGTAGCAGCCCTCTCCATACTTTATCGCTATTACCATGGCGACTGTTCCACCGAAATTCAGGACCTCCTGCCTGCACGGCAATACTTTTCCCGCAACACAAGACTAGCCCGCTCGGCTCACCCCCATACCCTACAGCCCCCTCGTTCACGCACAATACGGTTTAGAAGTTCGTTTATGAATAGAACAACTCGACTAGTCGACTAGTCGCGACTGTGGAATAATCTCCCGCAGTCAGTATTTCCGAACTCGTACAACACCTTAGAGTTCAAACGTGAGGTTCATCATCGTCATTTTCTTCTACACCCTCCAGACCCCCTCTAACCTTTCCTATTCTCCTCTATTCTTCAAACCAAGCTTACTACTAGACATTGCACCATGAACTGAACGACATGACGGACTGGTAGTACAAAGGGTTACACCTAAGCTTGGTATTTTCATAAAAAAAAAAAAGAGCGAGCTTTCCATTTAAGCGATACTTAGTAAGGTATGCCTTATCAGTGAGGCAACCCTCGTTACAAATGAAATTGGGGAACCCAAAAATCTACCTAACATATAGGGAAAGCTTGTTACCTTAAGCTTTAGTTTTACTCATACATAACGTTAGTTTCTGTTGTTGCCTTGCGTCATATTTCTGGGAATTATATTCGTGACAATGAAGGGTGACAATTAGTATACTCATTAGACGCGTTTTCGTTCGATTACAGAAGTCAAGCAGCATTGGATGTCATTTGTACTTAGTTGGAGGACTGCTCAGCAACACGACACTTACTTTTAAAAATATAAAGCTTTCGGCACAGCTACGGTTATTACTCACATTCCAAGCCGAAATTATCAAACACTGCAGCATGTGAAGATGCGTGAATGGAGCAAAGGGTTAAAAGCCCTTTATGGGTCCTATAGGGTAGTGCATCTGCGGTAAGACCTATGGGGTGCGACAGCGAGGGAGGCCCAACCTTCGCTGGAAGGATGGCGTGGACCAGGACGCTCAGAGTTTACGGATGCCAAACTGGATGACATCGGCTCAGAATCGGGACCGGTGGAGAGAACAGTTGCGCGAGGCCAGGACCGGATCCCGGTTGTAGAGCCGTTAAAGAAGAAGAAGAAGGGTAGTGCATATGAAGTCTACATGAGGGAGTGTGCCCTATCCGAACTCCCCCTCATATTTCTGTGGGTTACATGCCGTCGAAATTTAGTCGTACGCTATCCCCATAGCACCGTTTTTGACCAAACTGTGAAATTTTAAGGGGGTTAAGAGGAGGTCATTTATAAATATTAGGAAAAGGATGGGTGATCGGATTAAGCATATCGTTAGGAATCCTGGCAGATATGCTGTAGAGTTTAGATTCGAGGCCATCCAGATTTTTTTTACATAGTAATTGTCCACGTTAAAATTTTTTTTAGTAAAGTAAACAAATTGGAAAAACCTAAAAATTTTATCGAAAATATTTGTGTTTGCATCAAAGTGGATAATTCCGTGTGTTTGTGTGTTATCGATCAATCTCTTACAAAATAAGACTAAGCACCTCATAATATTAAAAACCCACAAATCCTTTTCATCCCCATGCAACCAAAATAAAACCTTCGTTGCGCTTATAAACCTATAACACCCCCGTACATTACAAAACCACATTGGAGAGCGTCCTGTTTATTATTTTATAAAAATAAAATAAATAGTAAAACTCTCTAAAAGGGCCATACGTTTAAAAATCGAGTATTTTTGCATCCACAGCCACAAAATCGAGCAAAGTGCACACAAACACACACATAACACATACAGAGTGGCAATTCTGCTTATTCCTAGAAATCAGTAAAACTAGGAGAAATCCTCTTCACATGAATGCAAAACCTCTACATAATCCGACTATTGTGGCTTTTGTGGCATTTCATGCTTTTAATTCAAATAATTGAATGTCAACCCGAAATGGTAATTACCTTGTGGCTTTTGATGCATTCACAGCAACACCATCTTTATACCATCGAAATTCCATTCTAGATGATCCTTGAGCGGTACAGGATATACTAAATTCCGATCCAGCACGTATTGGTGATTTTTGATGTAAATCAAGGCTCTGTGAAAAATTTTGTTTATTTATTTATTTTTTTAATTTATTATTAATTTTATTATAACCTGAAGTCGAAATGGCGGATCCTCATCGAATAAATGAAAATTCGAAACTAGCGTAAAGTTGCCTAAACGGCCGCGTTCAACCATCCTTGTAATTGCCTCACGGATCCGATTCGAGTCACCCTGTACGCCGAAGAAGTGGAACGTTATATCCAGCCTGTTCGATCTGCAAAATTAAATGTAATTTCAGAGTAATTTACATGCGCTTAAAACAACCCCCCGCCCCCCCCCCTTCCCGGCTCTCCGCGGGGGTGGTAGACGTTGCTGGCAGCCTTTTCAGATTATTTCAAGAATTTTCTTTTTCGCATTTTACTTATGAAAAATTCTTTAACAAAAAGAAAAAGGTACAAAGCAACCCTCCATGGGGAGATAGGCAGCTGTGCGCTTTGAGGGGATAAGGGATGTTTTAGATGGGGTGGGGGTCGCGGAGAGAGGGGGTGAATTAAAAATTTCCAAGAACATAATCTTATTATTTAAAATCTGACAAATTTCAAAAGCAGCCATTCGAACCAACCCCCCATGCATCATGGATTAGGCGGCAGCACAAGAAGAATTGATGGAGGTAATACTCTCTCTCTGCTCTGGCTGCTGCTGCTGCCGTTGTTCTGATCCACGAGCCGGGATTATCGAGGGCGTACATATACCCCAAAAAAAATATATATATAACATGGAAACATTCTTGTACTTACGAATTGCTGATTAGCTCCAGATCATTGACTTTCGTAATGTTGAAATTCCTTAGGACGCGGCTCATCTGCAACAACACAACAACAGAGAAAAAAAAGACAAGATGAAAATGTTTTCCCTCCTTTACATGAATAAGATATAAATCATAAATTTCGATAAAAAAAAAAACTGGAAAATAAATGCCTTAACAAAAAAAAAAAAAAAAATCGTATATCATCAACCCTTTATTCATTTATGTACAACCTTAGATCGAATGTGTACCTATACTATCGATATTCCCCGCCTTGGTTCCCCTCTCTCTCATAGTTTCTATTACCGATTACCTTTTCAGAAGGATATCCTCTAGGGAAGAAATTTCCGTCCTTTTCAATATTTTAAAATTTCCAAGGAAAACCTTGAGGATACAGAGCAATCAGTGAACATCCTTTTACGAAAGTGGATATGTCTAAAGAAATATTTTTCCTCTGTGAAATTTAAAGCAAAAGAAAAAAAAATGAACGAACTTATTCTCTTTCTTTATTTATTTTTTTTTCATTTTTTTGGTGGCAGCGGGGCACATTCACAAGGATATACACGCGGGAGCCTTAGAAGGAGTCAAGTACTTTCCTCTATGGGGAATAAAAAAAATATATATATGTTTCAAACCTGTTACAAAATTCTCTCAAACTGTGCATCTCTTGCCCTTATATAAAGTCATGTATCAGTGATATTCCTCCCTTCTGACTTTAAGGAAATTGGCTACCTTTTGTTAAAGTATTGGCAGTTTTGTGCGTGCTTCAATTGAGAGAAAGGGCAGGAGGATGAGCCAAGGAAAAAGTGAATATAATATTATGGCGAAATCTGGGACTACTCCATTACGAAATTGAAAAAAGAGAGTCATGAATGGAGTAGTTGTGTTTTTAAAATATAAGTTATAACTACATATAGTATAGGAAAGTCCAGGGAATGTGTAGGAGAAAATGATGTTACACAAATCCTTGATCTTTTGGAAGTTATTAATATTGAGAAATTTGGAAAGCTCAGAATTTGGAAAGCCTGAGAGAAAAATCTGGCCTATGAACTAGAACAGTACAGAAAACTGCACCAGGCGTGGAGTTCTATTGAGAAGTCCATGATGTGGTGATCCGATACAACTTAATTTACAAGTTTACGCAAGCCATAACAAACAAACTTTCACGATAAGAACGATTAATAAAAACACCTTCTTGATCGCATGTTCAGTGATCGTGGTATGGCGTAATTCAAGGCACGCTGCAAATACTGCAAGGACAAAGAGAATAATCTCATCCTGGATCCATTCTAAATGACCAGCTAACTAAGGAATTGGAGGCTCCAGTCATAACTGATGAAAATCCCACCTCGCTGCCACCAAGATTAGAATAAAAGTTGGTAGAGCCATAAACCAACTCAAAAATAACCAGGGTTCGGTTTGCAGATGGCATCCCCGCAGAGTTGCTTGAATATTGAAGAAAGCCATGAGAAAGTTCGGCATCTGTAATAAGCTGAAAAGATTGTGAAGGTTGAACATGACCATTCTGGCAAGTCAATAAAGATATCAGGAACACTATCCAGACTAGACCAAAGCATACCAATCCACATTAATAAATGGACTCCGAAAAGGGGACAATCTGGCCTGCCTGCCTTTTCAAACTGGCAAACGACCAGTTTTCAGGATGCAATGAACAGGCTTTTCTTCACGATTCAGAGGTTGTATGTCTCAAAGAACTTAGCGTCATTACATCCAGTGGGCCTTCATGGTAGTCTACGGTATTCTTACGTCTTCGACGAGTATGGGCCAAACCGCATCTGCGAGCCTTTTTGACTGGGATCGTAACAACTGAGTGCATATACCATACCAACATCCGAGTGCATATAATTCAGTTGTTTAATTTTTCGATTGCATATTAGCCCAATTAGTGAACAAGCAGGTTGTATAGGGGGTATATTATCGGGACCAGTGGATTTGTTGGCGTCAAGCTTTTCGAGGCATGTATACCTCGACGGAGGTCATGCAGCATTGGACGTCATTCGTACTCAGTTAGGGGACCGCTTGGCAAAACGACACGTTTAAAAATATAAAGCTTTTGACGCCGCTGCAGTTATAACTAGCCGAAATTCTCAAATGCGCCTACGGCATAAAAATTTTTTAATTCACCCGCCAGAGGTATGTACACTTCTGTTACTGCTATAAATATATTCGTAATCGACCATTCCAGAGAGAGAAGTGACACGAGAATGTCATTTTACCAGGTAAGAACTAACCATGTCCTATGTAAGAACTAACCATGTCCTATGTTGCTTGACTAGCGCAATTGAAAGAGAGTCAGTCAACTGAGTATGCTTAATGGCACCCTTTATGGTCACCAAGATAATTGCCCGTTTTCTTCGTTCTAAATAATTATTTATGCCGCAATTTTGTTCCCATTCTAGCTTCTTAGCTATATTTGAAAAGAAATCCCGTCAGTACCTTTGTGGGTTTTATTTAAGGAGGAGGGGCGATTTCGTGGATTCTAGGATGTCCAGCGCTATTGCAACATAGATGGCTTGGTAGGTAGTTGGAATAAAGTGGAGCAAACCAATCGTTCTGGTATTTCACCTTCGATTAGTGTCTGTTGATCGCGTCTTTATCTAACTGTTTCGTTTCGAAGGCGATCGCGAAGTGAGACATCGAGAATTTGCCTAAAGCAGAATATTGCTGTTGCCTGGGCGATGGAGCTGTCATTTGGTCTAGATGTTTCTGTAGCCTCGATTGTATGATTTTCGTAAATAGTTTGTCGACGATCGAAAGGAGGCTGATACCGCGATGATTCTTGCATTCCAGACTGTCGCCTTTCCTCAAAATTGGCACAACGATCGTTTTCTTCGACGCCAATGGGGCACGATCCGAATTTCATATGTGTGTTATGAGGACGTGGGGTTGTTGTGATAAGACATTACCCCCGGCTTGGATCATCTCGGCGGTTACTTGATCTATTCCCGGCACTTTTATATTTTTCAGCGATTTTATCGCCGTCATCACCTCGATAATTGACGGTTCGGTATCGACAAACTGACTCGTCCGCTGTTGGATAATGGGCGTACGATTGCTGGATCTTGTGGCGGATCGTGGTTGTACAGCTGGTGGAAGAATTCTCTCCACAGCTGCAGATGCCCATGGGGGGAGGTCCCGAAAGTCCTACCCGATTTTTTGATGTTGCCGTTTGTGTTTATGGTGTTTTGACACCTAACCGCCATGTTGTCTGGTATAGTGTCCGCTACTCGTGTCTCGACGCCGCTTTTCCATGTCGGCCGCAACATTATTGTAGTACCCTTCTCGTTCCGATTTTATTCTTTGTTGAACTTCCTTGTCCAAACTGCAATCGATCAATGCTCGAAATCAACGTGTTTCGATCGTTTCCGCTGATCAATGAGGTCCAGATAGCTGTCCGATATCCATGGCTGCATACATTTACGGATAGATGGACACAGCTCCATTGAACGCCCCACAATAGACTCCGACAATCGATGACCGAGTCCTGTAGGCAGGCCCCATTCTTCTTGGCTGGTAGTAGCACCGTTCGCTCTTTGCAATCGAATCCGTAATTTCGCTCGAACAAGATAATGGTCCGATCCGGAATCGGGCCCACGCATTGCACGTACGTCTTTGAGCGTCGATCGGAATCTTGCGTTGATCAAACCGTAGTCTAACATTGTCGAGTCGTTGCCGGAGGGATTTTTCCAGGTGACTTTCTAGTTTGATTGAATGGAAGGAGGTGTAAACCGTTGTCGTTAATTTCTTCGTGTCCAAATCTGCCCATTATTACTTCCCAACCGGTTCGGTCTGCCCTTGAATGTACAATGAAGCCTCCCGCGAGTATGATATTCGGTTTGAGGTATCGTATCCAGCGTCTGTTGAAGCTAGTCGTAAAATTAGTCCTTGTTCGCATTCGGGCTGGTTCCGGTTTACGCATTAATAGATACGATATGGGTCTTGATCGTTTCACCGATGGTTATAACCCCAAACGGTCAGATATCGGTTGGAATGAGATAACACTGTTTGCAAGCCCATCCGATAGACCTTAAACCTGACGCCGGCCTCTACTTCCTTACCTCCGTCAGGCGTCATCGTTTCGTCGATTATTCGCGGGAAGATTGTGAATGTCCCAGATCCGGTAAATCGCAGTTCCGATAGCGCAGCAACTAATATTTTGCATTTTGATAAAATTGGTGGCATTAAGCTGAAAAAGGACATTGATCAAATGACGACAGCTAGGTGGACCAAACATCAACTGGCTGCCGATAAACACAATACACAAAGCTTTGAGATACCCAATGGACCACTGTATATACAGTGAATATGTGACAGCCAAACTACTGTCAACTGACAAATGACATCCAATCCAAAATGGCGGCCAAACAAAATCGGCCTAAAACATAAACCGCACCCTGTACTTGTCATTAACCCCTACTAGAGTCAGTCCTGATTTATTTTATTCAATAAAATAATTATGTCATGGAACTTTTACTACATCCTCGAAGTCCTGAACATCCAAACTGTTATTTATAAATTATTATAAGCTTTACAAAAAAAAACATAAAAAAAACTCCTCAATTGACATTACCAACAACAAAAACTTTTTTCTATTATATATTTTATATTATTTATTCAATTCACGTGCAGAAGCAAACGCTTCTGAGAGTTATAGACGTGTCTTCGCTTTTATACAATATAATCACCCGGGGGCGACCCTGTTTACATTGCGAGTCTATCACGTTTCGCGCTAATAATATTTACCTTGCCTCCACGTGCCAGCCATTCAAACAATGAGCAAATTATTGTTCTCAAAATCACCATCAACAACGGACTCATAAAACTGAAATTTTCCCAATTAAGCCCCCTTTTCAAATACACCTGAAACCGCAGGACGTTATTGTTTCGCCGCATTGAAAACACAATAACACCGGAAAAAACGTGGAAATCATTATTTCCCGGGAATGGAGCAAATAAAAAAGTCCTCATACACTTCCCGAGGAGTTTGTATCCTTGTATGTAGGATATTTTCCGGGAATCTCAAAATTAGAGCATCCTTTAATGAATTTTATTTAATATCGAAAATGGCTGAAACGGTGAACGTATGACGGGCGGGAAACCTCCAAATGAACGCTGGTCCTGGCGACGAGTATTAACCCCAACATTAAATACGTCTAAATTACTGAAGCCGAGGAAGTAATCTCACCCCGAAAAAGGACAACGTGGAATATGTGAAATCCTGGCTTAGTAATAAGGCCAGCCCCTCACGTACGCAGGAAATGAGTTAACTAACGGCGTGTCAGAGCGTCTCTAACTTTAGTCATATGCGTAAAATAAAATGACCATCACAGCACACGTAAATGGCGGCAGGTATCCTTATGTAAATTGAAGGATTCAGTATTATTTAATGCTACACAGATTTCATTTTAAGGTAGCGCAATTTAATTGTCCCTAAAGGGGGAGGAGAGGGTTGTGGGGGTTCATAAACTCCTCTCTATTAGTACTTGTATCAGACTCAGCCGTGGATTACTGATGATGTTCCTGTTTTTAACTCGAAGGACACTTGAAACGGTTTTGGAGTGGAGTGGTTTTCATTTTAGATTGGGCTGTTGAGTATTGTTGTGTGCGTGTGTACCTTATATAAACTGTATTCATTATGGCAGTAGTAAAGTTTTGGGCATAGGGTCAAATTTGGCAGCATTGCAGATTGATATAGAAACCAGCCACAACAAAATTACCGTGCAGGCGCGGATCTAGGATTTTTTTCCAGGGGGGGTCACAGGATTGGGATTTGGGTTTGACCCCTTCGGTCCACACGATTAACTTCCCAGTATGATGAACGTAGATGGAATAAACTGACTTCTTACAAAATAGTTATACGTTTAGCACTAATGGAAAATTGGCTAGTATCAGAACTAATGACAAAGCAATCCCGAGAGAAGCTAGTTCAAGTAACTATAATAGTGGTAAATCCACAAGATTTTTCTAGAGAATTTGTTTTTCCTGAACGTTAGCAAACAAACATTTCCTCCGAATTTCGTTCGTTGCACTAAAACGAGTGTTCAAATTCGAATTCGGCTGAAGCGCCGTTGACAAACTGGGAAGCGAACGACTTCAATTGGAAATTCCAGGACTTTCCGGAGATATTAGCAAAACTGTAACTGAAAAGTACTTGTCAGACTTGACTAAAAAGAACAAATTTTGCAGTAACTACTGGAAATCCCGTGATGAACCACAATTTCCTCAAACTGTATCACGCGTATAAAACAATTCCCGGTCAAAAAGTGCTAATCCAAGGTTTGAGAAATTCGTGATGTTTGTAAAAGGTATCGAAATTTTTGAACGATTTTTAAAGGTTGTCGGATTTTGACAAGTGATGTTTTGTTCGAAGGCTATCGCTGTGCAGAACTCAAAAAAGATACTACGTTTAGAACGGGCCTCATTCCATCGAGTTTATTAGATATTAGCAAAACTTGTCAATTTAAGGTCTTTCTGACAATTAGCCGAAGTTTTTCTATTTAAACAAAAAAGGCCTGACCGAATATTATGAAATTTTTTTCGGAGCATTTCTTCGTTAATATTCTTTTTTTGGTACCTCAATGAAGTCGATATAGTTTTTAGTTCGCGCTGTATCGTGCAGGTACAAAAATCATAAACGTCGTTTAAACAAAAAACAAAACGGTTCGACCGAATTTTATGAAAATCTTTTCAGATTATATTGTCGCTAATACGCTTCGAACGGCACCACAAGTAAGTCAATATCTTTCGTGGGTCGGGCGATATCGTGCAGGTACAAAAATCAATTACGCCACTTAAATAAAAAAAACGGCTCGACCGAATTTTATGAAAATCTTTTCAGATCATATTTCGGTTAATACGCTTCGAACGACACTTTAACGAAGTCGATATCTTTTTTGGTTCGCGCGATATCGTGCAGGAAAAAATTACCACATACGTACGCACACACACACACACTTCCTCCCAATTGTTAGCTTAAAATGCTCCTGAGACCTTGAAAGATGAAAATACGTCGAAAATTTCGATTTCGATTTTCGGACCGATTACAATAACTTCCTATACTGGGAATTTAAATATGTGCAGGAGTGAGTGGATGTTCGTTTGCATGCACATGATCTGTCACATCTCAGGATTCCTCATACATATTTTTTCAATTTTGAGCAAATATTTCCAAAGCAAAGACGCTACATTAGGTCAAGCAGTTGATGTTATTAAAAGCATAACAGCTGCGTTGGAGAAAGACAGAAATAGTATGGAAAACTTTCAGAAGGGTTGGGATGGGATAGAAAAATTTTCGAATACAATCGAAATTTCCTTAGAGCCGTTACGAGTGTCTAAAAGACGAAGGCAACCAAATAAGTTGAATGATTTCATAGTCGATACCACGTCAGTTTTCGGCGATGCGAAGGATAAAAAATTGGATACGGGCGTGGATGAAGCAAGACAGATTCTATAATTTAGCTTTATTAATTAACATTGAAAATTTATTTGTACAGAATATAAGCGCAGATCAAGTCTTTTTAAAGTAGAAGAGTAAATTTCAATTAATGAATATAATATTTAGATTTAATTCTAACTTTTAATTATATTTAATTCTAACTACCTAAGTAGTCTACATACTTAAAAATTTAAAAAAAAATAGTTTTTTTGTTTAGCCTCTGTCTGTGGTGAGTCGATAACAATGCTTTAAAATCTGGCCCACCCCAGCAAAAATTCATTGCTACGCCCATGCATGTACATCATGCACTTCCTTTCCCAGCGCCTTCTTCCGGAATTGTGACGCAACACTTACTATCCATACAAAATTTTCACTCAACCGGGGACCGGATTTAACCTTTCTTTTTCTCATCATACTCCTCCACCGAAGTGGACGTGTGCCCCCATCGGCCCGTCCCGTTCGCAGACTTAAAAAAAAAATTTTTAAAAAACCATTCCCGCGATGCACAAAAAAGGATGAAATAATTGTTTGTAATTCTTAACAACATCAATCCAATCAGAATGGATTTAGAAAGAAGAATCACTTTTGAAGACGGTGCTAACACATGTGGGTGATATATTAAGGGCATAAGCCTGAAGCAAGAGTTAGTGCAATCAAAGTCAACTACTACCTGGCACCGTCTTCAAAAGTGATTCTTCTTTCTAGATCCATTCTGATTGGATTGATGTTGTTAAGAATTACAAACAATTATTTCATCCTTTTTTGTGCATCGCGGGAATAGTTTTTTTCTGAAGTCGGTTTTTAAAATTTTTTTTTATTTCGTGCTTTTTAGTCCATTCATTTTTTAATATTGCCTGTCATTGCAGGGAGCCTACGTTTTTACGCTACTCAAAAGCGTTCTAGGAGCATTTAAAAAACCTTTTGAAAAAAGAAAAAAAAATTGTTTGCCTTTTTTAGCAAGCCCGAGAGTTGGTCCCCCAAAGCAGTCCCCCAACTGAATTCTAACCACTTCCAAAAGCTGCTTGTCCTTCGCATCGAAAGAGAACTGGGCTATTGGTTATGCCAATGTCACATTTTATGGTCACGAGGATAATTTCCGGTTTTTTTGTTGTATAAAATTTATGAAAACTCCAGTAAAGGGAGAGTGCTCCAAATAAACTCTCTTGTGCATCGCTCCCAATTTTCCCCACTCGTTGGTTAAAGTACTTACCCTGTATAGTATTAATTCCGTGACAATAAAACAATTTGTTCGTTGCCAATGAAAGGTTCAAGGCTTGCAAATTTTTATACAATTTTATGCCTAACTTCTTTTCAGAAAGGCGGTAAAGTAGCTTTTTAATTCAAAGAATAATACTCGTACAGTTTCGTTTCGTACAGCACATAGCGAAGTGTATTCTACTTGTCACACCTTTTCATTTGATACCCATGTCTGGGGTCGGGGAGCGCAATTGCAAAATTTGATTGCAGATTGTATTGTCATGCGAACTATACGTATATGTGCAAAATTTGCAGTTGATCGGTTATATGGAACTAGGTCAAAATCAAGTTGCAAGATTTGTTTACACTACACACACATACAGATCAAGATAATATAAGGCATATAAAAAGTTAAGTTGCCATTGATATCGGGGAAATTAAATGTAAACAATAAAATTCTTTGATTCTTCATCCACGTCATGGATTTCTTTATTCGATATAAACAATAGTTTTTTGAGCTGCAAATTTCGCCATAATTTTGTTCTCATCGGATTTTGTTCTGGAAGCAAATTTACAGACGTATTCACGTCGAAAACTTGATTAATATGGAACAAAATTCCCCGAAGGAAGATATATAGAAAAAAAAGCACCGCGAGCCCAAGGATCGAACTCGCACCCCACAGATCCCACAGACAAGAATACTTCTCTCTAGCCCTCTTCGCTATGTCAAGTACTATCGGCCGCTGACCAATATGTTAATAAATCATTTCAGAAAGAAGAAAAAGAGAAAAAGAAAACAACCGGCCTGCCCCGACCAGGGATCGAACCTGCAAACGCCACACTACGCTGAATCGAGGATCCGACGCTCTACCCACTCCCCCATCGGCCTGCTGCCAGATTTACAACAATAAAGTAATTTGTTCGGTGCCTATGAAATGTTTAGGTTGAACCAATTTTAACAGTTTTTTATGCCTAACTTCGAACTCCGTTATCAGAATTTAGAAAATTCGGGACCACCGTGGGAAGCTCCCCCCTTCAAATGAACCAAAAAAAAAAAGCAAAAAAGTTATTGGGTTACAAAGTTATGCGTGAACAGGACCACAAAATACCTTCACGTCGAATTGAGTAACCTCCTCTTTTTTTGAAGTCGGTTAAAAATAGATTCATAGATCATAAAGTAAACATTCAGATGTTAAACTTAAAGTAAACCCTTGTGGTGTGTTTTAACAGAGAAAAAATAAGATTATATTTAATTATAGTGAATAAACATTGAATTTTGTAATAAAATTTAACCTTTTCCTTTCTCATCATACTCCTCCACCGAAATGGACGTGTGCCCCCATCGGTCCGTCCCGTTCACATGCTCCTAGAGATATTATGCAAAAAAGAAAAAAAATTCATGAATTCTACTGTTACAAAAACCAAAGCAAAAATTTTTGAAACGGGGCAAAGTCGATATCCTCAATAGCAGCCGTCTGATCCAGAGATGCGACCGTCGGGGTTAGTGGCCACGTCGGATTACAATGCCTCCTATAAAACAAGTGAATCCTGCTACATAGCCGCCAGGATGCCTTATTAGAGGTTCACTAAAAACATGGCTGTTATATGTACCTACAAAGTCGTCTGTGGGCTGTGAAGTTCGTTGTAGAGGAGCTTTTGGAGTGTAAAGCTGCCTCTGGTAGAGTCTGCAGGTTCTCTAGGGAATCCTTTTGGAGCGTCTGAGCTCTTTTTTGTATGCTGTAAGGGTGAACCTGTATTATTTCCATTCGCCGGGATGTTTTGTTCTATTGAACAGTCTTCTAACCTTCCCACGTATTGAAGCTAGTCAGTCATTCTATGAGGGCTCTCTACGCACCGACTGGGACAAAAACACGGATTTGCTGTCATCATATGAGGAGATAAACACCTCGGTGTGCTGATGGGCAGCTGCCTCCAGTTCTCACACCGAGCTGATAGACGTGGCGGGCATGTCTGATTTCGACACACAAGTTCCTGAAACTTAGTCCCATTGGTTTTCGTAGGGATCAGGTTGAACCAGATGTGCAGATAATTATACAGTGAGACCTCATCCAAAACAGGCCAGTACTGGATCCTATTAGAGAGTAGCCTGCTAGTGAGGGTGAGGTCCAGCACCTCATTCTTAATAGCCCTAATAAGGCATCCCACCAGCGTAACCGGAGGCTTATAACAGGGTACCAATGTTCTGTTTAGTTTGGTCTTCACCTGGCGGACGGTGAACCTCTTTGTTCATCTGGTAATCCGGTGTTAGGTCATAGCCTGTGTCGGCTGGTTAGCGGGATTATCTTGGAATGGTAGTATAAAGGGTGACACCTAAGCTCAGACTTTTCAATACAAAAAAATGTGGGTTTACATCCCATCGATTCACAACCGATAAGGAATTGTCGGTTAGTCATGTGACAGAACTCCTGGGGTGCCACAAATGCTACATCTCCCGGAAAATAAGCGGACGTACGGACGATTTCATGACAGCCGCTGCCTGTGGGAACCGTCATCGCCGTTAGATCTCTAGAATTAAAGTTAGTGATAGGGAGATGAGTGACACTATTGTCAAGGCTCGCAAGGCTCCCAACAACCGATCATATACTAGTTTGTTTGAATCCGTGGAAGTTCCCTTAGACTTTGCCACCAGCTACCCTAGGCGTCAGAATCAGTGGAAGATTGAGATGGAGCTCCACGAAAGTCTTGCACAGGGTATTGAATGCCATCCTGTAGGTATTTTTTATTCACAAAGCATTCGATAAGCCGGGTAGTCTTAGCTTGTCTAGGACTCTTTGTACTGCCGTCTGTGGAGTCGGGAAAAAATACTGATTTTTTCCTGCACAGCATGTTCTCCATTCGTCCCGCCGCTCGCTATTAGATCGATTGACCCTTGCTACAGCTGCAGGGGTCACATTTGGAACATCGCCAGATGGCATCTGGAATGGACCAAGTGCAGTTCCGCTGCCAGTTGGCTCTTAGCTCAACTCCCAGCATTACTGCAGTTCTTGGTAGATACTCAAAGAAGTACTAAAAAGTGGCTTTTCTTACCCTGTCGTCTGACCGCAACCCGACGAACACTGCTTTGTGTTGCTCTATAAGGAAGCTGTGGGCCCAGCCTGGTCCCCTTTTGCCCCAGGAGATATATGATTTTCTCTTCTGAGCGAAATCTTTTCAGTTCAGATTTATTGGGAGTGCTTATTCAGAGCTTTTTCCAGGCTTTTTGTGCCTGTATTTTTTAAAGCGCCTCCTTTGAGCAGAGGTGTGCTTCACAAACCCAGATTTTCTAACTTCCATCTGTTGTATTCCTCCTCGGGCAATAGCTGTGTCCTGAACATAACCGTGCAGACATTGACGGAGTCTAGTAGAGCATTACGGACAGATTCTGTATCCAAAAAATCATATTTAGTGGCAAACAAGCCATCCGCACAACAATCGTGCTCAATGGCTCCGCTAGTTGAGGTAGTTGGTATCTCAGGCCCACCTAAGATGAAGCGGTCGTCAAATCCTCGGTGGTTGATGCTATCGGAGCTGCAACAAGCTCAATACTTTTTATAGGTTTTTTTTATCAGTATTCATAATTGGACCCACTATTAGACAAGAAAATGGATCGGCCGCAGCATGCCCGTATACAGTGTGAAGGCTAAGTGAATCCGGAGAGCGCCAGCAAACACCCGTGTGGCAATGCATTACTCGGCATACCCTGTTTCACCTTAGATTAATGTAATTTTCCCCCAAGAGAGAGAAAAAGAGAGCCTCCTTTCCATCCGACTACCATTAGCCAGAAGGTAAAGAAATAACCTTACCAGCAGCTCGTTTCTACAATTCTAGTTGAGAAAATTGTCATACAAATCATGGCCTACGCCAAAACTATTGGGAATTTTACGCTTAGGCTTTATCTTTACAACCCACTCGACCTGGGTATCAAACGAAAGGGTATGACAAATAGAATACTATTAGCTGTGTGGCGTCATTTCAAATTCAAAATGGCGGCCAAGACAAAATGACGGTTTAATGGCGGCCAAGACAAAATGACGGTTTATTTATAACGCCCTCGGTATGGGTATCAAATGAAAGAGTATGACAAGAAAAGTACAGTAAGGTTCGTGACGTCATTGTAAACCCCAGTTAATCACAACACGGCTACGGGAAGTAATTTAATATAAATAAAATAAAAGGTCAAAGAAACAGTACAGCCTATCTCTACCGCAATATCGTCCCCAAACATATAACTTATACCTGCGCGAAGCTCAGCTACATGCTAGTATATGCTAGTTGTTTATTGTTGCTTTTCTGATGAAATTTGCTTCCATTTTGGGCCTTTCACGAGCCTTAAGTATTTTTTAACAAAAATGGTCAACTTCAGCTACCTTTTTTTGGGAAGGTCCTTCTCCTCAATTACTTTGAGGTTGTACCCCTTCCAAAACTGTGAAAATTTTCAACTGAACGAGAAATAAAAGTCTTCCCAGGGACATACAAAAATACCTTCAGTTGTAAATCACTCCTGATTAGTAAAGTCCCAACTATATTGCACGTGAGAATCGCACGTCATCTCGGCGCTCGCATGGAAGTTAATGTGTTCGGCCATATTGGACGTACGTCAGTCATATTTTATTTCGTTAAGTTTCGTTAAACGTAAAAATGGGAAAAGAACCGCGCTCTACGTACGTTTTGTGAGATGATTTGTAGTTACATCGATGAAAGCTAATTTTTTGTTGTTGTTTTGTGGTTTTTAAAGAAAAAAAACAGTATGGAAAATGTTGTGGTTCAAATACATGATAGCGATTTTGATGATAAATTTATTATAATTCAAAATAAACACGATTATTAATAATATGCAAATATTAATAGCCTAGTTTTAATAGTCAATGAATAATATTCAAGCATTTTAATAATTTTAAACTTTGAAGTCTCTCCCAATACGCAAACCAATTAGTCGGTTTTGCGTTTGACGAAATTTACGCACGTCTATTGACGTGCGTTTCTTACGTGCATTATAGTTGGGCCTTAAAGAATTGTCATATATACTCCGTTTATGACTAGGTTTAATTTAAGTTCAACCCAGGTTAAACCCCAGTCATAAACCTGGGTCGAGTTGATACTGGGTTCACTCAACCTAACTCAGCTCTTCTACCTGGGTCGAGTTGATATTTAACCTCATATACGCGGGCTGAGTTGTAATTCAGTTGAACTGACATTTGTTTTGTTTACCGTTTGTTTTGTGTTCGGTTGCTTGCACAGGAACAGAAAATTATTTCGTTCTGAATTTTTACGTAATCCATAAATGAGAATTTCACCCAAAACTTTGAGGTTATGTTTCCATTTCAGTTCAACTCTATTTCAATCCAAAGTGAACTCAGCTCGACAACATATACGGTGGTCGAAATTTCAACTCAATCTTGTCTCAACATTTCAACCTAGTCATAAACTGGGAAATAGAGTTAATAGAGAAGGTGGGTAGAGTCTTTTACAGGATCACAGTGGTAGAGAATAACGTGAAAATGAAGTCAAATATAAAATTGGAGTAGGTAATTTCCCTATTTCTGAGTTACAGAAACGAGCTGCAGGAGCCTATTTCCTGTCGCCCCACGAGGACGATGTAATCCCAAATACAGCAATGGAATACAGTTCCGATACAAAGCACAAAGCAACGTGTTAATCCTCCTGTGTACCTGTTGGTTGGCAACAGACAGTCTTAATAGTTTCATAACAAAATTAAACAAGATTCAAAGAATAGATAGGATTTTGTTTACTGCCAATAGATGGACGAAAGGGGTAGTCAATCTTGATACACTACAAATCTCTATTCCCGATCCTTTTCACCGTTAAGGAACTGAACAATAATTTTTACAATGGCAGGCAGCTACTGTATTTTATGTATCCTTCCTTAGATTTATTTAACTTGCGAGATTGAAAGAAAGCAAGTTAATTTCAAAGTTTATCAAAAAGAAAACAAAAAACGAAATAAAGGAAAGAGGCGGCTCCTTTCATTCTACACATGACAAAACAGAAAAAAAAGGACAAAATCTGAGCCATTCATCAAACTTCGAAATTGGATAATATATATTGGACCTTCAATCCTTGCTTCTCCATTTATTCTTCGTTTTTCGTCACTTCTTCTTGGTATTCAACAGAACACAACCCCTTCTGGAAAAAAGTCCCTTGGAAAAGCGTCTTGTTGAAAAAATAAAAGGGAATATCGCCCTAAGGAGAATGAATGAATCATTCAAGGAATTTTTGCGGCTGGTCTTGGAGTAGTCTTTAAAAAGGAGTTAAATGCGAACTCCTGCTCCTTATGGTAGAGCGAAATAAAAAAATAGAAACGAAAAAAAAAAAAAAAAAATTATGGAATATAATAATAATAATAATTTATTGTGGTAGTAGTATACAAGATTTACATCTTTTATAGTCAGCCTTATTCTCGTTGTAGAGTGACGTGACAGATGTGTCACTTCGACCTTGAATTGGTATTCTCATTGAGGATCTATCAAACTTTTGGCGAGTAAATCGACAAAATTCGTATTTAATTGTCGCAAGGTGGCGTGTGAAGTGAAATTTTCCTCGATACGTGTGTATATATCTTCAGTTTCATTCTACCGCGTCTCTCTTGTCACGTCACTCGCCAACGAGAATACCACTGAGTACCTACATATGTATGCAGTGATGTGGGCTGGGTAAATACCCAGTGGGAAGGTAAATATAAATTGGGTATTTACCCGGGTATTTACCCAATGGTCATTTAAATACCCAAAACGAGGGTAGTTTCAATATAATGAAGATGTATGCCAGCTGGCAGCAAACATGTGGATTGGCAACACTAATGACCTCAGCCTACCCAAAACTCAAACTGACAGTGCTTTTCTCTCCATTTTCCATTCTGTGTTTAATGCTAATGCTGTACTTAACCTAACTTTTTTATTATAGTGGAGTTGTTAGTTTCGTTAACCTAATTTTTTTATTATAGTGGAGTTGTTAGTTTCCAATCCTAACTTTTTTATTATAGTGGAATTGTTAGTTTCTTTTTTAAGTGAATTTTTAAATGAGAAAAATGGGCAAGAAAAAGGGTCCTGCTTGGCAGTTTTTTAAAAACAAAAACCAAGGTGGAGTTGTGTGTAAGTATTGTAATATTCAATACATGCATGCTAATGTAAATAAAATGGCGAATCATATTAGAAAATGTTTTAAATGTCCTGAAGAAATGAAGAAAATTCTTGTTCAGCCAAATACTGCATCTGTATATACCAACAAATTAGGCCTTTCCAGCACAAAAAAGCTCCTGAATATCTCCAACAGCAAAATGAATTGCAAGTTGATGTACCATTTGTACCAAAAGACACACAACCAGGAGGGCCAAGTTCAAGTAGCGGCCAAACCATTGATTTAATGTCCCCTGGCAGAGGGAATGCCAGAAGCGTTTATGGAAAAACTTACCATTCCAGTGTCAGTCGACCTCAACTATCATCAGCAACTTTTAATAACAGCGGAGGAAGCCTATTGACCTTTGTGGACCACATGGACAGTCAATTAAATGTAAGTAAGATAAATTATTTGTTTATACAATTATAAACATTACTCAATCAGTTTGAACACATAATCGATTTTTTTAACTAAGCTACCGTAAGGTAAAACCTGAACCAAATATTACGTGCCGTACCGCAAGCGTACGTACCCTAAAGTACGAACATGAGTGTTCGTTCATATGGCACCGACCTAAATTAACTTAATGAACTTGCATATGTTCGTTGGTTAGAGTACGTAAAGTTACGGTACGACACGTCATATTTTGTTCAGGCTTAAGCGTTTACGTAATGTAGCTTATTATTTTACGAATGATTGGTTAAACAGGAAAACTTAGAGTTTAGAAAAGTGGTATAGATGCAAAACTCACATTCTCCACTCTTGTTAATTTTCGAGAAAACGTTAAAAACTGTTTTTAATTTTTTGTTAATGTTTTTTTGTAGGAAAGCCTCAACCAAAGTTTGGCGAAAGCAGTCTTCATAAGCGGTGCCCCGTTATCTATGGTTGATCATCCACTGTGGTTAGAATTCTTGACAAAACTTCGTCCATCTTACAAACCACCATCCAGATATCGTCTATCTTCTTCATATTTCAAAGCTCAATATGCAGAAATGCAAAATGAAGTCACAAGCCAGCTAAATGGCTCGAAACACTTACATTTACAATGTGACGGTTGGAGTAACATCAGGAATGAGTCAATCGTTAACTTAGTCGTCTCAAAACCAGAGCCACTTTTTGTGGAGTTTGTTGCAACAAAGGAGAACAGACACAATGCACCTTATTTAGCTGAGTTGATAATCAATGTAATTGAAAAATATGGCCTGAGAAATTTTTGGTAGTAATTGGAGACAATGCTTCCAACATGAGAGCTGCCTTGATTTTGGTTAAGCAAAAACATCCATCAGTTGTACCACTTGGTTGCCTTGCTCACCTTTTGCACCTTCTATGTGAAGACATTTTAAAATGCAACACTTGCAAATCTTTTATGACAACTGTTATTCGCATAGTGAAGAATAGCCACATCTTGAAAGCATTATTTGACCGGTTTCAATTGGACAAAAAGTTTGAAGACAGAGTCAGCCTTATTCTCATTGTCGAGTGCCGTGACCGGTATCACTTCGACCCTTAATTGGTATTCTCATTGTCAATCAAAGTGACACTTGGCGACTAGATCGACAAATGTCGAATTCTAATTGTCACTAGGTGGAAGTGTCAGGTGACAATTTTGTCGACACGTTTGTAGGTATCGACAGTTCTATCTTACGCAAAATTTAAGCATAATAGAGGTAAACAACAATTCTTTTGATTGTACATTCCCTAAAAAATGTACAAAATTAACATCCAACAACCAAAACGCAAATAAACTAATTTTATTTATTAAGTTTTACAACTTCTTACGTCTTTTTCATACAAACGTCGCACTGTTAAAAATGTCAAACTCAATTGTCAAATGAAAATGTGTTTCATTTCACAACGTTCCCAGTAGCCCCGTCACTCGCCAACGAGAATACCACATTCAAAGTGACGTGACACCGCCTAAGGCAAATCTCACTTGGGTGATTCGACAACGAGAATAAGGCAGAGTATCTTTGAAACTTCCTGGGCAGACAAGATGGGGAAGCAACTTGCTTTGTTTACAAGAAGGAAGCAGAAATCTCACCAGAAATGAAAAGGCAGTTACTTGATGACGGAGTGTTTTGGGTTCGAGTTCAAAAACTGGTGAACATTTTAGAACCAATCATTGAACTTATCACTGCTTTTCAGTCCAACACCCCCATTATCCACAAAGTTTATACACAGTTCCACAATTTGCAAAAAACACTCAAAAAAGAAATTCCAGAATCCCCTCTTCACAAAGCTGAAGGGAAAACTGTGCTAACCAAATTAGAAAAACGTGTGAAATTTGGTGTTGGCAAAATCCACCTGGCTGCCGACTTATTGAATCCTTCATCGCAAGGCTGCAATTTGAAACCAGGTGAGCTGCTCGATGCCATTGAGTTTGTTTGTGAAGTAGGCAGCAACATGGGAATAAAAGCAGTTGACCTTCGGCAAAACATTGCGGATTACAGAGACAAAGAAGGGCTGTGGCGGCGGTCTTTTGTTTGGGAAGGTTTAAAGGATAATGCAAAAGAAGAAGCAATTAGTCCTATGCTATGGTGGAGGGGTTTGAAAGGAACAAGCGTGCTACCTGATGTTGCTGTGAGAATTTTAAGAGCTCCCGTGACATCTGCTGCTACTGAAAGAACTTTTAGCACGTTCAGCTGGATCCACTGCAAAAAAAGAAATAGGCTGACGACTGAAAGAGCTGGACAAATAGCCTATTCGTCACATAACTGGAATTTGATCAACAGGATCCCAAAACCAAAGCCAGAAAGCAGACCACAAATTCAAGAAGGCTACAGTGAAGTTGAAGACAAGGATGGCCAATTGCAAGTTTCCTGTAGTGATAGCGGAAGCAGTGATTATGAAGAATGCCCCATGTCACTGTCAAGCCATTCAAATGATCAAGAAGAATACACCTCTCACCTCTGAGCCTGAAGACTCAGATTAGACCTTTTTTGTTTTTGATTTATGAATATCAGTTTATTTTGTTTTGTATATCAAAGGCTTTTTGCCTTATTCAATTAAAATACTTAAACTAATTAAGTTCAATTTATTTTTTCCCAGATTGTCACTGTTATGCTTTACTATGTATGTTCACTTCTTAAGCATTTTTTTTAAGTTTTCAGGTTAGACCTGATGACCTGTTTGATTTTATTTCCTAATATTTCAACCGAAGTGCTAAGTCCAATTCTAATTTCTGTTAATTTTAATAACTTTCTAATGTTGTAACAACTCAGTAAAATGAGTTTGCGTACATTTCCCAAACTTACTCCGAGATGAATTTTTTTTTAAATTGTAAATTACCCGGGTATTTATGAACATTGGGTATTTACCCGGGTATTTACCCTGTATATTTACCCCGATTCTTAAATACCTGGGTATTTTACATCACTGTATGTATGTACATATTTTTATTTATAAATCTTAGCTTATGATAATCTAGTTTCTAAATGTTCTAAACTTAGCAAAATTAAGAAAAAAAAAAGATAGAAGTTAAGTAGTATTATAGGGTCAGGCGCGGATCTAGAATTTTGTTTTGGGGGGGGGGGGGGGGGCGGGGGTCACGGAATTAAAAGTAAACTAAGAAAGCGAAACACTAAAAGCATTTGACGATTTACTTGGACAAAATGGAACGCTTTCATTTCACCAACGGAACCAATATCATCAGAGGGTGGTAGAAGCTGAAAAAAGTTTCCTTCAGACTTTTCATAACCCAGCATCTGTGTGTACAACGGGACTCACAAGTAAAAGAAAGCCGAGATCGATGTTATTATGTAGGGATAATGAGCTTCTCTATAATCGTGACACTGACGGAAAAGTAGATATTCTGGTGGCAAATTATAGGAACTTCAGGGCACTCTTCGTTGAATTTGGTGACTTTACTCCTCAGCATCATTTGGAAACCGCAGGTTCAATCGCGACATACATATATCAGTAAAACCAGAGAATTTCATCACATTTTGCGATGCATACCAAGCAATTCGTCATCGATCTGTGTGAGAAATTCGACTTGGACCTAAAATATTTGGTTGGAATTAGAACAGATAGTTGCTCGCTAATGGCGTCTGATTTGAAAGGGGTATGTCATGACTTGACGAAAGTAGCCATTCACGCAAGACGTTGTTCTTGCAGTAATCATTTGTTAACAATTCTTTATTAACCCTTAGCTGGCCCACCTCGTTTTTGTAACATAGCTGGCCTATGGGGTGTCCACGCACCCCACGGGAAAAAACTATTTCCACGGAAAATATGCAATATTGACCGTTTAAAAAAATCAGTGGAGTTCTTTGACAACCCTTTTTTCTGTTCCAATAGTTGAGAGACTGTTTTCTTACTACGACAGAAAAAAAATTAAGGTGCGATAAAACATGAAAAATCGACATTTTGCTTCAAAAAATCAAAACTCCTATGTTTTTTGAATGTATGGACACCCGCAACGGCGTAAAAGCTCTGTACATAACACCATCTAACACAAGTGAGACTTACAACCTTCAAGACACACTAGATGGTCCCACAAATATTGTTATTAGATTGATATCATGGAAAAAGGGTTTCTTTTAGGCCTGGGGTGTCCCGGCACCCCCAGGTCCAGCTAAGGGTTAAAATCTTCCAAAGTTTCAAATTGTCGCAATGCTTCAGGAACAATGAGAGCAGTTTTGGCTTTGGGTCGCGGTTTTGCAAACCTTTTTTAAAAAACATGTTGGTGGCAAATCACTTAAGGAAATGAAAAATGCGCCATTCTTTTAATTAACTTTTTCATTAAAATTGAAATTTCACGCTTTGTTTTACATATTTTTTATTTTTTACTTTTCGGTACATTTTTTAGTTAATCAAAAGAATTATTTAAAAAAAATTTTTTTAACCATTAATTTTATTTTCTACTTTTTAGTTTATTATACATATGTATTCCGCCATTGTATAATGGCGGTTCTATTAGATTTAAAATTACGTCACACAGCTTAGGTTGAGCCCAAGTCTAACTACATGTAAACGGGAGTCGAGTTGAGTTAAGGTCGACTGAACTCGACTCAGCTCTGCTACCTGGGTTGAGTTGAAATTATGCATACGGACATGAGTTCAGTAGTTGAGTAGTTGAATTTAGTCGATAGCAGCATCTCTGTGTTTTGTTTGTGAT
This sequence comes from Thereva unica, assembly GCA_949987705.1. NCBI lineage: Eukaryota > Metazoa > Arthropoda > Insecta > Diptera > Therevidae > Thereva > Thereva unica. The sequence continues at coordinate 23,637,156 of OX465285.1, read as the reverse complement.
TTTTTGTAACGTTTACTGCTTCTTTATTTTCAATTCACCCTTAACTCAACTATTCATCTCATCATACATACACATTAACCACCCGAACTACGAGTGTGTGCAAAATTGGAAGTTGATCGGTTATATTTTCTACTTTTTAGTCTATTATAAGCTTTCCGCAATTTTGTGTTGGCCGCCATTTTGAATTTGGAATGACGCCACATAGATAATTGTGTTCTACCTGTCATATCCTTTCATTTGACACCCATGTCAGAGGGCCGCGGAGCACAATTTCAAAAATCGGCCGCCATTTTGGATCCGCCATCTGGATATTTTTACAAAATGGTCAGATTGCATTGTCATCTCTAAACTAAACGTGTATGCAAAATTTCAGCTCTATCCGAAACCGGGAAGTCGGTCTTTAACTTACAAGATTTGACGACACGTAGTGTAAGTTAAATAAAAGAATTTAAAAAAGCAACGGATTTGATCAAAGATACCCTTGCTGACCAAAAGATGTGATGAAGATTCTGGTTTTCGACGTTTATTTACTGAAGCTCAACATCTCGTTGCACGATTGGATGAGGAATTCAAAGAAGCACGGGTTGTTTATCGTAAAAAAATCAAACTCCAGAAGAAGAATCTTCATTCCTTTATTGGACAACATTGTTACCGAATTTAATGAAATGCTTTCTCCGACATGTTGGACCGAGACGTTGATCAGTTGAGACATTCAAGATGTTCGACAAGTAGTAGAAGCGTATCAGCAGCTTTTGGTTTCTCCCATCTCAACTATTATTGCATAGTTCGAGCATTTGGGGGGGGGGGGGGGTCATGACCCCCGTGACCCCCCCTTGAATCCGCGGCTGCCAAAGGTAAAGGTGGAAATAATGGAGAGAGAAAGAAGAGATTAGAAATACTAAATAGATGAAGAGGAGGAAGATAGAAAGAGAGAAGCTTGCCGTCTTAAAACCCTGGCTCTTGCAGGGCCGGCGCTTTCATAGGTGGAAATGGTGCACTTGCACCGGGCGCAATATCAGAAAAAAAAGTGTTCCCAGGCCTTGTTTGTCATATATTAAAGGAACTGCACAGAGCGGGTGTGCCTTTTTCCATTGTCTTCTGCAAGGTGTGATCAATCCAATAACATTTCGTTTGCCTGATTCCGCCGTCTATCCTTTCTTGACTGGCACGGTACCATAGTTCTTGATTTGCAAATCCTGATTGGACGAGGCCAGGGGCGGCGCTTTTATAAGTGAAATTGGTGTATTTGCGCAATTGGGTGGGGATAATTTATTTTTTTTTTTTTTTATTTATTTATTAATGAAAGAAAAAAGTACACAAGATTTACATCTTATTTAGTACTGTAACACCGGAAAATATTATAAAAATTATTAAAATTAGAATTAATGACAAAATTAAAATTAAACTTAAAATTAAAATTCAAATTAGTTTTCAAATTGAAGAAATAAATAAAAGAAAATGAAAATGAAAATAGAATAGAATAGAATACAATAAACTAGAATAGAAATTAATTTAATTCAATTTAGTTATTAACTAATTCTTAGCCGGTAAAATGAATCCGAAGCCGAGAAGATGAAAGCTGATGATGAGCAGCAAGTAAGCGATAAATACAATTTTATGCGTTCCGTGTTCCAAGGTATGCGATCACTCTGCTCCTGAAAGCGCCGAGGGAGCTGATACTTTGCAGATGGAATGGGAGGCTATTCCACAGTCTAACAGTATGTACAAAGAAGGAACAACTACCCAACAGGGAACAGTGTCTAGGAATACGAAATTGCATAGAACGACGAGTACGAAGAGGAACAAGACTATCAGTAAGATATGAGGGGGCAGAGGAATTAACGATTTTATGCAATAAGCATAGGCCATGAACGTCACGATATGTAAGGAGGTTACAAGGTAGCAAGGATGGACGAAGACCAGAAACATGTGCAAATCGATTAAGGCCAAAAATGAACCTTAAACAATCATTGAAGGCAACATTCAATCTATGTTTACATGTGGAGTCAAGGCATATATAAACAGTGGAACCATATAGAAAATGAGGAAGTATAAGGGATTTTACTAGCGCAAGACGAGTATCACGGGATAATAAGCTACCATAGAGACGTAGGCGACGTAAACAAGTATAGATTTTTTTCAAAGTAAGCGACACATGATCACAACAGGACAAAGTAGAGTTAACCAATACTCCAAGATTCTTAGAAGACGAGACCATTTTCAGCGGAACATTGTTAAGCTTTAACGGGGGGATGCTGGATGTATCAAGAAGACGTCTGCTAAGAATTAGTACAGATGATTTTTTAGGATTTAACTTCAAGAAGTTATTTTCACACCATAGGGACAAGGATATCAGATCGTTATTTAAGGCCTCAATAAGGCGATGGATATCTTTAGGAGTACAGAAATTATATAATTGGAGGTCATCCGCATAGCTATGGTGACGAGCAAAGGATAGACAATTAGGTAAATCATTAACATATAGACAGAACAACAGTGGCCCAAGAACAGAGCCTTGAGGAACACCTGAGAGTACAGGGATAAAGGAGGAAATTTTTTTGTTATATTTTACGCATTGGTACCTATTAAATAGGAAAGAGGCAAGGAGGTGAGTCGCAGAGGACGAGAGGCCAAAATTGGAGGACAATTTATTAAGAAGAACGCTATGGCAAACCGTGTTGAAAGCACGTGAGAGATCTAGAAGAATCAATACACCCAACTCATTTCTATCACATGCCATTCGTAAGTCCGTCAAGACCTTTAGCAGCGCAGTTTCACAACTATGGAACTTCCTGAACCCAGATTGCAACGGATTCAATAGATTTTCATGGGTAAGATAGGATTGCAACTGGACAGATAAGATTTTCTCAAGTGCTTTGGACAGAAATGGTAAAATGCTAATCGGGCGTAAATCCCCCACATCAACAGGACAAGGGACTTTAGGAATAGGAGTAATAACAGCCTTTTTCCATAACGATGGAAATGTAGATTGCAATATACACGAATTAAATATATGTGTTAAAACCGGTAAAATTAGAGGAGCAATGATTTTAACGAAATAAGAAGGGATATTATCGATTCCAGTTGCATTGGATTTAATGGACATAATGGCACAGTGTGTTTCGCGTTCATCTACACACCTGAAGCTAAACCCATCCACGGACAGAGAGGATAAATGAACTGGCGGTAGGTTATCCGGAAGAGGCTCCACAAATGAACGGTTTAGAACACAGGGATCGAGGTCTACTTCTGCACTATCTCTACCACAAACACCCAACGAGCGTAAGTTCTTCCACAGCAACTTAGAAGGGAGAGAAGTGTTTAATTTTTGTTCAAAGAACTGTCTTTTGGCACTTCTAATCTTGTGATTAACAAGATTGCGGACTCTAGTATACTGCTGTCTACTTTCTGTTGTCTTCAGACGGCGGTATCGTTGATACAAAAATTCCCTTTCAGAAATCAGACGTTTAATTTCAATGGTAAACCATGAACTTGAATCGGGATTACGTTTAGTGCGCCTGGATTTGAGAGGGACAGTTTCTTGCAGTACTGTAGTTAAAAAAGAGTTAAGAAGTCCAACTTTGTCATTCACATCAGTAGCGTTATAGATAACGGACCAAGGTGTTGAGAGACACTTCTGCCTCAAATTATCAACGTTTAGATTTTTGAAGTCTCTGTAGGTCGCTATTCCAGGAGATTCTGGAGTTGAGAAGTGGAATCGGAGCGAAAGGAAGAAAATATCATGGTCGAGGAAACTGGGCGGAGATAACTGCTGATGACGAATTACTGCATTGTCATTGGTAACAGCAATGACATCGAGCAAGGATGAGGAAGAGGGATTAATAGGATTGTAGCGAGTAGGCAGAGAATTCAAGACACTCAAGCCACTGGACTGCATATTCCATTTGAACAGCTCTGTAATGTTATTGTGTTGAAGAAGATCCACATTAAAATCTCCAGCAACAACGATATCCTCATAAGTAGCAGAGCAATTATAAAGCAATGCTAAGAGTTCAGCAATATTCTCTTCCTTATACGCTCTAGGGGGACAATAGACAGAAATAACCAGACATTTAGAAGTCGACGATTTCACTTCTACAGCTACAAACTGGACAACTTCATCAGTAGATTTAAACATTAATTTGGAGGATAGCCGATTAGAGACATAAATAGCAGAGCCACCACCTCTCCTAAGATGACGATCACTTCTAAGCAGGTTGAAATCAGGAAGAGACACGAAGGAGGATGGAATATCAGCGTTTAACCATGATTCACTAACCATAATAATATGCAATTTAGAATTCAAAAACAACTGCCGCAGCTCATCACATTTACTCTTAATGCTTCTAGCATTGAAGTAACAAATATTCAAACCCTGCGACTGTGCGCAAAGGATGTTAAGTAATGTTCCTGCCTTGTACGGAGAACTGTTAGAATTAGTCATAAGGTTGTGTGATATGGCAAGAAACAACTCCCTCGTCGCCTCCCAAGGAAAGAGAAACCGCACATGAAAAAACATACAATAAGCAACCCGCCCGCATATATAGGAAACCGCGCGCCATACACCTCAGCATCATCATCTCGACAACACAGGCAACATACATTCCGGCTGTATAAAAGAAGAAAAGAACAAAATAAAAACATAAAGCTAAAACAAACTCTTGTAAAAAAAAAAAAATAATAAAATAATAAAAAATAAAGATTTAAATAATAACACAAAGCTAAAGCGAAATTATTGTAAGAAAAAGAAAAAAAGAAAAATAATAAAGAAAGAGCAAAAAAATAAAAAGTTAAAACAAAATTACTATAGCGCAAACAAGAAAACATTTTCATTAAAAACGCCATATATTTTGACACACTGACCAGTGAATGCTTACTGAGCACCATTAGCATTTGTCGATTCGTATTCGGCAATTTCCTGCAGCAAGTCCAAGCTAGGAACTACAACTGGTCGATCATCTGCTATTCTGCGTACATACACCAACCCATTACGAGTAAAAGAGGAATGAATCAGTTTCTCTCTTTTGAGACGCAGGACTCTCCTTAATATATCGTTATTTTTGTCCGAGAGACTTTCATATGCACCAATTCTACCATCAGATGCGTAGCTGCTAGATAATTTATTTAGAGTGAGCGCTCCGAACTTCCAATAGCGGGACAGAAATGACTTCTGCTCATTTGCACAAGAAAATTTCACTATAAGCGGGGGATTCCGTCGTCGGGTGCTGTTATTAGGGGTATCCGTATTGCGTTTGACTCGGAATGCATGTGTGAAATTTGAAATTGGATGCCCAATGGTTGTAGCAATAGCAGAGAGCAATTGACTGGCACTCTCACCATCGGTATATGGAATACCAGTAATGACTGCATCGCTTAGGATAATGTCAGAAAAAAAAATGATAAAGTGCTCCCGAGCCTATTTTCATATATTAAAGGAACTCCACAGAGTGTTTGCGTCTTTTTATATTCATTGCGATCGAAAATTCTTCATTGCGATCAAAAAATGAACAGAAATGATATAGGCGCAATATAGAATACTGAACCGGGCACAAAAAAGCCAAACGCCGGCCCTGGCCTTATGCAGGAGGACCAAAGCCATGATATCAATAAAGCAAATGAATCAATTTTGTATACCAGACACATGATCAGATCATCTCATGTGATAAATGAAGCTTAAACAATCATTGAACGCAACTTTGAGACACTGACGACAGGATGAGTCCAACGATATGTACATATATGAGAGACTCGTAAAGGAAATGTGGCAGGATGAGGGATTTAACAAAGAAAGGCTTCAAACTCTCCTCCGGTATATGTAGAACAAAAGAAGGCACTATAGTTACAGGCAGCGAAGATGTAAAGAAACGGTGGAAGTACCAGACATGTACCAGGTTTCTGTCTACAGTATAACGATGACACCATAGAAACAAATATACCAACCCTGGAAGAATTACAGAATGCCATACAATCCTTAAAAAATAACAAATCTCCAGGAATTGATAACATCCCAGCAGAGTTGATCCAACAAGGAGGCGAATCGCTTTCAGCGAAGAATTACTATGCTGCATATGGCGGAACGAAAAAATGCCTGAAGATTGGGAACAAAGCATTATCTGCCCAATACATAAGAAAGGGGACAGATTCAACTGTGAAAGCCATAGAAGCATATCTCTTTTAAGCACAGTATATAAAATAATGACCAATATAATTAAGGCCAGACTGGAACCTTATGTAGAAGCCGCAAAGCTGCTGGATTCAGAAGAAATAGATCAACAATGGATCAACTTTTCACAATAAGGCAAATCCTCCGAAAATGCTGGGAGTACAACATCGACTTGTATCAATGGTTAGATGGTTAGATGCTTTTCATCGACTGCACACAAGCATACGACGACTGACGAAAATGAAAATGGAAAATACAAGGTGTACAGTCAGAATACAGGAGAATTGACGGAGTCCTTCCCAGTCAAGCAAGGCTTAAAGCAGGGCGATGGGCTATTACCCATGCTATTTAATCTCGGCCCAGAAGAAGTAATTCGCAAAGTAAACATTGATGCGAACGCAACCCTGCTTAACAAATCAAAACAATTAGCAGGATATGTCGACGATATAAACTGCCTTACCAGAACACTGTCACACCTTAGAGAAGTACGGAATTAGAAGAGGGAGCCAAAGATATAGGGCTGCAAATAAATGCCGACAAGAGTAAGATTCTAATTTAGGCGAGGGTGGAAGGAAGAACAAGAAACCACAATACCACTTGGGGGGAATATAACTTTGAACGGGTTAACCAATTTAACTACCTGGGGTCCACAGTCAGCGAAGAAAACGATGAAACGATAGACGGTCAACGAAAAATAAACGCCGCCAACAGAACATACTTCTCACTACTGCCAGTAATGAAATCTAGAGACATCCACAGAAAAACTAAAATAAGAATCTACAAAACCATCATACGTACAGCAGCTACGTATGGATGTGAAGCATGGAGTATCTCCCAGAAATCCGCAGACAAGATGGACATATTTGAGAGGAAGGTTCTCCGAAGGATATACGGCCCAATCAATGAGGACAATGCATGGAGAATACGCTACAATCACGAATTGTACGACTTATACAAAGAATGTAAACTTTCGACCCATGCCAAGCTACTGCGTTTACGTTGGGCCTGCGTCCAAAGAATAGATGAATCAAGGATACCAAAAAAAAGCCCTGTATCTACTACCAGATGGCAAAAGACCAGTTGGCAAACCACGGTTTACGTGGGAAGACAGTGTTAAGGCCGATGCAGCAAAACTGCTCAACACAAGAAACTGGAGACAAGCTGCGGAGCAGAGAGACGTCTGAAGGAAGAAGCTGATGGAGGCCAAAGCTCGAATTGGGCTGTAGAACCATCGAAGAAGAAGAAGGAGAAGATCCAGAGGATCTAACTATCTTCTTATTAAGTAAATTGGCATATTTTCTGTTCCTCGAGGGCCACGCAGAGCCCAGCAGCTTCTACACGAAAGTACCCAGCTTCCCAGTACCCAGTTTTCTGGCTGCATCATTCTGTCGTCTAGAAGCGTTCGCTTTTTGGATCGCCTCTCCGATGAAGCAAAAGATGCCCGTACTTCCGCAGGTGGGCCTCTAAGGAGATGTTCTTTCAATGAAAATGCGATCTAAGCGTACACCACCGCGGTTTGTGGACTCAGCCTACCCACCTTGAAGAGGGTATTTCTCTTCACTGGAGCCACATTCGGCACCCTGCTCCATGGGTTCAGAAATATCCAACTGGCCTTGCAGGTCGTCCTGTTAGGGGCTTTTTGAAGGTATATATAGTAATCCCATGGGTTGCGCAAGCAAGAACGTTCTCCCATTCCAGAGCTCGGCATTACCATGGGAGGGCTAATTTGAACCGAAGGTAGCTTGCTGTCCGAAGTCCATCATTAGAATTACATTCACACGGTACCATTCATCCCTTCAGCACGATTGATTACACGTACGATCGGTCTTGGAGCCAGCACACCCTGCTTGCGCCGTGTTCGAGTCATATTGAGGAGGCCCTTGCCACCTGGCGCCTACAGCGACCGCTCCATTCGCTCTACCCTAGGGCCGGCGGTGGGCGCACCCCACCTACTATGCAAATTTATTTGTTTAGGGACACCCAGGATTTTTTATGTAACAGGGGGCCGCAGTATCATAAAGTTTGGAAACCACTGCCTTAACTTAATATGAACATGAAGTTATTTAGTTGTCAGCAAAAGTTTGTGTGCTAGAATTATTTAAATATTTGTAGAGTAGGGAAAATGAATGAAATCGTTTTTTGTTGTCCTAATTAAAAAAAAATCTCCTCAATAACTTGCCATGAAAATTGCATTAGGAAATGCAAAGTCAACATGAACGCCAGCCAAGACCACAACCATGTGGCAGACCTAATTAAAAGTTTGTAACTGGCACAATGGCGTTATGCTGCAACAGCATCTGTGGACGCCATTATGCTAGGTCATGCCCCATGAGTCAGAAGCCCTGAAGAAGCTGACTATGGAAGCAATCCCAGACATAAAAAAAATTCTGAAAACTCACCCTCCCTAATCCGCCGAAATAACCGTTAGGGGGGTGTTATGCCGGCCACACGGTATACGCTAGCTCGCCGGAAGGGGTCGTGGGGTGTGTGGCCGGGGCCGTGCAGTATGGTTCACCACTTACCTGGATGTCGATTCGCGTTCCTCTTCATGCCCCGGTTCGCCTATGGTCGCTTCTTAACGAGCGAAATCATGGATGTCTAACGCAGTAATTGGACCTGAAAACGAAAGCGATGCAACCCCGAGAGCACCTAAGAAGGGAAGCCGCCCAACCATCCTGGAAAACGTCAATAAAAATTTACCACTTCATCGTGGAACAATACGCATACTTAGTTAAAACTTTCATATTTACTTCATCATAGCCAGCATACATCAGACAAAACAAAACAGAACTTAGATATACGTTAATTTCAAATATGAATTGACGAAAGACGTCGTATTGGCCAAAACGTCGTTTTTCCTTGTGTATGTACAATATGTAATAAATGTAATTGTGGTATCAAAAGAAATATGAAAATATACCATTCAATTAGTATAACAATATGTCAAAAATATAAATACGTAAAATAATTATCATTAATTAAAAACTCAATATAAGTACCAAAAAGAATACCAACAATCAACAAACAAATATCGAACGAAAAAAAGTAACAAGATGTATTGTGGTTTTCTTCTCGCCTCAAACGGTATGGTTATTTTGTTGAGTACTCATCGTGTCTTACTCCGTCTCGCACAGCCAAACATTTGCTCTCGTTTCCTTTTTTTTATTTTCAATAATTTCCGATCTGTCCTTGAATTATTTCGCCACTTTGAAAAAAAATACCAAAGTATTTTCGTGAGAACGCCAACTGACAGCAACGAATAAATGCCGGCAACAAAAAATCTTGGTTCAATCCGCAATAGGCGGAACACGCAAAAACAACACCTTTTTTTGAAAGGGAAACTATAATATTATGCAATTCTTCTCTCTAGGTAGGTGTAGCATATATTTAATTAAGAAAATGACTGCATATCAATAAATTGGGACTATATGCCAATAATAATTTCAAAATGGTACGAGAGGGAACAAATGTCTCGTCACTTAATGGGCCCAGGGCACTCTTGGGTGAGCTCATGCGACTTCTTCAAGGTAGGTGGCCCACGAGGTACCACTCTAGGGCTCCGCTAAACTAAATCTTCTTGCTGTAGTATAGTCCAAGTTGCTACAGGAATATTTATCCACCAATACTCCTTCAGGAACGACCTCTGTGAGGGACTGCCTCCCCCGCACTAACTTATTTTTAAGGATACCTGGTTTAGTAGCATGTACTCCTCTTCCTTGTGAAACCTCGCTCCACGATGCGGTTGCTACCAAATGGCAGATGGTTGTACTACTGGCAACAGCTGGGTACGTGTCTTCCTTCTCTCCTTCCTCCTTCTTTATCACCCTGGTTATCTGCGTCCTCAATAGTGGCTCCTGTCTGGTTCCCAGATGTCTAATCGGTTTCTGAGGTCCTTATCCAGCTTCATTCAAGGAAACTCGGGAAAAACTTCTACTAATATTTTCTTTTAGCACAATGATCGCAGCCTCCGGTTTCCAAAAAAAAATCTTTTCATTTATACATTATTCGTAATAATTTTTCCGGGGTATATCTTTCACTTTTCGTGTTTTTCCAAAAAAAAACTCTTTTTTTTTCCTGTCAAAAAAAATTACTTTTTCCTCCCGCATACTCCGTCTAAATTTTCGCGTCGGATGCAAGGTGATTGCATGAAAATTTCCAAAATTCCCGCGAGGGGGATATAACCGACCGTTACATACCCTCGGGTCCACAAGGCCGACTCGCTAGGCAGTGAGGAGCCGAAAAAAACGGACGGTGTATTTATACAGTAAGACGTTAATTTTGAACCAACGTGGGTCTCGACTCATGCCCTGAGAATAGGAGTCTCATGCTTTACTGACTGAGCTAGCCGGGCCTCAACGGTCTAACTGAGGTTGGGCTCTATAAAGAATGGGTGGGAAGCTAGAGAATAATCTACATGCATGGTCTTAAGTGACATTTTGGTGGTGGACAGTCTGTAGAATCTCCCGGAGGAATATCTGGAGTTACAAGGATCCGGTTGAAGGCAATACCACATTGTCCCCCTCCGGGTCCCTACAAACATCCAGAGATCCACGCATAAACCGGTTTTCCTTTCGTTTCCTTGGGGTCAGTCTGCCGCAATACCACATTGCAGTCGACCTACCCCAGTGAAACAACAGGCAACAGTTCGCCGAGAATAATTCTCCAGACTGACCGAAAAAATAGAAAACATGCCCGAGGAGACCATGCCTCAGTGGGGGTCTGGTCTGGCAGATCCTGATGAATAATTCATTAAAACTTGGCCCCAGACTGCCAAGAGAGACAAGGAGGTGTACCATCCGCTAGGGAAGCTACCTAAGCGGACCACGACGGGTACCCTATTATTAACCGGTGAAGCCGGCGAGATGCCTTCTTAGGGCTACTCAGAGGAGCGCTTGCTTCGACGACATTCAGGGACGTAAGTCTTTTGCGTGATATACGCCTATGTTTTTTCCAGCCAAATCCTCCAGTTCGTACAAGCTAGTTCCAATTTTTCCACGTATCCGGGCTTTCACAAACCTCGGTGCCAACTTGGCACTGAAGCGACCAGCTCGGTTACTCACCCAGAATGTTCTACGGAAAACCTCATCCCCAGGGCGAAACCCGCCCACGCGGCAACGCAAGTTGTACCGAGTGGTGTGCCTGGTGTGCGCGGCGGCTATATGTAGCGCAACCCGCTCACGAAGTCTCTGCAATTTGTCCGTCAAGGGCAAAAAAGCGATGTCACCCTCCTGGAAAACGTTCAGTTTCTTCAGGACTGGATAAGCGGATCCGTGCAGGATCATATGGCTACCAAAAAGGGCCTGATACGGTGACATGCCTATCGCCTCGTGGTGGGCACTACGAAGAGCACATTCAATGGACGACAGATGTCTATCCCACTCACGATGATCCTCCTTTAAGTACGCCCTGATGGCGGCTAGGACGGATCGATTCACCCGCTCGGAAGCGTTAGGGTGAGGCGAATATACGGCCGTGCGCACATGTCGCACGCCATACTCGTTTAGCAGTTTAGCAAACTCTTTGGAGGTGAATTGCCGACCATTGTCGGAGAAAATGGTTTCAGGGACTCCAAAGGTGTGAAAAATAGTTTGCTCGAGAAACTTGACGGCCCCCGCCGTGGTCTCAGCGGACACGGGGTGCAGGAAGGCAAACTTGGTGAAGGCGTCCAAGACGACAAACACTGCCGTATGGCCTTTTTTCGACCGAGGATAAGGACCCAAGAAGTCTACGTACAAAAATTGGAACGGCTTCGACGCATCCATGGGATTGCCCATAGGTGGTCGTAGTACAGAACTGGGGGCTTTGGTGGTCTTGCAGACCTCACAGTTGGCTATATATTCCCGCACTTGTTTGGACATACCTGGCCAAAAGTACTTATATCTCAGACGGGTTAGGGTTTTCCCTACTCCGCCATGTGATGTTTGGGGAGGCAAGTGAGCCGACTCGATGAGTGGCGCTGTCAGTTCCGTTGGGACCCACAACTTCCATGTCAGATCGTCAGCAACCGAGTCTCCAGTACGTGGGGAGGTACGCTTGAATACGTACCCATCTTCAACCCGCAGGTCTGGCAACTGCGGTGAGGCTTGCCTGATTCCTTCAACCAGACGAAGATAGTCAGGTGACTTGAAGGACGTGGCATTTAAGTCCACGTCGAAACACAGGGACAGATCGTCAACGCAATCCATGCGTGACAAGGCATCGGGAACCACATTGTGGGTGCCTTTACGGTGTTCGATCGTAAAATCGAACCCCTGAAGCTTAAGACTCCACCGTGCTAGACGACCGTTGAGCTCCTTCTGGCCCATGAGCCATTTCAGACTTGCATGGTCAGTAATGACCGTGAAAGCCTGTCCCTCTACATACGCTCTAAACTTCTTTATACTCAGCACGGCTGCGTAGCATTCGAGCTCAGTAATGGTGTAGTTCCGTTGTGCTCCGTTCAATTTCTTGGACATATAAGCAATTGGATGTTCTCCTCCATCCATGTCCTTTTGAAAGAGCACACTACCTACACCAGTCCTGCTGGCATCGCACTGAATATAAAAATGCTTAGAAAAATCTGGAGTGACTAAAAGAGGAGCTTCCGTCATCAGCTTTTTCAAAGTCTCGAACGACTGCTGGGCCTCATCATTCCAACTAAAAGGTTTAGTCTTCAAACAATCCGTGATTGGAGAAGCCACGCTAGCATAATTGGGGATGAAACGCTGATACCATCCGGTCATACCCAAGAACCTCCGGGTCTGCTTATGGGACTTCGGAGTCGGGAATTCCGAGATGGCCGTCACCTTGTTAGGATCCGTTTTCAGTGTCCCATCACCAATTATGAAGCCGAGATACTTAACTTCAGTCACACAGAATTTGCTTTTAGCCAGATTGAGTGTTAACCCCGCACGACGGAGACAGCTGGCAACTTCATCTAAAAGCTTTAGGTGGGAGTCAAAGTCAGGTGAAACTATGAGCAGGTCGTCCAGATAAACAAAAACGTTTTCACGTAAATGACCCGGGATGGCTTTATCCATCAAGCGACACATGCGCTGTGGGGCATTGCATAAGCCGAAAGGCATGACTGTGAACTGGTACAGGGGACGACCGGGGACAGTGAAAGCTGTCCGCTCTCGCGACTTCTTCTCTAACGGAATTTGCCAGAAGGCGTCTTTAAGGTCCAAGCTCGTGATGAACTTCGTGTCTTGGAGACGACCAAGAAGACCATCAATATGTGGAAGTGGATAGGCGTCTTTAACAGTGACACTATTGACCTTGCGAGAGTCAAGGCACAGGCGGACTTTACCTGGTTTACGAACCAACACCACTGGAGAATTCCAGGGACTATTTGATGGCTCAATCACCCCCAGCGACAACATCCTGTCCAACTCACCATACATCAGCTGTTGTACAGCGGGTGAGACGGGATAATGCCTCTGTTTAATGGGAACTGAGTCACCAGTGTCAATGACATGTTCCTCCAGGTTAGTCTTTCCCAGTCCTAAGACTTCGAAAGAGGGAAACCTGGCCTTGACCTGCTCCAACCGTTCGCTTTGCAATGACGTTAAGTCGTGCATGTTAGCAGGCACGGATGGGGCGGTTAACTCGCAGACAACTTGGGGAGCGATGCCGAAAAGATTCCAGAAATCGATCCCTAGATACAGTCTCTGGCGGAGATTGGGCACCACATAGATGGTCATATCACGGGTCCTTCCTCCAAAGGATACAGGGACTCGGATATAACCGCAAATTTCCTGCGGAGCCCCGTCAGCCGTTTGCACCGAAGTGTGCAAAGTGTAGACGGTAACTTCGGGATGATTGGCTAGAAAGGATTCCGAATCTCTTCCCAGGCAGCTGATATTAGCACCACTGTCCAATAAACCCTTCACCTCTTCATTAGAGACAGTGACCTTAGCAAATGGACGGTTATCTGACAAGTCAGAGATGATTGCAGAAACAATTTTCTGCGAAAGGTGTCGCTTCTCCTTTGCTCGTACCCTAATTTTGGGAGGGGTATGCCGAGAACGTAGGGAGTCCACAAAAGGTGGCTCCGAGAAGATGCGGGCACGAGTGGAGATATATCTCTTCCAACGGGAAATAAATGAAAGTTTAACCTCCTCGGAGGGAAAAGCAGGAAGAGTCTCAGTTGACGTAAAGTCGCTGATGGAAGTCGTAATATTGATTTGAGAAGGAGGGATAACGGGCGAGCTTAGCTCGGGCGCGGACTCCCGCACGGTCTCGCACCCCGGCTCCGGTTTCCCTGGCAGGTAGGGCATACTGGCGTCACGACTCCTGGCTTGCCACACTTGTAGCAGAACATGCCACGAGTCTCAGATGGGCAGTCCATAAATGGATGGCCCGGTTGCTGGCAATTCCAACACCGGAGGGGTCGTGGATTCGTCGGAAACTGACGCGTAGCCGTCATCTCGTCTACTCCCTGCGAAGATATGTCCGGTATCACATGATTAGTCTGGTATGTCGCTGAATATTCAACCTCGTGAACGTGCCGATCGTGCCTACGTTCCAGTCGCTTCTGCTTTTGCCAGCGTTCGGCGCGGATGCAGACTTCTCTTAGCTCCTGCATAGTTGTAAAACGTTGCCCTATCACAACTGAACCCAAGGGTGCATCTAAATTCTGCAAAATTATGTCAACCAGGTCCGCCTCTGGCATTGGATTGGACATCTGGTTATACAGCGACAACATTTTTGCGACGTATTCATCATAGGAACTGTAATGTTGTTTTAGTTCCAACATTCGCTTTATGAGCTCAAAGTCAGACTCGCGACTCCTAAATTGTCTGACGAGGTGAAGTTTCAGCCCTTCCCAATCGGGGTCACGTACCTGACGGCGGAACTGGGACCAGTACCAGTCTTCGGCTCTGCCTGTCAATAAGGCCGAGATATTTCGGCATACCTCAAACTGGCTAACCCCCTCGTCGCTTGCCCTCAGTTCCAACCGGAACAAAAACTCCTCCGCCGACAGCGCAGGGCTCTCACCGGAGAATTTGATGTTCCAGGATGCAACTGGGGACTTGCGGCGATAAGTTCCGAACGACGAGTCCCTTCGGCCGTCAGGATATGCTGGCTCAGCCGGGGAAAAGAAGAGCTCTGGCCTAGGAGTCGGCGGCGTTGGCAGCGCACGGTGCTGAGCAAGAAGCGCATCTCGTTCCCGTCTCACCTCTTGGAGTTGCTCCTCGAGAGAGGGAGCGTTTTCCTCAGCATTCGGGGAATCATCAGGGGCGGCTTGGGATCCGCCTGGTATGTCACTCCCGCTACGGTCAGAAGTGGTAACTTTCCCATTCCGAAGCTCCATCTTTACAAAGTGAAGACACCAAAATAACCAAAGTTATTGGGATTGTCGGTTTTAATAACTTCGTAACCTCGACTGTTGATCAACGACTTAATTATACGCCCTTGCGTGTTTACAACTTCCGCCTTAGTAATAGCAATGTCAACCCGTAAAACAAAATCAGGAGTAAATAACTTAGGAAAAACTTTGTAAGACAGCTTCAAAAAAAATTAGTACTCTACGCAATTACAAGCACAAAAGAAAAAAAAATTAACGCGCGAAATAGTTGTGGTTGTTGTTTTTCAAAATCTTCCAGGATGGTTGAAACAAACTTATCCCCCTCAGGAATCTCGTGGGCGAGCGAGCTCGATGTCAGTTGGTGATGCCTATGAGTCACAGCCATCACCAAGTGTCATCAACAACGTCGGAAGCATCTCTGGTCCACACTCACAAAGCCATGAAAAGGAACTCTCACCACATCGAAAGGGAAACTTCTTCACAAAAAAATAAAAATTTGGACTGATTCCGCTGTCCAACCACAGCTGAGCTACCTCTCGGCACTTCAATCAGAAGAGAGGGACAGACGGAGAAAAAAATGGACTACCAGAAAGAAAAGGGAAAAAAACAAAATTTGATAAGCTGAATGGACGTTCAGGATGTTCACGGGGCGCAGTGGCAGACGGTAAAACGTCTGTTACCAAAGACGGTTAAGCCCGTGTCACACCTTCACGGCCCACCAGGAAAAATTAATTGAGGATCCTGCTCTCGGACCGACGCAGTGGCAGACGGTATCACGCCTGATACCAGAGTCGCCGACCAAGAAACAGGACAAAAGAACCCATACTCCACCTTCACGCATGGCTAAGCGCTCACACGCTTATTAGCAAGCCGTGAAGGCAAGCATGGTTCGAAGACACACCTAAACGAAGAAGTTACCGCTGTTAGGGACAGCCTAAAGGTGAAAACAAAGAAAAAGTCACACAAAATTTGGGGGAAGGGGGATGGACTATTGAAAAGAATCGAAAAAAAAGACAAGGACTAAGGCCTCGCGGTAATACCTTAGCCCCAGCGAGCACTTGGTACAGGTGGTGAACCATAAACAAACAAAAAAAAAATTCGAAAGTTGACCGTGCAGGCACCAGTGGTAAAATATACCGAAAGAATTTAACTGTCATGTCCGTACAGGACTTGTAACGGGCTGAAACAGCCGCGCGTTGGGCGCCATTTATGTAACTGGCACAATGGCGTTATGCTGCAACAGCATCTGTGGACGCCATTATGCTAGGTCATGCCCCATGAGTCAGAAGCCCTGAAGAA
This sequence comes from Thereva unica, assembly GCA_949987705.1. Taxonomy (NCBI): domain Eukaryota; kingdom Metazoa; phylum Arthropoda; class Insecta; order Diptera; family Therevidae; genus Thereva; species Thereva unica. The sequence continues at coordinate 23,620,405 of OX465285.1, read as the reverse complement.
GCTGACTATGGAAGCAATCCCAGACATAAAAAAATTCTGAAAACTCACCCTCCCTAATCCGCCGAAATAACCGTTAGGGGGGTGTTATGCCGGCCACACGGTATACGCTAGCTCGCCGGAAGGGGTCGTGGGGTGTGTGGCCGGGGCCGTGCAGTATGGTTCACCACTTACCTTTTTTTTTTTTTTTTTTTATGTGACAGTGCTAAGCTCAGGAGTCACCCTTTGTACTACCAGTCCGTCATGTCATTTGTCACGTCATGGTGCAATGTCTAGCAGTAAGCTTAGTACGGGGAGGGGAGGGGGGTATAGGTTAAGGGTTAAAAGGAACGGGGGGGTATTGAAGAAGGTGGTGATGAACCCTGCGTTTGAACTCTTGGATGTTGTAGGAGCTCGGAAATACTGACTGCGAGAGACTATTCCACAGTCGAGTTGTTCTATTAACAAACGAATTCATATCTTGTTGAGTGCGTGAAAGGGGGAGTTGCAGGTGAAGGGAATGAGACGAGTGGGCTAATCTGGTGTTGCGGTTATAAGATTGCCGTGGAGGCAGGAGAGCGTTTAACTCGGAGGAACAGTCATTATGATAGTAGCGATAAAATTTAGTCAATGCTGCTACATTCCTACGGTGGCTGAGGGGGTCGATGGTGGAGCCAGCGGTGTCGTCATCAATTAATTTAAGGGCCTTTTTTTGGACCTTATCTAACCATGCCAAGGTGGTTATTGGAGCGCCGCCCCAAACGAGGGAGTTATATTCGAGAAGAGGCCGTATGTAGGATTTATAAATAACAGCGCGGGCCGATGGCTGGAGGAGGAACTTGCACCTCTTAAGAAATCCCAAGCACTGGGATGCTTGTTTGGCGATTTGGAATATGTGATCATTCCAACGAAGGTCTTTGGCTAATGTCACGCCTAAGATGTGTAGGGATGGGTCGGCCTTTAGTTCAACGTCATCCACTGTCAAGGATGGTGAGGTGTTGAACTTCTTTTTTGAGATAAGACAGTACTTGGTTTTAGAGGGGTTGAATTTGACACGATTCTTCTCTCCCCAATCTAGAATTAGTTTGATGTCTTTTTTAATAGAGTTGAACATTAGTTCACGATCATCAAGACAGGATCTGGCATGTGTCCGTCTTGTATCGAAGCTGTACGAGTAACGTAGAGTACCGTCGTCAGCGAAGCTGAGAAGTGGGTTGGAGGGGATTGAAAGTAGGTCATTTATAAAGATGAGAAAAAGGGCCGGTGATAAAATTGACCCCTGAGGGACCCCCGCAGAGATGGGGTGAGATTCAGATTTGACGCCATCCAATAATACCTTAATTGAACGGCCGGAAAGGAAACTCTCAACCCACTTATACAAAAGTGAGTCAATTCCAATAGCTTGGAGTTTAGCTAACAAGGCTGAGTGCCATACTCTATCAAAAGCCTTGGAGATATCCAAAGCAACCAAACTAGATTCGCCAGATCCATGCAAACTTCGGCTGAGGTGTTCTGTAAGGCAAATTAAAAGATCACCAGTGGATCTTTTTTGACGGAAGCCGTATTGTTTGTCGCTGATAAGTTGGTTGGATTCTAGATATCCCATAAGCTTTTTGTTAATTATCGTCTCCATGGTTTTGGAGAGAATAGAAGTAATTGCTATTGGGCGGTAGTTGGAGGGATCGCTGGAGTCACCTTTTTTCGGTATTGGCTGAACATGGGCAAGTTTCCAAGAGTCTGGGTAAACTCCGGAAGAGTATGATAGGGCAAAAAGTTTGCGCAGAGGTCTAGCCAAAGGTGAGGCGCATTGTTTTAAGACGATAGGGGGTATATTATCGGGTCCAGTCGATTTGTTTACATCGAGCTCCTTGAGGCACCTGTACACCTCGCGAGTCCTGAAGAAAACCCTGTCCATTAGATGAGCGCTGAGCTCAAGAACCGGGGGTAGCATATCAGTTTGGGGTAAAGAAGAATTGGAAGCAAACAGAGATGCTAATAAATCGGCCTTGGATTTGCTGTCTGTTATCACCTTCTCATTGTGGATAAGTGAAGGAGTTGTGGATGAAGTGAAATTCTTCTTAATGGAGCTTACCAAGGACCAGAAGTTCTTGCTACCAGAGGTTGCATTAAGGAGTTTACTTCTCAACTTGCTGTCAAATGAATTTTTGACATTCCTGATGGTGACTTTACAGGAATTTCTTAGTTTTATATACTCTGCACGGAGCGAATCACTCGGGGAGCTCTTGTAAGCTCGAAAGGCGGCTTCTTTATTTCTGATTGCATTCATACACTCCTGATTAAACCATCTGTTGGGCCTAGCCTTCACAGATTTAGTAGTATGAGGAATGAACAAATGCATTCCTGCCTGTATGATCCTAGAAATACGGATAGCGGCAGAGTTGGCGTTTCTATTCCGGAAACACAGGTTCCAGTCTGTAGACTGAAAGAAATTAATAAGCCCCAGCCAATTGGCCTTCCCATAATGCCATACAGTTCTTCGAACTGGTTTGGGAGGGGTGGGAAATTCGAATGGGAAGTTAGCACTGATTAGGCAGTGGTCTGAATTGCCGAGAGGTGAATCAACTTCGACGGAGTAACCCGCTGGATGAGAAGTTAGAAAAAGATCAAGGAGATATCCTCCTTGACCAGCAACATCAGGGACTCTTGTGGGATGATCCACAATTTGTTGCAAGTTATTGATGTCTGCAAAGAGCTCGACGTCCTTGCCAGAAATACTGGTGCCATTTGAGTAAGTCAGCCATTTAACGTTGTGAACATTGAAATCACCCGCAACGATGATTTCACACTCAGGATTGGACGACAAAAATCCCGAGATTTGTTCGGAAATAGTATCAAAAGATAAGGTGGAGGCTTCGTTACTTATGTTAGGGCTTCTGTATAGGAAGCAGAAGAATATGACGTGGCTTTGGAAAATGATTTTAATCCAAAGATAATTAAAATCTGAAGTTGTGCTTGAATGTATTTTACAATAAGCCACGTCGTCCCTAACATAAATGGCAATACCCCTATGGGGGGAGAGATTGTGCACTAAAGTGTACCCCGACACCTGGTAATAACCTAAGTCATTATCGGGTGATATTTGGGTTTCACTTAGTGCGAAGATTGGGGGTTTGTAACTAGATAAGTGGCACTCAACAAAAGAGAAATTCGCTTGTAGTCCACGAATGTTACAAAAGTCAATACCAAAACTTGACTTGTAACGGGACTTCGGTTGCGCGGGTTCAATCGCCACAATTTCAGGGATATTTCCCGAAATTACATCTGCCGCAACCATCAGAGTCGATAAAATTTGTTCGCGTCAAAATGTTATGCCTTTTGAGACGGGACAAATTTCATCGACCGACAGATTTCGGGCGCGACACTTGCAAGTCCGGGGTCTGAGAGAGGGTAGGGAGCAAGGGTACTTACTTTTGCCGTTCGTCGGTCGTGTCTTTCGTTGATGTCGTCTAGTGAAGTGTGGTGAGCCTTCGCGTAGACTGCAGCGCCGGATGAGTTTCTATTGTTTGTTTGTTTTTTATGGGTTCACTATGAATTTTTTTTTGTATGGAATTTAACTTTTTTTATTCGTTTTATTTTACTGCGAAATTTACTGACGAGGAAATTTTACTGCGATTACTGCGAAATTAAGAGACCGGAACAGCAAACGTCCGAACACCTCGCTGTCCCAGACCAAACTCCAACCTGGATGTCGATTCGCGTTCCTCTTCATGCCCCGGTTCGCCTATGGTCGCTTCTTAACGAGCGAAATCATGGATGTCTAACGCAGTAATTGGACCTGAAAACGAAAGCGATGCAACCCCGAGAGCACCTAAGAAGGGAAGCCGCCCAACCATCCTGGAAAACGTCAATAAAAATTTACCACTTCATCGTGGAACAATACGCATACTTAGTTAAAACTTTCATATTTACTTCATCATAGCCAGCATACATCAGACAAAACAAAACAGAACTTAGATATACGTTAATTTCAAATATGAATTGACGAAAGACGTCGTATTGGCCAAAACGTCGTTTTTCCTTGTGTATGTACAATATGTAATAAATGTAATTGTGGTATCAAAAGAAATATGAAAATATACCATTCAATTAGTATAACAATATGTCAAAAATATAAATACGTAAAATAATTATCATTAATTAAAAACTCAATATAAGTACCAAAAAGAATACCAACAATCAACAAACAAATATCGAACGAAAAAAAGTAACAAGATGTATTGTGGTTTTCTTCTCGCCTCAAACGGTATGGTTATTTTGTTGAGTACTCATCGTGTCTTACTCCGTCTCGCACAGCCAAACATTTGCTCTCGTTTCCTTTTTTTTATTTTCAATAATTTCCGATCTGTCCTTGAATTATTTCGCCACTTTGAAAAAAAATACCAAAGTATTTTCGTGAGAACGCCAACTGACAGCAACGAATAAATGCCGGCAACAAAAAATCTTGGTTCAATCCGCAATAGGCGGAACACGCAAAAACAACACCTTTTTTTGAAAGGGAAACTATAATATTATGCAATTCTTCTCTCTAGGTAGGTGTAGCATATATTTAATTAAGAAAATGACTGCATATCAATAAATTGGGACTATATGCCAATAATAATTTCAAAATGGTACGAGAGGGAACAAATGTCTCGTCACTTAATGGGCCCAGGGCACTCTTGGGTGAGCTCATGCGACTTCTTCAAGGTAGGTGGCCCACGAGGTACCACTCTAGGGCTCCGCTAAACTAAATCTTCTTGCTGTAGTATAGTCCAAGTTGCTACAGGAATATTTATCCACCAATACTCCTTCAGGAACGACCTCTGTGAGGGACTGCCTCCCCCGCACTAACTTATTTTTAAGGATACCTGGTTTAGTAGCATGTACTCCTCTTCCTTGTGAAACCTCGCTCCACGATGCGGTTGCTACCAAATGGCAGATGGTTGTACTACTGGCAACAGCTGGGTACGTGTCTTCCTTCTCTCCTTCCTCCTTCTTTATCACCCTGGTTATCTGCGTCCTCAATAGTGGCTCCTGTCTGGTTCCCAGATGTCTAATCGGTTTCTGAGGTCCTTATCCAGCTTCATTCAAGGAAACTCGGGAAAAACTTCTACTAATATTTTCTTTTAGCACAATGATCGCAGCCTCCGGTTTCCAAAAAAAAATCTTTTCATTTATACATTATTCGTAATAATTTTTCCGGGGTATATCTTTCACTTTTCGTGTTTTTCCAAAAAAAAACTCTTTTTTTTTCCTGTCAAAAAAAATTACTTTTTCCTCCCGCATACTCCGTCTAAATTTTCGCGTCGGATGCAAGGTGATTGCATGAAAATTTCCAAAATTCCCGCGAGGGGGATATAACCGACCGTTACAAGTTTTCCTCTGTTGACTTTAATTTTGAGAATTTCCTTTAAGTAAACCTCGGCTCTGGGCTGGAGCAAAGTGAAAATCTGAGTTGATATCAAATGTGGAAAAAACTGCGAAGGAAAAACATGGAGTATCCAGGAACTTGCAGAGTCCTTGCGATGCTTTTAGAAATTGTGACTTTTTTCCGTTTTAGGTCTTATTGAATTTCCCCGAAATAACGAAGTAGCAAGACTGTGAATTTAGTGCGATTTGAGTGACGTAGAAAATATTAAAAAAATAAAGCACTTAACACGCCTTCCGTGAAAAAAAAACATCTTACTAATCACAGGTGTGTTAATCAAGAAATTTTTTTTTCACCTCTAGAAACAATTTTTCAACCTGCAGATGAATGAGCACCTGCTTCTCTACCTTTGTACTTAGCGCGCTGTTACAAATTCGTTTCGCTGCTAGTGACCTTACGTCGTACCGCCACAACTCACTTCCCCTTGGACGTGGGGGCGGCGAAAAGCATGAATTGTTAAGGAAATCGAACAAGACGCGAAAGCGCAAGAGAGAAAGAGATAAAGTAAAACAACAATGAAATCAGGTAAAATGGCCGCAGTTACACGGCAGGTGAAGCTCCTTCTAATTAGCAGCTAATTAGTTTATCAAGGTAACGAAATCAAGAGCTGTTCTCTTGCCTCTGAGAGTTGATGAAGATGCGGGGCCACGTCGCAATCAAGTTGAAGTTGGAGAGCCGGCCTAGCCCCGACGGGAGTCAGGTACTCATTTGATTACACGGAGTTGGGTTTTATACCCTTGTGGGCAAGGTACACGCTCTAGTTAAATTACCTTTGGAAAGGTCCGCCGCGGAAATATTTTTGTTGTTGTTGGTATTGTTGTTGTTGTAGTTTTGTAGTAAGTGATCGCCGCGAAAATAGTTGGTGTACAAGAGCGGCGCGATGCCGGGTGTTGTATTTCTGATTGTTGTGCCTACAGCGAATTTCGAACGGGAAGTTACTCAAGGTATTAAGGATTAATGTAAATTGTGGGCTAATGTTCTTTTTCAAAGTCAATTACTGCCGGGATTGATGGTGGTGTGTTTTTTGGTCAGCTTTTTCGTCCTTTTTAATAAAGGATATTGTGGATTTGTAGAAGAAATTTTGTGAATTAATTTTTGGTGATTTTTGAAATGGGCTGCTCTCGTACTTAGAAAATTTCTCGACTGTAAAAAGTTTTGTTCCAAAAAAAAATTTTTTTTTAATTAATTTAAATTTTTTCCTATTTCAAATGCCACATTTTGACAAATAGTTTTTTAAATTGTTAATATGGCGTCAGTTTTTGGAACCATAGAGAATTATTGGTCTTATAAGAGTTCTGTATAGTGAAACGTAAGCCTTCCTTGACATGCACCCTGTTAAGAAAAGTCCATTGTGCAGAGTACCTTATTTGATAGCTCCAATTTCCTTCTGACGTCGTCGAGCCGTTATCTTTCCCTAAGTATAAAAATTCCAGGCTAGCACTCACCTGACCCTCATTTAAGTGAACCAGCTCGTGCAGTAGAGATAGCATTTCTTATTGGTAAGCTTTGTTAAAATACGTTAGACTCAGCGGGTAGGCTAAGTTTATATCCTGTCGGTCGCCTTATTATCGGAATCTCTTCCATAGGCATCCTCTTTCATGGATTTTCATGTTTTCATGTTGAGTTCTCGTCAGATGTCATACAGCATGCCGTTTAATCCGGAGGCTGCCGAAGACTTCTTTTTTTCAAATTCCAATGGTAGCTACTTCGGAAGCAATCAACTTTCAGCCTCCTGTTCAACTGCCTTTTATTTGCTTCCGAAATAGTAAGTCCAGTATGCTGATTTTCGTGAGATGGCTCATCTGAGTCAGCACACTCTCGTAACCTCGTGAACCAACATCTAGTGTTAGGTAGGACACGATTATAAAGTGAGTATTTAAGAAGTGCCCCCTTTCCTTTTGAGCCAGCACAATGTCATACTTCAAATGAGGCGAGGTGTCATTGTAATGCCAAAATGACAAAGACAAGCAAATTAAAAACAAGCCGAAATAAATACCAATTTTTAGGAGTTTGATTCTTATATGCAATAAGAGAGTTAGAAACATATGCCATATGCATGTTTTACAATCTTACCTTGCCTTATTTCAAGCTGGGAATGTTGCTGCCCCAAAGAAGTAAGGGAAAAGAAACCCAACACAAAGTATTTAGAAACCCATCTCGCCTCATTTTCTCATGTCTCTTAAAATTCAAAAATCAAAAATAAATTTAACTCGATACACGCTCATACCAAGAGGAGTAGGACAGTATTTTTGAACCGGGACATTTAAAAATTTTGAAGTCTCACTACAATTTACCATCGTTTAAGGACAAATGTACTGCCTCGCGACCATCTATTTTCCCAGTTCCTTTCGAAATCTGTTTTCTGTTATTTTTCTCCTGAATCTTCTTTTGATGATCCAACATGATCCAAGCTGAAGTGTAATTGTTCAAATTCATCAGGCAAGTTGGTATAGGCATGCTGAGTTCCGATCCGCCGGGGCTTTGCCTTCCAACCTCCTATCGTCCTAGTGAGGACAATAACTTCTGCGTTGCTGCCGTGAATGATGAGTTGTGACCACTAACCACCACTTCTCATGAACTTTGCTACATTATCGGACTACCTAACAATGTACAGGCTCAGTTCTTCTACAAAACTTAGCAAAACAAAGTAACGCTCCTCAGAAGAGCTATTAGAGCCCCGTCATGTGAATATTCTTTCCTAGATCTTCCTAGAAGCCGCGAGTATACTACCTCAATTTTTATTGTCATATTTTTCACCATGTTGTCCACCATAGATCCTCAGTATTCTTCAGTTTATGAAATTATCTCCACAATAATTTTTAGGAGGTGCGGATAAGACGCTATTAGACTAGCCTCACTATCTCATATGGGCCCTGTATGGATTGCCTTATAGGGCGCATGAGGATATGTTACGCCTTGCTTCATAAGAAATACCCTGAGGAAAAGTTATTGCTACCAGATCCCGAGTTGAAAAAAGAGGGGTGAAAATTTTGGCGTGAATATGAGATTAACAACTGCGGCAGTGTTAAAAGCTTCACATATTTAAATGTGAATGTGTTACCAAGCGGTCCCCCAACTGAGTACGAATCACGTCTAATGCTGCTTAACTCCGCCATCGAACAAGAAGCGGTCTATTGAGTATGCTAAATGACAACTTTCAGGGTCATCAACATAATTGCCAGAAATATGAAACAAGGCAGCAATAAAAACTAAAGCTTGGTATGATTCAAACTAAAGCTTAAGGGTATTACTTTATAGCTTTTTAAAAAGCTTTTTCAATACGTATTAGGGTTGCCCTTTTCATCTGTGCGGTTTGTGAGAAACTGGTAGGGCCTACCTCACTTCAGTATATTTCTTAACATAGTTCTCTCCAGTTAATCTGACATCACCATAGAAAAGGCAGCGGCAGTGTTGGGCAGACTAGTCTGAAGGACTTTGATGCAATATAGTCCAGGTATGTGGAAGAGTACCACCTTGCGTTAACTCCAAAACACCGGAATCTGGCCTTCTTTGCTTCTTGAAGCAGCGCAGGAAAGTTCTGTCAAACCTCGATATCTTGAAAGGAGAACAGGCTTTAATCCAATTTTTTTTATGATCGAATAAACCTCATCTTACTCCAACGGCCATTCAATATTGAATATTCGAAGGCACATGCGAGACTTAGTTGGTAGGAAACTGGGCTTCTGGATTTAGTAGGCTCCAGTAGAACCACCATAACAATGTAGCAGCTCTGGAACAATTTTATCGCTACTACCGCTCCAATAATATCGTCAATCTAGCTATCAATATTCCACCAACTCCGCATCGGAGTTTTCTTTCTGTGCGTTACACATTATGCCTGTACGATTACCGAGTTGAGACTAACGAAATATTGGCCAATAAACCTTTCAAACGCCAATGCGCGCATCAATACGGCCCGCGTCAATGGGATTCAATCAAAATGTCTATCAATACGCAAACGGTCAATATGCCCTTTCAATGCACCTGATCAATATTATTGAGGGGCGTATTGACAATATTATTGATCGTCTACAGAGCCCTTAACACAAGTTTAGTTCGCAAAGTCGGCAGCCCTCGTTTTTGCGTCAAATACGTTCTAGGATTTCGGTTTTAAAGGTGTCTCTATACGATGCGATGAACGTTGGATTCGAATGTTGGATTATAACAATTCAGTCAGCACCGACAACTAGTCCCTGATCTAGGGGCGGACAACCCGAATATTTGTCCGGGGCACCAAAAATTCCATCCATCCATCCAATGGCGCTACAGATGAGTAGACTCAAACCTCTCTCAAGGTCAAATTGGATGTACATCCAGATTTTCATCAAACCCATGCGCACACCCAATTTTAATCGGCCTACCAGCTCACAATCGATAGTTTTACGCCTGTATTCTAAAAGCAGTCTTAAGTTACAACGTAGTGACAAGCGTGTGGTGATATACAACTTGAAGGACTTTACTAAATGAAAAGTAACGTAGAGGCGAAGTAGAAATGAAGTCGACGTGTAACTTCTGTTAACATTGACATAGAAACCAAAATAACAATTTCATAAGAAGTAACCACATGTCCTCAAACCTTGTGCCTTGTCACTTGTCACAATTTTAGATTAAGGGGAGGGGGTACATCCGCACTTCGATCCACTTCGAATTTGACCATGTAGCTTGGTCAACAAACAAAATTGCCGTCTGTGGACTGAAGAGTAACTCGAAGAGTTTCATCCTGATAAAACGTTGGACGTTGGATGCTTGACATTGGGTTCTTGTAGTTCGACCATCGGCCTCATGTTACATCCTATCATCAAGCGTCCATAGCATCGTGCCGGCTTAAGCAGATAAACTCGACTATGAACCAACCGCCCTGAACTCATACAGCATGGAGTTCAAACGTAACGCCTTGCCTATTCCTCGTGTGTCCCCGACACTCCTTAACTTAGCGGTCTTATCCTATACTTCCATCTACTTTTGAAGTTGAGTTTACAACTAACCATTGCACCAGTACATGAAATCCACAACGGACTGGAAGTAAAAATAGTATCTCCTGAACTTAAAAAGAAACCAGCAACACTGGATCTCGGACACAGCCTGGCAAAAAATAGAACGCAGGAGAGCCCTAAAAAATAACGTAAACTCTACAAGCGACCCTGAAAGACGTTACCAACTGGAACGGGAATACTCCCAATTACACCGGGAGGTAAAGAGAAGTGTCCGGCGTGATAAACGAGATGAACGAGCTCGCAGAAAAAGCGAAAAACGCGGCAAACACAGGCAACAGTAAGGTGCTGTACCAAATTGCTAAACAGCTCACGGGAAAGCACTCTACTAAAAAGCATGCCGTTAAGAGTGCGGATGGAAGGCTGCTGTGCAGCGACGAGGAGCAGCTCCAAAGATGGAAAGATTACTTCTTCGCCGCCCTGAATGTTTCATTTACACAGGAACCTCAGGAAACCAGCAACAATGCACAGCCAATAAGAATTACCACCCGGGCCCCATCCACGACGGAAATAGTAACCGCAATTCATGCGATGGCCAATGGTAAAGCAGCTGGAAAAGATGGCATCCCGCCAGAATTGTTGAAAGCCGACTCAAGCCTCATAGCAGATGCGCTTCAGCCAATCCTGGAAATAGCATGGAACACCTGTACCTTTCCGGAGGATTGGACGGAAGGTGTCATAGTCCAAATACCAAAAAAGGGGGACCTAACAATATGCGACAACTGCAGAGGCATCTGTTTACTATCTACTGTGGGCAAAATTTTGTCCCATATATTACTATCTAGCATAAGTGAGGCAGTAGACCGAACGAGTACGAGTAGGAGGCAGCAGGCCGGATTCAGGAAGGGCCGCTCATGTATTGATCATATCAACACCTTACGAATAATAGTGGAGCAGTCTACTGAATTCCGATCCCCCCTTTACCTTGCTTTCGTAGATTATGAGAAAGCGTTCGACTCAGTCAATAGGAGTTTTATATGGCAGGCACTACGGCGACGTGGACTGCCTGATAAAATAATAGAATTGATAAAAGCCCTATACAACAATTCCAAATGCAGAGTTCTCCATAATGGAAAATTATCCGACAGATTTGAGGTGAGCTCAGGAGTACGACAAGGATGCCTACTCTCGCCTTTACTATTTCTTATAGCAATTAATGACATCCTTGTCGACGCTCTAGATAGTAGAACAGGCGGCATACAATGGGGTTTGTTAGACCGCCTTAAGGATCTCGACTACGCAGATGATATCTGTTTGCTGGAACACAGAAACCAGGACCTCAAAAACATGATTAACAATTTGGCAACAGAAAGTAGTCAGCAGGCTTAAGGCTAAATCCAACTAGAACTAAAGAAATGCGGATAAATGCAAACACCACTGAACGGACTGCGCTGAATAACCGTGACGTGGAACTGGTCGATAAATTCTGCCACCTCGGTAGTATTATTACCGAAAATGGCGGTGCAGAAGAAGATGTCAGTTCCAGAATAAATAAAGCACGAGGCGCATATGCATGCCTGTTCCGCATATGGAGATCAACGGAGATCTCAACTAACACCAAATTGCGGCTGTTCAACTCCAACGTTAAGGCAGTACTTTTGTATGGTTGCGAAACATGGAAAGTCACCCAATTCATCACAGGGCGCCTACAAGTCTTCATCAACAGATGCCTGCGTCGTATCCTAAAAATCCGCTGGCAGGATAGAATTTCAAACGAAGAACTATGGCGCCGTGCCGGAGAAGAAAGGATAGACGACCAAATCAGAAGAAGGAAATGGAATTGGGTTGGCCACACCTTGCGACGCGAAAACGAAAATCTAGCCAAACAGGCCCTCGGCTGGAATCCGCAAGGATCCCGTCGAGTCGGAAGACCTAGAACAACGTGGAGGAGTATCCTACTAGCAGAAGCCGCAACAACTGGGAGATCCTGGTCGGAGCTGAGAGCTGTCGCGCAAAACAGAGTCCGCTGGAGGGCCACTGTTTCCGCCCTATGTCCCATGAGGGATTAAAGGAGCGCAATGAATGAATGAACTTAAAAAGGGTCATTCAACAAGAGGTGTCATTTTAAATTTCGCGCCATTTTTTAAATATCATCACACAACTGTCATTGCGATGACATGTGACAACTAAAAACTGGAACGCTAATGGGAGATCGCAAAACTCATTAAAACTCTGAAATACCCGGCACAAATCAAATCCAAGGACTTGACCTTGTTATGTTTAAAGCAGCACACGCCGATATTTTTCCAGCTGATAAAAGATGAGAAAAGATGATGACAGCAACAAGAACAACCTCTAAACAAGATAAAAAAAACACACGAATCAAAATTTTTCCATATAATTTTCCCGTTTTCCTGATTTCAGCTGCCTTATTTGGGGAGTAATTTACTTAATTTGAAAATAGAGTAGGCAATTTCATAACGTAATGATTAATTTTCTCTTGTCATCCCTAATTGCTCTAAATGGAAAATGTTCTCGTCTAGTCATGCCCTGATTGCAGAAACTTGACATGTCTAGTCAGTCGCTCTTTTTTTATGAAGAGACTAAAAATAAGGCATCGGTTTTTCGCCTTACGGAAATTACCTCAATTTCGCCGCCGCGCCGCAATGTTGTTAAACGAGAAGGGAAAATCAATAGAGCTGTGTAACAACTGTGATGTGACTTCAGGTAGTATTCAGAGAGAGTACGAGAGTGTAACATTCAAGGCAATTGTCATTATTCTTTCATTTCCATGTAATTGGCCATGAAATTGCTGGGTTAACGCTATGTCACTCGCAGGAAAGGACGGAAGGTGGGTCTAGGTGTTTAAAAGTGTTGGGGTAGTTTTTATGGTCTATGGTTTCGACAAAACTAGAAAATATCCTATTAGGAGGAAAGAATCGTATTTTTTTAGCTGGAAAATATTGTTTCAGAAAAAATAAAAATAAATATGAAAGAAAAAAAATAATTTTAAAAATAAATATAAACTTTCAAACACAGGACACCGATGGGATAACAATGAACTTCCACCACCTGCTGTCCCGACTAGCGTCACCACCGGCGGCATCCACAGTCATAGTGGTAACAACCTGAACATCAATCTTCCCGACAACAATGCTATCCTTCGCCTTGAGGTCGAATTACGTGACAAGCATGCTGCAAAACAGCGTAGGATCCGTGGAGGAGATGGGCCCGGCACACCAGCACAGGGCGGCGGCAGAGTCAAGGCACGTCCACGAGGTGGGGATCCTAGTCGCAAGGATAGCCTCAATTTGATGATTCCAATGGTAAAGGTGAGTTTCTCTCTACCTTTTTTCTGTGTTGTTGTTTTTTTTTTTTTTGGTTGGTTGTCGTAATGCCCTTCAGCTTCATGGATTTAATGGCAGGTGATGCTGTAAATTTTTATCGCAAACCCCTAAACTTGGCTTCTTTATGATGTAATTTTTGGTCAACCTGTTCGCTATTTGCACTTAAAAGGGAGAAAGACTAGACCAAAGTGAAAGTTGGTCCTAGATTAAAATTTCAGTTTTTTTTTTTTGTTACAACAATACAAAACGCGCCCAGCATTAATTGTCCTTCAAATATAGGGGTTGTTGGTTGGGTTGGGTTGGTTGGGTTGGTGGTAGTCTCAACCAGGTGGATCTACCTCTAAACTAGGTGCTACAGTTGATTCTATGTATATCGACAGGGTTATACGTAGTGTATTTGGGGTGGCTTATTCTAGTGGTTTTTGTTAAAAGAGAGAGAGAGAAAGAAAACTTTATACCAAACCGGGTGACGACATTCCAATGGGGGTTGGAAAATTTTTCCCTCATCTTTCTGATTCCTTCTTCACTTCATTATACATAAACAAAAAAAAAAAAACAACAAAGTCCTGAAATATTGTTGAATACACAATGAAGCGACGTGACTTGGCGGTTCTTTTCCAGGACGGATGGGTCTAAGACTCATTAAAGAAGTATCACGTATCTTGAGTTGAGGATTTGGGAGATTTTGTAGATTTGTTTGAACGCGATATTCACGAGTTACGTAGAAGAACAAAAAAAAAAAAAATAGAAAAATACTGTGTTTGGCTTCCGTTTCTTTTTTTTTTGTTCTTGTTATTTTGTTTCTTTTTTGTTTTGGGGGTGAACGTACGTGAAACGCAGTAATAATTATGGGATGAGAGAGAAAATTAACAAACATCATTGGTACATGGTTCTTTGTTCCTAGTTAAATTGGTTTAGACAAAATGTCGCTTTATGCCATTTGGAATGATAATTTTTGGATAGAAAGAAGAAGGCCTTAATCATTTGTTACTGTCAGTGGGGTAAAATATACAGCCGGAATTTGAGAGTAACTGAGCGTGTGATATAAAGAATGTCTCTGGTTTTGGCTCATACTAGCTGAAACTCACAAAATAAAAGTACCTAGTCATTAGTCACAGTGCAGAGCCATCGTACTCTAAACGATAAACGTATTTTCCATATCCCCTATTTCCACTCAATAACAGCGTGGGATCGTAAATTACGTCCCCACACTCCCTCGTAACCCATCTACGTTTGGTATAAGTCTGAGGTCCACCGACTCCTAACAGACTTTTTTCATTTGCCTTCAATTGACAGATTCGCAGGGCGTCAACTGAATATTGTGGAACTTTTCTCTATGGGTATAATTCCGACGCATGTCGCATCGTTGGGGATATGGTCCTCTAGCACCCGCGAAGGACGCTTAAGCTGGATACAGATACATGTTGATATAATAGAAGTGCGTGATGCAAACTGACATATAGTTACGTAAACGGAACGCACGCAACCGCAAGAGTTGGTCTACTTCTAACGCAATTTTTCAATTTTGTCGCATTCGGTACCCAGCGGGAAATGTAATGGCTAGGTAAGCGAGGTGGTAATGAGATGGACCCGTTACCTTGGCGATGAAATAATAGCTTACTTTTACATAGGGATGTCCTAGGGCGGTAAGTACTTACTGTAGGCATTACAGACGAGGACTTATTTCAGAGGTAAAGTGTATTAAGTGAATACATAGATTACCATGTAAGGCACGCAGAATAAATTTCTGGCTACCCTTTTTAGCATTAAAAACATTACTATCCAAAATTACCATTGCATTTCTGCTACATTTGGTGAGAATTTTACTAGCAAGATATCTTTTTGACTGCACTTGGCCACGATCCACACCGAACGAATTTTGAGGACGGAATAAACTCAAGAAGAGAGGCTTCGACAAGACAAAGAATAATAAAAGCACATCACATTTCCAACGAAAGTATTTCACAAGTCATTACCTAGTCGCTTACCTAGCCATTACAATGTAAAGACCTGCATTTTACTAAATTTGCAGTAGAATTTTTCAATTACCATGTAAGCGGTTACACATACATTTCATTAATGAATTCTTGGGAGTAACCCCTCGCTAGTTTTCCCGCTGGGTATAGTCTCAAATACTAAAACACAAGCACACACAATGTTTGTCAGTTTGTCAGCGAAAATTCGTCGCATACACCGCACGTACTGTACTCACGCACGTATGTTTTTTCATGTGTATGCGGTGCTAAATTTTCTGCTGATAGCCCTCTTGCTCACTGCTTCTGGCCACACTGGCACTGCGTAATGCTAGACTGAGCTAACCACCCTCGCCATTAAAAAGCGACGGATCAGTTGGAGCGCCCACTTTGGACAGCTGCTTGGAAATGTTGGACCAATAGAAGCTTTATCCGCCATGCCCTCTCAGGTACCTTAACGTGAGCTGTGTACTCATATCTTGATTCTCAGGTTGCTTGCGGACTCTCGCGGCTGTAGTATACGCGAGCCTTTACAGTTTTGCCGTTCATTAAACGGCAGACCACCGCTTTTAGGGCGCG